>CM066037.1:487337-1770846 GCA_033557465.1 Ichthyophis bannanicus
AACCGCATCCTCTGCGGGCGTAGCAGCAGATGCTTCTCTGTTCCCTTGTGCTCAGGGCCTCTCTATAGCGTTTCCCTCCCACGCCCTTGGTGGCCGAATCTCTGTTCAAGATTCGTCAGGACAAGGCCTCGGTCCTGCTGGTGGGCTCACAGGGTGGCCGAGACAGCCTTGGTTTCCACTTCTGCTTCAGCTGGCAGTGGATCCCCCCACTGCTTCTGGGTTGCAAACCCGACCTTCTCTGCTCAGGATACAGGGTTCCTTTCTGCACCCCAATCTCAAACGCTCTCAATTTGATGGCTCGTGGAGGCTGCAAGGGTAGTATTTGGCTCCCTGGGGTGCCTACCTCAGGAAGTTGAGGAGGTCGTCCTCAGCTCTGAGGAAAAACAGTCCACTAGGAAAACCTATGCTCTTCTTAAATGGGAAAAGGTTTTCCGTGTGGTGTTGCCTACGTACAGCGATACCCTTTTCCTGTACTGTCAACCAGTAGTGCTTCAGTACTTACTGCACTTATCAAATCAAGGATACTTAAGTCACAAGTCGGTCTCGGGTCCTCACCTCTCAGCTCTAGCCGCTCACCACTCAACTGATGGAAGGAGATTCTCTATCGGTTCACCCCTTGGTGTCACCGGGGTTTCTCCAGAGGTCTTGCTCTTGCTCAAGCCTCCACTCTGTTCGTGCTGCTCCTGAGTGGGGAGTTGAATGTGGGTCTTGCAGCAACTGAACCGCCCAACCTTTGAGCCGATGGCTACTTGTCCTCGTACGCTTCCTGTCCTGGAAAGACACTCTTCTTGGTAGCCTTAACCTCGGCTGTAGGCGAGTGAGTGAGCTTCAGGCCCTGTTCTGTGACAGGCCTTACACCAGATTCTATAAGAAACAGGGTTAGTCCTCAGGAAATATCCCAGTTCGTCCCAAAAGGTTGTCTCCTCTTTCGGAATCTTCAACCAGGAGGTGGTTCTTCAAACATTCTTCCCTAGGGCTCATGCAAGCCAGGCTTGAAGCATTTCTGCCATTAACCCTGTGACTGTTAGGCAGGGGCCTCTATCCTTCCTACGATTGACCGTACGCAGGGCACAAGAAGGGCTACTCAGATCTTCATACTCCTTTTGACCCTTATAATTTGGGGTTGGGCTGTGGTCCAAAGTGTACCTTGTTCCATCTGGGGGATTGACTGATTCTCACCTGGGCGTACAGGGCGGCTTGACCTTCCTTTGCTGAGGGCGGGTCACGGGCCCAATTGGTGTCAGAGGCCAATGGCTCTGCCCGCAGTGGGCAACCATACATCTACGCTGAAGTCTTACCGTTGGTAGAACACTATGCACGGGCCTGCTAAGTGGTCTTCAATACCAACGCACCTTTGTGGCACCCATTGTACTGTCGGGAAAGGAGGCCAAAGTACATAGGGGACAGTGGCGTTTGGCCAGGGCAGTAATGTTCCGGAATCTATTTGAGGTTTAGGCAAACGCCTGCCCTATTCCCTCTGTGGGGCTTACTGGGGGAGGGTCTGTCAGTGGTTGGAAAAGCCTTTCTTTGACTGCTGGGACTAGCAGGGAAGTTCTCTTGTTCAGGCTGGGTTCCCTGGTAGTAAGGGTTAGGGAGTCACCAATTATGTGAGGACTGGACTTCCTGCTTGGTCTTGGAGAAAGAGTAGTTACTCACCTGTAACAGGGTGTTCTCCAGGAGCAACAGGAATTCAGTCCTCACAACCTCTCCCTCCTGACCTGGGAATTGCAGTTGTACATAGGTTTATTTTACATTTTTTGGTGTTTGACTGCGTTTTTTTAGCTATGTCATATTGACTGGGCAAGATGGCACCTTGTAGGCGGGCAGGGGACCGCGCAATGCGGCGCAGTATCGCGCAAAGGCTTTCAAAGAAAAGCTGAGGGGAAAAAATGCTTCCGACAAGGGATCTTCCATCGACGTCACCCATATGTGGAGGACTGATTCCTGCTGCTCCTGGAGAACACACTGTGAAAGGGGAGTAACTACTTTTTCCGTTCGCTTGGGCAAAAAGATCAAAACCAAGAAGACCGTCGCAGCAGGGAGAGGGAGTTTCCCCCCTCCCCCCCATCGGTACGGGAGCGGGTTTACCGGTTTTGGAGGTCGATTTGCCGTGAGGACAGGGATGAATCTTGCGGGCCTCCGGAACGCCTACATCGGATGAGGAGCTGCCATTTGCGCAGGCTGACATGGCCATCTGCGGCCCCAAGAAGCAGCTGGAGTGCTCTCGGCACTCCTCAGGGTGGTGAAAAGCCCAGTTATGGAAGGCTGACGCACAGAGGGGGATAAGCTAACCGTGAGGACGACTGTTAACCACACAGGTGAAGGACTTGCGGGCCAGGTCGTAGGGACGACCAGGCCTGCGTGGAGAGGAGATATGTCGTGTGGGCGGCTCGAGGAGTTCAGTCCGGGGCAGAGGCCTGTTCTCAGCGCCGGTTAGCTAAGCGCAACCTTTTTTGTTAGTAGGCCTATTTGCTTTACTCCATTCACTCCCACCGGGGTTTTGGGCTGGGGGATTTCAGCAGATGCCTTGGCTTAGACACGGGTTTTCTGGCCTGCGCGACAGCCGTGTTTTGTCTCCGTTTGCCTGCAGGTAGGTACTGTCTTTATTTTCTTTATGGTTATGTTATCTGGGTTCAGGGGGCTGCGCTGTCTTGCAAAATAGATTGCCTTTGGGGGAAAGGGGGTGCCTAGGGTTGATGTTCCTTTAACCCCCTCCAAGTGATTGGGAAAACGGGGAAGAGAAGACAAGAAAGAGGTTTTTTTTCTTTTTATTCTGGCCAGACTCTACACCATGACGATCTTGGACTGCATGTCTCTATGAGCGGGACCCGGCGAGGAAGGAGCAGTTTCGGGCGGGCAGGGGGTCTGTCTGTCTCGGCATTGACACACCCAGAGGCTGCTTGACTTGGTGCCAGTTTTGCCAAGACAAAAGCACGTCCAGGAAATTGCGAGCCAGAGGGTGCTCCCAGAGTCGCAGGAGACTCCTGAAGACGGGAAGGCGGGTCAGCGCGGTTGGCCCATCACATGAGGACAATCCCTGGCTACTCTACGATGCCTGGGCCTTCTTCCTCCCAGGTCCTGGGAAGCAGGGGGGGCTTCCAGGGAGGACCCCCTGCTCTCCCTTCTCTACCTGAATTTGTCCTTCTCTTGCACAAGGTGTTTTGCTTGTTACCTGGCGAGCGGCGGAGCTCCTCTGTACCAGAATGGGGAGCCAAGTGGACCCAGGGGCTGGGAGAAGTGGGGGCAAACCATCACCACTATTGGTTTGGGGCCAGAGGCGGATGGTCTGAGACATCCGACTTGAATCGCCAAGAAAAAATCATGGAAGGATCCTGGCGCAGGAGGGGCCCAGGCATGGATATTACGGTGCGTTCGCCTGGGAGGAATTTGCCAGTGCTTATTTTGGAGTCCGTTTAAGGCACTGAGGTAGGCTTATGAGCATCCTGGACCGAAGGGAGGGCGGGCACTTGGAGGACCCTCTTCTCCAGCCTGTACGGAAAAATCGCGAAAGGTCTTCCCGGTAAATTACGGTAGGTTCCAGCACATGATCCCAAGGAGAAGTGGAGGTATCGGCCGGAACGCAGGTGTCCAGAGGGGGTGCATACCAATGTCGGACCCTGCACCATCTACGGAGAGGCTGAAACCACAGAGCTCCTTCGGTACCCCCAGAGTGTGAGGGGCAAGCAGAGTCGGGCGGTTACTAAGAAGAAGACTATTCCGTTAGTAAGGCCAGCGACAGCTCTTCAAGAATGTCCAAAATAGACCAATAGGTTAACATTATTAAAGCAGGGCATTGATAGTAATGCTAGGCTGCTTCAGGCTTTAGTCTGTGGGGGGACCTAGGCAAGCGAGAGCCGACATGCGTGGGTCACAAAGAGCCTACAGCATTCCGGAGGACCTAGAAGTAGGAACCTTAGCATGAGTGAGGCTGCCAAGTTGGAGGTTCACAGGAAGCGACCTATCTGGGCTGACACTCATTAGGATCTCATTAGGAGATTCTCTAATGGGGGCCTCGGTGGTTAGCGACATGTTTGCTACCTTTGGCTCGGTACGGAGCGTGGATGGCTCCTCCAAGGCTCGACTTAGCAAGTCTTTCTCTTCAAGGGCAAGCTTCTCTTTGGAGGAAGGCTGTGGGATAAGTTGGTTAAGGATTTGGGGGGAATCAATCGAGAGGCCGAACTGCCCGAGGACAAGCAGAAGAAGCAGGCCTGCAACCATTATTTATTTATTTTATTTATTACAAATTTCTTCATATACCGCACTATTCAGATATCAGCGCGCGGTTTGTACAGTATAAACCAAAATGCACCAGAACAACCAATTATGTTCGGTTATTCACAAGAGAACAGGAGTATAAACTTGGAATAACATGGGTGAACTATATACATAAAATATTTACAAAGAAACAATTGGTAAAACAAACTAAGATAGGCATGAGTAAAATATGTTACCATAAATCTGGGGCAGGAACGGGATGCTGACAATATATCAGAATTAACATATGGCTAACTTTCTTAGATGGTGGTTACCTAGATTTCATTGCTGAGGAATGGGTAGGTATTGGAGGAAAAGGTGATTATTTGAGTGCCTTCCTGAACTGAGTCAGGCTGCAAATGGCACGAATGTCGGATGGTAGAGCAGTTCCAGCATTTGGGGATGACCAAAGGGAATCTGAAGGCCTATTTGGACGTTGTTACTGGTTAACATTTTGTCAAGCCCTTCGGGGTTATTAGCGAGTTACAGCTGTGCTCTTCTGGATCTGTTGGTTAGGCCACTGTGTGAATGAGTTCTGTGTGGAGTGAAGAAGATGAAGGGCCATTGATGGCCTTGAATGGAGAGGAGTAAGGTCTTAAAAGATTAAGCCTTCCGTGTATAGGGAGCCAGTGAAGCTGCTTCAGGATCGGAGTCACGTGGGTGAGCACTTCTGGAAGGCCTTTTTCGGGGAGGGGACCCTTGCATGCAGCATTCATGACCAGCTTGTAACGGACTCAGTGTTAGATTGAGGGAGACCTTGTAAGATGGGCATTGGCAACAGTCGGAAATGGGGGTGGTAAGATTAGGTTTGGCCACGTGGTATATAGTCAGGAAATCATCCGGATCCAATAAGGAGCGACAGATGCCTGAGACGTGAAGGAGGATTTTTGAAAATATACAGCTTTTACTATATTGCCTATGTGTGGAATTTCATGATCAAGACGTTTGGTCCAAGGTGACTACAAGGTATCTTATGTGTCTTTAGTTGCAGGTCAGCTTCCTTGACTCTTACATGGGGAGGGAGGAGTAAAGTTGGGGTCTCTCGCGGGTGAAGAGCACCCTTTCAGTGTTTCTTGCCACGAGGGACAGGAAGCGAGGGTAATTCAAGTGTTTAGGGGACCTCATGCTTTAGCCCAGCCCAGAGAGAGGCAGAAATTCCCACCAGAGGGCAGGCGGGGGGGGTTGGAGCTGCTGCTTCCTTGGGGAAATAAGAAAGCACAGTGCAAGCGAAGGTCCCCAAGTGGGGGCGCAAACCCGGTGGGAAAAGGGCCAGCTAATGGGAGTTTACCCTGACTGGTGGTCCCGATTAACATCTGACCAGTGGGCTCTGGAGGTCGTGCGGGAAGGCTCTGCCCTCGGGTGGGCTCAGCCAGTCCTTGTGTGGTTGCATGACAAAGCACAGGTCAACAGAGGCAGTGGAAGAGACCTTGTTTCGTCTCCTGCTGCTCAAAGCAGTGCTTCTGGTTCCTCCAGACCAGTACGGCTGCGGTCGATGTGCCATTTATTTTGTGGTGCCCCATAAAGGAAGGTTCCATTCATCCAATTCTCGATCTCAAGGGTGGGAATTGCTCTTCCTTAAGGGAACACTGAGATCGGTAAATAGTGGTGGTAGGGTGCGGAGAGTTCTTATCGTGTCTCATTTTCATGGAAGCATCGCTGCACATTCCCATCCATTCAGGGCATCAGCAGTTTCTATGATTGGAGGTACCAAGGGGTCATTTCCAGTTTTCGAGGTTTACTCTTCAGTTTGGCGACCGCACCTCGGACCTTCCCCACGGTCAGGATGGTAGTAGTGGCAGTGCTCTGCAAGGAACGGACTACTCTCCCCATACCTAGACGATTGATTGTTCATAGACGAGGTCCAGGGCCGACAGCAAAAGAGCTACAGCATGGGTGTTGGCGTTCCTCCGAACTCTCGGTTTGGGTGGTTAGACATGGCCAAGGATCAGTTGCAGCCAACCCAGAAGTTGGAATATTTGGAGGCGCGCTTCAACACCCATATGAGAGGAGTGTTTCTGCCATTAAGGGCAGGTGCAGGAGCTGCGGAAGTTAGTCCGGCAGTTCCTGAAAGATGTCAAAAATGTCAGCGTGGCATTATCTACAGATTTTGAGATCCCAAGTCCGCCACTGTAGAGATGGTTCCCTGGGCAAGGGCGCCTATGCGTCCACTGCAGAGTGCGCTGCTTAGTCGGTGTTGCCATCAGGGTCAACTGCTATCACAGGTACTCCCCTGCCCACCGGGGGCACGAAGGGCTCTCCGAGGGTGGCTGTGTACGGAGAAAAACATGAAAAGGAGCACCGCCTCTCGAGTTCCCGGTGGGGATTCCCTTGATGGCCAATACCAGTCTGTCAGGTTGGGGAGCCCACTGTGAAGGACGTTTTGTTAAAGGAAGTTGGAGCCTATAGCGCAACAAGCTCGAAAAAGCGAGCAGTGTCCCTGGCACTGGAAGATTCAGTCATGGGTGCAAGGGTAGGTGGTCTGGGTTTCCTCAGACAAGGCGGACCATGATGGCTATATCAATCGGCAAGGGGGCATCGTAAGTGCTGTCCTGGAGGGAGGAGGCCAAGGGTCTGTTCCGGTGGGCAGAAGCTCATCTCCTAGCGTTATCGATGCCACATGTTGTGGGATCTGGACAGTGTGGCGGCAGGATTATTTCAGACATAGGCATGGCCCTCAGGGAGTGGCAGCCACATCAGGCAGTGTTCGAACAGGGGGTTCATCAGCGGGGTACGCTGGTCATGGACCTTATCGCAACATTCCAGTCTGTCAAAGTACGGACGCTTTTTCAGCAGGCAAGGAGAGGATGTCAAAGGGGCTAGATGCCCTAATACAGCGGTGGCCACAGAGGTTCTTCGCTATGTATTCCCTCAGTGGGCGCTCATAGACCGAATAGTGCAGGCATCTTGGTTTCTTGCAATCCAGTTTTGGTAGGGGCCTGCCTGACAGTTTCTTGATGGTGCAGCTGGCAGCAATGTCCTGTTATCAGGAGAAAAGTCCAGGTGGTACCATGGGGGACTCACCTGGACGGAAATGAGATTTCTAAGGGGCAGCAGCTCGCCTTTTCACGCCAAGGAGGGCAGTAGTACCGTACCGCCTTGGGATCTCAACTTGGTGCTGACCGCGCTGGATGGAGTACTTTTTGAACTTTTGAGTCAGGTCTCGCTGAAGGATTTGACGCGGAGGATGGTATTCCGGGTCGCGATCTTTTCGTTACGCAGGGATTTTGGAGCTCAAGGCCCTATCTTGCCAAGATCATTTCTGCCCTCTCCAAGGAAAGAGAGGTTCTGCGCCCTGTGCCTTTCTTTTGTGCCCAAGGTGGTTTAATCATTTTATCTGAATCGGACCGTTTCCTTGCTGGCATGACAGGGGCAGATGGGGACCCTGTCACGTCATCGCTACGCTGTCTCAATGTTAGTGTTCTGCAAAGATATGTCAAGAGGATTTTGCCGTTCCGGAAATCGGGACAGTCTCTTTGGTCTGTATGGATGGCTGCACAAAGGGGAGGCAGTTAGCTAAGGCTTCCATTGCCAGGTGGGTTCAGAGAAGTGATCACGTCGGCATTGGAAATTTGAAGAGTAAGCCAATGATGGCGGGGGGCTGATGGGTGCATTCTACAAGAGCCCCAGGCGGCCTCATGGGTGGAGTACACTTTGGTTCGCTGGTGGAGATTTGTAAAAAACGGCAAACAAACGTGGTTGTCACTGCATACATTTGCGAAGCATTAGTCGCATGGATGTCCAGGCGGCGGTGGACGTGCGTTTCAGATCAGCAGTGCTTCAGGCTGGTTGTGCGGGTCCCGCCCATTAGATTGACTGCTGTGATGCATCCCAGAGGTGCGGGGGAACTGGACTGGTGGGACGATAAGGAAAGAGAAATTAGACTTACCTGCTAATTGTTGTTCCTTGAGGAACTACAGTCCAGTCCCGGAAACCGGAATGCACCCTGGCCCTGAAGGCGGGTTTGCCTTGGTAAGGGTGTGGCTCAGTAGAGTCGGGGGTAGGTAGGGTGCGGTGTCTTCGGCCATTTGGGGGGGGGGGGGGGCGCACTGGCGGTGTGCTGTTTTTCCTCGCTGGTTGGAAATGGCTCGGCCGATCAGCAGGTGGGGCTTCCTCATCCCGTGGGGGGGGGGGGGGGGTCGGGATATCCTCCCCAAGGGTTGTGGAAGGGGCGCAGTTAAGTTTAGATATGTTTAACTACTTATTTGTTGCTCCGGTGAGTCTGCTGGTCAATAGGTACTGGGGCTGGTGGGAGTTTGCCAGCTCTATATGTACTCTGGTGTCATCAAAAGATGACATGCTCAGTCTCCAAGCTCTTCGGGAGGAGGTGCACTACCCAGAGGTGTGGGCTGGGACTGGTGTTCCTCAAGGAACAACAATTAGAAGGTAAGTCTAATTTCTCTATTGGAAGGCTATTTGGAAATTAGCCATATGTTGTATTGGGGGCAGGCAGGCTTCCGGAAGGGGTCAGGAACTGAAACACTACTGGCAGCGTTGATGAAATATGTTGGGAGAAACCAGAGATGGGGGGGAAGACAGCGAAGTTGAGTGCCCTGGTTTTGTCAGCAGCGTTTGATTTGGTGGAGTGTGATACGTTCTGGAGAGATGTCAAAACATGGGGATTGGGGATAGTGTTTTCAGTTGGTTAGCTGCCTTTCTAAGAGGACGTCTGTTGCGGGTCTATTGGGGTGAGAGGAAAGTCTCATGTACGCCAGTGGTTACTGTGGGGGTTCCACAAGGGTTGGTGCCCTCCCTGTGACATTTTAACTTCTTCATAAGTCCCGTGGTGAGGATAGCATGGAAGCATGGCTGCAGTGTTTTCTCTACACAGATTGCATTATTTGCTGGTGGTGTCGGATTGTGCATTGGAAGTTCCTATTGAGAAGGTGGAATGGATGTTTGGAGGAGGTTTGTGGGTGGTTGTGGGCCAATGGTTTGGTCCTGAATGCTTAGAAATCGGAAATTGTTGGTATTTGGGGGTCAGCAGGGAAGGGGGATGTACAGGTTTGGCCTGAGGTAACAGGTGTCAGGCTACCATGGAGGGAAGGAAATTTGGAATTTAGAAGAGAGGATCGATATTGGTTTGGATTTTCACTCTCAGGTTTTGAATGTGGTAAAAGTGATGTATAGAACATTGCGTTTGTTGGTGTGTCAACTACATCCCTTCCGGAATATGGGGGCGTTGCGCGCTGTTTGATCCAGGCTTTGATATTGTCCGTGTTGGATTTTTGCCATCTCTGTATGTTGAGCTGCCAAAGTACCTTCTGTGAAGTTGCAGGTGGTAGAAAATGCTGCTGCGTGTGTGATTTCGAGGAGGAACAGTCATAGGGAGCCGAGGCGGATGTATTGTGTCAATTTCACTGGCTCCCAGTGGAGTAGCGGTGTGTGTTTAAACTTCTTCTGGTGACCTTTAAGGTTCTTAGAGGTCAGGGACCAGGCTATTTGGTTGGAGATGTTGAAATGGTACCAACTGGGTCAGGCGCTACGGTCAAGTCAAGGCCACTTTTTAGTGGTTCCTGGTCTGCATTTTGTATGGTTGAAGAAATGGCGAGAAAGGTGTTTTGCAATAGAGGCCCTGTTTTGGCAGAAACAGGTTACTGTTTTTTTGTGGCAGGAAGAAGATTTGATGGCTTTTTGGAAGGCCTTGAAAACCTTTGTTTCCTCAGTTTGGGTAAAGCAGGTGGCAGGGCTGATACGTGGCAGGCAGTCAAGTAGCATTCTCAACATAGCTTTTTAACTCTGGAATTCATTACTGGAGGATGTACCGTGGTGTGCAGAAGTCTGGAATCACTTGTAAATTGACGTTTTTTTCAATTTTGTGACCTTATATCTTAATTTATTTTTCCTCCCATGGCTTTTTCTGTGTTATCTCATGATAAGTGATAGATTTGGCTATTAGGGCCAACTTGTAGTATTGGTTTGGGCCATATTTTCTGAGTTTGTTCCCCATAGTTGTTCTGTTAGAGTTTTTGTGAAAATCGCGTAATGTATGTATTTATTTATTTATTTAACATTTCTTCTATACCGCGCTATTACAATCAGTGCGGTGTACATTGAACAAGAAACATACTACAATGCATACAAGCAACATTGAGTTTACAATGAAACGGAACCAAACAAGGGACAATCGGGGTAACTATGTACAAGTTAAACTTAATGCTATTTACAATAGTGTGAACTCGTTTGGATATTGCATGTGCTTTTCGGGTGGTTCGCCGTGGACTGGAGGGAAGGTTGACCAACTAGAATGTAGGCTAACCTTTTCTGGTTGTATTGACGTGCTAGTTTTTACATTGTCTGGGATGGTTTCTGGGTAGCATTTTGTGAACAAATGGTATTTCAAAGCTTTTCTGAATAGGATTAGGCTTTTGATGGCGCGGATTTAATGGGGGAAGCGCATTCCAGTTTAAAGGAGCATATATGGAAAAGGCCATGTTGGAGGTGGCCCTAGTGCACTTCGTTATCATTTTGGGGGAATATCAAGGTGTTCAATGCAGGGGGTCTCCTTTTTCTATTTTCCAGGGTGCTGTGAATAAGCTTGCTGATTGGTGTGGGGGGGGGGGGGGTGGTTATTTAGTGAACGTAAGGAATAGTGATTTATATTGAAGTCTGGCATGGAAAGGTAACCAATGTAGATCGTTAATGATAGGTGTTATATGGTCGATCTTGATGAGCCAGAGAGGACTCTAGCAGCCTGTATTCATAGCCAGGCGGAGCGGATTTAAAGTTGATTGAGGGAGACCATGGAGGATGATGTTGGCAAAATACAGGTGTGGGAGGACTAATGCCTGGAAGGTTGTTCGGAAGTCGGTGGGATCTAGTAGGGGGCGGAGGTGACGTAATCGTTTTGATCTTATGATATTATAGTCTTTGTAACGTTCTTCACATGTGTTGTCATGTCTAGGTGCTGGTCCAATGTGATGCCGAGATAACGGATTGTAGCTTTTGATTTCAACTCTATATTGTTGACGAGTAGTGATGGGGGAGGTATGAACTTATGATTCTTTGTGACGAAAAGATCATCAGTTTTGCTATGGTTAATCCGTAGGTTTTGTGATTTAGCAACCACTCAGTTACAGCTTCGAAGCAGTTGATTATTGGGGAGAACACTGGATGATCAATTGCAAACGGCATGTATAGGAGGATGTCATCTGCATATGCGAGGCATTGTACGTTGAAGGAGCGGATCAAGTCGCATATCGGCTGCATCTAGATATAGAACATCAGTGCGATAAGGACGATCCTTGGGGTACTCCCTGTGATTGTAGGAATGGTTCTGAGGATGCGTGGCCTGTTTTGACTTGTTGCCACCTGTTAGATAGGTAGGATTTGCACCATTCAAGTGCTGTGCTTTGAATACCCTTATCGTTCAAGCGTTGTAGGAGTATGTCATGACTCACAGAGTCGGAAAGCGGCGGAGATATCAGGAAGATGAGTACGAATCCTTGTTGTATGCTGTTTATTCCTGTTATCAAGACGTTGAATAGGGTGGTAAGGACTGTGTCGAATCCATGTGCTTCCTGAAGCCGTGTTGAGATGGAACTAGTGGTGCTTCATTGTCGATATGATGCTGGATTTTGTTGTTGGGTGGCTTTCTCAATGATTTTTGCAAGTTGGGGGATGCTCGAGATAGGGCTAAAGGAATCAACTTTGGATGGGTCAAGCCTGCTGTTCTTCAGTTAGGGGCCTGATGGAGGTGTGTTTCAGACTCTGCGGGAATGAGCCTGTTAAAGACTGATTCAGTATTTTGCTCAATATTTGACTTAGGTCATGTCGCAGGTCCTTGATCCAGCTGGCTGGGCAGGGGTCATTAGGTGCTGTGCTGGGATGATTAGAGGCAATGATGTTCACAATCTCTCTATTTGATACCCTGGAGAAAATTATGTAGTGGCGTTACTTGGGATGCCTCAGGTTAAGGTGGAGGCATTATTGACACTTATATTTGTGTTGGTTCTGATCATCTTTGATTGCAGGTAGTTTGCATAGTCCTGCGGCTGAGGCATAGGGGGTTGGGCTGAAACACGTTCTCCTGTTATGGATTTTACTATACTGAAACAGGGCATGAGGTTGATTGATGGAGCGTTTTAATAAGGCTGTGTGGTAAATTTTCCTGCTCTGTGTTATCTTCGCACGGTGGGTATTTAAGGATGAGTTGTATGTTGCCCGCGCTTCCGGGGAGTGAGTTCGTCGCCATCGTCGCTCACGTTTGCGTAGATGGTGGAGAGATGTATGAAGGTCTGTAGAGAAACATGGTGTATGTTCACGTTTTCGAATTTCTTTTCGGTGGGTGATGGACAGGAGGCAGCTCTCAGGCCCCCGTCCATTTGGATATGAGATCATCTAATTTAAGGGTTGTGTTGGCCATGAGTGGTCGGAGATTCTCTAGGACTACGCTCTGGTTGAGTGGTCGGAAGCGGGGTGTGTGGGTTCCAGATGTGTTTGAAGACTTTCGGCTCTTGCAGGATGTATTAATGGGTATATTGAATCTGAGTAGACTGTGATCTGACAAGGGCACTGGTGTTACAGACAGTGCAAGAGTTGGGGGTGTTGTGACGTTGGAGAGAGGGTGCGAAGATGAGGTCCAGTTTGCCAACCTTAGCGTGAGTGGAGGAATCGACATGTTGTTTGTAACCTAGGTCTTCCAAGGCGTCAAGGAATGCTACTGAGTGGCTGTCTCGAAGAGATGGGAGGTTGAAGTCACCAACTAACCAACTTGGGGAGCGAGAGGTGGATGTAGTACATGCATGCTCAATTATTGTTGGGAGGTCATCTGGTGATGGAGTGGGTGCCCGGTTAGAAGCAGGTTGATTGTGCAGAGCTCATTAGATATGGTGAGGGAATCCAGGTGGGTTGAGCTAGCGGAGTGCACAACTTGGCCAACGATATATTATTGTTAGTATGCTTTAAAATATTATGGACGCACGCCAGGTTGTACTTCAAATTTAATGTATGTGGCCTTGAAAAAGGCCATTTTTATGTGTCAGTGATGGCTCAGTATTTGATGGGTCACCCTTTGTTCTTGATCACATGATTGCACCTTGTCGGCATTGAATGAACCAGTCTGACAAGGTGATCGTTGGGACAACGCGGTTCCAAGCTGCAATGAGTGAGCAATCAGCACACGCTTTGATGTTGGATGCCTCTTAGATATAGCCAAGGCCATCTTGTGCCACAGGTTCTCGATTGGATTCAGATCTGGAGACTGGCCAGGCCAGTCCATTGCCTTGATGTTGTTCTGCTTCCAGCTGATCACCTGTCTGAAGTGATGGCAGGGTGCATTGTCATCTTGGAACAGGAACTGGCCAGGAAACAGATGGTGTGCTGATGGCACCATGCACTTTTGCAGTATGGTGATGTACTTCGCCCGTTGACCATTCCATCGACGATGTGAAGACGTCCCACGCCACTGGCAGCCAGCCAGCCCAGACCATGACCTTCAAAGGATGCTTCACAGTGAGGTTGAGACACTCAGGCTTGAATTCCTCTCCCGGAAATCTCTCACATAGGTGTGGGCGTGGTTACCAAACAGGGAGAAGGTGCTTTCTTCACTGAATAGAACCTTTTCCCCATTTCAGTCGACCAGGTTGAGTGCTTTCTCGCCCACACGATCCGGTTGCGCCTTTGTATGTCAGTCATCAGTGGCTTATTCCAGCTTTGCAGCCCCGGAGACCAAACTGTAGGCACCGGCGAAGAACTGATGATGAGCTGACACTGACCTCACTCTTGTCTGACCACTCTCTAAGTAGCTGAGTAGAGGTCAACGTGAAATTAGCAATGCAATGCGTCAAAGTGCGTGGTCATGGCGTGAAGATGATGCACGTGGACAACATGAACGAGATTGTCCACCACTGAACCCGTTTCTTTCTTCTTCTGTACAATCTTAACAGTGCTCTGACTGCAGCCAACTTTCCTGGCTATCTGACGGTTTTGAAAATCCTTCCTTGCTCATAAAGGACACACGAACACGCTCCTCCAACGTCAGGGTCCGAGTCATCTTCATGGTCGATCCAGAAAGCGTATGAAATTCAAAAATTCTGTGTGTTTTTATAGCTGCACTGTTGGCTAGATATCTGCATTGTGATTGGTTAGTGAAACCAGCTCCTGATTGGTCAGAAATAACGTGTGCATATTGGATAATCTCGATCCAGTTTTGATGCAGGATCCACAAAAATCTCAGTAGCTAACTCGCCGTGTCTGTAAAGTATTTAAATTGGAAGCAAGGAATGCAAAAATGTCAACTCTAATAGCCAAATGTATCCCTTTTAAAGTGGTAGAAAAATGAATATGCTTGGCTAACGCAAAATTAAAAAAAAAACATTAGAAAGTACGAAAATAAAACGCAAAACTCACAAGTGATTCCAGACTTTTGCACACCACTGTAGTTAAAAGCTGTTAGTGTAGCTGGGTTTTAAAAAAAGGTTTGGACAAGCTTTTGGAGGAAAGGTCCATAAACCATTATTAAAGAGGACCCAGGATATCCATTGCTTGCCTCAATACAAGCATTGTGGAACCTGTGTGTCCTATTGGGAATCTGCCAGGTACTTGGGACGTAGATTGGCTCCTGTTGGAAATGGGATACTGGGCTTGATGGACCTTGTTCTGACCCAGTATGGTATTTCTTATGTTCTTTATGATTGGAGAGAGTTAAGAGGCTTTTAGTGTTTCATTAGATTTCCTTTTTGGTTTTTGAATTGTCTGTGCTTTGAATGCCTTAGGGCATATGGCGGGATATAAATATTTTAAAATAAAATAAAATAAATAAAAATAAAGATGACTACAGTGTAGGAACTCTGGTGCTTGTCTCACAATACTTTGAGAACATGATACCAATACGAGAGGAGAGAGGGGGGGGCACAAGCACTGGCTCCTAAGATTTTGGCCTGGCTCCTAAATCTGCACAAAATTTGTCAAGGCATGCTCTAGTGTTGCCAAATTGTGTCCGTGCTGTTGCCTGTGGTTTGTAGTTCACATTCAGTTCTTTCGATTGCTACGTTTTGCTTTGAAACCTATGCAGTCTTCCCGTCAAGGGGGCTGCTCCCACCTCCTTCATTATCCTGGTTGGACTGTGATCCAGCTTTCCTTTGTACAGAAGGGTCCCCTCAATTGACCCCTCACAGTGCCTGGTGGCTGGGCGGAGGCCATTACTCGAGTTCATAGCAATTGTTCTTATCTTCCACTGATCGGATCTTCTTCTGTTCGTCCTTGACAATTTGAGGAAAGTGCTGACAGAAGTCATAGGCCATTTGGTCTTTTTCTGCCCTCATGTTTCTATCTAGTCTGCTCTTCCATATCAGCTACTATAGTACAGTTTTCCTTTAGAGATCTTCTCTGTCTGGTCCCATGCTTTCTTGAATTCAGATACTGTCCTTGTCTAGTCCTAGGGGACTATGTATTTATTTATTTATTTGCAACATTTTTATATACCGCCACTTCCTAAGATCAGTGGCGGTTTACATTGAAACATAAGTCGAAAATACAGAGAACAAATGTGAAAGACAAAGAAACAGTAGGTAACTATCAACAAACTATATACCCGCTTTAAGCAACTTTGTATAGCTTATAACAGATAAAACTATTTACAGGTTTAAATATAGTTTACATATTTACAGGTTGTAGATATCAGTAAGGTGAGGTAGATGAGATCAATTCAGGTAGGTATCCTGGGATGCATATCATCCGCTCCACTCTTTGGTTTTGTCAAACTGCTCTATTACATCTTCAATGTTCACCAAGATTTATTTCAATTCTTCCAATTTATCACCTTTAAATATAATTTCTGGCATGAACATTTCCTCTAAATCTTCTTCAATATAGACCAAAGCAAAAAATTAATTTAGGTCTCTCCACTATGGTCTTCCTTCCTTAGTGCTCCTTTTATCCCCCATCATCTAAAGAGCCAACTGACTTCTCACAGGCTTCTTGCTTGGAATGTACCTGAAAAGGTTTTTATGATGAGTTTTTTGAATCCAAGACAAACTTCTTTGCAGATTCTCTCTTTGCTGCTTTACAATGCTTTGCATTTAACTTGCCAGTGCTTATGCTCTTTCATGGTTTCTTCATTTGGATCCTTTTTCCATTTTTTAAAAGACTTTTTTTGGCTATAACAGCCTCTCTCACTTCATTTTTAAATCATGTACAGCAGTCATTTTGCCTTCCTTCCATCTTTTTTACAATGTGGAATAAATCTGCTCTTGGCTTCAAAGATGGTATATGCCACGCACTACCATTCTTCTGTAAATAAATATTTTCCACGTATTACTTCTGAGTCTATCTCCTTTCACCCCTTGTAGGAGAGCGTACTTTCAATTGGAAGAGGCCCTCTCCTGTGTATTTATGCCACAGAAGTATTTAAAAATCTCTATTGTATCGCTTCTATCTCCAGGAACAAGCAGGAATGTAGTCCTCACATATGGGTATCGTCGGTTACCGACGGAGCCTGCGCGGGAACGCTCCCAGAGTCCAATAGGAACGCTTTTGGTAGCAGCCCCAGCACATGTGCGCTGCCTTCCAGCCTTTCCAACTGTCCCTGTTCAGAAAATTCCGTCTTTAAAAATTCGTACTTGTGGTCGCGTTTGCCTACCGCACGACGCCTACTGGTACCGCCGGTTCTTTTCTTTTCATAAACCCCCCCCCCCCCCTTAGACTTAGACTGTTTCTTTTAAGAACTTTACTGTTTTGGTGCTAGGCGCCATTTTGGGCATTAGGCCCCATTTTTCCAAAATCATTGGAAAGCCAACTAGTGGTTTTAAAAAATGTACTAAGTATTGGCGGTACCTTTTCTGTCACTGACACCCATGATTGGTGTCTAAAATGTTTAGGACCTGACATTCTCCAAAATGAATGTCTCTCCTGCATGGGGATGAACAAAAGAGGAAGACAGATCCGTGCCGCAAAGCTCGGTAACCTCTTTTCTTCAGATGCCAGATCCATTGCATCGACATCGTCAAGTGCCTCTTCTTCCTCCCATGGATCTCAGGTAAACTAAACACAAAAGCCGGTCCTCAAAGGGTAGCTGTCCTACTAAGCATCGAGAGGCCATTGGCATTGCCCTTGAGGGGAACCACACCGGCAAAACAGCCCCGGAGGGAGACTTTGGCTTCCGAAGCATCGATGGGGCTTCAGGAGTACTCGAGGCCTCAACCTCGCAAAGAACTTCCTGTGCCATGCTCAGGGGTTCTGGCCGTTCTTACTGATACCGACACCCAGGCATCGGGTCAGCGTCGATAGACCAGATGTTTCTTCCTATCGAATGCAGTATCGCAGCTCTTCTCTCAGCTGCGGTACCGGTGCGTTCCAAGAGCACAGGTGCCGTCATCGACACCGATGCCGGTACCGACTGGGTACCGGCCCAATGGTAACTCTTCCCATTCCACCTCTGGCTGGAGTGGATAAAGTGGTTACCGGGTCACCTCGGTACCGACTTCGATCGGTACCCGGATGGTGCTTTGCAGGAGCATCGGGGTCAGGAATACTTTGATTCCTCCGATTCCGAAGACTCTGACCCATTCTGCTGGCACTAGAGGGTTTCTCCTAGAAGATGTCACCTCCAGAGGACATTTCATTCAGGATTTCATCTGTGATATGGCTAAAGGTCTTTCAATCACAGTAGCTCCTGAAGAGGAACACAGAGCAAAGGAATTGGAAATCCTCCAGTATCCTTAAAGCTCCTAAGGA
The DNA here is from genome assembly GCA_033557465.1 of Ichthyophis bannanicus. Classification (NCBI taxonomy): domain Eukaryota; kingdom Metazoa; phylum Chordata; class Amphibia; order Gymnophiona; family Ichthyophiidae; genus Ichthyophis; species Ichthyophis bannanicus. The sequence continues at coordinate 505,263 of CM066037.1, forward strand.
GGCCGCTACTCTGCCCTATCCATGAAATTCTGCATAGCTTGATGCTCAGAATGTGGGAGGACACCTCTGACTACTTCTCCTCACTCTAGGAGACTTGATACTATGTATCGAGCCCCAACATGTCCAGGACCCTGTTCCCTCTAAGCTGTGCGCGTGTGCGCGCGCGCACATACTTTACAACAGAGGGCACAAACATTACGGTTCTGATTCTGATAGAAAACAACACAGACGTCTTAAAATTTAAAAGTTGTTGTGTATTTACGGTTTTCACAAGTTCTACAATATTTTCTAGTGCAATCAATGTGGTGTACATACTGTATTCTGACGTGTAGTCAAATTTTAAAGTATATAAACTCTGAGTGTCATTATGTGGCGCACAAAAATTAAACCTTCCTTCAGAAACTGCACAGCTGATATTTTATGCGCACACAGCCTACAGAAAATTAGAGGGAACATTGGTCCTGGATTTCAGAAAACTCAGCTGCCACACATTCAATGGTAGTGGAGTCAGCTATGCGTAGGATGAAAAGTGCAAAAAGACATGCATCCAATCCTCCAGGTCGTGAATGCAGACTCTGGATGCTTTTGGACTCAGAACTTTTCAAGCTTCCATGCTTTCAGCTAGGATCAGCTCATATATCCTATATAGGAGAATGTTCCTCAAAGAAATCACAGGAGACTTGGAACTTATGAGCCCATTTCTCCCAGATGATAAGAGACAAGACTTTCTTACTCTAGTTAAGCATGCTCAGGATGTCTCCAAGTTTGTCAATCGTGCAGCCTTTGGCTACTTCGAATGCATCAGCAGAACGTCTGCTATTGCCATTGGTGCACAATGGATTGCATGGCTACAGGCTTCAGACTTGGGAGACTTGGGTACAGGACAAGTTAGGCAAACATTCCTTGAACGGGAGAGAATCTCTTCGGCAACGAGTTAGCTGCTGACAGTTATACCTTAGATAGATTGTCAAAGTTACAGCCACCTCCAGCCAAAAGGAAGCCTTATAAAAAGCCCTCTTTTAGCAAAAAAAAGAGGAAGTTTTATCCTTCCTATACCCAGCAGAGTCCAGACTCCAGGTCAGGTTGCCCAAAGGGGATTAAACTAGACAGCAAAAGAAAACCAAAAGGCCCGAGAGAACAAACCAGCTCTTCAGGTTCAGCCCCCCCAAGGGCTTTGACTCCTTCCTAGAGAGCTTTGCTTTCCTGCCTCTGAGGTTTCCTCAACCCCCCAGTATTCCCGGCAGGTTATGCCACTTTGTTCAACAGATGGCATCAGATAACAGCACGAAGATTGGACTTTGTCCATTGTAGGGGAGGAGTACAAACTTCATTTTTCACAGCTTACCCCCTCCTACAATTCTAAGCAGTTCAAATTCACAAACCTCTGCAGGACATTCTGCTAGATCATGAGGTCCTCCACACTTTTTGCCCAAGGGGCAATAGAGGAAGTAACCCATTCTTCAACAGGATGCAGGGGTTCTACTCCCCCTATTTTCTTATTCCAAAGAAAAGAGGAGGACACAGACCCATTCTAGACCTCAGAGAATTGAACAATATTCTGTTTCGAGAGAAATTCAAAATGATTTCTCTAGGAACTCTTCTGGCATACCTTCAAAGCCAGGATTGGCTTTGCTTTTCTAGACTTAAAGGATGCATACACTCACATTCTTATCCATCCAGAACACAGGAAATTTTTATGTTTCCTTTTCAGGGGAAGACATTTCCAGTACAGGGCTCTTCCTTTTGGTCTGGCTTCAGCACCAAGGGTATTCACGAACATGCATGGCAGTAGTAGTAGCTGCATTTCTACGACCCTGGGGATTTTCGTCTTCCCTTACTTAGACGACTGGCTCATCCGAGCCTCCACAGTGGCAGAGGCCAGCACTGCACTGTCTCGTACAATGCGAATCCTCCATGGAGTGGAGGAGAGGCCTAGTGGTTGGGGCAAGGTACTTCAGGCCGGAAGGTCGGAGGTTCAAATCCCACTAGAGGAGAGCAACCTTGGGCTGGAAGGACTGGGTTTTCTAGTCCCACAGGTGCTCCTTGTGGTCTTGGGCAAGCCACTTAACCCTCCATAGCCCATGTTCCCTGTAAAATAGTTATCTCCAAGTTATAATGCCCTGTTCAATGTAATTTCAGTTTGTTCAATGTAAACCGCACTGATGCAGAATAGAGTCGGTTATATAAGAGAATGTAAATAAATAAATAAAATAAATACTTGGTATGGGTAATAAACTTCCCGAAATCTCAACTAGTTCCTTCCCAATGCCTAGATTCATAGGAGCCTGTCTGGATACCAGACAGGCAAGGGCTTTCCTTCCACAAGCCCGGTGTCTTCGCATAATGCAGCTAGCTTCCCAAGCAGCAGGTAAATCCTCCCTCACTGCTCGGTAGCTACTGCAGTTACTGGGACACATGGCATCCACAGTTCTGTAGTCCCATATCCTCGCCTCCACATGCAAGCAGCTCAGTGGACCCTCTCCACACAGTGGACACAGGCCACGGGTCATTTGTCGGACAAAATAACAATCTCTGAACGACTAATTTTGTCCCTCCAATGGTGGCAATCACTAGGAAAATCTGACAGTAGGGTCTCCTTTCCATCAACCCCTTTTTCAGGCCACCCTAACAACAGATGCATCACAGGTGGGTTGGGGAGCACACCTGAATCATCTCTCTAACCAGGGCACCTGCACTCCACAGGAAGTTGGTTTACACATAAACCTCCTGGAATTAAGAGCAATTTATTTAGCTCTTCGAGTGTTCCACGCCCAGCTCAGCTACAAGATAGAACCTAGTCCAGACGGACAATCAGGTAGCCATGTTTTATGTGAACAAGCAGGGTGGGGACAGGCTCTCTGTCGTTATGCAACGAAGCTTTACGACTATGGGCCCTTGCCAGAGAGCATCAAAGTCACCGTCTAGTGGTATATCTTCCAGGCATTCAAAACCTTTGGGCAGACAAACTCAGTCGAGTACGGCTACCTCACAAGTGGTCACTCCACCTAGACCAGGTGGCAAAGATATTTCATCTCTGGAGCACTCCAGACATAGACCTCTTGCAAAGTCCACTGAATGCCAAACTTCTCGGTTCTGTTCCAGGATTCCGGCGCACAACTGTCAGGCAAGGGATGCTTTCCTCCTTCACTGGGGTCAGGACTTCCTTTATGCCTTTCCATCCATTCCCCTCATCCCCAAGACACTCTTCAAGCTTCAGAGAGACAGGGGTCGCATGATTCTCATAGCACCACGATGGCCATGCCAAACATGGTATTCCCTGCTTCTGCATCTCTCTCAAGCGCCACCTCTGGAGTTAGGGCAGCTCCAGATCTCCTTTTTCCAGGAGAACGGGACGCTATGGCACCCGAATCCCCAGTCCCTGCACCTCACGGCCTGGTTGGTGAAGGCTTAGACCTCCAGGATTTCAACCTGTCCCAACAGGTAAAAGATATCCTTCAGGCGTCTAGGAAACATTCCACAAGAAGATCTTATGCCTTCAAGTGGAAACGTTTTACTATATGGTGCTCCAAGAAGGGATTAAACCCCCTGGTCATACCCTTAGAATTGATACTAGAGTATCTCCTTCACTTATCGAATTCTGGATTACAGACCCAATTCCGGTAAGGCGAGTCCATCTTAGGTGCAATTGCAGCTTCTTATAAGCCTACTAAATGGACAACCAATTTCCTCTCATCCACTCCTATCAAGATTTATGAGAGGCCTTTTATTAACTAAACCATCCATCAAGCCACCACTGTTAGCATGCGATCTAAATCTACTACTCGGGCAGCTCATGCGGCCGCCTTTTGAACCTTTTCCACTACAGCCCTTAAGTTTTTGACTTGGAAGGTCATCTTCCTAATTGCAATCACCTCTGCCCGTCGCATTAGTGAATTGCAAGCTTTAGTGGCTGATCCTCCTTATACTAGATTTCATCATGATAAAGTTGTTCTTCGAACTCACCCACACTTTATGCCAAAGGTGGTTTCGCCTTTTCATTTAAACCAATCAATTATCTTCCTATATTTTTTCAAGGCCTCACGCCTCTAATGCAGAAGAGAAACCTTCATAGTTTGGATTGTAAAAGAGCCTTAGCCTTTTTAATTCAAAGAACACAGCAACATAGAAAGTCCTTGCAACTTTTGTAGCTTTTGACCCTAGTCATTTGGGACTTCCAGTCTCCAAAAGAACTTTATCTAAATGGATTGCCCAATGCATATCCTTTGCTTATGAGAGTAAGGGTCTTCCTCTCATGACCATGTCACAGCTCATAATGTGAGAGCCATGGCAGCTTCTATGGCTAATCTCCACTCTGTCTCTATCGATGACATTTGTCGAGTAGCCACCTGGGCTTCGGTACACACCTTCACAACCCACTACTGCCTAGATGAAGCCTCCCATTGGGATGCCTTCTTTGGCCAAGCTGTTCTTCAAAATCTCTTTCAAAACCTAAACCAACTCCTACCCACCAACCCTGGTGGATGCCAGATATCCAGGGGAGGAAGGATTCTCACCTTCGACGGTGGCACCTTCCTGTGGCTTTCTCCCTGGCATCTTCAGCTAGGGAGTCCCCATATGTGAGGACTACATTCCTGCTTGTTCCTGGAGATAGTGTAGTTACTCACCTGTAACAGGTGATCTCCGGAAACAGCAGGAATTTAGGCCTCACAACCCACACACCTCCCCTAGGAGTTGTCTCTCTCTCTTTGTCTCTTTTCTCTCTCTCTCTGTCCTTTCACTCATCTACACAAGTAACTGAAGAGTGACAGTTGGAAAAGGCGGGGCAGGCAGCACGCATGTACTGAGGTATGCTCCCAAAAGCGTTTCCTATTGGACGCTGGGGAGCGTTCCCATGCAGGGCCCCATCGGTACCGACGATACCCATATGTGAGGACTAAATTCCTGCTGTTCCCGGAGATCACCTGTTACAGTTGAATAACTACGCTATATCTGGTGGACCAGGACCTATGGCCAGTCAGACAGGCTGAGCAGGGTCCTCCAGCTGCACGAGTGGCAGCTGGACCTCAGAGTGGCCTCTCGGCTCTTCCAGCTCTGGGAGCTCCACAGCTGGACCTCTTCACCAGCCTGGCCAAGTCTGTTGCCCCGCTTTTGCTCCTGACAGCCATACCCTTCCGGGTGGCAACAGATGCCTTCTTCCTCCTGTGGTCAGAGGGCCACCTTTATGCCTTCCTGCCCATGCCGCTGATAGCCAAGACTCTCTTCATGGATCAGCAGAACGAGGTGTCGCTGATATTGGTGGGCTTTGGTGGCCCAGGCAACTGTGGTTCCCAACTGGGCCTTTGCATGTCCATAGCGCCCCTGGTTTCCCTGGGGAGCGACCCAGGACTACTGTCGCAGGAGGAGGGCTCCATTCTACACCCCAATCTGGGGTCTCTGGCACTAATGGCTTTGCTGATGAAAGGGTAGCCGTGGGCCCCCTTTCAGCCTTTCAGGGAAGGTTGAGGAGGTTCTTTGGCCTCCTGCAAGACCTCCATGAGATATGCCTATGCCTTCAAATGGCGCAGATTCTCTGTGTGGTGTGCAGAGTGATGGGTTAACCTGTTCTCATGCTCTGTGCAGCTTGTGCTGCAATATTTGCTTCACCTGTCTCAGGCAGGACTGAAGTCCAACTCGGTCAGGGTTCACCTGAGTGCTCTTGCGACGCACCACCTCATCAAGGTCAAGCCTCTCTCTGTCCAGCCCTTTGTAATCCGCTTCCTGTGGGGCCTCCTGTTATCCAAACCCTCTGTCTCAGTTTGTTCAATGTAAACCGCACTGATGCAGAATAGCGCAGTAGTATATAAGAGAATATAAATAATAAATAAATAAATTAATAAATGTCTGTCCACCAGTGATGGAGTTGGACCTAATGTGGTGCTCTCACGGCTCACATGCCCACTGTTTGAGCCCCTGGCTACCTGCCACCTGCATTACCTTTTATGGAAGATTGTCTTCCTGGTGGCACTCACATCAAATGGTACGCTCAAGATGTACTTTACTGTAAATAGACTGGCCAATATGTAAATAGTCTACCAATATTGTAACTTTAAAATGTGCATAGTTTCCCAGTTCAATCCATGTTACATTCCCTGTTATATGTAAACTTAGGACAGATCTTCCACTGTCTGAGAGTCATATTGTTGAATGTAAACCGCACTGATACCAAAGAGCGCGGGGTATAGAAGAGCTGTTAAATAAATAAATAAAATACGCTTGCAGGGTCAGCGTGCTTCAAGCTTTGGTGGTGGATCTTCCTTACATGAGGTTCTATAAGAACAGGGTTGTGCTCCGCACACACCCCAAATTTTTTCCCAAGGTGGTGCTCCCCACCTTCTTCCTGCGACCTCACATCAGCAGAGAGGAGACCATCCTCCATACTCTGGACTGTAAGAGGGCCCTGTGGTTCTACCTCCAATGTACCCAGGGCCACCACAAAGCCTCACAGCTTTTCATCTCCTATGACCCAGTTGGCTGGGGGAGGCAGTGACCAAATGTACTCTGTCCACTTGGGTGGCAGACTGCATTGCCCTCGCCTATGAGCAGACTGGGTTCTCGCTCAAGTGCCTGGTCACTGCGCATAGTGTCAGGGCTATCGCGGCCTCTGGCAAACCTGCATTTCATCCCTGTGACAGAAATCTGCCATGCTGCCACCTGGTCCTCTGTCCATAGTTTCGCAGTTCATTACTGCCTGGAGAGGGAGTCCTGAGGGGACAGCGCCTTTGGCCAGGCTGCACTCCCATCTGTTTGGGGTGTTGGCAATCTTGCCTCTGGCCCCTTCAGTGTTTCAGTCTACTGGAGTGCTGGTTCCTCAGTGGACATTTGGGTCGCTTGAGAGTCTGTTAGCTTAGGATTACATTGATGCTGCTCATGGCTCACCTTATCCTGGTTGCAACTGGCAAAACTACAGGTTTTTCAGAAGCCAGTAGCTAGGGAGTCCCGTATGTGAGTACTGACTTTCTTCTTGTTCCTGGAGGAAAGCGTAGTTACTCATCAGTAACAGGTGGGTCTCCGGGGACAACAGGAATCAGTCCTCACAACACTCCCTCCTCCCTCTGTAGTTGCTTTTGTGTTATTTTTGCCTTTGAGCTATATCATTCTACGGAGGCAAGATGGCACTCTTGGGCGGGAAGGGAACCACGCATGTGTGGTGCATCTCCCAAAGGCTTTCTTTGAAAGCTGGGGAGAAGCTTCCACGCAGGCTCTTTTGGCGGCGACGTCACATATGTGAGGACTGATTCCTGCTGTCCTTGGAGAACACCTGTTACAAGTGAGTAACTACGCTTTCTGGTGGCAGTCACTTCAGGGTGCAGAATGAACGAGCTTTCAGGCTTTAATGGTTCAGCAACCTTACACTAAAATTTTTCATAACAGAGTGGTGCTTCATGCTCATCCCAAGTTTCTTCTGAAAGTGGTGTTGACCTTTCATCTTAATCAGTCAGTCGTCCTCCCAACATTTTTCCCAAAACCACATTCTCACAAAGGGGAAGCTGGGCTGCATATATTGGACTGTAAAAGAGCCTTAGCTTTCTACTTGGAATGAATGAAAGTCCATAGAAAGTCCATCCATGCTTTTTGTTTCTTTTGACCCCTGTTAGCTATGGTTTGATGTCTCCAAATGCATTTTGTCAGTTTGTCTCACAGACCATTTCCTTCACATTCCCAGGCAGGCCTAAGCCTTGAGGGTCATGTCAGGACACATAATGTCATAGCTATTGCTGTGTCTGTGGCCCATGTGCGCTCTTATTCCATGGAGGAGGTATGCAAAGCTGCAAAGTGTACTTTGGCTCACACTTTCACTTCTCACTCTCTGTGGATGGGGTTTTCTGTAATAACATCAGCTTTTGGCCTTTCAGTACTGCATAATATTTTTGGAGATTATTATTAAACTCCACCACCCTAGATCCCTTTTTTTCTGTTTAGGCTGCCTTTAAATTAAAAAAAAAAAAAAAAAAAAAGTTAATAAAAGGCATTTTACCAAAAAAAAAATTGAATTTTGTTCCAAATTGGACGTGCCATTATTCCTCTTTTTGTTGAAGGCAGCCTGTGGTTAGGGATTCCCCATATGTGAGTCCTTTTTTCCTACTTGTCCATGGAGAAAGCATAGGTTACTTAACTCTAGCAGATGTTCGCTGTGGACATCAAGTCCTCTCAATCCTATCTCTAGGAACAAGCAGGAATGTAGTCTTCACATATGGGTATTGTCGGTACTGACTGAGCCTGCACGGGAACGCTCCACAGCGTCCAATAGGAAAGCTTTTGGGAGCATCCCACAGCGCCTGCGTGCTGTCTTCCCGCCTTTCCAACTGTCCCTCTCCAGTTCTTCGTTTTCCGCAGAGCCGACAGGTCCCATACCCTGTCACCGCAGAAAAAGTTTGTTTTTAATCTTGTTTTTGTGGTCGCGTCTGCCTTCCTTCGATGCCATACGGTTACCGCCAGTTCTTTCTTATTCCTTAAAAAAAAAAAAAAAATTATAGTTTCTGAGGTGTTTTACTTTAGAACTAGGCCCAATTTTTTCCTTAAAAATGGAAAAAACCTACTTCAGGTTTTAAGAAATGTTCTAAATGTGGCGGGGGTTGTACTATTTCCGTCACCGACACCCATGATTGGTGTCTCAAATGTTTAGGTCCTGACCACTCTATTTCAAAGTGCCACTCCTGTGGAATGATGTCAAAAAGGGACCGGCAGAACCGATCTGCTAAACATAGCACCCTTTTTCCCTCAGACACGGCGTCTGTTGCATCAGCGTCCTCCAGGGCCTCATCTTCCTCCCATGGATCTCAGGTAACTAAACATAAATCTAGCCGGTCCTCAAAGGGTAGATCTCCCTCCTTCTAAGTATCGAGACACCTCTGGCGTTGCCCTTGAGGAATTGTCACTGGCAAAACTGCCCCGGCAGGAGGCTTCGGCTTCCAAAGTACTAACGGGGCTCCAGGATGTTTTCGAGGCCTCAACCTCGGCAGAATTACTGGCGCCATGCTCTGGGGTTCCGGCTGCTTCTACCGGTACCAACACCCAAGCATCGGCAGCGTCGATAGACCCAGAGATTCCTTGCTATCGAACACAGTCTAGCGGCTCTTCTCATGGCTTCGGTACCGTTGAAACGGCTTCAGACACCAACCGGAACCGGTACCGACTGCATTAGCATTGGCGGGAATGCACCATGCCGAGTCATGCCTATGTTTCCGGTATCGACAGATTGGTACCGGAACAACCCGATATCGACTTCGATCGATACCGGTACCGTGTTTTGCACGATCACCGGGATCGGAGGTATTTTGTATCCTCTGATGAGTCTGAAGTTTCCGAATACTCTGCCGATGCAAGAGTACTTCTCCCCAAGGATTCCTCTTCTCCTCAGCGCAGAATGTCTCCGCCAGAGGGTATGTCCTTTCAGGACTTTATCCGTGATGTGGCCTGAAGCCTTTCCATCACAGTAGCTCCTGAAAAAGAGACTAGGGCAAAGGAGTTGGAAATTCTCCAATACCCTAAGGCTCCCAAGGAGGCAGCTACTCTACCTATTCATGAGATTTTGCATGATCTTATGCTAAGGATGTGGGAAACACCTTTAACCACATCTCCTCATTTTCGAACTCGATACCATGTATCGAGTTCGACCTTGTCCTGGCTCTTAAAAACTCAATTACCACACCATTCAATTGTGGTGAAATCAATCCTGAGAAGGATGAAAAGTTCAGAGAAACATGCATCCAATCCCCCAGGTCGTGAATGTAGCATTCCGATGCCTTTGGGCATCAATGCTTCCAAGCTTCCGTGCTCTAGCTAGGATCAGTTCCTATATCTTGTATATGGGAATGTTCCTTAAAGGTGTCACAGGAGACTTGGAGCTTATGAGCCCCCTCATTCCTGAAGACAAAAGGCAAGACTATCTTACTCTAGTCAAACATGTTCAGGATGTTTCCAAGTTTGTAAATCGTGCAGCCTTTGACTGTTTTGAGTGCATAAGCAGAATCCCTGCTATTGCCATTGGTGCATGTCGGATTGCCTGGCTTCAGGCATCTGACTTGGAAATTTGGGTACAGGATAAATTAGGAAACATTCTTGCACAGGAGAAAATCTGTTTGGCGAGAATTGGCAGGATAGATGCTGACAATATCACCTTGGATAGATTGTCCAAATCTACAGCCGATCCTGCAAGGAAAAAAATTGTCTAAGAAGCCATTTTTCAATAAGAAAAATAAGTTTTATCCTCAAGGTCAGACTGCCCAAAAGGGACAACAGCAAGAACCTAGACAACAAAAGAAGCCAAAAGCTACAAAACCTCAGCCACCTCAGCAGGCTCAGCCTCCTCAGGGGCTTTTGACTCCTCTAGAGAACTTGCCTTCCTGCCTCTGAACGGTCCAGAACCCTCGACCATCCCAGGCAGATTGTTATTTTGCCCACAGATGGTACCAAATAACAGCAGAAAATTGGACTCTGTCCATTGTACGAGAGGGGTACAAGCTTCATTTTCACAGCATACCCCCTCCTACAATTTTAAGACAGTTCAGTTCTCAGACCTCTCTCGACAGACTCTTAGGTCAAGAAGTCACAATGCTCCTTGCTCAAGGAGCAATAGAGGAAGTACCCATTCCCCATCAGGGTACAGGGTTCTACTCCCCCTGTTTCCTTATTCCGAAGAAAACAGGGGGGCACAGACCCATTTTAGACCTCCGAGAATTGAACAAATATTTGTTCCGAGAGAGGTTCAAAATCGTCTCTCTAGGAACTCTGCTGCCATACCTTCAAAGTCAGGATTGGCTTTGTTCTCTAGATCTCAAGGATGCGTATACTCATATTCTCATCCATCCAAATCACAGGAGATTCCTCCGATTCCTGTTTCAAGGAAAGCACTACCAATACAAGGTTCTTCCTTTTGGCCTGGCTTCTGCGCCAAGATTGTTTGCAAAATGCATGGCTGTGGTAGCAGCATTTCCCCACACTCTGGGAATATTCGTCTTCCCTTACTTAGACAACTGGCTCATTCGCACCACTACAGTGCCAGAAGACAGCTCTGCTCTGTTTCGCACAATGCAAATCCTTCAGTATTTGGGACTGGTCATAAACCTCCCAAAATCCAATCTTGCTCCTACTCCGTCCCTAGAGTTCATAGGAGCTCATCTGGATACCAGACAGACAAGGGCTTTCCTTCTGCAGCCCCGCTGTCTTCGCATAGTACAACTAGCTTCCCAAGCAGTGCTCAATCCTTGTCTCACTGCTCGGGAAATGCTACAATTGCTAGGCCACATGGCATCCACCGTGCGTGTGGTTCCTTATGCTCGCCTCCATATGCGAGCAGCTCAGTGGACTTTATCTACTCAGTGGACAGAGGCCTCAGGCTGCCTGTCGGACAAAATAACAAATTGTCTTATTTCGTCCCTCCACTGGTGGCAATCACCCAGAAACCTTCTGGTGGGATCTCCTTTGCAGCAACCCCTATCCCAAGCCACCCTAACAACAGATGCATCACAGGTGGGATGGGGAGCCCACCTGCAAAATCTCTTTACCCAGGGTACCTGGACTCTGCAGGAGGCCTGTCTTCACATCAGCCTCCTGGAGCTCAGAGCAATCTTCTTTGCTCTTCGAGTATTTCATGCCCAGCTCAGCTACAAGACAGTCCTAGTTCAAACGGACAATCAGGTAACTATGTTCTATGTTAACAAGCAGCGGGGAACAGGCTCTCTGTCGCTATGCAATGAAGCTTTACGACTATGGTCCCTCGCCAGAGAGCATCAGATTCATCTCCTTGCAGTGTATCTTCCAGGCATCCAAAACTCTTGGGCAGACAAACTCAGTCGAGTTCGGCTTCCACACGAATGGTCTCTCCATGCAGACCAGGTTGCCCAAATATTTCAGATTTGGGGAACCCCGGACATAGACCTCTTTGGAAGTCCGCTGAATGCCAAACTTCCCCGGTTTTGTTCCAGAATTCCAGCTCGAAGTTGTCAGGTAAGGACACCTTCCTTTTCCACTGGAGTCAGGACTTCCTATATGCCTTCCCACCCATTTTGCTCATCCCCAAAACCCTATTCAAGCTTCAGAGAGACAGAGGTCATATGATCCTCATAGCTCCACGTTGGCCACGGCAAACATGGTACCCTCTGCTCCTACATCTCTCTCAAGCTCCGCCTCTGGAGTTGGGATCCGCTCCAGATGTTCTCTCCCAAGAGGACGGGATGCTCTGGCATCCGAATCCCCAGTCTCTGCATCTCAGGACCTGGTTGCTGAAAGCCTAGAACTTCAGGATCTTAACCTTTCCCAACAGGTAAAGGATATCCTTCATGCTTCTAGGAAACCCCTCCACAAGACTCTCGTATGCCTTTAAGTGGAAAAGGTTTACCATATGGTGCTCGCAGGAGGGTCTTAACCCTCTTGCGATACCTCTGGAATCGATACTGGAGTATCTCCTTCATTTGTCAAATGCGGATCTCAAGACAAATTCAGTAAGAGTCCATCTTAGTGCTATTGCAGCTTCTTACAAGCCTCTAAGTGGACAACCTATTTCCTCTCATCCTCTCATAGCGATATTTATGAGAGGCCTTCTTTTAACAAAGCCTCCCATTAAGCCACCACCGGTGGCATGGGACTTAAATCTGGTGCTCGGGCAGCTCATGAAACCGCCCTTTGAACCATTAGCCACTACATCTTTGAAATTCCTTTCACGTCGCATCAGTGATTTGCAAGCGTTACTGGCTGATCCTCCTTATACAAGGTTCCACCTTGATAAGGTAGTTCTTAGGACTCATCCACACTCTGTGCCAAAGGTGGTTTCGCCTTTTCATTTAAACCAAGCAGTTTATCTTCCTGTATTCTTTCCGAGGCCTCATGCCTCCAGTGCAGAAAGGAGCCTTCATACCTTGGACTGTAAAAGAACTTTGGCCTTTTACTTGCAAAGGACACATCATCATAGAAAATCTTCTCAACTCTTTGTTGCTTTTGATCCTAGTCATTTGGGACTTCGTTTCCAAAAGAACTCTATCTAACTGGATTGCTCAGTGCATATGCTTTGCCTATGAGAGTAAGAACCTTCTTCTTGAAGGCCATGTCACTGCTCACAATGTGAGAGCCATGGCAGCCTGAATGACTCATCTTCACTCTGTGTCTATCGACGACATCTGTCGAGCAGCTACTTGGGCTTCGATACATACCTTCACGGCCCACTACTACTTAGACAAGGACTCCCATCGGGATGCCTTATTTGGCCAGGCTGTTCTTCAACACCTTTTTCAGACTTAGTCAACTCCTACCCACCGTCCCTGGTAGGATGCCAGAGATCCATGGGGGAAAGTATGGCCCTTTCATAAGGGCTAACAACTTCCTGGGGCCATCTTCCTGGCATCTGCAGCTAGGGAGTCCCCATATGTGAAGACTACATTCCTGCTTCTTCCTGGAGATAGCGTAGTTACTCACCTATAACAGGTGATCTCAGGGAAGAGCAGGAATTTAGTCTTCACAACCCGCCCACCTCCCTTATTAGTTTGTATATCTCTCTCTCTCTCTCTCTCTCTCAGCTAGAAACTCAACTGGAGAGGGACATTTGGAAAGGTGGGAAGGCAGCTTGCAGGCGCTGTGGGATGCTCCCAAAAGCTTTCCTATTGGACGCTGGGAAGCGTTCCCACGCAGGCTCTGTCGGTACAGATGATACCCATATATGAAAACTAAATTCCTGCTGTTCCCGGAGATCACCTGTTACAGGTGAGTAACTACGCTTTCTCCTCCCTTTGGAGTTGAATTCTCCTCAGTTACTCTTAGGACTGAGAATAAGATGGTGCTGCGGCAGCAGGTGAGAACGCATGTGCAGCCACAGTTGAGCTTCTAAAAGGAGCTGGGAATACTGCGCAGATGCCCCTTGGGTGATGACATCCATATGTGAGGACTTTTCCTGCTTTTCACAGAGAACATTTGCTTGAGTAACTATTTATTTAGCTGTTTTTTTTATACCGCTTTATCATTTCAATCAAAGTGGTTTACATTGTAACTTAAACTTGGTAATGTACATTAAACAGGGACATTAATAACTTGGATTTTTCTATGCTTTATTCCTTCAAAAAGAAAATAAAGATGGAGTCTGGCAATGAAGTTACAAAGTAGTACATTTAAGACTAATTGGAGCAAATATTTTTTCACTCATCATAATTAAGCTCTGGAATTCATTGCTGGAGGATATAGTAAGAGCTGTTAGTATAGGTGGGTTTAAAAAAAAGGTTTGGAGAAGCTCCTGGAGGAAAAGTCCATAAATTCTTACTAAAGTGGACTCAGGGAAATTACTGGGATAAGCAGCATAGAATCTGTCTACCTTCTGGGAACCTGGATTGGCCATTGTTGGAAAACAGGATACTGGGCTTGATGGACCATTGGTCTGACGCAGTATGGCAAAGTTCTATGTTATGTTTTTATACGTTATAATTAATTCAGAATATAGAATTTTCCAGGTAACTTCACAATCTCTTTTGTCCCAAGTTTTACTTACTTTCGGAGGTTTCACCCACTCTGATTCCCCTCAGGAAATCCTTTAAAAATGGCATTTTAAGCAGGGCATCCGGAGATCTTGTGTATATTAGTTCATATTTGCTAAGGCACTCTTTCAAACAGGCTAGACAAGGCCTTGTCAGTTTTTATTAGAATCTAGTAGCAAGCCTAGAGATTTAGAAGCCTGCTTCTGAGACCCCTGTTTCAGTGGCCCTTCCCACTCCAAATAATGTACCACACCTCTTGTAGGAACTGATTCACTAAGACGGTTTTCCCCATTCTGTGCTTTGGCGGGAGTTGGGGAGAGGAATCTTAATACATCAGACCTTTAAGTGCCAGCAGAAGGTAGTGGCCCTTCCCCCTAACAATCATACTGTCGGTGGTTTATCAGTGACCCTTGATGACTGCATCTAATACCTTTTTTCTTCATGTATCATTCATGACCTGGATCCCTACTGATCTAGTTCTCTGTTAGTTCCCTCCACCCCACCCTCATCCCTCCTTCGATTCCACTATACCGTGCTCCCCATACAGATTTTCTCTTCCCAGCAATCCCAGCCCTGTACCCTCTAACAAGCCAGCCTGCCAGCCATCCTTCTCATCTCCTAGGCAGCCCCTCAATTGACCAGCTGCCCCTTACCTACAAGGCATTCCCTCAGCTAAACAGCAAGCTTAATATACTCCTTTCCATTGTTTCTTGATATTGCCGCTGGTGCTGCTAGAGATAGAAGCTCTGTTGAATCTTTGCATATGTGACTCTTATTCGATTCAGTTGCGTGGTCCAGGAACTCCAGTGCTACTCTTGAAGTCTCATCTCTTGCAAAACTAGCACTGGAATTCCTGCACCGCATGAATATGAGTACAGAAGCGCTGCCTTCTTAGGTGTCAGCGACAGATTCAAGAACACAAAATCTCAGGTGCTAATGTTTGCTTTTTAGGCACTATAAACTATCTTGTGCCTGAGATTTGTTGAGCCTTAGGATAGAGCAATGGCATTTAATACTTGAAAAGTAAGTTCTTCGGGAACAAGCAGGAACTCAGTCCTCACATATGGGTGATGTCGTCGCTGATGGAGCCCGCGTGGATAGCTTCTCCCCAGCTTTCAAAGAAAGCCTTTGGGAGCTGCACCATGCATTCATGGTTCCCTTCCTGTTCAAGGGTGCCATCTTGCCTCGGTCTCCTTTTTTCTGCGGAGTCCACCGGATGTGTGTCTGTGTTTTCCCCGTAAAAAGTGTTAGTTTTTTGTCTTGAATTTTTCTTCTCTGGTCGCGTGCAGGTTCCCTTTCCTACCTCGAGTTTGCTTGTCTTAGCAGCACATCTGGGTTCATTTCTTTTTTTTCTTTTTTTTCTTTGAAAGCATCTCGACCGGCTTCGAACCCTTTTTTCCCTGGCTAGACCTGAGGTGTTCGATCTCGCGGGCCTGTTTTTCCTACCATTGTCTCGGCCAGTAGCTTAAGAATTGTCACCAATGTGCCCACACTGTCATGTACTGACCCATAAGACTGCTGCCTTCGATGCTTCGGCCATGACGCCTTTGACTGTGGTCTCTGTAAGAAGATGACCTCCAAGGCCATCAAGATCCGTCAGCAGCAGCGGGAGTCCTTCCATAAAACGGAGTTCCCGGCAACACCACCCTACGGAGTCCTCTCCGGAACCCCAGAACCCACAGGGAGACCATGCTGTCTTAGAACACCGAGGCTGTGGGTCCTGCAGCTGGACGCCGGAGGAAGAACCCAAGAGGTCCAGAAACCCTCGAAGACCATATCGGTGGACACGCCTGGGAAAGTGGGCAAATCCCACAGTCACCGTCGCGAGTCCAAGGGAAAGGAGCGAGAACGACTGACTAAAATACTGCGAAGGGAGTTGTTGGCATCTGGCAACTGGGCTCGGACCCCTGAGGCCATCCTGGTCAAAGATTTCCCCCTCAATGGAGCTAGCATAGGGCCCAGTGCCTGCGCCAAAGGCTGCAGAACCATCTGGCCTTGAGGACCAGTATGGTGGCCTTGGAGCGCAGTTTATCTGCCTTCATTGCCCAGCAGCGGACTCTGATGCCTGGCTCAGCCAGGTAATCACTCCCATTTATCAGGCCCTCGACGCTTGAGGAATCCCCTGGAGGTCAAGCCGAACCTCAAGCGCCACCAGCCTCGAGATGTCCTTTGACATTGGTCCTGATCTCAGTCCTGGTCCTCAGGACAGAGGCCATCCCTACTGAGAGGCCGCGGCTCTGATTGCAGGGCCTTATTTTATTTATTTAATGCTTTTATATACTGCGCTCTTTAAAATCAGTGCGGTTTACAGATAACGTTTTGTGCAGAAGCACTTACATCGAACGGGTGGAGCAACTTGGATTCAGAACAGGGTAACTATATACAATCTATTTACAAACTAGACAGGATGTTATACAAGCTATACGAGTCCAGACAGGGAATCGCTATGCAGTTGTAATGACATGGTTTGCCCTGGAAGCTGTGTAAAGGGATGTGTATTATTTACTGGATTGTCTGTTTCATGCGGTTAGATTGTAGGGTTGTGTCAGGAGGGGGCATGCTGTTGGCCTGGGCGTAGTATAGGAGAAAAAGGTGGTGCTTTAGTGCCTTTCTGAATTGGGCAAGGTCAGTGATTGCGCAGATGCTGGGAGCTCGCTCCAGCAGGTAGGTGTGTAGAACATGAAGGCTCTGTTTCTTGTTGCCTGAGTGCATTTTGTTACTTTGCAGGGGGTTATTAGTGTGTTGGTGGCGAAGGATCTTCTTGCTCCAGTTGCAGGTGTGGGGTGGATAAGATTCATCAAGGAGCTAGCGGTTGTGTTGTTGATGGCCTTGAATGTTAATAGAACTGCTTTGTAGATGAGTCGGCAGTAGATTGGTAGCCAGTGCAGGTCTTTCAGGATTGGCGTAATGTGGTCCCTTCTAGCGGCCCCGTATAGGAAGCGGGCAGCAGCGTTCATTGCTAACTGTAGTGGGTTTAGTGTATTCTTAGGGAGTCCATGAAGGATCACATTGGTGTAGTCGAAGGGGGGGGGGGGGTTACTAGTGCCTGGAAGACTGTTCGGAAGTTGTCTGGTTGTAGCAAGGGTCGAAGATGTCGAATCGTCCTCATCTTGTGGTACTAGATTATCTCCAGGAACAAGCAGGAATGAGTCTTCACATATGGGTACGTCGGTACCGACAGAGCCTGCGTGGGAACGCTCCCCAGCGTCCAGGAAGAAAGCCTTTGGGAGCATCCCACACGCATGCGCGCTGCTTTCCACCTATTCAATTTCCTCTCATCAGTTTTTCGTTTTCCGCGGAGCCAACAGGACGTATTCCTGTCACCGCAGAAAATTCTTCTTTTTTATTCTTAGTTTTTGTGGTTTGCGCCTGCCTTCATTCGACGCCCACCGGTACCGCCGGTGCTTTTCTTTCTTTTCATGAGAAATCTTTTCTTTTTCTAGGAAATATTACCTATTTAGTGCCTGACGGGGTTTTTTTGGCCACTAGGCCTCTATCCTTTCCATTATGGAAAAGCCAGCCACTATCCTTAAGAAATGCCTAAAGTGTGGCGGTACAAATATATTTTTAGACACTCATACTTGGTGTCTAAAATGTTTAGGTCCTGACCATTGCCCTTTTGAGTGTGTCTCCTGCAGGGATTTAGATAGAAGAGGTCTTCAGAATCTAGCACAGCTCGATACCCGGTCCACATCGGACTCGATGTCACCAGCCAGAAGATCTTCTTCCTTCCAGGATCAGGTAACCAAACAAAAGTCTGTTAAGACTAGCCAGTCCTCGAGTGGTAGATCTCCTTCCAAGTATCGAGATGCCTCTGGCGTTGCCCTCGAGGACATTTTGGCAATAAAGCCCTGGCGGGAGTCTTTGGGCTCCAAAGCACTAACGGGGCTCCAGGTTGTTCCCGAGGTTCTTACCTCCATGGACATACCTGGGCCATGCTCGGTGGTTGTGGCCGCTTCGAGCGGTACCGACACACCGGCATCGGCTATGGTGATGGATGAAACACTCCTCACCGATGAACGTAGTCTAGCGCTCTCAGCTACTTCGGTACCACAAGAGTCGCTGCAGACCGTTCCCCGAGTATTGGTATTGGCTTTGGTACCAGTATCGACATCGTTACCAGTGTCGGTACCGTTGATGTTTTCTTCGACAGACTCGCTTCCTTCGATACCGAGCCTGGAATTGCTCTCTAGCATGGAGGATTCGGTACCGACTCGTCTCGGGACCGGCCTCGAGCGGTACCGAAGACATCTCTTTAAAGAAAATCCGATGCTTCATCCTTTCAAGTCTTCTGATCCCGATGACTGGGATGAATCCATCGGTACCAAGGCTGAACTTTCAACAGTTCCAGCTTTTACCCCTCATTTCAGTGGGTCCTCCTCAGGTGAGAGTTCTTTTCAAGCTTTTCTGCTTGATATGGCAAGGTTACTTGCCATTTCCATACCTGGTAAACAATCTATACCAGGGGATTCAGAAACTCTGCAATTCCCTTGGATTCCAAAGGAGGTGATGATGCTTCCTTTGCATCAGATCTTACAAGATCTATTATTAAGAATGTGGGAAACTCCCTTAACGGTACCCCCCACATTCTAAAACACTTGACACTATGTACAAGGTGCCACCTTCTCCAGGTTTTCAAAAGACTCAACTTCCTCATCATTCTATTGTTGTGGAATCAGCAATGAGGCATATTAAGAGTGCAAAGAAGCACTCCTCTTATCCGCCAGGTCATGAGTCTAAGACTTTAGATGCCTTTGGACGTCGATGCTTCCAGGCATCCATGCTTTCAGCAAGAATTATCTCATATATATTCTATATGGGATTCTCTCTTGAAGAGGTCACAAAGAACTTAAAGCTTTTGAACCCTTTTCTTCAAGAGCATAAAAGAGCAGACTATTTCTTATTAGTCAATCATGCTCAAGATATCTCTAGGTTACTTAATCGTGCTTCTCTGGACTGTTTTGAGTGTATTAGCAGAACTTCTGCTATAGCCATAGGAGCACGACGCATGGCCTGGCTCCAAGCTTCAGACTTGGACAAATGGGTAGAAGAAAGGCTGGGAAATACTCCTTGTACTGGTGAGAATCTCTTTAACAAGGATGCTTTATTTCAAGCTAATCAGTTAAGCACCGATAATATCACTTTCAGAGGATTGTCAAAACTTTCCTTTATCCCAGCTAATAAAAAAATCTCCTAAAAAGCGCTATCTCCCTAGGGGAAAGAAGTTTTATCCATCTTCTACCCATCATTCAGATGTTTCCCAAAAAGGGCAACATCAAACCAGGCTAAGAAAATCAAATCCTCAACAGGCTCAGCAAACCCAGCAGTCGCAGGGTTTCTGATATTTTATTTACTACATCTTTCTTTCCTGTTTGAGTTTTAGAACCTGAATATCTACTTCTTATCAACAGAAGCATCTACAGTTCATCTCATCCATGCTGAGATATTAGTGATACACTGAATCAATCCTCGACTCTAAGCATGAATCTCTTGCCACAAGAGAAATCCACTCTTCTAGCTCCATGAGCGATTGAGGACAATCATGCCCTAAAGGTAACAGGTTTCTCCTCTCCTTTTTGAAGGAAAAAGAGGAGTAACAACTAACAACAAGGTGAGCTATGCCCTTCACCTTGACAATCTCCTGTACGAGGATATCTCATAATTTGACTGCAAGGGGGTTCTCCCTTTTGCGATCTTCTTTTCTGCATTATTACAAAATGCAGAGCAGCATTCTAGAAATCCTTACCAGATTTATTCTGTTCATTTGAGTATAGTCAGCTCAAACACTTACGAAACCTATAAACCCCCCCCCCCAAACCCCCCCCCACCATGTGGGTTATATGAGCTCGCTTAAGCATATAGCTCACAAGGTTTCTGCCTAATCTACGCTGCTTGCGTATCTTCCAGCTGACCTTCTCAAATACTTCTTTTAAGACAGCTTATCAGACAAAAATTGAGTATTACCAGTCCTAATTATGTCTGTCGATCCTTTTCCAATCTATAGGATCTAACTTTTCTGCTGCCTTAATAACAGATAACTCCAAGAGAGGTTCCAGAACCCACTTGGACAACTTATCATTGCAGGGCAACAGGCCTGTCTACTATTCTTAGCCATCTTCAATTCTTTTGGCTCCAGCAGAATAGATTAGGTTGCACTCTGGCAATCAAACAGCCAGATCTCACCTAAGCAACCTATAACATGCTCTCTGCAACTATACAATAAAGCTCTGCAACTAAGGGCCTTTGACAGAGAGCGTCAGAGCCACCCTTAGTAGGTAGCTCCCAGATGGTTAAAAAGGCTTCAGATGGTAGACTCTGCCCAGTCATGCTCCCACCTGACTGGTTCTCCTATTCTTACCATCTTCCTAAAATTTGTCCTTTAAGGAAAGGAAACCAGTGCTTAGACCACGTGATAGTTTAAGGAATTGCACAATTCCCTAGGTTGTTCCACATCTCCAGTGGAACTCTTACAAAAGGAATGCATTCCTTTTTCACTGCAGTCGGTCCTTATTTTGTGTATTCCTTCTAATTCCAAATACTTCAGTGAAGCTTATAATGAACAAAGAACGCATGATACTCATATTGCCCTCATAAAGAGGCAAGTATGGTATCCCCTTATATTGCGTCTTTCTCCAGCTACTACACTGAAGTTATAGAAGGATCCAGACTTGCTGTCTTAAGACTAAGGATCTCCTCTGCACTCCTTCACGTACGTCTCAAGACCTGGTTATTCAAGGGCTAGTTTTTTTTTTTTTAAAGAAACCTAGACTTCCCGTTATCAGTAAAGTACATCCTACTGGTTTCCATGAAACCTTCTCTATGGTTCCTTCACTTTAACCAGAAAGAGATTCTCCATCAATATTCTCAAGTAGGTCTTAACCCTTCTTGTTATTAGATGAATCTCTTTTTAATGTCTGACTCTGAAAGATTTGTTACTGTCCATATTAATGCTGTTACAGCATACCATAAGGTTTAAATGGACAACCAATTTCTATGGTATATTAGGAAATACCTTCTTTTACCGTAACCTTTCTGGTTACGTCACATCTAAAGCTTTACATGTAAAGTCATTATCCTAAGTGACGTCACTTATGAAAAACATTACTGAGCTTCAGAAATTGGAGGCTACTCCGCCTAGTACAAATTTTTCATTTTAGATAAAAGGGTCCTAAAGACCCATCCTTTTTTCTGCAAAAGGTATCTCTACCTTTTTATCCAAATCAGTCAGATTTCTCTTTTCTTTCCTAGGGCCTTATTCTGCTCCAAGGAAAAAGAGTTTTAAACTTTGGACTTTACAGAAGCTTTAGCTTTACCCCAAAGTCCAACCTCATTTAAACTCCCCTTCTCCTGGGATTGGTTTTAGCCATTAAGGCATCTTATCTCTACCTGTATTGCAGAATTTATTTTCCTATACTTCACAGTAAGGGAATTTCTTTGAGGATACTGTAATGGCTCTTAACATCAGACCCATATTAGCCTCAACAAATACTTCACAATACTTCTGAGTAAGGTCCATGTTAGAAAATTGGGACTCATTTTTCACTTATTAACAATTATGGTCTACATAAGGACTCCCCTCTGGATACCTTGTTTAGTCAAGCTGTTCCACAGCACCCCCCTTTTTTTCTTTCTTTTAATTCAACTCCTACCCTCCATCCCTTGGATGCCTGAGGTTCTGGGAAGTAGCATGGCCCATCTATTAGATTTGCAACATGCTGGGACCTCCCCCAGGCATCTCTAGCTTGGGAGTCCCCATATGTGAAGACTCATTCCTGCTTGTTCCTGGAGATAGCACAGTTACTTACCTGTAACAGGTGATCTCTGGGAACAGCAGGAATAAGTCTTCACAACCCACCCACCTCCCCTAGGAGTTCTCTCTCTCTCTCTCTTTCTAATTTGTCTACTTCCCTCCTTCGGTCTCAGCTACAAACCAAACTGATGAGAGGGAAATGAATAGGCGGGAAGGCAGCACGTATGCGTGTGGGATGCTCCCAAAGGCTTTCGTCCTGGCGCTGGGGAGCGTTCCCGCGCAGGCTCCATCGGTACCGACGTACCCATATGTGAAGACTTATTCCTGCTGTTCCCAGAGATCACCTGTTACAGGTAAGTAACTGTGCTTTCTTGACAGTGTTGCCTATGTGGGCTTTCAAGTTGAGGTGCTGGTCGAGCGTGACTCCTAGGTAGCGGATGGTGGATCGACTTGGTAGCTCGGCGTCTCTCGTCTTTAATGTTGCCGGTGGGGAGAAGGTGTGGGTTCTCGTGATGAACAGTACTTCTGTCTTGCTGAAGTTTATCTTGAGGCTCTGTGAGTGGAGCCAATCAGTGACGGCATCAAAGCATTTTACTAGTGATGAGAAGTCTGGTTGGTTGATAGTGAATGGGGTTAAAAGTAGAACGTCGTCTGCATAGATCAGGCAAGATATGTTGAAGGAGCGTATGATTGCACATATGGGCTGCATATATATATATATATATTTTGAATAATAGGACAGACAGCGAGGAACTCTGGGGAACTCCATGTTTTTGTTGAAAAGGCTCGGAGGTCATGGAGCCTGTATGCACCTGCTGCCATCTATCTTGTTAGGTAAGATTTGCACCAGCTCCATGCTGAGCCATGAATTCCTTTTTCCTGGAGACGAGTCAGGAGTGGTGCATGGTTGATGGAGTCGAAAGCTGCGGTAATGTCCAAGAAGATCAGGGCATATCCTTGTCTGTTGTTGTTAATTCCTGTGATTAATGTGTTGAGAAGCGTGGCAAGTAGTGTTTCGATGCCATGTGATTCCCTGAAATGTTGGCATTGATCGAGAGGGGCAGTGGAGTCGATGTGTTCTTGGATTTGTCGTTGCACGACCTTCTCAATAATCTTGGCTAGAAGCGGGATGCTTGAGATTGGTTGATAGGATTCAACCTTCTGAGGGTTCAGCTTGTTGTTCTTCAGAAGGGGTCTTATTGACGTCTGTTTGAGGCATGCTGGGAATATACCTGTGGAGAAGGACCGCTCCATGATCTTGGCTGGACAAGGGTCGTTTGGTGCAGTGGTGGTGTTGATGGTTGCAATGATGTCCTCAATGCCTCTGGCTGATGGTGTTGTAAGCGAGTTCAGTGGTGGTGATTGGCATAAGTTGTTACTAGGAGTGGATTTCGTGGTTATGCTGATGTTGCTGGATTTGACTAGTATGTAGTCCGCATATTCCTGCGGATGTAACATTGTAGTTTGAGTGGGCGAAGGTTCTTTTGTCAGGGTCTTAACTAGGTTGAAGAGGTCAAGGGGTTTGTTCAGTGTTTTGCGCAGGAGTTCGGAGTGATATTCTTTCATTTTTACTGATATAGAGTCCTAGTGTGCGTTCAGGTGGGCGTTGTAGGCTTCAGGGGCTGTCGGGCTTGCGGCCTGACCCCAGGGTCTGGACCACCCTTGACACCACAACCGACTATGAGTCTGATTGGGAGGCTGAGGACGATGAGTCCCTGGATACCTGTTATCACAGGGATGTGCCCTCTGACCCATCTCCAACAGAGACCTGGCAACTGTCCCCACCTGAGGATGCTGCTTTCTTTGACTTCATGTGGGGCATGGCCAAAGCACTGGCCTTTGAGACTGACTTGGAGGGTGACCCTTGGACCGAGTAACTCGAGATACTCCAGTACGAGGCCCCTCTGAAAGAGGCACTCATAGTGCCTGTTCCCCTGAAACTGGAATGGCTGCTTCTCCGCAAATGGGATACCCCCGCATTGGTGCCCATAGTGAGCAAGACGGCTGGACTCGATGTACCGGGTCTCCTGGAGTCCTGGCTTCCAGAAAGCACAGCTGCCACACAACTCCATGGTGGTGGAGTTGGTCATGTGTCGTCTTTAAGAGCCAGAAGATGCACTCAGTACTCCTGGGTAGGGAGAACCGCGCTTTGGACGCCCTGTGCAAGACATGCTACAAGGGCTCAATGCTTATTGGCCCGATCCAGGCATACTAGCTGTACATGGGCATGTACCTGAGGGACTGGCAAAGGAAGTCACCGGGTTCTCAGCTGGTCTCTCTGAGGAAACTCCCCAGCAGTTCCGGATCCTAGTCTCGAGTGTCAGAGCATGCTCTAAGTTTGACTCGAGCAGCCTATGACGGCTTCGAGTCGGCAGCTAGAGTAGCTTCAGCGGGCATCTGTGCCTGAGTTCGGGCCTGGCTACAGTCCTCCGACCTTGAGCAATGGGTTCAGGATGTTGGTTGATGTCCCCTGCCATGAGAAAATTTCTTCAGCAAACCCATGACTGATAAGGCTACAGAGTTGGAGTCAAGAGTTCCTGCTAAGAGTAGGCTCTCCAAGAAGAATGCTACCTTTCCCCAACGGAAGGCCCGAGTAAAAAGCCCCTTTATTCAAGGGAGGAAAGAGCTTACGGAAAGTACCCTCAGTATCCGGCCTCTCCAGCAGAGTCAGCAGGTCAAGGGACAAGGGCATGGCCCTTGTAAGCCCTAGACTCCCAAAACCCAGGCACTGGTTCCGGCTCAGCCTGGTGGGAGTTTTTGACTCCTTGGGCATTGCCTCTCCACCTCCAAGAGGCCCATCCTAGCAGCCCATAGGGGGATGTCTGATCATGTTTGTCCATAGGTGGCCAGCCTTCACCACCGACACCTGGGCCCTCCCTCCACTTGGAGCAGACGACTCCTCCATTCTCCCCAGGAGATTCTACTGGACTCCCCTGCACCAGACTTTGCTACTGTAGGAGCTTGCAGGCCTTCTCAAGGACAAGGCGGTGGAACCCATACCCCCCTACACATCTGGGACAGAGGATTCTACTCCAGGTACTTCCTCGTACCCAAAAGAACAAGGTGCCTAAGGTCCATCCTGGAACTGCAGGACCTGAACAGATTCCTGGTGAGAGAAAAATTCAAGATGCTCTCCCTTGGGATGTTGCTGCCATACCTCTGGTAGGGAGACTGGCTATGCTCCTTTTACTTAAAGGATGTGTATACACACATCCTCACCCATCCCAGCCCCAGGCAATACCTCAGGTTCACGGTGGGGGGCACCCACTACGCAGTGTTTGGTGTTCATAGGAACAAAGCTGGATACTGTTCAGGCAAAGGCTTTTCTCCCTTGGGACAGGGCTGATCCCTCTCAAGGCACTGGCCGCGGCTGTGCAGTGCTGACACTCAGTACCTGCCTGCCTCTTGCTCTGCCTGTTGGTTCATATGGTATCCAGTTCATGTCAACCCGGATTTCTGCCTTCACATGAGGGCGGCTTAGTGGGGCCTCCGTTCCCAGTGTGGTCAGGCCACAGGCCGACTGCAGGACAGAGTGGTGGTGACCCGCCTACTCTCTTTCCTGGTGGCATGCCCCTCAGCACCTCTTGGCCGGGATGCCCTTCCAGGCCCCCACCTCCCAGAGGGTGCTAACCACAGATACCTCCCTGTTAGGCTTGGGAGCCCACTGTGATGGCCTCCGCACTCAAGGCAGTTGGTCGCAGTCAGACAGTCTGCAGCAGATCAACCTCTTGGAGCTTCAGGCCATATCCCTGGCCCTCCAAGCCTTCTGTCACCTCCTGCAACACCAGCTGATGCTGGTTCAGACGGACAATTAAGTGGTGGTGATCTACCTCAACAAGCAGGGTGGTGCGGGATCGTACACCCTCTGCCAAGAGACAGTAGCTCTCTGCTTGTTTTTGAACTGCCACAGGATGCTCCTGCAGGCGGTGTATCAGCGGACAGGCTGAACAGGGTCCTCCAGCTGCACGAGTGTCGGCTAGACTCCATAGTGGCTTATCTACTCTTCCAGCTCTGGGGGACTCCATGAATGGACATTTTCGCCAGTCTGGTAAACACACAGCTGCCCTGCTTCTTCTCCAGGCAGCTGCACACATCCCATGTGGCAGCGGATACCTTCCTCATCCCATGGACAGAGGGCCTTCTTGATGCCTTCCCGCCCACACCGCTGATTGCCAAAATTGTGTTCAAGGTTCAGCTTGACAGGGCATCTCTGATATTAGCAGCCGTTCGGTGGCCCAGGCAACCGTGGTTCCCACTGCTCCTTCACTTATCCGCGGTGTCCCCGGCCCCTTCTGGGGAGTCCCCCGGGTCTGCAGTTACAGGAGGAGGTTTCCCTCCTACATCCCAACTTAAGATCTCTGATGCTAAAGGCCTGGCTGCTTAAAGGGTAGCCTTTGCCCCTTTCAGCCTTTCAGGGGAGGTGGAAGAGGTCCTCCTGGCCTCCCTTAGGACCTTCCACAAGACGGGCTTAAGACTTCAAATGGCTTAGTTTCTCAGTGAGGTGCGCTGAGCGATGGGTTTGACCCGTTCTTGTGCTCTGTGCAGCTTGTTCTGCAATATTTGCTTCACCTGTTTCAGGCAGGACTGAAGTCCAACTCTGTTAGGGTCCACGTGAGTGCACCATCACCTTGTCGAGGGCAAGTCTCTCTCTGTCCAGCCTCTCGTGACCTGCTTCTTGTAGTGTCTCTTGTTGTCCAAGCCCCCTGTCTGCCCGCCAGTGGTAGAGTGGGGCATCACGTGCAACTCACTGGCCCACCATTTGAGCCCCTGGCTACCTGCCACCTCGGGTACCTTTCTTGGAAGGTGGTGGTCTTGGTGACACTCACGTCGGCTCGCAGGATCAGAGAGCTTCAGGCATTTGTGACGGATCCACCCTCTATGAAGTTCTATAAGAACAGGATCATGCTCCGCACACATCCCAAGCTCCTTGCCAAGGTAGTGTCCCCTTTCCACCTCAACCAGGAGGTGGTGCCCCCCACCTTTTTTCCGCGACCTCATGCCAGCAGGGTGGAGATTGTCCTTCATACTCTGGACTTCAAAAGGGCCCTGTTCTCCTACCTCCAGTGTACCCAGTGCCACCAAGGGCACTGTTCTCCTACCTCCAACATACCCAGTGCCACCCCAAAGCCTCACAGCCTTTCATCTCCTATGACCCCAGTCAGCTGGAGGTAGTGGTGACAAAGCAAACTCTGTCCACCTGGGTGGCAGACTGCATTGCGATCTCATATGAGCAGGGTGGGCTTTTACTGGAGTGCTGGGTCACGAGCACAACATCAGGGCCTTGGCAGCATCCGTGGCAAACCTGCATTCCGTTTCCTTGTCGGAAATCTGCTGGGCTGCAGCCTTGTCCTCAGTCCATACCTTCGCAGCTCATTACTGCCTGGAGAGGGAGTCCCATAGGGACAGTGCCTTTGGCCAGGCGGTACTCCGATGTCTATTCGGGGTGTAGGAACTCCTGCCCTTCGGCCCTTGTGTGTTCAGACTAGCGTAGTGCTGGTTTCTCACTGGACACTTGGGCTGCTCCGGAGTCTGTCTGTCTTAAGATTCATTGCTGCTGCTCATGACTCACCGTTTTCTGGTCACCCTTGGTTTTCTGCAGGTTTCTCGGTAGCCTGTAGCTAGGTAGTCCCATATGTAAAGACTGACTTCCTGCTTTTTCCCAGAGAAAGGGTAGTTACTCAACTATAACAATGTTCTCTGGGGACAGCAGGAATCAGTCCTCACAAAACTCCCTCCTCCCCATGGAGTTGATTTTTGTGTCGTTTTTTTGCCTTTGAGCTATATCATTCTACTGAGGCAAGCTGGCACCCTTGGGCGGGAAGGGGATCACACATGTATGCATCTCCCAAAGGCTTTCTTTGAAAGCTGGTAAGAAGCTTCTGCGCGGGCTCCGTCCATGCCATCACCTATATGTGAAGACTGATTCCTGCTGTCCCCAGAGATCATCTGTTACAGGTGAGTAACTGTGCTATATATATCTGCTCAATGTACTATGTGATAACAGAACATTTATTTATTTATACATCTTTTCTATACCGCCACTTCCAGAGATCAGTGGCGGTTTACAGGCAACATAAACTTTAATAATAGAGTACTATTATTTTACATAGAACAGATTTAGAACAAAGAACATTATTTTACATAGAACAGATTTAGAACAAAGAACATTCAACTATTAAATGTAACTCAAAATACAATGAGATAACAGGAGAGGTAGGAACGTTTGAACTGGGTATGAATTCGTTAATGTTTCAAAACAATATGTCAACAGTAAAGAGATATATTTACATTAAATTACAGTTATTCACTTTAGCGACAAGCAATGTGAATAACTGTAAGAACTGAAGACATCAAATGAAATTTCATGATGGCTATATTTTATTTTTTCTTGTTCTTTCTGTACTTCTGATTCTGAAGTGAATGTTATGTCTCCCATACAGGTTTGATGAATCTTTCGGAAGAGCATTACAGGGATCTGAAACATCAGAAACATTTGAAGAAACAGGACTCGTGGGACTACCTCTTGAAAATATGCCTGTGAAGCAGCTGCAGCCTGATGTGCTACCTGTAGAGCAGCCACGGCCTGATGTACCACTTCTAGAAAAGCCACGATCTGATGTGCCACCTGTGGAACAGCCACATCCTGATGCAGCATTTGTGGAGCAGCCACGATCTGGGGGGCCCCTTCGTATGGAGCATCCGCGGCCTGGCGGGCCCCCCCGTATGGAGCATCCGCGGCCTGGCGGGCCCCCCCGTATGGAGCATCCGCGGCCTGGCGGGCCCCCCCGTATGGAGCAGCCACGGCCTGGCGGGCCCCCCCGCATGCAGCAGCCACGGCCTGGCGGGCCCCCCCGCATGCAGCAGCCACGGCCTGGCGGGCCCCCCCGCATGCAGCAGCCGCGGCCTGGCGGGTCCCCTCGTATGCAGCGGCCTGGCGGACCCCCTCGCATGGAGCAGCCGCGGCCCGGCGGGCCCCTTCGCATGGAGCGTCCGGGCGTGTCCCCTCGTACAGAGCAGCCACCGCGGCCTGTCGGGTCCCCTCGCACGGAGCAGCCACCGCGGCCTGTCGGCTCCCCTCGCACGGAGCAGCCACCGCGGCCTGTCGGGTCCCCTCGCACGGAGCAGCCACCACGGCCTGTCGGGCCCCCTCGCACGGAGCAGCCACCGCGGCCTGTCGGGCCCCCTCGCACGGAGCAGCCACCGCGGCCTGTCGGGCCCCCTCGCACGGAGCAGCCACCGCGGCCTGTCGGGTCCCCTCGCACAGAGCAGCCACCGCGGCCTGTCGGGTCCCCTCGCACGGAGAAGCCACCGCGGCCTGTCGGGTCCCCTCGCACGGAGCAGCCACCGCGGCCTGTCGGGTCCCCTCGCACGGAGCAGCCACCGCGGCCTGTCGGGTCCCCTCGCACGGAGCAGCCACCGGGGCCTGTCGTGTCCTCTCGCACGGAGCAGCCACCGGGGCCTGTCGGGTCCTCTCGCACGGAGCAGCCACCGGGGCCTGCCGGGTCCTCTCGCACGGAGCAGCCACCGGGGCCTGCCGGGTCCTCTCGCACGGAGCAGCCACCGGGGCCTGCCGGGTCCTCTCGCACGGAGCAGCCACCGGGGCCTGCCGGGTCCTCTCGCACGGAGCAGTCACCGGGGCCTGCCGTTCCCCCTCTCACGGAGCAGCAACCGCGGCCTGCCGTTCCCCCTCTCACCGAGCAGCAACCGCGGCCTGCCGTTCCCCCTCTCACAGAGCAGCAGCCGCGGCCTGCCGTTCCCCCTCTCACAGAGCAGCAGCCGCGGCCTGCCGTTCCCCCTCTCACAGAGCAGCAGCCGCGGCCTGCCGTTCCCCCTCTCACAGAGCAGCAGCCGCGGCCTGCCGTTCCCCCTCTCACAGAGCAGCAGCCGCGGCCTGCCGTTCCCCCTCTCACAGAGCAGCAGCCGCGGCCTGCCGTTCCCCCTCTCACAGAGCAGCAACCGCGGCCTGCATTGCCCCCTCGCATGGAGCAGGAGCAGCGGCCTCTGCCTGCTGTGCCCCCTCGCATGGAGCAGCAACCATATCCTACCATGCCGCCTCGCATGGAGCAGCAGCTACGACCGGCCGGCCTTCCTCGCATGGATCAACCGCGGCAGTCAGGGCCCCTTCTCATGGATCAGCCGCGGCCTGGTGGACTTCTTCGGATGGAGCAGCCCCGGCCTGGTGGGCCCCCTCGTATGGAGCATCCAGGATTTGATGATCCCCTTATGGAACTTTCCCGGTTTGGTGGCCCCCGCATGGAACAATCTCGGTTTGATGGCCCCCGCATGGAGCGATCTCGATTTGACGGCCCCCTTTTGGAGCGCCCGCGTTTTGACGGCCCCCTTTTGGAGCGCCCGCGGTTTGACAGCCCCCTTTTGGAGCGCCCGCGGTTTGACAGCCCCCTTTTGGAGCGCCCGCGGTTTGACAGTCCCCTTTTGGATCGCCCACGGTTTGATGGTCCAAGAACACAATTTGAAAATCAGCGCTTTGATGGCCCTCCTTCAAGAATGTGGGGACCTGGACCTAGAGGATTAATGTCATCCACACGTTTTAACAGTCCGCTTGATAACTTAGATGAAAGTGGTCCTCCAGGTGGTCTACAATGGAGAGGGCCTGTACGTCCTGTTAATCAAGAACAGACACCCAAGGAATCTGGGGTAATGAAAAAAGAACCTGTTTTAGATGTTTCTATCAGCCAGCAAATGACGCATAATCTTTCGCAGTCCCCTTCTACTCTTGGCACAGGAACAACCTCAAAGCTTACTGACCCATCCCAGCCTAACAAGGCTTTGAAAAAGTCTAAACTGGATATATCCAAATCTGAAATACAAGCTTCCTCAGGTGTTCCTGAGCAGAACCAGAGTTACCAGGATGCTGAAAAGGGAGTACAAGATGCTAAGCGTTCTGAAAAGCCTCTAAGTGCTCCTGGCAAGAAGCCAACATTAACTGCCAGTGCGCCTCGAACAGCACAGTCCACAGTGGTTTCCAAAGGACCCGCAAAAGTACCATTTTCAACAGCAGAAAATAAAAATTTAAAATCAAAAGAAACTAATGTGCCTCAAACTGATAAACAGGACACAGGGCCTACAAGACCAAATAGTGGGCAGGACAAGGGTCCCCTCAAACCAGGCAGCAATCAGGAAAAGGGTCCTATAAAACCAGACCAAACAGAAAATATCCGCGGTAGAGGTCGTGGGAGACAGCAAACCAGTCGTGGCAGAGGCCGTGGAAAATCAGAAAACAATCGTGACAGGAGCCCACTGAGACCTGGTATCCGTGACAGGAGCCCACTGAGACCTGAAGTCCATGAAAGGAGCCCTCCCAGGCTGGGTTTTGTTGATCGGAGCCCCCCCAGAATGGGCTTTGTTGATCGGAGCCCCCCCAGACTGGGCTTTGTTGATCGGAGCCCCCCCAGGCTGGGCTTTGTTGATCGGAGCCCCCCCAGGCTGGGCTTTGTTGATCGGAGCCCCCCCAGGCTGGGCTTTCTTGACAGGAGCCCCCCCAGGCTGGGCTTTCTTGACAGGAGCCCCCCCAGGCTGGGCTTTCTTGACAGGAGCCCCCCCAGGCTGGGCTTTCTTGACAGAAGCCCTCCCAGGCTGGGTTTCCGTGACAGGAGCCCTCCCAGACTGGGCTTCCGTGACAGGAGCCCCCTGAGGCCGGGCATCCATGACAGGAGTCCTCCGAGGCTGCAGAATGACAGAACCAAGGATCTAGAAGAACGGCCTCTGATTGGAGATGGCCATGAAACAATTCCCCCCTTGCCTCCATGGCGACATGGAGAAGAGAGAGTCCCAGTTGAGCTTTCACTGGATGTTCGAGGAAGAGGTGACCTCCCTTTGGAAAGAGAGAGATTGGATGACTGGGAAAGAGATCGATATTGGCGACAGCGTGATTTAGAGTTTCGGGGTGATTCTTTGGATCTCTATAGTAGAGATGAAAGATTACCACTTCATTCTTCAGCTTCCACTGTACCTCCTGAAATTGACAGAAAAGATCCATGGTGGGATGATTTGGAGAGGACTCGAGAGAGAAACAGAGATAGGGGACATGACAGAAACTTGGATAGATTTGGAAGACCTTATGATTTATATGATTTGGATCTTGGCAGAGATTACATACGATCACAAGATAATCGAGACTTCCTTCGTGACCGAGATTATCCTCCCCTTCCACCTCTGCCACCGCTTCGTCCATTGTCCCCTCTTCGACCTCTCTCCCCTCTACGACCTCTCTCACCGCTTTCAACCCTTCCACCTCTCCCACCCCTTCCACCTTTGGACATATATCGAGAAGATCATTTGAGAGATGAAAGAGATCTATTTGAAAGAAATCTCAGAGAAAGGGGAGAGCTGAGGATTCGTGAGTATCCGGAAAGACTTGATGAGCGTAGAGAAGAGCGAGATCGAGATTACTTGCCAGAAAAAGTGAGCTGGGATAGAAAACAATTAGAAAATCGATGGTTTTCACCTGCCAATGAAACCAGAGAACGATTGTTACCCATAGAGGGCCAGCAGGACTCGCTACCACCTCAAACTCAAGGTGCCCTTGTGCATCCATCAACATTACCAGAGAGGGATACTACTTTGAACTCTGAGCCATCATCGATGTCCGGAATGATGGTCCTTAGCCAGAGGCAGCATGAAATAATCCTGAAGGCTGCTCAGGAGTTGAAAATATTGCGGTAAGTTGCTTAATAATCATTTAATTTATAAATATGCTTCCTTTTTAAAATTAATTTTTAATTGGCATGTTATGTTCTGCTTTAGCCAAGGAGCCCTAGTTGTGAAGGTAGATTACAATTTACCATTTCCCTCCCTCATGCTAGTTTTTGATGCTTCTCGTGTATTTTCATCTAAATAAAACATTCTGGGCAACCCTTTTGTAGATTTGGATTATCCACTTTTGTGTCATAAATTTGAATAATTTCTTTTTAGCATAGCTTAGAGAACTGACCTGTTTTCATAAACTGTTAGTCTAGGGTGGATTAGATTATATTCTTTATCTTTTTTTCTTTAGTGTACTTATATAGCATACTTCTGTTCATTTTATTTTTAACTTTTATTGATTTATTTGTTTTCTCCGTTTCCAGTACATCCTGCTAGACCAGTCCAGACAAGCGGGTTTAGTCCCCCTACCAGCAGATGTTGGAGACAGAGACATAGAAAAAAATACCAGTAGCCTGATTGGCTGTTCCCTGGTAATATCTAGCTACCCTATGTAGAGGGCACTCCAGTATTTCTGTCTCCAGCAGATGATGGAGTGTAGTTTTTTCTCTCTGATCTTTTTATTTAAACTTCTTTTATTATTCCTGCTTGATGCACCCAGGGTGCACTAGAGGTGCCACTCTGGGTTTCCCAGCTGTACATATATATATATATATATATATATATATATATATATATATATATATATATATATATATTTTGTGCAAGCAGATTGAGGTTGAGCTCCTGGTCAGGAGGACCAGTGGAGCTTTCCTCTCTGTCGGGGAGTAAACCGGCATCAGCTCATGATCATCATCGGGGGAGCCTGCAGTTTTTTGTTGCAGCTTCATCTCTCCTCTGCTGTGACTTTAAGTTTGTCTGCCTTGGCTTCTCTGCACTGTTTCTGATCCAGACACAGTGAGTTAATCGCTAAAGCCCCCCCCCCCCCCTCCCGATTTGGATCGGGATGCCATCGGGGCAACCTTGGTCCAGGATTTTGGGATAAGCTTCCTTTCTAGGATCCCTGCAGCCCTAGCTCCTCACATTTATTTATTTTTTAATTTTTCCGCGTATTCTAAGTGTTCAGGGTGTACTTTATCTCCAGGAACAAGCAGGAATGTAGTCTTCACATATGGGTATCGTCGGTACCAATGGAGCATGCGCGGGAACGCTCCCCATCGTCCAATAGGAAAGCTTTTGGGAGCATCCCACAGCGCCTGTGTGCTGCCTTCCCGCCTTTCCAACTGTCCCTCTCCATTCTTCGTTTTCTGCGGAGCCGACAGGTCACATACACTATCACTACAGAAAAATTTTGTCTTTAATCTTTATGTGGTCGCGTCTGCCTTCCTTCAATGCCACTACCGGTACCACCGGTTCTTTCTTCTTTCTTTTTAAAAAAAAATAAATTATAGTTTCTGAGGTGTTTTACTTTAGAAACTTTTTTCCTTGGTGCTAGGCGCCATTTTAGGCACTAGGCCCAATTTTTTCCTTGAAAATGGAAAAACCTACTTCAGGTTTTAAAAAATGTTCTAATGTGTCGGTACTATTTCCGTCACCAACACCCATGATTGGTGTCTCTAATGTTTAGGTCCTGACCACTCTATTTCAGAGTGCCACTCCTGTGGAATGATGTCAAAAAGGGGCCGGCAGAACCGAGCTGCTAAACTTAACACCCTTTTTCCCTCAGACGTGGCGTCTGTAGCATCGACGTCCTCCAGGGCCTCATCTTCCTCTCATGGATCTCAGGTAACTAAACATAAATCTAGCCGGTCCTCAAAGGGTAGATCTCCTTCTAAGTATCGAGATGCCCCTGGCGTTGCCCTTGAGGAATTGTCACCGACAAAACTGCCCCGGCGGGAGGCTTCGGCTTCCAAAGCACTAACGGGGCTCCAGGATGTGCTCGAGGCCTCAACCTCGGCAGAACTACTGGCACCATGCTCTGGAGTTCTGGCCGCTTCTGCCAGTACCGACACCCAAGCATCGGCAGCGTCGATAGACCAGCGATTCCTTGCTATCGAATGCAGTCTAGCGGCTTTTCTCACGGATTTGGTACAGTTGAAACCGCTTCAGACATTTCAACCGATACCGGTACCAACACCGGTACTGGAACCGGTACCCGACTGCATTAGTATCGGCAGGTATGCCACCCATACCGGGTCATGCGTCTATCTACGGCATCGACAGATCGGTACCGGAACAACCCGATACCGGTAACGTGCTTTGCATGATCACCGGGATCGGAGTTATTTTGAATCCTCTGATGAGTCTGAAGACTCTGCCGATAAAAGAGTACTTCTCCCTGAGGATTCCTCTTCTCCTCAGCGCAGAATGTCTCCGCCAGGACTTTATCCGTGTTGTGGCCCGAGGCCTTTCCATCGCAGTAGCTCCTGAAAAAGAGCCTAAGGCAAAGGAGTTGGAAATTCTCCAATACCCTAAGGCTCCCAAAGAGGCAGCTACTCTGCCTATTCATGAGATTTTACATGATCTTATGCTAAGGATGTGGGAAACAACTTTAATCACATTTTCTCATTCTCGAAGACTCGATACCATGTATCGAGTTCCACTTGTTCTGGCTTTCAAAAAAAAACATTCAATGATGATGGAATCAGCCATGAGAAGGATGAAAAGTGCAAAGAGACATGCATCCAATCCTCCAGGTCGTGAATGTAGGACTCTAGATGCCTTTGGGCGTCGATGCTTCCGAGCTTCCATGCTCTCAGCTAGGATCAGTTCCTATATCTTATATATGGGAATGTTCCTTAAAAAGGTCACAGGAGACTTGGAGCTTATGAGCCCCCTCCTTCCTGATGACAAAAGGCAAGACTATTTTACTCTAGTCAAACATGCTCAGGATGTTTCCAAGTTTGTAAATCATGCGGCCTTTGACCTTTTTGAGTGCATAAGCAGAACCTCTGCTATTGCCATTGGTACACATTGGATTACCTGGCTTCAGGCATCTGACTTGGAAATTTGGGTACAGGATAAATTAGGAAACACTCCTTGCATGGGAGAAAATCTCTTTGGCAAGAACTGGCTAATGAGATAGATGCTGACAATATCACCTTGGATATATTGTCCAAATCTACAGCCGATCCTGCAAAGAAAAAATCCTCTAAGAAACCATTTTTCAATAAGAAAAAGAAGTTTTATCCTTCCTTATACCCAACAGGGACACCGTCCAGGTCAGACTGCCCAAAAGGGACAACAGTAACAACCTAGACAACAAAAGAAGCTAAAAGCTACAAAACCTCAGCCACTTCAGCAGGCTCAGCCTCCTCAGGGGCTTTGACTCCTTTCTAGAGAACTTTGCCTTCCTGCCTCTTAACGGTCCAGAAACCTCGACCATCCCAGGCAGGTTATGTCATTTTTCCCACAGATGGTACCAAATAACAACAGAAAATTGGACTCTGTCCATTGTACGAGAGGGGTACAAGCTTCATTTTCACAGCATGCCCCCTCTTACAATTGTAAGACAGTTCAATTCTCAGACCTCTCTCGACAGTCTCTTAGGTCAAGAGGTCACAATGCTCTTTGCTCAAGGAGCAAGAGAGGAAGTACCCATTCCCCATCAGGGTGCAGGGTTCTACTCCCCCTATTTCCTTATTCCAAAGAAAACGGGGACACAGACCCATTTTAGACCTCCGAGAATTGAACAAATATTTGTTCCGAGAGAAGTTCAAAATGGTCTCTCTAGGAACTCTGCTGTGCCATACCTTCAAAGTCAGGATTGGTTTTGTTCTGTAGATCTCAAGGATGCGTATACTCATCCATCCAAATCATAGGAGATTCCTCCGATTCTTGTTTCAAGGAAAGCACTACCAATACAAGGTTCTTCCCTTTGGCCTGGCTTCTGTACCAGGAGTGTTCACAAAATGCATGGCTGTAGTAGCAGCATTTCTCCACACTCTGGGAATGTTTGTCTTCCCTTACTTAGACAACTGGCTCATTCGAGCCCCTACAGTGCCAGAAGCCAGCTCTGCTCTGTTTCTCACAATGTGAATCCTTAAGTATTTGGGACTGATCATAAACCTCCCAAAATCCAATCTTGCTCCCACTCAGTCCCTAGAGTTCACAGGAGCTCATCTGGATACCAGACCAGACAAGGGCTTTCCTTCCGCAGCCCCGCTGTCTTCGCATAGTACAACTAGCTTCCCAAGCAGTGCTCAATCCTTGTCTCACTGCTCGGGAAATGCTACAATTGCTAGGCCACATGGCATCCACCGTGCATGTGGTTCCTTATGCTCGGCTCCATATGCGTAAACAAGCAATGGGCTACTTTTCAGAGTGCAGTGTACTGTCTCCAATCATAAAATCACTCTACAATCATCATACCCCTTAGTCAAAAATAAATACTTTCAACCCTTACTCACAAGAGATGACGAAAAGGTCTCAGACTTTCTAGCGCTCTTAGCTTGTAGCCGTCCTTTAAACTAGGACTGCCAGCGCTTATTTGCATCAATGACCAACCATCTAATTTAAGTAAAAGGTCCAAATTCTTTAATGTAGTTTTCAAAATTAATTTCAATAAAGTGTTGTCTTCCTTAAGAAAAGTGAAATGCTTATCTCAATCAAAATTGTCTTCTTCCAATCTTCCTCAGAAAAATGTTCATCTGAATCAATATTATACCATCATCCAATCTTCCCCATTATGTAAAACACGGGAACATATTTTGATTATAGAAGAACAAAAATGGATATTTAAATTGCGGTCAGTGGTTCCGACAGGTTTGAACAACCAGATTGAATGGGGGGCGTGTTTAGAGAATTACGTATGTTGAGTAGAGTATGAACACGTCATGGTAGGAGGGGGAGTGCAGGCTATTTCATGGGGAGTTGCCATCTAATTCGCATGCCGATTAGGGCCAATTTTATAGAGTAATAGAATGTCAATGGTGTTCTAAAAAATTACTCCAAACAAACAGACTTTCACAGTAGAAACTTGGAGGGTTTTTAAATGAAAATATCTTATATATGCACGGAATTCGTCTCAGACAATTCGGCTGATAATAGCTAGATTGAAAGGAACTTCATCAGCACAGCCTGATAGCATCAATGACTTATTCCGGCTCTTTTTAAATTTATATACCCTCTCCCTATGTGCGTATCAAACTTCCATTCTGATGTATTTGTAACATGAAACCAGCACTTAACTTCTTGAAACTCGATGATAGTTCACCCAGAAATCTTCATCCCGACGCCTCTTCAGCAACGTTGTAGTATGCGTTTCACTCACTTTTAATGAGGTTCTTCAGGGGATAATGAGACAGTGCTTTCATATGCTTTCAAATACATCAGAATGGAAGTTTGATACGCACATAGGGAGAGGGTATATAAATTTAAAAAGAGCCGGAATAAGTCATTGATGCTATCAGGCTGTGCTGATGAAGTTCCTTTCAATCTAGCTATTATCAGCCGAATTGTCTGAGACGAATTCCGTGCATATATAAGATATTTTCATTTAAAAACCCTCCAAGTTTCTACTGTGAAAGTCTGTTTGTTTGGAGTAATTTTTTAGAATCTAATTCGCATGCGCAGCGTTTTTTCAACTGGGTGAATAGTTGGTTATGGACGGGACGCAGGTAGCATCAAGGTATGACATTTGTAAGCCAGGGATTTTCATGCGAGGGAAATTGAATATAGTTAAGAAGAGGTGGATGTAATTAGATGTATTATTATGCTTTCCTTAGGGAGGAATAACTCTTGGAAGACAATCGTATATAATGGGGAAGATTGGAGGATGATATAATATTGATTCAGATGAGCATTTTTCTGAGGAAGATTGAAAGAAGACATAATTTTGATTGAGATAAGCATTTCACTTTTCTTAAGGAAGACAACACTTTATTGAAATTAATTTTGAAAACTACATTAAAGAATTTGGACCTTTAACTTTAAATGAGATGGTCGGTCATTGATGCAAATAAGCGCTGGCAGTCCTAGTTTAAAGGACGGCTCCATATGCGAGCAGCCCAGTGGACTTTATCCACTCAGTGGATACAGGCCTCAGGCTGCCTGTTGGACAAAATAACAAACTCAAATCGTCTTATTTCGTCCCTTCACTGGTGGCAGTCACCCAGAAACCTTCTGGTGGTGTCTCCTTTGCAGCAACCTGTATCCCAAGCCACCCTAACAACAGATGCATCACAGGTGGGATGGGGAGCCCACCTGCACGATCTCTCTACCCAGGTTACCTGGACTCCACAGGAGGCCTGTCTTCATATCAACCTCCTGGAGCTAAGAGCAATCTTCTTTGCTCTTTGAGTATTTCACGCCTAGCTCAGCTACAAGACAGTCCTAGTTCAAACGGACAATCAGGTAGCTATGTTCTATGTGAACAAGCAGGGCGGAACAGGCTCTCTGTCGCTATGCAATGAAGCTTTGCGACTATGGGCCCTCGCCAGAGAGCATTAGATTCATCTTGCGGTGTATCAGATTCATCTTGCGGTATATCTTCCAGGCTTCCAAAACTCTTGGGCAGACAAACTCAGTTGAGTTCGGCTTCCACACGAATGGTCTCTCTATGCAGACCAGGTGGCCCAAATATTTCAGATTTCGGGAACCCCGGACATAGACCTCTTTGCAAGTCCGCTGAATGCCAAACTTCCCTGGTTCTGTTCCAGAATTCCGGTTCGATGTTGTCAGGCAAGGGAGCCTTCCTCTTCCACTGGGCTTAGGACTTCCTATATGCCTTCCCACCCTTTCCCCTCATCCCCAAAACTCTATTCAAGCTTCAGAGAGACAGAGGTCATATGATCCTCATAGCTCCACGTTGGCCACGGCAAACATGGTACCCTCTGCTCCTACATCTCTCTCAAGCTCCGCCTCTGGAGTTGGAATCCGCTCCAGATCTTCTCTCCCAAGAGGATGGGATGCTCTGGCATCCGAATCCCCCAGCCTCTGCATCTCAGGGCCTCTTTGCTGAAAGCCTAGAACCATCAGGATCTTAACCTTTCCCAACAGGTAAAGTATATCCTTCATGCTTCTAGGAAACCCTCCACAAGACCCTCGTATGCCTTTAAGTGGAAACGGTTTACCATATGGTGCTCGCAGAAGGGTCTTAACCCTCTTGCGGTACCTCTGGAATCGATACTGGAGTATCTCCTTCATTTGTCAAATGCGGGTCTCAAGACATATTCAGTAAGGGTCCATCTTAGTGCTATTGCAGCTTCTTACAAGCCTCTAAGTGGACACCCTATTTCCTCTCATTCTCTCATAGCGAGATTTATGAGGCGCCTTCTTTTAACAAAGCCTCCCATTAAGCCACCACCGGTGGCATGGGAATTGAATCTGGTGCTCGGGCAGCTCATGAAACCGCTCTTTGAACCATTAGTCACTACATCTTTGAAATTCCTTTCTTGGAAAGTCATCTTCCTCATTGCAATCACATCAGCACGTCGCATCAGTGAATTGCAAGCGTTAGTGGCTAATCCTCCTTATACAAGGTTCCACCATGATAAGGTAGTTCTTAGGACTCATCCACACTTTATGCCAAAGGAGGTTTTGCCTTTCCATTTAAACCAAGCGGTTTACCTTCCTGTATTCTTTTCGAGGCCTCATGCCTCCAGTGCACCTTGGACTGTAAAAGAGCTTTGGCCTTTTACTTGCAAAGGACAGAGCAACATAGAAAATCTTCTCAACTCTTTGTTGCTTTTGATCTTAGTCATTTGGGACTTCCAGTTTCCAAAAGAATTCTATCTAACTGGATTGCTCATTGCATATCCTTTGCCTATGAGAGTAAGAACCTTCCTCTTGAAGGCTATGCCACAGCTCACAATGTGAGAGCCATGGCAGCCTCAATGGCTCATCTTCACTCTGTGTCCATCGACGACATCTGTCGAGCAGCTACTTGGCCTTCGGTACATACCTTCACAGCCCACTACTGTTTAGTCAAGGATGCCCACCGGGGTGCTTTGTTTGGCCAGGCTGTTCTTCAACACCTTTTTCAGACTTAGTCAACTCCTACCCACCGTCCCTGGTAGGATGCCAGAGATCCATGGGGGGAAGTATGGCCCTTTCACAAGGCCTAACAATTTCCTAGGGCCATCTCCCTGGCATCTGCAGCTAGGGGAGTCCCCATATGTGAAGACTACATTCCTGCTTGTTCCTGGAGATAGCGTAGTTACTCACCTGTAACAGGTGATCTCCGGGAACAGCAGGTATTATTTAGTCTTCACAACCCACCCACTTCCCCTAGGAATTGTATATCTCTCTCTCTCTTGTCTCAGCTATAAACTCAACTGGAGAGGGACAATTGGAAAGGGGAAGGCAGCACGCAGGCGCTGTTGGATGCTCTCAAAAGCTTTCCTATTGGATGCTGGGGAGTGTTCCCGCGCAGGCTCCGTCTGTACCAACGATACCCATATGTCAAGACTAAATTCCTGCTGTTCCCGGAGATCACCTGTTACAGGTGAGTAACTACGCTTTTTCTCGGCGGGTATTTTAGCGGTGGCCATTTTGTTTCAGTGGGATTTTACAGAATTTGGCGGGCTTTATGTGGGTACTTTAATTTCTTAATTTCTGCCTTCCCTGCCAGTCTTTGCCTCTCTGAGGTAATTTCAGCTGTCTTTTCTGACATTTTTTGTTTTTTTGTGCTTGACCGCGGTCCGTCGCTGATCGCCTCTGTTATGCCTTTCCTCCAACGGTGCATGGTCTGCATGGAGAAACATAAGGATCTGAAGGATGGCTTTTGTAGTGCGTGCCTTGATCGCCCTGGGGAGACTTCAGCGACGTTGGCCAAGGGGGCTGAGGACAAAGGCAGTCCTGCTGCGCGTCCTCAGGGGCTAGAGGGACCCAGACAGCTTCCTTCAGTGGGCGAACCTGTCTCTCCTCACTTATCTCCTCCTGCTCCAGAGCCTTTCAGTCAGCAGAAGGCACTGCATGCCTCAGATACCCAGTTTTTGGCCCTTTTTAGGCAAGCCTGGGATCTCTGGCAGACTAATTCTTCCAGAACTATGGTGGATACCCTGACTGAGATCCCTCAATCTTCAACTACAGTCTCCCGCAAGCGCTCTAGACAAGAGGAGATATCGAGGATAGATGCTCGGTCTCCTAAGGAGGTTTACTTGGCCAAAAGCGCCAGATGACGGGCCGTCTTCTGGTGATGAGAGTGAGTGCTTGTCAGACCGGGAGGATGGGGAGTGGTCACCCTCAGTGTTTTCTGCGGAGAGCCAAGGTGAGACGCAGGACATACGCCTGTTTCCCAAAGAAAAATGGCTGGCACTAATTATGCAGGTAGTCAAAGCCCTAGGTTTGACGGATCAGCCGGAACAGCAAGATCCACAGTCTGCTACTATTTCTCAGCTATACCCGATATTACAAGGCATTCGCAAGCCCTCTAGAGCCTTTCCATTCCCAGGAGAGCTACAA
Organism: Ichthyophis bannanicus; assembly: GCA_033557465.1. NCBI lineage: Eukaryota > Metazoa > Chordata > Amphibia > Gymnophiona > Ichthyophiidae > Ichthyophis > Ichthyophis bannanicus. Next base: position 547,533 of record CM066037.1, read on the forward strand.
CAAATGGTGTCGCAGGAATGGGACACTCCAGCTATTCCCCTCCGTTCTGCCCTCTGTCTAGGGTAGCTTTATCTCTGGGCACTGCCGGACTTAGATAAATAATTGGTGTATAGTCTATATCTCTTTAAACAGTTGACTCCAGGCAAAACTTAACACATGCCGTTTAATGACTCACCCCGCAACTTAAGGGCTTGCTTCTATCACTTGATGATTTACTGATTAATGCTTCACTCTCGGCATAAGGTCTCAGAAAAAACTCAATGGCACTTTAACCAAGGGCTGATAGCCCGTTGAATGTGCCTGTTTCACATCAATGACCCATTGCCATGTTAAACTTATTTTTTAGTAAGGTTTTTTTTATTTTATTTTCTAGTAGCAGATGACTTTCTTCTCATCAGACAATATACTGCACTTTGACTTTTTCGAATATCAGATATCAGGCTTAAACTGGAAACCCAGTGACAATATACTGCACTTAGCTTATTTTGTACTGTTGAGCAGGGCAATTCCGACGCTCACAGCTAGGCACCCCAAGCGTTTCACAGCGGTTGTTTCTTCAGGGAATAGTCCCTTTAAAACTAGAGAGATGAGAATAAAAAAATGTGTGAACATACTCATAGCCTGTTGCTTCCTCTGCCTCAAAATTTCGATGGTGTACATAAGAACCTGCTCAAATGATGCTATCGGCGTTACTTCCATACAATGTTCATCTTCTTCTACTTTGTATGTGGAAGCCTCTAAGTTGGAACACTCAATGTATGTAATGCCGCGCATGCGAAATAGAAAACTCCGCCTTCTACTTATAGAGACTCTAGGGCAGATGTCTTCAATTATGTGATTAAACATAAAAAGAATGCTGAAATATATAGATCCATTTTTGTTCCTTCCAAAGAAGAGTATTGGCAATCGTTTTACCCCTTATGGTCATATCGCAAATGGTGCACTTTCCACATTTGTGATGCCCCTGGGCAACCGAAATCTCAAGGAATATTTATGTCCAGCAGTTCTTCCTGAAGATCCTCTTGGCTTATTACGTATTACGGTTCCCCAGGGGCATCACAAATGTGGAAAGTGCACCATTTGCGATATGACGATGGAATTGACAACATTTGAACATAAAGGAGCTGTATATCATCTTCGGCATAACACCACTTGTATCTCAACTGCTGTAGTTTACATCATTGTGTGCCCATGTGGGCTCCTATATGTTGGCAAGACGGAGCGGTTGTTCCGTATCCGTATGCAAGAGCATAGGAGTCGACTTAATCGTAAGGTTCTCGAAGCCCCACTAGTGCAGCACTGCTTACAATACCATCATATTTTTGCACAGCTCCGATGTTTTTGTTTAGAGAAAGTTAACCATGCCATAAGGGGTAAAACGATTGCCAATACTCTTCTTTGGAAGGAACAAAAATGGATCTATACGCTAAACACGGTCATCCCGAAAGGTTTAAATGCGCGACTCAATCTCGCGTTGTGTCTTTGATTCAGTGAGTCACTGAGAATATATTTTTTATCATATTGAGTTTTTAGGGGCATCTGAGTAGTTTATCTTATGACAGAATAGAGTCCCAGCTGCAGTCTAAATATTTCAGCATTCTTTTTATGTTTAATCACATAATTGAAGACATCTGCCCTAGAGTCTCTATAAGTAGAAGGCGGAGTTTTTCTATTTCGCATGCGCGGCATTACATACATTGAGTGTTCCAACTTAGAGGCTTCCACATACAAAGTAGAAGAAGATGAACATTGTATGGAAGTAACGCCGATAGCATCATTTGAGCAGGTTCTTATGTACACCATCGAAATTTTGAGGCAGAGGAAGCAACAGGCTATGAGTATGTTCACACATTTTTTTATTCTCATCTCTCTAGTTTTAAAGGGACTATTCCCTGAAGAAACAACCGCTGTGAAACGCTTGGGGTGCCTAGCTGTGAGCGTCGGAATTGCCCTGCTCAACAGTACAAAATAAGCTAAGTGCAGTATATTGTCACTGGGTTTCCAGTTTAAGCCTGATATCTGATATTCGATAAAGTCAAAGTGCAGTATATTGTCTGATGAGAAGAAAGTCATCTGCTACTAGAAAATAAAATAAAAAAAACCTTACTAAAAAATAAGTTTAACATGGCAATGGGTCATTGATGTGAAACAGGCACATTCAACGGGCTATCAGCCCTTGGTTAAAGTGCCATTGAGTTTTTTCTGAGACCTTATGCCGAGAGTGAAGCATTAATCAGTAAATGATCAAGTGATAGAAGCAAGCCCTTAAGTTGCGGGGTGAGTCATTAAACGGCATGTGTTAAGTTTTGCCTGGACTTAGATAAATGGCTGACATACCCCAAAGTGGATGCCCTTGTGACCGGAGTAACAAAGCACAGTGCCATTCCCGTGGAGGGCGGTGCAGCACTTGTGACCAACAAGATAGGAAAGTGGAGAGTCTCCTCAAGACGGCCTTTTCGGCTTCTTCATTATCTCTCCAGGCCTCTGTTTGTGGGGTTCTAGCAGCCCGAGCCCTTCTTCGGTGGATTCAACGTCTGTCAGAGGATCCAGCTCTGGCTCGTCTGGAATCAGTTACAGTGATCTCCAGGAACAAGCATACACCAGCGTACAACATATGGGTACGTCGGGCGGTACCGAAGACATCTCTTTATAGAAAATCCAATGCTTCATCCTTTCAAGTCTTCCGATCCCGATGACTGGGATGAATCCATCGGTACCAAGGCTGAATTTTCAAAAATTCTAGCCTTTACCCCTCATTTCAGAGGGTCCTCCTCAGGAGAGATTTCTTTTCAAGCTTTTCTGCTTGATATGGCAAGGTTACTTGCCGTTTCCATACCTGGTAAACAATCTGTACCAGGGGATTCAGAAACTCTGCAATTCCCCTGGATTCCAAAGGAGGTGATCATGCTTCCTTTGCATCAGATCTTACAAGATCTATTATTAAGAATGTGGGAAACTCCCTTAACGGTACCCCCACATTCTAAAACACTTGATACTATGTACAAGGTGCCACCTTCTCCAGGTTTTCAAAAGACTCAACTTCCTCATCATTCTATTGTTGTGGAATCAGCAATGAGGCGTATTAAGAGTGCAAAGAAGCACTCCTCTTATCCGCCAGGTCGTGAGTCTAAGACTTTAGATGCCTTTGGACGCCGATGCTTCCAGGCATCCATGCTTTCAGCAAGAATTATCTCATATATTTTGTATATGGGATTATCTCTTGAAGAGGTCACAAAGAGCTTAAAGCTTTTGAACCCTTTTCTTCAAGTACATAAAAGAGCAGACTATTTCTTATTAGTCAGTCATGCTCAAAATGTCTCTAAGTTCCTTAATCATGCTTCCCTTGAGTCTATTAGCAGAACTTCTGCTATAGCCATAGGGGCACGACGCATGGCCTGGCTCCAAGCTTCAGGCTTGGACAAATGGGTACAAGAAAGGCTGGGAAATACTCCTTGTACTGGCGAAAATCTCTTTAACAAGGATGCTTTATTCCAAGCTAATCAGTTAAGCACTGATATTGTTGCTTTCAGAGGATTGTCAAAACTTTCCTCTATCCCAGCTAGTAAAAAATCTCCTAACAAACTTTATCCCCCTAGAGGAAAAAAGTTTTATCCATCTTCTACCCATCATGCAGATGTTTCCAAAGAAGGGCAACATCATACCAGGCTAAGAAAATCAAAACCTCAACAGGCTCAGCAAACCCAGCAGTCGCAGGGTTTCTGATATTTTATTCATTAAATCTCTTTTTCCTGTTTGAGGTTTAGAACCAGTAACCTACTTCTTATCAACAGAAGCATCTACAGTTCATCTCATCCTTACTGTGAGATATCAGTGATACACTGACTCAATCCTCGTAAAGTAAAAAAGTGGACTGTTGTAGTTGTTGTTATGGAAGGACAGACCAAATAGGCCATGTGGTCTTTTTCTGTCGTCATGTTTCTATGTTTCTATGACTCTAGATATGAATCTCTTGCCACAAGAGAAATCCATTCTTTTAGGTCCAAGAGCTATTGAGGACAATCATGCCCTACAGGTAACAGGTTTCTCCTCTCCTTTTTGAAGGAAAAAGAGGAGTAACAACTAACAACAAGGTAGGCTATGCCCTTCACCTTGACAGTTTTCCTGTACGAGGATATCTCATAGTTTTGACGGCAAGGGGGCTTTACCTTTTCAGGGACTTACCAAATTGTAAGTCTTCTCAACTCTGTATTACTTTCTATCCCTTTGCTGCATTTCTTCCTTCTTCAGACAGCTCCGAGGGTCTGGGATAACCTACAGATTCTGGGATTCATGGCGGCTACTGTTGAGATCGTGCCTTGGGCCAGAGCGCACATGAGGGTACCCTAAAGGGCTCTTCTTTTGCGCTGGTCCCCTGTGTCTGAGGTATTCGACATCCGATTGCTGCTCCTCCCGGAGACCCGACGCAGTCTGCATTGGTGGCTGGCGCCCTGTCATTTACTCAAAGGTGTTTCCCTGGAGACCCCTTTTTGGGTTCTAGTGACAACAGACGCAAGTCTGTCTGGGTGGGGTGCTATCTGTCAACATCAATCGACTCAGGGGACGTGGTAGACTCAGGTGGTGCAATGGTCCATAAATCGACTGGAAGCACGGGCGGTTCGCCTGGCTCTATCGCATTTTCTGCCCCTCCTCAAGGCCCAGGCGGTACGAGTTCTCTGCGACAACGCAACAACAGTGACATATATCAACCTGCCAGGGCGGCACCAAGTCCCTAGGTGTATCCAAGGAAATGGCCCTTCTCCTTCCCTGGGCAGAAGCACCATCTGCAGGCTCTCTCGGCACAACATATCGCTGGGGTGCAAAATTTGCAAGCCGACTTCCTCAGCCGACACACTCTCGATCCCGGAGAGTGGGAGCTAGCCCCTTGGGCTTTTCAGAGGATTGTGCGAGCATGGGGGCAACCGATAATGGATCTAATGGCGACATCAGCAAATACCAAGGTACCAGAATTTTTCAGTCGCAGGAGGGAGTTTCAGTCCTCGGGTTGGATGCCCAGGCTCAACCATAGCCGCAGGGGTAACTACTATATGTTTTTCCTCCATGGGTTCTCATCGGCAAAGTACTCCGGAGAATTCTTGCACACCGGGGGCAAGTGATCCTGGTAGCTCTGGACTGGCCTCGGAGGCCCTGGTATGCAGACCTCGTCCGCTTAACTCAAGTCCCACCATTGCATCTGTATTCTCGTCAGGGTCTACTACGCCAGGGTTCAATTTTGATGGACGACCTGGCTCTCTACTCACTTATGGCCTGGCTATTGAACGCCACTGTCTATGCAGTAAAGGTTATTCAAGTAGCATGGTTGTAACGCTTCTAAAAGCACGCCGTCTGTCGACTTCATCAGCATATGCCCATATTTGGCGCATCTTTGAGGCCTGGTGTACGCAGCGCCGTATCTCTCCTTGGAAGATGGGAATCCCAAAGATCCTTACCTTCCTCCAGGAGGGTCTGGATAAAGGGCTAGCGTTGGCATCCCTCCGGGTGCAAGTAGCTGCATTGACTTGTTTTCGGGGGCCTGTTGGGGTTTGCTCTATAGCGTCCCATACGGATGTGTCCCGTTTCCTTAAGGCAGTTAAGGTGGTTCGTCCTCCGGTTCGCCCTCTGGTATCGACATGGGATCTGTCCCTCGTCTTAAAGGTTTTGATGCAGGCTCCTTTTGAGCCGCTTAAACACATCACATTGAGAGATTTGACGCTTAAAACAGTGTTTCTAGTAGCAATGACTTCGGCACGGAGAGTATCCGAATTGCAAGCACTGTCCTGCAGGGATTCCTGTCTTTCCTTCTCAAACAAAGGAGTTCTCTTGTATACTGTTCCTTCAGTCCTTCCAAAGGTACTTATGTCTTTTCATATCAGTGAGCCAATTTTCCTACCGTGTTTTTCAGAGGATCAGCGTACGGGCGAAAATAAGGGACTTCGTTTTCTGGATCTTGGCAGGGCCCTTCGTAGGTATCTTCAGGTAACAAATCCTTTCCGTATCTCTGAACACCTTTTCGTGCTTTTTGCAGGACCCTGTAAGGGTCAAGCCGCTTCCAAGCGCACAATCGCTTGGTGGTTGCGTTTAGCAATTGAATCAGCATACATCCTTAAGAGGAAGCCTGTTCCTCTCAGTCTCCGAGCTCACTCTATGCGGGCGTAAGCTACGTCTTGGGGAGAGCACTCTCAGGTTCATCCTCTTGATATCTGTAGGGCAGCCACCTGGTCCTCCCTGTCCACTTTTGTTCGTCACTATCGGCTTGATACTCAAGCTCAGGAAGAAGCACAGTTCGGAGCAAAGGTTGTCTCGGCGGCTGTGTCTTCTTACCAAAGAGCTGTTAGCTTGGGTACTTCCCGCTTGTCTGGACTGGTGTAGCAGGATGTACTGGAAGGAGAAATTTTCACTTACCATTAATTTCCTTTCCTGGAATCCTGCTAGACCAGTCCAGAACCCTCCCTATTCTGGCTATCTGGTTCAGAGGTGTATTGCTGAGGAGCCAAGACTTTGCAGTGGAGTGCTATTGCCTCTTGTAAATATTAATTTTGGGGTTTTCTGGTTCCTTAGTTTTTTGGTTCGTGGTTACATCTGTTTTCATTATGGCTTGTTACAATATTGGAGCACCCTCTATAGGGGGTAGCTAGATATTTCCAGGAAACAGCCAATCAGGCTACTGGTATTTTTTTTCTATGTCTCTGTCTCCAACATCTGCTGGTAGGGGGACTAAATCCACTTGTCTGAACTGGTCTAGCAGGATTCCAGGAAAGGAAATTAACGGTAAGTGAAAATTTCTCCTTGTGTAAATCACCCCCTTTTTTGTTGTAAAAGGGGCAATAAATCTAAATAAATACATAAAACCCAGGTTGGGGGGGTGTTGGTGGTGGAATGGCTCAAGAGCAATAACTTGTTTGCCAGAGAAAAATTATGCATGGGGGTTAACTGTTAGCATTTTTCAGTCCTAAGTCGGGGACCTCAAACAAGTTGCATTTATAGAATATCCATAATGAACATGCCCAAGAGAGTTTTATAGAGATGGTATTGTTTATGGAGGAGTTAGCCTAGTGGTTAGAGCAACTGCCTAGCACCCAAAAAATCAAGAGATCGATTCCCACTGACTCGCCTTGTGACCTTGGGCAAGTCACTATCTCCAGGAGCAAGCAGGAATGTAGTCTTCACATATGGGTATCGTCGGTACCGATGGAGCCTGCGCAGGAACACTGCCCAGCGTCCAATAGGAAAGCTTTTGGGAGCATCCCACAGCACCTGCGTGCTGCCTTCCTGCCTTTCCAACTGTCCCTTTCCAGTTCTTCATTTTCTGCGGAGCCGACAGGTCATATGCCCTGTCAACGCAGAAAAATTTCCTCTTTAATCTTTGTTTTTGTGGCCGCGTCTGCCTTCCTTCGACGCCATACCGGTAACATAGTAAATGACGGCAGATAAAGACCAGCATGGTCCATCCAGTCTGCCCAGCAATACGGCAAGAGTAGGTGCACCTGACGCTCTGTGCAGGTCACCCCTCCCCATGTCTTTGTTTAGGGGTGGCCCCACCACTCCATGTAGGACACCCCTATTTGTTGAGAAGTTAGATGGTTCAGTTTATTTTGTTTTTATCCTGTTTCTGTAAAGGGATCTGCTGTGCTTGTCCCATGCTGTTTTGAATTCCGTCACCGTGTTTGCCCCTACCACTTCCATCGGGAGAGCATTCCAAGCATCCATCACCCTTTCAGTGAAAAAATATTTCCTGACATTGCCTTTCAATTTTCCACCTTGCAGCTTCATGTTATGCCCTCTAGTTTTGCAGCTTCCCCGTCTTTGGAATAGGTTTGTTTGTTCATCGTTCCTCTTTAAGTATTTAAAGGTCTGAATCATATCTCCCCTATCCCTCCTCTCCTCCAAAGTGTACATATTTAGGTCTTCAAGTCTCTTCTCATAAGGTTTCTTACGCAGGCTCCAAATCATTTGGTAGCCTTCCTCTGAACACTTCCCAGTCTTTTTACATCTTTTGCAAGATATGGTCTCCAAACCTGAACACAGTATTCCAGGTGAGGCCTCACCAGCGACCTGTACAGTGGCATAAGTACCTCTTCCTTTCTGCTGGTAATCCCTCTTTGTATGCAGCCCAACATCCTCCTGACTTTTGCCACGGCCTTGTCGCACTGTTTTGCCACCTTCAGATCATCAGAGATAATCACACCAAGGTCTTTTTCCTGAACCATGCACACCAACCTCTTTCCCCCCCTATTGCGTACATTTCCCTTGGTTTTCTGCTACCTAAGTGCATGACACTGCACTTTTTCCCATTAAATCGTAATTGCCAAGCATTAGACCATTCTTCCAGCTTTTGTAGATCTTTCCTCATGTTATCCACTCCCTCGGGGGAGTCCACTCTGTTGCAAATTTTTGTGTCATCTGCAGAAAGACAGACTTTTCCATTCAGTCCTTCAGCAATATCACTCACAAATACATTGAACAGTGCCGGGCCCAGGACCGAGCCCTGGGGCACCCCGCTAATCACCTTCCCCTCATCCGAGTGAGCTCCATGTACCATCACCCTCTGTCATCTGTCAGTCTTCCAATTTCTAATCCAGTTTACTATCTTGGTACCCATCCCCAAGCTACTGAGTTTGACAAGCCTCCTATGAGGAACAGTATCAAAGGCTTTGCTGAAATCCAGGTAGATGACATCCATCGCATGCCCCTGATTTAGTTCCTTGGTCACCCAGTCAAAGAACTCAATCAAATTAGTTTGGCAAGACCGTATTTCAGTAAAACCATGTTGCCTTGGATCTTGTAACCTGTTGGTTTTGAGAAAGCTCACTATTCGCTCTTTCAAGAGCGTCTCCATTACTTTTCCCGCCACCGAGGTAAGGCTCACGGGTCTGTAGTTTGACACTTCTTCCCTGTCACCACTTTTGTGTAGAGGTACGACATCAGCCATTTTCCAGTCCTGAGGAACCTCTCCTGTTTCCAAGGATCTGTTGAATACATCCTTTAACGGCCCCGATAGAACTTCTCTGAGCTCTTTCAGTATCCTGGGATGTATCCCATCCGGTCCCATGGCTTTGCCCACTTTCAGTTTAGCAAGTTGTTCCAACACCGCATCTTCTGTGAATGGTGTGGTATCTACTTCGTTCCCATTTTTACATTTGGGAGTCCCAGCTGGTCCATCTCCAGGATTTTCTTTATTAAAAACAGAACAGTTCTTTCTTCTTTCTTTAAAAAAAATAAATAAAATAAATTATAGTTTCTGAGGTGTTTTACTTTAGAAACGTTTTTCCTTGGTGCTGGGCTCCATTTTGGGCACTAGGCCCAATTTTTTCCTTAAAAATGGAAAAACCTACTTGAGGTTTTAAGGAATGTTCTAAATGTGGCGGTACTATTTCCGTCACCGGCACCCATGATTGGTGTCTCAAATGTTTAGGTCCTGACCACTCTCTTTCAGAGTACCAGTCCTGTGGAATGATGTCAAAAAGGGGCTGGCAGAACCGAACTGCTAAACTTAGCACCCTTTTTCCCTCAGACGTGGCATCTGTTGAATCCATGTCCTCCAGGGCCTCATCTTCCTCCCATGGATCTCAGGTAACTAAGCATAAATTAGCCGGTCCTCAAAGGGTAGATCTCCTTCTAAGTATCGAGATGCCCCTGGTGTTGCCCTTGAGGAATTTTCACCGGCAAAACTGCCCCAGCGGGAGGCTTCGGCTTCCAAAGCATTAACAGGGCTCCATGATGTTCTCGAGGCCTCAACCTCGGCAGAACTACTGGCACCATGCTCTGGGGTTCAGGCCGCTTCTACCGGTACCGACACCAAAGAATCGGCAGCGTTGATAGACCAGAGATTCCTTTCCTATCGAACGCAGTCTAGCGGCTCTTCTCATGGCTTCAGTACCGTTGAAACCACTTCAGACACCTCAACCGATACCGGTACCGGAACCAGTACCGACTACATTAGCATCGGCGGGTATGCCAACCATACCGAGTCATGCCTATGTCTCCGGCATCGACAGATCGGAACCGGAACAACCCGATACCGACTTCGATCGATACTGGTACCGTGCTTTGCACGATCACCGGGATCGGAGGTATTTTGAATCCTCTGATGAGTCTGAAGTACTTCTCCCCGAGGATTCCTCTTCTCAGCGCAGAATGTCTCCGCCAGAGGATATGTCCTTTCAGCCTCCTCAGGGGCTTTGACTCCTCTAGAGAACTTTGCCTTTCTGCCTCTGAACAGTCCAGAACCCTCGACCATCCCAGGCAGGTTATGTCATTTTGCCCACAGATGGTACCAAATAACAGTAGAAAATTTGACTCTGTCCATTGTACGAGAAGGGTACAAGCTTCATTTTCACAGCATGCCCCCTCCTACAATTGTAAGACAGTTCAATTCTCAGACCTCTCTCGACAGTCTCTTAGGTCAAGAAGTCACAATGCTCCTTGCTCAAGGAGCAATAGAGGAAGTACCCATTCCCCCATCAGGGTACAGAGTTCTACTCCCCCTGTTTCCTTATTCCAAAGAAAACAGGGGGACACAGACCCATTTTAGACCTCTGAGAATTGAACAAATATTTGTTCCGAGAGAAGTTCAAAATGGTCTCTCTAGGAACTCTGCTGCCATACCTTCAAAGTCAGGATTGGCTTTGTTCTCAATGATGCGTATACTCATATTCTCATCCATCCAAATCACAGGAGATTCCTCCGATTCCTGTTTCAAGGAAAGCACTACCAATACAAGGTTCTTCTCCAGGACCAAGCAGGAAGTCAGTCCTCGCATATGGGTGTCATCGACGCCGATGAAGCCCCTGCGGAGCATTGCCCCAGCTTTCCATGAAAGCCTTTGGGAATGCAGGCGCGCATGCGCAGTTCCCTTCCCGCCTAAAGGTGCCATCTTACCGAGAAGCCCACCGGACGTGCGTCTTGTCATCCCGGATAAAAGTTTGATTTTTTCGGCGATTCGCGCTATTTTTTCTTCCCGGTTCGACGCCGGTTCCCCTCCCGCCGGGTTTGGTACACCGGTATCGAGCCCAATTCATTTTTATCGGTTTTTGCCCTTCGTGGCTGGTGTTCGTGCCCTTTTTTGATTTTTCCCTGGAAGGCCGGTCCTTTGACCTCGTGGGGACTCTTTTTTCCCCGATGGCTTCCAGTGGTTTCAAGAAGTGTGATCGGTGTAAGAAGTTGATGTCTCTCACCGACACACACGACTGCTGCCTTCGGTGCCTCGGTCCTGATCACGACCCTAAGACGTGTGGACCATGTGGGAAGATGTCTTCCAAGGCACTGCGAAATCGCCAGCAGCAGAAAGAAAGGCTTTTCTCGGACTCAGCCTCCGGCCTGGCCCGGACCTCGTCTGAGGCCTTGACATCTTGGGATTCGGATCCCGAGCGCCGTCGAAGCTGCTCGGACAGGGGGTCCCCCGACCGGGAATGCAAGAGGAAGAAGCAGCTCGTGAGGGCGTCGTCTGAGGAGGTCCCTGGCTCCTCGAGGGCCAGGTCTAAGACCGTCTCCCCAGGCCCGTGGAACAAGAGAAGTCTGCCAAAGTTCCTCGCGTGGAGCCGGAGTCTGCTGGACACGTAAGCCCTGTGGTCCTCGAGGACTCTCCTCTCAGAGAGCCGACGTCGGTTCCGGCGCTGCCGGGGCCCGAGTTGGTGGCTGCTGCATCTCCCGAGCTGAGTCTCAGGATGACAGCCTTGGAGTGCAGACTGTCTGCCTTCATGAAGCAGCAGTGGACACTGATGGCCAGCCTGTCTGGCGCATCTGCCCCGACCACCGGGACATCGACATCGAAGTCGACCCCGGAGACCGAGCCGATACTCGAGTCCATCATGGCTTGAAGTCGACCTCGGTCGCGGTCTCCCTTGACACCCCCGTTCGGGACCTAGGGCGTCGAAGCCGGTGCCTCCAGCGTCGGGGCGGGTGCACCAGGGCCCCGCGGGGTCAGATCCTGACTCCTCGTCAGACGAGTCCACCTGGGAGACGGATTGTGAGGAGTCCCCCGACACATTCAAGACTCGGTGCATCCCCTCGGACTCACCGCAATCTGAGCCCCGGAGTAGATCCCCTCCGGAGGACACCCGGTTCTCGGAGTTTGTCCGGGATATGGCCGCCACGTTGGCTATTCCGGTGGACCCCGAGGAAGAGCCTCGAGCTGAAGAGCTTGAGGCCCTACAGTATGACTCTCCTCCGAAGGAGGCCTTTACTGTCCCGGTTCCTCCGATGCTGGAACGGCTCCTCTTCCAGATGTGGGAGGCACCGGCCTCGGCACCGGTTCTGAGCAAGCGAGTCAATTTGATTTATCGACTCCGGAAGAGCCCTGGCTTTCAGAAGGCGTAGCTACCACACCATTCCATGGTGGTGGAATCGGCCATGCATCGTCTGAAAAGCCAGAAGATGCACTCTGCGGTGCCCCCCCGGCAGGGAGGCCCGGAACCTCGATGGTGTGGGTAGAAAGTGCTTCCAGGGCTCGATGCTTGCTTGCCGTGTCCAGTCTTACCTGCTGTACATGGGCATGTACTTGTGAGACCTGGCCAAGGAGTTGGCCGGGTTCTCTGCTGGTCTCTCCGGGGAGCCCTTGCAGAGATTCAAGTCCTTGTCCTCGGGGATTCGGGACTGCTCGAAGTTTATGTCCCGCGCCGCCTACGATGGCTTCGAGGCTTCGGTCCGAGTTGCGGCAGCCGGCATCGCTGCTCGACGCAAGGCATGGCTGCAGTCATCGGACCTCGAACCATGGGTTCAGGATAAGTTGGTCGATGTACCTTGCCGAGGTGAAAACCTTTTTGGCAAGCCCATGGCCGAGAAGGCCTCACAGCTCGAGACTGAGCACCTTACAAGGCTGTCTAGGAAGACCTCTGCCCCTTCTCACAAGAAGAAGGCCTTGGGTAAGAAGCCCTTTTACCCAAGGAAGGGCGCTGCCTACAAACAGTACCCTCAGTATCAGGCTGCCCAAGCTGCACCCCAGGGTCAGCAAGCTAAGGGGCAGGGTAATGGGCCCCGTAGGCAGAGGACCTCCAAGCCTCCGGCCCCTGCTCCCACTCAGCAGGGTGGGGGTTTTTGACTCCTTGAGCGTAGCCTCTCCATCCCTGCTCTCCCCACCCTGCACAGGAGGTCGCCTCGCCCTCTTTGCCCACCAGTGGCCCCACATCACTGGGGACAGTTGGGTGTTGAACATAGTCCACAGGGGCTATGCACTGCGTTTTCAGCAACTGCCTCCGCCATACTTTCCAGGGGAGCCTCCAAGGCCTCCCCTGCACACAGACCTTCTCCTTCACGAGCTTCAAGATCTGTTGGTGGACAGGGCGGTGGAGCCTGTGCCCTCCCCACTTGCAAGGTCACGGATTCTACTCCAGGTATTTCCTGGTGCCCAAAAGAACCGGTGGCCTTCAACCCATTCTGGACCTCAGGAACCTCAACAAGTTCCTAGAGAAAGAAAAGTTCAAGATGCTTACTCTTGGAACACTTCTGCCCTACCTCCAGCAGGGAGATTGGCTATGCTCCTTAGATCTAAAGGATGCGTACACTCACATCCTCATTCATCCAGACCACAGAAAGTACCTCAGCTTCATTGTGGGAGGAAACCATTATCAGTACAGAGTACTGCCTTTTGGCCTTACCTCCTCTCCCAGGGTCTTTACCAAATGCCTGGCAGTGGTGGTGGCCTACCTGAGAAATCAGGGAATCTTTGTCTTCCTCTATCTGGACGACTGGCTCATCAGGGGTCAGACGTGCCAGGAGGCCAGACAAGCCACCCTCAGAACTATTGCTCTTCTTCAAAGCCTGGGGTTTGTAATAAACTTCGCAAAGTCCACTTTGCTCCCCTCCCAGAACTTGGAGTTCATAGGAGCAAGGCTGGACTCTCTGCTGGCAAAGGCTTTCTTGCCAGAAGTCAGAGCACAAAGGTTGATAGCCTTGGCAAACCAGTTTCTCAGCAGGTCACTGGTCTCTGCCAGACTCTGCCTGAGGCTACTTGGTCACATGGCTTCGACAGTTCATGTAACCCCCAATGTCAGGCTCCATATGCGGCCTGCACAGTGGTGCTTTTGGAATCAGTGGTCACAAGCCACAGGCAACCTCAGACAGAATAAGGGTGTCCAGACCATTTCTGGACTCCCTCAGCTGGTGGCTGCACCCACCCAATCTACTAAAGGGGGTGCCCTTTCAACTTCCTGGGTACACAGTGGTACTAACCACAGACGCCTCCCTGCAGGGCTGGGGAGCTCATTGTCTGAACAAGTGCACCCAGGGCCTGTGGTCTCCTTGGGAGGCTGCACAGCAGATCAATCTCCTAGAACTCAGGGCTATTCGCTTGCCTCTCAAAGCTTTCTCTCCTACCCTGGTTCATCAATCGGTCCTGCTTCAGACAGACAATCAGGTAGCCATGTTTTATGTGAACAAACAGGGCGGGACTGGGTCCAGGCTCCTTTGTCGGGAGGCTCAGGACCTTTGTTCATTTGCCCTCAAGCACAACATGCTCCTCAGGGCTCTGTACCTTCCAGGCCAGGAAAACTACCTGGCAGACAGGTTGAGCAGAATTTTGCAGCCCCACGAGTGGCAGCTGCATCCCTTAGTAGTTCAGAAGATCTTCCTGAAATGGGGTCTCCCTTTGATAGATTTGTTTGCCAGTCCACTGAACAAGCAACTGCCAAAGTTCTGCTCCAGGCAACCGCATCCTCTGCTGATAGCAGCAGATGCTTTTCTGATTCCATGGTCTCAGGGCCTCCTGTATGCGTTTCCTCCCACTCCCTTGGTGGCCCGAACGCTGTTCAAGATCCTTCAGGACAAAGCCTCGGTCCTGTTGGTGGCTCCCAGATGGCCGAGACAGCCTTGGTTTCCACTTCTGCTTCAGTTGGCGGTGGATCCCCCACTGCCTCTGGGGTTGCAACCCGACCTTCTCTCTCAGGAGCAGGGTTCCCTTCTGCACCCCAATCTCAAAGCTCTCAATTTGATGGCCTAGAGGCTGCAAGGGTAGTTTTGGCTCCCTGGGGCCTACCTCAGGAGGTTGAGGAGGTTGTCCTAGCCTCTAGGAAACAGTCCACTAGGAAAACCTATGCTCTCAAATGGAAGCGGTTTTCTGTGTGGTGTCAGCTACGTATAGAGGATCCTTTCTCCTGTACTGTACCAGTGGTGCTTCAGTACTTACTGCACTTGTCCAACCAGGGACTTAAGTCCAATTCTGTTCGGGTCCACCTCTTAGCTCTAGCAGCTCACCACTCACTGGTGGAAGGACATCCTCTGTCGGTTCACCCCTTGGTGTCCTGCTTTCTCAGGGGCTTGCTTTTGCTCAAGCCTCCAATCCGTCCTCCTGCTGCTGAGGGGGAGTTGAATGTGGTCTTGCAGCAACTGACTCGCCCACCCTTTGAGCCGATGGCTACCTGCCCTCTACGCTTCCTGTTCTGGAAGACACTCTTCCTAGTAGCCCTTACCTCGGCCAGGCGAGTGAGTGAGCTTCAGGCCCTGGTCTGTGATAGGCCTTACACTTGCTTCTATAGGAACAGGGTAGTCCTTAGGACTCATCCAAAGTTCCTCCCAAAGGTTGTCTCCTCCTTCCACCTTAACCAGGAGGTGGTTCTTTCGACATTCTTCCCAAGCCTCATGCTAGCCAGGCTGAAGCAGTTCTGCATGCCCTGGACTGTAGGAGGGCCTTATCCTTCTACCTTTACCGTACGCAGGGACATAGAAGGGCTACTCAGCTCTTCGTATCCTTTGACCCTAATAAGTTGGGGTTGGCTGTGTCCAAGTGTACCTTGTCCATCTGGGTGGCTGCCTGTATCACCTGGGCATACAAGGCGGCTGATCTTCCTTTGCAGGGTCGGGTTACGGCCCACCGTGTCAGGGCAATGGCTGCCTCAGTGGCTCATCTCCGCTCTGTGCCCTTGGTAGACATCTGCAGGGCTGCAACTTGGTCTTCAAGCCAGACTTTTGCGGCCCATTACTGTCTGGAGAGGGAGTCCCGTAGGGACAGTGCTTTTGGCCAAGCAGTACTCCGGAATCTCTTTGAGGTCTAGGCAACTCCTGCCCTCCTGCCCTCTGTTGGGCTACTGGTGGAGGTTCTGTCAGTGAAAAGCCTTTCTTTGATGTTGGGACTAGAGGGAGTTCTCTTGTTCAGCCTGGGTTCCTGGTAGCCCAGAGCTAGGGAGTCACCCATATGTGAGGACTGACTTCCTGCTTGGTCCTGGAGAAAGAGTAGTTACTCAGCTGTAGCAGGTGTTCTCCAGGAGCAGCAGGAATCAGTCCTCACAACCCTCCCTCCTCCCCTGGGAGTTGCAGTTGTACATAGTTTGTTTTTACATTTTTTTGTGTGCTGTTCTTAGCTATGTCATTTGACTGAGGTAAGATGGCACCTTTAGGCGGGAAGGGAACCGCGCATGCTTGCCTGCATTCCCAAAGGCTTTCATAGAAAGCTGGGGAAATGTTCCGCTGGGGCTTCATCGGCATCGATGACACCCATATGTGAGGACTGATTCCTGCTGCTCCTGGAGAACACCTGTTACAGGTGAGTAACTACTCTTTCCCTTTGGCCTGGCTTCTGCGCCAAGAGTGTTCACAAAATGCATGGCTGTGGTAGCAGCATTTCTCCGCACTCTGGGAATATTCGTCTTCCCTTACTTAGACGACTGGCTCATTTGAGCCCCTACAGTGCCAGAAGCCAGCTCTGCTCTGTTTCACACAATGCAAATACTTCTTCAGTATTTGGGACTGGTCATAAACCTCCCAAAATCCAATCTTGCTCCCACTCAGTCCCTAGAGTTCATAGGAGCTCATCTGGATACCAGACAGACAAGGGCTTTCCTTCCGCAGCCCCGCTGTCTTCATATAGTACAACTAGCTTCCCAAGCAGTGCTGAAACCTTGTCTCACTGCTTGGTAAATTATAAAATTGCTAGGCCACATGGCATCCACCGTGTATGTGGTTCCTTATGCTCGGCTGCATATGCGAGAAGCCCAGTGGACTTTATCCACTCAGTGGACAGAGGCCTCAGGCTGCCTGTCGGACAAAATAACAAGCTGAAATTGTCTTATTTCGTCCCTCCAATGGTGTCAGTCACCCAGAAACCTTCTGGTGGGGTCTCCTTTCCAGCAACCCCTATCCCAAGCCACCCTAACGACAGATGCATCACAGTTGGGATGGGGAGCCCACCTGCACGATCTCTGTACCCCAGGGTACCTGGACTCCACAGGAGGCCTGTCTTCACATCAGCCTCCTGGAGCTCAGAGCAATCTTCTTTGCTCTTCGAGTATTTCATGCCCAGCTCAGCTACAAGACAGTCCTAGTTCAAACGGAGAATCAGATAGCTATGTTCTATGTGAACAAGCAGGGCGGAACAGGCTCTCTGCCGCTATGCAACGAAGCTTTGCGACTAGGGGCCCTCGCCAGAGAGCATCAGATTCATCTCCTTGTGGTATATCTTCCAGGCATCCAAAACTCTTGGGCAGACAAATTCAGTCGAGTTCGGCTTCCACACGAATGGTCTCTCCATCCAGACCAGGTTGCCCAAATATTTCAGATTTGGGGAACCCCGGACATAGACCTCTTTGCAAGTCCGCTGAATGCCAAACTTCCCCGGTTCTGTTCCAGAATTCCGGCTCAATGTTGTCAGGCAAGGGATGCCTTCCTCCTCCACTGGGGTCAGTACTTTCTATATGCCTTTCCTCCCATTCCCCTCATCCCCAAAACCGTATTCAAGCTTCAGAGAGACAGAGGTCATATGATCCTCATAGCTCCACGATGGCCACGGCAAACGTGGTACCCTCTGCTCCTACATCCCTTTCAAACTCCGCCTCTGGAGTTGGGATCCGCTCCATATCTTCTCTCTCAAGAGGTCGGGATGCTCTGGCATCCGAATCCCCAGTCTCTGCATCTCAGGGCCTGGTTGCTGAAAGCCTAGAACTTCAGGATCTTAACCTTTCCCAATAGGTAAAGGATATCCCTTCATGCTTCTAGGAAATCCTCCACAAGACGCTCGTATGCCTTCAAGTGGAAAAGGTTTACCATATGGTGCTCGTAGAAGGGTCTTAACCCTCTTGCGATACCTCTGGAATGGATACTGGAGTATCTCCATTTGTCAAATGCGGGTCTCAAGACATTCAGTAAGAGTCCATCTTAGTTCTATTGCAGCTTCTTAGAAGCCTCTAAGTGGACAACCTATTTCCTCTCATCCTCTCATAGCGAGATTTATGAGAGGCCTTCTTTTAACAAAGCCTCCCATTAAGCCACCACCGGTGGCATGGGACTTAAATCTGGTGCTCGGGCAGCTCATGAAACCGCCTTTTGAACCATTAGCCACTACATCTTTGAAATTCCT
The DNA here is from genome assembly GCA_033557465.1 of Ichthyophis bannanicus. NCBI lineage: Eukaryota > Metazoa > Chordata > Amphibia > Gymnophiona > Ichthyophiidae > Ichthyophis > Ichthyophis bannanicus. The sequence continues at coordinate 565,810 of CM066037.1, forward strand.
TTCTTGGAAGGTCATCTTCCTCATTGCAATCATATCAGCATGTTGCATCAGTGAATTGCAAGTGTTAGTGGCTGATCCCCCTTATACAATGTCCACCATGATAAGGTAGTTCCTAGGACTCATCCACACTTTATGCCAAAGTTGGTTTTGCCTTTCCATTTAAACCAAGCGATTTACCTTCCTGTATTATTTTCGAGGCCTCATGCCTCAAGTGCGGAAAGGAACCTTCATACCTTGGACTGTAAAAGCGTTTTGGCCTTTTACTTGCAAAGGACTCAGCAACATAGAAGATCTTCTGAACTCTTTGTTGCTTTTGATTCTAGTCATTTGGGACTTCCAGTTTCCAAAAGAACTCTAACTGGATTGCTCATTGCATATCCTTTGCCTATGAGAGTAAGAACCTTCCACTTGAAGGCCATGTCACAGCTCACAATGTGAGAGGCATGGCAGCCTCAATGGCCCATCTGCACTCTGTGTCTATCGACGACATCTGTCGAGCAGCTACTTGGGCTTCGGTACATACCTTTACAGCCCCTTTCTTGGAATGTCATCTTCCTCATTGCAATCACATCAGCACGCCGCATCAGTGAGTTGCAGGCATTAGTATATATATACAAGGTTATACAAGGTTCCATCATGGCAAAGTGGTCCTTCGGACTCATCCACACTTTATGCCAAAGGTGGTCTCGCCTTTTCATCTAAACCAAGCGGTCTACCTGCCTGTGTTTTTTCCAAGGCCTCATGCATCATATGCAGAAAGGAATCTTCATAGTTTGGACTGTACAAGAGCTTTAGCCTTTTACTTGCAAAGAACACAGCAACATAGAAAGTCTTCTCAACTCTTTGTTGCTTTTGATCCTTCTCAATTGGTACTTCCAGTCTCCAAGAGAACACTATCCAGCTGTATTGCTCAGTGTATTTCCTTTGCCTATCAGAGTAAGATCCTTCCTCTGGAAGGCCATGTCACAGCTCACAATGTGAGAGCCATGGCAGCTTCAATGGGCTCATCTGCACTCTGTGTCTATCGACGACATCTGTCGAGCAGCTACTTGGGCTTCGGTACATACCTTTACAGCCCACTACTGCTTAGACAAGGACTCTCTATGGGATGCCTTGTTTGGCCAGGCTGTTCTTCATCACCTTTTTCAGACTTAGTCAACTCCTACCCACCGTCGCTGGTGGGATGCCAGAGATCCATGGGGGGAAGTATGGCCCTTTCACAAGGCCTAATAACTTCCTGGGGCCATCTCCGAATTCTTGGAAGCACGCTCTCCTACGTCCTATTCTAAAAAATCCATCACTTGATCCCTTGGTCCCTGCCCACTTCCGTCCTGTCTCTAATCTTCCTTTCCTATCTAAACTGCTTGAGAAATTCGTTTTTGCTCAACTCTCCCATCACCTTGATTCTATTAATTTCCTTCACCCCCGTCAGTCTGGTTTTCGTCAAGGTCACAGCGTCGAAACTGTTCTTTTGGCTTTCACAAATGCTCTACACACTGCACACGACCGTGGTGATATATCGGTGGCGGTTGCTCTTGATCTTTCTGCAGCTTTGATCTGGTTGACCACTCTCTTCTTCTTCAACGTTTGCGGGATGCGGGCCTTTGTAGCACTGTTCACCACTGGTTCCACTCTTTCCTCTCTTCTAGATCTTGTGCAGTCCTCTCATCTTCAGCTTCCATCCCCCCCTCTGAACCATATCACCTTTCTTGTGGGGTCCCTCAGGGATCCGTCCTTGCCCCACTTCTTTTCAACCTTTTCCTCGCCCCTCTTGCCTCCCTGATCCAACAGTTTGGTCTGTCTGCTTTTCTTTACGCCGACGATATCCTCCTGTTACATCACACCTCGCCCACTTGCCCCGATCTCACCATTCTCGACTCCTGTCTCTCAGCTGTGTCACAATGGTTAACTCTCAACTGTCTCCACCTAAATCTTACTAAGACTCTCGCTATTTGGTTCTCTCACAACAGCCCTCCTCCCACAATGGCTCCTTCCTTTTCTGGTGCTCCCGTCCCTCTCGTCTCCACATTCCGCTATCTGGGTGTATATTTCGACTCTGATCTATCTTTTCGTTCGCATATTTCTCACATCACTAAAACCTCTTTCTTCTCCCTTCGTCAAATTCGCTCTATTCGTCCCTTCCTCTCCCCCTCTGCCCTCACTACTCTGGTTCTATCTCTGGTTATGTCTCGTGTGGATTTTTCTAACTCCCTATTTATCGGTCTTCCTAAATACCAACTCTCTCGTCTTCAACGTATTCAAAACACTGCGGCACGCCTCCTCACCCACTCATCACCTCGGGACCATATCACTCCCCTTCTTTTTCGTCTCCACTGGATGCCTGTCCCCTTTCGTGTCATCTTTAAACTTCTCATCCTGGTACATAAAGCATTTCACACTAGCACTCCACAGTATCTCACGGATCTCATTTACTTTCACTCCCCCAGGCACACCCCTCGATCCTTTCATCTTAACCGCCTTACCTTGCCTTCCCCTTCCCGTGCTCACCTGCAATCCACACGCTCCTCCGCCTTCTTTTTTGCTGGACCCGCTGCTTGGAATGCCCTCCCCCCTCCCCTCCGTTTGGAACCACATTTCAACATATTCAAAAAGAACCTGAAGACCCACCTGTTTTCCCTAGCGTTTGATGTTCCTTCCCCTTTCGTGTAACCTCTTTCCTCCTCTCCCCTCCCCCTATTATCTTCTCCCTATGTCTCGTCTTACTTTTACTATCTCTGTCCTTTTTGAAGAATTGTACATTTCCTTTCTTTTTAATTGGCCATTGGCCTCCTTTTACGAATTATTTTAATTGTGCACCGCCTTGACTGTATATGAAAGGCGGTTTTTATCAAATGCAATAAAACATAAAACACATAAACATCTGCAGCTAGGGGAGTCCCCATATGTGAAGACTACATTCCTGCTTGTTCCTGGAGATAGCGTAGTTACTCACCTGTAACAGGTGATCTCCGGGAACAGCAGGAATTTAGTCTTCACAACCCGCCCACCTCCCCTAGGAGTTTGTATCTCTCTCTCTCTTTGTCTCAGCTCTAAACTCAACTGGAGAGGGACAGTTGGAAAGGCGGGAAGGCAGCACGCAGGCGCAGTGGGATGCTCCCAAAGCTTTCCTATTGGACGCTGGGGAGCATTCCCGCGCAGGCTCTGTCGGTACCGACGATACCCATATGAGAAGACTAAATTCCTGCTGTTCCCGGAGATCACCTGTTACAGGCGAGTAACTACTCTTTACCTTCCATTGCCTCGGAAGAAAATGCTGGCAATCTACTTCTGGTGATACATTGCCAAGAAAGCCCAGAGGTAGGTGGGTCGCTATGAGTCAATATTGACTTGATGACACTAAAAAAATATTGTTTATCCTCTTACGGGAGAGGGCCCTGAGGACAAGTTTGGGAAGCACTGCAGCAGATCATCATCTGTCACAATATCTGTCTCTTGACTTTTTTGTGACTTTCTAATCAGAGAACATAAGGAGCAGCTAGAAAAGATGAAACAATTAGTGCCTGATCCTCAGCCATCTGAGCAACTGATGAGACTGCCTAAAATGGAAGATGACATTTCAAAACCAGTTGGCTTCCAGGTAATGGATTTTTCTGCCAGATAACTGTGAATGCTTCTATTGATGGATATTATTCAAGTGGAGCATAACTTCTTTTCTAGCCCTTTTCCAGGTGAGAAAATAAGCTACACTTTTTGTCACCCCCACACTCTACTTAACCAGTTCTAACCCAGCAGAGCTTGACACATTTTCTTTGAATTAAGAGCCAGCAGGTAAGTCCTTTCTTGCTGCTATCTCCTCCCCACTATTGTTTCCATTGAAATTTGGGAGAGAAAGGGACATTTCCTTTGAGCTGTTCTGCTTTTGGATTCTGATCCATGTAGTCTGCTTTCCAGCTATGTGTTTCCTTACCATTCCCCTAGACATATCCTTGTCCCCCCAACTGTTGTGTTTGTCTTGACTAGATTGTAAGCTCTGTTGAGCAGGGGCTGTTTTTTACATGCATCTGTACAGCTCCATTTAAGCCTTTTAGCACTATAGAAATGATCAGTAGTAGTAGTAGTAGTACAATTATTTCCCTTCAGAGAAAGTTGTGCACTATCATTTCTTTGTGAACCAAGGGGAAAGAGTGATTTCCAATACATCCTGCTAGACCAGTCCAGGGAAGTGGGTTATGTTCCCTTGCCAGCAGATGTTGGAGACAGAGAAAGTACCAGAAGCTTCAGTGACCCCATCCTGATACATAAACCTAGAGTGGTAGTTTACTGTATCTAAAAGTAGAAAGACTAGGGGACACGTAGTGAAGCTTCAATATACGTAACCCATTTAAGACTAATAAGAGAAAATATTTTTTCATTCAACACACAATCAAACTCTGGAATTCGTCACTGGAGGATGTAGTAAAAACTGTTCCTTATCGTTCCTCCAGTCTAGTCCCACACCTCTGGGTAATGTACCTCTTCCAGCAGCTTGGAGACTGAGTATGTCATTATTTGATGACACCAGTGTACTTATGCAGCTGGCACCGCCTACCAGCCCCAGTGTGTTCAGTCTCCAAGCAACTGGAGGAGATAGTGAGCCAGTGTGCTGGACTCATTGAAGGGACAACTAAGGAGCATAGGTTAGAGTTAGTGAGGTATTCTTTTGGAGTTCCTTTCTCCTGTAAGCTACAGGTTGTTTTATTTGTAAAGCTTAGAAGGAAAAAGCAAAAGAAAAAAGGATAGAAGCACAGAGAAGGGGCTGCAGGGCAGAAAGAGAGGACCATCCCTCCCCAGACGCCCTGGGGGAGTCTTTGCAGATCTCCTGTAGCCCGAGTCTTCAGGCAGCTTCCGAACCTGTTAGCGGGTGAGGAGCTACCACGTGATCAGCAGAGTGCAGATTGACAGTCCGGGTCAGCCACCTCCGTGCTGAAGCAGAGATTTGCAGGCTGAGCGCAGGGGAGGAGGAAAGCCACGAGGTTGGTAAGTGAAGACCGGTGGGGTAGCGGCAGCAGGGAGCTCTCTGATATCGTCTGAGCACCCGGAGGCCCAGCTCAGCTTCTTTGAGGGCCTATAGCTGCAAGGGAAGCACAGACAGCGTCTTTTTTATTTATTTTGTGTGAGCCATGTGGGTGGCTATCTCCCGCTTGGTTTTGGCGTGTGGGGGAGATCAGTGGCCTGTTTTTTTTTTTTTCTCCTGGGCAGCCAGTTTTTAGAGGCATTCTGCTCTCCTGGTCCAAGATTTACTTGCTGCAGTTGGGGACAGTTCTCCTGGCTGGTTTAATTTAATTTTGATCTGCTGTTACTTTGTGTTTAAGTTTATTCTCCGTTTCATTGCATATTAATTTAATTTTAATTTGATTTGGCTTATTGGGGGTGCTTTGGTTGCACTAAGAGAAGGATCTTCTGCCTGCCTGGGGCAAATTGGGATTTTAATTAATTAACTAATTAACAAACTCATTAATTAATTGATTAATTGAACTGGACTTTTTTACCACTTTTCTACCAGTCAAAGCGGTGTGCATTCAGGTACTTTGTTTATGTTTATGTATATATATTTCCCTTTATCCCCTGAAGGACTCACAATCTGTTTTTGTACCTGAGGCAGTGGAAAGTGGCTTGCCCAAGGCCACAAGGAGCACCTATGGGATTAGAAACCCCAGTCCTTCCGGCCCAAGGTTGATGTTCTCTAGCGGGATTCGAACACCTGGTCCTCCGGCCTGAGGTAACTTGCCCCAACCACTATGTCACAGAAGGGAGTCCGCAGCAAGTCCCACCATGCCAGCTAGGCCTCAATGCCTGGTTTGTGGGACCCACTGGGGGGGGATCTCTGAGATAGGCATATGCTTAGGTTGCACACAAGAGGCTAACTCTTTGGAGCAGGACCTGCAGGACAAGTCGAGGCAGGAGTGTCCCTCCCTGGCACAGGAGGTGAGGGGCCCTGCGCTGGCTTAATCCGACATGGACCACAGCTATGTCTGGACCCTCCACCACTCCAACCCTGGGGTGACAGGACTCCCGGGAGATTTTTCACCGTAGTTGGTCTTGCTTTTACACAAAGCGCTTTGCTTACGCCAGCAGAGGTTGGCGAGCGACTCTTCAGCATCAGTACGCGGGTCTAAGAGAGCGATTGGTGCAAGAGAGAGTGAGGCAGAAGCGGTTATGGCAAAGAGGGCCAGAGGCCTAGAGGAATGGTAACAATCACCATTGTCGAAGGGGCCGGAGGGTGATGACCTGGACACAGAGCTGGACCTGCAAAAGGAGTTGGAAGAAGGAGAAATCCCAAAGTAGGGGGATGAGTCCCTGCTTGTTAGGTTGTTCCACCGGGAGTAGCTCTCGGCACTCATCTTGGAGTCCTTGAAGTCCACTAGCCTACCTGCAGAGGACGAGACACTGGAGGATCCTCTCCTCTAGGCTGTGCGCAAATCACAGAAAGTTTTCCCAATGCATAGAGTGGTCAGGCAGATGATCCAGGAGGAGTGGGATCTGCCAGAGGCTAGTCTTAGGGGGGTGCGTGTCATGACGCGCCTCTACCTGGTACCGGAGCAAGAATGCGAACTCCTTTGTTCGCCTAAGGTGGACGCGGCTGTGTCAGTGGTTACCAAGAAGACTACGATTCCGGTAGAAGGTAGTACATCTCTCAAGGATGCCTGATTCTTGACCTCAAGGGTGTCAACTGCTGTCTGCGGGTGCTGCATTTCCACATGGAGATGCTGAGGTGAGCCATAGTGGTAGTGAAGAGTGGGGAGTTTTTGATGTCTCTTGATCTCACGGAAGTGTACCTGCACATTCCCATCCATCCAGAACACCAGCAGTTTCTCTGCTTTATGGTGCCAATGGGCCATTTCCCGTTTTGAGCATTGCCCTTTGGGCTGGCGACAGCTCCGCGTACCTTCACCAAGGTGATGGTGGTGGTGGCGACAGCACTCCATAAGGAAGGTGTGCTCGTGCACCCGTACTTTGGTGATTGATTCGAGCGAAGTCCAGAGATGAACGTGAAAAAGCAATGACGCGAGTGTGATGTTATTCCAAAGTCTCGGTTGGGTGATCAATCTGACCAAGAGTCATTTAGTTCCAGCACAGGAGATGGAATATTTAGGAGCGTGCTTCAACACCTGCGTGGGCAGGGTCTTCCTGCCGGAGTCCCGGGCACAGAGACTACGAAGTTTGATACGGCACTTCCTGAGGATGGTGAAGTTGTCAGCATGGCAGCATCTGCAGGTTCTAGGAACCATGGCGGATGCGCTCAAGCTAGTCCCTTGGGCAAGGGCGCACATGCGACTGTTGCAGAGGGCCCTGCTCTGTTGGTTGTCCCACTAGAGCCAGCCCCTGTCCCCAAGTACTCCCCTGTCTGTGGAGCACCAAGAAAGTGCTCAGGTGGTGGTTGTGTCTGGGAAGCTTGGAAGGGGGGCATGCCCCTCGAGTCCCCGGTGTGGATCCCTTTGATTACAGATACCAGTCTGTCAGGGTGGGGAGCCCATTGTGAAGGACACTTTGCCCAGGGATAGTGGAGTCCACAGGAGGCTCTTTGGTTGATCAACAGGCTTGGCACTGGCACTGCGCAGCTTCAAAGCGGGCTTGCAGGGGAAGGTGGTACGTGACCTCGGACAATGCGACCATGGTACGTGACCTCGGACAATGCGACCATGGTGGCTTGCATCAGTTGTCAAGGGGCACGGGCACACTCCGGCCCTGGAGGATGCGGCAGAAAGCCTGTTTGGCTGGGCAGAGATTCATCTCCTAGCATTGTCGGCAGCGCATGTAGTGGGAGTCGACAATATAATGGCGGACTATCTCAGTCGTGTACACGTAGACCCCAGAGAGTGGTGCCTCAATCAGGAGTTGTTTAACCAGATGGTGCAATGATAGGGCTAACCGGTCAGAGACCTAATGGCAACACTCGAATTGGCCAAGGCCGACCAGTTTTTCAGCAGAAGAAGAGAACGAATGTCCCCGAGGGCCTGGATGCTCTAATTCAGAGGTCGCTCGAAGAGGGTCTTCTCTTTGTCTTTCCCCGTGGGCCCTCAGTGGCTGAATAGTGCAAAGGATAGAGGCGCACCAGGGGTTAGTAATTCTGGTTGCACCGGATTGGCCACGGCGTCATGGTATGCCGACCTGATCAGATTCCTAGCAGCCCGGCCGTGGCGATTTCCGATTTGGAACGTCCTCTTAATGCAGGGACCGCTCTGCATGCCCCAGGTGGATCGATTCTTGCTTACGGCATGGCTCTTGAATGGGCAAGGTTGAAGAAGAAAGGATATTCAGGCTCAGTGATAGCAACCTTGCTGCAAGCCCGGAGGAGTTCTACTTGTCTGGTATACATCCATGTATGGCGCATCTTTGAGTCGTGATGCGAAGAGAGGTAGACGCGCCCATCCTCTGCCTCCGTCCCGGACATCTTAGTGTTCTTGCAGTCCGATTTTCATAAGGGACTGCGGCCGGTTCTTTGTGGGTGCAGCTGGCGGAGATTTCCTGCTATCAAGGAAAGATCCCCACGGAGTGTCACCAGGCACACACCCAGATATTCTGAGATTTCTGAGGACAGTGGCTCACCTACAGCCTCCATGGAGGGTGGTGGTGCCTCCTTGGGATCTCAATCTTGTGCTGATGGCTCTTGCGGGGGAACTTTTTGAACTGTTGAACAGGGCTTCTCTGAAGGATCTGATCCTGAAGACAGATTTCCTTGTGACAATTTGCTCGGCCTGCAGGATTTCGGAGTTTCAGACCTTATTGTGCCAGGAGCCATGCCTTTCATTCTCCAGGGTGGTGCTTCAGTCGGTACCTTCTTTTTTGCCCAAGATGGTTTCAGCTGTGCCAAAGGTGGTGGGGGGGGGGGGGGGTGGGTGGCTCTGCCACTCCGCAGTTGGGCCGCCTGGATGCCAAAAGGATCCTCCGGAGGTATTTGAGGACGACAGTGTCCTTTTGCAAATGTGATCATTTGTCTGTTTTGCTTGGAGGGCTGCGCAGAGGGGAGGCGGCAGCAAAGGCCTCCATTTCCAGATGGATCCGGGAAGTGATCGCGTTGGCGTACATCCTGAAGGGTTAAGCAGTGCCGGCGACATTGCGGGTGCATTCCACGAGGGCTCAGATTGCCTTGTGAGCATATTTAGTTCCGCCAGTGGAGATCTTCAGGTTGGCGACGTGGTCGTCGCTTCATACCTTCACTAAGCATTATTGCCTGAAAGTCCAGGCAGCGGGGGATGCCCGCTTTGGATCGACAGTGCTTCAGGCCGGTTGTGCAGGTCTCTCCTGTTAGTTTAACTGCTCTGATACGACCCAGAGGTGTGGGACTGGAATGGAGGGATGATAAGGAAGGTAAAATTAGACTTAACTGCTAAATTGTTGTTCCTTGAGGAAGTCCAGTCCTGGTTCCCTCCCCGATTGAGTTTCCTGATAGTCTGTGCGCACCCTGATCCTGAAGCTAGTTTCCTTGGTGGAGGAAGGGGACGGGTTGCGGGGGAGTGGGGTGCAATCAGTGTTGTGGGGAGCGGACCGGAAGAGCTGTCAGTCTCTCGCTCCCTGATGATTGGAGTTGTTCTGATGATCAACAGGTAAGGCTCCTCATCCTAGTTGGGGTGGGGGGTACACTTCCTGGACGAGAGGGGTCAGTTTATTTAGGCGTTGACGTGTTCTTTGAATGTTTAGCTACTTAATTGTTCCTCCTGTGAGTCTGCTTTGTCATTAGGTTCCTGGGGCTGGTAGGCCGTGCCAGCTGCATAAGTACACTGGTGTCATTAAAAGATGACATGCTCAGTCTCCAAGCTGCTGGAATACTCAGAGGTGAGGGATTGGACTGGAGTTTCTCAAGGAACAACAATTAGCAGGTAAGTCTAAGTTCACCTTAGTGTAGCTGGATTTAAAAAAGGTTTGGACAAGTTCCTGGAGGAAGGGTCCATAAACCATTATTAAAGAGGACCTTGGAAATCCACTGCTTACCCTGGGACAAGCATTGTGGAACCTAGGTACATTTTTGTGAACCTGACAGGTACTTGTGACTTGGATTGGCCACTTTTGGAAATAGGATATTGGGCTTGATGGACCTTGGTTTGTCCCAATATGGTATTTTTTATGTTAGGTTAATATTTGCTGAAATGGAGACATTAGATACGTTAGCACATACTTTAAACCAATCTTCATGCTCTAGGGATTTCCCAGCAGTTTCTCCCAGCGTACCATAAAAGGCAGTTTATTCGTGGTACCTCCCACCAATTCCATATCAACCCTGGTTACTACATTTTTATAGCCCAACTTTCCCATAAGTGGTCGCTTAAAAACTGTACTGTATCTTCCCTTTTGCTTTTCTCATTCTCCTTTGCCTGCCATCTCCCTCGCTCTCCTCTTTTCTGTCCAAAAATTTGAATTATTTTCTTCTTTCTGTACCTGCAGCCACTTTGATTTTGTAAACTGTCCTGATGCGATTGCTTGGGCGGTTTATCAAATGCTGAAATAACTTAAAGTAAAAGTCATAGCTTCTGTGGAACGCTGGCCTTTCAAGGCAGTTTGCAAGAAGTGGTGGATTTGCAAATAGCAAAAAAACAATGTTTTACTCAACTCATATTTCTGACTCAGCTGTTCAAAAGATTGTAAAGTCCTTGTTCATATATGTTTATCAAGTGGGTAACTCCTTTATCTCCAGGAGCAAGCAGGAATGCAGTCTTCACATTTGGGTATCGTTGGCACCTGCGCAGCTGCCTTTCCAACTCCTCTCCTCAGTAATTTGTTTTCCGCGGAGCCAGCAGGAAGCCCTTTCCTGTTACTGCCGAAAATCTTCTTATTTTTTGGTTTAATTCTGTGGTCTCTCTTTCCGTTGACCCAGGTACCTCCCTGATACCGGCCCCAATATTCTTTTTCTTTAAAATTCTTTTTTTCTTTTTGGTGCTTCACTGCTACTTTAGGCCTCAGCCTGGATTTTTGCGACCATGGACAAACATGTCAGTGGCTTTAAAAAAAAATGTATTCCACGCTTTAAGAAAAGTGGAAGGAAAGTCAAAAACTGTCAGCATGGTTTAAAGACAAGGTCAGAGCGGCCAAAAAAGCATCTTTCAGGAAATGGAAAAAGGAGCCAAATGATGAAAACGGGAAACAGCGTAAGCATTGCCAAGTTAGATGCAAGGCAATGATAAGGCAGGCAAAGAGAGAATTTGAAAAAAAGCATGCTGTGGAATCAAAAATGCATAATAAAACCTTTTTTAAGTACGAGGGTTATTTTTAAAGTAAGGTCCGATTGGCTGTAGCTTTGTACATTTTTTTTCCCCCTGTAGAAACAAGCATGCATGCCGGCTCCCCCCGGCATGCCTTGTGCAAAAGCAGATGCCATTTGCAGTCATAGCGTCACTTTGTACGGTTTATACTGAGACGTTAAAATGTTTGACAATTGAGCGGCCCTCCGACTGTGAAATACGGTCTGTGATTCGGTTTTTGACAGCAAGGACCGTGTCATCAGCGGACATTCATCACCAGATATGTGAGGTGTATGGCCCCAATGCAATGAGTGACAGCAAAGTGCGTAAATGGGTGAGATTGTTAAGGATGGGCGGGACAAACTGTGCTCACTATGGGTTCCCAGGCTGCTTTCCGAGGAACACCAAAAAAGGAGAATGGCTAGTGCTTTGACATTTTTGATCCGATACAATGAGGAAGGAGATGAACTTTTGGACCACATTGTCACGAGACATGGGTTTCTCACATGACTCCAGAATCAAAGAGGCAGTCGATGGAATGGAGACACACGTCATCTCCAGTCAAAGTGAAAGCCAAACAGACAATCTGAACACGCAAAATTATGGCAACTGTGTTCCTCGGAAAGCAGCCTGGGAACCCATCGTGAGCACAGTTTTCTGAACTGCAATTTTTCAGAAACGATTTTGTATAGCACTGACCTTGAAACTTGTGGAAATTTCAGTGACAAAGTGGAATCGTGAATCACCATTCTTCATGAATTTTTGCGTCAACTGTGCACACCAAATCTTCTGTGATTACTGAAGATCGACCCTATCACGGTTCATCATGGACATTGTCCTGCCCGTCCTTGAACAATCTCACCCATATACGCACTTTGCTGTCACTCATTGCATTGGGGCCATACACCTCACATATCTGGTGATGAATGTCCGCTGATGACACGGTCCTTGCTTTCAAAAACTGAATCACAGACCGTATTTCACAGTCGGAGGACCGCTCAATTGTTTTAATTTTTATTTATTTATTTAGCCATATTTATATACCGCCTTTCTCCGGGTCAAAACGCTTACAATTGGGGGATACATTTAACATGAGGGGATATGAGACATATGCACTAATACTTAGAGGGAGCATGGGCAATGGAGGGTTAAGTGGTTTGCTCAAGACCACAAGGAGCACCTGTGGGACTAGAAACCCCAGTCCTTCCGGTCCAAGGTTGCTGTCCTCCAGCGGGACTTGAACCTCCGGCCCGAAGTACCTTGCCCCAACCACTAGGCCATTCCTCCACTCCTTAAACATTTTAACGTCTCAGTATAAACCGTACAAAGTGACCCTACGACTGCAAATGGCATCTGCTTTTGCACAAGGCTTGCCGGGAGCCAGCACGCATGCTTGTTTCCACAGGGGGAAAAAATTTACAAAGCTACAGCCAATCGGACCTTACTTTAAAAATAATCCTCGTACATTTGTAGCAAAAAAACCTGAGAGACAGTCAGTTGGACCATTGGATGATAGAGGAGTAAAAGGGTCACTAAGTGAAGTCAAGGCCATAGCGGAGAGACTGAATGAATTCTTTGCTTCAGTCTTTACTAAAGAGGATGTAGAGAAATTACCTGTGCCTGAAATGGAATATAAAGTTGATGCATCGTAAAAATTGAAAGAAATATCGATAAACCGGGAAGATGTATTACAACTATTTGATAAATTGAAGAGTACCAAATCACATGGACCAAATGGTATACATCCAAGGGTATTGAAAGAACTGAAATATGAGATTGCAGACAGCGTAGTCTCACCTGTAACAGGTGTTCTCCAAGGACAGCAGGAATCAGTCCTCACTTATGGGGTGATGTCGGCACCGACGGAGCCCACGCGGAGCAATTCCCCAGCTTTCAAAGAAAGCCTTTGGGATTGCTACCACGCATGTGTGGTCCTCTTCCCACCCAAGAGTGCCATCTTGCTCAGTCAGGTCCCTTAGCTTGAGCCCTACCAAGCAGATGGCAAGGGAAGGACAAAAATACAGCAACTCAATAGGGGAGGCGGGAGGGTAGTGAGGACTGATTCCTGCTGTCCCTGGAGAACACCTGTTACAGGTGAGTAACTACACTTTCTCCAGGAACAAGCAGGAAGTCAGTCCTCACTTATGGGACTCCCTAGGTACAGGCTACCGAACCTGTAACCAAAAAACGCCTCCGTGAGTCTGTAAGCCGAAGCCCGAAGGAGCCCCTCGGGTTCTCAGGGCAAAGCTCTCGGTAGCCGTGAAGAAGGGTCGGAGGGTAGGAGTTGCTTATACCCCGAACAGATTATGGAGTAGAGCCTGGCCGAAGGTGTTGTCCCGACGGGACTCCCTCTCCAGGTAGTAGTGGGCAGCGAAGGTGTTCGTGGAAGACCAGGTTACCCGCCGCCAGATGTCCATCATGGGCATGGAGTGCAGTGAGGCCACCGAGGCCGCTTTGGCTCGGACCCCATGTGCAGTGACTCGACGATCGAGAGGGACGCCCGCCTTCGTATAGGCAAACGCGATGCAGTCAACCACCCAGATAGAGAGAGTACACTTGATGACTGCTTGCCCCCTACCTATTGAGATCATAGGTTACGAAACGTCTGTCAGACTTAGTGAGTCTGGGTACGCTGCAAGTAGAAGGTGAGGGCCCGCTTGCAGTCAAGGGTGTGGAGAGCCGTCGATGCCTGATCTGCATGGGGCCTCGAGAAGAAGGTCGGGAGCACTCTCTCTTGGTTGAGATGAAAGGCCGACACGACCTTGGGTAAGAATTTGGGATGCATCCAGAGGACCACCCTGTTCCGATAAAACCTGGTGTAAGTGGTGCCAGCCATGAGTGCCTGAAGCTCACTGACTCGGCGAGTCAAGGTCAGTGCCACCAGGAAGGCCACCTACCAGGATAGGTGCTGGAGTGAACACATTGCCATCGGCTCGAAGGGTGGACGAGTGAGCTATGTGTTTACGCTATCAGAATATAGAAAGACTAGGGGACATGTAATGAAGCTACAGGGTAAACTATTTAAGACAAATAAGAGAAAATATTTTTTCACTCAACGTGTGATCAAACTCTGGAATCTGTTACCGGAGGATGTAGTAAGGGCTGTTAGTATAGCTGGGTTTAAAAAAGGTTTGGACAAGTTCCTGGAGGAAAGGTCCATAAACCACTATTAAAAAGGGACCCAGGATATCAATGCTTGACCCAGTACAAGCATTGTGGAACCTGTGTCTTTTGGGGATATTGCTAGGTACGTATGACCTAGATTGGCCACTGTTGGAAACAGGATACTGGGCTTGATGGACCTCGGTCTGACCCAGTATGGCATGTCTTATGTTCTTATGTTCTTATGAGCACCACATTCAAGTCCCATTCTGCCGGAGGGGGACGGATGGGTAGCTTGCATAACAGAAGGCCCCGCATGAAGCGGGAAACTAGTGGCTGCCCCGAGAGAGGCTTTCCCTTGATAGGGAGATGATTAGTCGATATGGCGCTCAAATGAACTCTAACAGAGTTAGACTTCAGCCCTTCCCTCGAGAGGTGGAGAAGGTACTGGAGGACCCACCGAACCGGGCATGAGAAGGGGTTGATCTGGTGTTCCAAGCACCAGACAGAGAAGCTTTTCCACTTAAAGGTGTAAGCCCACCTAGTGGAGTCCTTGAGGCAAGGAGTATTTCCTCGACATCCTCGGAAAGGGCCAGAGAGGCTAGAGAGACCCGTTCAGCCGCCAGGCCGTGAGGGATAGGGAGGGTAGGTTTGGGTGTAGTATTCGACCCTCCTCCTGCGTCAGCAAGTCTCTGGCAGAGCCCAGGGGGATTGGAGGCTCTGACGACAGTTGGAGCAGGAGTGGGAACCAAGACTGCCGAGGCCACAAGAGGGCCACGAGAATTAACGATGCCCTGTCCCGTTGAACCTTGAACAGAGTCCTCGCAATGAGGGGGAATGCATATAGGAGACTGGAGGATCAGTCCAAGAGAAATGCATCGGGTCCCTCCCTGCCCGGGTGCAGCACCGGGCCGCAGAAGCAAGGGAGCTGTGTGTTCTGGGGGCTGGCTATCGCTGGAGTGCCCCTGTCTAGAAACAGCCAGTCTACTACCCTGGGATCCAGGCACCACTCATGGGGGCGAAGGATTCTGCTGAGTCGGTCCGCCAGGCCATTCTCCTGACACGGGAGGTATGTTGCCTTGAGGGACATCCTCCGTTGGGCGGCAAAAGAGCAGATGAGGGCCGCTTTCCTTCAGAGGGAGCGCAACCCTGTGCGCCCCCCTCTTTGTTGATGTAGAACATCGCTACCCGGATGTCGGTCTGTACCAGAACTGACTTCCCGCTGAGGAGATCCTCGAAGGCCCTCAGGACCAACCGGATGACCCGGAGCTCGAGCAGGTTTATCTGCTGCTGAGCCTCCGAGGGCGACCATTGTCCCTGTTTGCAAAGAGACCCGCAATGGGCTCCCCACCCTAACAGGGAAGCATCTGTGGTCAGCACCACATCGTGCTGGAAGGGCTGTCCCTGCAGGAGGTTGTGGGGGTTTTGCCACCAGCTCAGGGACAAACGAAGGTCGGAAAGAACCCTGACGGGGGGACCCTGAGGTGTCTGAGGGATTGACTCCATTGGGAACTGATACACCACTGGGTCGTCCGCATGTGCAGGTGGGAATGAGGATCCACATGCACGGTCGAGGCCATGTGGCGCAAGAGACGTAGCATGGACCGAGAGGTGACCTGGTGGGCGCTTTGGATGAACTCGACAGCCTGTACTGGCTCAATGTGAAACTTTGGGTAGTTGACCAAGAACCCCAGCTCTCCAAGAGGAGGACAGTGCGTGACATCGCTTGCCGGGCCTCCTCGATGGAGGAGCCCGTAACGAGCCAGTTGTCGAGGTAGGGAAGCACCGGCATGCCCCGGCGCCGAAGGTGAGCGGCGGCCACGACGAGGCACTTTGTGAAGATCCGTGGGGCGGATACAAGGCCGAAGGGGAGCACCCTGTACTGGAAGAGATCTCCCTGCACCCTGAAACACAGATATTGCCTTTGTTGGGGATGGATCAAGATATGGGCGTAAGCGTCCTTCAGATCCAAGGAGCATATCAAGTTGCCCTGCCGGAGGAAGGGCAGCAGCACACTAAGAGAGAACATTTTGAATTTCTCCCACACCAGGAACTTGTTCAGTTTGCGGAGGTCGAGGATGGGCCGGAGACTCCCTCTCTTTTTTGGGACGAGGAAGTACCAGGAGTAAAAGCCCCGACCTCGAAGGTGAGGAGAGACCTTCTCAACTGCCCGTTGGGCAAGAAGGGAGTGTAATTCCTGCTGCAGCAAAAGCTGGTGTATGGGGAGTCGAGGAGGCTTCACCGGGGAGAAACGGGGTGGAAGCCTATCGAAGTGGAGGCGATAGCCCTCTTGGATGACTTGGAGGACCCAGTTGTCTGAAGTGATAAGTGCCCACGATGGGGCGAAGCAGGACAGGTGTCCCCCCACTGGCTGCTGTATCGCTGGAGGGGCGAGGGGCCATACTGCTGGCGTCAAAACCCTTGAGGGGGGGGGGGTGATGGGGGAGCTGGCGTCTGGGCCTTTGGGCCCTTTGGTTTACGATGGCCCTGGCCGGGCTTCCCTTGCACGGGAGTGGCTGGCGTGGGGGTAGCCGCAGTACTGGAGGCCTTTCCTGTAGAAGAACAGCTTCTTGGTAGGCTGCTTCTTTCGAGGCAGCGTAGAGGTTTTGTGGGAGAGATGAGTCCTTGTAACGTACTTCATCTCGATCTCCGCAGCCATCGGCTTACCAAAAAGTTGTTCACCGAGGCAGGGCACGTCCAGGAACTGCACCCACTTCTCCAAATCGGAAGATTGGAGCCAAGCCTGGTGGCGGGTTCCGATGCCCGCTGCCACCACCCGAGCCGATGTCTCAAAGCCATCATAGGAGGCTCAAGAGATATACTTGGAGTAGTCAGCCACTGATTTCAACAGGGTGCAGAACCTGTCAAGGGGCTCGCCCTCAAGGCCCGCAGAGAAACCTTCAAGTTCCTTTGCCAAGTCGCGGAGGAACATACCAATATATAATTGGTATGCCTGGTTGCGACAAGAGAGCATGGAACCTTGATAGGTCTTGCGGCCCAGAGCATCAAGAGCTCTCGATTCTCGGCCCGGTGGCACTGATGAGTGGGACTTAGGGCTTTTCTGCTTCCTCATGGCTGATTCCACCACCATCGAGGTGTGTGGGTCTTTCGGAAGCCCGGCCTGCGCTTCACCTTGTACATTGTTTCAAAGCGCTTGCTCACAATGAGAACCGAGGCTGGGGCCTCCCACATACGGAGCAATAGCCGAGATAGGATCAGCGGCACTGGCACGGTGAGGGATTCCCTGGGCAGGTCCTTGTATTGAAGAATATCGAGTTCTTCAGCACGAGGATCCCTCCTCGGCCTGGGTAACTAGGTTGAGGGCCTGAGCCATGTCCCGAATAAACACCAAAAAGGAGGTTTCCTCAGATGATGAATGCTGCTGGAAACCAGGTGGCGAGTGGTCTGACTGGAGATCCAGGTGGGTGCGGGTCTCCGGTGATGTGTCCCTATCGGATTCCCAGTCCGAAAAATCGGTTGAGGGATCCAAGCCGGGCAGTTTGCCCTGTCTGATGACTGTTGGCCTGGAGCCGGAGGCCCTGGACGACCTCTCACCCAAGCAACAGTAAAGTGAGCGAGACCGATGTCGAGGACCCTCACGAGGCTCTCGGGGATTTCTTGGACGGATTTGGGTGTCCCACGCGAGGGACCCGTGGTCTCAGGGCGCAAGTCAGCGAAGCTGGCCGTGAGCACCTGCTGGGAAGCAATGAACGCAGAAGCACTGTGTTCGAGCGCCAGCATACAGGATTCCCTCATTGGGTCCTGGGACTCTTGATACCGGGGTCACCGGATCAGGCGTCAAGGAGGAGAGGGGGTCCTCACCAGGACAACCCTCAGGAGACTGGGCGCCTTTACCGGAGGCCTCCTTTTCTCTGCGAGCTACCTTGCGGGGCCACTCCTTGTCCGAGACTTGGGAACGCCGAAGGGGGCTGAGCGACCGGGAGTGCTCGCGCTTCTCAGGAGCCCCAGACAGCGACTTTGAGGCTTCCTTCTTGCGCCATTCCACCTTGGGGGGACCCCTGGTCAGAATGCCGCCTGGAATGCGCTGCCGCAGGGGGAGAACCCACCGGAGGGGAGACAACCAAGGGCACCACCGTAGACGCCGAGGCGGCCTTTCGAAAAATGTCTTCGGACTTCTGCTTACGACTGAGCAGGGCCTTAGAGGACATAGTAACATAGTAGTTGATGGCAGATAAAGACCAGCATGGTCCATCCAGTCTGCCCAGCAAGATGGCAAGAGTAGGTGCACCTGTCGCTCCGCGCAGGCCACCCCTCCCCATATCCTTGTTCAGGGGTAAACCCACCACTCCATGTAGGACACCCCTATTTGTTGAGACGTTATATGGTTCAGAAGTTAGATGGTGCCGTTTATTTTGTTTTTATCCTATTTCTGTAAAGGGATCCTCTGTGTTTGTCCCATGCCTTTTTGAATTCCGTCACCGTGTTCGCCCTTACCACTTCCATTGGGAGGGCATTCCAAGCATCCACCACCCTTTCAGTGAAAAAATATTTCCTGACATTGCCTTTCAATTTACCCCCTTGCAGTTTCATGTTATGCCCTCTAGTTTTACAGGTTCCCTGTCTTTGGAAGAGGTTGGTTTGTTCATCATTTCTCTTTAAGTATTTAAAGGTCTGAATCATATCTCCCCTGTCCCTCCTTTCCTCCAAAGTGTACATATTTAGGTCTTCAAGTCTCTTCTCATAAGGCTTCTGACGCAGGCTCCAAATCATTTTGGTCGCCTTCCTCTGAACAGTCTCCAGTCTTTTTACATCCTTTGCAAGATATGGTCTCCAAAACTGAACACAGTATTCCAAGTGAGGCCTCACCAGTGACCTATACAGTGGCATAAGTACCTCTTCTTTTCTGCTGGTAATCCCCCTTTGTATGCAACCCAACATCCTCCTGGCTTTTGCCACTGCCTTGTCGCACTGTTTTGCCACGTTGAGATCAGCAGAGATAATCACACCAAGGTCTTTTTCCTGAACTGTGCATACCAACCTTTCTCCCCCTATCACGTACATTTCTCTTGGATTTCTGCTACCCAAGTGCATGACACTGCACTTTTTTGCATTAAATCGTAGTTGCCAAGCTTTAGACCAGTCTTCCAGCTTTTATAGATCTTTCTTCATGTTAACCACTCCCTCGGGGGAGTCCACTCTGTTGCAAATTTTTGTGTCGTCTGCAAAAAGACAGACTTTTCCATTCAGTCCTTCAGCAATATCACTCACAAATACATTGAACAGTGCCGGGCCCAGGACCGAACCCTCGGGCACCCCGCTAATCACCTTCCTCTCATCCGAGTGAGCTCCATGTACAATCACCTTCTGTCGTCTGTCAGTCAACCAATTTCTAATCCAGTTTACCATCTTGGGACCCATCCCCAAGCTACTGAGTTTGTTGACAAGCCTCCTGTGAGGAACAGTATCAAAGGCTTTGCTGAAATCCAGGTAGATGACATCCATCGCATGCCCCTGATCTAGTTCCCTGGTCACGCAGTCAAAGAACTCGATCAGATTTGTTTGGCAAGATCGTCCTTCGGTAAAACCATGTTGCCTAGGGTCTTGCAAGCTGTTGGTTTTCAGAAAATTCACTATTCACTCTTTCAGGAGTGCCTCCATTACTTTTCCCGCCACCGAGGTAAGGCTCACGGGCCTGTAGTTTGACACTTCTTCCCTGTCACCACTTTTGTGTAGAGGTACGACATCAGCCATTCTCCAGTCCTGAGGAACCTCTCCTGTTTCCAAGGATCTGTTGAAGACATCCTTTAACGGTCCTGCAAGAACCTCTCTGAGCTCTTTCAGTATCCTGGGATGTATCCCATCTGGTCCCATGGCTTTGTCCACTTTCAGTTTAGCAAGTTGTTCTAACACCTCCTCTTCTGTGAATGGTGTGGTATCTACTTCATTCCCATTTTTATATTTGGGAGTCACAGCTGGTCCATCCCCAGGATCTTCTTTAGTAAACACAGAGCAAAAGTAATTGTTTAGCAATTTCGCTTTTTCAGTGCCACTTTCCACGAGTCCTTTCCCAGCACTTCTGAGTCCTGCAATTCCAACTCTGATCTTTTTCCTTTCCTGAATATACCTGAAGAAATTTTTGTTGCCACCTTTAACATCTTTAGCCATCTTTTCCTCTGCCTTTGATTTTGCTATCCTTATTACTCTTTTAGACTCTTTGAGTTGGATCCTGTATTCATTTCTGTGTTCTTCTGTCTGCAAGCTTTTGAATTTTGCAAAAGTTGTGTTTTTTGCCTTTATATGAGCAGCCACCTCTTTGAGGACATTTTCTTACAGAGTGAACAGAGCTCTGGGTCATGGTCGGCTCACAGACACCGTAGACAACAGTCATCAGTGTCCTTGAGCATCTATTGCATTTTTTAAACCCAGTGGTCATGGGGGCAAAAACGGCCCCTGTGAGGTTGAAGACCCACGTGGCCAGCGGTTGGGAGGAAAAAAGGGCGCAAAGCCCGGAAAGAAAAAATTAGGAAAGTTTTCCCCGTAAGCTCTGAAAAAGAGAGCCAAGGAGAGGACGGGTAGAGGACCGGTGCAACCGGGAAAAAGAAATAAGAGCCAGTTAAGGCGAGGAAAGCAGAACTTTTTCCGAGGGACGAGGACATGCGTGCCAAGGGCTCCGTGGAAAAAGGGAGACTGAGCAAGATGGCACCCTTGGGTGGGAAGAGGACCACTCATGCGTGGTAGCAATCCCAAAGGCTTTCTTTGAAAGCTGGGGAATTCCTCCACGCGGGCTCCATTGGTGCCGACCTCACCCCATAAGTGAGGATTGACTTCCTGCTTGTTCCTGGAGAACTACTATTACTAATCTCTGAACTAGCATTAAAATCATCTGTAGTACCTGAAGAGTGGAGAATGGCCAATGTAATGCCAGTATTTAAAAAGGGTTCCAGGGGTGATCCGAGAAACTACAGATCTGTGAGTCCAAGATCAGTACAGGCAAAATGGTAGAAACCATTATAAAGAAATATAATTGCTGATCATGTATATTAGGCATGTCCAACTTCGAACAGGTCGTGATCTACTTTTTCCAGCCAAAAGTGCCGGTGACCTACCACCATGAAAATTAAGTTTCAAATTAAATTTTAACCCAATGAAGTTGGAGGATTCCCCCCACCCCATTTTTAATGAACCTTCTGTCATTTACTTGGATGTGATCAGCTGTTAAGCAAAAACAAAACAGAGTAATAACTTTCTTTAACTGTCTTAATAACTTTCTTTAACTGTTATTGAGTAATTTATGTTAAATTTAGGTTGAGTATTGATCCAGGCTGATCTTGCACAATCTTTAATATTTTGCTCTTGCTCATTAGTGAGATGTCTGAGCCTGCATTTCATCCACCAGCTTTTTGAAGTTGGGTGAATATTGCGTGAGGGCCAGTCTCAGGGAATCCTGGAGATGTTCATCTGTCATGTTGGAACGTTGTGTACTCTTTGTCATTTTCAGATGGGAACGTGCAGATTCACACAAATAAGTTGAACCGAAACAGGAGTGTACAGCTTCACTGCATCTTCTCAAGTTGGGACATTTGTCTCTAGGCACTAGCTTCCAAAACAATTCTTGCTCAGTACGGGTCTTGAGAAAAATGTCATTTTTAAGGGTTAATATTTCGTTTTCAAGAAATGGCTTGTTCAATGAGTAATTTTTACTGATAGCAGCTGCAGTTTCTTTAATGTCCACATCTACTTTGAATGGGTATGACAAGTACTCCACAACTGTTCCAATTTTTTGGAAGTCACAGAATCTATTTTCAAATTCCTGGATAACAGAACAGATTTCTGTCACATACGTCTTGTTCTGAAAAACAAAATTTGGATATTGTCCCAGATGGTGCTGCGTATTAGGAAAATGATCAAAAGTGTTGTTTGCAAGGTCAGTCATCATTAGCTCAAATTTGCTCTTGTAGGATGAAACTATACTCATCTCACCAATGCATTTGTTTTTACCTTGTAGTTCAAGGTTCATATCACTTAGTTCGCCCGTAAAGTCAGCGAGAAATGCCAGATCACATAACCACCACTCATCTTCCAACACTGCTTGGTCATCTCCCCT
Source organism: Ichthyophis bannanicus (assembly GCA_033557465.1). NCBI lineage: Eukaryota > Metazoa > Chordata > Amphibia > Gymnophiona > Ichthyophiidae > Ichthyophis > Ichthyophis bannanicus. The sequence goes on from CM066037.1 coordinate 588,151, forward strand.
CTCCTTCAAAAAACTTCTTATTTCATTCAGCAAATCACAAAATCTTTGCAGAAATTTGTGCCTACTTAGCCACCTTTCATCTGTCTGCAAAATGATTTCCGCTGCCCCTTCATCAAGAGTAAGATTGAAAAGCCGTCTTTGAGGTGATCTTCCACGAACTGAATTTACAATTTTGAAAGTGATGTCCATGACAGTTTTTGTATTGAGTCTCTTGCTTGCCAAAACTCGCTGGTGACTGATGCAGTGGTAAGAAAGGAAATCTGGGGGAAAGTCATGCTATCTACAGAGGGCTATGAAATCATTAACCTCACCTGTCATTGCTCTTGTTCCATCAGTAGTGATGGAAACAAGTCTATGCAATGGAAGATTACACTTTGTCACAAAATAATGGAAAGAATTGATTATTTCCTGACCGGTAGTTCTCCCTTTTAAAGAAATCATTCCAAGTAGTTCTTTTTAACACTGAAGTCTTCAAAAACCATCCGGATAAAGATTAGTAACTGGGCTATGTCTCTTATGTATGTAGATTGATCCAGTTGAAGTGAGAAAGCAACACAATTTGAAACATCCTCCAACAATTTTTCAGTTGTGTCTCCACACATCTTTTCTATTCGCCGCACAATGGTGTTTCTTGACAATTGTACAGCTTGAATAGCAGCTATGATCTCTTTCGTATTTTTAAATCTTTCAAAAAGATTGTCAGCTGCTTCAAGAAAACAATCTTTTACAAATTCCCCTTCAGTGAAAGGTTTGTATTTCTTTGCGATCAGGTTGCTGACCTTGAAGGATGCTATGGTTGCATTGACCGAATGTGACCTTGGCTTCACCATCAACTGTTGCTGAGTAGCTAATTTCGATTTAAGTTCTTTGAGCTTCAGTTTACGAATTTCACTTTTGTGTGGAAAATCAGCATCAAACTTATTGCTATGCAGAGCCTTATAATGACGTTCCAGATTACCCTTTTTGGGCAAGGATACTGGGGTGTTACAAATTAGACAACACCACTTGTCTTTCACCATGATGAAGTAGTAGTCCATTTCCCATTCATCATGAAAGTGGTAGGTTTTGCTCTTCTTTGGAACACTCATCTTCGTTATACTGTGGTGGCTGTCACTGTCCCAAAGTATTAAAGATGAATAGGAACTGAAGTCCTCTGGATGATGTGCAATACAAGGACTGGAGATGCCAAAACCACACATGCAGTTCTAAAAGTAAAAATAAGAATTCATCATACTGGTACCAATAATCAAATACCACCAAACAATCATCAAAAAACCTCAAACACCTGTCCAGCAAACCAGATAAAATCAAATATCGCCAAACAAGTTCAAATACCACCACACGCGATTTAATAAATTCTGCACACACTGTAGAATCAATGCAAAGGCAAGGCGAAATAAAATTGCTGTGTAGAATCAACGCAAAGGCTAGGCAAAGTAAAATTGCAGAGGCAAGCAAAAGTCACAGTGGTTTGAACCAATTCGAAGGCAAGTTAGAACAAAATTGGAAAAGCCCATCAAAATCACCAAATTCTTGACACTTTGTTGTTTCTGCCCGCAAACTATAAAGTGACCATCGACCAGCACACAACACAACTAATACGATAAGTGTATTCAGGTAAAGCCCGGGCGAATGGATATCGCCCAGTATATAACACACTTCAAAGGGGTGTCGGGCGGGTAGGAATGGGTGATTCTGAGAGGCAGGAGACCAGGTATGACGCTGGGCCTGTGGCGTCTCATCGTGGGGCGTGGCGGCGGCTCCCTGGGGTACCCATAAACTATTGGCACGAAAACAACAAGCACCCCCAATACACCTGCAGGCAAGGTTCCCGCAGGATGGGAAAAAAGACAAGCAAAGGATCAGCAGCGGCGGCAAGCCCTCAGCAGACGACCTGCTGGCACGAGCTCTCTCCTAGCAACGGGGCGAGCTGATGGAGAGATGGAGCCAAGTGGGGCTGGCGATCTACCTCTGACCCCTCCGCAATCTACAGGTAGATCGCGATCTACCTATTGGACATGCCTGATGTATATAGTCATGGTTTAATGGGAGAAAGCCAACATGGATTTAGCCAAGGAAAGTCTTGTCTTACTAATCCGTTATATTTTTTTGAAGGAATGAATAAACAGGTAGGCAAAGGTGAACTGGATGATATAGTGTATCTGGATTTTCAGAAAGCCTTTGACAGGGTCCCTTATGAGAGATTCTTGGCGAAATTAAAAAGTTATGGGATTGGAGGCAGTGTAGTATTGTAGAGCAGAAACTGGTTAAAAGATAGAAGGCAGAAAGTAGGGCTATCTGGCCAATTTTCTCATGGGAGAAAAGTAAATAGTGGAGTACTACAGGGATCTGTGCTGGACCCACTGCTTTTTTACATACTCCTCCATCCCAATCCACAAGCCTTCCATCTCAATGGCATGGCTGCTAAAAGCATAACCTTTGATCAGCATCTCCCTCAACCGGTCAAGGATGTCTTGCTTGCATCGCATAAGCCATCTGCCAGACGTTCTTATGCCTTCAAATGGTGATGGTTCACCCTTTGGTGCACACCAAAGTAGATCGATCCATCTGTGACTGCCCAGTGGAACAACTTCTGCAGTATCTTTTACACTTGTCATCCACAGGGCTTAAGACTAACTCTGTCAGAGTTCACCTCTGTGCCATTGCAGCCTATCACAGGCCACTGGATAGGCATCCCGTTTCCTTGCACCCCTTGGTGCAGCGATTCATGCAGGGTCTTCTCCTTTCCAAGCCACTGATCAAACCACTGCCGCATTTCTTTCCCAAAGTGGTCTCCCCTTTTCATATCAACCAGTTTGTCATTCTACCGGTCTTCTTTCCCCGACTGCATGCCTCTAGGCCTGAGGCAGCATTGCATACTTCGGATTGCAAGCGTGCCCTTACCTTCTACTTGTACAGGACCAAGGATTTTAGAAAATCCTCTCAATTATCTCGTTTGACTCAAGCCACCTGGGTCTTCTGCTATGAAAATGCACCCTATCCAGTTGGATTGTGGACTGCATTTCTTTTGCCTGTGCTCAGACGGGACTTTCCCTCGAGGTTCATGTTACCGCTCACAACGTGAGGTCCATGGCAGCTTCAGTCACCAACCTCCTTTCTTTCTCCATAGAAGAGATCTGCCATCCAGCTACCTGGTCCTTTGTTCACACATTCGCTGCTTACTATTGTCTTGACAGGGACTCCCGTCGGGACACTTTCTTTGGCCAGACTGTTCTTCAGGATCTCTTTGGGACTTAAATCACAACTCCTACCAATTATACTTCTTTGGCACCCGACTCCTGGTTCCATGCTCTGGCCTTTTGCACTCTAATCCGCTGGGCCACTTGTGTCCATGCCCTCTTGTCTCCATTTTTTAGTCTCAGGGATATCTTTTCAGTCTGGTGTCCTGGAACTTGTGAGTCCCATATGCGAAGACTGCATTCCTACTTGTTCCTGGAGATACTGTAATTACCTGTAACAGGTGATCTCTGGGAACAGCAGGAATCAGTCTTCACTACCCACCCTCTTCCCTAGGAGGAGTTGGGTATATTTTTTCCTCTACCTTTCAGCTAGAAAGTCAAATGAGGAGAGGAGTTGGAAGGCGGGAAGGCAGATGCATACTTCCAAAGGCTTTCCTATTGGGCACTGGGGAGCGTTCTCGTGTGGGTCCCGTCAGTACTAATGTTACCCATATGTGAAGACTGACTGATTCCTGCTGTTCCTGTAGATCACCTATTACAGGTGAGTAACTACGCTTTCTTTCCACAGTCTCAAGACCCCTTTTAACTGGTCTTGGTGTAATGGCTGGACTTGGCTGTGGTCCATAGCCCACAAGAAGGCCCTTCCCCCCAGTAGCACCCCCTGTTCCTGCCTCCAGAACCCCCCCAATACACTTGAGGATGGAGTCCCATTGTCTAAATCTCCCAACCCCTTTCCACAATATCTGCATCGTAGGTTTCCCATGTATCGCTTCTATAATGATCATCAATTGCTTCTTTTGAAAGCGCCCCCACTCCACCACTGCTGCCAACTGTGCTGCAAAAAAAACCCTACAAATATCCATTACCCCCATCCTTCCCTCTCTGCTGGGAACTGTCAAATACCTGGTGCATGATTTTAGGTGGTCTGTGTCGCCAGATAAAGGTATACAGTTTCCTATTAAGTTTGCAAAGCCCTGCCTGTAGAATTTCTACTGGTAGAGCCATAAACAAATATAAAAAACAAGACAACATTGACTTTGCAAAATGGCCTTCCATCCCAACCAGAAATACTTATTTCTCTGAAAACAAGCAGGAAGTCAGTCCTCATATATGGGTGACATTGGCACCGACAGAGCCCTCGTAGAAGTATCTCCCCAGTTTTCAAAGAAAGCTTTTGGGAGATGTCATCATGCTTGCATGGTCCCCTTCCCGCCCAAGGGTGCCATCTTGCTCAGTCTCCTTTTTTCCGCGGAGCCCTTCAGACATCTGTCTGCTTTCCCCCGGAAAAAAGTTGATTTCTTTGTACCTGAGTTTCATACTCTCCGATTGTGCACCGGTACTCGTCCCACCACTTGATTCCACTGCCCCGGCATCGAGTCTCTGAGTCCGTAGATAAAATTTTTCCTCTCTGTGCCTTTGTGCTTTTTTTCCAACTGGCAGCACTGCAGGTCTTTGACCTTGCTGGGGTACTCTTTTCCCCCATGGCTACCAGTGGCTTTAAGAAGTGTGATAGGTGTGCAAAAATCATGTCCCTTACCAACACACACGACTGCTGCCTATGCTGCCTAGGGCCGGATCATGACCCCAAGTCCTGTGGTCTCTGTAAGATGTCTATCAAGGCCCTCGAGCTGCCAGCAGCAGCACGGTGAGTTCTTCCCAGAGTCCTCTGTGCCCCCGAAAGCCAAGGCAACCTTTTGGACCCCAGTTGACGCTGCAGATCTTCAGAAAGTGGGTCTCCCTTGAGGGGGAACACAAGAAGAAACAACCCTCAAAGGCAGCGTCTCTGGACGGTTCTTGCAGGTTGGATGGTTCTTGCAGGTTGGGTAAACCCTGAGCCAAGTCCCACAGTGCACGAAGCTTGTCTGAGGGCTCGAAGCGGGAGAAGCCCATCAAGGTCGCCCTAAAGGAATCGCCCGGAGATTGGCCTCTGACCCTTGAGAACATCCTCATTGAGGATTCCCCTTCGGGGGAACTGGCATCGGGCCCCTGTTCCTCAGCTCCTGCGCGAATAGCTGCGGAGCCTTCTGGACTGGAAACCAAAATGGCAGCCCTGGAGTGCAGCCTGTCTGCCTTCATGGAACAGCAGTGGGCTTTGCTGTCTGGCACAGCTGGTTCCTCCACCCAGACCACCGGGCCTTTGACGTTGAGGACGTTCTGGAAGACTGAGCCGATTCTTGAAACCATGCGACCTGAAATCTATCCTTGGACGAGGTCTAGATTTGAGTCCCATTCGACGAAATAGAGGTCTTCTGCAGTAGTGCACATGGCACCAGCTGTGGGGCCTCCGCGGGACTCAGGCAGGGCTCAGGCCCGGAGCCCGTGAGCCACCCCTCCCTCGAGTCTTCGACCGACTACTTGGAATGGGAGACTGAGGACGAGGGCTGAGGACGAGGAGTCCCCGGACACTCATCGCCACTGCGACATTGCCTCGGCGTCGGTCCCCTTATGAGGATATGGCATTCCTCAACTTTATGCAGGATATGTCAAAGGCCCTAGCATTCCCAATGGAGTGGAGGAGTGGCCTAGTGGTTGGGGCAAGGTACTTCAGGCCGGAAGGTCGGGGGTTCAAATCCCACTAGAGGACAGCAACCTTGGGCCGGAAGGACTGGGGTTTCTAGTCCCACAGGTGCTCCTTGTGGTCTTGGGCAAGCCACTTAACCCTCCATAGCCCATGTTCCCTGTAAAATAGTTATCTCCAAGTTATAATGCCCTGTTCAATGTAATTTCAGTTTGTTCATTGTAAACCGCACTGATGCAGAATAGCGCGGTATATAAGAGAATGTAATAAATAATAAAAATAAAATAAATGAACCCTTGATGGAGGAATTAGAAATTCTCCAATACAAAGCCCCACTGAGGGAATCGCTCAGGGTACCTATCCCTCCCATCCTGGAATGACTAATGCTCTGTATGTGGGGAAACACCGGCGTTGGTGCCCGTCGTGAGCAAGGGGCTCGACTCGATGTATCTGGTCCGCCAGAGCCCTGGCTTCCAGAAGACACAGCTGCCACATAACTGTGTGGTAGTGGAGTCAGCCATGCGTCGGCTGAAGACCCAGAAAACGAACTCCTTGGTGCCCCTGGGTAGGGAGGCCTACACTTTGGATGCCCTCTGCAGAAAGTGCTACCAGGGCTCAATGCTTATCGGCCGGATCCAGGCCTACTAGATGTACATGGGCATGTACCTGAGAGATCTGGCGAAGGAGCTTGCCAGGTTCTCAGCCTGTCTCTCCAAGGAACCTGGCCAGAGCTGTCCGTGACTGCTCCAAGTTCATGACTCGAGCAGCCTTTGATGGCTTCAAGTTGGTGACTAGAGTAGCTGCGACGGGCATCGGGGCCTGGTGCCAGGTTTGGCTACAGTCTTGCGACCTCGAGCAGTGGGTTCAGGACAAATTGGTTGATGTCCCATGCCATGGGGAGAACCTTTTTGGCAAACCCATGACAGAAAAGGCCGCTGAATTGGAGACCAAATTCGTGACCAGGTCAAGGTTCTCCAAAAGGACCTCTGGCCCTCCCTGACGGAAGGGCTTAGGTAAAAAGCCCTTTTAGACGAGGAAAGGGGCTGCTTACAAAAACTACCCACAATTTCAAGCCTCCCCAGATCCCCATCAGGATCAACAGGTCAAGGGACGTGGGCAAGGGCCTCGTAAGCAGAAGGCTCACAAGCCCCAGGCGTCGGCTCCTGTCCAGCCTGGGGGGAGTTTTTGACTCCTTGGGCATAGCTTCTCTACCCCGAGGAGGACAGCAGCCCACAGGGGGACGTCTGATCCACTAGGCCCACAAGTGGCCGGCTGTCACCACCGATTCCTGGGCACTTCAGGTCGTCAGGGAGGGCTACCTCCTCCACCTGGCACAGATACCTCCCCCTTTCTTTCTGGGAGAGCCCCCCCCAGGTCCCCCATTCACCGGGACCTTCTACTGCAGGAACTCACAGGCCTTCTCAGTGACAAGGCAGTGGAACCAGTACCCCAAAATCTCAGGGGCAATGGGTTCTACTACCAGTATTTCCTTGTGCCAAGAAGGACAGGGGCTAAGGCGCATCTGGACCTGCGGAACCTGAACAAGTTCCTGGTGAGGGAGAAGTTAAAGATGTGCTCTCCCTTGGAACATTGCTGCCTAACCTCCAGCAGGGAGATTGGCTATGCTCCTTGGATCTGAAGGATGCTTATGCCCACATCCTTATTCACCCCAGCCACAGATGGTGAGGTGGAGGCCACTACCAGTACAGACTACTACCCTTTGGCCTGGCGTCCACCGCCAGGGTCTTCACCAAATGTCTGATAGTAGTGGCCTTCTATGGATGTGTGTTAACACTATTGATAAGGTCGATTTGCAAAGGGCTATGAAACTGAATGCACAAAAAAACCCTCAAAAAGCTACCAAGGGGAATCTTAACTGGAGGTAACAGGTCATAAGCCTTGCGGTAATTGTGGTGGCTGAGGAATTAACCAGCTTTGATTATGGTGGCAAAACTTATAGTTTAAAACACTCTACTACATGCGCCACTGATCATGTTGTGTATGCCATCCGATGTCCATGCAATCTCCTGTACATCGGCAAGACAGAACGACAATTGAAGATTAGGATTGGTGAACACCGAAGTAAATTAAAGTGCAAGGTGTTAGAAGCTCCAATCGTAGCACACTGTATCGCTCACCGCCACAGTTTTGAGGAATTACGTTGTTTTGCAATAGAGAAAGTATTAACAGGAAGGGGTGGTAAGTCCAGAGCCCAAACATTGTTAATACAGGAACAAAGGTGGATTTTTCGACTAGCAACTATAGGTGCAACTGGTTTAAACAACTCCATTGAATGGCGAGCCTGCATCTGACGTCTTGGGGATTCCCTCTCGTAATGCTTCCTATTGGTCGAGAGAACGTCAGGTGCAACCGGTTTGAACATCTCCATTGAATGACGGTGTCTACATCTGACGTCTTAAGGATTCCCTCCTGCATTACTTCCTATTTGTTGAGAGAACACCACTTGACCGGGTGTTTCCTGATGTCACCACTATTAAAAGACTCGGGAAATCAATAGTCCGCATGCGCGGCGTCTTTTTGCACGGCAGAAAAATTTCTCAATTTATAAACATTTGGAGTGCTTTGTGCAACACTATTTCGCTGCATTTTGAGAGGTGCTTGATTGGGGTTCCACGCTGAGTTGTTTTGGACTGCAATTGTGAGTATGGCATCTATAGCGATGTTAATCCTGTTTTTGCTGTTTTTGTAGGCTATGCTGTTAAAATGCAGTTCCCCCTGAGGAAGATCTCGAAACGCATTAAGCGGTACCCACTTGGTGGCGTCGGGGAGTTATCTAGCAACAGCATACAGATAAGCATTGCCTAAATTATTCAGCAATATAACCTATAAGTTTGGTTAATTATCAGAGAAATGTTCTAAAGAAAGATTAAAAAGAAAAGACAAAAGACAAAAAAATATACCTTATTCGTTCAATTGAGCAGTAAGTGTTACAGGTCGTTGATGCGAGAAGGCATTCTGCTTTGGATTTATCCGATGGCGTTGCCAGTGTGAGTCTGAGACCTACGCTTCTGCTTTAACACTATTACCATTTTTATAAGGTGATAAGAGATGGAAGCAGTCTAATCTTTCCTTAGCATTCCCCTTGGTAGCTTTTTGAGGGTTTTTTTGTGCATTCAGTGATAGTAGTGGCCGCCTTCCTCCACCTGCAGGGGGGTATTCGTCTTCCCCTACCTGAATGACTAGTTCATAAAAGGAGGCAAGGTCACAGAGGTGTGCAGCAAGCTATGGCATACACCATCCATGCCCTACATCTGGGCTTCGTGATAAACCTCCCTAAATCCCATCTCCTCCCGACACAATGTCTGGAGTTCATAGGGGCAAAGCTGGACACCGTTCAGGCAAAGGCCTTCCCTCCCCTGGACCGGGCCGATAGTCTCAGAACCCTAGCTGCAGATGTACAACACCATCCCTCGGTGTCGGCTTGACTCCTGCCGTGCCTTCTTGGGCACATGGCCTTCACGGTCCATGTCACCCCAGATGCCCGTCTGCACATGAGGATTGCTCAGTGGTGCTTTCAAGACCAGTGGACAAAGACCAGGGGCCCAAGACAGAGTCTCAGTGACCCATCAGCAGGCGGACACTCTGATGGCAAAATCCGTAATACCTTCAAGCAGGGATGTCCTTCCAAAGGGTCCTCACAATGGACACCACCTTGCTGGGATGGGGAGCCCACTGCGAGGAACTTTGCACTCAGGGCAGCTGGTCACAAGCAGCTTCGGGCAATATATCTAGCCCTCCGAGCATTTTGCCTCCGCCTGAGGCACCAGTTGGTGCTGATCCAAATGGAAAATCAAGTGGCAGTGTTCTACATGAACAAGCAGGGGGGAACGGGGTCTCGTACCCTCTGCCGCGAAGCGATGACACACTGCTCCTATGCAGTTCAACAGGTAATACTCCTACGGGCTATATAACACCCTGGCAGACAAACTGAGCATGGTCCTCCAACCTCATGAATGGCGGCTGGACCCCAGAATAGCCACCTGTCTCTTCCGACTCTGGGGGACCCCAAGGTTGGACCTTTTCGCCAGCCTGGACAACCACCAGTTGCCCTGCTTCTGTTCCCGTCAGCCCCACCCATCCGGGTGGTGGCAGATGTGTTCCTCATTCCATGGTCAGAAGGCCTCATGTACGCCTTCCCACCCATGCTGTTGATTGCCAAGACCCTCTTCCAGGCTCTTTGCTACAGAGCGTCGCTGATCCTGGTGGCTCCATGGTGGCCCATTCAGCCGTGGTTCCCGTTGCTCCTCCGATTGTCAGTGGAGGCTCCGATCCCCATAGGGAGCTCCCCAGGATTCTTATCTCAGGAAGAGGGCTCTCTTCTGCACCACAACCTGGGGTCCCTATCACTGATGACGTGGCTGCTGAAAGGGTAATCTTAGCCCCTTTCCACCTCTTGGGAGAAGTGGTCCTCCTGGCCTCCCGCAAGACCTCCACCAGAAGGGCATATGCCTTCAAATAGCGCAGATTCTCAATGTGGTGCGCGGAGCAACAGGTAAACCTGTTCTCCTGCCCTGTGTTCTGATAGTGCTGCAGTGCCTTCTTTATCTCTCACAATCCGGGCTCAAATTGAAGTCTGTCAGGGTACATACACCTCAGTGCCCTAGTGCTGCACCACCACCCGATTGAGGGCAAGTCTCTCTTTGTCCAGCCTCTGGTGACCTGCTTCCTTAGAGGACTCCTGCTGTCCAAACTCCCCTGTCCGCCCTCCAGCGACAGAGTGGGACCTCAGCGTAGCGTTGGCGCAGCTCACCTGCCTACCATTTGAGCCCTGGTTACTTGCCACCTGAGGTACCTCTCGTGGAAGGTCATATTCCTGGTGGCACTCGCCTCCACTCGCAGGGTCAGCGAGCTCCAAGCCCTAGTGGTAGAAGCACCATATACCAGATTCAATCAGAACAGGGTCGTGCTACACAAGCACCCCAAATTCCTTCCGAAGGTGGTATCTTCCTTTCATCTCAACCAGGAGGTGGTGCTGCCCATCTTCTTCCCAAGGCCTCACTGCAGCAAGGCGGAGACCGTCCTTCACATCTGGACTGTAAGAGGACCCTGTCCTTCTACATTTAACGTACGTAGGGCCACCGCAGAGCTGCTCAGCTTTTTATTTCCTACGACTCCAGTTGGCTGGGGGAAGCGGTGACCAAGCAAACACTGTCCACCTGGGTGGCAGACTGCATTGCCCTCTCCTGTGAGCAGGCTGGGCTCACGCTGGATGGCCGTGTCACTTCACACAGTGCTGGGGCCATGGCTGCCTCTGTGTTAAACCTGTGCTCCATCCCAATGTTGAACATCAGCCAAGTCTTCAGTCCACACCTTTGCAGCTCATTACTGCCTGGAGAGGGAGTCCCAATGAAACAGCGCCTTTGGCCAGGCCGTTCTCCGTGTTCCGTAATCTTTTCGGGTTCTAGGCAATTTCTATCCTACGATCCTTCGGTATTCAGGCTGCCAGAGCATTGGTTCTGTCAGACACATGGGTTCTACTGCAGTCTGTTCCTGCAGACTCAATCGCTGCTGCTCACGGCTCCTCTTGATGTCAACTGTGTTTTTTCCTTACGGGCTTTAGGTAGCTCATAGCTAGGGAATCCCATATGTGAAGACTGACTTCCTGCTTGTTCCCGGAGAAAGTGTAGTTGCTTACCTGTAACAGGTGTTCTTCGGGGACAGCAGGAATCAGTCCTCAAAACCCTCCCTTCTCCCCTTGGAGTTGCTTCTTTAGCTTTTTGCCGTCTTTTAGCTATGTCATCTGACTGAGCAAGATATCACCCTTGGGTGGGAAGGGGGACCATGCATGCCTCATGGCATCTTCTAAAGGCTTTCTTTGAAAGCTGGGGAGATGCTTCCACGAGGGCTCCATCGGCACCGACGTTACCCATATGTGAGGACTGATTCCTGCTGTCCCCGGAGAACACCTGTTACAGGTGAGTAACTACGCTTTCTCCCCCACCTTTCCAAGTCCCCCAAAACATGCTTGATCAGCGGTGAATAGTTAAGGTCGTACAGCTTTTCCAGATCAGTACCTATCTGTACCCCCAAGTATTTTACCACCACCTTTGCTTCCCCAAAAAGAAATGCCCTCATGATCGACATCAGCTCATGCTCAGACAATAAAACATTTAGAAACTCCAACTTTCTCATGTTCACTTTGAACCCCGACAAAGCCCCATACTCCCACAGCTCATCTGCTATCCCAGAGAGTGATCGAATAGGGTCCTCCACCATGAATTAGATATCGGCAAATAAAGCCAATTTATATTCACCCTTCTCAACTTTGATCCCTTGTATATCCTCTTTAGCCCTAATTCTAGCAGCTAAGGATTCTAAAGACAAAACAAAGAGGCGGCAGAAAAGTGTGTACCCCTGGCGAGTGCCCCTGGTCAAATGAAAGTCCCTTGAGTAGCCCCCATTCGCTTGGACCTTTGCCTTGGGACTCCTGTATAGTGCCTTGACCCACTGAAGAAAATTAGGCCCAAATCCCATAGCCCTAACGACATCAAACATAAAACTCCACTCCACCCCATCAAAGGCTTTTCCAGCATCTATTGCCAGTAGGATGGGAGGGAGTTTTTACTCTCTGCGCTCACCACATCAACCAGAGCATCTTTTTAATATTGTCTCCCACTTGTTGCCTGGGGATAAAAACCGCTTGATCTATTCCCACTAATCTCGGCAGGAACTTATTCAAGCAGTTGGCCAGAATCTTTGCTAATAATTTAGTATCAAGATTCAGGAGAGAAATAGGCTGGTAAGATCCACACTGAGCCAGGTCTTTGCCCTCTTTGGGGATAATAGTAATTCTCCAGGACCAAGCAGGAAGTCAGTCCTCACATATGGGTGACATCGACGTCGATGAAGCCCTTGCGGAGCATTTCCCCAGCTTTCCAAGAAAGCCTTTGGTAATGCAGGCACGCATGCGCGGTTCCCTTCCCGCCTAAAGGTGCCATCTTGCTCAGTCTCTCTTATTCCGTGAAGCTCACCGGATGTGTGTCCTAGTCCTCCCAGAAAATAGTTCGATTTTTTTGGCGATCCTTCCCTATTTTTTCTCCGGTTCGACGCCGGTTCCCCTCCCGCCGGGTTCGGTATACCGGAATCGAGCCCGATCTTCTTTTTTCGGTTTTTGCCCTTCGTGGCTGGCGTTCGCGCCCTTTTTTTCTTTTTCCCTGGAAGGCAGGTCTTTTGACCTCGCGTGGACTCTTTTTCCCCCCGATGGCTTCCAGTGGGTTTAAGAAGTGTGATCGGTGCAAGAAGCTAATGTCTCTCACCGACACACACGACTGCTGCCTTCAGTGCCTCGGTCCTGACCATGACCCTAAGATGTGTGGACCATGTGGAAAGATGTCTTCCAAGGCACTTCAAAGTCGTCAGCACCAAAAGGAAAGGCTTTTTTCTGACTCGGCCTCCAGCCGGGCCCGGACCTTGTCTGAGGCCTCGACATCTCGTGAGTCGGATCCCGAGCACCGTCGGGGCTCCTCGGACAGGGGGTCCCCCGCCCGGGAATGAAAGAGGAAGAAGCAGCTCGCGAGGGCGTCATCGGAAGAGGTCCCTGGCTCCTCGAGAGTTGGGTCTCAGACCCCCGACTGTCGCCCCGGGTCCGTGGAACAGGAGAAGCCTTCCAAAGTGCCTCGAGTGGAGCCAGAGTCTGCTGGACACGTAAGCCCTGTAGTCCTCATGGGACTCTCCTCCCAGGAGCTGACGTCGTGTCCGGCACCGCCGGGGCCCGAGTAGGGAGCTGCTGAGTCTCCTGAGCTGGGTCTCAGGCTGACAGCCTTGGAGAGCAGACTGTCTGCCTTCATGGAACAGCAGCGGGCACTGATGGCCAGCCTGTCTGGCGCATCTGCCCAAACCACTGGGACATCGACATCGAAGTCGACCCCGGAGACCGAGCCAATACTTGAGACCATGAAGGCTCGAGGTCGACCTCAGTCGCGGTCTCCCTCGACCTCCCGCTCGGGACCGAGGGCGTCGATGCTGGTGCCTTCGGCGTCGGGGCGGGTGCTCACAGGCGCCGCGTGGTCGGACCCCGATTCCTCATCGGATGAGTCCACCTGGGAGACAGAGGACGAGGAGTCCCCCGACACCTTACGGACTCGGTGCGTCCCGTCGGACTCACCGCAGTCTGAAACCCGGAGTAGATCCCTCCCCCCCGGAGGATACCCAGTTCTCGGAGTTCGTCTGGGATATGGCCACTGTGTTGGCTATCCCTGCGGACCCCGAGGAGGAGCCTCGAGCCGAGGAACTCGAGGCCCTACCGTACGACTCTCCTCCGAAGGAGGCATTTACTGTTCTGGTTCCTCCGATGCTGGAATGGCTCCTCTTCCGGATGTGGGAGGCACCGGCCTTGGCGCCGGTTCTAAGCAAGCGGGTCGATTCGATCTATCGACTCCGAAAGAGTCCTGGCTTTCAAAAGGCGCAGCAACCACACCATTCCATGGTGGTGGAATCGACCATGCATCGCCTGAAAAGTCAGAAGATGCACTCTGCGGTGCACCCCGGCAGGGAGGCCCGGAACCTCGATGGTTTTGGTAGAAAGTGCTTCCTGGGCTCGATGCTTGCTTGCCGTGTCCAGTCTTACCAGCTGTACATGGGCATGTACTTGCGAGACCTGGCCAAGGAGCTGGCTGGGTTCTCTGCTGGACTCTCCAAGGAACCCTTGCAGAGGTTCAAGTCCTTGTCCTCGGGGATCCGGGAATGCTCCAAGTTTATGTCCCGTGCTGCCTACGATGGCTTCGAGGTTTTGGCCCGTGTTGCGCCAGCCGGCATCGCGGCTCGATGCCAGGCATGGCTGCAGTCATCGGACCTCGAGCCATAGGTTCAGGACAAGTTGGTCGATGTCCCTTGCCGAGGTGAGAACCTTTTTGGCAAGCCCATGACTGAGAAGGCCGCACAGCTTGAGACCGAGTACCTCACAAGGACAAGGCTGTCTAGAAAGATTTCTGCCCCTTCTCACAAGATGAAGGGCTCGGGTAAAAAGCCCTTTTACCCGAGGAAGGGCACTGCCTACAAACAGTACCCACAATATCAGGCTGCCCAAGCTGCCCCTCAGGGTCAGCAAGCCAAGGGGCAGGGTAATGGGCCCCGTAGGCAGAGGACCCCCAAGCCTCTCTCCCCTGCGCCCACTCAGCAGGGTGGGTGTTTTTGACTCCTTAGGCATAGCCTCTCCGTCCCTGCTCTCCCCACCCTGCACAGGTCGTCGCCTCGCTCTGTTTGCCCACCAGTGGCCACTCATCACTGTAGACAGTTGGGTGTTAAGCATAGTCCACAAGGGCTATCTACTACACTTCCAACAACTGCCTCCTCCATACTTTCCAGGGGAGCCTCCAAGGCCTCCCCTGCACACAGATCATCTCCTTCAGGAGCTCCAAGGTCTGTTGGTGGACAGGGTGGTGGAGCCTGTGCCTCCCCACTTGCAAGGTCAAGGGTTCTACTCCAGGTATTTCCTGGTACCCAAACGAACCGGTGGCCTTCGACCTATTCTAGACCTCAGAAACCTCAACAAGTTCCTAGAGAAGGAAAAGTTCAAGATGCTTACTCTTGGAACACTTCTGCCCTACCTCCAGCAGGGAGATTGGCTATGCTCTTTAGAGCTAAAGGATGCGTACACTCACATCCTCATTCATCCAGACCACAGAAAGTACCTCAGGTTCATTGTGGGAGGAAACCATTATCAGTACAGAGTACTGCCTTTTGGCCTCACCTCCGCTCCCAGGGTCTTTACCAAATGCCTGGCAGTGGTGGCGGCCTACCTAAGAAATCAAGGAGTCTTTGTCTTCCTCTATCTGGACGACTGGCTCATAAGAGGTCAGACGTGCCAGGAGGCCCGACAGGCCACCCTCAGAACTATTGCTCTTCTTCAAAGATTGGGGTTTGTAATAAACTTCGCAAAGTCCTCTTTGCTCCCCTCCCAGAACTTGGAGTTCATAGGGGCAAGGTTGGACTCTCTGCTTGCAAAGGCATTCTTGCCAGAAGACAGAGCCCAAAGACTGATAAACTTAGCAAACCATTTTCTCAGCAGGTCACTGGTCTCCGCTAGACTCTGCCTGCGGCTTCTAGGCCACATGGCTTCGACAGTACATGTGACCCCCAATGCCAGGCTCCATATGAGGCCTGCACAGTGGTGCCTTCGGACTCAGTGGTCACAGGCCACAGGCAGCCTCAGAGACAGGATAAGGGTGTCCAGACAATTGCTGACCTCCCTCAGCTGGTGGCGGCACCCGCCCAATCTGCTACAAGGGGTACCTTTTCAAATTCCTGGGTACACAGTGGTGTTGACCACAGATGCCTCCCTGCGGGGTTGGGGAGCTCATTGTCTAGGCAAGTGCACCCAGGGCCTGTGGTCTCCCTGGGAAGCCGCACAGCAAATCAATCTACTGGAACTCAGGGCTATTCGGTTCGCCCTCAAGACTTTCTCTCCAACTCTGGCTCATCAGTCTGTCCTATTTCAAACAAACAACCAGGTAGCCATGTGAACAAGCAGGGCAGAACTGGGTCCAGGCTCCTTTGCCAGGAAGCACAGGACCTTTGCTTGTTTGCCCTCAAGCACAACATGCTTCTCAAGGCTGTGTACCTTCCAGGCCAGGACAACTACCTGGCCGACAGGTTGAGCAGGATTTTGCAGCCCCACGAGTGGCAGCTCCACCCTTTGGTGGTTCAGAAGATTTTCTTGAAATGAGGACTTCCATCCATAGATCTGTTTGCCAGTCCACTGAACAAACAGATGCCAAAGTTCTGCTCCAGACAACCGCATTCTCTGCGGATAGCAGCAGATGCTTTTCTGATCCCATGGTCTCAGGGCCTCCTGTATGCGTTTCCTCCCAAGCCCTTGGTGGCCTGAACCCTGTTCAAGATTCTTCAGGACAAGGCCTCGGTCCTGCTGGTGACTCCCAGGTGGCCCAGACAGCCTTGGTTTCCACTTCTCCTTCAGCTGGCAGTGGAGCCTCCACTGCCTCTGGGGTTGCAACCCGACCTCCTCTCTCAGGACCAGGGTTCCCTTCTGTACCCCAATCTCAAAGCTCTCAATTTGATGGCCTGGAGGCTGCAAGGGTAGTTTTGGCTCCCTGGGGCCTACCTCAGGAAGTTGAGGAGGTTGTCCTAGTCTCTAGGAAACAATCTACTAGGAAAACCTATGCTCTCAAATGGAAAAGGTTTTCTCTGTGGTGTCAGCTACGTACAGAGGATCCTTTCTCCTGTACTGTACCAGTAGTGCTTCAGTACTTACTGCTCTTATCAAATCAAGGACTTAAGTCCAATTCTGTTTAGGTCCACCTCTCAGCTCTAGCAGCTCACCACTCACTGGTGGAAGGACATTCTCTGTCGGTTCACCCCTTGGTGTCCCGCTTTCTCAGAGGCTTGCTTTTGCTCAAGCCTCCAATCCGTCCACCTGCTCCTGAGTGGGAGTTGAATGTGGTCTTGCAGCAACTGACTCGCCCAACTTTTGAGCTGATGGCTACTTGCCCTCTATGCTTCCTGTCCTGGAAGACACTCTTCTTGATAGCCTTAACCTCGGCCAGGCGTGTTAGTGAGCTTTAGGCCCTGGTCTGTGACAGGCCTCACACCCGCTTCTATAGGAACAGGGTAGTCCTTAGGACTCATCCAACGTTCCTCCCCAAAGTTGTCTCCTCCTTCCACCTTAACCAAGAGATGGTTCTTCCAACATTCTTCCCTAGGCCTCATGCAAGCCAGGCTGAAGCTGTTCTGCATACCCTGGACTTTAGGAGGGCCTTATCCTTCTACCTTGACCGTACGCAGTGACATAGAAGGGCTATTTAGCTCTTCATATCTTTTGACCCTAATAATTTAGGGTTGGCTGTGTCCAAGCGTAACTTGTCCATCTGGGTGGCTGACTGTATCACCTGGGCTTACAGGGCAGCTGACCTTCCTTTGCAGGGTAGGGTCACTGCCCATCGTGTCAGGGCAATGGCTGCCTCAGTGTCTCACCTCCGCTCTGTACCGTTGGTGGACATCTGCAGGGCTGCAACTTGGTCCTCAAGCCAGACTTTTGCGGCCCATTACTGTCTGGAGAGGGAGTCCCGTAGGGACAGTGCTTTTGGCCAGGCAGTACTCCGGAATCTCTTTGAGGTTTAGGCAACTCCTACCCTCCTGCCCTCTGTTGGACTACCGGTGGAGGTTCTGTCAGTGAAAAGCCTTTCTTTGTTGCTGGGACTAGAGGGAGTTCTCTTGTTCAGCCTGGGTTCCTTGGTAGCCCAGAGCTAGGGAGTCACCCATATGTGAGGACTGACTTCCTGCTTGGTCCTGGAGAAAGAGTAGTTACTCACCTGTAACGGGTTCTCCAGGAGCAGCAGGAATCAGTCCTCACAACCCTCCCTCCTCCACTTGGAGTTGCAGTTGTACATAGTTTATTTTTTTACATTTTTGTGTGCTGTTTTTTAGTTATGTCATTTGACTGAGCAAGATGGCACCTTTAGGCGGGAAGGGAACCGCGCATGCGTGCCTGCATTCCCAAAGGCTTTCTTGGAAAGCTTTGGAAATGCTCCGCAAGGGCTTCATCGACGTCGATGTTACCCATATGTGAGGACTGATTCCTGCTGCTCCTGGAGAACACCTGTTACAGGTGAGTAACTACTCTTTCCTGCCACCATCATAAATTCTGGAAGAAGGTTCCCCTGCAAAATGGCATTAAAGATGTCCACCAGGGGGCCACTTACTCTTGAAATTGTTTTGTAGAACGAGGTCAACCCATCCACCCCAGGAGCTTTCCAGGTTTTCAGGTTTTTAATAGCCAACCGGACCTCCTCCCTCCCTATCTCTGCCTCCAGCACCAACCTTTGTTCTGCCTCGAGTACAGGAAGGTCACACCCCGCCCCACTCTCCCTGATCCAAGACCCTACTGACCTATAGTGGTCCGAATAAAACTCAACAAAACAGTCCCTGATCTCATCTGAATTTATCACCTTCTCCCCACCCTTCTTGTGGATCTGTTCAATTTGGCTTGTTTGCTTTCTGACTTTCAACAGGGAGACTAGAAATTTCCCTGCCTTAACAAATTCAAAAAAGTTTGTTTAGTCAGGTCTAAATCCTCCAGTACTCTTCATCAAAACGTTCCTCATTTTCATGCGGATCTCCCCACGTCCAGCTGCCTCAAGGGTACTTGTCTGTTCACTGAATCTTTAATCTCGGTTTTGCTCAGGAGGTTGGCAGCCCGCTGCTCCCTCTGCTTTGTTAGTTGACTAGCCCACATCAGTAATCTCCCCCTGATTTAGGTTTAAAGGCATCCCCAACAACCATCTGTGCCATATACTTGCTACCTCCACCCATGAGGCAGGCACTCCATATCAGGAACTGATGACCCACAGAACCCAACCCCACCAGGACCTCCTATAATAATAGATAACCCCTTCCCCACCAGGACCTCCGACCAGTGCCCCACTCCAATAGCAAACCACACTCATCTCATGCACAATTACACTTACGCTCATAAATCCCCAACCTCAATATGAATTTCCTTTTACACTGACTGCTCTTGCCCTCACGCTCCCATCACACCTTTGCTCTTATCCATTCTTCACCTCTAAAATCACTCCCAGATACCACAGCACACTTACACATCCCCATTCTCCCTCTCCCTCTATCGCACAATCATTGATCCCCCATGATACCAATTTGCTACCACTCCCAACTCATGCACCCCACTTCCCATGTGTACTCCATTCTACTACCATCAGTAACCATCCATGAAGGGTAGTATATCATATTTTAATAAACATAAGCATCCATACCTTCCCCCACAGACTTACACTCCGTGCAGAAAGTGGAAAAGATAGAGACTAGGCTCTTCAAGCATAGTGTTCAGTCCTGTAAATAGCTTTGCAGCCCGATCAAGTCATTCGATTCCAAATTAAGCTGAGGCAAGTCGCCGCCAGAGCTGCATTTCATTTGGCCCCATCCTTTACCCTTTGCCAGCATATTACTTTCTCCATGGGGACTTTTCCGCAGTGCTGATGTCCTCCAAATCGATGGCCGGCTCCCATAGCACCTTGACTGCCTCCAAGCGGTTTCTGGTTGCAGTGTCTTCCCTTCTTTGATGATTGCTAATCTGAATGGAAAAAGTCAGTGGTACTTCACTTCGTCCTCCCATAGTTTCCTGGTAATATCATGTAGTTCTTGCTGCTTTTGAAGTGCCACTCCTGACAGATCAGAACAGAATGAGAATTCCACTTAAAGCCCTTGATTGCCTTATGGAAGTAAACAACTTTCAGATGCTGCTGGTTATCCTCATCAGGAAGACATTTATTAAGGACCTGAGATTAATTATTTTTGAACTGCACAAAAACCATTTAACCTATAAGGTATAGTTGTATTAGTATAAGTATCCTCCGTAAACTTAAGTAAACAGACAACAGACAACCCACACACCTTACCTAAACAACCCCAGAGCCTCGCCCCACCCTAACCAAATGAAGAAGATAACTTAAGAAGAGATCGACTCCTGTTTTGAACTATGTAATTACAAAGATTGACACAAGGTTGTTTGTACAATATGTTCATTGTAAATAGTTAATACCACAGTTTCATGCAAAAGTTGTTTGTAAATAGTTAATCTCCAGGAACAAGCAGGAATGTAGTCTTCACATATGAGTATCGTCGGTACCGCCGGAGCCTGCGCGGGAACGCTCCCCAGCATCCAATTAGGAAGCTTTTGGGAGCATCCCACAGCGCTTGCGTGCTGCCTTCCCGCCTTTCCCAACTGCCTCTCTCCAGTTCTTTGTTTTCCGCGGAACCAGCAGGTCATGTTCCTGTCACTGCAGAAAATTATTTCCCTTATTCTTCTTTTTTGTGGCCGCGTCTGCCTTCCTCGACGCTACGCCGGTACCACCGGTTCTTCTTTCTTTCCTTTAAAAAAAAAATAAATAATTTTTTCCAAACTTTTCTTTCCAGGTGCACGCGCCATTTTGGGCCTTAGGCCCAAAATTTCCTCCACCATGGAGAAACCTGCCTTGGGTTTTAAAAAATGCACCAAGTGTGGCGGTACCATCTCCGTCACCGACACCCACGAGTGGTGTCTTAAATGTTTAGGTCCTGACCACTCCATCTCCGAGTGCTGTCACGCCACCGCCTCTCGCCTCTAGGTTAGAGGGGCGTGGATTATTGCAGGAACTTTCTGCTGTATGCTTTTTCAGCTTTTTTTAAAACACTTTCCTTGCAATGCCCTCTGGGAAATGTAGTCCTTATTCAGCTGTATGAATGCACCATGCAGAAAGCTGTAGTCAGGCTCAAGTAGGTAAGGCAAATGACAGAAATTTATTATTTTTATATATACAATGGTTCGATCATACCACACATAAGATTGTTGGTTCAGCACTTTTGGAAGCAAAAATTGTCCAAAACATATCCAACCACAAAATGCAGTTTTAAAGGTTCTCTCTGTTGCAGGATACACAGTTTTTACCAGCAAGCCTAATTGTATTCCCTTCTTAGCTTTGCTGGCAAAAGCACCAAACAAAAAGCACATTTAAAGCCTGTGGTAAACTTACCCTTTATAAACACCAGGGAAACACAGCCCCCTTACTTGTGGAATAAGGGTACCTTTTTCCTGGATAACGTCCTTTCAGGACTGGCTTGCCTTCTCTACGTTCCCTAGGTTTATAGCTTGGCACAAAGAACAGTCCATGGGAGTGTCCTCCTCAATCAACTTCACCTCATGCTCTCCCAGCTGCATAGGCTCTGACTCCCCGTCCTGCTCAGCGTGCTCAGCTAACAGCCTCCCGGGGGTTCTTGGAGTCTCTCTTGTTCCTGGCTTCAAACTCTCCTGCAGCCGTGCTACATGCCAAATAGCACTCTCTCCTGCTGGAAGCTCCATTCCTCTGCTCTGCTCAGCCTGGGTTCCTGCTTCTCCTCTCCTCCTTTCTCTTTCTACTAAATCATACTCTGCTCTGGGTTTATACTTCCAGGGCTCTAGCTCCAACCCCACCCTACTCAGGTGACGGCAATCAGCCTGACTCCGGGCACCTGAGTGCTTGAAGCATTCACTGCCTAAAGGGTTCTGATCCTTGTATCCTCTCACCTTCATTCCACTAGGGGGAGCATGAAATGTTTTCCACGTGGAAGTTTTCTGATCCCTGGAGGTGTTTATGGCTTTCCTACCCTGTCTTGGTAAAAGGGGGCCCTTTACTAGGATGAATTCCCTGTCTCTTTGTCCTCCCCGGACTCTGGATAGGCCTCCTTGCCACAGTGCATGGCTTGCGCCATGATGTCCAAAAAGGGGTCGACAGAACCGAGCTGCCAAGCTCAGTGCCCTTTTTCCCTCTGATGCAGCTTCGGTGGCATCGACGTCTTCCAGGGCTTCGTCTTCCTCCCATGGATCTCAGGTAACTAAACATAAGTCCAGCCGGTCCTCAAAGGGTAGATCAGCTTCCAAGCATCGAGATGCCTCTGGCGTTGCCCTTGAGGGTTCCATACCGGCAAAGTTGCCCCAGCGGGAGGCTTCGGCTTCCAAAGCATTATCGGGGATCCAGGATGTTCTCGAGGCCTCGACCTCGGCAGAACTACTGGTGCCGTGCTCTGGGGTACTGGCTCTCTCCGGTACCGACACCCAGGCATCGGCAGCATCGATAGACCAGAGGTTCCTGGCTATTGAACACAGTCTGGCGGCTCTCTTTGCGGCATCGATGCCCTCGGAACTGCGTCAGATGATTCAACCGGTGCCGGCACCGGTGTCGGTACCGGTACAGATAGCATCGACATCGGTATTGCCGGCTCCCAGTCATGCGATGCCTTCTGGTGCCGATACACCGGTACCGATTACCCCTGGTACCGACTTCGGTCGGTACGGGTATCGGGCTCTTCAAGAGCATCCGGACAGACGATACTTCGAATCCTCGGAGGACTCCGAGGATTCTGATAGCTCTGCTGGTACCGGGATACTTCTCCCGGAGGAGCCTTCCTCTCCTAAATGAAGGATGTCTCCTCCAGAAGATATCTCTTTTCAAGATTTCATCAGGGAGGTGGCTCGTGGGTTGTCCATTACTGTGACTCCTGAGACAGAGCCCAGAGCTAAGGAGTTGGCGATTTTATAATATCCCAAAGCTCCTAAGGAGGCAGTTACCTTGCCTATCCATGAGATCTTACATGATCTCATGTTGAGATTGTGGGGGACATCTCTCACCACCTCTCCTCACTGTCACAGACTGGATACCATGTATCGAGTTCCGCCTTGTCCTGGATTCCAGAAAACACAGCTTCCTCACCACTCTATTGTAGTGGAATCAGCTATGAGAAGGATCAGAAGTGCAAAGAGGCATGCCTCTAATACTCCAGGACGTGAGTGTAGAACTTTGGATGCCTTTGGAAGTCGTACTTTCCAGGCTTCTATGCTTTCTGCCAGGATCAGTTCCTATATTTTATATATGGGAATGTTCCTTAAAGAAGTCACAGGTGATTTAGAGGTTTTGAGCCCTCTTCTTCCTGAGGATAGATGGCAGGACTTTCTCACACTGGTCAAACATGCCCAGGATGTGTCCAAGTTTGTCAACCGTGCAGCTTTTGACTGTTTTGAGTGCATAAGCAGATCCTCTGCCATTGCCATAGGTGCACGTAGAATTGCTTGGCTCCAGGCATCCAATTTGGAGCTCTGGGTGCAGGACAAACTGGGCAGTATCCCTTGTACAGGTGAGAATCTATTTGGCAAAAATTGTCAAGAAAAAGCCAATGAATTAGATGCTGACAACTCCACTTTGGATAGGCTATCCAAAGGCACAGCTGATCCTGCGAGAAAGGCTTCTTGAAAGATTTCTTTCTTCTCAAAAAGGAAGGTTTTATCCCTCTTATTCCCAGCAGGGATGTTCTGCAGGTCAGCCTGCCTGAAAGAGTCAGCAACCACCTAAGCAAAGGAAAGCAAAGACTGCTAAGCCTCAACCGTCTCAGCCTCCACAAGGCCTTTGACTTCCATCTAGAGAACTTAGCCTTCCTGGCTCTCAATGGTCCAGAGCCTTCCACCATTCCAGGAAGGTTGTGTCACTTTGCTCCCAAATGGGGGCAGATAACAGCAGAACATTGTACTCTATCCATTATAAAAGATGGGTACAAGCTTCACTTTTCGTGCATGCCCCCTCCCACAATGGTAAGACAGTTCAATTCTCAGACCTCTCTCATCAACCTGTTAGATCAAGAGGTCACTGTGTTTCTTGCCCAAGGGGCAATAGAAGAAGTACCCATTCATCAACAGGGTACAGGGTTTTACTCCCCCTATTTCCTTATCCCAAAGAAAACAGGGGGACACAGACCTATTTTAGACCTCAGAGAATTGAACAAATTCCTGTTCAAGGAGAAATTCAAGATGATTTCTCTGGGAACTCTGCTGCCATACCTTCAGAGTCAGGATTGGCTTTGTTCTCTAGATCTCAAGGATGCGTACACCCATGTTCTCATCCATCCAACTTACAGAAAGTTCCTTCGGTTCCTTTTTCAAGGAAAGCACTACCAATACAAGGTGCTTCCTTTTGGCCTGGCCTCAGCACCAAGGGTGTTCACGAAATGCATGGCTGTGGTAGCAGCATTTCTTCGCACTCTAGGAATATTCGTCTTCACTTACTTAGACGACTGGCTCATTCGAGCCCCATCAGAGTCAGAGGCCAGGATTTCTCTATCTTGCACAATGTGTATCCTTCAGTATTTGGGTCTGGTCATAAACATCCCAAAATCCAGTCTAACTCCCACTCAGTCTTTAGAGTTCATGGGAGCTTTGCTGGATACCAGAAAAGCAAGGGCCTATCTTCCTCAGACCCGTTGCCTTCGCATGGTGTAGTTAGCTTCTCAAGCAGTGCTAAAACCTTATCTCACTGCTCGAGAGATGTTACAACTACTAGGCCACATGGCATCTACCGTGCATGTGGTTCCCTATGCTCGCCTCCATATGAGAGCAGCCCAGTGGACTTTTTTTTTTTAACAACTTTATTTAGGGTTCAGCACCAAATAACAGGCAATACAATGTCAGACAACAAAGCCCATGGCAGGGTGTACTCTTATCCCTGCCATTGGACACAACACCAATAAGCCCGTACAAACACTAACCACATAAACAAATAGAGAACCTAACATTTTATAATTTTTAAACCAAAACCCCCCCCACCCTCCCCCCTCCAACCCCTCCCACCCGCCCTAGTCACCATGCCACATCCAGGGATTCGACAAAGTCGAAGGAGCTAGCTACAGCGAATATCACGCTCCGTCCCATATGGCCCAGGGTACATACCCCCTTTTTAAAGTCCCATTTGCAAAATGGCATTCCTGCCCAGTGGACTTTATCCACTCAATGGACCCAGGCATCAGGATGCCTGTCAGACAAAATAGCAAACACAAATCGCCTTATTTTGTCCCTCCAAAGGTGGCAGTCCACTCAAAACCTGTAGCTGGGGTCCCCATTTCAACAACCTTTACCCCAGGCAACTCTCACAACAGATGCTTCTCCGATGGGTTGGGGAGCTCATCTGCAAGACCTCTCCACCCAAGGCACTTGGACTCCACAGGAGACTCCTCTACATATCAATCTCTTAGAGCTAAGAGCAATCTTCCTTGCTCTTGGAGTGTTCCACACCCTACTCAGCTACAAGACAGTCCTCATTCACACGGACAATCAAGTAGCCATGTTCTGTGTGAACAAACAGGGGGGAACAGGCTCTCTGTCGCTTTGCAATGAAGCTTTGCGATTATGGACCCTCGCCAGAGAGCATCAGATTCATCTCCTGGCAGTGTATCTTCCAGGCATACAAAGCTCTTGGGCAGACAGACTCAGTTGAGTTCTGCTTTCACACGAATGGTCTCTGCATGCAGACCAAGTGGCTAAGATTTTTCAAATTTGGGGAACCCTGGACATAGACCTCTTTGCAAGTCCGTTGAATGCCAAACTTCCGCGGTTCTGTTCCAGAATTCCGGCTCATGGCTCTCAGGCCAAGGATGCTTTCCTCCTTCACTGGGGTCAAGACTTCCTTTATGCCTTTCCACCCATTCCCCTAATTCCCAAAGCCCTATTCAAGCTTCAGAGAGACAGAGGCCGTATGATTCTCATAGCTCCACATTGGCCACGGCTAATGTGATACCCTCTGCTTCTACATCTCTCTGAAGCTCCCTCTCTGGAGTTAGGGTGTGCTCCAGATCTCCTGTCCCAGGAGGACGGAATGTTATGGCATCCCAATCCCCAGTGTCTGCATCTCAGAGCTTGGTTGCTGAAGGCCTAGATCTCCATGATCTTAACCTCCCTCAGTAAGTAAAGGATATCCTTTATGCTTCCAGGAAGCCTTCCACAAGACGCTCTTATGCTTTTAAGTGGAAAAGGATTACCATATGGTGGTCGTAGAAGGGTCTTAACCCCCTTGCGATACCTCTGGAATGATTACTGGAGTATCTCCTTCATTTATCTAATGCAGGACTTAAGACTAACTCAGTAAGAGTCCATTTGAGTGCTATTGCAGCTTCTTTCAAGCCTCTAAATGGACAACCTATTTCCTCCCATCCTCTTATAGCAAGATTTATGAGAGGCCTTCTAACTAAGCCTCCCATTAGGCCACCACCGGTGGCATGGGACTTAAACCTGGTTCTTGGTCAGCTCATGAAGCCACCTTTCGAACCCTTAGCTACTACCTCATTGAAATTCCTTTCTTGGAAGGTTATCTTTCTCATTGCAATCACATGAGCACGTCGCATCAGTGAGTTGCAGGCACTAGTGGCTGATCCACCTTATACAAGGTTCCATCATGACACGGTAGTCCTTAGGACTCATCCACACTTTATGCCAAAGGTAGTCTCGCCTTTTCATCTAAACCAAGTGGTCTACCTGCCTGTGTTTTTTCCAAGGCCTCATGCATCAAATGCAGAAAGGAATCTTCATGGTTTGGACTGTACAAGAGCTTTAGCCTTTTACTTGCAAAGAACACAGCAACATAGAAAGTCTTCTCAACTCTTTGTTGCTTTTGATCCTTCTCAATTGGTACTTCCAGTCTCCCAAGAGAACACTATCCAGCTGTGTTGCTCAGTGTATTTCCTTTGCCTATCAGAGTAAGATCCTTCCTCTGGAAGGCCATGTCACAGCTCACAATGTGAGAGCCATGGCAGCTTCAATGGTCATCTGCACTCTGTCTCTATCGACGACATCTGTCGAGCAGCCACTTGGGCCTCGGTTCATACCTTTACAGCCCATTACTGCTTGGACAAGGACTCCCGCCAGGATGTCTTGTTTGGTCAGGTTGTTCTCCAACACCTGTTCCATACCTAATCAACTCCGACCCACCGTCCCTGGTTGGATGCCAGAGATCCATGGGGGGAAGTGGAGCCCTTTCTCAGGGAAACACAACTTCTGGGGTCTCTTCCTGGCATCTAAAGCTAGGGAGTCGCCCATATGTGAAGACTACAATCTCCAGGAAGAAGCAGGAATAAGTCCTCACATATGGGTACGTCGGTACCGACGGAGCCTGCGCGGGAAAGCTCCCCAGCTTCCCAGAAGGAAAGCTTTTGGGGCCTCCCACTGCGCATGCGCGCTGCCTTCCCGCCTTCCTGACCAACTCTCCTCAGTTCTTCTTTTTCCGCGGAGCCAGCAGGTCGTGTTCCTGTCACTGCTGAAGAAGTTGTTATTTTAATTTGTTTCTTTGGCCGCGTATCTGCCTTCCCCGATTCCGGACTGGTACCGCCGGTCTTTTTTCTTTATTTCTTATAAAAAAAATATATATATATTTTATTTTCCCCACTTGGTGTGTTTGTTCTGTGAGGCCTCTAGGCCTTCACAGACTTCTCCCTCATGGAGAAACAATCCTCTGGTTTTAAAAAATGCACCAAGTGTAGCGGTACTATATCAGTCACAGACACCCATGAATTGTGTCTTAAATGTTTGGGGCCTGACCATTCCATTCCGGATTGCCCATCCTGTTCTTTGATGTCTAAACGTGGCTTACAAAACCGGGCAGCCAAGTTTCGCATGCTGTTTTCTACAGATACTCCAGCATCGACATCTTCCAGGTCTTCCTCTCCTGATGGATCTCAGGTAACCAAACATTCCTCTGGCAGGTCCTCAAAGGGCAAATCTCCCTCCAAGTATCGAGATGCCCCCGGGCTTGACCCTGAGGACCCTGCCCCAGCCAAACAACCCCGGCGGGAAGCTCCGGCTTCCAAAGCTGCTCCTGTGGGGTTATAGGTTGACATCGATGGCACGGCCTCGACCGATCACCTGTTAGACTGCTCTGGGGTACCGGCTCATTCTTCCGGTACCGACATCCAGACAGTCATGGCGTCTATGGATCATACAGTTCAATCCATGCAGCAGGCTATTATGGCTTTTATTAGAGCTGCGACGCCATCGGTACCGCAGCCAGCGGTACCGACTCTGGTTACGGTACCACAACCGGTACCCAGGGCATCCACATCGACCAGAATAGCGATTCCGGTTCCCGGTTCCGGGGTTTTCCCCGGTACCCCTGATGTCGATACCGGTCGATACGCTTATCGATCCCTGGAAGCAAACAGACGATACTTCGAGTCTTCTGATGATTCTGATTCATCAGATGACTCTGCTGAAGTATCCCTAACTTTACCTGAAGAGCCCTCTTCTCCAAAGAGGAGAATGTCTCCTCCAGAGGATTTGTCCTTTCAAGACTTCATTCTTGAAATGGCTAAAGGTCTCTCTATTTCAGTAACCTCTGAAAAAGAACCTAGAGCAAATAAATTAGATATTTTAGGATACTCTAAGGTTCCCAAAGAGGCAGTCACCTTGCCCATTCATGAAATTCTTCAAGAACACATGATGGACTTATGGGAGACTCCTCTCACCCTATCTCCACATTCTCGTCGGTTGGACACCATGTATCGTGTCCCTCCTTCTCCTGGTTTTCAAAAAACTCAGCTCCCTCACCACTCTATTGTGGTGCAGTCAGCTATGAAAAGGATAAAGAGTACCAAAAGACACTCTTCTATTCCTCCAGGGAGAGAATGTAGGACTTTGGATGCTTTTGGTAGAAAAATCTTCCAAGCAAGTATGCTTATTGCTAGAATCAATTCATACAGCCTCTATATGGGCATGTTTCTGAAGGAGATTGCATTGAAAATACACCATTTTCTCCCCTTTATCCGAGAGGATAGAAAGGAGGAGTTCCTTCTTTTGCTAAAGCATACCCAGGATATGTCTAAGTTCTCCAACAGAGCAGCCTTTGACTCCTTTGAGGGTGCTAGCAGAGCCTCAGGCATTGCCATAGCGGCTCGCAGAATTGCTTGGCTCCAGGCCTCTGACCTAGAACCCTCGGTCCAGGATGGGTTGGGAAATCTGCCCTGTACAGGTGAGAATCTGTTTGGTAAGGAGTGGCAAATCAAAGCCACCCAAATGGATGCAGAAAATGCTGCTTTAGATAGACTTTCTAAGTCTACCTCTGCCCCTGTCAAGAAAAAATCTTTCAAGAAGCCTTTCTATAAGAAGGCCAGATTTGCTACAAATACTGGCCAACAATCTTCTGCAGCTCGCTTTGCTCCTAAGCGTCAGCAGCCTAACAGGCCAGGGCAAAACCTGCAGGGGCTGCTACAGCCCAGCAGTCCCAACCCCCTAAGGGTTTTTGACTCAACTCTAGAGAACTTAACCTTTCTGGCTCTAAAACATCCAGAGCCTCTCACCATTCTAGGAAGGTTAACTCATTTTGCTCCCAGATGGGAGCAAATCACATCAGAACAATGGACCCTCTCTATCATCAGAGAGGGCTACAAACTACATTTCTCCAGCCTTCCTCCCCATACCATGGTGAGATGTTTCAATTCTCCCCCTTCTCTGCTGAACCTGTTAGGTCAGGAGGTGACCACCCTTCTCGCCCAAAGGGCAATAGAAGAGGTTCCTCTTCTTCAACAGGGGTCAGGGTTTTACTCCCCTTATTTTCTTATTCCCAAGAAAACAGGGGGGTACAGACCTATTCTAGATCTCAGAGAATTGAACAAATTCCTATGCAAGGAGACATTCAAGATGCTTTCTCTAGGTACTCTCCTTCCATACCTACAGAGTCAGGATTGGCTTTGTTCTCTAGATCTCAAGGATGCGTACACACATATACTCATCCATCCATCCCACAGAAAATTCCTACGGTTTCTGTTCCAGGGAAAACATTTCCAATACAGAGTACTTCCCTTCGGTCTAGCCTCTGCTCCAAGGGTATTTACCAAATGCATGGCAATAGTAACTGCATTTCTACGAGCCCTGGGAATTTTTGTTTTCCCATACCTGGACGACTGGCTCATCCGAGCTCCATCTTAGTCCGAGGCTCAGACTTCCCTGGATCGCACCAGACGCATTCTGCAGTATCTGGGACTTGTGATCAATCTGCCAAAGTCTCAACTCGCCCCTACTCAGTCCCTGGAATTCATAGGGGCCTGGTTGGATACCACCACGGCAAGGGCCTATCTTCCTCAGGCCCGTTGCCAACGTCTAGTGCACTTAGCCTCCCAGACTCAGTCCAGAAGCCACTTGACTGCCAGGGAGATGCTACAACTATTAGGCCACATGGCCTCCACAGTACATGTGGTGCCCTATGCTCGCCTACATATGAGAGCAGCTCAATGGACTTTGTCCACCCAGTGGACTCAAGCATCCGGAGCTCTCTCAGACCAAATAGCAAACTCCAAATGTCTCTTTTGGTCTCTCCAATGGTGGATGTCCACTCAAAATCTGTTGTTGGGGGCCCCCTTTCAACCATTGTTGCCCCAAGCAACCCTCACAACAGATGCCTCCCAAACAGGTTGGGGAGCTCATCTTCAAGATCTCTCCACTCAGGGCACTTGGTCTCCACAGGAGACCACCCTTCATATCAACCACTTGGAACTTCGAGCAATCTTTCTAGCTCTCAGAGTTTTTCATACCCTCCTCAGCAACATGACGGTCCTTATTCATACGGACAATCAAGTAGCCATGTTTTACATAAACAAACAAGGCGGAACTGGCTCTCTGTCGCTTTGCAACGAAGCTCTAAGATTATGGGCCTTCGCCAGAGAGCATCAAATCCATCTCCTGGCAGTATATCTTCCAGGAATCCAAAACTCTTGGGCAGACAGACTCAGTCGAGTTCTGCTTCCACACGAATGGTCCCTGCACATGGATCAGGTACTCAGAATCTTCCAGAAATGGGGGACCCCGGACATAGACCTCTTTGCAAGTCCGTGGAATGCCAAACTTCCCCGGTTCTGTTCCAGGATTCCGTGTCAGGGAGTTCAGGCCAAGGATGCCTTCCTCTTTCATTGGGGTCAGGACTTCCTATATACCTTTCCACCCATTCCTTTGATTCCCAAGACTCTGTTCAAACCTCAAAGGGATCAAGGGTCCATGATCCTCATAGCTCCACGCTGGCCACGCCAAGTGTGGTACCCTCTACTTCTGCATCTCTCCCAAGCCCCCTCCCTGGACTTGGGAGCATCTCCAGACGTTCTGTCTCAGGAGGAGGGGACTTTGTGGCACCCAAACCCCAAGTCCCTTCACCTCAGAGCTTGGTTACTGAAGGCCTAGACCTTCAACACTTCAATCTTTCGCAGCAAGTGAAGGATATCCTCCATGCCTCTAGGAAACCTTCCACTAGGCGTTCTTACGCTTTTAAATGGAAAAGATTTTCCATTTGGTGTGCTCAACAGGGTCTTAACCCTCTAGCACTTCCTTTGAATTCTCTTTTGGAATATCTCCTGCATCTCTCCAATGCAGTACTCAAAACGAATTCAGTAAGAGTCCATTTGAGTGCTATTGCAGCATCCCTTAAGCCCATCAATGGACAACCCGTTTCCTCTCATCCTCTTATTGCAAGATTCATGAGAGGCCTAACCTTAACTAAACCTCCCATTCGACCTCCTCCAGTGGCATGGGACTTAAACTTGGTTCTTGGTCAGCTTATGAAGCCACCCTTTGAACCCTTAGCCACTACCTCCTTGAAATTTCTTTCCTGGAAGGTTATTTTCCTTATTGCAGTCACCTCAGCTCGCCGTATCAGTGAACTACAAGCTCTAGTGGCTAATCCACCTTATACAAGGTTCCATCATGATAAGGTGGTCCTTAAGACCTGTCCCCACTTTATGCCTAAAGTGGTCTCCCCTTTTCATCTTAATCAAGAGGTATATTTACCTGTCTTTTTTCCAGCTCCTCATGCATCCAGTGCAGAGAGGAACCTTCATACTCTAGATTGTAAAAGAGCTCTTGCCTTTTACCTCCACAGGACACAGCAACATCGAAAGTCTTCTCAGCTCTTTGTTGCTTTTGATCCTTCTCATTTAGGACTTCCAGTCTCTAAAAGAACACTGTCCAATTGGATTGCTCAGTGTATCTCTTTTGCTTACCAGAGTAAGAACCTTTCTCTGGAGGGCCATGTCACAGCTCACAATGTGAGAGCCATGGCCACCTCTATGGCTCATCTAAATTCTGTGTCCATTGACCAGATCTGTCGAGCAGCCACCTGGGCCTCGGTTCATATCTTTACAGCCCATTACTGTTTGGACAAGGACTCCCGCCGGGATGCCTTGTTTGGTCAGGCTGTCCTCAAACACCTGTTCCATTCTTGAACAACTCCAGCCCATCTTCCCTGAATGGATGCCTGAGATCCATAGGAAGATGAGGAACCTTTCAGGGTCTCATACCCTTCAGGGGATCTCCCGGGCATCTCAGCTAGGGAGTCCCCATATGTGAGGACTTATTCCTGCTTGTTCCTGGAGATAGCACAGTTACTTAGCTGTAACAGGTGATCTCTGGGAACAGCAGAAATTAGTCCTCACAACCCACCCACCTCCCCTAGGAGTTGTATCTCTCTCTATCTTTCCTTTCCTCTCTTTATTGTCTCAGCTTTAAACTCGAACTGAGGAGAGTTGGTCAGGAAGGCGGGAAGGCAGCGCGCATGCGCTGTGGGTGGCCCCAAAAGCTTTCCTTCTGGGAAGCTGGGGAGCTTTCCCGCGCAGGCTCCGTCGCTACCGACATACCCATATGTGAGGACTAATTCCTGCTGTTCCCAGAGATCACCTGTTACAGGTAAGTAACTGTGCTTTCCTGCTTGTTCCTGGAGATAGCATAGTTACTCGGCTGTTACAGGTGATCTCTGGGAACAGCAGGAATTTAGTATTCACAACCCACCCACCCTCCCCTAGGAGTTGTATCTCTCTATCTCTTTCTCTTTCCCTCTCTCTCTCTCTCTCTCTCTCTCTCTCTCTTTGTCTCAGCTTTAAACTCAATTGGAGAGAAGCAGTCGGGAAAGGCGGGAAGGCAGCACGCAGGCACTGTGGGATGCTCCCAAAAGCTTTCTAATTGGATGCTGGGGTGCGTTCCCGCGGAGGCTTCGTCGGTACCGACGATACCCATATGTGAAGACTAAATTCCTGCTGTTCCCGGAGATCACCTGTTACAGGTGAGTAACTATGCTTTCTTGGTTGGTGGTTTCGAATGTGGAACCTTGCATCATGTAACCATTGCTTGGGTTGTTCTTTCCTAGGTGCATAACTTTGCACTTGTCCACATTAAATTTCATCTGCCATTTGGATGCCCAGTCTTCCAATTTATTAAGATCCTCTTGCAATTTTCCACAATACTCATGTGTTTTAACAACTTCAAATAGTTTTGTGTCATCTATAAATTTGATAACCTCACTCGTTATTCCCTTTTCCAGGTCATTTATGAATATGCCAAAAAGCAGTGGACCCAGCACAGATCCCAGCGGTACTCCACTATTTGCCTTTTACATTGGGAAAGTTTGCCATTTAGCCCTCCCTCTGCTTTCTATCTTTTAACCAGTTCCTGATCCACAATAGTACACTGCCTCCTATTCCATGACTTTTTAGTTTTGCCACAAGTCTCTGATGAGGGACCTTTTCAAAGGCTTTATGAAAGTCCAGATACACTATATCAGCCGACTCACCTTTGTCTGTCATTCATACGTTCAAAAAAACATAATAGATTAGTAAGACAAGATCTTCCTTGTCTAAAGCCATGTTGCCTGTCTCCCATTAAGCCATGATTATCTATATGCTGAGTAATGTTCTTTATAATGGTTTTTACCATTTTTCCCTGTACTGACGTCCGGCTCACCCCAGTCTGTAGTTTCCCGGATCTCCCCTGGAATCCTTTTTAAAAATTGGCGTTACATTGGTGATCCTCCAATCTTCAGGTATTACAGATGATTTTAGTGATAGTTCACAGAGTACTAATAGCAGGTCTGCAGTCTCAGTTCTTTCAACACCCTTGGATGTATACCATCCAGTCCAGGTGATTTGCTACTGAATCAAATAGTTGTAATACATCTTCCCGGTATAGCGATATTTCTTTCAATTCTTCTGCCTTATCACCTTTAAATACCACTTCAGTCATGGGTAACATCCCTACATCTTCCTCAGGAAAGACCGAAGCAAAGAATTCATTCAGTCTCTCTGCTGTAGCCTTGTCCCCTCTTACTGCCCCTTTTACCCCTCTATCATCTAATGGTCCAACTGACTCTCTGACGGGTTTTTTGTTTCGAATGTACTTGAAAAAGTCTTTATTATGCATTTTTGCTTCCACAGCAAGTTTCTTATGCCTTTCATCTCACTTGCAACTGCTCCTTTTAGGTTTTTTTTAGCTGTTTTCCTCATTTTATCATAGTCTCCCTTTTGAAAGTTAAAAGGTGGTACTGTGGATTTCCTTACCATCCGTCCTCCATTAATTAAATCAAATGCGATCATGCACCCTTATCTCTTGCACCGGATCTGGTGTTCCACTAATGACTAGGTCCAAAGTGGCTTCCCCTCTGGTCGGTTCATGAACCAGCTGCTCCAAGAAGCAGTCATTTATTTCATCTAGAAACTTTATCTCCCTATCATGCCCTGCCGTAACAGTGACCGAGTCAATATGGGGTTATTTAAATCACCCATTATTATTACTGTGCTGTAACTTTTGTTAGCTTCCCTGATTTCTTTCAGCATTTCATCTTCCATTTTTTCATTCTGGCCAGGCATTCGATAGTACACCCCTACTGCCATCGCCTTCCCCTTTTTATATGGAATTTCAATCCATAGAGATTCTACAGCAAATTTTGTTTTCCGCAAAACTTGAATCCTTTGTGATGCAATGCCTCTCTAACATAGAGCGCGACCCCTCCACCAATTTGATCAGCTCTATCATTACGATATAGTTTGTATCCAGGTATCACAGTATCCCACCGGTTGTCCTCCTTCCACCATGTCTCTGAGGTAGCTGTCATATCTAACCTCTCATTTAGTGCTATATATTCTAACTCTCCCATCTTATTTTTCAGACTTCTAGCATTTGCATACAAGCATTTTAGAGACTGTATTTTATTCATATTAATCTGGTTATCGGTAGGCAGGGGTAATTTGGAATCTTTAAGCTCTGTTTGCTCCGAAAAGGGCATTTTGGCTACTTTTGTCTTAATTGGAACCTCCAAGTAATAATGCCCTGTTCAATGTAATTTCAGTTTATTCAGTGTAAACCGCAGTGATGCAGAATAGCGCGGTATATAAGAGAATGTAAATAAATAAATAAAAATAAAATAAAATAAAAATAACCTCTCTGCTGATATGCCCTAATTTGATTCTGCTGCTAGTATCCTTCAAGGATACATTGTTTCGAACCATGTGCTCTTGCGCGACTGTTGGCTCTCCCCTATTATCTAGTTTAAAAGCTGCTCTATCTCCTTTTTAAAAGTTAATGTCAGCAGCCTGGTTCCATCTCGGTTAAGGTGAAGCCCATCCCTTCGGAAGAGCCCCTCCTTTCCCCAGAATGTTCCCCAGTTCCTAAGAAATCCAAAACCCTCCTCCTTGCAGCATTGTCTCATCGACGCATTGAGACTCCGGAGCTCTGCTTGCCTTTTGGGTCTTGCACATGGAACGGGAAGAATTTCGGAGAACACTAACCTGGAAGTTCTGGGATTTCAGTTTCCTACCTAAAAGCCTAAATTTAGCCTCCAGAGCCTGCCTCCCACCCTTTCCTACGTCATTGGTACCGACATGTACCAAGACAGCAGACTCCTCTGCAGCGCTATCTAAGACTTTGCCTAGGTGGTGCGTGAGGTCCGCTACCTTCGCACCAGGCAGGTTTATTACTAGGCGATCCTCACATCCTCCAGCCACCCAGCTATCTAATGCCTAATAATCGATTCACCAACTATAACGGCTGTCCTAACCCTTCCCTCATGGGCACTTGGCCCTGGCGAAACTTCCTCGATGTGAGAGGGTTTTACTTCATCTGGAGGATAGGTCCCAGTTATAGGATCACTCCCTGCCACACCAGTATGATGCTCTCCTGTTACTTGACCGCTCTCCTCCATGGCAACAGGGATGCTGCCATACTGTAGGTTGGGCTTCAGAACTATTTTTCTGTAGGTCTCGTCTATGTACCTCTCCGTCTTCCTTATGTCCTCCAAGTCTGCTACTCTAGCCTCCAGAGATTGGACTTGTTGCCTGAGAGCAAGGAGCTCCTTGCATCTAGTGCACACGTAAGACCCCTCGCCAACTGGGAGAAAATCATACATGTGACACTCATTGCAAAAGACTGGAAAGCCCCCATCTCACTGCTGGACTTTCATCTGCATTTTAGTTTTATGGTTGTATTTAGATATTTAAATTCTTTACTTACTAAGGGTTGCTGGGGATACTTATACTAATAAAACTATATCTAATATGTTTAATATACTTTATTCACCTGAAGCTTAATTAATCTCAGGTCCTTATTGTATGCCTGATGATGATAAACAGCTGCACCTGAAAGTGAATATGATACCACCTTTCCTTTAAGAGGTTTAAGTATCTATAAAGCTACAGTTATTCCAGGGATGGATGGATGTTGGGGAGGGAGGAATGAAGGGAAAGAAGACCTATGGAAAGCTGGCTGCTACAGAGTATCCTGTCCTGTGCTTCAAAGGTAATCTGTGACCAATTTCTAGGTCTAGTCTCACAGCCCTTGCTTCAATAGAGGGAGTCTTGGGGTCTAAATTTAACCAGAAATCTCACTGCTGTATTTTAAATTTAAACTGAATGCTCTTTGCTGCTTCTAGGCCCTGACTGATTTAACAAACACACTGGGTTCACAGATTAATCAGCTTTAATCTAAAGAATTCCTTTTTCCCCAAGATTGAGAAAAATTCCCAGAAGTAAATACTTAAAATTGCAGATCTCTTTCCAGAAGTAGCACTCCCCTTTTGTAGTCCTTCAAGACTTTCTCTGTTCCCCTTCCATACTATCTCCCCTGCTGCGGGCAGCCTGCTTCCCCTCCTGTTCTGCCCATGTAGATCCTGTCTCCCACAGGCAGAAGATAACTCTAGTAGCTTTATTTGTCTAACCTGAAAGATCATCTTTTGTGTGGTAGACACTTTGGTCCACAGAATTAGTAAGCTTTAGGCCATAGTAATTTACCCAATTAGAAGGTGTGGACTAGTGTTTAGAGAGATGGGCAGAGAAACAGGAAAACCAGGATTCAATCTTCTCACTGACTCTTGACTTCATGTAAAGTTCTTTGATAACTGAATTTAATGGAGCTTTACTGTTCTTTTACCCTAAGCAACTGTGTAATGCTTGATACTTCTTTCCAGATATCAGGATTGTAGAGATCAGCTTTCATTCAAATTGACTAGGCAGATACCATAGAAAATAACTGCATGAAAGGAGGTAATTATAGACTGCTTGCATGTCATTCTCATGTGTGAAAAAGAGTGGTTCTCCGGGAACAAGCAGGAAGTCAGTCGTGAAATATGGGTGACGTATGTGCCGATGGAGCCCTCGTGTGGAGCAAATCCCCAGCTTTCAGAGAAAGCCTTTGGGAGTTGCTATCACGTATGCGAGGTCCCCTTCCCGCCCAAGGGTGCCATCTTGCTCAGTCTCAATTTTTCCATGGAGCCCTTTGGACGTAGTCCATAGTGTCCCCCAAAAAAGTAGATTTTTTCCTGTGTTTCCTTCGACCGGACCCCGGTACCTCTTCCCGCCTTTGGCCCGGTACGCCGGTATTGAGTCAGTCTCATTTTTCGTTTTTTTGTCAGTTTTGTCTTGCGGCGTTGGCGCCTTTTTTCTTTTCACTGTCAGCCCTTGGTCTTTGACCTTGCAGGGGCCCTTTTTCCCCCGATGGCTACCAGCGGGTTGAAGACGTGCGATCGGTGTGTGAAACTGATGTCCCTCACATATATGCACGACTGCTGTCTCCGGTGCCTCGGGCCCAACCAGGACCCGACAGTCTGTGGCTTGTGTAGGATAATGTCCTCTATGGCCCTGAAGAGCCGCCAACAGCAGCATTTTAGGATTTTTTATGAGTCCCCTATGCGTCCAAGAGCCCGGACCTCGTCCAAAGCCTCTACATCTTGGGGGGAACATTCCGAGCCCGAGCAGCATCGAGGTTCCTCGGAAAGGGGGTCCCCCTTGAGGGAACACAAGAGGAAGAAGAAGTCCTCAAAGTCTGTGTCTCTGGATGGCTCCGAGCGACCTGGCTCCTCCCGGGGTCTGTCGCTGAGCCCCGAGTGCTGGCCCGGATCCTCGGAGAAGGAGCGCTCAGCAAGGGTTCCTCATTGGGAGATGGAGCAGTCGAGGCAAGTACCTACTGCCCTCATCGAGGGCTCCCCTCCGGGGGAACTGGCGTCAGGCCCTACCATGTCGGGGCCCGAGCCGGCGGCTGTGGAGCCTTCTGGACTCGAGTCCAGGATGGTGGAGCGCAGTTTCACTGCCTTCATGGAGCAGCAGCAGGTGCAGTTGGCCGGCTTGTCCGGTTCCTCTGCCCTGACCACCGAGCCCTCGACATCGAAGTCGACCCCGTAGGCCGAGTCGATCCTCGAGTTCCTTCGGGCTTGAGTAAATCCTCGGCCGAGTTCTCTCTCGGCCTTCCTTCGGGACCGAGGTCATCGCTGCTAAGCCTCCGGCGCCGGGGCCCTCGATGCCTGACGAGCCCATTGATTCCTCTTCGGAGGCGTCGACATGGGAAACAGAGGACGAGGAGTCCCCGGATTCCCGCCAGCATAGGGATGTCCCTTCTGATTCCCTGGTATCCGAGCCTTGGAGAAGGTCCTCTCCAGAGGACATGAGGTTCTTGGACTTCATGCAGGATATGTCCAAGGCTTTAGCGTTCCCCACGGAGTCCGAGGAGGATCCTCGAGCTGACGAACTCAAGATCCTCCAGTATGAGTCCACTCCCTTGGGAGGCCCTTACTGTACCCGTGCCTCCGATCCTGGAATGACTAATGCGTATGTGGGAGGCACCAGCGTCAACATCGGTAATCTGCAAACGGCTTGACTCGATGTATCAAATCCGCCAGAGCCTTGAGTTTCAGAAGTCACAACTGCTGCACAACTCCATGGTTGTGGAATCGGCTATGCTCCGGCTGAAGAGCAAGAAGATGCACTTCTTAGTGCCTCCCGGTAGGGAGGCCCGCAACTTGGATGCCCTCGGCAGCAAGTGCTTTTCGGGGGCAATGCTGAATTGTCGGATCCAGGCATATCAGCTGTACATGGGCATGTACCTGAGAGACCTGGCGAAGGAACTCGCCAGGTTCCTCCAAGGAGCCTTTGCAGGGCTTCAAGGGCCTGTCCAAAACTGTCCGTGAGTGCTCGAAGTTTGTCTCGGGTGGCCTATGACGGGTTTGAGTTGGCTGCCCGGGTAGCCGCGGCTGGCATCAGTGCATGCCGCCAGGCTTGGCTGCAGTCATCGGACCTCGAACAATGGGTTCAGGACAAGTTGGTCAATGTCCCATGCCAAGGGGAGAATGTCTTTGGCAAACCCATGACTGAGAAGGCCGCAGAGCTGGAGACCGAGTACATGACGAGGACACAGCTCTCCAAGAAGACCTCCGCCCCTTCTCGCAAGAAGGGCTCGGGTAAAAAGCCCTTTTACCTGAGGAAGAGTCCTACTTACTGAAGCTACCCCCAATATCAGGCCTCACCGGCTCCCCAACAGGGGCATGGCCCTCATAAGAAGAAAGTCCCAAACCCCAGGCACCGGCTCCGGCCCAGCCTGGGAGTGGCTTTTGACTCCTGCAGCATGGCCCTCTTCCCACAGGAGCCAGGCAGACCACAGTAGGCCAGTTTGCTTTGTATGCCCACAGGTGAACAGCCATCACCACCGATGCCTGGGCCTTAAAGTGGTCCGGGAGGACGTCACCTAGCCCAGGTGCCGCCTCATTATTTCCCAGGAGAGCCCCTCAGGTCTCCCTTCACCGGGACCACCTTCTGAAGGGGTTAACAGGTCTTCTCGTGGATCAGGCAGTAGAACCCGTGCTCCACCACCTGCAGGGCAGGGGCTTCTACTCCAGGTACTTTCTGGTGTCAAAGAGAACAGGAGACTTAGACCCATCCTCGACCTGTGCAACCTCAACTAATTCCTGTTGAGGGGAAGTTCAAGATGCTCTCCCTTGGGGGGTATTGCTGCCCTACCTCCGCCAGGGAGACTGTCTATGCTCCTTAGACCTAAAAGATGCGTATACACACATCCTAATACACCCAAGCCACAGGCAATATCTGCGCTTTGCGGTGGGGGGCAATCATTACCAGTACAGGGTACTTCCCTTTGACCTTGCCTCGGCCCCCAGGGTGATCACAAAGTGCCTGGCGGTGGTGGCCGCCTTTCTGAGGCTCCAAGCGGTCTTTGTCTTCCTTTATCTTGATGACTGGCTCATCAGAGGCACTTCAGCCATTGAAAATGTGGTAGGGAGGTTCTGGAGGCTAAATTTAGGCTTTTAAGTAGGAAGTTGAAATCCAGAACTTCCAGGGTAGCATTCTCCGAAATGCTTCCTGTTCCACGCGCAGGACCCAAAAGGCAGGCAGAGCTCCGGAGTCTCAATGCGTGGATGAGACAATGGTGCAGAGATGAGGGTTTTGGATTTGTTAGGAACTGGGGAACATTCTGGGGAAAGGAGGGGCTCTTCCGAAGGGATGGGCTTCACCTTAACCAGGATGGAACCAGGCTGCTGGCATTAACCTTTAAAAAGGAGATAGAGCAGCTTTTAAACTAGATATTAGGGGAAAGCCGACAGTCGCCCAAGAGCAGATGGTTCGGAAGAATGTATCTTTGAAGGATACTACCAAAAGCAGAGAGGTTCCACAAAAGAGTAAAGTAGCCCAAATGCCCTCAAGTATGGAGCAGACTGAGCTTAAAGATCCCAAATTACCCATGTCTAACAATAGCCAAATTAATATGAGTAAAATACATTCTCTAAAATGCTTGTATGCAAATGCTAGAAGTCTAAAAAATAAGATGGGAGAGTTAGAATATATAGCACTAAATGAAAGGTTAGATATGATTGGAATATCAGAGACATGGTGGAAGGAGGACAACCAGTGGGACACTGTGATACCTGGGTACAAACTATATCGTAATGATAGAGCTGATCAAATTGGTGGAGGGGTTGCTTTCTATGTTAGAGAGGGCATTGAGTCAGAAAGAATTAAAGTTTTGCAGGAAACAAAATCTGCTGTAGAATCTATATGGATTGAAATTCCATGTAAAAGGGGGAAGGCAATGGCAGTGGGAGTGTACTATCGAGCGCCTTGCCAGAATGACCAAATGGATGATGAAATGCTCAAAGAAATCAAGGAAGCTAACAAAAGTTACAGTGCAGTAATAATCATGGGTGATTTCAACTGCCCCGGTATCGACTGGGTCAGTGTCACGTCAGGACATGCTAGGGAGATAAAGTTCCTAGATGAAATAAATGACTGCTTCTTGGAGCAGCTGGTTCATGAACCGACCAGAGGGGAAGCCATATTAGACCTAGTCCTTAGTGGAACACCAGATCTAGTGCAAGAGATAAGGTTGTTGGGGCCACTTGGCAATAGTGATCATAGCATGATCGCCTTTGATTTAATTAGTGGAGGAGGGATAGTAAGGAAATCCACAGTACTACCTTTTAACTTTCGAAAGGGAAACTATGATAAAATGAGGAAAACAGTTAAGAAAAAACTAAAAGGAGCAGTTGCAAAGGTTAAAGACGTACATCAGGCTTGGCTCTTGTTGAAAAATACTATCTTGGAAGCCCAGACCAGCTGTATTCCACGCTTTAAGAAAAGTGGAAGGAAGTCCAAAAAACTGCCAGCATGGTTTAAAGGTGAGGTCAGAGAGGCTGTTGTTGCCAAAAAAGTATCTTTCAGGAAATGGAAAAAAGAGCCAAACGACGAAACCTGGAAACAGCACAAGCACTGGCAAGTCAAATGCAAGGCATTGATAAGGCAGGCAAAGGGAGAATTTGAGAAGAAGCTTGCTGCGGAAGCAAAAACGCGAAGTAAAGACCTTTTCAAGTACATTCGTAGCAAAAAACCTGTGAGAGAGTCAGTTGGTCCATTAGATGATAAAGGGGTTAAAGGAGCACTAAGAGGCGACAAGGCGATAGCGGAGAGATTGAATGAATTCTTTGCTTCAGTCTTTACTGAGGAAGATGTAGGGATGTTACCCATGACTGAAGTGGTATTTAAAGGTGTGGAAGAATTGAAGGAAATACCGATACATCGGGAAGATGTATTACAACTATTAGATAAACTGAAGAGTAGCAAATCACCTGGGCCGGATGGTATACATCCAAGGGTGTTGAAAGAACTGAAATATGAGATTGCAGACCTGCTATTAGTAATCTGTGAACTATCATTAAAATCATCTCTAATACCTGAAGATTGGAGGATCGCCAATGTAACACCAATTTTTAAAAAGGGTTCCAGGGGTGATCCGGGAAACTACAGACCGGTGAGCCTGACATCAGTACCGGGAAAAATGGTAGAAACCATCATAAAGAATAAAATTACTCAGCATGTAGATAGTCATGACCTAATGGGATACAGCCAACATGGCTTTAGACAAGGAAGATCTTGTCTTACTAATCTGTTATGTTTTTTTGAAGGAGTGAATAATCAGGTGGACAAAGGTGAGTCGGTTGATATTGTGTATCTGGACTTTCAGAAAGCCTTTGAGAAGGTCCCTCATCAGAGACTTTTGGCAAAACTAAAGAGTCATGGGATAGGAGGCAGTGTACTATTGTGGATCAGGAACTGGTTAAAAGATAGAAAGCAGAGGGTAGGGCTAAATGGCCAATTTTCCCAATGGAGAAAGGTGAATAGTGGTGTACCCCAGGGATCTGTGCTGGGTCTGCTGCTTTTTGACATATTCATAAATGACCTGGAAAGTGGAATAATGAGTGAGGTTATCAGATTTGCAGATGACACAAAACTATTTAAAGTTGTTAAAACCCAAGAGGATTGTGTAGAATTGCAAGAGGATCTTGATAAATTGGAAGACTGGGCATCAAAATGGCAGATGAAATTTAATGTGGACAATTGCAAGGTTATGCACCTAGGGAAGAACAACCCAAACTATGGTTACACGATGCAAGGTTCCACATTAGGAACCACCACCCAGGAAAAAGATTTAGTCGTCATTGTGGATATCATGTTAAAACCCTCGGCCCAGTGTGCAGCAGCGGCCAAGAGGTCAAATAGAATGCTAGGTATGATAAGGAAAGGAATGGAAAATAAAACAAAAGATATTATAATGCCTCTATATCGTTCCATGGTGAGACCGCACCTTGAATATTGTGTGCAATTCTGGTCGCCGTATCTTAAAAAGGATATAGCGATTTTAGAAAAGGTTCAGAGAAGAGCCACCAAAATGGTAAAGGGGATGGAAGGATACTCCTATGAAGAAAGGCTAAAAAGGTTGGGGCTCTTTAACCTGGAAAAGAGACGGCTGAGGGGAGATATGATAGAAGTCTATAAATTAATGAACGGAGTGGAATGGGTAAACATAGATTGATTGTTTACCTTATCAGAATATAGAAAGACTAAGGGACATGCAATGAAGCTACAGGGTAAACTATTTAAGACTAATAAAAGAAAATATTTTTTCAATCAACGTGTAATCAAACTCTGGAATTTGTTACCGGAGGATGTAGTTGTTAGTGTAGCTGGGTTTAAAAAAGGTTTGGACAAGTTCCTGGAGGAAAGGTCCATAAACCATTATTAAGAAGGGACCCAGGATATCAATGCTTGAACCAATACAAGCATTGTGGAACCTGTGTCCCTTGGGGAAACTGCTAGGTACGTATGACCTAGATTGACCACTTTTGGAAACAGAATACTGGGCTTGATGGACCTTGGTCTGACCCAGTATGGCATATCTTATGTTCTTATGAGGTCCACCAGGCCACAACTCGCACCATCCAGGTGCTGCAACACCTAGGGTTCGTGATCAACTACCCCAAGTCCAGCCTCACTCCGTCTCAGCAGCTGGAGTTCATTGGGGCCAGAATCAGCACCCTTCAGGTGAAGACCTTTCTGTCTGCAGACAGGGCAAGCAGGCTTATGGCTCTGGCAGGACAAGTGAGTCGCAGGTCTGTAGTGTCAGCAAGACAATTCCTGCACAGTCCATGTGACCCCAGATGCCCGCCTCCATATGCAGACCTCTCAGTGGTGTCTCAGAGACCAGTGGTCTCAGGCCACAGGGTGCCTCAGGGACAGGATCAAAGTGTCCAGGTGTCTGGTACAGTCACTGGCCTGGTGACTCCAACCGCATCACTTGGCGTGTGAACAATAAAGGAATGAATAAGAAAAGAGCACCACACTGATCAATGGAACATTTTGCTTAATAAAACCATGAGTCTTGAACATCACTGTGTTCTGATTGCACTGGTGCATTTGACGTGTATTTAAAGTGACATTAGAGTTCCAACCCGCATGCGTGGCGTTTTTTTGAAGCCAGGAGGTTCACGATCACACGCCATGCGACGGGGAATCGC
Source organism: Ichthyophis bannanicus (assembly GCA_033557465.1). Taxonomy (NCBI): domain Eukaryota; kingdom Metazoa; phylum Chordata; class Amphibia; order Gymnophiona; family Ichthyophiidae; genus Ichthyophis; species Ichthyophis bannanicus. The sequence goes on from CM066037.1 coordinate 632,550, forward strand.
TTGATCACATTTTCAACAAAGGTATGATGGTACATCTTTACATACATGCTTATGGTTTAATTTACGGAATTAGTGGTATGGTAGCAAGAGGCATGACAATAATATTATCTCCAGGAACAAGCAGGAATGAGTCTTCACATATGGGTACGTCGGTACCGATGGAGCCTGCGCGGGAACGCTCCCCAGCGTCCAATCAGAAAGCTGTTGGGAGCATCCCTCAGTGCCTGCGTGCTGCCTTCCCGCCTTTCCAACTGTCTCTCCTCAGTTTTCGTTTTTCCGCGGAGCCGGCAGGACGTCCTCCTGTCACCGCAGAAATTTTTTTCTTTAATTCTTTGTTTTCTTGTGGTCGAGGCTGTCTCCCCGACTCCACCGGTACCGCCGGTGTTTTTTTTCTTTTTCTTTTTCTTAAATTCAGGGAATTTTTTTCCCTCAGTTTCTGTCTTAAACTTTTTGGGCCTTCTAGGCCTCTCCATCATGGAGCCGCCACCTTCTTTTCCTAAGAAGTGCCTAAGCTGTGGCGGTACAGTTTTGTTTTTAGACTCCAAGAACTGGTGTCTACCTGTTTGGGTCCTGACCATTTTCCTCCGGAGCCATTAGGCTACAATATTGTGAGAAGAGATTTTCCATTTCGAGTTTCCCTCGATATCGCGTTCCCTTCCAGTGTCAGGGCACCGACCATTTCTTCTTCTCCACAAGATCAGGTATCCCACAAACAGTCTGTTAAGACTAGCCAATCCTTGAGTGGTAGGTCTCATGCACAGCATGATGGCGGCTCCGGCCTTGCCCTCAAGGATCCATTGGCTCCAAAACCCCGGCGGGAGTCTTCGGTCTCCAAAGCCTTTCAGGGGTTTCAGGTTGTTCCTGAGGCTCACCCCTCACAGAACATACCTGAGCCATGCTCGGTGGTGGCATCCGCTTCGAGCGGTACCGATACCCCGGCATCGGCACTGGTGTTGAGCGATTCACTCTTCACCAGGGATCGTCATCTGGTTTTCTCGGTACCTTCGGGATCGGTAGATACATCCCAGATTGACTTTCCAGTATCGGTATCACCGCCGATACTACCACCGACGTCGGTACCTTCCAGACATGCATCGATAGACTCGCTTCCTTCGATGCCGAGTCTGGAATCGATTTCCAGTCTGGAAGACTGGGTACCGACACGTCTCGGATCCAATGCTTACCGGTTCCGGATGCTCGGTACCGAGGGTAATTACCAAGGACCTTCGGTTTCCTCGGTACCACTTGAGCAGCCTCCGATGACTGCTTCGCTGTCGGTATCGTCTTCGATTCCGGCACAGCTACCGGTATCGGTATCGGTGCCGATACCTGCAGTAGCATCGGGGTCAGCTCCTTTCTATACCTAGTTTGGAGTCGATACCTGGCATGGACGATGCAGTATTGACTGTCTCACGTCATGACCTCCAGTACCAGCATCCATCCCTTAGGGATCCTTTTCTGCACTGGGCGAGATCTTCTACTTCTACATTCTCAAGTGTCTACGCCGGTGCCCAGGCTAGTTCTTTAGATCTAGCCTTTCCAGGGATGGTTTCTGTTGGAGATCCTTCTTTTCAGAATTTTCTCCTGGACATAGCAACATCCCTTGCTATTCCTACCCCTGGCTATGATCCTGCTCAAGGCTCTCCTTGTTCTGGAGAAAAGGAAAATATAATGCTTCCTTTACATCATTCCTTGCAGGATCTTCTTCTAAGAATGTGGGAAGCACCTCTGAGGGTTTCCTCACCTTCTAGAGCAACTGATCTTCTATATCAGGTGCCCCCCTCTCCAGGGTTTCAAAAGACTCAACTTCCCCATCATTCCATTGTAGTGGAATCAGCAATGAGGAAGGTAAAAAGCAAGAAGCATTCTTCTTACCCGCCAGATCGTGAATCTAGAACACTGGATGCCTTTGGACGTCAAACCTTCCAAACATCTATGCTGGCAACAAGGATTCTCTCATATATTTTTTATATGAGTCTATCCCTTCAGGAGGTCACAAAGAAATTATCTCTTTTAACTCCTTTTCTATCAGAGCCTAAGGCTGCAGACTATTCCTTACTTCTTAGTCATAGCCAAAATATCTCTTGGTTTCTTTCTCGTGCTTCCCTAGACTCTTTTGAGTCTGTTAGCAGAACCTCTGCTATAGCCATAGGGGCATGACGTAGAGCCTGACTCCAAGCTTCAGACTTGAACAAATGGGCACAGCAAAGACTGGGTAATACTCCTTGCACCGGAGAAAATCTCTTCAATGTGGAGTCTTTACATCAGGTTGCTCAGTGCTCCACTGACTTCCCTGTTTCTGAAGGCGATCCTAAGCCTTCTCTTTCCCCAGTAGGTAGGAAATGCCCTACCAAACCTTCTTTCCCTAGGAGAAAGAGGTTTTACTCTTCTCCTGCCCATCATTCAGATGTTCCCAAGCATGGGAAGACTCGTCCTGGTCTGAAGAATCCAAACTCTAGCCAGGCTGAGTAAACACAGCAACCATAGTGTCCTGAAGTTTACAACCTACAGTTGACTTCTTGTCAGTAGAAGTTTTTTCACTGTTTTTCATTCAAAACTCTACACAGGGATTCCTTTTCTCAGGACATTCAGTTGCTCCTAGGCATGCTGAGCTGTCAGGATATTCATGTCTATGGGTCACAGGTTTCTCCTCTTCTTCCTACCAAAAAGAGAGGTTTAACAACTATCCCATTATAGTTTTCTGTTCCAACATGAATTTTTTTCCTTCTACAGACTTACCATATGGTAAGTCACCCTTCAGCTCCTGTTTTCTCTACCCTCTTATCCAGGGTTTCCCCTGAAAGAGTGGTACCATGCCACTGCAGGGCTTCTTTAGCCCTTCTAGTCATTTCTTTCATTCCAGTGTGGAGTTTTTTCTCTTGAATAAACTCCCTTCTTTTGTCTGGGCAGCTCATCAGACAGAGACAGGAATTTCTCCTCTTATTCTGTCTGTTCTCTCTGTTTTACACAGAAAGATTCTATCTGCTGTCTTATTCAGCAGCTGCCCATGCAGGAGTTCCAGTGATTGGACTACTGGTACTTTTCCACAAGTTTCCAGTCTTCCACTACTTTCTGTCTGGCCTTAGTAGTGATTCCAAGATAGTGCTTTCCATCTGCCTTGGATAATCCTAATCACTTCAGGCTTATCACACTATCTTCTTTTCTTGCCATCTCCAATTCCTTTGGATTTGGCAGCATAGTTGACGTGCAGCTGGTTTTTTCCAACAGCCAGTTTTATTTCCCAATTCTCCTGCATAATGCTCTCTGCAATCTTTCAGAGAAGCTTTCTACTATGGGCCCTTGCTAGAGAGCATGGGATTTTGTCTCTAATGACTATCCTATATGGTTGGAAAAGGCTTCCTCAGTCATTTTCCATGACTGTGAGGGTTCTCCACACCCTATCTCCTTTTATAATACAGGACATAAGCCTTTTCTACGTGAACGTCTAAAGAGTTCTCAAATTCCTACAAGGAATATGCTCTTTTTTCCTTGCAGCTTGTCCTCATGGTATCCTACTCCTTCATGGACAGCACATATTTAACTAATAATGCATGATACCCCTTTGTGTCCCTCCAGTGGGTCAACCTGGTATCTCATCCTATGCGTTTTCTGTCCATTTACCATGCGAGAGTTCTACAGGACTCAGGACTTGCTGTTTACAGACTGATATTATCCTCTGTTTTTTCACGCAACCATCCTGGTTATTTCACTGGATAGCATTCCTGCACCATCTTAACCAGGGGGAATAGATTCTCTATATATCTTCTCAAGTAGGGTTCCACCTTCTTGTTATTAGATGAATCTTTCCTCTTCACATCTCCCATGTGAATGTTCTTATGGGCATATCTCTGCTTAATTGCAGACATTTATCTTTAGACATGTATATTCATGTATGTATATATCTCTATATACTTCTCTATAGATACATATGTCTGTAAGCTGTGTGTGCATATGTTATGCCCCTCCAGATCTCACTATAGATATATATATATATATATACACACACACATATATATATATATATATATATATCTGTCGAGATGCTTCCTTATAGGTAGATATGCATTTACATTCTTATCTCTCTAACTATCTATGCTTATAGAGGTTTTACCTTCCTATAGGTTCCAGACAGTGGGCTTGCATATGTTCATACTGTCCCACAGTATGTCTGGGGTATTATGCACACAACCACTGCTGTGGTACCGACAGCTCCTACCTTAACCCTAGGTTTAGGTATCCCTGAAGCTCCATGCTCCGATATTTTTCCTATCTCTCACCAGTTAGGAAAGACAGGGTGGATCTTCAGTAGATCTGAGGTTTCAACCCTTCAGACATCTGTCCTTGGGAATACGGGCCTTTTTTCCCATACCCCTTCTTCCCTCCAGGACAGGGCTAGTTTGTCCAAATCGTTCAGTCTTCCTCTTTTGCTCCTACCTGTGAGTAACTCTGTAGCCAAAAGAGTTCCCAGCTTTTTCCATAAAGCTTTCCACTAAAGACCTACCATTTTTGTACTACCCCAGTTGACACCTGGGTCACCTGTCACTTCCAGATTTGGACCTTCACCTTCACTTCAGTGAGGTCACCTTGAAGATTCCTCTACTGGATCCCCAGTAGACTCCATCATCCTCTCTACTTCCTGCAATCCAGTAGGTGAGGTCCATATTGTGATTGTTCATTTCAATATTTTCTTGATACTTCTCATACATACAAGGACTCCTTACCGGTAGTCCTATTTTAGGTTAGCTGTTTTTTCTACAGCTCCTCTCTATTCAACTCCTACCCTCCATCCTCAGGATGCCTGGCCATATGAGGTGTAGCATGTTCCAATCCCCGCCATGCTAAGGCTCCAGGCATCTTAGCTTGGGAGTCCCCATATGTGAAGACTCATTCCTGCTTGTTCCTGGAGATAGCACAGTTACTTACCTGTAACAGGTGATCTCTGGGAACAGCAGCAATAAGTCTTCACAACGCACCCACCTCCCCTAGGAGTTGTATCTCTCTATCTATCTTCCTTTCCTCTTTCTCTCAGCTATAAAACTCAACTGAGGAGAGACAGTTGGAAAGGCGTGAAGGCAGCACGCAGGTGCTGAGGGATGCTCCCAAAAGCTTTCTGATTGGACGCTGGGGAGCGTTCCCGCGCAGGCTCTGTCGGTACCGACGTACCCATATGTGAAGACTTATTCCTGCTGTTCCCAGAGATCACCTGTTACAGGTAAGTAACTGTGCTTTCTCGACAGTGCTTGAATGAGAATCGTCTGGTTACATTTCATAACGAAGTGCTTGAATGAAGGAAACCCCCTGAGGAAACTCATCGAGGTGAAATGCTCATATGGTGCCCGAAAGTGGCGTCGGGGCATGTTGCAGATAGCTAAGATAAGCACTTTTTTTACCTTTATGGAGTACGTTCCTCAAATGTGTGACCCTAGTTTCCATAAGAGGTCGTTGATGCAATAACTGGCAATGTACAAAGAGATAAGTCCTGAAAACAATGCCAAGATAAGTCTGAGACCTCTGGGTTCACACATATTTAAGACCACAGACCTTTCTAAGTTTAATGCAAACATATTCGGGAAATGATTTGAAAATTCAAAAATTAGAAGTCCATAATTGTCTGCCAATAGACCTAGCCTTAACGATAATTGGAGGAATGATCATTTAAATATTGCTGTTTCTGCTCCTGGCTACCACACCCGGACAGGGTGGCCGCCGATGCTTTTCTAGTGCCTTGGTCGGTGGGCCTTCTGTATGCATTTCCCCCGACACCTTTGGTGGCCAAGACTCTGTTCAAGATTCTGCAGGACAGAGCCTCAGTCATCCTTAACGTCCCTTGGTGGCCCAGGCAACCCTGGTTTCCGCTTCTACTGCAGCTAGCGGTGGAGGCTCCCATTCCCTTGGGGTCCTCCCCGTGCTTCTTATCTCAGGAGTGGGGCTCTCTTCTGCACCTCACCCTCAGCTTCCTCACCTTAATGACATGGCTGCTGAAAGGGTAATTCTCGCTTTGCTCCTCCTTCCAAGGAATATTGAGGTGGTCTTGCTGGCCTTGTGGAGGCCGTCGACCAGACGGACCTACACCTTCAAGTGGCGCAGATTTGCGTCGTAGTGTGAGGAGCAGGAGGCGGATCCTTTCTCTTGCCCGGTGGGGGTGGTTTTGCAATACCTTCTCCATATCTCTGATTTGGGCCTCAAATCCAACTCTGTCAGAGTGCACCTCAGTGTCCTTGCGGCGAACCAATTCCCAGTGGATGAGAAGCCTCTTTCCGCCCACCCCTTGGTCTCTCGGTTTCTGAGGGGCTTGCTTCTCTTGAAACCCCCAGTCTGCCCCCTGGCGACCGAATGGGATTTGAATATGGTGCTAGGGCAGCTTACTAGGCCGCCCTTTGAACTGATGGCGACCTGCCATCTACACCATCTCTCTTGGAAAGTGGTTTTCTTGGTGGCCCTCACGTCCGCCCGGAGGGTGAGTGAGTGAGCTCCAGGCCCTAGTGTCAGAAAGGCTTTACACCAGATTCTATAGGAATCGGGTGTTGCTTCGCAAGCACCCCAAGTTCCTTCCGAAAGTGGTCTCCTTGTTCCACTTCAACCAGGAGGTGGTTCTGCCTACCTTTTTCCCAGACCGCATGCTAGTCAGGCAGAGACGGTACTGCATACCCTGGACTGTAAGAGGGCATTGGCCTTCTATATCCAGCATACGCAACCTCATCGGAAGGCTTCTCAGCTTTTCGTATCCTATGACCCCAGTAAGCTGGGGGTGGCTGTATCAAAGCATACGCTGTCTACCTGGGTAGCAGATAGTATTGTCTGGGCATACAAGGCAGCCGAGCTTCCGATGGAGTGTCGTTTTATGGCCCTTAGGGTCAGAGCCATGGCGGCATAAGTGGCTCATTTGCACTCTGTTCCTCTGGTGGACATCTGCCGGGCCACCACCTGGTCTTCGAGTCAGACTTTCGCAACCCATTATTCCATAACCTTTTCGAGATCTAGGCAACTCCTGCCCTCCGAGCCTTCTGTGTTCAGGCTACCGGAGTGCTATTCCTTTAGTTGGATTTCTATTGTAGCTGCTTGCGGCTCTTGTAGAGGGAGCCTTTTTTGGCTATGGGTTCTCAGTAGCCTATAGCTGGGGAGTCCTATATGCGAGGACTGACTTCCTGCTTGTTCCCAGAGAAAGCGTGGTTACTCACCTGTAACAGGTGTTCTCTGGGGACAGCAGGAATCAGTCCTCACGACCCCCCCTCCTTCCCTTGGAGTCGCAGTCCTATTATTATTATTCTATTTGTTCTTTTGCCGTCTTTTTTAGTTACGTCTTTTGACTGAGCAAGATGGCACCCTTGGGCGGGAAGGGGACCCTGCGCATGCGTGATAGCAACTCCCAAAGGCTTTCTCTGAAAGCTGGGGATTTGCTCCGCACGAGGACTCTGTCGGCGCTGACGTCACCCATATACGAGGACTGATTCCTGCTGTCCCTGGAGAATACCTGTTACAGGTACGTAACTACGCTTTACAACAGTTTAGAAGGGGGTAATAGAATCTTACTTTATAGTTTTTAGGTAGTAACATTTATGAAATGGGATTTGGACCGAGGGAGAGCTCTAGATGTGGTGTATTTAGATTTCAGTAAAGCCTTTGACACTGTTCCTCACAGGCGACTTATAAACAAACTGAGCACCCTAGGGATGGACCCTAAAGTTACTGCTTGGGTTAGAAATTGGTTGGGTGGGAGGCGACAAAGAGTACAAGTAAATGGAGCTCACTCTGAGGAGAAGGATGTTACCAGTGGTGTGCCCCAGGGATCTGTCCTTGGTCCGATTCTTTTTAACATCTTTGTTAGTGATATAGCGGAAGGGCTGTCGGGTAAGGTTTGCCTCTTTGCAGATGATACCAAAATCTGCAATAGAGTAGACACCCAGGAAGGTGTAGATAACATGAGGAGGGATCTAGCTAAGCTTGAAGAATGGTCTAGAATTTGGCAGCTGGGATTTAATGTTAAAAAATGTAAGGTCATGCATTTGGGCTGCAGCAATCCAAGGGAGCAATACAGTATAGGAGGTGAAGTACTTTTGTCCACTAAAGAAGAGCGGGACCTAGGCGTGGTTGTGTCTGATGATCTTAAAGTAGCTAAACAGGTAGAAAAGGCGACGGCAAAAGCTAGAAGGATGCTTGGGTGCATACGGAGAGGAATGGCTAGCAGAAAAAAGGAGGTGATAATGCCTCTGTATACGTCTTTGGTGCGACCTCATTTGGAGTATAGTGTGCAGTTCTGGAGACCGCACCTTCAAAAGGATGTGAACAGGATGGAGTCGGTGCAGAGGGTGGCTACTAAAATGATTAGTGGGCTTCATTATAAAGCATATGAGGACAGACTTAAGGATCTTAATATGTACACCTTAGAGGAAAGGCGGGATAGAGGTGATATGATTGAGAGATTTAAATACCTCCGTGGCATAAATGTTCAGGGAGAGAGCCTCTTTCACTTGAAAGCAAGTTCTGCTACGAGGGGACATGGGATGAGGATGAAGGGAGATAGATTCAGGAGTGATATGCGGAAATATTTCTTTACGGAAAGAGTAGTGGATCCATGGAATAGTCTCCCAGTGGAGGTGGTAGAGATGAGGACAGTAACTGAATTCAAAAAAGCATGGGACCAACATAGAGGATCTCTAAAGGTAAAAAGTGGACTGTTGTAGTTGTTGATATGGAAGGACAGACTAGATAGGCCATGTGGTCTTTTTCTGTCATCATGTTTCTATTTTCTATGTTTCTAAAATACCAAGCCTCAGATGTCCAACAACCACTTTTTCTGCTGGTGTCCGAGAAATACTGAAGCGTACCCCTAGCTGCACCAGCATTATTGCCAGTTGTGATGTCACTAGAAGTTTCTAGTCTTTCTCTGTTTCCATCTGCTGTCAGGGGGACATAACCCACTAATCTAAGAAGATGATCCTGAAGTGTCAGCTAACTGTTCGTTTGGTCCTGGTTTTTACAGGAGTAATTGAGAAGGCAATTGTGCTTTCTTCTCTGGAATTTATTATGCCTCTCAAATCCAAAATTGAGAGCTTCCTATCTTGACTTCTTAATTCAGTGCTTGTCAACCTTCTCTTTCAGGCACACCTTGTTAATTGGGTTTTCAAGATGACCACAGTGAATAAGCATGAAATAGATTTGCGTTATGTTAGAGACCTATTGTATGTGAATCTATCCCATGCATATTTATTGTGGTCATCCTGAAAACCCAACAGACTAGTCATGCCCCTAGGAGAGGTTTGAGAAGGACTGCTTTAATTGATGACTCTTGGATGTCCAGTTTTGTAAAATCTGCCATTTATGCTTGTAAGTGCTAGCATTTATAAGCTTATGTTGCAAAATCTCAACTTACATGTATAAGTTGTGACACTTAACATTCAAAACCTCGAGTGGTGCTGCACCATTTGAATGTGTTTGTTTCAAGAAAAGGCTGTACCCGCTGGATGTGCTGCAGAATAGATGTGTTTCCCGCTGTCTCTATGTATATTTTACTGTCTCTGTGCAAGCGAGCCTTTCATAAAATACTCTGTAAATTGTTCTCATCCAGATTTGAATGTTTTATTTCCTACCTAGATGCCTTATGCAAGTTGAATTTGAAATGTCTTTTGTAAAGAATGTAAATTAAAGACCATTAGAAACAACCAGTCCAGAAACGTGACAGCGAGGGACAAAGAAAACTTTATCCTTAATAAGGACGAATTTGCCAATTAACCCAATTGGCAAATTCATCCTTATTAAGGATAAATAAAGTTTTCTTTTCCCCTCGCTGCCACATTTCTGGACTGGTTGTTTCTGCTATTTCCGTGGCAGCTTGCTGCTGTTTGGTGAATTAAAGACCATTAATCATCAATATTTTCTCCAGGAACAAGCAGGAAGTCAGTCCTCACATATAGTGATGTTGGCATTGATGGAGCCCGCACAGAATCACTCCCCGCTTTCAAAGAAAGTCTTTGGGAGTTAGGCCACACATGCGAGGTCATCTTACTGTCCAAAGGTGCCATCTTACCTCAGTCTTCTTTTTTCCGCGGAGCCCCACAGATGTCCTGTCTGTCCCCAGTAAAAGTAGATTTTTTTTCTAACCCTCTCTTAGTGTTTCCACTCTTATTTTTGCCGGTCTCTTCCCGATCTCCTTCTCTCCACTCGAATCTGCCCTTGCATCGGTGTTTTTTCAAGGGTCCTTTTTTCTTTTTTTGGTGTGCTAGTTTTTTCTCACACCCTCCTTGACCGAGATGTCTGTGTGCGCGCAGTTGTAAGTGTCATCTTCCCCACTATGTCTTCGATCAGAAGATTTCAGCAATGTGGCAAATTCTGCCATAGCATTTCCATAATGGACCGCCACAGTTGCTGTATCAAGTGCCTTGGTGTGGATCACGACGATTCCACTTGCCCACTCTGCCTGCAGATGTCGAGCAAGAGCCGGAGAAATCATGAAAAGCAGCGGGGGGAGCTTTTTGGCTGAAAGGTCTTTGCCACGATGCTGGCATCGAGTCTAGAATCACTGCCCTCGGAGACTGCGTCTAACAACTTGGCGTCACGCGCATGTACTCAATCCGAGCCCCAAGGTCACGGAGCCTTGGACTGGAGGTCATCTTTGGAGGACCTCACCCATGAGTCCAAGACATCATACAAGTCGAAGTTGAAGTTTGATCCCAGAGCGGGGGTAAGACCTCTTGTCCCCGGCCTTGGAATCCCCGAACCAACCCTGAAGGTGATGGCTGGGAGCGGCCCTCGAAGCTGCCTTTGTGGGAGGAGACTCCCACTCTGTCAGGGGATCGAGCTCAGTTCTCCGACACGATCACCATTGGTGATTCCCCTTCGAGGGAGCCGACTTTAGGCTTGATGCCTTTGAGACCTGAGTTGATCACTGCGGACCCTACTGGCATTGAAGCCAAGATGGCTGCATTGGAATCCAGTCTGGCTGCTTTCCTTGAGGCGCAGTGGGGCCCGATGCCTGGAGTTTCTGGGTCGTCTGTGCTGACATTGGGACTCTCAACTGCGAGGACCTACCCAGAGGACATCCAGTTGGTCTGGATCGATTCATGACTCGCTCGGAGCCATGTCAGTTGGCCTCCCACTCGAGACATGACTTGCCCCCAAGCACCGTCAGTTGCCTTGCTCTCCCTCTGTACCGGTGGCTCATCGCCCCATTGACAGCCCAGGCCTTGAGGTCTTGTCGGTCTGGGAGACTAATGATGAGTTGAGCAGCATCATGTTACACAGGGATGTCCCCGCTGAGGACCTTGTGTTCACGTTTGTCTGGGGGATGTTGAAGGCCCTGGCCTTTGTGGCAGAACCAGAGGATGAGTCTCAAGCTGAGGACTTGGAGATTCTCTACTATGAGGTCCCTCCGAGAGAGGCACTGACGGTGCTGATGCCCCCTATCCTAGAGTGCTAGCTGTTCAGGATGTGGGAGATCCTAGTGAAGGTGCTAATAGTGAGCCGGCGACTAGATTCCCAATATCGAGTTGGCAAAAGCCTGGGCTTTACAAAGAGACAACTGCCTTACAACTCAATCATGGTGGAGTCGGCCATGCATCACATAAAGAGTCAGAAGACGCACTTCTTGGTGCCCCCCCTGGTAGGGAGGCCCGCACCATGGATGGGTTTAGCAGAAAGTGCTTCTGGGGCTCGATGCTCTTGGCCTTCATCCATCCTTACCAGCTGTATATGGGCATGTACCTGAGGGATCTGGAGAAGGAGCTTGCCGAGTTCTCAGCTGGGCTGGCAGGTGAATCTCTCGAGTGCTTCCAGACCCTCATCTTCTTGGTCAAGGAATGCTCCAAATTCAGACTCGAGCAGCCTATGACTGCTTTGAGTCCGTGGCTGCGGTGGGCATTAGTGCCCGCTGCCTGGCCTTGGCTAGAGTCCTTGAACCTGGAGCAATGGATACAGGACAAACTGGCTGATGTCCCCTGGAGAGGAGAGAACCTCTTTGGCAAACCCATGACCGACAAGGCAGCTGAGTTGGAATCCGAGTATTTGACCAGGACTAGTCTGTCCCTGAAGACCGCTGACCCTTCCTGTCAGAAGGCTTTGGGGAAAAAGCCCTTCCACCCGAAAGTGAAAAAGGCTTATGGAAAATACCCCCAATTTCCGGCCTATCAGGCTCCCTAATAGGGTTATCAGGCCAAAGGCCAGGGGCACAGCCCCATAAGAGGAAAGCCCCCAAGTCCGAAACAGCCCCTCAACTGCAGCCTGGGGGGGGGGGGGTACTTTTGACTCCTTGGGCATAGCCCTTCTTCCTCCTGAGGACCAGGGCCGAAGACACATGGGAAGACGTCTTGTCTACTTCGCTCACCTCCTGGCCAGGTATCACCACCAGCGCTTGGGTGCTGCAGGTGGTGTGAGAAGGTTACCTTCTGCACCGACCAGACGCCTCCTCCCTTCTCCCAGTTGAACTTCCCATGACCTCCCTGCACAGAAAGCTCCTACAGAAGGAACTCACGTCCCTACTTGAGGATTGTGTGATAGAACCAGTCCCTCGGCCCTCTGGGGCATGGGCTTCTACTCCCGGTACTTCCTCATCTCAAAAAAGACAGGGGGCTTCTGACCCATCCTGGATTGGCGGGACCTAAACCGCTTTCTGGTCAAGGAGAAGTTCAAAATGCTATTCCTTGGAACATTGCAGCCCTACCTCCAGCAGGGAGAGATTGACTATGCTCCTTGGATCTCAAAGATGCCTATACCCACATCCTGATCCATTCCTGGCACCATCAGTACCTCCGCTTCATCACTGGAGAGGCTATTACTGCCAGTACCGGGTGCTCCCCTTCGACCTCTCCTCAGCCCCCCCAGGTGTTCTGAAATGCCTGGTGGTAGTTGCCACTCACCCCCACTTGCTGGGAAACTTTGTCTTCCTAAAGGCAAACTCGCCAGAGGAGGTTTGTTATGTGGCCCACTGTAACATCAGGGTGATGCAGCATTTGGGGTTCGTGATCAACTTCCCAAAGTTGCATCTGCTACTGACCCAGCACCTGGAGTTCATAGGAGCCCTTCTGGACTCAACCTGGGCCAGAGCCTTCCTCTTTTTAGACCGGACGCTCTGTTCATCTCTTATGACATCAACAGGCTCAGTGTTGCAGTCTCTTTCGCCTATGAGCTGGCTGGACGCGCTCTGGAGCATCATGTTACAGCACATAATATGAGCACCATGGCATTCTCGGTGGCCACCTGTGCTCTGTCCCCCGGCAAGATATCTGCTGTGCCACCACCTGGTCTTTGGTCCATACCTTCACAGTGCATTACTGCTTGGAAGAGAGCTCACGGCGCAATAGTGCCTTCGGCCAGACAGTACTTTGTCACCTCTTTGAGGAATAGTGTAACTCCTTCCTCTGGCCCTTTGTGTCCAGTTTACCGCAGAGGTGATTCCATCGTCAGTGTTAGGTCTGCATCACTGGACTTCAAGCCATTCGTCTCTCTTTGCTGCCCTTTATGATTCGCCTGTGGCTCCTAGAGGTTTTTTCAGTAGCCTGTAGTTTGGAGTCCCATATGTGAGGACTGACTTCCTGCTTGTTCCTAGAGAAAGCATAGTTTCTCGCCTGTAACAGGTGTTCTACAGGGACAGCAGGAATCAATCCTCACAACCTTCCCTCCTCCCTGTGGAGTTGTTTTTCTTTTTATGCATGATTAAACTATGTCGTCATACTGAGAAAAGATGGCATCTTTGGGCAGGAAGGTGACCGTGCATGTGCTGCCCAACTCCCAAAGGCTTTCTTTGAAAGCTGGGGAGTGATTCCACACGGGCTCCGTCTGTGCTGATGCATCATGTGTGAGGACTGAGACCTCCTGTTCCCAGAGAACACCTGTTACAAGTGAGTAACTACGCTTTACTGTATTTGTTACAGACATCCCGGCTGGCACTTTCTGCAGCATCAGCGACACATCAAGCCCAGAAACCGTCTCTTCCAGTTACTGGTACACCATCCAAGCCAGCTCTTCTTACTGCCATTTCTGTTGCTCCTAAACCAGTTACAGCTTTTGCATTTTCTTCTGTAGCCACGACTGCTGCCCATGTACCAGTGAACCGGGAGGATCATTGGGATGAGGACACTTTCATTGGCTTGTGGGATGATGAGAAAAGATCTATGCCAGACTGTGAAGAATCCAAACTGATGACAGAATCAACATCACCGCCACCTGTCACATCAAATAAACAGCCCATTTCAGGTCTGGTTCAAATATCAGAAACTATTTCATCAGTTTCCAAGGTTCCTGTAGTGTAACAGACTGTTATCTATGGCTATGGCCATGTCAAGCAGCAGACAGAATACATAAATTTCATACTTTGGGTGTTGCAGTATGCACTGCTGATAAAGTAAAGTGAATTGATGGGTCTGTCATAGCTGAAGATGCTGCAGATGGATTTCCCTTTACTCTGAAGGGGGAGTCTTCTGAGTCCCTGAGTGGTCTCTATAGCATGCAAATGTTCTGAGGGATCTTGGCTTGAATTGTATATTGATGATTTGATAGGATCATACCTTGCATAGTATGCAGGTGTATAGGGGGACATGACTTGATGAAGTTTCATCCTCTTGGTGCTTCTGCTTATTATGCAGTTGCACTAAGTGAGATGGCTTTATATTGTTCCTAAAGATGTGCAACTTGCATTGGTGTCTGTATGGGGGGGATGTATATCTTGCAAGATGAACGTCTTCCTAAAGTGTATTCTGGATTTACGTTCCAGATGTGTCTGTTGGTAAATTAGAGCAGATTCATTATGGGGAGAGGATTACCCTGCGTCCTGATTCTTTATCTATCTAGGTGTATTTGCCACTGCTATCAACCCAGTGTAACTTCTGTGCCTCAGCATATATTTCACAAGGGAATTTATCTCACTTAATTCTCATAGTTTGTCGGTGTCTTTAGTGTGTTGGCATTTTTTCACCTTTGGCAGTTTCAATTCTGAATAGTGTTATTTTTCTGTACTATATATATTAGGGCAGGGCTTGAAATACTCAGATGTTGCTCCATTTCAGCCTCTAGCCCAGTAGCAGAGCTCTTTTCTTGTAGTTTTAGCTACCTCTTACTTGGGAAGGGCTGTGTTTTTTTCAGTTACGGAGGCTGCCATTTTCTTCTTACAGTTTGTGATTTCTTCAAGGACAAGCAGGATATGGCATCCTCATGACATTGTCTGACAGAGCACAGCTGGGTAAAATTTAGCAAAGCTCACAAGGCTTTCTAGTCCAGTGAACGATGCATGTGCAGGTTCTCCTGCACTAGCAGCATCGCACAGAGTTCCTTCTTTTTCATGGAGTCCAACGGTCATGTCTTTTTTTCTACAAGATCTGTAAGTAACATTTCTCTCCAAAAACCCTTATTATCAGGACCACCTTGGGTTTACCCCTTTTCCTTCTTAGAAAAGGTCTAAATGTATTTTTTGTTGACGCTTCTTTTACAGTTTGGAGTTGGTGGAGTAGCCTAGTGGTTAGAGCAGTAGCCTGGTGACCAAAGAGACCACTGGCACTCCTTGTGGCCTTGAGCCAAGTCTCTTAGCTCTTCATTGCCTCAGGTAGAAACTTATATTCCTTAGCACCCCACTAGAGCAGTCTGAGTGGGTTATGCTCCCTTGCCAGCAGGTGGAGGCAGACCTGAGCAACTTTCAGTGATGTCTTCACCTGGTACAGTCAAACCTCGGTTTTCGTGATTAATCCGTTCAAAAAACGTCTGACTAAAACCAAATGTATGAAAACTGAAGCAATATTTCCCATAAGAAATAATGTAAATTCAATTAATCCATTCCAGACACACAAAAATATTAACAAAAATACATTTAATAGAGAATAACTATATTTTTACATACAGAAAACAATGAGAAATAAATATAAATGACTAATAAAATGGATAAATGAACATTTAACATCGCCTTCTTTATCAAAGGGCTGGCACTCGGAACTTTCTTTGGCCCCATGGTGGCTTATTTATCAGTCACACTCAATAAACAAGCACAAAAAACAATGGATTTGTTTTGGATGAATGCGCGGGGTGATGCTTACTCAACGAGAAACAAAGGCAGACAGTCAATCAGCAAGAGAATCAAAAAGAGCCAAATGGAAAGTCTGGTGAAGAATCCCACTTCTGGCCACAAGATGGTGCTCCAGACTTTAACTGTACGAAAACCCAGGGGATGTAGGAAAACTGGGACAAAATCTCGACGAAAAAAGTCGTCGAAAACTGAATCGTACGAAAACAAGGACTTAAGAAAACCGAGGTTTGACTGTATATCGTCTGATGCAGCACTGAGAAAAGACAGTGATTGTCTGCCTCCAGCAGGTGGCAAAGTGTGTGGGCTGGTGCAGCAGTGTGGATAGGCCTGACTCTCCTGGCCCACACTACGATGCAGAGGCTTCAGTATTGAATCTGGAAGGACACAATGGTGCTTGGAACAAGGGTACATCTTTGACTCCTCACGCAGACAGCTTCCCAGGATCCAGTGCTCCTGAAGAGCAGCAGGAAACCGCACAGGGCACCTGAGGGGGCTGGTAAATGGGCCCAGTCCCCTTTCCCTCTTGTTCTTATCTGCCTGCTATGCTTTCACTGGTCAACATTGAAATTGTTACTGACTTTAAAAGGCCCTAATCTGTAGTATCTTGGTGAGCTGAACACGAATATAACATTAAAAAAAAATTTATTGGCTCTCATTTTGAAGATATTGCATGTAGTTCATTTTTGACGTTTCACTGTGTAAATTTATCCAGTAGGACATCAACAACATCCCAAATAAGCCTTGAATGATGTAATATTGCATCACATTGCATAATACCAGCATGCACACATCATCCAGAGTTGATTGCATCATTTTCTGATGCAATGCACTATATGCAGTCGGAAAGGTTGAGCATTTAAAATATTTCAGACTGTGTGCGAGACAGTTTAATCTACTGTTACATGTAACTTTTATTAATCATATAATTTTAGCCATTTAGGTACAATACAGAACAGTAATGCTGCAAAAGTGCATTAATACCATTGACAATTTCTGCTACATTTGTGGGGAAGTGACATTTGCCAGCCAGAAGAAAAGTATCACTTCTCAACTGAAGAAGGCATACCATCTTTACTTCGGATGCAAGATTGGTGACCAAGACAAGCCTTGGGCCCCGTATATATGCTGCGCTACATGTACAACACAGCTTTCACAGTGGTTGAATTGCAAAAGACCATCAATGCTGTTTGCAGTCCCCATGGTGTGGAGAAAGCCAAGCAACCACATAAATGACTGTTACTTCTGCTTGGTTCCTCCTCTTTCCAGCGGAATAACGAAGCAAAAGAAGTCGAGCATAGTCTACCCAAACATTCTGTCCTCATTGAGACCAGTTCCACATGGTGAGGGACTTCCTATTCCAGAACCTCCATCAGAATAGTCTCTTGATTCATCTGATGAGTACACGGGTGAGCCGACCTGTTCTTCTCCTGGTCCGTCAGCATGCAGTTACCCAGATTTTCACAGGGATTCATTATCAACTCCACACAGAATAACACAGGAAGAACTAAATGACCTGGTTCGTGATTTGGACTTATCCAAGAACAAGGCAGAATTGCTAGGATCAAGACTCCAACAATGGAATTTTCTAGAAGAAGATGTCAACATTACTCCATATCAAAAGCGCCACCAGCAGTTGGAGCCTTTCTTCAGAAAGGAAAGTAATCTGATATTCTGTTCTGATATTGAAAGCTTCATGAATGCCTTAAAAATCGCTCGACCCACAAGACTGGAGACTATTTATAGACTCTTCGAAACTGAGTCTGAAGGCTGTGCTTTTGAACAATGGAAACCGTCTTCCATCTATTCCAGTAGCGCATTCCGTCCACATGAAAGAGACATACGATAACTTAAAGCATCTACTGACTTCCATTAACTATAACAAGTACAGCTGGCACCTCTTTGGTGACTTGAAGGTAGTTGCCCTTTTAATGGGACTGCAGCAGGGATATATAAAATACATATGTTTCTTATGTGAGTGGGATAGCCGAGCAAGAGATTGGCACTACTTGCGGAAGGAATGGAATAGCAAACAAAATGTAATAGTTGGAGAGAAGAATATCTGGTTGAGGCTCACAAAATCCTGCTACCACCCCTTCGAAAAACTTTGTGAAAGCCATGGACCGCACTTCGCCAACTTTCCGATACCTGCATGAAAAATTCCCTCGACTTAGCGAAGCAAAGATTAAAGAGGGAGTTTTTGTGGGTCCTCAGATTCGAGAGCTCTTCAAAGATGACAGGTTCAACAACTTGCTGCAGGGTGATGCGAAACAAGCATGGAATGCTTTTCGCCTAGTGTCGTCAAACTTTCTCGGGAATATTAGGGCAGAAAACTACAAGGAGCTAGTAGAAGACATGCTGATGCAGTATCAGAAACTTGGCTGCACTATGTCTCTAAAGATCCATTTCTTTGATTCCCATCTCGATTTCTTTCCTGACAACTGTGGTATGGTTAGTGATGAGCAGGGCGAATGTTTTCACCAGGATATCGCAACGATACCAGGGAAAATGGTCCACTACAATGCTGGCTGACTACTGCTGGACACTCCCCAGAGAAGCTCCCGAACAGCTGTACAAGAGACAGGCGAAAAAATCTAAGAAGTAGTCTATGACTTGGTTTTTTACAGATATTAACCGAAGGCCTATTATATTTCCTATTGACACACATTTCGTGATGTAAACATTAATTCTTGTAGATTCCAAAAATCTAGAGCCAACGTTGCAATTTCACTGTCATATTCGTGTTTAGCATATAAAAATTGATAAGAAATGACTATTTTTATTTCAGTGACATGACTTTTGTAAAAATTTGTTGACCAGTGTTTTTCTAAATATCTTGTGATTTTTTTTTTCTGTGTGACTTTTTCTCTCCGTTGATTTCAGTAGGCAGCCTCTGGACCTGCTGCTTTACATAAAGCAGCTCCAATCTTAAAAAACAAAACAACATAAAAAAACAGTTTTCTTCAGCAGCTGGGGCTTCTATACTAAAATTTCTCTGGTTGCCTTGACAGGCCTTGGGATTCCTTTATTGAGACTCTATTTTGCCTGGCCCTGTGCTTTTTTTCCCCTTTTGGTGCTGCTGATGTTTTCAGCCATGTGGCCATACAGTCTTTGACCTTTAGTGGGTTTTCTTTTTACCATGACTGCAAAGCCTGGAGCATATTTTTGCCTGCTTTATGGGACCTCCAGCTGGGGAGGGAGGGCAGGATCCAATTCTGTTTTTTGGCCTCTTTTTATATTTCTGGACATGCAAGTAAGCTCTGAAGCCACTTTGGGTGGCAGGTTGTGCCTGGCAGGGATGGAGCATGGCAGGGTGACCATAGCCACAAGCTTGGTAGCCCCTAGAGAGTCCTCCTGGACCCTATTGCTCAGCTGGCTTGCTCCACCGCTGCTGAAACAGCTCATGGGCTGTATTCAGGTGGACTGGCTGCATGGTAGACCTTTTGGGGGGAGGCCTGAGGCCCGGGGCTTCCACTGTGGGGCCAAGGTCCAAGAGCACTTATGTGTAGGCAGCTGGAGGGGGTCACAGCCCTCACATCACCCTTGTGTTCCTTGTCCATCAGCGTGCTCAGTCATTTACACTGCAGGTTTTTGCTGACGGACACAAGAGAAATCTCTATCACCTGCAAGATAAAGTCTGAGAAATAGAGTTGTGGTTTCTCTAAGGGCCTGTTTTGATCTTTGTGACCTGCCTTTTTCTGCTGGACCCTATTTATGCCCTTTCAGGTTGGTTATAGCAGCTCTGCAAGTTGCAGATCCAGCTTTCGGTCAGGATTAGTAAATGGGTCCCAGGGCAGTTTCTCCAAATGGGTTAGTTTTGCAATTAACCAAAAAAACTGCTCTAAGAGCCAAACTAATCCAACAAACAAACCAAATGCCTCTTAGTTGCCCAATCATTTCTAAAGAAATTACTATAAGAAATCTAAAATGTGGCCAAACATTCTCTTTAAGAAGATAACCAAAATTTTATTTTTTATACAGAGAGACCTCAGGATGGCTATAAACCCTTCATATGGCAAAACTAGTCATCATAGGGAATAGCAAGATACTCACATCACCGGTCTCCAACCTTTCCCATATTTCAATCCAAATTAATGCAATCTAAAAAAGTACTTTTCAAGATTTTTATTTATTTACTCATTTAATTAAAATATAATAATGTATCTATTAATATCTCCTTAATTCTTTTTAATTAGACAAAATGTGCAGCATAAAATTCACTAGCTGTGGTTGGTGGACTGCTGTGCTTTTCTTAGGGGGCGAGGTTATAGTTCCCTCCCCAAGTCTTGCTGGGTACCTTCACATGGTGACCACATTGTACAAAATCTATATTGAATCCCAGCAAGGCGACACTACGATTGAAGTATGGTAGGAACGTAAAAGAAAAATACATTCTGGCCGCATGATACCCAGGATAAAAAGTGCCCCCCATTGCTTACGCACCAGGTTCAACAATGGTGGTTGCAAAAGTGCAGATACTGCAGATGTAGATAATCTCCCTACCACAGATAAATGCCATGGCGAGCATGCTCGTTGACGCACTATGGCAGGAGAGAACGTTTATATTAATTTCTGTGGTTTAAGAAGATTAACTGTGGTTAAGTGAATTTCTGCAGATGAGGAGATAATGTACTGCTATTTTTATGCTACAAACTCTATTTAAATCTCTAAATATACAAAGAGTATATGCCAAAAACTGAAAGAAGAAAAGTGCCACAAGAAAAACTGCAAAAAGCAACTGATGCAGATTTCAGATCTTTCATTTTGCAGATCAAAGCAAAGAAATATGTGACTGATAAAATATTGAAGCAACTAAGGGCTTCCGTGGAGAAAGAAATACTCCCTGGCCACCCAGTCAAAGATATCAATCAGATTTGCCTGACAAGACCTGCCTCTGGTGAATCCATGCTGCCTCGGATCCTGTAATCCGCTGGACTACTGAAACCTCACTATTTTCTCTTTCAGCAGCGTTTCCAATAATTTACTCACCACCGAAGTTAAACTAACCGGCCTGTAGTTTTCAACCACATCCTTACTTCCGCTTTTGTGTAAAGGCACCACATGAGCCTCTCTCCAGTCCTTTGGCACCACTCCCGACTCCAACGAGGCATTGAAAAGGTCAGTCAGTGGAGCTGCTAGAACATCCCCCTCAGTATTCTAGGGTGTATCCCATCCGGTTCCATCGCTTTGTCTAAGTTGAGCTAGTTTCTCACAAACACAGTCTTCTGAAAATTGTTCAAGATGTCCCTCGCTTCTGTTTCTGTTTGTGGGTGTTTTCTGAGGTCCTGCTCCTGGTTCTTCATCTGTGAACACAGAACAGAAATATTTGTTAAGTAGTCCCGCTTTATCCTTATCAGCTTCTACATATTTCTCCCCTGCACCCTTGAGTCTGACAATACCACTTTTGCCCTTCCTCTTCTCACTAACATATCTGAAAAATGTCTTATCCCCCATTTTATTGCATTGGCTATTTCCTCCTCCTTTTGAATCTTTGCCTTCCTGATTACTTTGCTAGATTCTCTAAGTTTTTCCAAATATAGATGCCTGTCTTCCTCTCTCTGTGATCTCTTATATTTCATGAAGGCCTCCCTCTTTTTCTTCACTTTTTCAGCTACTTCTTTCGAAAGCCATAGCGGTCTCCTTTTCCTTTTACCTTTATTTACCATTTTAACAAAAAGGTTGGTTGCCCTTAAAATATCCCCTTTCAGTTTTGCCCACTGTTTTTCTACATCCCCCAGCTGTTCCCATCCCACTAACGACTCCCTGAGGTATTGGCCATCTTGGAAAAGTTAGTTGTCCTAAAGTCTAAGATCCTTACGTTTGAATGGATTCTAACAGCCCTAGTCCTAATACTGAACCACACCATCTGGTGATCACTGGATGCAAAATGATCTCCCACTACAATATCAGAAACACTTTCACCATTGGTAAGCACCAAGTCCAGTATGGCCCCTTCACGTGTGGGGTCTGTTACCAATTGCCTGAATAGTTCTCCCTGTAGAGAATCCAGGATCTCTTTACTTCTAGATGATACTGCAGCAGGAATGTGCCAATCAACATCTGGCATATTGAAATCTCCTATCAGTAGCAGTTCCCCTTTCCTAGAAATGCTGCGTATGTCTTCAATTAACTCTCTGTCCACCTCTTCGTCTTGTGAGGGAGGTCTGTATATCACACCAATGCAAATAGATTTCTCTTTCCCTCTTTCTAGTTTAACCCACAATGCCTCCTCTCTCCCTTTTAAGCTCTGTAATTCCAAAGCTCTAATAGTAGTTTTTACATATAGTGCCACTCCTCTTCCCCTTCTTCCTACCCTGTCCTTTCTGAATAAAGTATAGCCAGTTATAGTTACATCCCAATCATGGTTTTCTGTGAACCATGTTTCTGTAACTGCCACTAAATCCAAGTCAGTCACATCCACCAAAGCTTCAACATCAGGGATCTTATTTCCCATGCTACGGGCATTTATACACACTGCTTTCCATATGTTACCCCTGTTACCCATTTCCATAAAGCTATTTAATGTATCACCTACCTGGGGGCTTTCTTCACCCATCCCCAATGAATCTAGTTTAAAGCCCTTTTCAGTAGATTAGCCCTTTTCAGTAGTACTACCGAAGATGTGTTGACCTTTCTTGGACAGATGGATGCCATCTCTGCTCTGCAACACTTGGAACAGCATCCCATGGTCTAGGAAGCCAAAACGCTCTCGATGACACCATCCACGCAGCCATGCATTCATCTCCAGGATGCGAGCCTCTCTGCCTTGGCCTTTACCCTCAACAGGAAGGATTGAAGAGAATACCACCTGTGCACCTGCTTCACCCTCTGTCCCAGAGCCATGAAGTCACTTTTGATACGTTCCAAGGGATACCTGGCAGTATCATTTGTTCCAACATGGATTAGCAACATTGGATAATAGTCAGTGGGCTTGATGAGTCTCGGCAAACTCTCTGTAACATCTTGGATTTTGGCACCAGGCAGACAGCATACCTCTCTGGACATCAAGTCTGGTCGGCAGATGGATGCCTCAGTAACCCTCAGAAGAGAGTCTCCAACCACCACTACCCTTCGCTTCCTTGTGGTCACTGATTCTGCAACTTTGGGGTACTTGAGCTCTGGTTCTTCCCTTTCCAGGGATGCTTTCACCTCCTCCACTTCCAGGGCTGCATAATGGTTCTTCAATTCAAGGGCTGGAGAAGTTGGATTGGTGATTCTGCAGGCCCTGGTGACTTGTGTCCAACCTTCGTCATTCTGTAGGCTCCCATCTTCTCTGCTGGAGAGCTTGGTTGCTGCAAGAAGCATCTCATCAATGTACTTCTCACTGTCTTGAATGCTCCTCAGCCTCGCCACCTCCTCTCTGAGTTCCTCCACTTGCTTCCCCAGAGCTTCAGCATGCTGGCACCCTGCACATGGAATCGGTCCTTCAACTGGCATTAGGACCTCTTTCTGGACAGAGGCAGAAGTTGTAACGGGGGCAACAGCTTTAGCGATACGATTCTTCCCAGCCATTGTTCTCTTCGTGGAGCTTAAGTATTTGTTAAAGCAAAAGAGAGAGATCTACCAAGTACCAGCCGGTTTCCCAGCTGTCCTTTCAGACAAAAAGCAGTTAAATCTCTTTAGTTATATTCAAAATGTGCTGCTCCAAGTCTCTGTGCTTGGTTAAATGGGGAGGTGCCCTATAAATCAAGACTGCTCACTAGGGGTGGGTGGGAGTCGGGGTGGGTAGGGAGGGAACTAACACCTGATTAGGTGTCAGCAGTTCCCAAAAGCTGAGAAGGTTACTAGAGTTCAACAGCCTATTCTGCTCAAGGAAATTTCTACTAAAGCACCAAAAAGAAAGTAACTTTGCTTTAAAAATATACAAAAACCCTTTTAAGAGCTCCCAGTCAGAGAGCTAGCAATTTAATAAAAATAAACCCTCAAATCCTTACCGTTGTTTGACCTGTAGAGCCCCTGTTAGGAATGCCTGAACAGGGCAGGGCTCTGGAGCCTTTTATGCAGGTCTCAGCTGCTCTCAGGTAATCAGGCCCACTAACTCCTGATTAGGTGTCAGCAGTTCTGTGATAAGACAGATAGGAGCAGGGAGGGAGTTCCAGAGAGGTGGGACAAAAAAAGAGAAGGCTCTGTTTCTGGCAAACTGGGAGCTTTTACTAGCCAAAGTTGGAATGGCTAAGGTTATTTGTGTAGCCACTTCTTTGGAGAACCAAAGAAGCATTTAGAAAAAGCAAACGTCAAACCTATGGAATGGCCTGTAGTAGCAAAAGAACTGGAAAGCAGATTAAAGTGATCCCCTGATGGAATACCCACTTTAGACTCAAACAGTTATCACTCCACCCAGACCTGGTGAATTGTAAACTTCAATTGTATAAGCAGCCAGACTTAACACCACAATGGCTTACTACAGGAAGAACATTTCTCCTTCCAAAATTATAGTCTAATAACTTGTCTTCTCCTTGAAGAAGTAGGCAGTCAGTCCTCACATATGGGTGACGTCTGCACCGACGGACCCATCACGGAAGCATCCCCCAGCTTTCAAAGAAAGCCTTTGGGAGATGCCACCATGCGTACGTGGTCCCCTTCCCACCCAAGGATGTCATCTTGCTCAGTCTACTTTTTTACGCGAAGCCCTTCAGACTCTGTCAGACTTTCCTCTGGAAAAGGTTGAATTTTTTGAACCTGGAATTTCAGTCTCCCCTCCGGTCTTGCACTCTTCCCGCCTACCGTCCTTGGTGTCGAGTTCAGTTCATTTTTATATAAGTCTTTGTTCTTTTTATATTCTGGCGCCTTCGTGCCCTTTTTCCCCGCTGGAAACCCAGAGAGTCTTCAACCTCACAGGGGTACTTTTTTCCCCCATGGCTACCAGTGGCTTTAAAAAGTGTGATCAGTGCTCTAAAATGTCCTTAACTGACACACATGACTGTTGCCTCAGGCCGGACCACGACCCTGCGGCCTGCAGTCTCTGCAAACAGATGTCCAGCAAGGCCCTGAAGAGCCACCAGCAGCAGCACAATAAGTTCTTCCCTGAACCCCCGATGCCTCCAAAGGCCAGGGCCTCTTCTGATGCCTCGACACATCAGGAGGAGCTTTCCGAACTCTAGCATCATCGTGGGTCCTCAGAGAGGGGGTCCCCCTCGAGGGAACACAGGAAGAAGAAGAAACCCTCGAAGGCAGTGTCCTTGGATGGTTCCGACCGGCTGGGAAGCTCTCGGGTCCAGTCCCGCAGTCTGAGGCACTCGTCTGAGGCGTCTGAAAAAGAGAGACCTGCCAAGGTCCCCCAGAAGGATCCAGTTGCGGACTGGCCTCCGTCTCCAGACACTATCCTCGTCGAGGATTCCTTGGGGCCCGCTCTGAAGTCTGTGGGACCTTCTGGCCTGCAGTCCAGAATGGCGGCCCTGGAGCGTAGTTTGTCTGCCTTCATGTGCCAGCAGCAGATGCTGTTATTTGGCACTTTTGGTTCATCTGCCCCAACCACCAGGCACTCGATGTCCAAGACATCCCTGGAGGCTGAGCTGATCCTCGGCCGAGGTCACGCTCGGCTTCCCGTTTGACTGGAGTTCGGTCATCCCCGGCCAGCCTACCGGGTGTTGACCACAGGGCTTCGGGGGCCTTGAAGCCCATGGAGCAGCCCGCCTACGAGTTATCCTCTGAGTACTCCAAATGGGAGACGGAGGAAGAGGAGTCTCCTGATACCCGTCGCCGCCCTGACGTCCCTTCCTATTCCCCAGTCTCAGAACCGTGGAGGTGGTCCCCATCAGAGGACATGGGCTTCTTGGATTTTGTCAAGGGCATGTCCAAGGCCCTGGCGTTCCCAATCAAGTCAGAGGAAGACCGTTGGGTGAATGAGCTGGAGGTCCTTCAGTACCAGGCCCCTCCTTGGGAATTGCTCACAGTGCCCATTCCTCCAATCCTGTAATGGCTTATGCTCCGCATGTGGGAGACACCAGCATCTCTGCTGCTGTTGAGCAAACAGCTCGATTCAATGTATTTGGTCCGCCGGAGCCCGGGCTTCCAGAAGTCAAAGCTGCCAGACAATTCCATGGTGGTGGAGTTGGCCATGCATCGGGCAAAAAGCCAGAACGCGCACTCCTCTGTGCCCCCTGGCAGGGAGGCCCGCACCTTGGATGCCCTTGGCAAGAAGTGCTGCCAGGGCTCAATGCTCATCTGCCGGGTCCAGGTCTGCCAGCAGTACATGGGCATGTACTTGAGAGACTTGGCAAAGGAACTCTGTATGATGTGCTTTTCTGACAATCTGTATGTAAGCAAAATTTGTACCTGCCTTGATTCGACAGTCCAAGAAGATTATCCTGTATATATGTATTTATGTATATATGTAAATGAACTCCCCCATAGCTAAGAAGTGTTAACTCTGTATGATGTGCTTTTCTGACAATCTGTATGTAAACAAAATTTGTACCTGCCTTGATTCGGCAGTTTCACAATAGTAATCCTACCCGCTTCTGATCGCTGGAAGGAGCGGGCTACAAATGCTTGCTAAATAAATAAAATAAAAATAAATAAACTCACCGGGTTCTCGGCTGGTCTCTCCGAGGAATCTTTGCAAGGAGCCTGTCCAAGGCCGTCCGTGAATGTTCCAAATTTATGTCTCGAGCAGCCTATGACTGATTTGAGTCGGTGCCCCGGGTAGCCGCGGTGGACATCAGTGCATGCAGCCAGGCTTCAGTCATTCGACCTCGAGCAGTGGGTTCAGGACAAATTGGGTAATATCCCATGCCAATGGGAGAACCTCTTCGGCAAACCCCATGACTGACAAAGCGGTCGAGCGGTCATGATGAGGACCAGGCTCTCCAAGAAGACCACTGCCCCTCCCCGACGGAAGGGCTCGGGTAAAAAGAACCCTTTTACTTGAGGAAGGGAGCTGCTTACCGAAACTACCCACCCTACCAGGCCTCCCCAGCTCCCCCACAGGGTCATCAGGCCAAGGGACATAGGCATGGCCCGCATAACCAGAAGGCTCCAAAACCCCAGGCACTGGCTCCAGCCCAGCCAGGGGGAAGCTTTTCACTTCTTGAGCATAGCCTCTCTACCCCAAGAAGATCAGCAGCCCAGAGGGGGACATCTGGCCCTCTATAACCAGAGGTGGGTGTCCATCACCATCGATTCCTGGGCTCTGAGGATAGTCAAGGAGGGTTACCTCCTACACCTGACCCAGACACCTCCCCCTTATTTCTCGGGAGAGCCCCTCATGTCTCCACTCTACCAGGACCTTCTGAAGGAGTTGGCAGGTTTTCTTAAGGACAAAGTAGTGGAACCGGTGCCCCACCACCTCAAGGGCAGAGGTTTCTACTCCAGATACTTCCTTGTCTAAAAGAGGACAGGGGGCCTAAGGCCCATCCTCGACCTGTGCAATCTCAACAAATTCCTGGTGAGGGAGGAGTTCAAGATGCTCTCCCTTGGAACATTGCTGCCAACCTCCAACTGGCTATGATTGGCTATGCTCCTTAGACCTCAAGTATGCTTATACCCACATCCTTATCCACCCCAACCACAGGCAGTACCTGCGGTTTGTGGTAGGGGGTAAACACTTTCAATACCGGGTGCTTCCCTTCGGCCTAACCTTTGCCCCGAAGGTCTTCTCGAAATTCCTGGTGGTTGTGGCCGCCTTCCTCAGGCTCCAAGGGGTCTTCATGTTTCTCTACCTGGACGACTGGCTCATAAGGGGAGGCACAGCAGGTCACTGCATGCACCATCCAGGTTCTGCATCACTTGGGCTTCGTCATAAATTACCCCAAGTCTCACCTCCTCCCGGCACAATGCCTGGAGTTTATCGGGGCAAAGCTCGACACCTTCCAGGCTATAGGTGGCAGCTTCCTGGGGTCATCTCCCTGGCCTCTTCAGCTAGGGAGTCCCCATATGTGATGACTACATTCCTGCTTGTTCCTGGAGATAGCGTAGTTACTCACCTGTAACAGGTGATCTCCGGGAACAGCAGGAATTTAGTCTTCACAACCCACCCACCTCCCCTAGGAGTTGTCTCTCTTTGTCTCTTTCCTCTTTCCCTCTATCCTTTCACTCAGCTACAGACTTAACTGAAGAGGGACAGGTGGAAAGGCGGGAAGGCAGTGCGCATGTGCTGAGGGATGCTCCCAAAAGCATTCCTATTGGACGCTGAGGAGCGTTCCGGCGCAGCCTCCGTCGGTACCGACGATACCCATATGTGAAGACTAAATTCCTGCTGTTCCTGGAGATCACCTGTTACAGGTGAGTAACTATGCTTTCTTTCCTAGATGCATAAGTTTGCATTTGTCCACATTAAATTTCATCTGCCATTTGGATGCCCAGTCTTCCAATTTATCAAGATCCTCTTGCAATTTTCCACAATCCTGATGGGTTTTAACAACTTTAAATAGTTTTGTGTCATCTGAAAATTTGATAACCTCACTCGTTATTCCCTTTTCTAGGTCATTTATGAATATGTCAAAAAGCAGCGGACCCAGTACAGATCCCTGGGGTTACTCCACTATTCACCTTTCTCCATTGAGAAAATTGGACATTTAGCCCTACCCTCTGCTTTCTATCTTTTAACCAGTTCCTGATCCACATTAGTACACTGCCTCCTCTCCCATAACGTTTTCCAAAAGTCTCTCTAACAAGTGTGAACGGTGTGCCAAGATAATGTCCCTCACCGACACACATGACTGTTGCCTAGGGCTAGACCACGACCCCACGTCTTGCAGTCTGTACACAGGGATGTCCACCGAGGCCCCCAAGAGCCGTCAGCTGCAGCACGACAAGTTGTTCCTGGAGTCCCCAGCTCCGAAGGATAAGGCCCTCTTTGAAGTCACGAAATCCAGTGGCACCACTGCAGACCCCAGTAGACGCCGTGGCTCTTCAGAAAGGGGATCTCCCTCGAGGGAACACAGAAAGAAGAAGAAACCTTCAAAGGCAACATCTCTGGATGGCTCCGATGGGTCGGATAAGCCCTGATCCAGGTCCTGCAGTCCACGATGGCTGTCGGAGGGATTGGAGTGGGAGCGGCGTACGAAGATCGCTAGAATTGAGTTGACCGCAGATTGGTCTTGGTCTTAGTCGCCAGAGCCTTTTCTCATTGGTGGAACTGGTGCTGGGCCCGAGTTTCTCAGTGCCCATGCCGATGACTGTGGAGCCTTCTGGACTCGAATCCAGTATAGTAGCCCTGGCGTGCAGTCTGACTTTCTTCATGGACCAACAGCAGGCGTTGATGTCCGGTACTATTAGTTTCTCTGCCCAGAGAACCGGGCCTTCGATATTGAGGACTTCCCCAGAGTTCGAGCTGATCCTCGAGACCATACAGCCCTGGGTCGATCCTCAGCCTAGGTCTCGCTCCGGGTTCTGCTTGACAGGACCTGGTGTCTTCCCCAGCTAGTGCTCATGGCACCATCCACAGGTCCTCAGTGGGACACAGGCAGGGCTCTGGCCCTGAGCCCGTGAGCCGCCCTTTCCTCGAGACTTCCTTCAACTCCTCGGAATGGGAGACCAAGGAGTCCCCGGACATCCAACGCCACTCTCGGAGTCCTGGTGTCTGTCCCCACAAGAGGACATGTCAAAAGCCCTCGCATTCCCAATGGAATTGGAGGAGAATCCTCAGACAGAGGAATTAGAATTCTCCAGTACGAGGCCCCGCCAAGGGAATCGCTCACAGTACCCATCCCACCCGTCCTGGAACGGCTAATGCTCCGTATGTGGGAGATACCGGCATCGGTGCCGGTGGTGAGCCAGCTGCTCGACTCATTGTATGGGTTCCACCAGAGCACAGGTTTCCAGAAGTCACAGCTGCTGCACAACTCCATGGTGGTGGTTTCGGCCATGCGTTGGCTCAAGAGCCAGAAGGCACACTCCTCGGTGCCCCGTGTAGGGAGGCCCACGCCTTGGATGCCCTTGGAAGAAAGTACTACCAGGGCTCGATGTCATTGGCCGGATCCAGGCCTACCAGCTGTAGATGGGCATGTACCTGAGAGACTTGGTGAATGAACTTGCCGGGTTCTTGGCTGGGCTCTCCAAGGAACCCCTAGAGTGGTTCAGGAACCTGTCCAAGGCCATCCGTGAGGGCTCCAAATTCATGACTCAAGCAGCCTATGATGGCTTTGAGTTGGCGAATAGAGTAGCCGCAGCGGGCATCTGTGCCCGAAGTCAGGCTTGACCGCAGTCTTTCAACCTTGAGCAATTGGTTCAGGACAAATTGGTCGGTGTCCTATGCCAAGGGAAGAACCTCTTTGGCAAACCTATGATGGAAAGGGTCGCCAAGTTGGAGTCTGAGTTTATGACGAGGGCCATTCTCTCCAAGAAGAAGGCTTCCCCTCCCCCGATGGAAGGGCTCAGGTAAAAATCCCTTTTACCCAAGGAAAGGGGTTGCTTACAAAAGCTATCCACAATTTCAGGCCTCCCCAGCTCCATCAGCAGGGTAAGGGACATGGGCAAGGCCCTCGTAAGCAGAAGACTCCCAAGCCCCGGCTCTGGCCCAGCCGGGGGGAGCTTTTGACTCCTTGAGTATAGCCTCTTTTCCCCAACGAATACAGCAGCACATGGGAGGACTTCTAATCCTGTATGCCCACAGGTGGCTAGCCATCACCACCGATTCCTGGGCACTCCAGGTGGTCAGGGAGGGCTACCTCCTCCTTTCTTTCCGAGAGAACCCCCCAGGTTTCCCCTTCACCGGGACTTCCTATTGAAGGAACTCGCAGGCCTTCTCAAGGACAAAGCGGTAAAACCAGTACCCCATTATCTCAGGAGCAAGGGTTCTATTCCAGGTATTTCCTCGTGCCAAAAAGAACAGGAGGCCTAAGGCCCTTTCTGGACCTGTGCAACCTGAACAAGCTCCTGGTGAGGAGAAGTTCAAGATGCTCTCCCTTGGGAACATTTCTGTCTTACCAACAGCAGGGATTCTGGCTGTGCTCCTTGGATCTGAAGGATGCTCTTCGACTTGGAAAAGAGACAGCTGAGGGGAGATATGGTAGAGGTCTATAAATTAATGAATGGAGTGGAACGGGTAAACGTAGATCGATTGTTTACATTGTCAGAATATAAAAAGACTAGGGTACTTGCAATGAAGCTACAGGGTAACCTGTTTAAGACTAATAAGAGAAAATATTTTTTCACTCAATGTGTAATCAAATTCTGGAATTTGTTACCGGAGGATGTAGTAAAAGCTGATTTCCAGGAACAAGCAGGAATGTAGTCTTCACATATGGGTATCGTCAGTACCGACGGAGCCTGCGCGGGAACGCTCCCCAGCGTCCAATT
The DNA here is from genome assembly GCA_033557465.1 of Ichthyophis bannanicus. Lineage (NCBI taxonomy): Eukaryota > Metazoa > Chordata > Amphibia > Gymnophiona > Ichthyophiidae > Ichthyophis > Ichthyophis bannanicus. Next base: position 663,787 of record CM066037.1, read on the forward strand.
AGAAAGCTTCTAGGAGCATCCCATAGCGCCTGCATGCTGCCTTCCCGCCTTTCCCAACTGTCTCTCTCCAGTTCTTCGTTTTCCGCGGCGCCGGCAGGTCGCACTTCCTGTCACCGCAGAAAATATCCCATTTCTTCTTCTTTTTTGTGGTTGCGTCTGCCTTCCTTCAACGCTACACTGGTACCGCCCGTTGTTCTTTCTTTTCCTTGTAAAAAAAAAAATCTTTTCCTGGAGTCTTCCAGCTTTTTTCTCCTCTGATGCCATGTGCCATTTTGGGCACTAGGCCCAACTTTCCTCTACAATGGAAAAAGCCGCTTCGGGTTTTAAAAAGTGTTCCAAGTGTGGCGGTACCATCTCTGTCACCGACACCCATGAGTGGTGCTTCAAATGTTTAGGTCCTGACCACTCTTATCTCCTAGTGTATTGCCTGTGGGATGATGTCGAAGAGGGGTCAGCAAAACCGAGCTGCTAAACTTAGCACCCCTTTTTCCCTCTGATGCAGCATCTGTGGCATCAATATCTTCCAGGGCTTTGTTTTCCTCCCATGGATCTCAGGTAACTAAACATAAATCTAGCTGGTCCTCAAAGGGTAGATCTCCTTCTAAGTATCGAGATGCCTCTGGCGTTGCCCTTGAGGGACTCACACCGGCAAAATTGCCCCGGTGGGAGGCTTTGGCTTCCAAAGCATCATCGGGGCTCCAGGATGTTCTCAAGGCCCCAACCTCGGCAGAACTACTGGTGCCATGCTCTGGGGTACCGGCCGTTTTGTCCGGTACTGATATCCAGGCATCGGCAGCATCGATAGACCAGAGATTCTTGGCTATTGAACGCAGTCTGGCGGCTCTTCTTTCGGCATCGATGCCCCCGAAACCGCTTCAGACATTTCAACCGGTACCGGCACCTATATCGGTACCGGGGCCAATTGCATCGACATTGGCAGGTGGACTACCGGTACTGACGCATGCTATGCCCTCCGGTACTGACAAGTCGGTACCGGATCCTGTCGATACTGACTTCAATCGGTACCGGTATCGTATGCTGCACGATTACCCGGACAGGAGATACTTGAATCCTCCTCCGAGTCTGAAGACTCTGACAGCTCAGTCGATACCAGAATACCTCTTCCTGAGGATTCTTCCTCTCCTAAACGTAGGATGTCTCCTCCAGAGGATATATCCTTCCAGGATTTTATCCGGGATGTGGCTCGAGGTCTTTCCATCACAGTGGCTCCTGAAACAGAGCCTAGGGCAAAGGAATTGGAGATTTTACAGTATCCTAAAGCTCCCAAAGAGGCAGCTACTTTGCCTATTCATGAGATCTTGCATGATCTCATGCTAAGGATGTGGGAAACACCTCTTACCACTTCTCCTCATTCTCGTAGGCTCGATACCATGTATCGAGTTCCTCCCTGTCCTGGATTTCAAAAAACTCAGCTGCCCCACCATTCCATGGTAGTGGAATCAGCTATGAGAAGGATCAAGAGTGCAAAAAGACATGCATCTAGACATCAAGAGTTCTACATTCCAGGACGTGAATGTAGAACTCTTGATGCCTTTGGGCGTCGAACCTTCCAGGCCTCTATGCTTTCTGCCAGGATTAGTTCGTACATTTTATATATGGGAATGTTCCTTAAGGAAGTTACAGGAGATCTAGAGCTTATGAGCCCTCTCCTTCCTGATGATAAGAGACAAGATTATCTTGCGCTTATCAAACATGCTCAAGATGTTTCCAGATTCGTAAATCGTGCAGCTTTTGATTGTTTTGAGTGTATAAGCAGAACTTCTGCTATTGCCATAGGCGCATGTAGGATTGCCTGGCTCCAGGCATCTGACTTGGAACTTTGGATACAGGACAAACTGGGAAATATTCCTTGCACAGGAGAGAATCTCTTTGGCAAAAATTGGCAAGAGAAAGCTAATGAGCTATAGATGCTGATAATTTCACCTTGGATAGATTATCAAAATCTACAGCTGATCCTGCAAAAAAAGAGTCCTACAAAAAAACATTCTTCACTAGAAAGAAGAAGTTCTTCCCCTCCTATAGCCAGCAAGGGCATCGTTCAGGTCAGTCTGCCCAAAAGGGTCAGCAGCAACCTAAACAAAGAAAAACAAAGGCTGCTAAGCCTCAACCAGCTCAGCAGACTCAGCCTTCACAGGGGCTTTGACTCCCGTCTAGAGAACTTTGTCTTCCTGGCCCTGAACGGGCCAGAACCTTCCACCATTCCAGGAAGGTTATGTTATTTTGCCCCCAGATGGGGGCAGATAATAGCAGAAAGTTGGACTCTGTCCATTGTAAAAGAGGGATACAAGCTTCACTTCCTCAGCATGCCCCCTCCTACAATGGTAAGACAGTTCAATTCTCAGACCTCTCTGTACTTCCAGTTAGATCACGAGGTCAGTCTGCTTCTTGCCCAGGGGGCAATAGAAGAAGTACCTATTCATCAACAAGGTGCAGGGTTCTATACCCCCTTTTTGCTTATTCCAAAGAAAACAGGAGGGCACAGACCCATTTTGGACCTCGGAGAATTGAATAAATTCCTGTTCAAAGAGAAATTCAAAATGATTTCTCTGGGAACTCTACTGCCATACCTTCAGAGTCAGGACTGGCTTTGTTCTCTAGATCTCAAGGATGTGTACACTCATGTTCTCATCCATCCAACTCACTGAAGGTTTCTTCGCTTTCTATTTCAAGGGAAGCACTACCAATACAGAATTCTTCCTTTTGGCCTGACCTCGGCACCAAGGGTGTTCACAAAATGCATGGCTGTGGTGGCAGCATTTCTCCGCACCCTAAAAATATTCGTCTTCCCTTACTTGGACGATTGGCTCATTCGAGCCCCATCAGAGCCAGAGGCCAGGTTTTCTCTATCTCGCACAATGCGTATGCTTCAATATTTGGGACTTGTCATGAACTTCCCAAAATCCAACCTAGCTCCCACTCAGTCTCTAGAGTTCATAGGAGCCCTGCTGGATACCAGACAGACAAGGGCCTATCTTCCACAATCCCGCTGCCTTCGCATTGTGCAGTTAGCTTCTCAAGCAATGCTAAAGTGCTAGGCGACATGGCATGCACCGTGCATGTGGTCCCTTATACCCACCTCCATATGAGGGCAGCCCAGTGGACTCTATCCACTCAGTGGACTCAGGCGTCAGGTTGCCTGTCAGACAAAATAGCAACCTCAGATCGTCTTATTTTGTCTCTCCAATGGTGGCAGTCACCCCAGAATCTGTTGGTGGAGTCCCCTTTTCAGCAACCCCCAACCCAAGTAACTCTACAACAGATGCCTCACAGGTTGGTTGGGGAGCCCATTTGTAAGGCCTCTCTACCCAGGGTTCCTGGACTCCACAGGAGACCGATCTACACATCAATCTCCTAGAGCTCAGAGCAATCTTTCTTGCTCTTCGAGTGTTTCACACCCAGCTCAGCTACAAAACTGTCCTAATTTAAACGGACAACCAAGTAGCCATGTTCTATGTGAACAAGCAGGGTTGAACAGGCTCTCTGTCGCTCTGCAACGAAGCTTTGCGACTTTGGGCCCTCGCCAGAGAGCATCAGATTCATCTCCTTGCAGTGTATCTTTGAGGCATTCAAAACTCTTGGGCAGACAGAATCAGTCGAGTTCTGCTTCCACACGAATGGTCTCTCCATGCAGACCAAGTGGCCAAAATTTTCCAATTTTGGGGAACCCCAGACATAGACCTTTTTGCAAGTCCGCTGAATGCCAAACTTCCCCGGTTCTGTTCCAGAATTCCAGCTCAGGGTTGTCAGGCCAGGGATGCCTTCCTCCTCCATTGGGGTCGGGACTTTCTGTATGCCTTCCCACCCATTCCCCTAATTCCAAGAACTTTATTCAAGCTTCAGAGAGACAGAGGCCATATGATTCTTATAGCCCCACATTGGCCACAACAAATTTGGTACCCTCTGCTCTTACATCTCTCTCAAGCTCCATCTCTGGAGTTGGGATCTACTCCAGATCTCCTATCCCAGGAGGACGGGATGCTGTGGCATCCCAATCCCCAGTCTCTACATCTCAGGGTCTGGTTGTGAAAAGCCTAGAACTTCATGGTCTTAACCTTTCTCAGGAAGTAAAGGATATCCTTTATGCTTCCAGGAAACCGTCCACAAGACGCTCTTATGCTTTCAAGTGGAAAAGGTTTACCATATGGTGTTCGCAGAAGGGTTTTAACCCTCTTGCAATACCTCTGGAATCATTACTGGAATATCTCCTTCATTTGTCTAATGCAGGACTTAAGACCAATTCGGTGAGAGTTCATTTGAGTGCTATTGCAGCTTCTCTCAAGCCTTTAAATGGGCAACCTATTTCCTCTCATCCTATCATAGCGAGAATTATGAGAGGCCTTCTTCTAACTAAGCCTCCCGTTAAGCCACCACCGGTGGCAGGGGATTTAAATCTGGTTCTTGGCCAGCTCATGAAGCCGCCTTTTGAACCATTAGCTACTACCTCTTTAAAATTCCTTTCCTGGAAGGTTATTTTTCTTATTGCAATCACATCAGCACGTCGCATCAGTGAATTGCAAGCATTGGTGGCTGATCCTCCTTATACAAGGTTCCATCATGATAAGGTAGTCCTTAGGACTCATCCTCACTTTATGCCAAAGGTGGTTTCACCTTTTCATTTAAACCAAGCAGTTTACCTTCCTGTTTTTTTTTCCCCAAGGCCTCATACCTCTAATGCAGAAAGGAATCATCATACTTTGGACTGTGAAAGTGCTTTGGCCTTTTATTTGCAAAGGACGCAGCAACATAAAAGGTCCTCTCAACTCTTTGTTGCTTTTGATCCTAATCATTTAGGACTTCCAGTCTCCAAAAGGACACTGTCCATCTGGATTGCACAGTGTGTATCTTTTGCCTATCAGAGTAAGAACCTGCGCACAATGTGAGAGCCATGGCAGCCTCTATGGCTCATCTTCACTCTGTCTCTATCGACGACATCTGTCGAACAGCTACCTGGGCCTCGGTTCATACTTTCATAACCCATTACTGATTGGACAAGGACTCCTGCCGGGATGCCTTGTTTGGTCAGGCTGTTCTTCAGCACTTGTTCCATACTTAATCAACTCCTACCCACCATCCCTGGTAGGATTCTAGAGATCCATGGGGGGATGTGGAGCCCTTTCAAAAGGGCACACAACTTCTGGGGTTTCTCCATGGCATCTGTAGCTAGGGAGTCCGCATATGTGAAGACTACATTCCTGCTTGTTCCTGGAGATAGCCTAGTTACTCACCTGTAACAGGTGATCTCCGGGAACAGCAGGAATTTAGTCTTCACAACCCACCCACCTCCTCTAGAAGTTGTTTCTCTCTATCTCTCTTTTTTTTCTCTCTCCCTCTCTCTCTCTTTTTATCTCAGCTTTAAACTCAACTGGAGAGAGACAGTTGGGAAAGGCGGGAAGGCAGCACGCAGGCGCTGTGGGATGCTTCCAAAAGCTTTCTAATTGGACGCTGGGGAGCGTTCCCGTGCAGGCTCTGTCTCTACCGATGATACCCATATGTGAAGACTAAATTCCTGCTGTTCCCGGAGATCACCTGTTACAGGTGAGTAACTATGCTTTAGTGTAGCTGGGTTTAAAAAAGGTTTGGACAGGTTCCTGGAAGAAAGGTCCATAAACCATTATTAAAAGGGACCCAGAATATCAATGCTTGACCCAATACAAGCATTGAGGAACCTGTGTCTTTTGGGTAGACTGCTAGGTACTTATGACCTAGATTGGCCACTGTGGGGAAACAGGATACTGGGCTTTATGGACCTTGGTCTGACCCAGTATGGCATATCTTATGTTCTTATACCTATACCCACATCCTCATTCACCCCAGCCACAGGCAGTACCTTCACTTCATGGCGGGGGTGGTTTATACCAGCAGATGGTACTACCCTTTGGCTTGTCCTCTGCCCCCAGGGTCTTCACCAAATGCCTGGCAGTAGTAGCTGCCTTCCTCCATCTTCAAGGAGGATTTGTATCTCCCTACCTTGACGACTAGCTCATAAAAGGAGGCATGGCCACAGAGGTGCTGCAGGCCGCAACATGCACCATAGAGGTCCTGCAACATCTGGGCTTTGGGATAAACTACCCCAAATCCCACCACCTCCCGATGCAATATCTGGAGTTCATAGGAGCAAGGCTGGACACTCTTCAGGTAAAGGCCTTCCTTCTCCTCTACTGGGCAGACCGTCTCAGGGTACTGGCCGGAGATGTGCAACACTGTCTCTCGGTGTCAGCTCGGCTTCTACTTCGCCTACTCGGACACATGTCCTTGACGGTCCATGTCACCCTGGATGCTAGTCTGCATATGAGGGACGCGCGGTGGTGCCTTTGGGACCAGTGGACACAGGCCATGTGCCGTCTCCAAGAGAGTCTCATTGACCCACCAGCTGGCAGATTCTCTGACTTGGTGGCAAAATTCCTGACACCTGCAGGCAAGGATGCCCTTCCAAACCCCATGCCCTCTACGGGTCCTCATTACGGATGCCTCCCTGCTGGGATGGGAAGTCCACTGCGAAGAATTCTGCACCCAGCGCATCTAGTCTCAAGCCAAGGACAACCAGCAGATCAGTCTCCTGGAGCTTCGGGCAATATATCTGGCCCTCCGAGCATTCTGTCACTGCCTGAAACACCAGCTGGTGCTGATCCAAACAATCAGGTTGCAATGTTCTATGTGAACAAGCAGGGGGGAACAGGGTCTCGCTCCCTCTGCCGCGAAGTGATGACACTTCTCCTACACAGTTCAATAGGGAATTCTCCTGCAGGCGTTATACATACCAGGCCAGTATGTATACCTGGAAATAGGATACTGATTGTTGGAAACAGGATACTGGGCTTGATGGACCTTGGTCTGACCCAGTATGGCATATCTTATGTTCTTATTAAAAAAGATTTGGACAAGTTCCTGGAGGAAAGGTCCATAAACCATTATTAAGAAGGGACCCAGGATATCAATGCTTGACCCAGTACAAGCATTGTGGAACCTGTGTCTTTTGGGGAAACTGCTAGGTATGTATGACCTAGATTGGCCACTGTTGGAAACAGGATACTGGGCTTGATGGACCTTGGTCTAACCCAGTATGGCATATCTTATGTTCTTATGTACAACGCTCTGGCGGACAGACTGAGCAGGGTCCTCTAGCTACATGAGTGGCAGCTGGATCCCAGAGTAGCCAACCAATTCTTTCGTCTCTGTGGGGCTCCATGGGTGGACCTCTTTACCAGTCTGGACAACTACCAGTTGCCTTGCTTCTGTTCCCGGCAGCCCCACCCATCTCAGGTAGCGGCAGATAAGTTACTCATCCCATTGTCCGCCGGCCTCATATATGCCTTCCCACCCTTGCCGCTGATTGCCAAAACACTCTTCAAGGCTCTTTACGACAAAATGTCGCTAATTCTGATGGCTCCATAGTGGCCCAGGCAGCCGTGGTTCCTGCTACTCCTCCGTTTGTCAGTGTAGTCTCCATTCCCCCTGGGAAACTCCCCAGGGCTCTTGTCTCAGGAGGAGGGCTCTCTCTTGCATACCAACCTGGGGTCCCTATCACTGACGGCATGTCCGCTGAAAGGGTGAACGTAGCCCTTTTCTACCTCTCAGTAGAAATGGAAGAAGTCCTGCTGGCCCTTCTGTAAGATCAGGAGAGCTTACACCTTCATGTGGTGCAGGTTCAGGTGCAGGTTCTTGGACTGGTGCGCAGAGCAGTAGGTGAACCTGTTCTCCTGCCCGATGCAGCTGGTACTGCAGTACCTTCTTCATCTCTCGCAATCTGGGCTCAAATCAAACTTTGTGAGAGTGCACCTCAGTGCCCTGGCAGCGCATCACCATCCTGTTTAAGGCAAGCCCCTTTCAGTCCAGCCACCGGTGACCTGCTTCTTGAGAGGATTCCTGTTCTCCAACCCCCCCCCCCCCCCCGTCTGTCCTCCAAACCCCCCGTCTGCCCTCCAGCGACACAATGGGACCTCATTGTAGTATTGACACAGCTTACTTGCCCACCATTTGAGCCTCTAGCTACCTGCCACCTGAGGTATCTGTTGTGGAAGGTGTTTCTGGTAGTGCTCACCTCCGCACGCAGGATCCAAAGAGCTCCAAGCCTTGGTGGCAAAGGTACCATATTCTATAAGAACAAGGTTGTGCTACGTACACACCACAAGTTACTTCTGAAGGTGGTATCTCCTTTCCACCTCAACCAAGAGGTAGTGTTTCCTAATTCTCAAGGCCTCACTCCAGCAGGGCAGAGACCGTCCTTCACACCTTGGATTGTAAGAGGGTCCTCTCTTTCTACATTCAGCGAACCCAGGGCCACCGGAAAGCTACTCAGCTTTTTGTTTCTTATGACCCCAGTCGGCTGGGGGAAGCGGTGACCAAATGGACACAGTCCACCTGGGTGGCAGACTGCATCGCTCTAACCTATGAACAGAGTGGGATCACGCTGGAGGCCAGGTCACGGCTCACAGCATCAGGGCCATGACGGCCTCTGTGGCAAACCTGCTCTCCGTCCTGCTGTTGGACATCTGCCGGGCAGCTTCCTGGTCTCGTCCATATCTTCGCAGCTCATTAGTGCCTAGAAAGGGAGTCCCAACGGGACAGCACCTTCATCCAGGCTGTGCTCCATAATCTTTTCGTGGTCTAGGCAACTCCTACGCTCCGACTCTTCTGTGTTCAGTCTTATCGGAGTATTGATTCCCATCGGACACGCGGGTCCTACTTTAGTCTGTATTTGCGGATTCAATTGCTGCTGCTCCTGGCTCTCCCTGAGGGCAACCGTGGCCTTTTCTACAGGCTTTCGGTAGCCTGTAGCTAGGGAGTCCCATATGTGAGGGACTAACTTCCTGCTTGTTCCCAGAGAAAGTGTAGTTACTCACCTGTAACAGGTGTTCTCTGGGGACAGCAGAAATCAGTCCCCACAACCCTCCCTCCCTCCCCTTGGAGTTGCTCCTTACTACATTTTGTTTTTACTGTCTTTAGCTATGTCATTTGACTGAGCAAGATGGCACCCTTGGGTGGGAAGGATACCATGCATGCATGGTGGTACCTCCCAAAGACTTTCTTTGAAAGCTGGGGGGAGATGCTACCGCGAGGGCTCCATCTGCACTGATGTCACCCCATATTTATTTACTTTCTTATTACATTTAATTTGGCTTAGGGTATTTAACAGGGGAGTAACTATTTACAAGTTGTTTAACATATTTACATAAGTTTTGTCCATTTACGTCTGAGCAGTGTTATCGTGGTGGTTCGAATGTTTCACAGAGTCTTTTATTGGGTTCTATGTGTTTGTCGGTCTACGTGATGTGTCCATAATGTTCTATGAATAGAAAGGTCTTGAGCTTTTCCCGGATGTCCTTGATGTCTTCAGTGGAACAGATTTCTTCAGGGAGGGTGTTCCATAGTTGTGGTGTGGCTTGCGATAGTGCCCTTTTGGAGACTGATTGCTTGCTTTTCCGGTAGTCTGATGGAACATTAATCATATGTCTGTTGTTGCTCCTTCTAGGGCTGGTGCTGTCTTCTCTTGTAATTAGGGTTTCTAGGATGTCTGCTGAGGAGTGGTGAATGATTTTAAAGATGTTTTTTGTATTGTTTTGAACTTGGCACGTGCTTGGATTGTTAGCCAGTGTAGTTGGTGTAATACTGGTGCAATGTGATCTGTCTTATTGGTTCCGCTGATGATTTGTGCTGTTGTGTTCTGCACCATATGTAGTGGGTCTGTGGCTTGCTTTGGGAGTTCTTGGTAGAGTGAGTTGCCGTAGTGCAGTATTGATATGATGATGGCTTGGCAGACGGTCTGGAAGTGGTCCTGATGTAGGAATGGTTTAAGTCTTATGAGGTTTAGTTAGCGGTATGCCTTCGCTTCTGTTTTATTTATATTTATTTATTTATTTAACCAGTTTTGTATACCACCTTATCCTTCAATCAAAGTGGATGACAAGACAACAAAGGACTTACATGTTGAGGGCATGGGAAGATCAAATACAATACAATACAATATAAATACCATACAAACAGTAAATTATAATATTATCTCATAGTGAAACTGGATATACAAGTTGATCAATTTAAGTTATTTGACCAAATTATTCTATTAATGAATAAGTCTTTAAAGATATGTGAAAGTCTTTGATGTCTTCCTGAGCTCTTAATTTTTCAGGAATAGAATTCCATACCTCTGGTGCCATGAAGGAAAATGCTCTTTTAGAGGTCATCTGTTTTGATCTATTGAAGTTTAAAGGTGTACTAAGCTTATTGGAGTTATGAGATCATCTAGGTCTTAGGCTCTTGTCTTTGGATATTATATGCTATAGAATATCTGCCGAAAATTGGTGAAAGATTTTGAAAATAATCATTAGGTTTTTGTATTTTGCTCTTGCAATAATTGGAAGGAAATGTAACTGCTTAAGGACAGGAGTTATGTGATCAGATTTTGCAGAGCCAGTAATTATACACAGGTACACTAAAAAAAATTTTTTTAAACTGCCTCTAATGTTTCGATTGATTTTTACGTTTTTTGGTGCGCTGAATCCAAATCTGGTAACCAATTTGCTCCATCACGTACAGATTTTTTGCTACATTGGGTTAGCAGTTTGAGGTGAACGTTTCAGATTGAGTGCGATCGAGATAAAAGTTTCTTGGATGAATTCTTTATACTAATTGTTTAGTAGTTATTCAAATAAGAATAAAGAAAATTGTAACAAGGCAGCACATAAGAATAGAGTAATGTCAACAAAACACACTGTGATGGTAGCAAAATTGTCTGCACTTAAAACAGCCACATACATGTGCACAAACATTGAGCATATAAGAGCGAGGTTAGACACAAAGCAAAGCAAAGAAATGTGCAAAAAATGTTGTACAGGTATGTATGTAAGAATAGAAAACGCAAACCGCACCATTGCAATACATGAAGACAAACACCCGATGGTGTGAAAATAAAATTATAATAAATGAGATCCGACACTGTGGTAATAACTAGCAAATTTTTATTTCAAAGTTTAGTAAAAACACGATATTTGTCAACACAGTTTAGATTTTAAAGTCATTCTTGGGTCAATCAATCTCCTGGTGGGCCCGTTTCTTCTTCCCCCGAATGCTTCTCTTGGTGCGCTGCTTGGCGTATTTTTCATCTGGTGTTTCCCGCAGCAGCAACCAGCAGAAATCAGCCATCATAGTGGTGTTCCATCTTCCTTGGTACCTTCTCTCTGCGTCCTTGATGTCCTGGTGAAACCTTTCACCTTGTTCTTCACTGTACGCCCCCAAGTTTTCGGGAAAGTAGTTCACATGGGAGTGCAAGAAATGGACTTTCAGGCTCATGTTACAGCCTTGTTCTTTGAAGGCATTGAGCATCCTGGCAACAATATCCTTATAGTTCTCATCCCGCCTGTTCCCCAAGAATTTGAGAACAACATCCTTGAAGGAATCCCAGGCTTCTTTTTCCTTCTCAGACATCGTTTCAGCGAATGCTCCATCTGAAATGAGTTTCCTTATATCAGGGCCAACAAACACTCCTTCCTTTAGCTTTGCTTCAGAAAGTCGGGGGAACTTTGAGCAAAGGTACCGAAAGCACTCACCATCTTTTGGAAGGGACTTGATGAATTGCTTAATGAGACCCAACTTAATGTGGAGAGGTGGTAATAGAATTTTATCACGAGGTACCAAGCTCTCATGAAGAACATTTTTCTCACCGGGTCTCAAATACTCCCGAATTGGCCAGTCTTTTTTCCCCCAGTGTAGGTCGCGGGCCCGGCTATCCCACAAGCAAAGGAAGCAGGGATATTTGGTGAAACCGGATTGCTGCCCTAATAGCATGGATAGAATTTTAAAGTCTCCACAAATCATCCACTTATGCTCATCATAACGAATCTTCTGAAGAATCAGGGCCAAATTCTCATATTTTTCTTGGAGAATAACAGAGTGAGCAATAGGAACTGAAGCGAATGTGTTGCCATTATGAAGAAGAACACCTTTTATGCTGTCTTTTGACGAATCAATGAACAGCCGCCATTCAGCAGGATCATACTTGAGTTTAAACTTTTCCATCACTCCGTATATATCGTTGCAAAATACCAAATCTTCCTCTTTGCTGAAATACTTCAAAAATTGTGTCTCGCGGTTGCGGTACCAATAAAAAGTTGTTCCTGGTGACAATAGATTTTTCTGTTTAAGCCGAGAACCTAGCAGTTGGGCAGCATCTTTTGGGAGTCCTTAATCCCGGACTAAATCATTCAATTCAGCTTGAGAGAAAAGTTCAGGTTTTGGATCTGGTTCAGTTTCAAACTCGGAAGTACTGGACTCATTGGGAAAATCCATCTGATGAGTCTCATCATGATCAGAACCGTCCACACAAATATGATCCAAAGATTTTGGTGGTTTAGGCACAGGTACTTCGTTGCTATGAGGCATAGGCCTAATTGCTGAGGGAAGGTTGGGGTAACTTATTACGTTCTTATTTTTTAAGTTGTATCCCTTCACAATGCAAGAGCAAAAATAGCAGTCACTGCTGTGGTCTCTTTGTTCATGCCACATCATAGGTATTCCGAAACGAAATGCTTGTTTTTTACCTTTCATCCATAAGCGTAGATCTTCCTCACATGTCTTGCACACTTTGTGAGGAGCCCACGGTTTGTCTTGATCGCCTAACTTCAAACCGAAATAGGCGAAATATACTTTTTTAATAAATGCAGAAATGTTCCTCTGCCGCTTTTTCACGGTATATTCCCCACAAATAAAACAAAAACTGTCCGGAGAGTTGACGCAACCTCTGGCTCTGTGAGCCATCACAAATACACAGCACTGCAAACTACAACTGTAGTGAACCACTTCGGAATAAAGCTGGATTACGACTGAGCAAACAAAAGGTAATAATGAACTTGCAAGAAACTGAAATTTGACAGGAACGTTCATGTCGCAACCACCGTGTTTGAGCGAGCGAGCGAACGAGGCGAGGCGAACAGGAAAGAACATGCGCCAGCGCGAGTACTGGATTTAGCCCCCCACCTCGCAATTGTCCTGTTAATGTATAAAATGAATACAAAACACTCTAAAATATCATGAGGGAGTGTTTCTAGTTAGTTAACCATTACAACCTCTATTTTGGGCCAAGAAAATAAACTGCAGTCGGCTAAAAAGAAATTATGTGAACATTCCTTATATGGGTAAGAAATCTAATTTTGCAAGAAAACGTGACGTGATGGAACATTTTGGCTATTTTTCCTGGATTCAGCACCCCAAAATCTATAGGAATCAGTTGCAAAACTGGAGGCAGTTTTTTGGTAGTGTACCTGTGTTATACGTGCAGTAGTGTTTTGAACTAATTGGAGAGGATGGATAGCGTTTTTAGGAAGACCTTGATACAAGACGTTTCCAAAATCAAGAAGGGGTGTGTGTTCAAACTCTTTTTTTTTTTATTGAGTTCTAAACAGAAGCAGGAAAATGCACACCACAATCTTGAATAGCTATGAACATGATACAGTCTCCAAGAAAGTATATAATTGGGCTACAAAAATACAACACTCCTCCGCCAACGCCTGATCCAAACATCCTTCCCCCAGCATAGGCACAAAGCAGACTAGAGGAATTAGGAATCTAATACCCAAGTACTTTCCCTCCCAATACGTGCGGCCCAACACTACAAGCCCCAATACATAGGAAACAAGGCTTTGTAACAACAAATTCTATAAGTAATCCCCCTCCCCCCTACCCCTCCCATCCCTATCCCCTCTTAACAGTCCCACCATACCCGACAATCTTCTTAACCCCACATAGACATTACTGTTCTCTTATAGTACAGTTGTAACCACACATCCAACTCTGCACAATTGCACATGTTTACACATCATTACCAGTAGAATCATTTAAGCATTCAGCACCGCGCTACGCTTTTGAGTTGTTAGAGTATCTATGACTGGTAGCCAGAGCTCAGTGAAAAGATCCCACTGCTTCCCTCCCAGTTGCTTCACTGTGAGCTTTTCCATATACATCAGGTCTAAAACGGACTTCACCCAGCCCTCGATCCGCGGGGGCGAGCCCTCAACCCATCTACTCAATATGACCTTCTTTACTAATAGGAGTCCTCTTTCGAACAGCACTCTGTGGCGGGATGCTATCTTATGTGTCCACGTCTCCCAACAGTGGAACAAACACACCTCCCACTGACTAGGGGCCTCCATCTTCATCCAATCCCCCATCTTAGCAGTCACCTGAAACCATAAGTTTTGAACCCCGGGGCATTTCCAAAATTTATGAAACAGCGTCCCCTCCTCCTGCTGGCACCACCTACACAGTGGCTGTTCTCGCAACCCCACTTTAAATGCCCACTGATCACTGGTGTACGCCCGCCAAAGAAATTTATACTGCAGTTCCTGTAAATAGATCCACACTGCACCCCTAGGAATTCTTTCAAATGCGGTCTGCAAGATTTCCACCGTCAACCCTTCCAGACCATCCCTAACCCATCGCTGAACCAGCACCGAGAGATAATATTGATCCACCAGCGGGCAAATCAGCTGCTTCCTCTCGACCCAGTCACTCAAGTCTTTCTCCACCCATCCCCCAAATAATTTCCTTGGGTCCTTATTGTCCAGTAGGTTCGGGACCCTCCCCCGCAACTGATCGACATAATGTCGAAGTTGGAGGTAGCCATAAAATTCATGAATGTGCAAGCGATAATTAGTACTTAAGCTTTGATAGCTGTCCAAGACGCCTCCTCCAGCCCTGCACATATCCCCCAAATACACTATTCCTTAGCGTCCCTCTAGTCCAGTCCCGGAACCATAGAGTTGTGAACCTCCACCAGCAGCTTTGGAGACTGAAAGATGTCATCGCTTTGATGTCACCGGTACAAATAGGCAGGAACCGCCCCCTTTCACCAGTACTTTCAGTCTCCAAGCATCTTGGAGGTTCTGAGCCCGGGACTGGGCTCAGGGAGAGCAAATAAGCAGAGCTTTGTGTTTTTTTCCCCTTTTGTTTTTTGGGGAGAGTTTCCCCTTTTTTGATTTCTTGTTTTTTGATTTATTGTTAGGTGCAGATCTGCTGCTGCTGGAAGGGTTCCTGTGTTACCTTTATCTTTTTCTCTCTCTCTCCTCCCCCTCCCTCTGGAGGATTTTTGCCCTGTGGCCCCACCATCTAAACGAGCAGAGGGCTGACAGACTGAGAGGCTTGCCTCCCTGCTCCCGAACCCGCTTCAGAAGGGTGAGGAGCAGGTGGAAGGCAGTGTGTGCAGCGGCAGAGGGTGAAGCCTGCAAGAGCTGTGACTGGCTCAGAGAGGGCAGGAGTCAGCTGGAGCTGAAACTGTGTGAGAGCTGTGCTCCGGGACTGTGTTTTACTTTCCCCCCTCCCCCTCCCTTCCAGATCGGGTAAGTGCCGGGGGAATCGACCTTGGGGGGGAGTCCAGAGGTAGTATTAGAGGCTCCAGGGAGGCTCCCAAGTGGCAGGAAAGTTTGGGGCCTCGGCGCGTGCTTACAGGCAGCCGTTTTTGAGCGGGAACGCTGGCGGCGGCCATTTTGGAGCCGTGTTTTATTTAAAACGGCAGGATTTTCTTTCTTCAGTTGTGGAGGCTAGAAGCTTCGTTTTCAGGTAGGGGTTTCAGAATTCGCCTAGTTAGCTTGTTTGGAGCGGATTGCTAAATCTAAAAAAAAAAAAAAAAGGAAATGCCTTTTGTAAGGCCAGAGGAGCTGCTCTGTCACTTCAGGGTGTTATTGTTGCAGCTCTACAAGAGAATGCTAGTGAAACACCGCTGTCTGGTTTGCGGAATGAAGCGCAGCGAGCTGCTGGATTCGGGGGTATGCAGAGGCTGCTCTTTAGAGGAGGAAGTCATGGAAAAGGCTCTGGGGGGCTCCGCAGGGGATCAGCCAGCGGACAACTCAGAAGGGGAGGGGTCCAGGCCCCCCTCTCTGGGCCTCCCGGAGCCGACGGCAGGGCCGTCCACAGCAGGGGCCGCTTCTTTGGCCCCAGGAGAAAGTCTGGGAGGGACTGTTGCAGGGCTTCCCTCGGATTTCTTTTCTCTTATGCAGCAGGTGTTTACCTTGCTGCAACCTGTGTTGGGAGCGCAGTCTGCAGCCCCGAAAAGTCAGAAACGGCCGGGGTCAGGGGATCTTCCGGTACAGGAGCCAGGCCCGGCGAAGAAGCATAGGGAGCTAAGAGAGGAGAGTCCATCAGGTGATGGGATAGATGAGCTCGGGGTGGAGATGGAGGCGGAGAACGCCTCGGAGGAGGAGTTAGAGGAAGGAGAGCTGCCGGACGTAGAGCAGAGTAGAGTGGTCCGGGTGTTTCGGCGGGAAGAGTTGCCAGTGTTGATTGCTGAGACTGTAAAGACTTTGAACATGCCCTCGATGCCGCCTGCAGCAGAGGAGGTGTTGGAGGATCCCTTGTTACAGGCAGTTCAAACTTCTCAAAGAGTATTCCCGGTTCATAGAGTTTTTCGAAATATGATTCAGGAGGAATGGGATTCGCCGGAGTCGGCGCTTTGAGGGACCAGGACTTTGGCCTGGTTATATCCGCTGTCGGAACAGGATAGGGAGATTTTTCAATCCCCAAAGGTGGATGCGGCTGTGTCGGCGGTCACTAAAAAGACCGCGATTCCGGTTGAGGGAGCCGCGGCGTTAAAAGACCTACAAGATAGAAAGTTGAACACGTTGTTGAAACAGGTGTTTGATATGTGCGCTCTCTCCTTGCAAGCCTCCATTGCAGGGGCTTGGGTGGCGAGAGCTGGCTTGCGGTGGTCCCAGCGTCTGCGGGGGGAACTCCCGGAAGAGCAGACGGACGATCTGGCGCGGCTGGAATCGGGCACGGCCTACCTCTCGGATATCCACTATGATCTGATTCGGGGCCTCGCCAAGAGCATGGCTTCGGTAGTGGCGGCTCGCCGGTATCTCTGGCTTCGGAACTGGTCAGCGGACGGTTCTTCCAAGGCGCGGCATAGTAAGCTTCCATTTCTAGGAAAGCTTCTCTTTGGGGAGGATTTGGAGAAGTTGGTCAAGGACCTGGGGGAATCCAAAGGGGGTCGGCTCCCGGAGGATACACTGAAGCAGGGCCGTGGGATGGTAGGCTCCAGAGGTCTCCCCAGGGACTTTCGGAGATTCCGGTCCTCCCGTTTTTCCCAGCCCCCGCGGGGTACGTATCCAGCTCGAGGTTAGTCATTTCGAGGTTTCCGGGGGGCTGGCAGAGGATTGGGTTCCTTTCAGTCTTCAAACAGCAAGAAATCCCAATGAGATAAAGCGGGCCCGGGTGGGGGAAGTACCCATGGGGGGCAGGTTACGGGCGTTTTACCCTGCCTGGGTCCAAATCACTTCGGATCAGTGGGTGTTGGAGGTCATTCGAGAAGGATATGCGCTGGAGCTCCATCGCCCCGTCTTAGACGCCTTTGTTCTCTCTCCATGCCGAGCCCCACGGAAATTCCGTGCGGTCGCCAGCACGCTGCGGCAGCTGCGACGCTTAGGAGCGGTGGTGCCCATGCCAGAGGACCAGTGCGGCTCCGGTCGATACTCCATTTATTTCGTGGTCCCCAAAAAGGAGGGTACGTTCCGTCCGATACTGGATTTAAAGAGGGTGAATCGCTGTCTTCGCGTAACCCATTTCCGGATGGAGACCTTGCGCTCAGTCATTGCGGTGGTTCGGCAGGGAGAGTTTCTGACGTCTTTGGACCTGGCGGAGGCGTACCTTCATATTCCTGTGCGCCGCGAGCATCAAAAGTTCCTGCGGTTTGCTCTACTGATGGGTCATTTTCAATTTCAGGCACTGCCCTTCGGGCTGGCGACGGCGCCTCGGACATTCACCAAGGTCATGGTGGTGGTGGTGGCGGCGGCGCTCCGCAAGGAAGGCATTCTGGTGCATCCTTACTTAGGCGATTGGTTGATTCGAGCGAAGTCGAGGGAGGAGAGCGTGGCGGCCACAGCTCGGGTGGTACAGTTGTTGGAAAGCCTCGGCTGGGTGGTCAACTTCTCGAAGAGCAAGCTGGTTCCCTCTCAAGCGCTAGAATATTTGGGAGCGCGATTCGAGACAGACCGGGGGCGGGTGTTTCTCCCGGACAAGAGAGCGCCAGGGTTGCAGGAGCTCGTGCGGAGGTTTTTGGATGCAGGTCTCCAACGGCATGGCAATATTTGCAGTTGCTGGGAACGATGGCGGCCTGCATCGAAGTGGTTCAGTGGGCCAGAGCTCATATGCGGCCGTTACAGAGCTCTCTCCTCAGGCGTTGGTCTCATCAGAGGGATGCGTTGTCTCAAAGGTTGGTGTGTCCTCCGGAGGTGGACGGGAGCTTCTGTGGTGGTTACGTCCCGGACGTCTGGAGGGCGGCATGCCACTGGAGGCTCCATTCTGGAGGCTGTTGACGACGGATGCAAGCCTCACAGGATGGGGGGCACACTGCGAAGGACGATTTGCCCAAGGACAGTGGTCGCGGGAAGAAAGTCAATGGTCCATAAACAGGTTGGAGATGCGAGCGGTATATCTGGCACTTCAGAGATTTCAGGTAGGCTTATGATGGCAGACGGTTCGCGTACTGTCCGACAGTGCCACGACGGTAGCCTATATCAATCGCCAGGGCGGCACGGGGAGTGCGGCGCTAGAAGAGGAGGCGAGTCAACTGTTGAGCTGGGCCGAACGGCATCTGGCGGTGTTGTCGGCGCAGCACGTGGCATGTGTAGAGAACGTTGAGGCATATTTTCTGAGCCACCGCAGAGTGGACCCGGGGGAGTGGAGCTTGCACCCGGACGTCTTTGCGTTGATAGTGCGGCGCTGGGGGCTCCCGTTAATGGACCTGATGGTGAGTTTCGAATCCGCGAAGGTAGGGTGGTTCTTCAGCCGGAGGCGGGAACGGATGGCGGAAGGCCTCGATGCGTTGGCTCAGCGGTGGCCGCTGGAGGGTCTTCTCTATGTGTTTCCTCCTTGGGCGCTCATAGGCAAGGTAATCCAACGCCTAGAGAAGCACCGCAGCCTGGTGGTTCTCGTGGCTCCCGATTGGCCCAGAAGACCGTGGTATGCAGATCTGGTACGGCTTCTGGTGGGCAGTCCGTGGAAGCTTCCACTTCGGGAGGACCTCTTGTTGCAAGGGCCGTTACGCATGCCGCAGGTTCTCGCTTATGGCATGGCTCTTGAAAGGGCGCGGTTGACTACCAAGGGGTACTCGGCGGCGGTCATTTCTACCTTGCTGAAGGCGCGGCGGTGCTCTACATCCTTGACGTATGTTTGCGTATGGCGGGTGTTTGAAGCGTGGTGTGAAGAGCGTGGTTTTCGACCCTTGCGAGCGTCGGTGCCTCATATTCTGTCTTTTCTGCAGGATGGTGTGGAGAAGGGGCTAGCGGCTGGCATCTTGCGGGTGCAGCTGGCGGCCATAGCCTGTTTTCGGGGAAAGATTCAGGGTCAGCCGGTGGGTGCCCACGGCGATATTAGATGTTTTCTTCGAGCGGTGTTGCTTTTGCGGCCTCTGAGGCGAAATTCAGTTCTCCCATGGGATCTGAATTTGGTTTTGGAGGCTCTACTTAAAGAACCGTTTGAGCCTTTGGACAAGGCTTCGTTGAAGGACTTGACGTTGAAGACAGTTTTCCTCGTGGCTATTTGTTCTGCAAGGAGGATTTCAGAATTGCAGGCGTTGGCTTGTACAGAACCGTATTTAACTTTTTTCAGGCACAAGGTGGTTTTGCACACGGTTCCGGCCTTTTTACCAAAGGTGGTTTCGGTGTTCCATGTCAACCAAGTGGTGTCGCTTCCGGTATTCTCGGTGGAGCAGATGGAACAGTCGGGAGGTTGTTTGCACCTCTTGGATGTTAGGCGAATGCTCAAGAAGTATCTCAGGAGAACGGCCTCTTTTCGGAAGTCTGACAGGTTATTTGTTGCCTTTGGGGGCCCTCGGAAGGGTGAGGCAGCGGCGAAATCTTCGATATCGCGGTGGTTGAAGGAGGCTATTGCTTCGGCCTATCAAAGGGTAAGGTAGTTCCGGAGGGTCTTCGGGCTCATTCAACCAGGGCGCAGGCGGCGTCTTGGGCAGAATTCAGTTTAGTGCCGGTCGGGGACATTTGTAGGGCAGCGACTTGGTCCTCGCTGCATTCCTTTGCACGGCACTATAGGCTGGATGTGCAGGCAAGGGGGGATGGGCGTTTTGGCTCAGCGGTACTTCAGGCTGGGCTAGTAGGTCCCTCCCGTTGATGTGTACTGCTCTGTTACGTCCTCTATGGTTCCAGGACTGGACTAGAGGGACGCTAAGGAAGAGTAAATTAGACTTACCTGCTAATTGTAGTTCCTTAAGGAACTCTAGTCCAGTCCTGGATCCCTCCCAAGATCTTTACGTCGTGTGCAGCCTGAAGTTTTTATAGCAGTCAAGAAAGTCAGCGTAGCTATTAGGCACATGGGGGGCGAGAAAGCTGAGGACGAGGGGTCTCGGAAGAAGCGCAGGGTGGACATGGTGGGACCCTTCTTTAAGCAGCAGGGTCTCCTGAGCTCGGTCGCAAGATTGCTCCGGGCTTAGGGGCTGTCTGTTCGTCAAATTTTTTCTTGCTAATGAGTTCTAGTTAATTTAGACTGTTTGCCGGTTATGGGTTTTATTCCCTTTTTCTACTTATTTGTTGCTCTGCTGAGTCTGCTTTGTCAATAGGTACTGGTGAAAGGGGGCGGTTCCTGCCTATTTGTACCGGTGACATCAAAGCGATGACATCTTTCAGTCTCCAAAGCTGCTGGTGGAGGTTCACAACTCTATGGTTCCGGGACTGGACTAGAGTTCCTTAAGGAACTGCCGCCTTCGATTTAGTACTGTCTTGCATTGGTTTCATTCTTTCCTTTACTCTCGCTCTGCTGCAGTCCTCCCCTCATCCTCCTCTCACCCCCCTTCCGACCCCTTCCCTTTAGCTTGCGGTGTACCTCAAGGCTCTGTACTGGCCCCCCTTCTCTTTAATATCTTTCTCACTCCTCTCACACTGCTTGTTCAACAATTCGGGATCACAGCCTTCTACTACGCAGACGACATCCTTCTCCTCCACCACACCTCTCCTGTCTCTCCTGATCTAGCTCCCCTTAATGCCTGTTTAGCTGCTGTCTCCGATTGGTTAGTTCACAACTGTCTACATCTTAACCTCTCCAAAACCATCGCCATTTGGTTCTCTCCTGGTCGCCAGCCCCCCTTCTTAGCTCCTTCTTTCGCTAACGCACCTGTCCCACTAGTCACCACATTCCGCTACCTTGGGGTTCTCTTCGACTCAGATCTTTCTTTCTCAGCACACGTTTCCCACGTTTCTAAACTTTCCTTCTTCCACTTGCGGCAAATTCGTGCTATTCGTCCTTTCCTCTCCTTCTCTGCTTTAATCACCTTACTACTTACCCTTGTCATCTCTCGTCTTGATTTTTCGAACTCCATTTTTTCTGGTATTTCCAAATTACAGCTCTCCCGACTACAACGTATTCAAAATACTGCTGCCCGTCTTGTTACCCACTCCTCTGTCAGAGATCATGTCACTCCTCTCCTTTTCCGACTTCACTGGCTCCCTGTTTCCTATCGCATTCAATTCAAGCTTCTCACATTAGTTCACAAGGCACTACACACCTCCACCCCCCAATACCTGGCTGATCTGCTTCATTTCCACACTCCTCGCCATACACCCCGCTCCTTCCATCTCAACCGTCTAACCCTACCCCCACCCTCTCGCGCACACCTCCAATCCACCCGTTCCTCAGCCTTTTTCTTTGTAGCCCCTGCACATTGGAATTCTCTCCCTCCCCCTTTACGACTTGAACCTCATTACCCTACCTTCAAACGCTCTCTTAAAACCTATCTGTTCTCCCTTGCTTTCAACCTCCCTCCTCCCTAGCCTACGCCCCTCATCTCCCCACCTCCCCATTTTTCCCCTACTTCTGTCTCTATCTCTTTCTCTTAATTATTTGTAACTTCCTTTCCAATTTTCTGGCTAATTGCCACTCTGTACTTGTTGATTTTTTACTGTAAACCGCTCTGCCTACCCATGAAGGGCGGTTAATCAAATAAATGAAAATGAAAATGAAATGAACTACAATTAGCAGGCAAGTCTAATTTACTCTTCCTTTCTTCTGCCAGTTATGAAACAGTGTATGCTTAGCTAGGCCCGGAGGAAAATCCGGGTTCCCCACCAGTGGCAGTAGGAGTGAACATCTCCAATCCCAACCGCTCCTCCTACACACCTCCCGCCACGCCACCCGTAGGGTTCTCAGATATGCACCTTCTCTCCTACTCTTAGGGATTTGAGGTCTAGCAGCATGTAGCAGATATAAACTATGATAAGGGGAACATATCTCCGTCAATTGTTGCACAGGAGCGCACCCACCCTCTTCTACCAACAAACCCCAAATGTGCCTAACCAGGTATTTAAGATTATAGTTCCTCAGCGAGGGAAGTTCCAGCCCCCCTTCTTCCTTCCTCCGCCTCAAAACCTTTATCGGGATTCGCGCACACCGACCTCCCCATAGAAACCCCCCCAGGTACCTATCAAATATTTTCCATTCGCTCGCTAGAACCCAAATCGGCAATAGCCGCAACATATATAACCACCGGGGAAGCTCCACCATGGAAAACAGAGCAATTCTGCCTCTCAAAGACAGCGGAAAACCTCACCATCTCTGAAACGTTACCTTGGCCTTTTCTATCATTCCCGCCACGTTCGCGTGATACAGCCTCTCCGGGCTCTCAGGCAGCTGTATTCCCAAGTACCTGATTAAGCCTTCTGCCCACGCAAGGGGAAACTGTCCCCGCCACGCATGCTTCACTCTACCTCCAACATCCAAGGCCATGGACTTAGAGGTATTAATCTTTAATCCTGAAAAACTACTAGGTATGTATGACCTAGATTGGCCCCTTTTGGAAACAGAATACTGGGCTTGATGGACCTTGGTCTGACCCAGTATGGCATATCTTATGTTCTTATGTACTAAATTCTTGGATTATTTGCAGGGCCCGCTCTAACGACTCTTGCGGTTCCGTCAAGCAGAGAAGCATGTCATCAGCAAAAGCACTAAGTTTCATTTCCTCTTCCCCCCATCTTTACCCCCGCCACCCGTGTCTCCTTTTGAATTGCCCTCAGTAGAGGTTCTAACGCAAGTACAAACAAGAGAGGGGACAAGGGGCAGCCTTGTCGCGTACCTCTTTCCAAAGTGAACGGCTCCGAAACTACGCCGTTCACCCCTACCCTCGCCATTGGGTTCGCATATAAAACCCGGACCCACTGGGCAAACTCCCCTCGAAACCCAAAGCTGTACAGTGCATCCCACAAATAGGCCCATGCAACCCTGTCAAACGCTTTTTCAGCATCCAGGCTTACCAGTAACAACGCCGATTCCTTCTCTATACAATGCTCCATTCCCACAAGTAGCTTAGCGATATTCTTAGTTGCATCCCTCCCCATTACAAAGCCTACTTGCCAAGCATCTATCAAAGTTGGTAAGATAGGATTCAACCGCTTTGCCAGAACTGAGGCCAGGATCTTTACATCACTATTAATAAGCGATATAGGCCGATACAAAGCGTAGTCTAGTAAATTTTTCCCCGGTTTCGGGATCACTGTAATATTCGCACACCGCATATCTCTGGGGAAGCCTCCCTCCTGCAAAGCCTCCTCATACATAGCTAACATGCTAGGAACGAGTCTGGTCTCTAGTATCCTATAGTACTCTGCTCCGAAACCATCTGGCCCCAGCACCTTATGTGGCTTCCCTTTCTTAATTACATCCTGGAGTTCCTTCCCTGTCAATGGGGCATTCAGTCGTTGCACTTCCTCCTCAGTTAATTGAGGCAACGACAACTCATTCAGAAACGCCCTACTTTTAGTACTTTCCTGCTCCTCCTCCGTATACAAGTGGGCATAAAAACTCCTGAAGACTGCTGCTATGCTCTGCAGCTGGTGCTGCAGCTTCCCCTCTTCATCCCTAAGAATGGGCACAAAGCGGGCTCCTCCCGGATCCCGGACCAACTTCGCTAAGAGCCTCCCCGACCGATTACCATATCTATAAAACTTATGTCGATAATATTGCAAGGACATCATTGCCCTTCTCTGAAGAAGCTCGTTAAGGGCCATTTGGGCTTTAACATAGTCTTGCTGCATTACCCTGCCTCCCGTTCGACTAAGTTTATTTTGCATGTCCTGAATATTACGCTCCAACACCAGAATACTACGATCCAGATGTCTGCGCCTCTTAGCAGTGTATGCAATAATTACCCCCCTTATAACCGCCTTGCTTGCTTCCAAGAATAAAAGGGGCGCACATGTAGGAGTATCATTAAAGAGGACATACTCATCCCACTGCATCTCTAAGAACCTCCTAAATTCTTTATCCTCCCACAAGTAAACCGGAAAGCGCCAGCCTGGCTTCCCTACCCCATGTCACCCAAACCATCCCATGATCAGACACTGTTATGGGCTCTATACCGGCTTGTTCCACTCTGAAAATCCCCTCCTCACTCACCAGGACATAATCAGTACGTGACCAGGTGAGGTGGGCTCTCGATTGATGAGTGTATACACGCTCTCCCGGGTGCAGAGTGCGCCACACATCCACCAAGCCTCCCATTCTACATAGGTAACCCACACCTGTTTTGGACCAGGCCCCACTCCCACTTTTCTCTGATTTATCTAAATGGGGGTCGTGCGGACAGTTAAAGTCCCCTGCCATGATCAATTTACTTCTCCCCGCCTTCTTCACAAACCCCAAAAGCGTTTTAAAGAAATTGTGATCGTACACATTCGGGGCATAGACATTCCCTATCCATATCTCTTCATTATACAATTTAGCCTGGATCAAAAGTTAGCGCCCCCTCGGGTCAGACTCCACCTTCCGCACTTCTAATGGGATCCCCCTCTTCACCAAGACCACCACTCCCGCCGTCTTCCCACCTGAAGATGCCCCGTACATACTTGCCACCCAATCCCTCACCAGTTTCTTATGCTCTAAATCACTAAGATGTGTCTCCTGTAACAATGCTATGTGTGCCCCTTTTCTCTTTAACGCTTGCAGTATTTTAGTGCGCTTGATAGGGGATCCAATCCCTCCTACGTTCCAGGAGATTATTTTTATACTATGGTTGCTTTTTCTTAGGGCTACGGCCTTTCACAGCGATACTATACAAACCTACTCCAGGAACCGCCCAGCCTCGGCCCCAAAGCTTTCCTCTCACTTCCCCCGTGTGTCTACATGGGATCCAAGTATTCTCCAGGACCAAGCAGGAAGTCAGTCCTCACTTATGGGTGACGTCGGCGCCGACGGAGCCCTCGCGGAGCAATTTTCCCCAGCTTTCAAAGAAAGCCTTTGGGAATTGCAGCGCGCATGCGCGGTCGTCTTCCCGCCGAGGGTGCCATCTTAGCCAGTCTTCTTTTTTTCCGCGGAGCCCTGCAGACGTCCCCGTCTTGTCCCCGCGAAAAAGTTGATTTTCCTCTTTATTTTATACTTTTTTCTTTCGGTTCGACGCCGATCGTTTTCCCGCCCGGACTCGCGACGCCGGTCTCGAGTCCTCTAGCGTTTTTTTCGGTTTTTCTGACTTAGTCAGCTTTCATTTTCGTTTTCCCTGGCAGCCCGGTCCTTTGACCTCGCAGGGGCCCTTTTTCCCCCGATGGCTGCCAGTGGCTTTAAGCGGTGTGGTCGGTGTGACCGAAATATGTCACTAACCGACACACACGACTTTTGCCTCCGCTGCTTGGGCCCGGATCATGAGGAACTGATCTGTGGGCCCTGCAGCAAACTGTCCTCGAAGGCGTTGAGAAGTCGGCGGCATCAGCGCGAGAGAATCTTCGCTGACCCCAGCCGTACCCGGACCTCGTCGGAGGCCTCCGTGTCAAAGGGCTCCAGCTCGGACCGTCGCCGGAGCTCCTCCGACCGGGGTTCTCCCTCCGGGGACCATCGTCGGAAGGAAAAACCCGCGAGGGCGGCGTCGGTGGACGCTCCTGGCTCCGCGAGGGCCAGGTCGCATAGCCCCGACAGCCGCCCCGGGTCCTTGGAGAAGGAACATCTCCCGAAGCGACCTCGCCTGGAGTCGGAGATGCCTGCCCGGGTAAGTCCTGTAGTCCTTCTGGACTCGCCTCCGCGACAGCCGACGTCGGGCCCGACGCCGTCGGGGCCCGAGTCGGGGGCTGCTGGGTCACCTGAGCTCGGACTCAGGTTGACGGCCTTGGAGAGCAGACTGTCTGCCTTCATGGACCAGCAGCGGGCACTGCTCGCTGGCCTCGCTGGCGCCGCTGCCCCGACCGCCGGGACGTCGACGTCCAAGTCGACCCCGGAGACCGAGCCGATCCTCGAGTCAATGAGAACTCGAGTCGATCCTCGGTCGAGGTCACCCTCGGCCTCCCGTTCGGGACCGAGGTCGCCGACGCCGACTCCCTCGGCGTCGGGGCGGCTGGCGCCGCACCCTGCCCGGGCCGACCCCACCGAGTCCTCGTCGGAGTCGGTCTGGGAGTCTGAGGAGGAAGAGTCACCTGATTCTTTCCGGACTCGGTGTGTCCCATCGGACTCACCGGGGTCCGAGCCTCGGAAGCAGTCCCCCCCGGAGGATGCCCGGTTCTCGGACTTCGTTAGGGATATGGCCAGGGCTTTGGCCTTCCCTGCGGATCCCGAGGAGGAGCCTCGAGCCGAAGAGCTCGACGCCCTCCAGTATGACTCTCCCGCGAGGGAGCACTTTACTGTGCCGGTTCCTCCTATGCTGGAACGACTACTCTTCCGCATGTGGGAGAGTCCGGCCTCCTCGCCGGTCCTGAGCAAGCGGGTCGATTCTATCTATCGGGTCCGCAAGAGCCCTGGCTTTCAGAAGGCACAGCTGCCACACCATTCCATGGTAGTGGAATCGGCCATGCATCGTCTTAAGAGCCAGAAGATGCACTCCTCGGTGCCTCCTGGAAGGGAGGCCCGTAACCTGGATGGCCTTGGCAAGAAGTGCTTCCAGGGCTCTATGCTCGCATGTCGTGTCCAGACTTACCAGCTCTACATGGGCATGTATCTCCGGGATCTGGCTAAAGAGCTAGCCGGATTCTCCGCTGGTCTCTCCGAGGAGCCCTTGCGGAGGTTCCTAGCCTTGTCCACGGGCATTCGGGAATGCTCCAAGTTCATGTCCCGAGCAGCCTATGATGGCTTTGAGGCCTCGGCTAGAGTGGCCGCAGCCGGCATCGGTGCCCGCCGACAGGCTTGGCTTCAGTCGTCGGATCTTGAGCCCTGGGTACAGGACAAGTTGGTCGATGTCCCCTGCCGAGGCGAAAACCTCTTTGGCAAGCCCATGGCGGAAAAGGCTGCACAAATTGAGACTGAGACTCTCACCAGGACCAGGCTTTCTAGGAAGACCTCCGCCCCTTCCCAGAAAAAGAAGGGCTCGGGAAAAAAGTCCTTTTACCCGAGGAAGGCGGCTGCCTACAAACAGTACCCCCATTATCAGGCCCCTGCAGCTCCCCAACAGGGCCAGCAGGCCAAGGGACGGGGTAACGGGTCCCGTAGGCAGCAAGCCCCCAAGCCTGCACCACCAGCCCCTGCTCAGCAGGGTGGGGGTTTTTGACTCGCTCAGCATAGCCTCTCCCCCCCCGCTGGTTCCTCCCAGCACCGGAGGCCGGCTGGTTCACTTCGGCCACAGGTGGTCCAGCATCACCGCAGATGCCTGGGTACTTCAGGTCGTGCGAGAAGGCTACCTTCTCCACTTCCATCAGGTCCCTCCCTCCTATTTTCCGGGAGAACCTTCGCGCCCCCCTCTGCACAGGGAGTTGCTCCTTCAGGAGTTAGCAGGTCTTCTGCAGGAACAGGCGGTGGAACCGGTGCCCCACCACCTGAGAGGTCAAGGCTTTTATTCAAGGTATTTTCTGATACCAAAGAGAACAGGGGGCCTCAGACCCATCCTGGACTTGCGCAACCTCAACAAGTTCCTTGTGCGGGAGAAGTTCAAAATGCTTACCCTTGGAATCCTTCTGCCCTACCTCCAGCAGGGAGATTGGCTATGCTCCTTGGATCTAAAGGATGCCTACACGCACATCCTCATCCACCCAAGCCACCGCCAATACCTAAGGTTTGTGGTGGCAGGAAATCATTACCAGTACAGAGTACTGCCCTTTGGCCTATCCTCCGCACCGCGAGTCTTCACAAAATGTCTCGCGGTCGTGGCGGCCCATCTCCGGCTTCACGGCCTCTATGTCTTTCCGTACCTCGACGACTGGCTTATCAGAGCAGCGTCCGCTCAGGAGGTCGCCAACGCCACGCGCCGCACGGTGACTCTGCTGCAGCACTTGGGCTTTGTCATAAACTTCGCAAAGTCCACTTTGCTCCCCTCACAGGATCTCGAGTTCATCGGCGCAAGGCTGCACACTCCTCGGGCACGAGCGTACCTACCGCTCGACAGGGCGCAACGGCTCATGGACCTAGCCGACCGCTTTCGCAGCCAGCCCCTGGTCTCCGCCAGGCGCTTCCTGAGACTGCTCGGCCATATGGCTTCCACCGTCCATGTGACCCCCAATGCCCGCCTGAACATGCGGTCTGCTCAATGGTGCCTCCGCCAGCAGTGGCGACAAGCCACAGGCGGCCTGGCAGACCTAGTGCGCGTCTCCGAGCCGCTGCTCTCGTCTCTCCGGTGGTGGCTCCGGCAGCCGAACCTGATATTCGGAATGCCTTTCCAGTCACCTCAGCCGACCCGGGTGCTGACCACCGATGCATCCCTCCTGGGCTGGGGAGCACATTGCCAAGAGGCACGTACTCAGGGCCTCTGGACCACGTGGGAGTCGGCTCAGCAGATCAACTTCCTGGAGCTCAGGGCGATCCGCCTAGCTCTCAAGGCCTTCTCCCACCTGACTTCCCAACAGTCCGTCCTTGTCCAGACGGACAATCAAGTTGCCATGTTCTACGTGAACAAGCAGGGGGGCACGGGCTCCTTCCTCCTCTGCCGGGAGGCACAGAAGCTCTGCTCTTGGGCCGTCAGTCACGGCATTCTCCTCAAGGCAGTTTATCTCCCGGGCCAAGAAAATTGCCTTGCAGACAAACTCAGCAGGGTCCTCCAGCCGCACGAGTGGCGTCTGGATCCCTTGGTAGTTCAGAAGCTCTTCCTCAAGTGGGGTCTCCCCACGGTGGATCTCTTTGCCAGTCCTCACAACCGGCAGCTTCCTCGCTTCTGCTCTCGTCAGCCACACCCCCTTCGGGTGGCGGCGGACGCCTTTCTGATCTCGTGGTCGGGGAGCCTTCTGTACGCTTTCCCTCCCATCCCGCTGGTCTCTCGGACTCTTTTCAAGGTTCTCCGAGACAAAGCCTTCATGATCCTGGTGGCCCCTCGCTGGCCCAGGCAGCCGTGGTTTCCGCTCCTGCTGCAACTGGCGGTGGAGGATCCAATCCCTCTGGGGGTACAACCGGATCTCCTCACTCAGGATCAGGGGTCCCTTCTGCACCCCAACCTCAGGTCTCTCAACCTCATGGCCTGGCTGCTGAGAGGGTAGTCCTTGCTCCCCTTCTCCTGCCGGCGGAGGTGGAGGAGGTCGTCTTAGCTTCGCGACGGCCTTCTACCCGCAAATGCTACGCCCTTAAATGGCGTCGCTTTGCAGTCTGGTGTACCCAACAGTCTCAGGATCCCTTCTCCTGCCCGGTGTCGGTGATCTTGCAGTACTTGCTGCACCTCTCTAATCTGGGACTTAAGTCCAACTCCGTCAAAGTTCACCTCAGTGCTCTTTCAGCACATCATGTGCCAGTGGACGGCAGACCTCTCTCCAATGACCCTCTCGTAGCGAGGTTTCTCCGAGGTCTCCTTCTACTTAAACCACCTCTGCGCCCGCCAGCGCCTGACTGGGACCTGAATGTGGTTTTGCAGCGGATCACCTGTCCGCCTTTTGAACCTATGGCTACCTGTTCTCTCCGTTTTCTGTCTTGGAAAACACTGTTCTTGATAGCCCTCACTTCCGCTAGGCGCGTAAGTGAATTGCAGGCCCTCGTGTCTGATCCCCCTTACACTAGGTTCTACAAGAATAGGGTAGTCCTTCGGACTCACCCGAAATTTCTGCCTAAAGTGGTCTCCCCTTTTCACATCAATCAGGAGGTGGTACTTCCAACCTTCTTTCCCAGACCACACTCCAGCCGAGCTGAAACGGTCCTCCATACCCTGGACTGTAGAAGGGCATTGAACTTCTACCTTGACCGTACGCGGGAGCACCGTAAAGCTGCTCAGCTTTTTGTGTCTTTTGACCCCAATAAATTGGGGCTCCCGGTCTCCAAGCGTACTCTGTCCATCTGGGTTGCGGACTGTATCTCTTGGGCTTATGGGGCAGCCGGACTCTCCTTAGAAAGTCGAGTCACGGCTCATTGCGTTCGGGCAAAGGCCACGTCAGTGGCTTACCTCCGCTCTGTTCCGCTGGCAGACATCTGCCGGGCCGCTACTTGGTCTTCGAGCCAGACTTTTGCGGTCCATTACTGTCTCGAGAGGGAGTCCCGTAGGGACAGTGCTTTCGGACAGGCAGTCCTCCGTAATCTCTTTGAGGTCTGAGCAACTCCTACCCTCCATCCCGGATGTGGGCTACCGGTGGGTGATAATTCAGCGAAGATTCTATCCTTCTGTGCTGCTGAGCTAGAGGGAGCTCATTTTTGTGCTTAGGGTCTCCGGTAGCCTTGAGCTTGGGAGTCCCATAAGTGAGGACTGACTTCCTGCTTGGTCCTGGAGAAAGCGTAGTTACTCACCTGTAACAGGTGTTCTCCAGGAGCAGCAGGAATCAGTCCTCACTACCCTCCCTCCTCCCCTTGGAGTTGCAATCGTCTGCTTATGTTCTTTTTTTGCAAATTTTTATGCTGTCTTTTTTAGCTATGTCATCTGACTGGCTAAGATGGCACCCTCGGGCGGGAAGACGACCGCGCATGCGCGCTGCAATTCCCAAAGGCTTTCTTTGAAAGCTGGGGAAAATTGCTCCGCGAGGGCTCCGTCGGCGCCGACGTCACCCATAAGTGAGGACTGATTCCTGCTGCTCCTGGAGAACACCTGTTACAGGTGAGTAACTACGCTTTCCCGGGCACCTTCCTCCTGTCCCCTTCCAACCCCTCCCCCCTCCCCCCCTCTCCTCAGCAACAATTCCACACAAACTCAACAGACAAACAACACTCAAACAACTCTCAACATCTGCCACCCTCCCCCCCCCCTACCCACACCAAACACTTTGTCTCGCCGAAGCAAGACGCTCCCAATGGAGCTAGATCACTGTCCACACCTCCGGGCCACCCCACTAAAGGTCATTTGAGGCCTCAATCCAGTTAAGTGTCACTGTATGCAGGACCAGAATGTCGTGTTTCATGCAGTCCAGTCTCCCATCTTGCTTGTAGCTCCCCATCCGAATAACAAGTTTCTAGCTTTTGTCCGGCTTTTCCTTCGACAGGAGGGAGTTAGCCAAGGTTCTTGCCGCAGCTGCCTGCTCAAACACATGCGATTTGCCATTATGGAAAATCCGCAGCGTCGCTGGGTAGCTTAAAGCAAAGCGAATCCCGCCACGTGCCATATCACTGCAGATAGCTGAAAACTCCTTCCTCTTAGCTGCCACCGCCGACGAGTAGTCCTGAAACATATGTACCGGGCTATTGTCCAATTTTAAGTCCCGTCGCTTCCGATACGCTTGCAATAGGAGGGTTTTATGTTGAAAATTCAGAATCTTGGCAAGCACTGGCCGCGGTCTGCCTCTGCCCTCCAACCGCTGACCAAGTCTGTGGGCCCTCTCCACTTTTATACTGCCAAGCAGAATGTCCAGGCCCAACTCCTTTGGCAGCCATACCTCGAACAATTCCAATAATTGATGGTCCTGCCAAGATTCATGTACACCAACCAGTCTTAAATTGTTTCTCCTGGATCTATTTTCCAAATCATCAACTTTAAGCAACAGTGCCTCAATTAGTTTCTGCTGCTTCTCTCTAAAGTCAACTCCCCTTCCTCAAGCATATTCACGCGCTGCTCCACTTCTTCAATTCTCCGTGTGTGTTCTGTAAATGTTTCACCCATGACTTCCAGCTTTCTCATTACGGTATCAAATTTTGGCTCCAGTAGTCGGACTACTTCGTGCGCCATCTCGTCGGGAGCTGTCTCACCAATTTCTTTCTCCGGGGAGCCCTGTACAGCACCCCCTTTCAGGCCAGTCGCCATTTTGTTTTCTCGAGAGGTAGCCGTCTTTTCTCTTCTCGCCGCCGCCTTCATCGCACTCCTGCTGGCTTCCCTCTCTGTTCCTATGGCGCCCAGTGCACTCCTGCAAAGCACAGCAACGTTTCACTGCACCGCTCCCGAAATTGCCTCGGTTTTATTCAAAAGTTCTCAGGGCGGCCCAGGAGCGCGACGAGGAACACCTCACCCGCTCATGTGATCTCTCAAGAAAGGGGTGTTATGACAGCTTGACATACCGTGAAAGTGATTTGTATTTAATATTGATTTTAGTCGTCTTATAATCTTTAAGTGATGGTATGCTTTAGCTGCATTTTGTTTATATGAGATTTTAAGTTTAAATATTTATCTAAGGTTATACCTAAATATCTTTCTTCATCTTTAATTTTTATTTTTTTATTTAATAGGTTAATTTCACTTGGTAGTTTTAAGGACTGACAATTCGATATGAACAATGCTTCCGTTTTGTCAGAATTTATTTTTAAATTGTTATTGAGCCAATTCATATCATTCAAACAGCTATTTTTGTTGTATCAGAAGTATATGTGATTAAAGGTTGATGTTTTTGTCTAGCGTGACACCTAGGTAGTGCACCTCTTCTTTTACCCGTATGGTTTGGTTCAGCAGTTGGATTTGTTGCGGAGGGTTGAAGGTGGTGCTGCTGTTGATGTATAGCACTTCTGTTTTCTCATAGTTTAATGTGAGGTGGTTGCTGCTGAGTCAGATGGCTACATCTTCCAGGCATTGAATGATGGCCATGAGGTTTGGTGCTTTCAGGTCAATCGGAGTGTATATCATGAGGTCATCAGCATACAGATGGAACAGGATTTTATGTTTATTGATATCGCAGACGGGGCACAGGTATAAGTTGAAAAGTATTAATGAGAGTGCCGATCTTTGTGGGATGCCTTGTATTGTAGAGAAGGGTGCTGAGTAGTTTGCTCCACATTTTACTTGTTGTAGCCTGTCCTTTAGGTATGAGGTGAACCATTTTAGAGTGGTATTGCAGATGCCAGTTTCCTGGAGGTGTTTGATTAGGATGGAGTGCGAAACAGTCGAAGGCGGATGAGTTGTTCATGAAAATGAGGAGAAATCCGTTCTTTGGCTTGTCAATTCCTTTTAGGATGTTATTGAAGAGTGATGTTAGAAGTGTTTCCACATTGTGATGTGGCATAAAGCCATGTTGTTGAGGGTCCAGTGGCACGTTGTGGTCTATATGGTCCTGGAGCTGTATCTGCACGTTTTTTTTCTATGATCTTTGCAAGAAATCGTAGGATAGAGATCGGATAGTATGTTGCGGGCCCTGTTTTGCAGAGTGAGGTGTTTTTCAGGATTGGTCGTATGGTTGCTTGTTTAAGGGAGGCTGGCATGTGCCCTTGTAGTAAGGATAATTTGACTATCTTTTGTATGTATGGACTGAGTTGTTCCTTGGTGGTTTTTATCCATTGTACAAGGCATGGGTCATTTGGAGAAGTGGTGGCTTTGAGTGAGGTGATTATTTGCTTTGTGAGGTGGTATGGTGAATTCTCCCCATGGTTGTGTGGATGTTTGTACTTCAATGTTGCTGCATTTCATGGTTGTTCCCAGCGGGTATTTATTAAGTTCATTGTGTTTTTAGCTATGTGGTTCGCCATGTCTTGAGGGTGGACTTTTCGTGCTCTCCTGGTGCGTGTTGTCTCTGGTGAGAGCTTGCACAATGTTGAAAAGCTCTCTTGGCTTGTTTACTGATCGCATGATTATGTTTGGGTGGTGGTGTGTGCAGTTGTTGATCAGTGTATTGTAATCTTTCTGTTTAGCATAGTATAGTTGTTGCATGTCTAGGTCTTTGATTCTTCTCCATGTTTTTTCTATTTTTCTCAGTTCCCTTTTTGCATCTCTGATCATGTTGGAGTACCAGGGGGGGGGGGGGGGGCGGATGGTTTAGTGCATGTCTGTTTGCAATTCCTGCGTGGTGGTGCTGCTGCTGCGGTAGTTATTGTGTTGGTCCGGTTCTCGATGATCTTGTTGAGGTCTTCTGTATTTTGTTGTAGTTTTGGGATTACGTCTTTCAAAAAGGCTTCTCTTTTGAAGGACTAAAATCTTCTTTTGGTTTCAGGTTTTTCCTGTGGATGCATGGGTTGATCGATCTGTATTGTGCTGGTTATTATGTGGTGGACTGACCATGGTGTTGGCACGATTGTGGGACGGGAGATTGTGCTAGGTGCCTGTTGCGATCTAGGAATGAATATGAGGTCTAGAAGTGTTCCATACCTGTGAGTGGGTTCCTTGATCAGTTGATGATATTGTAGTGCTTCCATTACTTTGAGGAAGGCTTTGGCATTTTTGTCTGGTGCTGCTCCGTGGTTGAAGTCGCCTAGGACAATGAGTAGCTTGATTGTTGAATCGTGTGCGCATACTGTTTCAAGTAGCTTCGTTAGGTCATCAGATTTGGTGTTTGGTGGTCTATATGCAAGGCATATACCTATGTGTGTTGGAAATGTGGATTATGCTGGATTTTTCTGTGCTGGCTGTTAGAGGGTTTTGAATTTATAGTGGCTTCTGGACAGTATCAGTACTCCTCCACCTCTTCTGGGAGAGTTGAAGGCGGAGTAGTTGGGTGGGGTGATTTGGTTTAAAATTACCTGATCAGTATAATTGAGCCAAGTCTCTGTTGTTAAGTGCCGTCGAGTCGGTGTCGACTCATGGCGACCCTTTGGATAGTTGTCCTAAATTGTGTTCAATCTTCAGTCAGGCGTCTCATTGTTGACAGACTGGTACCTGTAGCTGCTGTTGTTGTATCGCTCCATCTCATTGCTGGCTGTCCTCTTTTGTGTTGACCTTCTATCTTGCCAAGCATGATGTCTTTCTCTAATGATCTCTCTCTTCGCATGATGTGTCCAAAGTATGAAAGTCAAAGTCTTGTCATCTGAGCTTCTAAAGAAAGCATAGGTTTGATCTCCTCTAGTACTGACTGGTTTGTTCTTCAGTCTGTACTTGGTATATGCAGTATTCACCGCCAGCACCATAATTCAAAGGCATCAATTTTCTTCCTGTCTATCTTTTTCACTGTCCAGCTTTTGCATCCTTATGATGTTATTGAAAATACCATTGCTTGAACGAGTTGAATCTTTGTATGGAGAGAGACATCTCTGCTCTTGAGAATCTTGTCTAGGTCTTTCATAGCCATCCTGCCAAGAGCAATGCGTTGTTGGATTTCTTGTCTGCTTGTTTCTTCTATATTGATAGTTGATCCAAGTAGGTTAAAGTTGTCCACGATTTCAATTTCTTCTCCTTCAACAATGAACTTGTTGATTTTGCCAGTTGTCATGATCTTTATCTTCTTTACATTAAAGTGCAGGCCCATTTTGAGACTATGTTCTTTGATCGTGAGAAGCAAATGTTTCAGATCATCTTCACTTTCAGCCAGTAATGTGGTATCATCAGCATAGCAAAGGTTGTTGATGAGTCTTCCACCCAACTTCACACCTCTGTTGTCTTCATACAATCTTGCTTCTCTGATGATTTGTTCTGCATATAAATTAAACAGGTAGGGGGAAAGTATGCAGCCTTGTCTTACACATTTGCTTATTTTAAACAATTATGTTTCTCCTTGTTCCATTCTAACTGTTGCTTCTTGATCAGTTGTGCAAGAGAATGATCAGGTGTTCTGGTATACCCATGCTTCTTAATGTGGCCCAGAGTTTCTCATGGTTTACACAGTCAAAAGCCTTGCTATAGTCGATAAAGCACAAATAGATATCCTTTTGGTATTCTTTAGTCTTTTCAAGAATCCATCTCACATCCGCGAGGATGTCTCTCGTTCCTCCCCCTTTCCTGAACCCTGCTTACACTTCAGGTAGTTCTTGTTCCAGGTATGATTGTAGTCTCTGTTGAATAATCTTCAGTAGAATCTTGCTGGCATATGGGATCAGAGCGATTATGCAATAATTTCCATAGTCAGTTAGATCACTTTTTTTTAGTACTGGTATAAACACAGATTTTTTCTAGTCAGTTGGTCATAATGTTGTCCTCCAAATTTCTTGGCAGAGCCTTGTAAGTACAGTAACAGCTGCATCAGATTGGAGGAGTGGAGGAGTGGCCTAGTGGTTGGGGCAAGGTACTTCAGGCCGGAAGGTCGGGGGTTCAAATCCCACTAGAGGACAGCAATCTTGGGCCGGAAGGACTGGGGTTTCTAGTCCCACAGGTGCTCCTTGTGGTCTTGGGCAAGCCACTTAACCCTCCATAGCCCATGTTCCCTGTAAAATAGTTCTCTGTGTGCTGTGCTTTCCTGTCTAATCAATGTGTTTATACCTCAAAAATTTCCTGTCATGATTTGACAATTTCCAATCTGTAATCAAACCGCTGCTGATCGCTGGAAGTAGCGGTATACAAATGTATACTAAATAAATAAAATAAATAATACTTCTATGGGAATGCCATCAATGCCTGGTGCTTTGTTCTTTGATAAGGCTTTCAATGCTGCTTCAACTTCTTCTTTCATCACCAATGGTTCCGAATCATAAGGTACAGGTTGAAACGACTGTTTGTCCACTTGATCTTTATCATATAAAAACTCTATATATTCTTTCCATCTTTTTTTGATCTTCTCAGCATCATTCAACATAGAACCTTGAGCATTTTGTAACATTCCAATTCAAGGCTGGAATTTTTTCTTTAACTATTGTAGCTTTAGGAAAGC
Organism: Ichthyophis bannanicus; assembly: GCA_033557465.1. Lineage (NCBI taxonomy): Eukaryota > Metazoa > Chordata > Amphibia > Gymnophiona > Ichthyophiidae > Ichthyophis > Ichthyophis bannanicus. The sequence continues at coordinate 700,521 of CM066037.1, forward strand.
CGGTCTTGTTCTTCCTCTAATAGTTTCTTCTTCTATTTTCTTGCATGTGTCATTGTAGTACTTTTCCTTGTCCTGTCTTGCTGCATGTTGGAAATCTCTTGTGCGATTATCTTTCTTTCTCCTCTGGCTTTAGCTTCTCTGCGTTTCTGTTGTGCAGAGTATATCTGGTCTTTGCGCATGTATATAATCTGTAATGGGGTTAGCTTTCTTTCTGACTGATCTTGTGTTTATAAGCTACAGGTGAGGTTTGCACATACCATGGGGTTGGTGTGGTTGTATGGTGCAGTATAGGTGGGGACTATATTGATTGTGGTGTCTGTTTTGTGTGTGCGTGTTTTGATTGGTGCATGTTTAATTTGGTTGTCCCATGGGGTGAGGTATTGTATGTGCAGGGGTGAGTGTAGGTGGGTGTGTATGTTCTGGTGTAAAACACTGTTGTCTGTTGTGTGAGAAGTTGCAATATTAGCATGATTGAGCTGAGCATTGTGCCGTGGAGTAACATGTTGATGGACTAGCAGTCTGACCTGATCTGGATTTTACCTCAGTGGCTTAGCAAACCTCAATTGCTTAGTGAGTCCAAAGAGTGCTGTGCTTATGTTTGTCTTCCAAAGTCATGATGGAACCGTCTACTCTTTCAAATGCACCCATCTTTGCACAACTCGTATGGGAGTGTTAATGTAACTTCTCTTGTGCACCAGGAGACAGTAGATTTTTTGTTTGGCTTCCGTGGTATTCGGGGTGGTTCCTGCGTTTCGAGTCAGTATATAGGGCTTGTTTTGTAGATACTTTCAGCTAGTTTTGGGGGAGAGTACTGTGAGGACTGATTGCTGCAGTCCCTGGAGATCACCTGTTACAGGTTAGTGACTATGCTAATTCTGCTATATCCTTTTTAAGATATGGCAACTAGAATTGCATACAATATTCAAAATGCGGTTGCACCATGGAACGCTATAGAGTCGTCATAATAATCTTGGTTTTGTTTTCCATTCCTTTCCTTGTGATTCCTAGCATTCTCTGTCAACAAGCAGGAAGTAAGTCCTCATGTATGGGTGATATCACTGTCACGGAGCCCCACACGGGAATGCTCTGTAGCTTCCAAAGGAAGCTCTTGGGAGGCACACTGCGCATGCATGCCTGCCTTCCAGCCTGCCGCAATGCCGTTTTCTCTAGTCATCTTCTTTCTGTGGAGCCCCTAGAACGTGTTCCTGCGTATTGGAAAAAGGTTTTCTTTTTTGGCCCTGGTGGGCTGTTTTTTTTTCTACTTTTCTTTATCGCCTGTCGTCGGTTTAGTCGTTCCCAACCATTTTAGGTTCTTTTTTTCTTTTTTTGTTTCTTTTTCTCGTCTTTTGGTGTTTTTATCCCTTCTGGGCATTTTTATCCCGCACGCGACCATTACTGAGTTGATTTGGCCGTGGCGGTATTTTTCGACATGTCTAAGCCAGCTAGTGGCTTCAAAAAATGTACCAAGTTTTGCAGGACCATCTCTGTCATTGACCGACACAATTGGTGTTTACAGTGCCTTGGATCCGATCATCAGCCCTCGGCTTGCAATCTGTGTCTGCAGATGTTGTGACGGGGACTGTAGGGTCGGGAAAAATAGAAAGAGTCCCTTTTTGGCTCATCGGATTCATCATCCTCGGCCCCGACTCTGATGTCAACACCTTCCAAGATTTCTAATGTGGTGTCCACGGAGTGTGAAGTCGGAACCAGGGGACCCGAGTGGCGAGAGGAGATTCTCTGATGAGATCTCATCGACATCAAAGGTTGAACACCTGGTGAGAGTCTGGGTGGTTTATGGTTATGGTTTATTAGTTACTTAATATTCTGCACCTTCTACTAGCAGGGCGGTGTACAATTCAAAACAACAAAGATGACAGAGTAGATTAGAGGGGAACACCATTTCTAGACAGGAAAGCAAACATACATAAAAGGAGATGGAAGAGACAAGAGCAGAAAGTAATCATAGTGACAAGGGAGGGAGGTCAAAAGCAAGGCAGAATAGGTTTGTCTTGAGCATGGCTTTAAAGTGGTTATAGGAGAGTTCTGAGTGCAAATCAGCGGGTAATACGTTTCACAATGCAGGGCCAAGGTAGTAAAGGGAAGAGGAGCGAGTGGACTCCAGGTGTGCAAGTGAAGGAGATGGCAAGTGGAGGCGATTGGCATGTAAAGAATGGAGAGACTGTGGGGGAGCATAAAGATGGAGAGTGTCAGCTAAGTATGTTGGGATACCAGTGTGTATTGCTTTATGGATTAATATCAGGAGCTTGTACTGTGTGCAGTATCTAATAGGAAGCCAGTGAAGTTGAATCAAGAGGGGAGAAACATGGTCGAAACATAAGGAGCATAGGAGAATCTGAGCAGCAGTGTTTTGAACCAACTGTAAACGGGAGAGAGAGTACTGTGGGAGGCCAAGGAGAAGAACATTAGAATAGTAGATTTTAGCTATGACCAAGATAAGAAGAAGGGTGGTAAGGGAGGTGGTTGAGAGAAATGGGCGTACAGCACGGATACGATGCAGTGAGAAAAATCCCAACAAACTAGGGAGGAGAAGTGGGCCTGGAAGGTGAGAGAAGAATCAAGGAGAACTCCAAGGTAGCAGAGGGTAGACACCAGTGGAATGGGACCAGAAGGAAAGGCAGGAGCCAATAGTGGGGGGATGGGGGGTGGAGGTAAAGCATATGGTGGCTATTTTGGTGTGATTTAAGTGTAGAAAGTTGTCGGAAAACCAGGAGGAGACTTTGGAAAGACAGGTATTGAGGGGGAACAGATCAGGAGCATGGGAGTCAATATGGTGAAGAATAATTATATCGTCGACATAGTGGTATGCAGAAAGGGCGTGTTGCTGGATAAGAAGCGTGAGCGGTATCAGAAAGATTTGAATATCAGAGGGGTGAAAACAGAGCCCTGGTGGACAGACGGCAAGGAAGGTGATTACGAATGATGGGAAGAGATGGAAAAAGACAGGCAAGATAGAAAAGACTGGAACCAACGGTGAACAGTCCAGTGAATTCCCAGATCAAGTAAGCGAGCAAGAATGGTGCGGTGGTCCACTAGATTGAAGGTAGATGATAAGTCTAGTGACACAGCTAGTGAGATGCTGCCCCGGTCGCAAGCCTGATGGATCTCATTGAGGAAAGAAGTGCATTGTCATCGCAGCCCTTCTCATCGTGATGCGGACAGTGATGGCTGGGAATGACCGGCTAAGCTTCCCTGGCGGGAGGAATCGACTCCCAGAACAGAGAAGTCAATCACCATTGCAGAGGGAGGGCAGCTGGTTGTCTCCCCATGCACCAATCATCGTGGAGTCCCTGCCCAATGTGTCGACACCAGTGGCTGTGGCATTGGCCCCCTTGCAGTTTGTGGTTCTAGTCCGCGAAGCTCACTTGGTGGTGGTTCTAGCCTTGCGAAACAGAGGCTTTGCGGCGCCGACATCATCATCATCATCATCATCACATTCCATCTAGCTTTTTCTGGAAACCCATGCTCTGCCCGCTGAGGCAGGTGCATCGGGTGGGAGGTTCGAATTGATACCTGTTGCAACGGTTATCTCCCTTGCCAGTGTTTCGGAATCTGATGCCCAGGGGCACACAGGATGGCATGGTGGCCACCGGTGTCCACCACCTCCTCTGTTGCGGAGCCGACGGGGGGGGGAGTAGACCTGGCACTACTTTGACTTCTTCTCAGAAACCGAGTCAGAATGGGAGACCAAGGAGGAATCGTCTGCTTTGGACTTCAGTCCCCTGACCCCTCATCCGATCCATCACCTCTCCTCGAGCATTGAAAGTTTTCTCTGGAGGACATGTCCTTCCAGGACTTCATCAGAGACATAGCCAAGGCAATTCTCTTCTCTCTGGAATCGGAGGAGGAGGAGGAACAGAACGGAGGAGCTGGAGCTTCTCTGTTACCTCTTGGCCTGCAGTGAGGTGGTGACTGTTTCCGTGCACCATGTCCTGCAAAGGCTGCTGTTGTGGATGTGGGCAACCCCACTTATGATCCCCATTGTCAGCTGGAGACTTGATTCCTGGTATGGGGTCCAAAAGACCTGGGCTTCCAGAAGTCTCAATTACCACACAACTCCATTGTGGTTGAGTTGGCCTTGAAGTGGGTGAAAAGCACCAAGACTCATTCCTCGGTGCCCCCGGGTCGTGAGGCTCGAACCCTAGACTTCTTTGGGAGAAAGTGCCATCAGGATTCCTTGCTAGTCGCTAGGGTCCTGGCCTGCCAAACCTATATGAGCATGTTCCTCAAAGGCATCATGTTGGAACTGGCGGAGTTTGCAGCCCTCGTCCCCAAAGAACAGCATGAGGCCTTTCAAGACTTGCTGAGCCATGGCAAGGAATGCTCCAAGTTCACGGTGCATGGCCTCTACGATGCTTTCTAGTCCACATGCAGAATAGCTCCGGTAGGCATGATAGGTAGGAGAAGATAGAGGTTCTCCCCCCAGCAGGGAATAATGGCTAAGGGAAGCCTGTGGAGGAAAAGGCAGAGGAGCTTGAGGAGGAGCATGTGACCCCCCTCTAGGCTCTCCAAGAAAACCGTGGATTTCTCACAAAGGAAACATCAGGGTAAGAAGACTTTCTGCCCATGCCAGTATTATCCAGCCCAGCCAAAGACACAGGCTCCCTGCCAGCAGCAGAGTGAGAAAGCTGCGAAGCTCAGCCCGCTCCACAGCCCAAGCCGGGGGCAGGCTTTTGACTTAGTTCAGGTTCCGAAGGTCCAGGATGGGTTGGAACTTAATGGTCTTCTTGGGAACCAGAAGTATCTGGAATAGAAGACCTGTCCAACCTGTGCCAGAGGAACCGACTTGATTGCTAGGTCAGCCAACAGAGCGGCGTTTTCTTCTTGAAGTAGGTCCGGTGCATGGAGGGTGGTCCATGGAGTACTCCCTGGGGAGTATGGAGGTGGCAGTTGGACAAGGTGCAGCCGATGTCTGCTCTGGATGACCTGTAACACCGAGGTGTCCAAGGTGACGAGGGGTCACCTATGGGTGAAGTGGATGAACCCCTCCCTACCTGAGGGGGTACCCCAGCGGACAGCACCGGCTGGCTACGCTCCTGAGGAATAAGTCAAAGTTATTAAAACACAAGAGGATTGTGAAAAATTACAAGAGGACCTTGATAAACTGGAAGACAAAGACCCGCATGCTCGGGAGGTAGGCGGCCATGACCACCGGGCACTTCGTGAAGACACGTGAAGCTGAGGCCAACCCGAAGCACTCAGTACTGATACTGCTGGCCTCCCAGCATGAACCATAGTGTCTGTCATTTGGGTGGATCGGGATGTGTGTATATACATCGTTTAGATTAAAGGAGCATCCAATCATCCTGTAGAAGGTATGGGATCAGCGTCCCCAACAAGATCATTTTGAACTTTGTGTAACCATAGTTTGGGTTGTTCATCCCTAAATGCATAACTTTTCACTTGTCCACATTGCATTTCATCAGGCATTTGGACCTCCAGTCTTCCAGTTTATCAAAGTCCTCTTGCAATTTTTCACAATCCTCTTGTGTTTTAATAACTTTGAATATTTTTCTGTCATCTGCAAATTTGATCACCTCACTCATTATTTCCATTTCCAGGTCATTTATGAATATGTTAAAAAGCAGCGGGCCCAGCACATATCCATGTGGTACTCCACTCTTCACCTTTCTCGATTGAGAAGATTGGCCATTTGGTCCTATTCTCTGCTTTCTATATTTTAACCAGTTCCTGATCCAGAATAGTACACTGCCTTCTATTCCCATGACTTTTCAATTTCGCCAAGAGTCTCTCATGAGGGACCTTGTCTAAGACTTTCTGATAATCTAGATACACTATATAAACTGGCTTACCTTTGTCTACCTGTTCACACCTTCAAAAAAAATAAATGATTAGTAAGACTAGACTTTCCTTGGCTAAATTCATATTGGTTTTCTCCCATTAAACTATGACTGTCTATATGTTCAGTAATTTTATTCTTTATAATGGTTTCTACCATTTTGCCTGGTAGTGACGTCGGGCTCACCGGTCTTTAATTTTCAGGATCATCTCTGGACCCCAATTTAAAAATTGGCGTTACATTGGCCTTTCTCCAATCTTCAGGTACTATACAGATGATGATAATGATAGTTCAGAGATTAGTATTAGTTCTGCAATCTCATATTTCAGTTGTTTCAACACCCTTGTACGTATACCACCCAGTCCAGATTTGTTACTCTTCAGTTTATCAAATAATTGTAATACATCTTCCCAGTTTGTCAGTATTTCTTTCAATTCATCTGATAAATCACCTTTAAATACAAGGACTGGGGTTTCTAGTCCCACAGGTGCTCCTTGTGGTCTTGGGCAAGCCACTTAACCCTCCATAGCCCATGTTCCCTGTAAAATAGTTATCTCCAAGTTATAATGCCCTGTTCAATGTAATTTCAGTTTGTTCAATGTAAACCGCACTGATGCAGAATAGCGCGGTATATAAGAGAATGTAAATAAATAAATAAATAAAATTTCAGGCATGGGCAACCTCCCTACATCATCTTCAGTAAAAACTGAATCAAAGAATTCATTCAGTCTCTCCGCTATGGCCTTGTCCTTCCTTAGTGTCCTTTTTACCTGTCTATCATCTATCTAATGGTCCAACTGACACACTCAAGGATTTTTTGCTATGAATGTACTTGAAAAAGTTGTTATGCATTTTTGCTTCCACAACCAGCTTTTTTTTCAAATTCTCCCTTTGCCTATCTTATCAGTGCCTTGCATCTAACTTGCTAGTGCTTATGTTGTTCTCCAGGAACAAGCAGGAAGTCAGTCCTCACAGGTGAGTAGCTAGGCTTTTCCCGTTTTCGTCATTTGGCTCCTCCTTTCCATTTCCTGAAAGATGCATTTTAGCTACAACAGCCTCTCTGACTTCACCTTTAAACCATGCTGGCAGTTTTTTTGGTCTTTTGGCCTGAGCGGTATATCAAATTTAAATAAACATAAACATAAACACTTTTCTTAAAGTATGGAATACATCTGGTCTGAGCTTCCAAGATAGCATTTTAAACAACATCCATGCTTGATGTAAAACTTTAACCTTTGCCACTGCTCCTTTTAGTTTTTTCTTAACTATCTTCCTCATTTTATCATACTTGTTGTTGTTAAGTGCCGTCGAGTCGGAGTCGACTCATGGCGACCCTCTGGATAGCTATCTTAAATTGTGTTCGGTCTTCAGTCAGTCGGCTCATTGTTGACAGACTGGTACCCGTAGCTGCTGTTATTGTATCGATCCATCTCATTGCTGGCCTTCCTCTTTTGCGTTGACCTTCTATCTTGCCAAGCATGATGTCTTTCTCTAATGATCTCTCTCTTCGCATGATGTGTCCAAAGTATGAAAGTCGAAGTCTTGTCATCTGAGCTTCTAAAGAAAGCTTAGGTTTGATCTCTTCTAGTACCGACTGGTTTGTTCTTCGGGCAGTCCATGGTATACACAGTATTCGCCGCCAGCACCATAATTCAAAGGCATCAATTTTCTTCCTGTCTGTCTTTTTCACTGTCCAGCTTTCACATCCATATGATGTTATTGAAAATGCCATGGCTTGAACAAGTTGAATCTTTGTATGGAGAGAGACATCTCTGCTCTTGAGAATCTTATCTAGGTCTTTCATAGCCATTCTGCCAAGAGCAATGCGTCATTTGATTTCTTGACTGCTTGTTGCTTCTTTATTGATAGTTGATCCAAGTAGGTTAAAGTTGTTCACAGTTTCAATTTCTTCTCCTTCAACGATGAACCTGTTGATTATGCCAGTTGTCATGATCTTTGTCTTCTTTACATTAAGGTGCAGGCCCATTTTGAGACTATGTTCTTTGATTGTGAGAAGCAAATGTTTCAGATCATCTTCACTTTCAGCCAGTAATGTAATATCAGTACAGCGAAGGTTGTTGATGAGTCTTCCACCAATCTTCACACCTCTGTTGTCTTCATACAATCCTGCTTCTGTGATTATTTGTTCTGCATAGAAATTAAACAGGTAGGGGGAAAGTATGCAGCCTTGTCTTACACCTTTGCTTATTTTAAACCATTCTGTTTCTCCTTGTTCCGTTCGAACTGTTGCTTCCTGATCAGTGTACAAATTGCGCAAGAGAACGATCAGGTGTTCTGGTATACCCATGCTTCTTAATGTGGCCCAGAGTTTCTCATGGTTTACACAGTCAAAAGCCTTGCTATAGTTGATAAAGCACAAATAGATATCCTTTTGGTATTCTTTAGTCTTTTCAAGGATCCATCTCACATCCGCAATGATGTCTCTCGTTCCTCGCCCTTTCCTGAACCCTGCTTGCACTTCAGGTAGTTCTTGTTCCAGGTATGGTTGTAGTCTCTTTTGAATAATCTTCAGTAGAATCTTGCTGGCATGTGGGATCAGAGCGATAATTTCCACAGTCAGTTGGATCACCTTTCTTTAGTATTGGTATAAACACAGATCTTTTCCAGTCAGTTGGCCATGATGTTGTCTTCCATATTTCTTGGCAGAGCCTTGTAAGTATGGTAACAGCTGCATCAGATTGCTGCAATACGTCTATAGGAATGCCATCAATGCCTGGTGCTTTGTTCTTTGATAAGGCTTTCAATGCTGCTTCAACTTCTTCTTTCATCACCAATGGTTCCCGATCATAAGGTACAGGTTGAAATGGCTGTTGGTCCACTTGATCTTTATCATATAAAAACTCTGTATATTCCTTCCACCTTTTCTTGATCTTCTCAGCATCATTCAACATAGAACCTTGAGCATCTTGTAACATTACAATGCGAGGCTGGAACCTTTTCTTTAACTCTCGTAGCGTTAGGAAAGCCGATCTTGTTCTTCCTCTAATAGTTTCTGCTTCTATTTCCTTGCATGCGTCGTTGTAGTACTTTTCCTTGTCCTGTCTTGCTGCACGTTGGAAATCTCTGTTGAGTTCTGCGATTGTCTTTCTTTCTCCTCTGGCTTTAGCTTCTCTGCGTTTCTGTGCAATTTTCAGAGTTTCTTCCGTCATCCATTTTGGCTGTTCTTGCTTTTTCACCTTTTGTAGAGACTTCTCGCTTTCTTCCAACACAACCTTCTTGATGTCATTCCTTAACTCTTCTGGAGCTCTGTCATTTGTATCTAAAGCAGCAAATCGATTTTGCAGGCAGTCTTTAAATTCCAGTGGTATATTCTCAAGGTCATATTTTTCTGCATTCATGAGTGGTTTGCTCTTTTTCAACTTTAGCTTGAGTTTGCATACTAGTAGTTGATGTGTACCACAGTCAGCTCCAGGTTTTGTCTTGGTTGATGTTATAGAGCTTTTCCATCGTTGACTTCCACAGATGTAGTCAATTAGATTTTTATACAGTCCATTGTGTGAAGTCCATGTGTACAGTCGCCGCTTGTGTTGCTGGAAGAAGGTGTTTGAGATGAATAGATCATTGGTCTTGCAGAATTCTCTCAGTCTTTCTCCAGCTTCATTTCTGTTGCCAAGTCCATATTTTCCAACTACTTTGCCGCCTTCTTTGTTGCCAACTTTTGCATTCCAGTCACCCATGACTATCAGGATATCCTGTTTGCATGTTCTGTCAATTTCAGCTTGTATTTGTTCATAGAACTCTTCAATTTCATTCTCTTCTGCAGCTGTTGTTGGGGCATATACTGTACTTGAATTATAGTTGTGTTGATAGGCAATCCTCGTAGCCGAATAGAGATTAAGCGTTCGCTGACTGCATTGTATTTCATTACAGTTCTTGCAAATTTCTTCTTTATTATAAATGCAACACCATTTCTTCTTTGTCTTTCATTTCCAGCATAGTAGACCATGTGATCATCTGATGCAAAGTGCCCGATGCCAGTCCATTTCAGTTCGCTGACACCCAACAGATCAAGTTGTACACGTTCCATTTCATTCTTGACCACCTCCAACTTCCCTTGGTTCATGCTTCGTACGTTCCATGTTCCAATGTGTAAGACATCTTTACAGCTTCTGACTCTCATTTCATGCGCAGCTACATCAGCAGTCAGACTTCCCGAGGGCTTTGATCCAACCACATCATAAATGCTGGCTTTACTCTGAAAAGTCTTCAGCTCTTCCCCAGTAGCTAGTTGAGTGCCTTCCGACCTGGGGGTCTCATCTTCCAGCACCATAGCACAATTTGTTTTGTTGTAACTATCCATTGGGTTTTCATGGCAAGATACAGAAGTAGATTGCCGGGCCTTTCTTCCGCGCAGTTTAAGTTTGGTGTTGTTGCCCTTGTCACAAAAATGTGATCCTCCGCCGTCAACACTATCCCATTCTGCTGCTGCCCATAGTCTCCCCTTTGAATGTTAAAAGGTAGTACTGTGACTTTCCTTGCCATCCTTTCTCCATTTATTAAATCAAATCCGATCATGCTATGATCACTATTAGCAAGGGCCCCAACACCCTTATCTCTTGCATCAGATCCTGTTCTTCACTAAGGAATAGGTCCAAAATAGCTTCCGTTCTTGTCGGTTTATGAACCAGCTGTTCCAGGAAGCAGTCGTTTATTTCATCTAGAAACGTTATCTCCCTAGCGAGTCGTGCTGTGACATTGACCCAGTCAGTACCACGGTAATTGAAATCACCTACCTCCCTTCCACAGAATGTTGCCCAGTTCCTAACAATATCCAAAACCCTGTACCTTGTACCTCATGCATAGAGATGGAAGTCTATTATAACATAACTAAGAAAGAGTCTTCCAAGAATTTGTGCTCTCGGCAAGGATTACCTCTCATCAGTTCTGTGTGCTTCAATATATGTGCTTTGTTTCAGAAAATTCATGGAATTTCATATAACCTACCGGCTCTAGCTCAAGTTGAGCTAACTCTCATTTTGTCTAAAGCAAATGAGTTGAAACTCTCCTCATTTATTCACCTTATGATGCCTTGATACTTCTTCTAGGATTTGGATATCAGCTGTTGCAGCCAGGTATCTAGCCTGGTTATGACCCTCAGTTCTCGGAGAAGACATTTTGTGGCCATTTGGCAATTTAGCTTATATTGGAGATAAGCTTGTTTTTTTCTGCAGCATATTTCTGCTATAGGCTCAGAACCTACATGATCCTCTAGACCAGTGGTCCCCAACCCAGTCCTCGGGTACCCCCAAGCCAGTCAGTTTTTGAGGATATCCACAATGAATATGCATGAGATAGATCTGCATGCACTGCTTCCATTGTATGCAGATCTATCTCATGCATATTCATTTTGGATACTATGAGAACCTGACTGTCTAGGGGTACAAACGAGTACAGTCATTGTCAAAGAAGCTTCTCCTTTAGAAAACAAAATTTTTCTTTGTAAGACAAGTGCAACAGATCTAATGATGTTGTTTCTCTATGCCTTGTCAAGGAGCATGATGAAACAGACTGCGTCTGTTCAGCCTAAACAGCCCTTAATGGGTTTTTTTGTCTGAAGCATCAATCAAAACATTATCAAATTTTTTTAAAATCTGCACTTTTTTATACATATTGGGCGTCAGGTTCACTTCTTTCATAAGGAATGGCAGAGGATAACAGCATATTACTTGGTGCTCAGCATCATCAGGTCTTGATATCTCCTGTGGTTTCTATCCATTTTGCACAGATGACTCTTGCTTGGACTCAGTAATCACACTCCTACACCCAGGCCATTTACTGTTACATTTCAGTGCTACTACTACTACTTATCATTTGTATAGCGCTACAAGGCGTACACAGCGTTGTACAGACACACGTAAAAGACGGTACTAGCTCATCAGAGCTTACGATCTAGTCAAGACAGCACAACAGCTGAGGACAAGGATAAATCTAGGGGGGAATGGTAAGGAAACACAATGGAGACTAAGCAGATCTGGATCCAAAAGCGGTTGATGACCCCTCTAACCCTTATGCCTTAAAGCTCCTTTCCCTACCACCTCATTCAACCTCCATTTGTTCTCTACCACTCCTACTGAAAAGCATGGTCACTGCCTTGACTTTGTCTTCTCCTCCACCTGCTCACACTCAGACTTCTTCACCTCAGTTCTGCCCTTATCTGACCATCACCTGCTCACCTTCACCCTTAAGCACCCCCCATCTTGGTCTTGCCCGATCTCCACCAACATGCTTAAGGATCTTCATACTGTCGACCCTTCAGCTCTCTCCACTTTTCATCTCTTTCCTCCACTATCTTTTTTTCCTGTTCAATGTAAAACCAAACAGCTTGTTGTTCTGGTCTTTTGTTGTACTGTAAACCGCGCTGATCCCAAATAGTGCGGTATATAAGAGCTTGTAATAAATAAATAAATAAATCTGTCGATGGGGCAGTATCCTCCTACAACACTATACTCTCCTCTGCTCTGGATGTACTGGCTTCTCCCATACCATGCCCTGTGAGGCCTATATACCGTACCTCGACCCTGGCTGTCCTCGACAACCTGCTACCTTTGTTCCTGTGCCCGCTGTGCCAAGCACCTTTGGCTTAAATCACATACCCTTGCTGACTAACTGCATTTCAAATTCATGCTAACCTCTTTCAAGTCGGCCATAGCACTCACCAAGCAAGAGTACTGTGTCCATCTGACTAATTTTCTTGCCTCTGACCCTCACCATATCTTTGCTATGCTCAACTCTCTCAAGGTCCCTTCTCTCCCAATCCCTCCTTCACTGGCTGCCCATACCTTGACTGACTAATTCCATTGCAAAGTCCAGAAGATTAGCCTTGAATTCTCTGCTAGGTCACCTCTACCTCATCTTCCCCCTCTTCAATCCCATATCCTTTGCTCACCTTCGGTCACCCTTTCTTCCTTTTCTGAAATCACTGAGGAGGAAACTGCAAATCTTCTCTCCTCCTCCAAACTGACTACTTGCTCTTCTGATCCCATCTCCACCCATCTGCTAAGCTCTATCTCTTTCGCTGTCATCCTTTCCATCTGTCATAACCTTAACCTATCGCTTTCCACTGCAACTGTTCCTATGGCCTTCAAACATGCTGTGGTTACACCTCTCCTCAAAAAGCCTTCACTAGATCCTACCTCTCCTTCCAGTTATCGACCTCTCTCTCTCGTCCCTTTTGCTTCAAAACTATTTGAACGAGCCATTCACTGCCACTGTCTTGACTTTCTTTCCTCTCAAGACCTTCTGGACTTACTGCAATCTGGCTTTCATTCTCTACATTCCACAGAAACGGTTCTTGCCAAAGCCTCCAGCAATTTGTTCCTCGCCAAATCCAAAGGCCTCTACTTGATCCTTATCCTTCTTGATCTTTCTGCTGACTTTGACACTGTTGATCACCACCTCCTCGATTCTCTGTTCTCGCTTGGATTTAGTGGTCTGTTCTGTCCTGCTTTTCTTCTTATCTCTCCCATCGCACTTTGTCTCTGTTCTGGTGGTTCCTCCTTTACCGCCATCCCTCTCTCAGTTAGTGTACCTCAGGGCTCTGTCTTTTCTCTCTTTACACTCTGTCCTTTCTCTCTTTACACTCTGTCCCTTGGTGCACTTATCCCTCCCATGGTTTTCAGTACCATCTTTATGCTGATGACTCTCAGACCTACCTTTCTGTGCCTGAAATCTCTGCCTGCTTATCCATTGTTGCTGCTGGATGTCTCACTGCCGTCTGAAACTGAACATGGCCAGAACTGAGCTCCTTATCTTAACCCCTAAACCCACCCTCCCCCTTCCTCCCCTCTCTATTTCTGTGGATAACACTACACTCCTCCCTGTTACCTCAACTCGCAACTTTGGGGTCATCTTTGACTCTACTCTCTCTTTCTCGGCACATATCCAACAGACAGCTAACATTTGTTGCTTCTTTCTCTACAACAATGGCAAACTTCGTCCCTTCCTTTTTACACACACTACTCAGATACGTATCCACTCTTTAGTCACCTCCCATCTAGACTATTGCAACCTTCTCCTTGCTGGTCTCCCTCTGAATCAGCTCTCTCCCTTTCAATCTGTTCAGAACTCAGCTGCACGGCTAATCTTCTGCCAGCCTCTATATGCTCATATATTAATGTGAAGAAGTGCAGTGTCATGCACTTGGGAAGCATAAATCCAAGGGAATTGTATGCGATAGGGGGTGAGAGATTGGTGTGCACGGACCAGCAAAAGGACCTCTGAGTGATTGTTTCTGAGGATCTTCAAGGTGGTGAAACAATGTGATAAGGCGGTGGCAAAAGCCAGAAGGATGCTGGGTTGCATGCAGAGAGGAATTACCAGCAGAAAGGAAGAGGTAGTTTGTTTATTTATTCGCTTTTATATACCGTGCTTTTTCAAATCAGTGCGGTTTACATATAACATTTATTTATTTATTTAACAGCTTTTCTATACCGCGCTCTTCAATATCAGTGTGGTTTACAAATAACAAATTCTTGCAAAGACAAAGGGAACCGCCTTGTGCATACATTGAAACAGGGTCAATAACGTGGAGCTGCAACTAGGTGAACTATTTACATATTTATTTATTTTTATTTATTTACAATCTCTTCTATACCGTGCTATTCGGCATCAGTGCGGTTTACATGGAACAAAATTCTCAGAACAGGATAACAGGTCTGAGTTTACAATTAACAGGACAGCAAAACTTGGATAACAGTGGGGTAACTATTTACACACATGTGTCATAGAATAATATGTAACATAGTGGGTAACTATTTACATACAGGTGTCAATAATATGTGACATAGGTCTCAATAATCAAGGATATCTTGATAGGAGTGTTAGTTTAGCTGACTAGGTATGCTGGTGTAGATACATTTGTTTGAGTGAATTGATTCATTGTTATCTGAGAAGTATTTGAGGAAGAGGTGGTGCTTGAGGGCCTTCCTGAACTGGGTTAGGTTAGTGATGGCCCAGATGTTTGGTGGTAAAGCGTTCCAGCATCTTGGAGTGCAGAGTCTGAAGGCCCTGTTTGCTGTTGTCGAGGTGCATTTTGTTAATGCCTTCGGAATTATTAGCATATTTATTGCTGTGGATCTTCTTGATCTATTAGGGGCTATGGTGTGGATGAGGTCTGTTAGTGAGGAGGAGGAGAGCCTATTGACAGCTTTGAAGGTCAGTAACACAGTCTTGAAAATGATCCTGGCCTGTATAGGAAGCCAGTGTAACTGTTTCAGAAGGGGCGTCACATGGTCGCTCCTAGATGCCCCATGGAGAACCCTCGCTGCGGCATTCATTGCGAGCTGTAGAGGGTTCAAGGTGGATTGGGGGAGTCCTTGTAATATGGCATTGGCGTAATCAAAGTGAGGTATGATCAGAGCCTGGTAGATTGTCCGGAAATCTTCTGGTTCAAGCAAGGAGTGTAGATGTCTGAGTGAACGGATCTTGTAGTAGATTGCTCTAACTGTGTTACCTATGTGGGCCTTCATGTCTAGACATTGATCCAGTGTGACACCCAGGTATCGTATTATGGATTTTGCTTGTAGATCGGCTTCTTTCACTTTCAAGTATTGTGGTGGGCTAAAATTTGGGTTCCTCGTAATGAAGAGCACCTCCGTCGTCTTATGTTGAATTCGGAGGTTTTGGGACAGGAGCCAGTCAGATATTGCTTTGAAACAATTGATCAATGGGGAGATGTCCATTTGCTCTGTAGAGAACGGCATATAGAGCAGGACATCATCAGTGTATATCATGCAGTCGACATTGAAAGACCGGATGATTTTACAAATGGGCTGCATGTATATGTTGAACATCAAGGCAGAGAGGGAGGATCCTTGTGGAACTCCCTGGCCCTGATGGAACGGTTCTGATGATGACCCACCGGATCGTATGTGCTGCCATCTTCCGGACAAATATGATCTGCACCATTCAAGTGCTGTTCCGCAGATGCCTTTCTCTTTTAACCGCCCTAGGAGAAGCTCATGGCTTACAGAGTCGAAAGCTGCAGCAATGTCTAAGAAGATGAGTACAAACCCTTGACGGATGTTGTCGATACCAGTAATTATATTACTGAAGAGGGTGGTAAGGAGTGTTTCCACTCCATGGGACTCCCTGAATCCATGTTGGCAAAGGTCTAGTGGCGCAGCAGTGTCAATGTGGTCTTGTATTTGTCTTTGCACCTCTTTTTCGATTATCTTAACAAGTAAAGGTATACTGGATATAGGTCTGTAAGAGTCTACTTTTTGGGGGTCTAGCTTGCTATTTTTTAGCAGAGGTCTAATAGACGTGTGCTTGAGGGCAGAAGGGAAAGAACCAATTGTGAAGGATAGGTTCATTATCCTGGTTATTAGTGGACTGAAGTCGCTGCGCAGTTCCTTTATCCAGAAGGCTGGGCAAGGATCAGTTTGTGCAGTAGTGGTATTGAGAGTCATGATGGTGTCTTCGATGAGCTTCTTGGCTGGGGTAGAGAATGAAGTTAGAGATAGTGGACCCTCTTGCTCTGAGGAGGCGGCAACTGATGATGATTTATTTATCTGGCTTAGTTTGGATTGTAAGTAAACAGCAAATTCCTGCGGGTGGATTTCGCATTGGTGCTCAGGGGCTGGTTCCTTAGATAGAGTCTTGACTAGGTTGAACAGATCATGAGGTTTGTTTAGCGATCTCTTTAAGGTGTCCGTGTGGTACTGTTTCATCTTTTCTGTGATTGCTTTGCGGTGGACAGCTGAAGGTTGTATGCCGTCTGGTCTCCAATGAAGTGTGACCGAAGTTGGCGTCTCTCAAGCTTCCGTAGATGGGTGAGTGATGATCTCAGTTCCGCTGTGTACCATGGAGCGGTAGCTCTTTTCCTTGGGGGCCTGTTGGGTGGCAGTCGTAGGGCGATTGCGCTGAGACTACTGTTACTGTTCCAACGAGTGATCAGATCTTCAAGGTTTAGGGTGGTCTCGTTAAAGAGCAGGCGCGTTTCAGACAGGATAAGTTCTCTTATTGAACGGTCGGAAACTTCCTGCAGGCAGTCTTGTGGTGCTGCTTGGGACTCTGTTGCTCTTTGGTTGGCCTTCGTGTGTAGGAATCTGGAAGATGATGAGTTTGTGGTCTGACCAGGGTACTGTAGTTATAGACATCACGGGGTCCTGGGATGGGTCGCAGGCTGTCTGCGGGGCAAATACAAGGTCTAGTATATTTCCCTTCACATGAGTAGGTTCCTTAACTAATTGCTTGTAGCCCAGAGTCTCGAGAGCTTCGAGGAAGGTCGATGCTTGGTTATCTTGCAGTGCTGGTAGGTTGAAGTCGCCTAGAATCCAACTTGGTTTGTTTGGATTCTGGATGTTGGAGGCGAGGTCTATTATAGTTGGGAGATCATCCGGGGAGTCTGAGGGAGCTGTATACAGCAGGTTGATGGAGCAAAGCTTGTTGGATATGGTGACTGTCTCCAGGTGGTTTGTGCTAAGTGGAGTCGTCCATCTGGAAATGGAGGTCTGTCCTGGTGAGGATAAGCACTTCTCCTCCTCTTTTGTTTTGTCTATGGCTTGTATGCACTGAGAAATTAAAGGGGAGGAGCTGGTTGAGTATGACATTGTCTTCAGAGGATAGCCATGTCTCCATAACCATGAGTATATCGAGGTCATGGAGGGATATTATGTCTGCAATAACTGGCCATTTCTTACGGATTCAGCGGGCGTTGATGAGGGCACATTTTAGGCTTTGCGAGTAGGGGCTCTCTTCTTGTTTAGCTTTCATAGAGTGTTGGAGTGCAATGTGTAATAGGTGGGGGTGGTGTGAGCGGGTGTTCCATTTTGCGTTGTGATGGGAAGTATCTGCCCATCTCCTCCCCTGGCTCTGTAGGATTGGGATATGATTGAATTGAAGGGGTTAGGGCTAGAGAGTTGGAGAACCAACTCGAGAAGAGGAAGTAGCAGCCGACCAAGAGAATGGATAACAGCACTCCAATCCTCCCAAACAACTGAATATATATAAAATACGATTCTAGCACCACTGTAAATAGCCCACCCTGTATATAGCTCAAACAAATCAAGCACCCAACACATCCCTCACACAACTAAGTTTTATCCTCACTGCATGTACAACACACACACTTTACCTGATTGCTTGCTGTGATACCACCTTGATTATTAAGATAAGGCGGTTTAGAAATACTGTTAAATAAATAAATAAATAAATAAATGGCAGTTATGGGGGGCCCCATCTTGTTAACGCTAGTAGTTGTTGTCGGGAACTATGGACTGGATTGGTGAGTGGGTGAGAGCTTTCTGTAGGACTACTGGTAACTTATTCAACAGTTAGGAGGGCATGCAGGCCAGTTGTACTGATCTATTATTTATTACTTATTTATTACATGCACTTATATACCGTGCTATTTTCCATCAGTACGGTTTACATAGAACCAGTTAAATACACATCTCAAAACTTTCAATTTGTGTTTACAATTAACAGGCAACAGAACTTGGATAGATAACAAGGGGGTAACTATTTACAACTGTACAGAAAGAGCGGGCTGAACGTCTGTTTGAAGTGGTTAGTTTACTGATGAGGCATTTGAGGTGCTGTCATCCGGGTAATGCTCGAGGAAAAGGTGGTATTTCAGAGCTTTCCTAAACTGCGTTAAATTAGTGATTGCCCGTATACTAGGAGGGAGGCTGTTCCAGCATTTTGGTGCCGAGAATTTGAAAGCCCTAAGGGCAGTCAGCTAGGTAGCATAAAACAGAAAGGCATTTATGCATGTTACATAGCTTAATGAGTAATAATGGCAAACAATTATGTTTGCTAGATATGCAGATCTAGCAGGCAGACCAGTAGCAGGGCAGATGTATGCTCCAGCAGACAGGTATATGAGACTTCAGGTCCGGTACAGTATATGCAGATTAGCTAGCTAAACAGTAGAATGCAGGTATCATAAACAGACTGAGTAATTCAGAGTGGCTGACTAGGCAATAGAAAGTGATGGGTCATTCAGTAGATACATTGTATTCTAAAAGACTGATTGCTAGCAATAGTACGCAGGGTAATTAAGCAGTGGATACAATGTTACCGGTTTGCTGGCTAGTTCGGAGCACTCTGTGGTAAACCGTGATTGCAGTTGGGTACAGAGTCTCAGGTTTGTAATTTGGGCATTAGTTCAGCCTACCGGATGGTGTAGACATACCGGGCTTCTGAGCGGTGGACTGTTAGGGCTGTAGGATCATACCGGGTTCCTTCTGTGTTTGTTGGATGTCCGAAGGTGATCAGTTGGTATCTTATGTCGTCTGCTATATCCAGCCACTCGAGTTGTGGTAGGGTAACTATTTACAGGTTATCTATTAGACTTAACTGAAAGGTTAGGACTGGGTCTTGACCGTTATTACAGTAGACATTATGGATTATCAGCATATGATTACATCATGAATTATCAGCATATGATTAACGTGCCAGATGGATGGAACAGTTGTTTGATTTGTCTAAGTCAGGTTGTAGATGAGTTGGGTGCGGCTTGAGTGGATTGGGGTGTGGAATGTGGTCGTGTTGTGTTTGGCTGGGTAAAGTGTAAGATGAACAGATGATGCTTAAGAGCTTTCCTAAATTGAGACAGGTCCTTGATTGATCTGATGTGTGGGGGGGAGGTTGTTCCAGCACTTTGGGGCGTAGAAGGCAAAGGTTCTATTCCTGGTGGTTTGTGTACATTTTGTAGATTCCTTAGGGATAATTAACGTGTTGGCAGCTACTGACCTTCTCGACCTGTTGTTGGGGGTGGATCTAAGGAGAGCTGTGAGGGAAGAGGGGGAAATCAAGTTGATTGCTTTGAAGGATAGGAGTAGTGCCTTGTATGTGAGCCTGCAGTTTATCGGTAGCCAATGGAGGCCCTTAAGGATGGGCGTGATGTGGGTCCTTCTGGATAAACCGCAGAGAATTCGGGCTGCCGCGTTCATCGCAAGTTGTAGAGGATTGAGCGTGCTCTTGGGGAGGCCATGCAGAATGATGTTCGCATAATCGAAGTGTGGCGTTACAAGCGCCTGGAATATTGACCTGAAATCATCGGGAGCAAGCAAGGGTCTTAGGTGCCTTAGAGTTTTGATTTTATTGTATATGGCCCTGGTGGTGTTCTTTGAAGTCAAGCTGTTGATCAAGCGTAATACCCAAGTAGCGTATTGTAGATTTGCATGGGAGCTCTGCATCTCTCACCTTTAAGGTGGTTGGAGGGGAGAAATCTTTGTTGTTTGTGATATATAGGACCTCAGTCTTCTTGAAGTTAATGCGTAGGTTCTGAGCTTGAAGCCAATCAGTGATTGCATTGAAGCAATCGATCAAGGGGGTAAGGTCGGGATGCATGACTTTGAAAGGTGCAAACAGCAAGACATAATCTGCGTATATCAGGCTGTGGATATTGAAAGAGTGGATGATTTCGCATATAGGTTGCATGTATACGTTAAAGAGTAACGCTGACAGGGAGGAGCCTTGGAATACGCCCTGGTGTTGTTGAAATGGGTCAGATGTTGTGGCCCCCATCCGTACATGTTGCCATCGGTCGGCTAGGTGGGACTTACACCATTCCCAAGCCATGCCTTGGATTCCCTTCTCCTGGAGTCGGGTAAGGAGTTGATCGTGGTTGACAGAGTCGAATGAACAATCAAAACATTTTACATAGAACTGGAGATATCAAGAACAAAAACAGTGGAACGGTTACATTGAACAAATTTTGTATAGAGCAGAATAAAGAACTTTAACTAAAACACCTTAACCCTCCATAGCCCATGTTCCCTGTAAAATAGTTATCTCCAAGTTATAATGCCCTGTTTGATGTAATTTCAGTTTGTTCAATGTAAACCGCACTGATGCAGAATAGCGCGGTATATAAGAGAATGTAAATAAATAAATAAAATAAATAACAGCAGAACAGTAGTAAGAATAAAATCTAGCCGATTGTTCATAGTCATTGTGGATGTGGGGAGATGAGTAAGGTTGGGCAAAAAGAGAGGTCTTGTTTAGGGTGGTTGGTAGTAGACTGATTGGAACAAGTAAGTCTTTAAAGCTTTCTTAAAGGATATTAAATCTGGGATGCTTTGGATCGTTGGGGGTGTAGAGCATTCCAGTTGGTTGGTGCATATAATGAGAAAGCACGATTCCTGGTAGATTGAGTACAAGACCTTATTGCAGAAGGGATGACGAGTTTTTACCATGCGTGATCTCCTGGTTCTGGTCTCCGGGGTCTGTTGTATGAGTTCAGCAACAGAGGATGCAGACATGCCATTAAGAGCTTTGAAGGTAAGTAGGAGAGCTTTGTAAATCAGGCGACTTGTTATAGGGAGCCAGTGTAGTTGTATCAAGAGGGGCGAACGTGTTCATATCTGGACACTGACAGAAGCGTTCGGGCGACTGTGTTCATAGCCAGTTGTAGAGGTTGGAGAGCGTGCTTTGAGAGGCCATGGAGAATTATGTTGGAGTAGTTGAAGTGAGGAAAAATGAGGGCTTGGAAATCTGAGGGTTCGAGAAGGGGACGTAGATGCCGGAGTGTTGTCAGTTTATGGTAAACTGCTTTGGTGATGTTTTGTATCTGGGTTTCCCGATTCAGATGCTGGTCCAGTGTGATTCCCAGGTAACGTACTTCCTGTTTAGGCACAAGATCAATGTCATTCAACCTGAGGGAAGTTGGTGGGGTGAAATGTCTTGTCTTTAGTTATAAATAAGACCTCTGACTTTCTGCTGTTAACCATCAGGTTGTGGGAGGCAAGCCAATCTGAGACTGCATTGAAGCACTCTGATGGAAGAATAGTCGGGGTTGCCTGTGGAGAAAGGGGCATAGAGTAGGACATCGTCGGCATAAATGTGGTGGTAGATTTTGAAAGATTGATGGCACAGATCGGTTCTATATACATGTTGAAGAGTAGAACGGAGAGGGATGAGCCTTGTGGGACTCCTTGTATCTGATGGAATGGTCTGGATGACTGTGTTTCTATGCGGACTTGCTGCTGGTGATCAGAAAGGTAGGATTTGAACCATTTGAGGGCTATGTTCCTTATACCTATTTGGTGTAGGTGGTTAAGTAGGAGATTGTGGTTGACTGAATCAAAAGCAGAGGCGATGTCCATGAATATTAGGATGAATCCTTGTTTCTTGTTGTCTAAACCATTGTGGAGTCTATCTAGAAGAGCTGTCAATAGGGTTTCCACGCCGTGATGCTTTCGAAACCCGTGCTGCTGTGGGTCTAGAGGTGCCTGGGAGTCAATGTGGTCCTGTGTTTGTTGGTGGACAATCTTTTCAAGTATTTTGGCTAAGTAAGGAAGGCTGGAGATGGGTCTGTAGGAATTGTCCTCTGATGGGTCAAGTTAGATATTCTTTATCAGTGGTCTGATGGAGGCGGTTTTGAGGGGAGGTGGTAGACTTCCTTCGGTCAGTGAGAGGTTAATGATTCTGGAGATGACTGGACTGAGATTTGTTCGTGTTTGCTTGATCCAGAATGCAGGACATGGGTCAGTTGCGGAGATGGTGGTGTTGATTCCGCAGATGATCTTCTCAATTTGTTCAGGGGAGTATGGGTAAAAGGTCTCTAAAGTGGATTTGAGAGTGTCAGTGGCAGATGGGAGATGTCTAGGTAGGTTGTAAAGGTCGAGCAAATCAGAGTGGGGTGATGTTGAGGTGGTTTTTCTTTGGAAATATGAGGCAAAGGTCTCTGGGTTAGGAGTATTCGCTGGTTTTTGTGAGAATGTATCTTTTGTGAGGGTTTTGACGAGGTTGAAGAGTTCGAGAGGTTTATTGAGGGAGCGCAAGAGGGTGCTAGAGTAGTGCTTTTTTTTTCTTGTGGTTGACAGCTTTACGATGTTGATGTAGAGAATTCAGGTATGCAGCTTGGTTGTTGGTGTGTCTAGAACATCTCCAGCGGCATTCCATATTTCTGAGGTGCACCAGAGAGTCACGTAGTTAAGCAGTGAACCATACGGCAGTGTGGTTCTTGAAGGTGGGTTTTGTGGAGGGTGGAAGGAGTACAGCTCTAGAGAGGTTTTTATTCCAAATGTCTATTAGTTATCTCCAGGAACAAGCAGGAATATAGTCTTCACATATGGGTATCGTTGGTACCGACGGAGCCTGCGCGGGAACGCTCCCCAGTGTCCAATCAGGAAGCTTTTGGGAGCATCCCACAGCGCCTACGTGCTGCCTTCCCGCCTTTCCCAACTGCCTCTCTCCAGTTCTTCATTTTCCGTGGAGCCAGCAGGTCGTGTTCCTGTCACTGCAGAAATTTTTTTTCCTTATTCTTCTTTTTGTGGTCGCGTCTGCCTTCCTCGACGCTCTACCGGTACCGCCGGTTTTCTTTCTTTCTTTCTTTAAATAAAAAAAAAATAATAAATAAAAAAAATATATATATATATAATCTTTTTTCCAAACTTTTCTTTTCCAGGTGCACGCGCCATTTTGGGCCTTAGGCCCAAAATTTCCTCCATCATGGAGAAACCTGCCTCGGGTTTTAAAAAGTGCACCAAATGTGGCAGTACCATCTCCGTCACCGACACCCACGAGTGGTGTCTTAAATGTTTATGGCTTGTGCCATGATGTCTAAGAGGGGTCGACAAAACCGAGCTGCCAAGCTCAGCACCCTTTTTCCCTCCGATGCAGCTTCGGTGGCATCGACGTCTTCCAGGGCTTCGTCTTCCTCCCATGGATCTCAGGTAACTAAACATAAGTCCAGCCGGTCCTCAAAGGGTAGATCTCCTTCTAAGCATTGAGATGCCTCTGGCGTTGCCCTTGATTGTTCTGTACCGGCAAAATTGCTCCGGCGGGAGGCTTCAGCTTCCAAAGCATTATCGGGGCTCCAGGGCGTTCTTGAGGCCTCGACCTCGGCAGAACTACTGGTGCCATGCTCTGGGGTACCGGCTGCTTCCGGTACCGATACCAAATCATCGGCAGTGTCGATAGACCAGAGGTTCCTGGCTATTGAACGCAGTCTGGCGGCTCTCCTTGCGGCATCGACACCCTCGGATCCGTGTCAGACAGTTCAACTGGTACCGGCACTGATGCCGGTATCGGTACAGATAGCATCGACATCGGTGTCGGTTTTGCCGGCACCCAGTCATGCGATGCCTTCCGGTACCGATACCCCGGTACCGATTCCCCCCGGTACCGACTTCGGTCGGTATGGGTATCGGGCTCTTCAAGAGCATCCGGACAGAAGGTACTTTGAATCCTCAGAGGACTCTGAGGATTCTGACAGCTCTGTCGGTACTGGAATACTTCTCCCAGAGGAGCCTTCCTCTCCTAAACGTAGGATGTCTCCTCCAGAGGATATCTCCTTTGAGGACTTTATCAGGGAGGTGGTTCGTGGTTTGTCCATTACTGTGACTCCTGAAACAGAGACCAGAGCTAAGGATTTGGAGATTTTACAATATCCCAAAGCTCCTAAGGAGGCAGCTACCTTGCCTATCCATGATATTTTACAAGATCTCATGTTGAGAATGTGGGAGACACCTCTCACCACCTCTCCTCACTCTTGCAGACTGGATACCATGTATCGAGTCCCTCCTTGACCTGGATTCCAGAAAACTCAGCTTCCTCACCACTCTATTGCAGTGGAATCAGCTATGAGGAGGATCAGGAGTGCAAAGAGGCATGCCTCTAATCCTCCAGGACGTGAGTGTAGAACTTTGGATGCCTTTGGACGTCGTACTTTCCAGGCTTCCATGCTTTCTGCCAGGATCAGTTCCTATATTTTATATATGGGAATGTTCCTTAAAGAAGTCACAGGTGATTTAGAGGTTTTGAGCCCTCTTCTTCCTGAGGATAGAAGGCAGGATTTTCTCACACTGGTCAAACATGCCCAGGATGTTTCTAAGTTTGTCAACCGTGCAGCTTTTGACTGTTTTGAGTGCATAAACAGAACCTCTGCCATTGCCATAGGTGCACGTAGAATTGCCTGGCTCCAGGCATCCGATTTGGAGCTCTGGGTGCAGGACAAACTGGGCAATATCCCTTGTACAGGTGAGAATCTATTTGGCAAAAATTGGCAAGAAAAAGCCAATGAATTAGATGCTGACAACTCCACTTTGGATAGGCTATCCAAAGCCACAGCTGATCCTGCGAGGAAGAAATCTTTCAAGAAGCCTTTCTTCTCAAAAAAGAAGAGGTTTTATCCCTCTTATTCCCAGCAGGGACGTTCTGCAGGTCATCCTGCCCGGAAGGGTGAGCAACCACCTAAACAAAGGAAAGCAAAGACTGCTAAGCCTGAACCGTCTCAGCAGTATCAGCCTACACAAGGCCTTTGACTTTCATCTAGAGAACTTAGCCTTCCTGGCCCTCAATGGACCAGAGCCTTCCACCATTCCAGGAAGGTTATGTCACTTTGCCCCCAGGTGGGAGCAGATAACAGCAGAGCATTGGACACTCTCCATTATAAGAGAGGGGTACAAGCTGCACTTTCTGTGCATGCCCCCTCCCACAATGGTAAGACAGTTCAATTCTCAGACCTCTCTCATCAACCTGTTAGTCAAGAGGTCACTATACCTCTTGCCCAAGGGGCAATAGAAGAAGTACCCATTCATCAATAGGATACAGGGTTTTACTCCCCCTATTTCCTTATCCCAAAGAAAACAGGGGGATACAAACCTATTTTGGACCTCAGAGAATTGAATAAATTCCTGTTCAAAGAGAAATTCAAGATGATTTCTCTAGGAACTATGCTGCCATACCTTCAGAGACAGGATTGGCTTTGTTCTCTAGATCTCAAGGATGCGTACACCCATGTTCTCATCCATCCAACTTACAGAAAGCTCCTTCGGTTCCTTATTCTAGGAAAGCACTACCAGTACAAGGTGCTTCCTTTTGGCCTGGCCTCAGCACCAAGAGTGTTCACGAAATGCATGGCTGTGGTAGCAGCATTTCTACGCAGTCTAGGGATATTCGTCTTGCCCTACTTAGACGACTGGCTCATTCGAGCCCCATCAGAGTCAGAGGCCAGGACTTCTCTATCTTGCACAATGCGTATCCATCAGTATTTGGGTCTGGTCATAAACATCCCAAAATCCAGTCTAACTCCCATTCAGTCTCTAGAGTTCATAGGAGCTTTGCTGGATACCAGAAAAGCAAGGGCCTATCTTCCTCAGACCCGTTGCCTTCGCATGGTGTAGTTAGCTTCTCAAGCAGTGCTAAAACCTCATCTCACTGCTCGAGAGATGTTACAACTACTAGGCCACATGGCATCTACCGTGCATGTGGTTCCCTATGCTCGCCTCCATATGAGAGCAGCCCAGTGGACTTTATCCACTCATTGGACCCAGGCATCAGGGTGCCTCTCAGACAAAATAGCAAACACAAATCGCCTTATTTTGTCCCTCCAATGGTGGCAGTCCACTCAGAACCTGTTGCTGGGGTCCCCATTTCAATAGCCCTTACCCCAGGCAACTCTCACGACGGATGTTTCATCAATGGGTCGGGGAGCTCATCTGCAAGACCTCTCCACCCAAGGCATTTGGACTCCACAGGAGACTCATCTACATATCAGTCTCTTGGAGCTCAGAGCAATCTTCCTTGCTCTTC
The DNA here is from genome assembly GCA_033557465.1 of Ichthyophis bannanicus. Lineage (NCBI taxonomy): Eukaryota > Metazoa > Chordata > Amphibia > Gymnophiona > Ichthyophiidae > Ichthyophis > Ichthyophis bannanicus. Next base: position 726,847 of record CM066037.1, read on the forward strand.
AAGTGTTCCACACCCTGCTCAGCTACAAGACAGTCCTCATTCATATGGACATAGAAACATGATGACAGAAAAAGACCACATGGCCTATCTAGTCTGTCCTTCCATAACAACAACTACAACAGTCCACTTTTTACCTTTAGAGATCCTCTGTGTTGGACAATCAAGTAGCCATGTTCTACGTGAACAAACAGGGGGGAACAGGCTCTCTGTCTCTTTGCAACGAAGCTTTGCGACTATAGGCCCTTGCCAGAGAGCATCAGATTCATCTCCTGGCAGTGTATCTTCCAGGCATACAAAACTCTTGGGCAGCAGACTCAGTCGAGTTCTGTTTCCACACGAATGGTCTCTACATGCAGACCAAGTGGCCAAGATCTTTCAAATTTGTGGAACCCCGGACATAGACCTCTTTGCAAGTCCGTTGAATGCCAAACTTCCGCGGTTCTGTTCCAGAATTCCGGCTCATGGCTCTCAGGCCAAGGATGCTTTCCTCCTTCACTGGGGTCAAGACTTCCTTTATGCCTTTCCACCCATTCCCCTAATTCCCAAAGCCCTATTCAAGCTTCAGAGAGACAGAGGCCGTATGATTCTCATAGCTCCACATTAACCACGACAAGTGTGGTACCCTCTGCTTCTGCATCTCTCTCAAGCTCCCTCCCTGGAGTTAGGATCTGCTCCAGATCTCCTGTCTCAGGAGGACGGAATGTTATGGCATCCCAATCCCCAATCTCTGCATCTCAGGACTTGGTTGCTGACGGCCTAGATCTTCATGATCTTAACCTCCCTCAGCAAGTAAAGGATATCCTTTATGCTTCCAGGAAGCCTTCCACAAGACGCTCATATGCTTTCAAGTGGAAAAGGTTTACTATATGGTGCTCGCAGAAGGGTCTCAACCCCCTTGCGATACCTTTGGAATCATTACTGGAGTATCTCCTTCATTTATCCAATGCAGGACTTAAGACTAACTCAGTATGAGTCCATTTGAGTACTATTGCAGCTTCTTTCAAGCCTCTAAATGGACAGCCTATTTCCTCCCATCCTCTTGTTGCAAGATTTATGAGAGGCCTTCTTCTAACTAAGCCTCCCATTAGGCCACCACCTGTGGCATGGGACTTAAACCTGGTTCTTGGTCAGCTTATGAAGCCACCTTTCGAACCCTTAGCTACTACCTCATTGAAATTTCTTTCTTGGAAAGTTATCTTTCTCATTGCACTCACATCAGCACTTCGCATCAGTGAGTTGCAGGCACTAGTAGCTGATCCACTTTATACAAGGTTCCATCATGACAAGGTAGTCCTTAGGACTCATCCACACTTTATGCCAAAGGTGGTCTCGCCTTTTCATTTAAACCAAGCGGTTTACCTGCCTGTGTTTTTTCCAAGGCCTCATGCATCTAATGCAGAAAGGAATCTTCATACTTTGGACTGTAAAAGAGCTTTAGCCTTTTACTTGCAAAGAAAACAGCAACATAGAAAGTCCTCTCAACTCTTTGTTGCTTTTGATCCTTCTCATTTGGGACATCCAGTCTGCAAGAGAACACTGTCCAACTGAATTGCACAGTGTATTTCGTTTGCCTATCAGAGTAATAATCTTCCTCTGGAGGGCCATGTCACAGCTCACAATGTGAGAGCCATGGCAGCTTCAATGGCTCATCTGCACTCTGTGTCTATCGGCGACATCTGTCGAGCAGCCACTTGGGCCTCGGTTCATACCTTCACAACCCATTGCTGCTTGGACAAGGGTTCCCGCCGGGATGCCTTGTTTGGTCAGGCTGTTCTCCAACACCTGTTCGATACCTAATCAACTCGTACCCACCATCCCTGGTTGGATGCCAGAGATCAATGAGGGGGAAGTGGAGCCCTTTCACAGGGGCACACAACTTCTGGGGTCTCTCCCTGGCATCTAAAGCTAGGGAGTCCGCATATGTGAAGACTACATTCCTGCTTGTTCCTGGAGATAGCATAGTTACTCTTTAAACTGGAAAAGAGACGGCTGAGGGGAGATATGATAGAAGTCTATAAATTAATGAATGGAATGGAATGGGTAAACGTAGATCGATTGTTTGTTATCAGAATATAGAAAGACTAGGGGACATGCAATGAAGCTACAGGGTAAACTATTTAAGACCAATAAAAGAAAATATTTTTTCACTCAACGTGTAATCAAACTCTGGAATTTGTTGCCGGAGGATGTAGTAAAGGCTGTTAGTGTAGCTGGGTTTAAAAAAGGTTTGGACAAGTTCCTGGAGGAAAGGTCCATAAACCATTATTAAGAAGTGACCGAAGATATCAATGCTTGGCCAGGTACAAGCATTGTGGAACTTGTGTCTCTTGGGGAAACTGCTAGGTACATATGACCTAGTTTGGCCACTGTTGGAAACAGAATACTGGGCTTGATGGACCTAGGTCTGACCCAGTATGGCATATCTTATGTTCTTATGTTCTTACTCACCTGTAACAGGTGATCTCCGGGAACAGCAGGAATTTAGTCTTCCCAACCCACCCACCTCCCCTAGGAGTTGTATCTCTCTATCTCTTTCTCTTTCCCTCTCCCTCTCTCTCTCTTTGTCTCAGCTTTAAACTCAACTGGAGAGAGGCAGTTGAGAAAGGCGGGAAGGCAGCACGCAGGCGCTGTGGGATGCTCCCAAAATCTTCCTAATTGGATACTGGGGATCGTTCCCGCGCAGGCTCCGTTGGTACCGACGATACCCATATGTGAAGACTAAATTCCTGCTGTTCTCCAGGACCAAGCAGGAAGTCAGTCCTCACTTATGGGTGACGTCAGCCGACGGAGCCCTCGCGGAGCAATTTTCCCCAGCTTTCGCAGAAAGCCTTTGGGAATTGCAGCGCGCATGCGCGGTCCCCTTCCCGCCCAGGGATGCCATCTTGCTCAGTCTTCTTTTTTCCGTGGAGCCCTACAGACGAGTCTGTTAACGCCGCTGAAAAGTTGATTTCTTTGATTTCTTTTGTTAAAAAAAAAAAACAAAAACATTTTTTTCTCGGTTCGTGTGTTCCTCTTCCCGCCGGGTCTCGATATCCCCTTTCGGGCCCGTTTACGTTTTAATTTTTTTCCAACTGGCGGTCCCGCCACTTTTCTCTTCATCCCTGGCAGCGCGGTCGTTCGACCTTGCAGGGGCCCTTTTTCCCCCGATGCCAGCGGTTTTAAAAAGTGTGATCGCTGTGTCAGGCTCATGTCTCTTACTGACACGCATGACTGCTGCCTCCGCTGCCTTGGGGCCGAGCATGACCCTGTAAGCTGCGGCCCGTGCAGCAAGATGTCCTCGAAGGCGCTGAGGAGTCGGCAGTCGCAGAGGGACCGGATCTTCTCTGACTCCACGCGGACCTCGTCAGAGGCCTCTACGCCTCGCGGCTCCGGTTCGGAGCATCGTAGGAGTTCTTCTGAACGGGGCTCCCCCAGCTGGGAACGCTGGCGGGAGAAGCTGCCCGCAAGGGTGGATCCGGGCGGCGAAACTGGTCCTTCGAGGGCCAGGTCGCTTAGCCCGTTCCAGCTCCCCGGGCCCTCCAAGGAGGAGAAGCCTTCGAAGATCCCTCGTCTCGAAGTGGAGTCGCCTAGGCACGTGAGTGATATAGTCCTCCTGGACTCCCCCACGGATGAGCCGACGCCGTTGGGGCCCGAGTCGACGGCTGCTGGGTCTTCTGAGCTTGATCTCAGATTGACGACCTTGGAGCGCAGTATATCTGCCTTCATGGACCAGCAGCGGGCATGGATCACCGGCCTCGCCAGTGCATCTGCCCCGACCACCGGGACGTCGACGCTCAAGTCGACCCCGGAGGCCGAGCCGATCCTCGAGTCCATACGTGCTCGATTCGATCCTCTGCCTAGGTCTCCCTCGGCTTCCCGTTCGGGACCGAGGTCCTCGACGCCGCCCTCGTCGTCGGGGCGGAGGTCCCCGGGTCCCGCCCCCGCGGAACCTCTCGATTCCTCCTCGGAGGAGTCGGGCTGGGACATGGAGGAGGACGAGTCACCCGGTTCTTTTCAGACTCGGTGTGTCCCCTCCGATTCGCCTGAGTCGGAGCCTCGGAGACGGTCCCCTCCGGAGGATACCCGGTTCTCCGATTTCGTGAGGGATATGGCCAAAGCGTTGGCCTTCCCCGCGGATCTGGAGGAGGAACCCCGAGCCGAAGAGCTCGAGGCCCTTCAATACGACTCCCCCCCCCGAGGGAGGCCTTCACTGTACCGGTTCCCCCGATGCTGGAGCGGCTTCTCCTCCGCATGTGGGAGAGCCCCGCCTCGATGCCAGTGTTGAGCAAGCGGATCGATTCCATATATCGAGTCCGCAAGAGGCCCCGGGTTCCAGAAGGCGCAACTTCCGCACCACTCTATGGTGGTGGAGTCGGCCATGCATCGACTTAAGAGTCAAAAGATGCACTCCTCGGTGCCCCCGGGGAAGGAGGCCCGGAGCCTGGATGCCCTCGGTAGGAAGTGCTTCCAAGGCTCTATGCTTGCTTGTCGGGTCCAGACATATCAGCTGTACATGGGTATGTACCTCCGAGACCTGGCGAAAGAACTTCAGGGTTTCTCGGCCGGTCTCTCCGAGGAACCCTTGCAGCGGTTCCAAGCCTTGTCCTCCGGGATTCGAGAGTGTTCGAAGTTCATTTCTTGAGCGGCCTATGATGGCTTCGAGGCCTCGGCCCGAGTAGCTGGAGCCGGCATCGGGGCTCGCCGCCAGGCTTGGCTTCAGTCATCCGACCTCGAGCCCTGGGTGCGCAGGACAAGTTGGTCGATGTCCCTTGTAGAGGGGAAAACCTCTTCGGCAAACCCATGGCCAAAAAGGCGGCGGAGCTCGAGTCGGAGACTCTCGCCAGGACTCGCCTTTCTAGAAAATCCTCTGCCCCTTCACAGAAGAAGAAGGGCTCGGGGAAAAGGCCTTTTTACCCGAGGAAAGTGTTTGCTTATACGCATCACCAAACACAATACCCGGCCACAACCCCCCTTCAAGGGCAGCGGCCTAGGGGACAGGGTAACGGATCCCGGAAGCAGAAAGCCCCCAAACCTGCCACGCAGGCCCCGGCCCAGCAGGGTGGGGTTTTTTGACTATGCCAGCATAGCCCCTCCCCCTCAGGGGCTTTCGGCTGGCACGGGGGGTCGGCTGACCCACTTCGCTCACAGGTGGTCCGCCATAACATCCGAGGCCTGGGTATTGCAGGTGGTTCAAGAAGGCTACCTCCTCCATTTTCACCAGGTGCCTCCCCCCTACTTCCCAGGGGAGCCTCCCAGACCCCCTCTGCACAGGGACTTGCTCCTTCGGGAGCTGCGAAGTCTGCTTCAAGAACGGGCGGTGGAGCCCGTGCCCCAACACTGCTGGGGTCACAGGTTTTACTCGAGGTACTTCCTGGTTCCAAAGAGAACAGGAGGCCTCAGGCCCATTCTAGACCTACGCAACCTCAACAAGTTCCTGCAGCGGGAAAGGTTCAAGATGCTTACCCTTGGAACCCTGCTGCCTTACCTCCAGCGGGGAGATTGGCTATGCTCCTTGGATCTAAAGGATGCTTATACCCACATCCTTATTCATCCGAACCACCGGCAGTACCTAAGGTTTGTGGTGGCGGGGAAGCATTATCAGTACCGAGTACTGCCCTTTGGCCTGTCCTCCGCCCCCAGGGTGTTCACGAAGTGCCTGGCAGTGGTGGCCGCCTTCCTAAGGTTTCAAGGTCTCTTCGTCTTCCCGTACCTGGACGACTGGCTCATCCGGGCATCGTCTGCTCCGGAGGTCGCCCAGGCCACCCAACGTACGGTGGCCCTGCTTCAGCACTTGGGCTTCGTCATAAACTTCGAAAAGTCCGCTTTGCTCCCCTCTCAGGACCTCGAGTTCATAGGGGCGCGGCTGGACACTCGGCAGGCGTGTGCCTTCTTGCCTCCGGAAAGGGCCAACCGGCTCACGGCTCTAGCCGGCAGGTTCAGCGGCAGGTCGCCGGCCTCGGCCAGACAGTTCCTGCAGCTACTCGGACACATGGCCTCCACGGTCCATGTCACTCCGAACGCCCGTCTACATATGCGGCCTGCGCAATGGAGCCTTCGCACTCAGTGGCGTCAGGCCACGGGGAGGCTGTCGGACCTGATACAAGTTTCCGACCGCCTGGTCTCCTCCCTGCAATGGTGGCTTCACCTGCCCAATCTGGTGCTCGGCATGCCATTTCAGTCTCACCCACCGTCCCGGGTGCTCACGACAGATGCCTCTCTCCTGGGATGGGGGGCGCATTGTCGAGGGACATGCACTGAGGGCCTTTGGACGCCTTGGGAGTCTGCCCAGCAGATAAACTTCCTGGAGCTCCGGGCGATCCGTTTAGCTCTGCGGGCCTTTGCTCACCTGACGTTCGGCCAGTCCGTACTGGTACAGACGGATAATCAGGTTGCAATGTTCTACGTGAACAAACAGTGGGGCACGGGCTCCCTCCTTCTATGTCGGGAAGCCCGGAGGCTGTGCTCTTGGGCTGTCGATCACAACATCCTCCTCAAACAGTTTACCTGCCAGGGCAGGACAACTGCCTGGCGGACAAGCTGAGCCGGATGCTGCTACCGCACGAGTGGAAACTGAACCCCGAGGTGGTCCAGCAGATCTTCCGCCGGTGGGGCTCTCCCACTGTGGATCTTTTTGCCAGTCCCCTGAACAGGCAGCTCCCCAGATTCTGCTCCCGGCACCCCCATCCTTCTCGGGAGGCGCCGGATGCTTTCCTCATCCCGTGGTCCACGGGTCTGCTGTATGCATTCCCTCCTACGCCACTGGTGGCCCGGACATTGTTCAAAGTTGTCCAGGACAGGACCTCCGTGATCCTGGTGGCGCCTCGGTGGCCGAGACAGCCGTGGTTCCCCCTACTACTACATCTAGCGGTGGACACCCCTCTTCCTCTGGGGTTCCACCCCGACCTCCTAACCCAGGATCGGGGCACTCTTCTGCACCCCAACCTCCGGGCCCTACACCTGACGGCCTGGCTGCTGAAAGGGTAATCCTAGCTCCGCTACGGCTAGCCCCGGAGGTGGAAGCCGTCGTCCTAGCTTCTCGGCGTCCTTCCACCCGGAAGTCGTACGCCCTCAAATGGCGTCGCTTCTCGGTCTGGTGTTCTCAGCGGTCTGAGTACCCCTTCGCCTGTTTAGTATCGGTGGTGCTGCAATACTTGCTTCACCTCTCCGACCTAGGTCTCAAATCCAACTCTGTCAGAGTCCACCTCAGTGCTCTCTCTGCGCATCATTCACCGGTTGAGGGCAGGCCTCTCTCCTCGCACCCTTTGGTGACGCGCTTTCTCAGAGGCCTCCTTCTGCTTAAGCCTCCGTTGTGCCCCCCAGCCCCCGACTGGGACCTCAACGTGGTTCTGCAAAGGCTTACCTGTCCGCCTTTTGAGCCCATGGCTACCTGCCCTCCCCGTTTTCTCTCCTGGAAAACTCTCTTCTTGGTGGCTCTCACTTCCGCGAGGCGCGTGAGTGAGCTACAAGCCCTAGTGTCGGAGCCTCCGTACACTAGGTTCTACAAGAATAGGTTTGTACTGCGGACCCACCCTAAGTTCCTTCCGAAGGTGGTCTCCCACTTCCACATCAACCAGGAGGTGGTTCTTCCGACCTTTTTTCCCAGGCCGCACGCCAGCCGAGCGGAAACTGTGCTGCACACCCTGGACTGTAGAAGAGCCTTATCCTTCTACCTTGACCGTACGCGAGAGCATCGGAATGCCGTCCAGCTTTTCGCATCTTTTGACCCCAATCGGTTGGGGGTACCTGTCTCTAAGCGTACTCTGTCCTCCTGGATAGCCGACTGTATCGCCTGGTCTTACGGGGCAGCCGGTCTCTCCTTGGAGAGTCGTGTCATGGCTCACCGGGTCAGGGCGAAGGCCGCGTCGGTGGCTCATCTCCGCTCTGTTCCATTGGCAGACATCTGCCGGGCCGCTACTTGGTCTTCAGGCCAGACCTTTGCGGCTCATTACTGCCTTGAAAGGGAGTCCCGCAGGGACAGCGCTTTCGGCCAGGCAGTTCTCCACGATCTCTTTGAGGTTTAGGCAACTCCTTCCTCCGGCTCTAGTGTTGGGCTACCGGCTGGATTCGTATTCAGAGAAGACTCTTTCCCTCTACTGTTGAGCTTGAGGGAGCTCTTTTAGACTTGAGGTCTCCGGTAGCCTTAAGCTTGGGAGTCCCATAAGTGAGGACTGACTTCCTGCTTGGTCCTGGAGAAAGAGTAGTTACTCACCTGTAACAGGTGTTCTCCAGGAGCAGCAGGAATCAGTCCTTACTACCCTCCCTCCTCCCCTGGAGTTGCAGTCATTCTTATTGCATATTTGCTAACTTTTGCTGTCTTTCCGCTATGTCATCAGACTGAGCAAGATGGCATTCCTGGGCGGGAAGGGGACCGCGCATGCGCGCTGCAATTCCCAAAGGCTTTCTGCGAAAGCTGGGGAAAATTGCTCCGCGAGGGCTCCGTCGGCTGACGTCACCCATAAGTGAGGACTGATTCCTGCTGCTCCTGGAGAACACCTGTTACAGGTGAGTAACTACTCTTTCCCGGAGATCACCTGTTACAGGTGAGTAACTATGCTTAATCCTCTATTGCCTCAGAAAAATCTAAGTTATCAATATCCCTGTTTAATGTACATTACTAAGTTTGTTATAATGTAAACCGCTTTGATTGAAATGATAAAGCACTATATGAAACGTGTTAAATTAAATACACTGACAGAATTCAAAATGGCATGGGACAGACACAGTGGATCCCTTTATCGCAACAGGATAAAATCAAAATAAACATAACTACAGTATCTCTTATATCTGAACAAATAGGGGTGACCTACACGGAGCGGGGGGTACACCCCTAAACACAGGCATGGGGAGAGGTGACCTGCACGGAGTGGCAGGTGCACCTACTCTTGCTGCCTTGCTGGGCAGAGTAGATGGACCATACTGGTCTTTATCTGCCGTCATATGCTATGTTACTATGTTACCCTTCTTCTCATGTCGCTTCACTGGCTCACTATTCGTTTTCGTATCCAGTTCATTCTACTGATTTATAAGTGCACTCATCACTGCCTTTCCTCTCTTGTCTCTCCCTACACTCCTCCTTTGCAACTCCGCTCTTCTAGCAGATCGCTTCTATCTTTGCCCTTCTCTTCTACTGCCAACTCCAGTCTTCGATCCTTTCCCCTTGCTGCTCCTTATCCCTGGAACAAACTACCTGAGTCTGTGTGCCAGGTTTTATCTCTGGCCCTTTTCAAATCCAGGCTGAAAACTAACCTCTTCGAGGCTGCTTTTGGAGCCTGATCCGCTTAGACGTCTATGTGTTTCCTTACCATTCCACTAGCTTTTTCCTTGTCCTCAGCTGTTGTGTTCTCTGTCTTGACTAGATTGTAAACTCTGATAAGCAGGGACCATCTTTTACATGTCTGTGCAGCGTTGCATATACCTTGTAGCACTGTACGAATCTTAAGTAGTAATAGCACCTCAGGGATCCCAACCTTCTTGTTGAAGAAAAGTTCAAACTGAACATTTTTCACACTATCCTCTTTCTTGACCAAAGGGATCTGTCTGCTAGTTGGATATCTCTTTTTTTTTAATACATTTTATTGTTGAGACCCAACTGGTCTGATAAGATATAATACAGTGCACACGTTTATATTATTACACTTCATTTAGATCCTTAAGTAAATGCATATTCAAGAAGTCGTTGTCGTACAGCCAGCTATAGAGGCCCCTTTACACAATACTATGCTGCCAGTGTCCTCCCCTCCCTCCTTAATTTCTCCTCGTTTCTTATGGTTTCCTATGGGGAGGGCAATGGCCTCAAATGGATCATTGTCTCCTGTGTGCCCATGAGTGTACTCCAGTCCCTCTTTTTTTATTTTTAGCCCCTTATCTATGCCCCTTTTCTGTATTCCCTCCATCCCTCCAAGAGCACTCCACCTTCTTTCCACTCACCAAGGGAAAACCCTCACACATGGCAGCCCACATCTGGGTATAGGTTTTCCGCGCTACAGATATCTCTTTGCAGTTTCTTGTTAATCCACTACATCATCTCTTGCATTTTCATTCTCTATATCCCTGGGTCTGGTGCCATTGGGTTTGTCCATTTTTTCAGTATCCTCTTCCGTGCTAACATAAGGGCCACCTGTGCAAATTTACTGCCCAAGGGCCCCACTCCTTTGTCTCATAGAGGCGCTCCCCCCCCCCCCCCCAAAAGCAGTGTAGTGTAATTTCAGTCGGTCTCACATCCCAGCACTCTATTGATGTGTCCCAGAATGTTAGTCCCATACTCTTCTAGATCGGGGCATTCTAAGAATGTGTATGTCAGGGTGCCTGGGCTTGTCTTACAGTGCAAAAGGCTGGGGTTACCCCACAGTTTCACAGTTTCATGTGCATTCCTCTGGGTCATGTAATGTATGCTCTGTGCTGTATTTCCTCTAAGCCGTTTTGTGTTCCCAAAGAAACCTTGTAAGTCATTCTCCTCCAGGGGTTCACCTATCTCCTTTGTCCATGTCTCCACCAATTTCTTTAATGGCGCTGCTTCCCTCCAGCAGTGTGCCAGGCCATACTAATATGATATTTTATTCTGTTTCTTTGCTGTGGCTAGAAAGGTTCTATTTAGGGCCGTGTATCTCATAAGGCCTTGCCCCTTCTCCTCTATGGCATAATGACGGCATTGCAGGTACGCAAAGAAGTGTGTTTCTGGTATTTGCCATTTATCCTGCATTTCTCCAAATGTTGATTAGCTCCCCCCCCCCAGTTCTATTACTTGGCGAGGTATTTGCACCCTTTACGTTCCCATTTTCGGAACACCCTACTTTCCAGGCCTGGGGGGAGTTCTGGGCTCCCCACCAACCGATGGAAGGGGTATTTTCCTTCTACTCTCCCAATTTTGTATCTCCATCAGTGCCACGCTTTCTGCAAGGTCCCTAGTATCCTATTGTTTCCCACTGCTTGTAGCATCCCGTCTGAGTGCATTGTATCAGGCTTAAGCAGCTATAAGGCGCACATCCAGCGTCTAATAGTCCGGGTGGCGTTTATCTCTCATCTTTCATCTGCAGTTCCTACACCCAGCGCACCAAGGCAGCGATGGCAGCAATGTAATCGTACCCATCCTTCCTTTTTTTTCTTGTGTTAAGGTATAGTAGCTGATCCTCCCCCCTTTCCCTCTCCAAAGAAAAGTGGTGAGGGTGCTACGATAACGGCACTTCTCTCTCCCCACCACTCATAAGGAAGCATCTGCATGGTATATAATGTGTCCGGGAACATAACCATTCTCCAGGACCAAGCAGGAAGTCAGTCCTCACTTATGGGTGTCATCGACGCCGATGAAGCCCCAGCGGAGCATTTCCCCAGCTTTCCATGAAAGCTTTTGGGAATGCTGGCACGCATGCGCGGTTCCCTTCCCGCCTAAAGGTGCCATCTTACCTCAGTCTCTTTTTTTCCGTGAAGCCCATCGGACATGTGTCCTTTTTTTCCCGGATAAGAGAAGTTTTTTCTTGGCGTTATTTCGCTTTTTTCCTTCGGATTCGACGTCGCTTCCCCTCCCGCTGGGTTCGGTACACCGGTATGGAATCCCTTTTTTACTTTTTTCGGTTTTTGCCCTTAGTGGCTAGGCGCTCGCGCCAAAATTTTTTCTTTTTCCCTGGAAGGCCAGTCCTTTGACCTCGTGGGGACCCTTTTCTCCCCGATGGCTTCCAGTGGTTTCAAAAAGTGTGATCGGTGTAAGAAGATTATGTCTCTCACCGACACACACGACTGCTGCCTTTGGTGCCTTGGCCCGGACCACGATTCTAAAACGTGCGGGCCATGTGGAAAAATGTCTTCCAAGGCCCTTCGAAGTCGTCAGCAACAAAGTGAAAGGCTTTTCTCGGACTCGGCCTCTGCCCGGGCCCGGACCTCGTTTGAGGCCTCGACACCTTGGGATTCCGATCCCGAGAGGCATCGGAGCTCCTCGGACAGGTGGTCCCCCGACCGGGAACGTAAGAGGAAGAAGCGGCTCACGAGGGCGGCGTCGGAGGAGGTCCCTGAGCACTCGAGGGCCAGGTCTCAGACCCCCGACCCTTGTCCCGGGCCCGTGGACCAGGAGAAGCCAACTAAAGTTCCTCGCATTGAGCCGGAGTCTGCTGGACACATAAGTCCTGTTGTCCTCGTGGACTCGCCTCCTCGAGTACCGACGTTGGGCCCGGGGCCCGAGTCGGGGGCTGCTGCGTCACCCGAGCTGAGTCTCAGGTTGACAGCCTTGGAGAACAGAATGTCTGCCTTCATGGCTCAGCAGCGGGTGCTGATGGCCAGCCTGTCTGTCGCATCTGCCCCAACCACCGGGACATCGACTTCGAAGTCGATCCCGGAGACCGAGCTGATACTCGAGTCCTTTGCGGCTCGAGGTCGTCCTCGGTCGAGGTCTCCCTCGACCTCCCGTTTGGGACTGAGGGTCTCGACGCCGGTGCTACCGCCGTCGGGGTGGGTGCCTAGAGGCCCCGCGGGGTCGGACCTCGACTCGACTTCGGACGAGTCTGCTTGGGAGACCGAAGACGAAGAGTCTCCTGACACCTTCAAGACTCGGTGTGTCCCTTCGGAATCACCTGAGTCTGAGCCCCGGAGTAGATCCCCTCCGGAGGATACTAGGTTCTCGGAGTTTATCCGGGATATGGCCGCTGCCCTGGCTATCCCGGCTGACCCCGAGGAAGAGCCTCGAGCCGAGGAGCTCGATGCTCTGTAGTATGACACTCCTCCGAAGGAGGCCTTTACTGTCCTGGTTCCTCCGATGCTGGAACGGCTCCCCTTCCGGATGTGGGAGGCACCGGCCTCGGCGCCGGTTTTGAGCAAGCGAGTCAATTCCATCTATCGGCTCCGGAAGAGTCCTGGCTTCCAGAAAGCACAGCTACCACACCATTCCATGGTTGTGGAATCGGCCATGCATCGTCTGAAGAGTCAGAAGATGCACTCCGCGGTGCCTCCTGGTAGGGAAACCCGAAGCCTTGATGGCGTCGGTAGAAAGTTCTTTCAGGGCTCTATGCTTGCTTGCCGTGTCCAGACTTACCAGCTGTACATGGGCATGTATTTACGAGACCTGGCCAAGGAGTTGGCCGGATTTTCTGCTGGCCTCTCCGGGGAACCCTTGCAGAGTTTTAAGTCCTTGTCTTCGAGGATCCGGGAATGCTGTAAGTTCATGTCCCGCGCCGCCTACGATGGCTTCGAGGCTTCGGCCCGAGAAGCGGCAGCCGGTATCGCGGCCCGACGCCAGGCATGGCTGCAGTCATCGGACCTCGAGCCATGGGTTCAGGACAAGTTGGTCGATGTCCCTTGCTGAGGTGAAAACCTTTTTGGCAAACCTGTGGCCGAGAAGTCCGCTCAGCTCGAGACAGAGCACCTCACGAGGACAAGGCTGTCGAGGAAGACCTCTGCCCCTTCTCATAAGAAGAAGGGCTCGGGTAAAAAGTCCTTTTACCTGAGGAAGGGCACTGCCTACAAACAGTACCCACAATATCCGGCTGCCCAAGCTGCCCCCCAGGGTCAGCAAGCCAAGGGCCAGGGTAGTGGGCCCCGTAGGCAGAGGACCCCCAAGCCTGCAGCCCCTGCTTCCACTCAGCAGGGTGGGGGTTTTTGACTACTTGAGTATAACCATACCTCCCTTGCAGACCCAGCCCTGCACAGGAGGCCGCCTAGCCTTCTTCGCCCACAAGTGGCCCTTGATAACCCGGGACAGTTGGGTGCTGGACATAGTCCATCGAGGCTATGCCCTGCACTTTCACCAACTGCCTCCGCCATACTTCCCAGGGGAACCTTTCCGGCCTCCCCTGCATACAGCCCTTCTCCTCCAGGAGCTAAAAGGTCTGTTGCTGGACAAGGCGGTGGAGCCTGTGCCGCCCCACTTCCAAGGTCACTGGTTTTACTCCAGGTATTTCCTGGTGCCAAAAAGAACTGGTGGTCTTCGACCCATTTTGGATCTCAGAAACGTGAACAAGTTTCTAGTGAAAGAGAAGTTCAAGATGCTTACTCTTGGAACACTTCTGCCCTACCTCCAGCAGGGAGATTGGCTTTGCTCTTTAGATCTAAAGGATGCTTACACTCACATCCTTATTCATCCAGACCACAGAAAGTACCTCAGGTTCATTGTGGGAGGAAACCATTATCAGTACAGAGTACTACCTTTTGGACTGACCTCCGCTCCCAGAGTGTTTACCAGGTGCCTGGCTGTGGTGTCAGCCTACCTGAGAAATCAGGGCATCTTTGTGTTTCCTTACCTAGACGACTGGCTCATCAGAGGCCAGACTTCCCTAGAAGTTCAACAGGCCACCAACAGGACCATAGAACTGCTCCAAAAGGTGGGCTTTGTCATCAACTTTGCAAAGTCCACTTTGCTCCCCTCCCAGAACTTGGAGTTCATAGGAGCCAGGTTGGATTCTCAGCTGGCAAGAGCATTCTTACCAGTGGACCGAGCACAAAGGCTCATGGACCTCGCCAGCAAGTTTCTGCACAGGTCCCTGGTCTCCGCCAGACTCTGTCTCAGGCTTCTGGGCCACATTGCGTCGACAGTACAGGTGACCCCCAATGCCAGGCTCAATATGAGACCTGCCCAGTGGTACCTTCGGACTCAGTGGTCACAAGCCTCAGGCAGTCTCAGAGACAGGATCAGAGTGTCCCACCGTTTCCTGGCCTCCCTCACCTGGTGGTTACACCCCCCCAATCTGCTGGTGGGGGTGCCCTTTCAGATCCCACCTCATACAGTGGTCCTAACCACCGATGCCTCTCTACAGGGTTGGGGAGCACATTGCCTAGACAAGTGCACCCAGGGCCTGTGGTCTCCTTGGGAAGCGTCCCAGCAGATCAATCTACTGGAACTCAGAGCTATCCGCTTGGCCCTCAAGGCCTTTACTACTTCCCTGGCACAACAGTCTGTCTTGATCCAGACAGACAACCAGGTAGCCATGTTCTATGTCAACAAACAGGGCGGAACTGGTTCCCAGCCCCTTTGCCAGGAGGCCCAGGACCTCTGTTCCTTTGCCCTGAAACACAACATGCTCCTCAAAGCAGTCTATCTTCCAGGCCAGGAGAATTCCCTGGCAGACAGATTGAGCAGGATTCTGCAACCATACGAGTGGCAGCTACATCCTTTAGTGGTTCAAAAGATTTTCTTGAGATGGGGGCTTCCCTCCATAGACCTGTTTGCCAGTCCACTGAACAACCAGCTGCCAAGGTTCTGCTCCAGGCAACCGCATCCTCTGAGAGTAGCAGCAGATGCTTTTCTGATTTCCTGGACTCAGGGCCTACTCTATGCGTTTCCTCCCAACCCCTCTGGTGGCCCGAACTCTGTTCAAGATTCACCGAGACAGGGCCTCCGTCCTCCTGGTAGCTCCCAGGTGGCCAAGGCAGCCTTGGTTCCCCCTCCTGCTTCAACTGGCGGTGGATCTGCCTCTGCCTCTGGGATTGCAACCCGACCTTCTCTCTCAGAATCAGGGCTCCTTGCTGCATCCCAATCTCAAAGCTCTCAATCTGATGGCATGGAGGCTGCAAGGGTAGTGTTGGCTCCCTGGGGCCTTCCTCCCGAGGTTGAGGACGTTCTCCTAGCCTCCAGGAAACAATCCACTAGGAAGACCTATGCTCTCAAGTGGAAAAGGTTCTCTGTGTGGTGTCAGCTGCGTGCTGAGGATCCTTTCTCCTGTACTGTGTCAGTAGTGCTTCAGTACCTACTGCACTTGTCCAATCAGGGTCTCAAGTCCAACTCTGTTCGGGTCCACCTCTCTGCTTTAGCAGCTCACCACTCCCTAGTTGAGGGCCATTCCTTGTCTGTGCACCCTTTGGTGTCTAGGTTTCTCAGAGGCTTGCTTCTGCTCAAACCTCCCATACGTCGTCCTGCTCCTGAGTGGGAGCTTAATGTGGTCTTGCAGCAACTGACTCGCCCGCCTTTTGAGCCTATGGCTACTTGCCCTCTACGCTTCCTTTCCTGGAAGACTCTCTTTCTGATAGCCCTTACTTCGGCTAGGAGAGTGAGTGAGCTTCAGGCCTTGGTCTGTGATAGACCTTACGCCAGGTTCTATAGAAACAGGGTGGTCCTCAGGACTCACCCTAAGTTCCTTCCTAAGGTTGTCTCCTCTTTCCACATCAACCAGGAGGTGGTTCTTCCTTCTTTCTTCCCTAGGCCTCATGCAAGTCAGGCTGAAACAGTTCTCCATACCTTGGACTGTAGTAGGGCCTTATCCTTCTACCTTGAACGTACGCAAGGTCACAGGAAGGCTTCTCAGCTCTTCCTTTCTTTTGACCCCAATAAGTTGGGGAGGCCTGTGTCCAAGCGTACCTTGTCCATCTGGGTGGCTGACTGTATCACCTGGGCTTACAAGGCGGCTGATCTTCCTTTGCAGGGTAGGGTCACGGCCCACCGTGTGAGGGCAATGGCTGCATCAGTGGCTCACCTCCGCTCTGTTCCATTGCAAGACATCTGCAGGGCTGCTACTTGGTCTTCAAGCCAGACATTTGCAGCCCACTACTGTCTGGAGAGGGAGTCCCGTAGGGACAGTGCTTTTGGCCAAGCAGTACTCCGGAATCTCTTTGAGGTCTAGGCAACTCCTGCCCTCTGGTTGCGCTACCTGTGGAGGGTGTGTCCTTGCAAAGCCTTTACTGTATTGCTGAGACTAGAGGGAGTTCTCTTGTTCAGCCTGGGTTCCTGGTAGCCCAGAGCTGGGGAGTCACCCATAAGTGAGGACTGACTTCCTGCTTGGTCCTGGAGAAAGAGTAGTTACTCACCTGTAACAGATGTTCTCCAGGAGCAGCAGGAATCAGTCCTCACTACCCTCCCTCCTCCCCTTGGAGTTGCAGTTGTACATAGTTTAATTTATACATTTTTGTGTGCTGTTCTTAGCTATGTCATTTGACTGAGGTAAGATGGCACCTTTAGGCGGGAAGGGAACCGCGCATGCGTGCCAGCATCCCCAAAAGCTTTCATGGAAAGCTGGGGAAATGCTCCGCTGGGGCTTCATCGGCGTCGATGACACCTATAAGTGAGGACTGATTCCTGCTGCTCCTGGAGAACACCTGTTACAGGTGAGTAACTACTCTTTTTCACCAAAGCTTCTCGCCCCAGGAGTGACAAGGGCAACTCCTTGTATTTCTCGCATTATACGCGCATGTTTTCCAGTTTGTCCCTGATATTTTTCCAGTATACCCTACTGGGATCTGGATGCAAGCAAATACCCAAACATTTCAGATATTCATTCGCACACTTGAGTGGGACATCTGCCTTACTTCGGTACTTATATTGCTGCGCTGCGGGCATTGCCTCTGATTTCTCCCAGTTTGAGTCCTGAGAACGACCTGAATTGGGCAATAACCTCAATTTACCTTCTCGATGTCTTTGCTCATGTTATTTAAGAAGAGCAACATATTATCAGCATAAAGGTTGATCTTAGTCCATTCCCTCCCTATTGGAATCCCTTCCCGTTCTTCTATCTGCCTTGCCCATTGAGCTAGTGGCTCGAGGGTCAGAATGAAAAGTAGGGAAGATAGCGGGCATCCCTGTTGTGTGCCCCGTTTTAGGGGAAATGCTTCATATAGCTGATCATTTGTTAGAATTTGTGCTTGTGGGACCTTGTATAGTATGTGAACCCATTCCAAAAAGGATCCCTGTATCTCAGACCTTTCTGCTACCCAGAACATATAGTCCCATGAGACGTTATCAAACGCCTTTTCTGCGTCTAGACTTACAATTACCGCATCTTCTGTGCGTATCTGTGCAGAATATAGTACCATCAAAACCTTTAAGATATTGGTGTTCACATAGCGTCTCGGGACAAATACCACCTCATCTGGATGTACCAGTTTAGGCAGATAATTGACTAGCCGGCGGGCCATCATTGCTGCTATCAGTTTCAAATCTTGGTTGAGCAGTGAGATGAGTCGATAAGATCCCACTAGGGTGGGGGGTCCCTTCCCAGCTTGGGCAGTACTACCACTGTGGCCGAATTTCACCTACCTCCTAGATCACCTCGTGCTGGTGTCTTGCAGCACTGTGCAAGAAATGGCACCACCATTTTGTCCCCTAGGCATTTACAGAATCCTGCGCCTAAGCCCATCTTGTCCTGGCGTCTTTGCCATGTTTAGTGCCTGTAGAGCCGTTGATACATCCCCAGTTGTTAAGGGGGCATTGAATGCTTGTTTTTCTGTCTCCTCTTGTTTCGGGAGGATAAGTCTTTGAAGAAAGCTGCTCGTTGGTTCACATCTTGTGCTCCCTCCCCGTACAAGGCCTTATAATATGCGTGGAACTGTTGTAAAATGTCTGTAGCAGAGGAGTGCTTCCTTCCATTGGGGTCCTGGAGCAAGGTAATTATTCTCTTTCATTTTGCCAGGCTCACTAGTTTTGCTAAGAGCTTCCCCGATTTGTTGCCCTATTTATTTAGTTGGTATTTATACATGCGGATAGCCCATTCTGCTCTCTGCTGTAGCAAGGCATTGAGCACTTTCCGTGTATCAAGATATTTCTCTCTTTCTGCAGCCCCAAGTGACTGTATATGCTGCTTCTGGAAGTGATAGAGCTGTTGAGAGAGTGCCAATATCTGCTCCTTTCCTTGCTTTTTCTTGCGGCCAGCATATGCAATAATTTCTCTCCTTATAGTTGCCTTGGCCGCCTCCCTTAGGGTACGTTTATCTATCTCCTCTGAGTCATTAGTCTCCCGGTATTGTTGCCATGCCCTTTGCAGATGTGTGTGAAATTCGCGATCTCTGTATAATATGGGGTTCATGCTCCATGGTCTGTCTCTCTCCTCCCTTCCTCTGTGCATTCTAACCTCTATCCATACTGGATTGTGGTCTGAGAGGCCAGAATCCTTGATTTCTGTTTTATCCAATCCCCAAATCATGTCTGCAGTTGTGAGTATATAGTCTAGATGTGCATAACAGCAATGGGGGTGTAGAGTAGTGAGTGAAGAAGTCTAGCTCTTCCGGATGCAAGATCCTACACGTGTCTGTTAAGCCCAGTTCCTCTAGCAGGAAATTAACCCCTTTTTCTTGGCCTTTGTGGCATGTGTTCTTCGGGGTTTACATCCTCCATAGGGTTACATGGAAGATTGAAATCTCCCCCGTTCAACAAGCTGATATCCTCAAATCCCATTAAGTGCACCTCCTCTGCTTTCTAATGTGAACCAAACAGGTGCAATTAACGCAAACCAATAGAACTTCCTTACTCCTGCTTCTTATTTCCCCGGCTTTGCTCCTCTCCCTTGGGGTAATTGGTCCATGGAAGCTTTTACTGCCACTTCTGATTCCAGGTTTGTGGTCTCGTAAGTCATTCACACTTTAGCTGGAAACTGTAAAGCGAATGGGATGCTCTGTTTTGCCAGTTCTGAGCAGTATGGTGCTAGGGCTCGTCTACTCTCTGCTACTTTGGCCGAATAGTCATTGAAGTGCAAAATCTTGCATCCTTTATAATCTCCAGGAACAAGCAGGAATGAGTCTTCACATATGGGGTACGTCGGTACTGACGGAGCCTGCACGGGAATGCTCCCCTGCATCTAATCAGAAAGCTTTTGGGAGCATCCCTCGCGCCTGCGCGGTGACTTCCCGCCTTTCCCACTGCCTCTCCTCAGTTTTCGTTTTTCCGCGGAGCCAACAGGACGTCGTCCTGTCACCACAGAAACTTTTTTCTTTAAAATCCTTATTTTCTTGTTTTCTTGTGGTCGCGGCTGTCTTTCCCGCCGATACCGGTACCGCCGGTGCTTTATTCTTTTCTTTTCAAACTTAGAGAAATATTTTCTCCTCAGTTTTTTGTTTTAACTTTTTGGGGCCTACCAGGCCTTTTCCAACATGGAGCCTTCTTCCCCTAAGAAGTGCCTTCACTGTGGAAACTTAGTTTTCTTTTTAGACTCCAATGCTTGGTGTCTAACCTGTTTGGGTCCTGACCCTTTTTCCCCTGATACCTCAGGCTATTTTATTGGGAGAAGACCTTTCCTTTTTCGAGTTTCCCTCGATGCCGTTTTTCCTCCTGAGGTGAGGACACCGGTTTATTCTTCTCTCCAGGATCAGGTAACCCACAAACAGTCTGTTAAGACTAGCCAATTCTTGAAGGGTAAGTCTCATGCCCAGCATGATGACTGCTCCGGCCTTGCCCTCAAGATCCCATTGGCAATAAAACCCCAGCGGGAGTCTTCGGGCTCCAAAGCATTTTCGGGGTTTCAGGTTGTTCCTGGGGCTCACCCCTCACAGAACATACCTGAGCCATGCTCGGGGGTGGTATCCGCTTCGAGCGGTACCGATCCCCCGGCATCGGCACCGGTGTCGAGTGTTCCACTCTTCACCAGGGATCGTCATCTGGTGTCCTCGGTATCTTCGGGGCCGATCGATATCACCCAGATTGGCTTTCCTGTAGCCCAACCATGCTCGGGGTTGGTACCGGCTTCGAGCGGTACCGATACCCCGGCATCGGCATCGGTGTCGAGTGTTCCACTCTTCACCAGGGATCGTCATCTGGTGTCCTCGGTACCTTCGGGGCCGATCGATACGACCCAGATTGACTTTCCTGTATCTTCGCCATGTTCGGGGTTGGCATCGGCTTCGAGCGGTACCGATACCCCGACATCGGCGCCGGTGTCGAGTGTTCCACTCTTCACCAAGCATCGTCGTCGGACGTCCTCGGTACCTTCGGAACCGATCGATACGACTCCGATTGACTTTCTTGTATCGGCATCGCCGATACCGCCACCAACGTCGGTACCTTCTGGACATGCATCGATAGACTCGCTCCTTTCGATGCCGAGTCTAGAATCGATATCCAGTCTCGATGACTTGGTACCGACGCGTTTCGGAACCGATCCATTTCGTTTCCGACTGCGCAGTACCGAGGAGATTTACCAAGGCTTTCTGGTTACCTCGGCACCGCTTCAGCAGCCCCCGATTACTGCTTTGATGACATTATCGTCTCCGATACCAGTGTCGATTCCTGCAGTTCCATCGGTGCCATCGATCCTTTCTATGCCTAGTTTAGAATCGATACCAGGCACTGACAATGCAGTACTAACTGCCTCAAATCAGAACTGTCAGTATTACAGTCCATCTAGCAGGATTCTTTTTCTGCACCAGTCCAGTATGTCTTCTGGTGCTCAAGCTGCTCCTTCAACCTCAGCTTATTTATTTTTATTTATTTATTTATTTGCATTCTCTTATATACCGCACTATTCTGCATCAGTGCGGTTTACATTGAACAAACTGAAATTACATTGAACAGGGTATTATAACTTGGAGATAACTATTTTACAGGGAACATGGGCTATAGAGGGTTAAGTGGCTTGCCCAAGACCACAAGGAGCACCTGTGGGACTAGAAACCCCAGTCCTTCCGGCCCAAGGTTGCTGTCCTCTAGTGGGATTTGAACCCCCGACCTTCCGGCCTGAAGTACCTTGCCCCAACCACTAGGCCACTCCTCCACTCCACTTACCCCGGAATAGTTCCTATTGGAGATCCTTCTTTTCAGAAATTTCTCCTTGACATGGCAACCTTTCTTGCCATTCCTATTCCTGGCTTTACTCAAGATCCTGCAGATAAGGAAAATATAATGCTTCCTTTACATCATTCTTTGCAGGATCTTCTTCTGAGGATTTGGGAATCACCCTTAAAGGTTCCTTCGCCTTCTACAGCCATGAATGTTCTGTATCAGGTGCCTCCCTCTCCGGGGTTTCAAAAGAACCAACTTCCACATCATTCCATTGTAGTGGAATCAGCAATGAGGAAGGTAAGAAGCAAGAAGAAGCATTCTTCTTATCCGCCAGGTCGTGCATCTAAAGCACTTGATACCTTTGGACGTGAAACCTTCCAAACGTCTATGCTGGCTTCAAGAATTATCTCATATATTTTTTATATGAGTCTGACACTTCAGGAGGTCACAGAGAAATTATCTCTTTTGTTCCCTTTTTTGTCAGAGCCTAAGGCCACTGACTATTCCTTGCTTCTTAATCATAGCAGGAATATCTCTTGGTTTCTTTCTCGTGCTTCTCTAGACTCTTTTGAGTCTGTTAGCAGATCCTCTGCTATTGCCATTGGAGCACGTCGTAAAGCCTGGCTGCAAGCTTCAGACTTGAGCAGATGGGCACAACATACACTGGGTAATTCTCCTTGTATTGGAGAAAATCTCTTCAATAAAGAGGCTTTACGTCAGGTTGCTCATTGCTCCACTGACTTCCCTGGTTCTGGAAACCATCCTAAGCCACCTTTTTTCCCCAGGACGTAGGAAATGTCCTACCAAACCTCCTTTCCCTAAGAAAAGAAGGTTTCACCCTTCTCCTGCCCATCCTCCAGATGTACCCAAGCAAGGGACATCTCATCCTAGTCTGAAGTCTCCAGACTCTAACCAGTCTAATCATATCCAGCAACCATAGGTTCCTGTATGTTGCAATCTACAGTTAACTTCTCCTAGCAGAAGTTTATTCTTCAAACTCTACACTGGTTTTTTCTTTTTCAGTATGCGAAGCTGTTAGGATACTTTGTCCATGGGTTACAGAATTCTCCCCTTCTTACTACCACGAAGGGAGGCCACAACTATCCCATGATAGTTTCTGTCCCCACATGGACATCTTTTCCTTCAGCTAACTTACCATATGGTAAGTCACCTTCCAGGGGTTTCCCCTGCTTGAGTTGGTACCATACTGAATCACTTCTCTTTCTTTCCAGTGTAGATTTTTTGTTATCCTTCAATGCATGCTCTGAACTACTCATCAGACAGGGACGGGAATATCTCCGCTCCCTTTCTCTGTTTTTCTCTCTGTTTTCATACAGAAGAATCCCCTCTGCTGTTTTGTTCAGTTGCTGTGCATGCAGGAGTTCCAGTGATTACTTTAGTGCTCATTGCAAGCTACTTTCAACTATCTTGCATAGTACTAGTCACTGCAGGTTATCTTCTTCTAGCCATATCCTTTCCTAGGATGTGGCAACACACCTGACTTCAGTCAGTTTTATCTCATAATTCTCCTGCACAATGCTCTCTGCAATCTTCAGAGAAGCTTACTACTATGGGCCCTTGCTACAGAGCATTGAACTTTATCTTTGAAGGTTTTTTTCCATATAGTAGAAAAAACTTATGTAATCATTCCATGACTAAATGGGTTCTTATACCCTCTTGTCTCCTGTTGTGCTACAGAAGACAAGCTTTTTCTGCGTGAATGTCCAAGGAGTTCCCAATCTTGCAGGAATCCACCCTTTTTTCCTTGCAGCTTGGCATTATGCTTTCTGCTCCACCTGGACAACGCATACTCTTTTGGTGTACATGATACCCCTGTGTCCCTTGGCTGGGTCATCCTGGTGTCTTAGTCTATGCGTTTTTTAGTCCTTTGGACATGTCAGAGTCCTAAAGTACTCCAGACGTGCTCTTGCCAGACTGCTATTATCCTCTGTTTTTTCACGCAACCATACTGGTTATTCCACTGAAATACATTCCTGCACCGCAGAAATAGATTCTCTATATATCTTCAGGTGGTTTTCACCCCCTTATTAGATGAATCTTTTCCCATCACATTCCCCATGTGAATGTTTTTCTGGGGCTCAGTTGCAGGCATGTATCCTCAGACTTATATTCATGTATGTATATATCCTATACATACATATTTCTGTAGTCTGTGTAGGCATAAGTCATGCCCATACATATATATATATATATATATATATATATGTTGTTGTTGTTGTTAAGTGCCGTCGAGTCGGAGTCGACTCATGGCGACCCTCTGGATAGCTATCCTAAATTGTGTTCGGTCTTCAGTCAGGCGGCTCATTGTTGACAGACTGGTACCCGTAGCTGCTGTTATTGTAGCAATCCATCTCATTGCTGGCCTTCCTCTTTTGCGTTGACCTTCTATCTTGCCAAGCATGATGTCTTTCTCTAATGATCTCTCTCTTCGCATGATGTGTCCGAAGTATGAAAGTCGAAGTCTTGTCATCTGAGCTTCTAAAGAAAGCTTAGGTTTGATCTCTTCTAGTACCGACTGGTTTGTTCTTCGGGCAGTCCATGGTATACACAGTATTCGCCGCCAGCACCATAATTCAAAGGCATCAATTTTCTTCCTGTCTGTCTTTTTCACTGTCCAGCTTTCACATCCATATGATGTTATTGAAAATACCATGGCTTGAACAAGTCGAATCTTTGTATGGAGAGAGACATCTCTGCTCTTGAGAATCTTATCTAGGTCTTTCATAGCCATTCTGCCAAGAGCAATGCGTCGTCTGATTTCTTGACTGCTTGTTGCTTCTTTATTGATAGTTGATCCAAGTAGGTTAAAGTTGTTCACGATTTCAATTTCTTCTCCTTCAACGATGAACCTGTTGATTATGCCAGTTGTCATGATCTTTGTCTTCTTTACATTAAGGTGCAGGCCCATTTTGAGACTATGTTCTTTGATTGTGAGAAGCAAATGTTTCAGATCATCTTCACTTTCAGCCAGTAATGTGGTATCATCAGCATAGCGAAGGTTGTTGATGAGTCTTCCACCAATCTTCACACCTCTGTTGTCTTCATACAGTCCTGCTTCTCTGATGATTTGTTCTGCATATAAATTAAACAGGTAGGGGGAAAGTATGCAGCCTTGTCTTACACCTTTGCTTATTTTAAACCATTCTGTTTCTCCTTGTTCCGTTCGAACTGTTGCTTCTTGATCAATGTACAGATTACGCAAGAGAACGATCAGGTGTTCTGGTATACCCATGCTTCTTAATGTGGCCCAGAGTTTCTCATGGTTTACACAGTCAAAAGCCTTGCTATAGTCGATAAAGCACAAATAGATATCCTTTTGGTATTCTTTAGTCTTTTCAAGGATCCATCTCACATCCGCAATGATGTCTCTCGTTCCTCGCCCTTTCCTGAACCCTGCTTGCACTTCAGGTAGTTCTTGTTCTAGGTATGGCTGTAGTCTCTTTTGAATAATCTTCAGTAGAATCTTGCTGGCATGTGGGATCAGAGCGATTGTGCGATAATTTCCACAGTCAGTTGGATCACCTTTCTTTAGTATTGGTATAAACACAGATCTTTTCCAGTCAGTTGGCCATGATGTTGTCTTCCATATTTCTTGGCAGAGCCTTGTAAGTACGGTAACAGCTGCATCAGATTGCTGCAATACTTCTATGGGAATGCTATCAATGCCTGGTGCTTTGTTCTTTGATAAGGCTTTCAATGCTGCTTCAACTTCTTCTTTCATCACCAATGGTTCCTGATCATAAGGTATAGGTTGAAACGGCTGTTGGTCCACTTGATCTTTATCATATAAAAACTCTGTATATTCCTTCCACCTTTTCTTGATCTTCTCAGCATCATTCAACATAGAACCTTGAGCATCTTGTAACATTCCAATTCGAGGCTGGAACTTTTTCTTTAACTCTCGCAGCTTTAGGAAAGCCGATCTTGTTCTTCCTCTAATAGTTTCTGCTTCTATTTCCTTGCAAGTGTCATTGTAGTACTTTTCCTTGTCCTGTCTTGCTGCACGTTGGAAATCTCTGTTGAGTTCTGCGATTGTCTTTCTTTCTCCTTTGGCTTTAGCTTCTCTGCGTTTCTGGGCAATTTTCAGAGTTTCTTCCGTCATCCATTTTGGCCGTTTTTGCTTTTTCACCTTTTGTAGAGACTTCTCGCTTTCTTCCAGCACAACCTTCTTGATGTCATTCCATAACTCTTCCGGAGCTCTGTCATTTGTATCTAAGGCAGCAAATCGATTTTGCAGGCAGTCTTTAAATTCCAGTGGTATATTCTCAAGGTCATATTTTGGTGCATTCATGAGTGGTTTGCTCTTTTTCAACTTTAGCTTGAGTTTGCATACTAGTAGTTGATGATCTGTACCACAGTCAGCTCCAGGTTTTGTCTTTGTTGATGTTACAGAGCTTTTCCATCGTTGACTTCCACAGATGTAGTCAATTTGATTTTTATACAATCCATTGGGTGAAGTCCATGTGTACAGTCGTCGCTTGTGTTGCTGAAAGAAGGTGTTTGAGATGAATAGATCATTGGTCTTGCAGAATTCTATCAATCTTTCTCCAGCTTCATTTCTGTTGCCAAGTCCATATTTTCCAACTACTTTGCCTTCTTCTTTGTTGCCAACTTTTGCGTTCCAGTCACCCATGACTATCAGGATATCCTGTTTGCATGTTCTGTCAATTTCAGCTTGTACTTGTTCATAGAACTCTTCAATTTCATTCTCTTCTGCAGCTGTTGTTGGGGCATATACTTGAATTATAGTTGTGTTGATAGGCAATCCTCGTAGACGAATAGAGATTAAGCGTTCGCTGACTGCATTTCCAGCTAGGAAAGACAGTGTACATCTTCAATATTTCTGAGTACACTTCTGTTCTCCTTGGGAATAGGGGCTTTTTTCCATACCCCCTCTTCCCTTCAGGACTGGGCTAATTCTCCAGATCGGTCAGTCTTCTTCTTTTAGCTCTCAATGTTAATAACTCTGTACCTAAGAGTTTTCAGCTTTTTTTCATAAAGCTTTCCATTGAAGACCTGCCGTTCTTCTCCTGCCCCAGTTGACACCTGGGTCACCTGCCCTTTCCAGGTTTGGAACGTCATCCTCACTGATGTGAAGTTACCTTGAGGATTCCGCTACTGCATCTACAGTACACTCCATCACAGTTCTACTTCCTACAATCCAGTAGGTAAGCTCTATATTGTACTAGTTCATTAAATATTTTAATGATACTTGACATACATTCTAAAGACTCTTTTTCCCTGTAATCTTTAGATTTGCTGTTCCTCTACAGCTCTTCTCTATTCAACTCCTACCCCCCATCCTTCAGGGGATGCCGGGGATCCAGGTTTGGGAAATGCCGTCCTGTTCCAGGGATACGCATTTTATGGGATCTCCCCCGGCACCCACAGCTAGGGAGTCCCCATATGTGAAGACTCATTCCTGCTTGTTCCTGGAGATAGCACAGTTACTTACTTGTAACAGGTGATCTCTGGGAACAGCAGGAATTAGTCTTCACAACCCACCCACCTCCCCTAGGAGTTGTATCTCTCTATCTCCTTTCCTCTTTCTCTCCTTCTGTCTCAGCTATGAAACTCAACTGAGGAGAGGCAGTGGGAAAGGCGGGAAGTCACCGCGCAGGCGCGAGGGATGCTCCCAAAAGCTTTCTGATTGGATGCTGGGAAGCATTCCCGTGCAGGCTCCGTCGGTACTGACGTACCCCATATGTGAAGACTAATTCCTGCTGTTCCCAGAGATCACCTGTTACAGGTAAGTAACTGTGCTTTCCAGGCTGCGGTTATTCCTATATAACCCCATTAACTGGTGCTTCTCTGTGAAGTTAATAATCCTGGCAATAACCGGGCACGGTCTCCCTCCATTTTCTCTTTGGTGCCCAGTCTATGGACCCATTTGGCCACCATTCGTTCTGCCGCCCCAGGCAGTCCGAGAGTCTGCAGGAGCCATTGTTCCATTACTGTCCAGAGTTCTCGCTCAGTGATTGTCTCCGGGAGCCCCACCATCCGGATGTTCTTCCTTCTGCTTCTGTTTTCCTGATTGTCTATTTTTTCAAGGAGCTGCTGGTTACTGTGCTCTAGTGCTGCTATTTTTGTCGCCATGTCTTCTGTCTTGGATTCCTGTTGTTCTACCTGTTGCTCAGTGGTGTTCATTCGCATCAAATATCCCTCTAAAGTACCTTTGAGGTCACTGGTGGTCTGGAGCCTTATCAGCCCGATCATCCAGAACTGCTGTGATAATTTTTGTGATTTCCTTGATCGTTTCATCTGGGAGTGCAGAAGCCGTGCTCCATCACCATCTTTAGTCGTCCTCCTCAGTCTTTTGGTGTGCGGACCATTTTTGCTGGCATATCCTGTTCAGAGCAGGTCCCAGTCTCTGCCAGTACGCTGCCCAGATTAGGTATGACTGGGGAAATGATGGGGGTGTCAGGGGGTCCTTCCACTGTCTTTATCACCGTTTTATGCTGTCTTTTTGAAGGGCTGGGAGTGATGGAATGATGGAAGGATACTCCTATGAAGAAAGGCTAAAAAGGTTAGGGCTCTTTAACCTGAAAAAGAGATGGCTGAGGGGAGATATAATGGAAGTCTATAAATTAATGAACAGAGTGGAACGGGTAAACGTAGGTAGATTGTTTACGTTATCAGAATATAGAAAGACTAGGGGACATGCAATGAAGCTACAGGGTAAACTATTTAAGACTAATAAAAGAAAATATTTTTTCACTCAACGTGTAATCAAACTCTGGAATTTGTTACCAGAGGATGTAGTAAAGGCTGTTAGTGTAGCTGGGTTTAAAAAAGGTTTGGACAAGTTCCTGGAGGAAAGGTCCATAAACCATTATTAAGAAGGGACCCAGGATATCAATGCTTGACCCAGTACAAGCATTGCGGAACCTGTGTGTTTTGGGGAAACTGCTAGGTACGTATGACGTAGATTGGCCACTGTTGGAAACAGGATACTGGGCTTGATGGACCTTGGTCTGACCCAGTATGGCATATCTTATGTTCTTATGTTCTCGGTTGTCGGCTCAGGCTGCCTTCATCACGTGACCCCCCCAGCTAGTTGGATCTCACAGTTGCTTGCACACATTTACCATTTCATCCCAAATGGAGGCAGTACCCTTGTTTCACTTTGCAGAACAAGAACTTTTTCAGCTCTCTGTGTATTTACCATGTAGCTTGTAGCGCTGTCAGCCCATTTGCACAAGCAAGGCCATCTGGTTTTTCTGTACCTTGATGACTGGCTTCTAGCAGCCTTATCTCTGTGTCTAGCTATCTCCCTGAGAGACAGGCACCTACGTTATCTTAAGTCACTTGGCTTTATTATAAATTTCACATGGCCATATGGGTCCTGCGGCATATATAGTTGCTTTTGCTTGTCTCAAGATGAAAGAGCCATAATGGGACCTCAGGTTTCAGTGGTGTCGGAGGACTCTGTTTTTAAATTCCAAAAAAGTTTTTTTTTATACTAAATTCCAAAATATGCTCATTCTTCTGATTTCGAATGATGTTGAGTGGTAAACCACAAAAACCAATCTACATCATCTTGGTTGCCTTCCTCTGAACCATTTCAAGTCTTTTTAAATCCTTTGTAAGGGGCGGTCTCCAAAACTGAACACAGTACTCCCAAGTGAGGCCTCTCCAATGACCTGTACAGGGGCACTAATATCTCCTAATTCCTGTTCACTGTTGATCTCTGTATACAGCCTAATATCCTTCTGTCTTTGCCACCTTGAGATCCTTCGATAACCCCGAGGTCCCTCTCTTGGTCCGTACACACCAGCCTCTTGTCCCTTATCGTTTACAGCTTCTTTGGATTTCTGCATATCACTCTGCACTGCTTTACATTAAATCTCAATAGCCAAGCATTTGACCATTCTTCTCATTTTTGTAGATCTTTTCTCACGTTGTCTACTCCCTCCAAAGTGTCCATTCTGTTGCACATCTTCATATTATCTGCAAAGAAACAAACTTTTCCTTGTAACCCTTTGGCACGATCACCCACAAAGACAATGAACAGTAGCAGTCCCAGGACCGATCCCTGAGGCACTCCACTACTCACCCTTCTTTCTTCAGAATGAGTTCCATTCACTACTACCCTCTGTAATCTGTCAGTCTGCGAGTTCTTGATCCAGTTCACCACTTTGGGATCCATTCCCAGGCTGTTCAGTTTTTTCACAAGCTGCCTTTGAGGAACAGTATCAAAGGCTTTGTTGCAATCTAAGTAAACCACATCCAATACATGCTCTTGATCTAGTTCTGTGCTCACCCAGTCCAAGAAATCAATCAAATTTGTTTGGCACAATCTTCCCTTGGTTAAGCCATATTGCCTCAGAACTTGCAACCCATTGACCTCCAGAAAAACCACTATCCTTTCTTTCAGCAGTGTCTCCATTACTTTTCCCACCGCCGAGGTAAGACTTACTGGCATGTGGGTTGCCACCTCTTCTCTGTCACTTTTGTGTAAAGGGACCATGCCAACCATTCTCCGGTCCTACAGTACCTCCTCAGTCTTTTATAATTGCCTAAAATATTGCTGTGTTGAAAATAACCCATATCATAAATGTATTACAAACATTTACTGTGTTATGGCTAAAGGGAGCTCAATTCTTACAACAGCTTACTTGACAACAAGCAAACTTTGTCTGTTGCACATGTACTCGTCATCACCCCACAGTGTCTTATAGACACAATAATAGTCCACATTTCTTTAATATAACCGTTCCTTTTCATGTATTATATCAATTTAATGCACCACTTTTCTCTGCTATCCTCATCTGCATTTGCACTTCCACCCCATTCTGCTAGACTAGTCCAGACAAGTGAGTTGTGTCCCTCTGCCAGCAGATGTTGAGAAAGAGAAAATAGAGAAGCTTTGAGACCTCCCTCTTGGTATATAATCTCCTACCCCTAGGGGCAGCTTCAGTATTTTCTCTGTCTCAGCAGATGGTGGACTCCTTTAGCTCCTAGCTCCTCAGGATTCTATTGGAACTGTTCTTAGCCTCTTAGGCACTTTGTGCTCTTTATCTGGAATATTCCTCTATTTTTTGCAGTGTTCCAGAGGTGTGCACCTAGTCAAGAGAATCAGTGGAGCACCTCTGAAGGGAAGAGCTCCTGTTCATGGGGAATAGTGCAGCCTCACCTCAGCTCTCCTTCAGCTCCTAAATCAGTTCAAGCCTAACCATCCAGCAATACAAAGTTTAAAAGAAACAAAAAAAAACAAAACAAAAAGAGAACAGGGCCGGCTCTCCTTGAGGCTTCAGTATCGGAGATTGCCTTCAGCATCAAGCTTAGTACAGCGGCGGCAGCACAGGGCAGTGGCTTGCGGCCTTCAGCGCCCCCCTTCCCCCGTTCTTCGTCTGGGCTTGCTCTGGGCCTTTTCTCCCCTTTGGGTGTTATCGGGGCATGCTCTTCTTCCCTCTGGCTGTCAGCAGCTGCAGAGGTTTCTGCCTGCTCTCCTGCCTCTCATCACGTCGTCAGTGATCGGGCCCTGTCTCGTGCGGCTCCTGCCAAAACTCCGTCCTCTGTGGTGGCTATTTTGTGGAGGGAAATCCCTCCTTGTGGCAGAGTTTCTTCACCACAGCATCCATTGGGCAGTGAAATCTTGCCGCTGCAACGTTTTCCCCTGATCTGTTTATTTCCCTCTGCTGTTCCTGCATACTATGCCTTCTTCCTTATAATGGCGAGTGGCATGCGGCAGGAAATGCAGGATTTTAATAAATAATATGTGCTCTACATGTGGGATCGATCCACGGGGGTCCCTCTACCGGAATGCCCTTAACTCCTGCTGTACTGCCACCTTCGCTTTCCGTGTCAGGGGGTCCACCGGCTGTGCAGCTCACTAATGACGCTCTTCATGCCTGAACATAGCTCCCTGGCTCAGCCTCTCTCCTCACAGCCTCCTCCAGCTCCCTTCTCTGCAGACCAGCAATTTCTGTCCCTATACCGGCAGGCCTGGGATATGTGGTACGCAGGTTCCATGTCGGAGTCCCTGCTTGTGCCACAACCTCAGTGGAAGCGGCCAAGAGTCAGTTTGGCTGGTACCCCTGCTGCTCACTCTCTCTCTTCTCCCCAGCCCCCCTGGGGTCCCTCCTTTCCCTCAGGGGACAGGCATTCTGCTGCTGCAGAGGATAGTGAATACCACTCAGATGATAATTCCATGGCCTCTGGATCGGACAAACCGGAAGGAGAACTTTCGCTGCTAGAGGATCAACAGGAGGAACAGCAGCCTTGGGAGGAGGGCCAAGATGTCCTGCTGTTCCATAAGGAGGAACTGCCAGCTCTCATTGCCCAAGTTACAGAAGCTCTCCACCTTTTGGCAATGGCCCCTTTGGATCCGGCTAAACCTCAAGCGGATCCCATTATTGTTTGTATCAAAAAGCCATCCATGGCATTCCCCTTTCCGGCGGAACCAGCAAAAGGTCACCTTGGAGTGGGACAGCCCGGTTGTGTCCCTGCGTTTGGTACGATGCCCAGGGTTTTTTTTATGTCTGCTCTCCAGAGGACCTGGATAGGTGGCTGTGTTTTCCCAAGGTCGATGCACTCATGATGGCTGTCACTAAGCACACTACCATTCCAGTTGAGGGTAGAGCCATCCTTAAGGATTCGATTGACCGAAAGGTAGAGGGGCTACTGAAGACTACCTTTCGTCTTTGTCATCGGTCTGCAGAGGGGTCACCGCACAGGCCTTGCTGTACTGAATACAGTTCCTTCCGTAGGATCCTGCACTACCCTGCCTGGAATCGGTCACAGCGTTTTTAGTGGATGCCTGGCATGATCTTCTGCACCCATCGGCACACTCCGTAGCAGTGGGTACCATGGCACGACGCTGGCTTTGGCTCAAACACTGTAATGCAGATATAGCCTCCAAGTCTTGTCTCACAAGCTTCCCTTCAAGGGTCGGCTACTCTTTGGCGAGTACCTTGAGAAACTTGTTAAAGATCTTGGGTGTGACTGGACCGTCCGAGATCTACCTTTCGGCGGCCTCCTGCCGCTTCCTGCTCCTCCTTTCCCAATACTTACAAGGGGTGCTTTTGGGATGCCCACCGGTACCTCCCTGGATGTCCCTGGGTTTCCTTGAACAAGTCAGGCACCAGAGGCGGCGACACGCCAGAGATAATTACTCCGCTGCCTCTCAAGTTCTCAGGTTCTTTCCGCCCCTCCCGTTGATGGGCTTGGGGTCCATTCTGGGGTGCCTTGTATAGGGGGCCGGCTGAATTGTTTTTCACACGAATGGACCCGAATAACTTCAGACAAGTGGGTGCTCGATGTAGTTGCGAGGGGCTACGCACTGGACTTCGCTGTGCCTGTCCAAGACACCTTCCTGATGGGTGGCAGTCTATCTCACCCATCAGCTCCTGCTCCAGCTCCAGGCCATTTGCATGGTCCCTCTGGCCGAGAGGGGTGCCAGTCATTATTCCTTCTACTTTGTGGTGCCCAAAAAGGACGGTTCCTTTCAGCCCATCCTGGACCTCAAGGTCAACAATCACTGTCTTTGGGTGCCGCGCTTTTGCATTGAGATGCTCAGGTCCGTCATCCAGGCAGGAAAATTTTTCTCCTCTCTGGACCTTGCCGAAGCATACTTCCGTAATCTCCAGGAACAAGCAGGAATGAGTCTTCACATATGGGGTTCGTCGGTGCCGACGGAGCCTGCACGGGAATGCTCCCCAGCATCCAATTAGAAGGCTTTTGGGAGCATCCCTCGTGCCTGCGCGGTAGCTTCCCGCCCTTCCCACTGCCTCTCCCCATTTTTCGTTTTTCCGCGGAGCCGACAGGACGTACCTCCTGTCACTGCAGAAACTTTTTCTTCTTTTCGTCTTTTCTTGTTTCCTGTGGTCGCGTTTTTTTCCCCGCTGATTCTGGCACTGCTGGTGCCCCTTTTTCCTTTATTTCCTTCGAGGAGCATCCTCCTCGTGTTATTCTGAGGCCTACCGGGCTTTCCAGCATGGAGCCTTCTTCCCCTAAGAAGTGCCCCCACTGTGGAGACATTGTCTTCTGCTCCGACTCCAACGCCTGGTGTCTCTCCTGTTGGGGCCCTGACCCCTTCTCCCCCGGTTCCCTGGGCTTCAGCATCGGGAGAAGACCCTCCCTGTTTCGAGTGTCCCTCGATGACGTCTTTCCCTCTGAGGTGCGGTCGTCGGCTTTCTCTCCTCGCCAGGATCAGGTAACCCAACAACAGTCTGTTAAGACTAACCGAGCCTTGAGGGGTGAGTCTCATGCGCCGCATGACGACGGCTCCGGCCTTCCCCTCCAGTCCCTTACACCCCGGAGGGAGTCTTCGGGCTCCAGAGCCTCCACGGGGTTTCGATTTGTTCCTGAGGTTCGCTCCTCACAGAACATTCCCGAGCCATGCCCGAGGGTGGCACCCACTTCGAGCGGTGCAGATCCCTCGGCATCGGCGCCGGCGTCGAGTGTTCCACTCTTCGCCAGGGACTGTCGACTGGTGTCCTCGGTGCCTTCGGGGCCGATCGACTCGACCCAGTCTGGCTCTACGGCATCCCGGCCCTGCGCGGGGGCGGTACCCGCTTTTGGCGGTTCCGATTCCCCGGCATCGGCGTTGGTGTCGAGTGTTCCACTCGTCACCGGGGATCGTCGGACCAACCTGACCTGGTATGGCGTGCCCACACCCCTGCCATGCGCGGAGGTGGTGACCGCTTCGAGCGGGACCAAGTCCTCGGCGTCGGAGTCGGTGGCCCCACTCCCTGCCGGGGATCGGCACCAGGTGCCCTCGGCTCCGCCAGGGCCGATCGACTCGTCCCCGGCTTCCGCGGGGGCGGTACTGACCTTGAGCGGCTCCGCCCCTCCCGCGGCGGTCTCGGGAACAAGGGCCCCGTTCTTCGCCAGGGGTCGCCTCCGGGTTCCACCTGCGGAGCCGATCGATCTATCTATCCTGGTCGGGAGGGTTGGCACCCCCACCTTGCGCGGGGCCGGGGTCTCCCCCGGACGCCACCGACCTCCCGGCATCTACGCGGGCGTCGAGTGCTCCACTCGTCACTAGAGTCTGCCTGCGGGACCCGGGTCCTTCGGTCGAATCGACCCAAAGAAGCGCCGCGGCCGCGGAGCCGGGGCTGGGCATCTCGCTCCCCGCCGGGGCTCGTCGACGGGTCACCTGGGTACCCTCGAGGCCGCGTAGTACGCCCCGTAAGGGTTTCCTGCTCCATAAAACAGGCGCGGGCAGAACCCCGGCGCCTAGAAGGGCCTCTCTCCCGGCGTCGGAGCCGACTTCGGGTGTTTCCCTCTTCGCCGAGTTTCGGCCTGGGAAGCCCTTGTTGCCCTCGGCACCGATCGTCGCGACCCCGACTCCATTCGCGGGAGTGGCAGCACCGGCGCGGCCGCCGACACCGGGGCCCCCTAAGGAGGCGTCGCTCGGTTCGATGCCCAGCCTCGAATCGATCTCCAGTCTGGAAAGCGTGGCTCCGGCGCATTTTGGATCCGACCCTGGTCTCTTCCGACGGCGCAGTGCTGCGCTCGCCTGCTCTCCAGCGGCCTCGTCACCACTCCAGCCGCCCTTGCGGATTGCCCGGCCCCGCCCCCGGAATCGGGGCCGAGGCCAAGTCCCGCGGGGCTGTCGGGGACGTCGCTCCCTTCGATGCCCCGCTTGGAGTCAATCCCGGGCTCTGATGATGCAGTACCGACTGCCTCGAATTGGGACTGTCAGTACCCTCCTCTGTTTAGAGCGATTCCTCCCGTGCACCAGCATGGTGGGTCCCCTGGTGTTCAAGCGGGCCCCTCCACCTCGGCCTCCCCCGGGATAGCCCCTCTGGGAGAGCCGTCTTTTCAGGACTTCCTCCTTGACATGGCGGACTTGCTCGCCATTCCTATCCCGGGCCCTTCGCTAAGTCCGGGTACTGCGGAACAGGCAGCCGTAATGCTTCCTTTACATCCCTCCCTGTGGGATCTCCTGCTCAGGATTTGGTGCTCGCCCTTACAGGTATCGGGTGCCCCCTCTCCGGGTTTCCAGACGCACCAGCTTCCCCATCAGTCCATTGTGGTGGAATCGGCCCTGAGGAAGGTCGGAAGCAAGTAGAAGCACTCTTCCTGCCCCCCGAATCGTGTGTCTAAAACTCTGGACAGCTTTGGGCAGCGAACCTTCCAAACGTCCATGTTGGCTTCCAGGATTCTCTCATATATTTTCTATATGAGCCTGGCACTTTGGGAGGTCACCGAGAGGTTATCTCTTTTGTCTCCCTTTGTGTCGGCCCCTCGGGCCCCTGACTATTCCTTGCTTCTTTACCATTGCAGGAATATCTCTTGGTTTCTTTCTCGGGCTGCTGTGGACTCTTTTGAGTCAGTTAGCAGGTCCTCTGCGGTAGCCATAGGGGTGCGTCGTACAGCCTGGTTGCAGGCTTCCGACTTGTGCAGCTGGGCACAACATAACCTGGGTACTTCCCCGTGCACCGGGGAGAACCTCTTCAATGGCGAGGCTTTGCGTCAGGTTGCTCAGTGCTCCGCCGACCTGTTTCGCACTGGCCGCCCGCGGCCCTCCCCCTCTCCTGGGGGTAGGAAATGTCCTTCCCGACCCTCCTGTACGAAGAGGAGGAGGTTTCATCCCTCTGCCCGCCTGCCGGGTGCGCCCATGCCAGGGACGTTTCACACCGGTCGGCAGTGCCAGGGCTCGCACCAGGCTGCCCATGCCAGGCAGCCTTAGGCTACGGTATGCGGTAGTTTGCGCTTAACTCCTCCTACATGAAGTTACTGTCCAGTTCTACACTGGGGTTCTTCCAGTGTGACAAGCGGTTCGGCTGCTTGATTGGAGGTATGGAGCCCCCTCGGGGGGGACCCTTCCCACGCTAGGTTAGCATGGCTCCTCAGGGCCATGCTAGTCTTCTTCGGACTTACCCTTGGGTACATCCCTCGGATTCCCCTCTGCCTGGTTCCCCCGGATTGAGGGGATCGCGCACCGAATCTCCTTCTCCCAGTGTAGGCCTTGGCCGCTACTCTCCGAGCGTGGCCGAACCATTCCTCGACAGGGCCGGACCACCCCCCCCCCTGGTCTGTGTCTCCGCTCTCGCAGAGAAATCCCTGGGTCCGTCAGGTTACGGTGGACAGGGGTCCCACTGACCCATGCTGATCCCCGGCTCCGCTCCCTGCACTCTTCGGAGCGGCGGAGGGCATTGGCCCTAACCCCGAGGTTTTTTTTTATATAGGCCGGAGATGGCCCCATGGTCACGCCGTGGCTATAGGGTTTTCTATCCTCCTGCCTTCCCTGTGGCACGGAGGACACGTTTTGGTTGGCTGTCAGGTGGACGCCTCAGGGGCCTACGTACTCCTGATGTGCTTCTCCCCAACTGATCTGGCGGTCACGCAACCATACTGCTACTCTCGCCGATCTGCCCTGCTCCACGCACATCGGCCCATCACTTGGGATGGCCCTTCCTCCCGCCACCTTCCAGGTAGGCGCCCTCCTGTGGATCAAGGGCCGGTCCGAGTTGGCGGTATCGTTCTCACGTGTCCATACCGGTTTAGTAACCTGGGTGGGCGCTCCCGGGCCCACCTATAGCCCAATATACATCTATACCTGTTATTGGATATATATCGGTACGGGTGGGCGCTTTTTGGGAAATGTTATAGCGCCCTGTGTCTTACCGACTATCCCCCAATTGTCGGTACTGACGTTTTGTTATTTCTTACGGGGTCCGGCCGGCCCGCTTGCCTGCGTTCTGCGGCTCGGGTGCTCGGACCGGTTATGCTTAAACTTGCTGTGATGTCAACAGCCCCTTGGTTTACGCCTCCTTGTCTGGAGGTTTTCGAACCCATTGTCTTCCTATCCCTTGCCGGCTAGGGTAGACAGTGTACCCCTCGGTATCCCGGGGTACACTTCTGTTCTTCTCCGGGCTGGGTTCTCCCAGATCGGTCAGTCTTCTGATTAGTCCTCCGGATTGGGGACTCTGCTCCTACTGGAGTTCTCAGCTTCTTAGAGCTCCTCGTGAAGACCTGCCGTCTTTCCGGTGCCAGTTGACACCTGCGTCTCCAGCCCGCCCGGACTGGGAACTTTGTCCTCTCTGCGGTGAAGTTCCCTTGAAGACTTCGCTACTGCATCTACAGTACCCGTCGCAGCTCTGCCTTCTACAATCCAGTAGGTAAGCTCTAGATTGTGCTAGATCATTAACGGTTTAATGATAATTGACGTGGTTTGAAGACTCCCCTGTAGTCTTCGGTTGCTGTGCCTTGGCAACTCTTCTCAACTCCTACCCTCCGGGGATGCCTGGGATCCAGGTTGGGCGATGCTGCCCTATCCAGGGGCGTGCATTCTGGGATCTCCCCTGGCACCCTCAGCTAGGGAGTCCCCATATGTGAAGACTCATTCCTGCTTGTTCCTGGAGATAGCACAGTTACTTACCTGTAACAGGTGATCTCCGGAACAGAAGGAATTAGTCTTCACAACCCACCCACCTCCCCTAGGAGTTGTAGCTCTCTCTCTCTCTCTCCTCTCCTTCTGTCTCAGCTATTAAACGCAACTGGGGAGAGGCAGTGGGAAGGGCGGGAAGCTACCGCGCAGGTGCGAGGGATGCTCCCAAAAGCCTTCTGATTGGATGCTGGGGAGCATTCCCGTGCGGGCTCCGTCGGCGCCGACGAACCCCGTATGTGAAGACTAATTCCTGCTGTTCCGGAGATCACCTGTTACAGGTAAGTAACTGTGCTTTCCAGTCCACAGGGAGCACCGACATTATCTGCACTTCATGAGTCTCGGCAGGCATTATTAATTTCGGGTCCTGCCTGCCTTGCCACAGTCCCACGAACCACCTCCAAAGTCATGGTCGTGGTTGCAGCAGCACTGTGGCACCAGGGCATTCGCATCCACCCATTTCTAGATTATTGGCTTATCCGGGTCAAATTGCACCAAGTGACGCGTTCAGCCATGACTCAGGTGGTCATCTTCTTGGGTCAGCTCGGCTGGGTGGTCAACAAAGCCAAAAGTCAACTTCAGTCAACACAGGCCATAGACTTCCTGGGAACTTGCTTCGATACAGCAACAGACCTCGTGCTTCTCGCTCGTGACTGCCTCCGGAAGCTCTGCAGTCAGCTCTGCGCATTTCAGCGCCGTCTGTCTCCTTTGCCTTGGGACTATCTTCATGTTCTCGGCACCATGGCAGCCATCCTTGAGGTGGTCCCCTGGGCACGTGCGCACATGCGCCCCTTGCAGCGTACACTAGTGCAGGACTCTTCGTCAGCCCACAAGTCCTCCTGGATGATCAATCGACTCGAGGCACGAGCCATCCGCCTAGCCTTTCTTGCCTTTCGTGCTCTGATCCAGCATCAAGTGGTGTGCATACTTTCCGACAAGTCCACTACAGTGGCTTATATCAACCGACAAGGTGGAACCAGATCGCCTGGCGTGGCCAGAGAGATGAGCCTCATTTTTCCCTGGGCGGAGTGCCATCTCCAAGCACATTCAGCGTAGCATATAGCGGGTGTGGAGAACATTCAGGCGGATTTCCTCAGTTGACACACCCTGGACCCAGCGAGTGGGAACTAGCCCTTGGGCCTACACGGCCATTGTGCACCGGTGGGACCCGCTTGCGTGGGATCTCATGGTCACTGCCTCCAGCTCTAAGATACCTTGTTTCTTCAGTCGGAGAAAGGAACTGCACTCCTGGGGCCTGGATGCCGTGGCTCAGCCTTGGCCCAGGAACTGCCTGCTGTACATCTTTCCTCTGTGGCCAATGA
The DNA here is from genome assembly GCA_033557465.1 of Ichthyophis bannanicus. Taxonomy (NCBI): domain Eukaryota; kingdom Metazoa; phylum Chordata; class Amphibia; order Gymnophiona; family Ichthyophiidae; genus Ichthyophis; species Ichthyophis bannanicus. Next base: position 765,899 of record CM066037.1, read on the forward strand.
TCGGCCGAGTGCTGCGCCGCATAGAGGCACATCAGGGCTAAGTAATCCTGGTGGTGCCGGACTGGCCGCGACATCCCTGGTATGCCAACTTCATGCGCCTGTCATGCGAGACGTCTCTTCCGCTCGGCACACGGTGGAGTCTTCTGCGTCAAGGGCCCATCTTCATGGATGACCCCGCTCCATACTCGCTTATGTCCTGACTCTTGAGCGGCGCTATCTAGAGTGCAAGGGCTATTCGCCGCATGTCCCTTAAGACACTGTTATTCACGGAGGTTTATGGTCAAGTTACATAAGAATCCTTGTTCCTTTGACATTTGAGAAAGATTGATGAACTGATTAACTTATGCTAGATGTATGTCTTGTCTCCCCTTCTCTTTTGTTCCATGTAAACCTTCAATTGTATTGTAACCTTTAGTTGCATTGTTGACCACTTTGATTGAAGGATAAAGTGGTATACAAATCTGGTTAAATAAATAAATGTAGTTGCCACCTTACTTAAGGCCCGGAGAACTTCCACCTCCCGGGTTTACACCAGAGTTTGACACCTGTTTCCTCACGGTGCTCTCGCCACTCAGTCTCTCCGTGGAAAGTGCAGGTTCCAAGTATACTTTAATTTTTCCAAGACGGCTTTGACAGGGGCCTCGCTCTCAACTCCTTGAAGGTACAGGCTGCTGCCCAGCTTGTTTTCGGGACTGATTTGAGGTTGTTCCCTTGCTTCCCAAGTCGATATTTCCCATTTCCTCTGAGGAGTGAGCTCCCTTTGGCCACCGCTCCGTCAGGTGGCTCCTAGTTGGGACCTCTCCCTAGTGCTCCGAGCCCCTTGTGCCCCTTTCGAGCCACTCCACGCCACGTCCCTTAAGGATCTCATGCTGAAAACCGTGCTCCTGGTGGCAGTTGCTTCTGCCCACCATGTTTCAGAGCTCCATGCCTTATCCTGCTGGGACCTGTTTCTGTTCTTCAGCGGATGGGGTCACTATTCATCCGGTGCCAGCGTTTTTGCCAAAGGTGGTCTCCGAATTCCATCTTAATCAGCCTGCCTTGCTTCCCGCCTTCTGGCTGGACCAGGGACAGGGTGTGCTCTGGCCTTGCACATCCTGGACATCAGTAGGGTTTTGTGTAGTTATCTCAAGGTCACTAATCCCTTTCGGCTTTCGGATCACCTTTTTGTATTGCACGCTGGATCTGGGAAAGATGCGGTCTCCTCCAATGCAATGATAGCGTGATGGATTAAGCAAGCCATTGAGTTGGCAGATTAAGCACGTCCCTGTTGGTCTTTGGGCACATTCCACTCTGGCTCTGGCCACGTCCTGGGCTGAAAGATCGCGGGTGCACCCACACGATATTTGTAGGGTGGCTGCTTGGTCGTCCCTATCTACTTTTGCTCGTCATTTTTGCTTGGATCTTCAAGCCAGGGAAACAGCTTGCTTCGGAGCCACTGTTTTGGCTGCAGCTGTGACTTCCTGCCCTACAGGGGTGTAGCTTTGGTACTCCCTACTTGTCTGGATTGGTCTAGCAGGATGGGGTGGAGGGTGAAATTTTACTTAGCGTTAACTTCCTTTCCTGGAATCCTGCTAGACCAGTCTAGGACCCTCCCTATGTTATGGACGCCGCTTCCAAGAAGAGAGATGTCAGGAGCAGTGTCCTGTATCAGTTCGGTCGCAGATTGAGCAATCTCCCCGGCCAGGAGCCTCATTCTTGCCGGATGTATTCTACACATTTTATTACACATTCATTGAGTTTGATTGGTTCATAGTTTTGACCTGTCGAGTTGTTCTGAGCTGGTGTTTGTCAGGGTGATACTGAAATTGCCCCTAGGGTTAGGAGATTATGTACCAAGGGGGAGATCTCAAAGCTTCTTTATTTTCTCTATCTCACCATCTGTAGGGAGGGGGACACAGCCCACTTCTCTGGACTGGTCTAGCAGGATTCCAGGAAAGGAAATTAAGGGTAAGTAAAATTTCACCATATCCACAGTGACCACTAGTGCAGTAAAAATATCAAGAATACTAAAATATATTTGAAAACTGTCCTGTTTCATTTGTATTTGATTTGTTGCTATAAAAGATGAGATCAACATCAAGATTTGTTTTTCATGTTCTTGGCTTTATAGATTATCTGTATGTTGCTTTATCTGATTTGAAACACACAGGGCTCAGAGATCGTTATGAAAGAGAGCGAGATATGTATTTTCACCGACAAAGCAACAAAAATACGGATCACCGGGAGTATGAAAAGGAGCGGGAGCGTGATAAGGATAGAGACCGTGAACGGGAGATGTACAGAGACCGTGAGCGGGAGAGATCTGATAGGGACAGACCATCCCGTGAAAACAGGTATATTGAGAGCACTGCTAGAAATAATAGCTGCTGCTGTCCTGTGTGTATGCTTGCCTCAAACATGGTACATTTGGCAATATTTGGGTATAATTGTATTTGTATAAATGTATCAGTTTATACAGCCATATTAGAGCATTATCTGCTGTTCTAGATCAATCTAGACAAGTAGGTTGTGTTCCCCTGCCAGCAGAGATGGATACAGAGAAAAAATCCAGAAGCTTCGTAAGACATCTCTACTACTATAGCTGATGCAGCCAAGGGCATATTTCAGTATTTATTTATTTATTTATTTTTATTTATTTAACATTTTTTATATACCGCACTATTCATCATCAGTGCGGTTTACAATAAACAACAATATACCTGTCAATACATGACTGATCTAGGTTTACTTTGTCTCCGTTAGATGGTAGATGCAGCCTGATGCAGCTCTGTTTAAAAACATTTTAGCTCAAGAGTAACCACTCTGTGGGGTGACTTCTCACTGGAGCTGAACAGTAGAGGTCCACAAAGGATATTCTTTGATGCCCTGCTGGAATTTCCCCCACAGAGGATGGGAAATTGATTCAGTTTCCAGCACTTAACAGGTTAAGTGCCGATTGAGCAGCCAGGATTAATTTTGATCAAGATCCTTCACCTTGCACAGCCTCGGTGCCCCCCTCATTTCTTCCTCCCCCTTGCTCTCCCCTGCAGGTTTGGACATAGGTTTGACGAAGGTATGTGCCTGCAGGACTTGGTGGTAGGGGATTAGCATTGAGCCCAGTATGGTGTCTGTCCTGGATTCCTCAGAGTTGAGTGCCTTATTTAAGTGATTCTAGTGCAGACTCTGTCTTCCGGGTGGGAGGGGGGGAGGGAGCAACCTAACCTTGACTGTTGGGTTCGGGACCTTTTGCTGTGATCTGTTGGTTGGATGCGGTCTCTCACATGCTGATTCCTACCAAGTTGTTATGCTGTCTACGCACATCAGTGACGCTTTAACTGCGCATTAAGCCGTACTCAGTGCTGCACATGTGTGTGTGCTGTTCTTAAAAGTTCTGCACATGAGGCCTGTGTGTAGCCATCTGTACATGTGGAGTCTGGTCACATTTGCAGTACGTGACTTAAGTGCCTGCATTCCTAGCGTGCGACCTCTGAGTACATCCATGATTGGGGCGCTTCTGCTTAGCATATGGAAAGGAATTGTTTACATGCCACAGAGACTGCTCTACCTGAGGGAAGGTGATTGTTGGCTCTGAAGAAACCCTATTTGATATATGGGAAAAGCTGATGTACTTCAGTGGACTCCCCTCAGTGCTTGGAGGTTCCTGGTAATCCCTTGGGTTAGACCCCTTGGACCCAGCAACAAGGAAGCTTTCAGCCCTTGGTTTGTCATCTCTCAAAGTCTCCTCCAGTAAGCATGGTCCATCTCCAGGAACAAGCAGGAATGAGTCTTCACATATGGGTACGTCGGTACCGACGGAGTCTGCGCGGGAACGCTTCCCAGCGTCCAATCAAAGAGCTTTTGGAAGCATCCCAGCACGCCTGCGTGCTGCCTTCCCGCCTTTCCCAACTGCCTCTCCTCAGTTTTCGTTTTTCCGCGGAGCTGGCAGGACGTCCTCCTGTCACGGCAGAAAATTCTTGTTTTATTTCTTTAGTTTTCTTGTGGTCGCGGCTGTCTTCCTGACGCCACCGGTACCGCCGGTGTTTTCTTTTCTTTTCTTGTAAAATCTTCCTTTTCCACGGGATATTTTTCTTCATAGTGTCCCACGGTTTCTTAGGCCTTTTAGGCCTCTTCTTTTCCTTCATGGAACCGCCAGACACTTTCCCCAAGAAATGTTCAGACTGTGGCGTTACAACTTTATTTTTAGACCCTCGAAGTCGGTGTCTAACCTGCTTGGGTCCTGACAGCAGTTTGGTGAGAAGAGGTCGTCAACATCGAGATTCCCTCGATAACACGGTTGCCCTCCAACTTCGGGGCACCATCCCCTTCTTCTTCTACACAGGATCAGGTAACCCACAAACAGTCTGTTAAGACTAGCCAGTCCTCGAGTGGTAGGTCTCATGCACAGCATGTAGACGGCTCCGGCCTTGCCCTCGAGGGCCCACTGGCTTCAAAAGCCCGGCGGGAGTCTTCGGTCTCCAAAGCGTATAAGGGGTTTCAGGTTGTTCCTGGGGTTCACCCCCCACAGAACATACCTAAGCTGTGTCTGGTGGTGGCATCCGCTTCGAGCGGTACCGATACCCCGGCATCGGCACTGGTGTTGGATGAAACACTCCTCACCAGGCATAGTCATCTGGCGTCCTCGGTGCCTTCGGGACCGGTGGATACACTCCAGATTGACTGTCCATTATCGGTACCAACACCGATACTACCACCGACGTCGGTACCTTCCAGATGTGCATCGATAGCCTCGCTCCCTTCGATGCCGAGTCTGGAATCGATCTCCAGTCTGGAGGACTGGGTACCGGCTCGCCTTGGTACCGGCTCTCGGCAGTACCGAAGGCTCGGTTCCGATGATTCGGATCCGCAACTCTCGGTTCCCCCGAGGCCGATTGAGTTGCCACTGGTTGACCTTCATTCACCGGTATCAGACACGGTACCGAAATCGGTACCGATGTCCTCATTACCCTTAAATTCGGTGCCTTCCATGCTTCGCTTATCAGGCTCTTTGTCCTCGATGCCGAGTTTGGAATCGATCTCTAGTCTGGAAGACGGTACCAATACGCTTTGGTACCGACACCGATCGATACCGGTGGCTCGGTACCGAGGATAGAGGCCGGAGGTTTTCGGTCACCTCGGTACCGATTGAACGGTCACTGCCGACTGCTCCGATGTCTGTCGGATCCGACTCCGACATCGGTACCGGCATCGGTACCGGTATCCACAGTAGCATCGTGGCCAACTCCTGCCATGTTTTTTTCAACAGGATCGCTCCATTCTATACCAAGCTTGGAGTCGATACCTGGCATGGACCATGTGGTAAGGACGGTCGCTGCTCCTGACAGCCAGTACCGGTGACCATCCCTTAAGCATTCCACACTGCACTCTGCAGGATCTTCTATTCCTATATATTTGGATAGCTCTGTGGGTGCTCAGGCTAGTTCCTCGGATCTAACCTGTCCAAGGGAGATTCCTGTTTGGGATCCCTCTTTTCAGAGTTTCCTCTGGGATATAGCAAGATCTCTTGCCATTCCTATCCCAGGACATGATCCTGCACAAGGCTCTGTTTCTACCAAAGCAAAGGAAAACATAATGCTTCCTTTGCATCATTCCTTGCAGGATCTCCTTCTAGGAATGTGGGAAACACCTTTAAAGGGTACCCCCACCTTCCAGGTCAACTGATCTCTTATATCAGGTGCCCCCCTCTCCTGGTTTTCAAAAGACTCAACTTCCTCATCATTCCATAGTAGTGGAATCAGCAATGCGGCGGGTAAAGAGTAAGAAAAAGCACTCTTCTTATCCGCCAGGACGTGAGTCTAAGACACTAGATGCCTTTGGACGTCAAACCTTCCAGACATCTATGCTTTCTGCAAGAATTCTCTTGTATTTTTTTTATATGAGTCTATCTCTTGAGGAGCTCACAAAGCAATTACATCTTTTGACTCCTTTCCTTCCAGATTCCAAGAGTACACACTATTCCTCACTGCTTAAGCATATCCAGAATATCTCTTGGTTTCTTTCTCATGCTTCCCTAGACTCTTTTGAGTCTGTTAGCAGGACTTCTGCTATAGCTATAGGGGCACGACGTAGAGCTTGGCTCCAAGCTTCAGACTTGGACAAATGGGCACAACAGAGGCTGGGACATACTCCTTGCACAGGAGAAAATCTTTTCAACAAGGAGTCTTTACGTCAGGTTACTCAGTTGTCCACTGATTTACCTGTTCCTAAGGGTTGTTCTACACCTTCTTCTGTCCCATTAGGTAGGAAATGTCCTACCAAACTTTCTTCCCACTGGAGAAGAAGGTTTTATTCATCACTTGCCCATCATACAGATGTTCTCAAACAGGGGAGGCATCGTCCTGGTCTGAAGAATTCAACCTCTCACCAGGCTCAGCAAACCCAGCAACTGCAGGGTTTCTGATCAATCATCATCAGATGTTTGTGACTCTTTGGGTTTAGAATCTGCAGTTTGCTTCTTCTCAATAGAGGCAATCCACCGCTTCATTCTAACCCCTAGACATGGATCTCTTTCCAAAAGACATCCATTTTTTCTATATTTTTATGAGCTGTCAGGATGTTCATGCCTATAGGTCACAGGTTTCTCCTCTTCTTCCTGCTAGGGAAAGAGGTCTAATCACTATCAAATGATAGTTCCTGTGCCAGCATGTATTTTTTCCTTTCTATAGACTTACTACTTGGTAAGTCTTCTTCAGCTCTATTCTCTTCATCCTCTTACCAAGTTTTTTTTTCCTCTGTAAGAGCGGAATTACTTCACTGGAGGGCTTTTTCTTCAGCCTCTCTAGTTTTGTCACTTTCCAGTGCAGAGTTTTCCTCTCTGAGTTACCTCCTCTGTTTTCAATCTTGCTTTGGGGCAGCTTATCAGACATGTCCAGAGTTTTCTACTCCTGTTCTGTCTGTTCTTTCTGTTTTTAAACAGTAAGATTCTTTCTGCTGTCTTGCTAGCAGCTGCCTATGCAGGAGCCTTAATGTTTGGACCACTGGTTCTTGTCCACAAACAACCAGATTTGTCCTCCACTAACATTCTGTCTAGTCTTAGTAGTGGCTCCATGTCAGTGCTTTCATCTATCTTGGAGATTACCTCACTACAAGCTTTCTGGATTGTCTTCTATTTCTGCCATCTCCATTCTCCTGGGTTTGGCAGCATAGTTGGCAGAGATACTGGCTCTCCAGCAGCCAGTTCTGTCTCCTCATTCTCCTGCATCATGCTCTCTGCAATTCTACAGAGAAGCTTTCCACTATGGGCCCTTGCTAGAGAGCATGGGTTTTTTTTCTCCAACAGCTATCCTAGATGGTTGGAAAAGGCTTTTCAGTCATGTCTCCCATGACTAGAAGGATCTCCCTCCTTTTACTATCTCCTTTTTGATATAAAGGACATAGGCTTTCTCTTACGTGCAAGCTTAAGGAGTTGCCAATTCCCTGCTTTGGTCCATAGTATTCCCAATCGGGGATATGCTCTTTTTCCTTGCAGCTCATCCTCATGGTAAGAACGCATGATACTTTTTACCCTTAAGCAGGTCAACGTGGTATCTCATCTCTATGCGTCTTCTGTCCACTTACCATGCTAGAGTCCTGGAAGACTCGGGACTTGCTGGATGCAGATTGATATTATCCTCTGTTTTTCAAATAACTGTCCTGGTTATGTCACTAGCTAGCATCCTTGCAGATCATAACCAGGAGGAATAGATTCTCTATATGTCTTCTCAAGTAGGTCCCACCTCCTTGTTATTAGATGAATCTTTCCTCTCCACATATCCTATGTGAATACTGTGCTGTAGGCATATCTCTGTCTGTTTTAATTGCAGACACCCATATATAGGCCTACATATCCATATTTATCTTTTGTGTGTATCTTATGCCCTTCCATATCTCACTATAGATATATTCTTATATGTTTATCTATATATCTATATGTATATATATATATCTGTCGAGATATTTTATTTTAGATAGATATGTATCCATATATTTATCTATCTGATTGTCTATATTCATATAGCTATATGATTCTGACAGAGGGGCTTTACCCATCCCTATGCTATCCAGCAGGTTTGGGGTTCTACACACACAACCACTCCTGTGGTAGTCAACAATTTTTATACCATAACCTAAGGGTTTAGGTACCTCTGAAGCTCTCCGTGCTCCAATATCTCTCCTAGCTTACCCCAGTTAGGAGAGACATTGTGGATCTTCAGTTAATCACAGGCTTTAACGCTTCAGGCATTTGTCCTCTCTTTTTGGGATACAAGGGGTTCCCATACCCTTTCTCCCCACAAGGACTGTGCCTGTTTGTCCAAATCGGTTAGCCTTTCTCTTTTTGCTCCTAAGAGTGAGCCACTCTGCCGCCAAAAGAGTTGGGTTTTTGTCATAAAACCTTCCACTGAAGGCTCACCGTTTTTGTACTACCCCAGTTTTTCCTATTGGGGTTGCCTGTTACCTTTCAGGATTCTGACCTCCACTGTTTTTCCTACAGGTTTATTACCTCCACTTTACAGTGAGGTCGTCTTCGAGGTTCCTCTACTGGGTTTCCCAGTAGATCCCATGAACCTCCATACTTCTGTGAAATCCTGTCAGGGGAGGTCCATATTGCAATATCCTTTGCAATATCATTGATGACAATTATCATCCACACATGGACTCCTTGTCTGCAGTCCTATGCTGGGTTAGCTGTTCCACAGCATCTTTCTTTTTTCAACTCCTACCCTCCATCCTCAGGATGCCTGGTGTTCTGGGAGATAGCGTGTTCCAACCTATGACATGCTGGGACTCCAGGCATCTCAGCTTGGGAGTCCCCATATGTGAAGACTCATTCCTGCTTGTTCCTGGAGATAGCACAGTTACTTACCTGTAACAGGTGATCTCTGGGAACAGCAGGGATAAGTCTTCACATATGGGTATCGTCGGTACCGACGGAGCCTGCGCGGGAACGCTCCCTAGCGTCCAATAGGAAAGCTTTTGGGAGCATCCCACAGTGCCTGCGTGCTGCCTTTCCAACTCTCCCTCTTCAGTTTTTTGTTTTCCGCGGAGCCAACAAGATGCATACCCTGTCACTGCAGAAAAATGTATCCTTATTCTTTTGTTTTTTGTGATCGTGTCTGCTTTCATTCGACACCTACTGGTACCGCCGGTTCTCTCTTCTTCTTTTTAAAAAACAAACAAACCTAGCTTTCTAAAAGATATTTCTTTCAGGGGCCTTTCCCCTCGGGGCTAGGCGCCATTTTGGACACTAGGCCCATTTTTCTTCAAACATGGAGAAACCAGCTAGTGGTTTCAAGAAATGTTCTAAATGTGGCAGTACCATATCCGTCACCGACACCCATGAATGGTGTCTTAAGTGTTTAGGTCCTGACCACTCTCCATCGGAGTGTCTCTCCAGCAGAAAGATGACCAAGAGGGGCCTGCAGAATAGGGCTGCAAAACCCGGTAACCTTTTTGCCGCAGATATGATGTCTGTTGCATCGATGTCTTCCAGAGCTTCATCTTCCTCCCATGGATCTCAGGTAACTAAACTTAAGTCTTCTAAGACTGGCCGGTCCGCAGAGGGTAGATCTCCTTCCAAGTATGGAGATGCCACTGGCTTTGCCCTCAAGGAAAATTCACCGGCAAAACAGCCTTGCTTCGTTATCCTCATTCAGGTTGTGTGAGATCAGGGTTTCTTGATCACGTGTTTGTATATGAATACTGAACTGTTCTCTAGCTGTAGCAGCTATAGTAGTAGAGATGATGTCATAAGAAACTTCTGGATTTTTTTTTCTCTGCCTCTGCTGGCAGGGGGACGCAACCCACTTGTCTGAAGTGGTTTAGCAGGACTTCAGGAAGAGACATTATTCAGTAAGTAAAATGTCACCTTTTGTTTTTCTCCTCTTTGTGAGAGGCTATATATATATTTGTTTCTTGATCATCTTCCAGGGCAGGCACAGGTTCCAGACCTCCTCCATATCGTGATGGCAAAGACCATTCCTCTTCTAGGCGAGGAGGCTTTGATAGACCCACGCGTGATAGGAAGCCTGTTTTTGAGCATGGACCATCTCTGTTTGGAGGTAAAAGCTTCATCTAAATATGTTAATAGCTGACTAAAGTTTTCTCTGGAGCATTAGATAGTGGATCCTGTGTGTGGGAAAGGGTATGGACTCCTGCAGGGAAACTCTGCTTCAATTATGCTTTACATATTGCATTTCTTAGACTTACTCATTGGAATGAAGTACCTTGATCCTAAATTGTAAAGATACCTTGTGCTAGACATTTCACATCTTGCACAGCTCTTATGTTTTTATTTACAAATTTCTTTGTCAGCCAGAAGAATGAATTCTCCAGGAACAAGCAGGAAGTCAGTCCTCACTTATGGGTGATGTCGGCACTGACAGAGCCCGTGCGGATTAATTCCCTAGCTTTTGAGATTGCTGCCACGCATGCGTGGTCCTCTTCCCACCCAAGGGTGCCATCTTGCTCAGTCTCCCTTTCTCCGCGGAGCCCTTCGGACACACGTCCTCGTCCCTCGGAAAAAGTCTTTCGTTTTTGGCCTACTGGCCTTCTATTTTCTGGTTGCACCGGTCCTCTAACCGTCCCTCCCTGGCAGCACCATGATAAGTTTTTCCCTGAGTTCCCGGTGCCTCCAAAGTCCAGGGCCGTTTCTGAGGTCCCAACATCTCAGGCGAACCCTCCAAACCCAAGCTTCATTGTGGGTCCTCAGAAAGGGGTGTCTCGGGAACGCAGGAAGAAGAAGAAACCCTGAAGGCAGCGTCCTTGGATGGTTCCGACTGGCCGGGGGCTCCCCGGTCCCGCAGTCCGAGACATTTGTCCGATGCATCAGAGAAGGAGCGACCTGCGTAAGTTCCCCGGAAGGATCTCACCATGGACCAGCCTTGGTCCCCAGACACTATCCTCATCAAGGATTCCCCTTCGGGGGAGCCGGGGTCGGACCTGAGTCCCTCGGTGCCCACGCCAAAGGCTGCATCTCAGATTTGTCTTCCAAGAACATCACTACCAGTATCGAGTTCTCCCCTTCAGCCTAGCCTCTGTTCCAAGAGTTTCACCAAGTGTCTGGCAGTCATGGCAGCCTGTCTGCGTACTTTGGGAATCTTTCTCTTCCCTTACTTAGATGACTGGCTCATCAAGGGAGATACTCCACAAATAGTCACCACATCCCTTCAACAAACCATCCAGGTCCTCTAACATTTAGGATTCATCATAAACTATCCAAAGTTGAAACTTACTCCAACGCAGAATCTCAAGTTTATAGGAGCTTGCCTAGACACAGTGCGGGCTTGGGCTTTCTTGCCAGGTGACCACCTTTGTCGGCTGATCTCTCTTGCCAGTCAATGTCAAAGTCAGACAACCATGCTTTGTATTCTGGGCCACATGGCCTCGACAGTCCATGTTGTACCTCATGCCTGACTAAATATGCGCATAGGGCAGTAGAACCTGGGTCAGTGTCACGCCAGGACATGCTAGGGAGATAAAGTTCCTAGATGAAATAAATGACTGCTTCTTGGAGCAGCTGGTTCATGAACCGACCAGAGGGGAAGCCATATTAGACCTAGTCCTTAGTGGAACACCAGATCTAGTGCAAGACATAAGGGTGTTGGGACCACTTGGCAATAGTGATCATAGCATGATCGCCTTTGATTTTATTAGTGGAGGAGGGATAGTAAGGAAATCCACAGTACAACCTTTTAACTTTCGAAAGGGAGACTATGAATAAAATGAGGAAAATAGTTAAGAAAAAACTAAAAGGAGCAGTTGCAAAAGTTAAAGACTTACATCAAGCTTGGGTGTTGTTGAAAAATACTATCTTGGAAGCCCAGACCAGCTGTATTCCACGCTTTAAGAAAAGTGGAAGGAAGTCCAAAAAACTGCCAGCATGGTTTAAAGGTGAGGTCAGAGAGGCTGCTGTTGCCAAAAAAGCATCTTTCAGGAAATGGAAAAAAGAGCCAAACGACGAAACCTGGAAACAGCACAAGCACTGGCAGGTCAAATGCAAGGCATTGATAAAGCAGGCAAAGGGAGAATTTGAGAAGAAGCTTGCTGCGGAAGCAAAAACGCGAAATAAAGATTTTTTCAAGTACATTCGTAGCAAAATACCTGTGAGAGAGTCAGTTGTAAACTGCCCCGATGTAACAGGGGGCGGTATATCAAATGCTAAATAAACAATAAACAATCAATTTTTTGGAATTGAGGGCGATAGCGAATGCCCTCCGTGTTTTTTGTCCCCATCTGACAGGACAGACTGTCTTAATTCAGACTGACAATCAGGTTGCCATGTTCTAAGTTAACAAACAAGGATGAACAGGCTCTCGCCCCCTCTGCAACGAGGTGATCTATCTCTGGAATTTTGCAATAGCTCATCATATTCATCTCCAAGCAGTTTACCTCCCTGGAGAGGAGAATCAGTTTACCAAGAAACTCAGTCGAGTCCTTCATCCACATGAGTGGATGCTCAATCATCAAACGACCCATCACTTATTTCACTAATGGGGAACCCCCATGGTCGGCCTCTGTGCTTCCCTAGTCAATGCCCAACTTCCTAGCTTTTGTTCAAGGATACCTTCCCCACACAACGAGAGTTTGGATGCTTTCCTTCTCCATTGGGGACTGGATCTGCTGTGGTTTCTGTCAATTCCCCTCATTCTGAAAAAGCTTTTCAAACTCCAGGTCTGCAAGGGGACACTCATTCTGATCGCTCCCTTCTGGCCCAGACAAGCTTGGTTTCCATTTCTTCTTCGCCTAGCTCAGGCGCCACCTCTCTGGTTGCACTTCGCTCCAAACCTGCTCTCGCAGAATCAAATTACTCTCCTATATCCCAGCCTCAAGTCCCTTCGCTTGATGGTGTGGCTGCTGGGTGCTTCATCCTCTTGGACCTAGAACTCCCAGAGGATGTCATGCAGATCCTCTTATCTTTCAGAACAGACTCCATTAGGCGCTCCTATGCATTTTAATGGTGCATATTTTCCCTCTGGTGCTCACATGGGAATCTGAATCCTTTCACTTATATGGTGGAGCGCTTGCTTCAATATCTTCTACATTTATCCTCATCTAGCCTCAAAATTAATTCCATCCAAGTTCACTTGAGTGCCATCTCTGCTACTCAGCGCCCAATTGAGAATCACCCAATTTCTTCTCACCCGTTGGTGGCGTGGTTCATATGGGGGCTTCATTTAACAAAACCATCTTTGCGTCCCCTGCCTACAGCATAGGATTTGAATGTTGTTCTTACACAGCTCTTGGCAGCACCCCTTTGAGCCATTAGCAACAGCTCCTTTAAAGTTCTAACTTGGAAGGTCCTTTTTCTCATTGCATTAACTTCAGCCTGTAAAATCGGTGAAGTACAGGCTTTGGTGGACTACGCTCCATACACAAGATTCCATCATGATAAGGTTGTCCTCCTGACTCACCCTAAATTTCTTCCAAAGGTGGTTAACTCTTTCCATCTCAACTAATCCATTTAGTTCTCCAGGACCAAGCAGGAAGTCAGTCCTCACATATGGGTGACATCGACGTCGATGGAACCCTTGCGGAGCATTTCCCCAGCTTTCCATGAAAGCCTTTGGGAATGCAGGCACGCATGCGCAGTTCCCTTCCTGCCTAAAGGTGCCATCTTGCTCAGTCTCTCTTTTTCCGTGAAGCCAACCGGACGTGTGTCCTAGTCATCCCGGAAAATAGTCAGATTTTTTCGCGATTCCTTCACTGTTTTTTCTCCGGTTCGATGCCGGTTCCCCTCCCGCCAGGTTCAGTAAACCGGTATCGAGCCCGATCTTCTTTTTTCGGTTTTTGCCCTTCGTGGCTGGCGTTTGCGCCCTTTTTTTCTTTTTCCCTGGAAGGCCGGTCCTTTGACCTCGCGGGGACTCTTTTTTCCCCAATGGCTTCCAGTGGGTTTAAGAAGTGTGATCGGTGCAAGAAGCTAATGTCTCTCACCGACACACATGACTGCTGCCTTCGGTGCCTCGGTCCTGACCACGATCCTAAGACGTGTGGACCATGTGGAAAAATGTCTTCCAAGGCGCTTCGAAGTTGTCAGCACCAAAAGGAAAGGCTTTTCTCTGACTCGCCTTCCGGCCGGGCCCGGACCTCGTCTGAGGCCTCGACATCTCGGGAATCGGATCCCGAGCACCGTCGGGGCTCCTCGGACAGGGGGTCCCCTGACCGGGAATGAAAGAGGAAGAAGCGGCTCGCGAGGGCGTCGTCGGAAGAGGTCCCTGGCTCCTCGAGAGCTAGGTCTCAGACCCCGACCGTCGCCCCGGGCTCGTGGAACAGGAGAAGCCTCCCAAAGTACCTCGAGTGAAACCGGAGTCTGCTGGACACGTAAGTCCTGTAGTCCTCGTTGACTATCCTCCCAGAGAGCCGACGTCGGGCCCAGCGCTGCCGGGGGCCGAGTCGGGGGCTGCTAAGTCTCCTGAGCTGGGTCTCAGGCTGACAGCCTTGGAGAGCAGACTGTCTGCCTTCATGGAACAGCAGCGGACACTGATGGCCAGCCTGTCTGGCGCAACCTCCCCGACCACCGGGACATCGACATCGACCCCGGAGACCGAGCCGATACTCTAGACCAGGGGTCTCAAACTCAAATTGCTTTGAGGGCCGAATGAGGACTTGTAAAGTAACCCGGGGGCCGCATAAGACACGGGCCTCATTTGCATAAGGGGCCTCATTTGCATAAATATTTGCATAATGTTGCATAATGAGTGCATGGATAAAGAAAGACTAGAAAATTTCTATATTACTATAATCCAGTGCCAACCGCCAGGCACATTAGGAACTACTACTAACACTGCCCATTTGGAACCCATAGCAAACCCCCCGTATCATAACAGCACTACCAGGACTCACAAAGCACCAGACCCTACCTATCAAAAGGCAACACTGCAAATATTAAATCAATACATTTCAGAGAACAATACATGACCTACTGGGAAAAGAGAACAAGTAGCAATGTCAAATAGGAATTACACAGAATACCTCAGCACTGTAGAAATAAAACTATAAATAATTTCTTGTACCAAAGCACAGACATTAATGATGCACATTTCCCAGAGCTGACATATTCCAGTTAATAAATTCAAAATAAAGAGATATTTTTCTACCTTTTGTGCATTTTTTTTCAGTTGCAATTGCTCCAGCCACTTCTGGTTTCTTCGTGTCTTCTGCTATCTCCATCGTCTGCTGTCCATTTGTCCTTTCTTCTCTCTTCTAGTTTTTTTCCATTCTCTCTCTCTACATCTGCTTTAACATACTAATCTTTCTCCTTTTGCTCTTTCCTCATTCCTATTTCATCCACTCAAATTTTACCCCTCCATCCTCAATCCCCACTTACTCTCCCAATACCTGGCCAATTGTAGATTTGTCTTCTCTTCCAGACAAAATATTTTTCCCCTCTCCATTTCACTTTCCCAGCTCCATCCCATTCTAATCCTCCCCCAACATCAGCTCCCTTCTAGTTCCAGCCCCACCAAGCATCTGCTCCTTTCTAGTCCCTGCATCAGTCCATTTCCAGTCCTATCCTAGCCTCACCATCAGCCCATTTCCAATCCTAGCCCCCCATCAGCCCATTTCCAATCCTAGCTCCCTCCCCTCACAGCCCATTTCCATTCCAAGCCCCCCTCCCCATCAGCCATTTGCAGTTCAAGCCCCCCTTCCACTCAGCCCATTTCCAGTCCTAGCAACCCCCCCAGCCCATTACCAGTCCTAGACCCCCCATAGCCCATAACCAGTCCTAACCTCCCCATAGCGCACTTCCAGTCTTACCCCCCCATCACCCCATTTTCAGTCCTAGCCCCCACCATAGCCCATTACCAGTCATAACCCCCCCCCTGCCGATAGCCCACTTCCAGTCCTAACCCCCATCTGCCCATTTCCAGTCCTAGCCCCCACCATAGCCCATTACCAGTCATAACCCCCCCCTGCCAATAGCCCACTTCCAGTCCTAACCCCCATCTGCCCATTTCCAGTCCTAGCCCCCACCAGAGCCCCTTACTAGTTCTAAACCCCCCCCGACCATTACCATTCATAACCCCCCCTGCCAATAGCCCACTTCCAGTCCTAACCCCCATCTGCCCATTTCCAGTCCTAGCCCCCACCATAGCCCATTACCAGTTATAACCCCCCCCCAGCCCATTA
Source organism: Ichthyophis bannanicus (assembly GCA_033557465.1). Taxonomy (NCBI): domain Eukaryota; kingdom Metazoa; phylum Chordata; class Amphibia; order Gymnophiona; family Ichthyophiidae; genus Ichthyophis; species Ichthyophis bannanicus. The sequence goes on from CM066037.1 coordinate 782,000, forward strand.
CCAGTTATAACCCCCCCCCTCCCCCCTCTGCCAATAGCCCACTTCCAGTTCAGTCAGCCCCTCCATAGCTCATTACCGGCCAACAAAAAAAACCCCCAAAACCCTGGCTTCTGCTGCAGCCGTTGCCGCCGTGGCAGCAGCAGAATCAATTGTCAAATTAAAAAAAAAAACTGACTTCTGCTGCTCAAGCAGCTGTCCTGCGGCCCCTTTCCCTCTGCCCGGAGATCCGACTCTGCTCTATCAGCGGCGTGCTTTTCAAGCCGCGACGAGAGTATTCCCCCCTCGCGCGGTTTTTCAAGCCGCGCGAGAGGGGAATACTCTCTTCGCGGCTTGAAAAGCACGCCGCTGAGAGCAGAGTCGGATCTCCGGGCAGAGGGAAATGGGCCGCAGGACAGCTGCTTGAGCAGCAGAAGTCAGTTTTTTTTTTTAATTTGACAATTGATTCTGCTGCTGCCACGGCGGCAACGGCAGCAGCAGAAGCCAGAGTTTTGGGGGATTTTTGGTTTTCCGCCGTCGCGGGCCGCACAAAGTTGTGCGGGCCGCGTGTTTGAGACCCCTGCTCTAGACCATAAAGGCTGTAAACAGGGGCGCTGGGCGTGAATGTCCACAGTCTTGGCAAAGGCAAAATACTATTATGACTTGCAAAGGATTGTGGGGAATGTAGTCCATTCATATCAGAATCAGCCGTTCACAAAATAATGAGTTGTGTTGCTCGAGTGTAAGCAAAGAAAAATATATTTTATTCATGGTGTTAATTCTCCCACACAGATTTACTTGGTAACACAAAAGGACACTTGCTTCAGTATTGTACTTAGGAAAAACAAATCATGATATAAGCAACTGAACTTCTTAGGCAATCAAATAATAAAGACCTTGATGGGAAACAGAAAAGGTCTTTTTGAGGGCTCCTGCTAATCACTTTTAACAGTGCTCCAAAAGCAAAAACAAAACCCAAAAAGTAACCAAAAACTGTTCTTTTTCAAGGATAACTTTCTTCTATTTTCACACACAAACAGTAGTTTCCTTTCAGAGCTCACGTGCAACTGTGCATGGCTTAATTACCAATAATTAGCCAGCTGCAAACCCCTTTGCTGGTTCACTTTCTCTACGTGGCTCAAATCCTACCCTAAAGCTTTCTTGCAGGCTTTTCTGGGTAGATAAAAGAACAAGTTATAGTTCCTTTTGATGGTTGTTGTATTTGTGAAAGTATTTTACCACAGCAGCCTAGTCAGAGATCAATCCATGTATTCATTCTGATCATTTAAAATATCTCCTCCTTCTTCAAATATCATAGAATCAATATCATGGTCTGGCTCAGAGGAATTCCTTAATGGAACACTCTCAGGACAATATTTGTTTCCCTGCTGTCTTCCAAGTGAAGAGCTAGGGCATAGATCAGTGTTCATACCTGAGCTTCCTTTGCTGTTAGGTTTCCTCTCCAGATATCCTGGCCAGTAAGTAGTCCAGCTTTTATGTCCAGCCTTCCAATCAAGATCCCTGGACACTGGGTCTCTCTTCACATACCTTCTTGCACTGGTCTTAGGGCCCCTTCCAAATGCAGCCGTCTCCCTCAAAGGTGCCGTCTGGGAATTCCTGGCTCTGTAACCCCACTCCTCTGGCTTCCTCCAGTCCAATGGAGTATGCTTGCCTCTGGAATGACTCCCAACACACGTACTGCTGTGGGCTCCTTCTTTAGACCTCCAAGATGTCTTTCTCTTCTTTCTTCCACGTTGCTGCTGTCGCTTCCTGATCTGGAACTCTGAGTTCCTCCTCTGATTCTGTGTAGAATATGTTTTACTTTTAACTTGCTTAGAGGGATACTCCACCCTAGCACAGCTCAGCTGTGCTGAATCAAGCCCTGCCCTTGGAGATGAGTGATTGGGGATTACCTCATAGCTCTCCTGATTGAACACACGTTTCCCCACTTCAGCTCTTCTGGAGGCTGTTTGAAACCTGGTGCATTCTGGGACTGGTAGTCTTTTATGAAAACATTCTGTTTTAGTATTTCTACCAGCAAAGACAGGTTGCTTGTTCAGAGACAATTCACCTATTTTATAGCTCCTTCCTGAACTATGATAAGCTTCCTTATCACAAGGCTCGAGGTCGACCTCAGTCGTGGTCTCCCTCGACCTCCCGTTAGGGGACCGAGGGCGTCGACACCGGTGCCTTCGGCATCGGGGTGGGTGCTCACAGGCCCCGCGCGGTCGACTCCGATTCCTCATCGGACCCCGATTCCTCATCGGACAAGTCCGCCTGGGAGACGGAGGACGAGGAGTCCCCCGACACCTTCAGGACTCGGTGCATCCCGTCGGACTCACCGCAGTCTGAGCCCTGGAGTAGATCCCCCCCGGAGCATACTCAGTTCTCGGAGTTCGTCCGGGATATGGCCACTGCGTTGGCTATCCCTGTGGACCCCGAGGAGGAGCCTCGAGCCGAGGATCTCGAGGCACTCTAGTATGACTCTCCTCCGAAGGAGGCCTTTACTGTTCCGGTTCCTCCGATGCTGGAACGGCTCCTCTTCCGGATGTGGGAGGCACCGGCCTCGGCGCCGGTTCTAAGCAAGCGGGTCGATTCTATCTATCGACTCCGGAAGAGCCCTGGCTTTCAGAAGGCGCAGCTACCACACCATTCCATGGTGGTGGAATCGACCATGCATCGCCTGAAAAGTCAGAAGATGCACCCCGTGCTGCCCCCTGGCAGGGAGGTCCGGAACCTGGATGGGTTTGGTAGAAAGTGCTTCCAGGGCTCGATGCTTGCTTGCCGTGTCCAGTCTTACCAGCTGTACATGGGCATGTACTTGCGAGACCTGGCCAAGGAGCTGGCCGGGTTCTCTGCTGGACTCTCCAGGGAACCCTTGCAGAGGTTCAAGTCCTTGTCCTCGGGGATCCGGGAATGCTCCAAGTTTATGTCCCACGCTGCCTACGAGGCTTCAGCCCGTGTTGCGGCAGCCAGCATCGCGGCTCGACGCTAGGCATGGCTGCAGTGATCGGACCTCGAGCCATGGGTTCAGGACAAGTTGGTCGATGTTCCTTGCCGAGGTGAGAACCTTTTTGGCAAGCCCATGACCGAGAAGGCCGCACAGCTCGAAACCGAGCACCTCACGAGGACAAGGCTGTCTAGGAAGACTTCTGTCCCTTCTCACAAAAAGAAGGGCTCGGGTAAAAAGCCCTTTTACCCGAGGAAGGGCACTGCCTACCAACAGTAACCACAGTACCAGGCCATCCAAGCTGCCCCTCAGGGTCAGCAAGCCAAGGGGCAGGCTAATGGGCCCCGTAGGCAGAGGACTCCCAAGCCTCCGGCCCCTGCTCCCACTCAGCAGGGTGGGGGTTTTTGACTCCTTAGGCATAGCCTCTCCGTCCCTGCTCTCCCAACCCTGCACAGGAGGTCGATTAGCCCTGTTTGCCCACAAGTGGCCACTCATCACTGGAGACAGTTGGGTGTTAAGCATAGTCCACAAGGGCTATCTGCTACACTTCCAACAACTGCCTCCTCCATATTTTCCAGGGGAGCCTCCAAGGCCTCCCCTGCACACAGATCTCCTTCAGGAGCTCCAAGGTCTGTTGGTGGACAGGGCAGTGGAGCCTGTGCCTCCCCACTTACAAGGTCAAGGGTTCTACTCCAGGTATTTCCTGGTACCCAAAAGAACCAGTGGCCTTAGGCCTATTCTAGACCTCAGAAATCTCAACAAATTCCTAGAGAAGGAAAAGTTCAAGATGCTTACTCTTGGAACACTTCTGCCCTACCTCCAGCATGGAGATTGGCTATGCTCATTAGATCTAAAGGATGCGTACACTCACATCCTCATTCATCCAGACCACAGAAAGTATCTCAGGTTCATTGTGGGAGGAAACCATTATCAGTGCCGAGTGCTGCCTTTTGGCCTCACCTCCGCTCCCAGGGTCTTTACCAAATGCCTGGCAGTGGTGGCGGCCTACCTGACAAATCAGGGAATCTTTGTCTTCCCCTATCTGGACGACTGGCTCATAAGGGGTCAGACGTGCCAGGAGGCCCGACAGGCCACCCTCAGAACTATTGCTCATCTTCAAAGCTTGGAGTTTGTAATAAACTTTGCAAAGTCCACTTTGCTCCCCTCCCAGAACTTGGACTTCATAGGGGCAAGGTTGGACACTCTGCTGGCAAAGGCATTCTTGCCAGAAGACAGAGCCCAAAGACTGATAAACTTAGCAAACCAGTTTCTCAGCAGGTCACTGGTCTCCGCCAGACTCTGCCTGAGGCTTCTTGGCCACATGGCTTCGACAGTATATGAGGCCTGCACACTGGTGCCTTTGGACTCAGTGGTCACAGGCCACAGGCAGCCTCAGAGACAGGATAAGGGTGTCCAAACAATTTCTGAGCTCCCTCAGCTGGTGACTGCACTCACCCATTCTGCTGCAAGCGGTACCTTTTCAGGTTCCTGGGTTATCAGTGGTGTTGACCACGGACGCCTCCCTGCAGTGCTGGGGAGCTCATTGTCTAGGCAAGTGCACCCAGGGCCTGTGGTCTCCCTGGGAAGCCGCACAGCAGATCAATCTACTGGAACTCAGGGCTATTCGGTTAGCCCTCAAAACTTTCTCTCCTACCCTGGCTCATCAGTCTGTCCTAGTTCAAACAGACAACCAGGTAGCCATGTTTTATGTGAACAAGCAGGGCGGAGCTGGATCCAGGCTCCTTTGTCAGGAAGCACAGGACCTTTGCTTTTTTGCTCTCAAGCACAACATGCTCCTCAAGGCTTTGTACCTCCCTGGCCAGGAAAACTACCTGGCCGACAGGTTGAGCAGGATTCTGCAGCCCCACGAGTGGCAGCTCCATCCTTTGGTGGTTCAGAGGATTTTCCTGAAATGGGGACTTCCATCCATAGATCTGTTTGCCAGTCCACTGAACAAACAGCTGCCAAGGTTCTGCTCCAGACAACCGCATCCTTTGCGGATAGCAGCAGATGCTTTTCTAATCCTATGGTCTCAAGGCCTCCTGTATGCGTTTCCTCCCACGCCCTTGGTGGCCCGAACCCTGTTCAAGATTCTTCAGGACAAGGCCTCGGTCCTGCTGGTGGCTCCCAGGTGGCCGAGACAACCTTGGTTTCCACTTCTGCTTCAGCTGGCACTGGATCCCCCACTGCCTCTGGGGTTGCAATCCGACCTTCTCTCTCAGGATCAGGGTTCCCTTCTGCACCCCAGTCTCAAAGCTCTCAATTTGATGGCCTGGAGGCTGCAAGGGTAGTTTTAACTCCCTGTGGCCTACCTCAGGAAGTGGAAGAGGTTGTCCTAGCCTCTAGGAAACAGTCCACTAGGAAAACCTATGCTCTCAAATGGAAAAGGTTTTCTGTGTGGTGTCAGCTACGTACAGAGGATCCTTTCTCCTGTACTGTACCAGTAGTGCTTCAGTACTTACTGCACTTATCAAATCAGGGACTTAAGTCCAATTCTGTTCGGGTCCACCTCTCAGCTCTAGCAGCTCACCACTCTCTGGTGGAAGGACATTCTCTGTCGGTTCACCCCTTGGTGTCCCGCTTTCTCAGAGGCTTGCTTTTGCTCAAGCCTCCAATCCGTCGTCCTGCTCCTGAGTGGGAGTTGAATGTGGTCTTACAACAACTGACTCGCCCACCTTTTGAGCCGATGGCTACTTACCCTCTACGCTTCCTGTCCTGTAAGACTCTCTTCTTGATAGCCCTAACCTCAGCCAGGTGAGTGAGTGAGCTTCAGGCCCTGGTCTGTGACAGGCCTTACACCCGCTTCTATAGGAACATGGTAGTCCTTAGGACTCATCCAAAGTTCCTCCCTAAAGTTGTCGTCTCCTTCCACCTTAACCAAGAGGTAGTTCTTCCAACATTCTTCCCTAGGCCTCATGCAAGCCAGGCTGAAGCAGTTCTGCATACCCTGGACTGTAGGAGGGCCTTATCCTTCTACTTTGACCGTACGCAAGGACATAGAAGAGCTACTCAGCTCTTCATATCTTTTGACCCTAATAATTTGGGGTTAGCTGTGTCCAAGCGTACCTTGTCCACCTGGGTAGCTGACTGTATCACCTGGGTTACAGGGCGGCTGACGTTCCTTTGCAGGGTCGGGTCACGGCCCATCGTGTCAGGGCAATGGCTGCCTCAGTGGCTCACCTGCACTCTGTACCGTTGGTGGACATCTGCAGGGCTGCAACTTGGTCCTCAAGCCAGACTTTTGCAGCCCATTACTGTCTGGAAAGGGAGTCCCGTAGGGACAGTGCTTTTGGCCAGGCAGTACTCCGGAATCTTTTTGAGGTTTAGGCAACTCCTGCCCTCCAGCCCTTCGTTGGGCTACCGGTGGAGGTTCTGTCAGTGAAAAGCCTTTCTTTGATGCTGGGACTAGAAGAAGTTCTCTTGTTCAGCCTGGGTTCCCTGGTAGCCCAGAGCTAGGGAGTCACCCATATGTGAGGACTGACTTCCTGCTTGGTCCTGGAGAAAGAGTAGTTACTCACCTGTAACAGGTGTTCTCCAGGAGCAGCAGGAATCAGTCCTCACAACCCTCCCTCCTCCCCTGGGAGTTGCAGTTGTACATAGTTTAATTTTTTACATTTTTGTGTGCTGTTTTTAGCTATGTCATTTGACTGAGCAAGATGGCACCTTTAGGCGGGAAGGGAACCGTGCATGTGTGCCTGCATTCCCAAAGGCTTTCATGGAAAGCTGGTGAAATGCTCCGCAAGGGCTCCATCGACGTCAATGTCACCCATATGTGAGGACTGATTCCTGCTGCTCCTGGAGAACACCTGTTACAGGTGAGTAACTACTCTTTTCCAACTTTCTTCCCTAGACCTCATGGATCTCAGGCTGAAGCCAAGCTACAGACTCTTGATTGCAAGAGAGCGCTTGTTTTCTATCTTGACCATTCTAAAGATCATTGAAAATCCTCACAACTCTTTGTTTCCTTTGACCCAAGTCACCTTGGATTACCAGTTTCCAAAAGAACCCTATCAAAGTGGGTAGCGGACTGCATTTCATTTGCCATATACCCAGGCTTGTGTATCTCTACAGGTTAATCTCACAGCCCATAATGGGGACCACCTCCAGTACTTCCAGGCAGCTCTCGAAATCTGTCAGGGAGTGCTCTAAGTACCTCTCAAGAGCAGTTTATGACAACATTGAGACCTCTGCCCGAGTAGCGGTGGCCGGTATTAGCGCCTGCTGGCAAGCTCAGCTCCATTCATCCGACCTGGAGCAGTGGGTCCAGGATAAACTCCTAGATGTCCCTTGTAATGGGGAGAAATTCTTTGATAAATCAATGGAGAGCAAAGCTGCCAAGATATTGACAGAGAGTGTCACCCATACTCGGCTCTCTCGGAAGACTGCCCTCCCTCCCTCCCCAGGAAGAAATCACAGGGCAAGAAACCCTTTTTCACCAGAAAGGGGTACCCATACAGGGCCTACCCTCCGTACCCGTCTTCTGGTCAGGGTAAGAGCGCAGCCCATGGACCCCGCAAGCCTAAGGGACAAGACCCAACCACCAGCCCCAGCGCAGCCGGTCTCAGGGTTTTGACACCACCGGCATAGCCTCTTGACTACTGTACAACCAGCTGCTGATAGGGGGAAGGCTGCCCCACTTTGCCCTCAGGTGGGAATCCATCACCTCCGATGCCTGAGTCCTCCAGGTCGTCCGGGAGGGCTGTCTTCTCCATCTGGACCAGTTGCCTCCCCCTTACTTCCCCGGGGGAACCCAGCGGAGAACAAAACGGCTAAGAGCTTGCGGGCCTCCTTGAAGATGGGGCGGTAGAAACCACCTCTCCACACCTCAGAAGAAGGGGATTTTACTCCCGGTACTTCCTCATACTGAAGAGAACAGGAGGTCTCTGGCCAATCCTTGATCTGAGGAACCTGAACAGATTCCTGGTGCGGGAAAAGTTCAAAATGCTCTCCCTTGGAACACTGCTGTCCTATCTCCAGCAGGAGATTGGCTATGCTCCTTGGACTTTAAAGGATGCTTATACTCCCTTGTCCATCCCAAGCACAGTCAGTAGCTGTGCTTTGTGGTAGAGGGAACCACTATCAGTACAGGGTGCTTCCCTTCAGACTCGCCTCCGCCCCTCGGATCTTCACCAAGTGTCTTGCAGTGGTAATGGCCCACCTCTGTCTACATGGCACCTCCGTCTACCCATATCTAGATGTCTGGCTCATAAAAGGGAACACGGCATCGTAGGCCCTGCAGGCTACGGGCCACACAATCCAGCTTCTGCAGCACTTGGTATTCGTGGTCGACTACCTGAATTCCCAGCTTACTCTGGTACAATTCCTGGAGTTCATAGGGGCTTGCCTGGATACTCTTCAGACCATGGCCTCCCTTACCCAGGACAGGACAGGGCAGACCGCCTCAGATCTCTGGCATCTGTACAGAGCCGCTGCACGTTCTCGGCATGGTCGATGCTTCGCCTTCTCGGCCACATGGCCTTCATGGTCCACGTTGTGCTGTAACTTTGGGCCGTCATCCTTGCACTGAAGGCCCTCCGGCACCACCTGCGTCACCGAGTGGTGCTTGTTCAGACAGACAACCAGGTCACAATGTTCTACTTGAACAAACGGGGTACTGTCTCTTACAGTCTCTGCCAGGAGGCAGTGGCCCTGTGCTCATTTGCGGTGAGCCAGGGCATAACCGTCTGAGCCACTTATCTCCCGGGCTAGGACAATGCCTTGGCGGGCTGTCTGAGCAGAGTCCTCCAGCCACATGAGTAACTCCTGTGCCCCAAGACTGCGCAGCAGCTTTTCCAGTGCTGGGGACCCCAGACCTGGATCTCTTTGCCAGTTCCATGAACATGCAGCTTCCCCATTTTTTGTGGCCCTTCCTGCACCCGGGCAGGGTGGCTCTGGATGCCTCCCCTCCCCCCCCCCCCCACTGCTCATAGCTCGTACCCTTCTCAAGGTCCAACGAGACAGGGCCTCGGTGATCCTCGTGGCCCAGACAGCCTGGTTCCCTCTGTTACTCCGCCTCTCGGGAGCTCTCCGGGGCTCCTGATGCAGGAGGGGGGCCTGCTCCTTCACCCCAATCTGAGGTCTCTGTCTTCACAGCTTGGCTGCTGAACGGGTCGTCGTAGCTCCTCTTCATCTCTCCACAGAGATCGAGGACATCGTTTTGGCCTCCCGGAAAGACTCGACCAGGTGGGCGTACGTCTTCAAGTGGCGCAGGTTCTAAGTGTGGGGCTCAGAGAACCGAGTGAACCCATTCTCCAGCCTTATAGACTCGGTCCTGCAATACTTGCTCCATCTCTCACAGGCTGGGCTATAACTCTGTCAGGGTTTACCTGAGTGCCATCTTAGCGAACCACCATCCCATCGAGGGCAAACCTCTCTTGGGGCAACCCCTCGTCTCTCGCTTCATGCGGGGCTTGCTCCTCTCCAAGCCCCCCATCCACCTCCCACCGGTGGAATGGGACCTCAATGTGTTCCTTGCGCAACTAATTAAGCCGTCCTTTGAGCCCATAACTACTTGCTCCCTGCCGGCACCTGTCCTAGAAGGTGTCCGTCCTGGTGGCTCTCACCTCTGCCTGTAGAGTCAGTGATCTCCAGGCACTGATGGCCAAGGCGCCATATACGAGGTTCTACAGGAACAGGGTGGTTTTTCGCACTCACCCGAAGTTCTTCATGAAGGTGGTCTCAGATTTCCACTTCAACCCAGGAGGTGGTACTGCCTACCTTCTTCCCGAGGCCCCATACTGACTAGGCGTTGGCAGTTCTCCATACCCTGGACTGCAAGAAGGCCGTTTCTTTCTGCCTGAAGCAGACTCAGGACCACTGCAGGACTGGACAACTCTTTGTTTCCTATGACCCTAGCTGCCTGGGGCTGGCGGTCACCAAGTGAATCTTGTCCATTTGGGTGGCAGACTGCATTGCCTTTGCCCAGGCGCAGGCTGGGCTAACTATAGACCACCAAGTCACAGTGCACAGTGTCCAGGTGATGGCAATGTCGGTCACTAGCCTACGTTCGGTGCCACTGGTGGACATCTGCAGGTCACCACCTGGTCTTCCGCTCATACCTTTGCGACATATTACTGCCTGGAGAGGGAGTCCCATTGGGACTCGGCCTTTGGCTAGGCGGTTCTCCGTAATTTGTTCGGGATTTAAGCAACTCCTGCCCTCTTACCCTTCTTGTTCAAGCTACCGGAAACTTGTCTCTCCATGGACGCAGGGTCCTCGGGCTTGCCTTGAGATGCACTGATGACCGCTCATGGCTCTGCCGTGATTTTTCCTACAGGTCTTCGGTAGCCTGTGGCTAGGGAGTCCCATATATGAGGACTGACTTCCTGCTTGTTCCTGGAGAAAGCGTAGTTACTCACCTGTAACAGATGTTCTCCAGGGACAGCAGGAATCAGTCCTCACAACCCTCCCTCTTCCCCTTGGAGTTGCTGTCCATGTTTGCCATCTTTTTGATAGGGCTCTAGCTATGGCACCTGACTGAGTAAGATGGCACTCTTGGGCCGGAAGCGGACTGCGCATGCGTGGTGGCATTTACCAAAGGCTTTCTTTGAAAACTGGGGAAATGCTCCACACGGCTCTTTCGGTGCCGACGTCACCCATATGTGAGGACTGATTCCTGCTGTCCCTGGAGAACATGTGTTACAGGTGAGTAACTATGCTTTCACGTAGAAAGATTGGATGAGAGTAGCAAAGGGACTGATGTACAGATTGAAAAGAGAAGGGGAGAGAATAGCTCCTTGAAGAACATCACAAGTGAGAGAATGAGAGGAATTTTTAGAATTGTAGAGAACAGAGAAACTTAAATTTTAAATGAAGAATGTAAACCAATGTAGCACTGTACAAGTACTGCCAATTTTGGTAAGTCTGTGACGTAGTTGTGTATGGTTGACCAGGTCGAGAGCTGCTGTGAGATCACGGGAGACTAGAAGAGTTGCATCACCATGGTCAAGTGCAGAGTAGATGTTGCTTATTATAGATGTGAGCATAGTTTCTGTGCTAAAGCTTAAGTGAAAGCTGTATTTTTTAAAGCGTAATGCCTTAGTAGATCTGGGCCAGCCATTAAGCAAACTAGGCGATTGCTTAGGGTGGTAGCTTCTGAGGAGCAGCCAAGAGCAGGGCATTCAATGCATGCTAAACAATAGATTCTGACAACCCAGGGGATGGGGGGCATAAGGCTTAAGATTTGCCTGTGGTGCCAGAACCTTGAGCCAACTCTTGGGCCTGTCCTGTGCCTTAGATGCTTCTGTACGCTGAATCAGTTGGAGTTGAACAATGTGTTTAGTCAGTGGTCACTTTTGAAAAGCTTATAGGTGCCAAGTTCATTCTGAATTTTAGATAGGTCTTTGGTCTATTTCTGTGTTGTAACAAAACGCAGTGATCTTCAATGCATCAGTTTCAGGGAGGAGTCTAGGAGATGATGACCTTGGACTGCATCAGCATGAGTTGGCAAGTCCCAGAGGGCTGGCGAGCTCAATTACAGTGCAAGATTCCTCTTAGGCAGAGTTAGAATCCGTCTTTACAGATAGGATCCAAGATGATGTCTGAGTAGGATGCGCTGGTTCCTGCTCTCTCTTCAGTGCCTTCCTGCCTGCTTTTTTCTTCAGATGCCGAAGTGCAAAGTCAAGGATAAGGGAGATCTTCCCCTGAAACCTGAGGTTCTTGCGGAAGGGCAGCGAACGATGGACAGCGTTGCGTTGTTGAAGTCCTTGATGGGCGCACCTGTTAATTGGGCTGGGGAGATCCCTGGTCTGGGGAGCGATGTCTCGCTCAGCCCTGACAACCTCCTGCTGCTCCTTGGGCTTCTGGAGTCAGCCTGCCCGATGTCATTGCAGGCATGTGGGGTCAGGTGGTTCTAGTGGTGGCGTCTGCTATCACGGCTGCCGCTGTGACTGTGGATTTCATCTCTCAGGAAGGGGGAGTCTTCGCCCTGCAGGAGTTCGTGTGCATCTCCAGGAGCCCCGCAGACTGTCTGATGTGGATTCCAAGTCCCCTTTGCAATTTCCTCCAGTTTTGCCACCGGTGAATCATCCAAGAACTGGACTCCGGCTGGCCTTGGAATCTGTATGCAAGGTATGTGCTGGTGCTCTCCATGCTTCGGCTCTGCATCCTTCTCATTTGGAGAGTGTGGAGGAAAACCTGGAAGTCCAACAGAGGCAACTGATGGGGGTTCCAGTCAACTGTTAAGCAGCTACAGAAGATGCAAGAAACTTTCGTTCAGGATAGGATGATTGTCCAGTAGAAAATGGAGAACTTGGAAAACTGGCATAGGAATCTTCGTGTTTTGAATTTCCATGAGTGACTTTGGTTTCCCCTAGAGACCTGTTTACTAGGTTCCTTAAAGAGACTTTCAACTATCACGAATGTGGTATACCTCCTTTTCAGAAAATCTACTATCTTCATCCATTGGTAGCCAAGGACACTTCACAGAAGGTGGAATCCTCTTTGGTGGATGTTTCATCTGATTCCTTGGATTTGGCTAACTTGACGGAGGTTTTGGAGCAGTCCAATGGTGAGGCGGGAGCTAGGACCACTTTGTTGGTATCATTTGTTTCTCTGGGAACAAGCAGGAAGTCAGCCCTCAAATATGGGTGACATTGGTGCCAATGAAGCCCATGTGGTAGCTTCTCCCCAGCTTCCAAAGAAAGCCTTTGGGAGATGTATCACGCATGCGTAGTCCCCTTCCTGCCCAAGGGTGCCATCTTGCCTCAGTTTTCTTTTTTCCATGGACCCACACGACTGCTGCTTTTGATGCCTAGGGCCGGACCTTGACCCCTTGGATTGCAGCCTCTGCAAGAAGGTGACCTCCAAGGCCGTCAAGAGCTGTCAGCAACAGTGGGAGGAGTCCTTCCACAGATGGACTCTGCACCGGCATCTCCGCTGACACTGGGAACCCCAGGAAGATTGTGCTGCCTCAGAGCCCCGAGACTCTGGATCCTCCAGCCGGAAGCCCAGAGAAAGAGCCCAAGAAGAGCTGGAAACCCTCAAAGACCACGTTGCAGACTAGCCTGGGAAAGTGGACAAGTCCCACGAGCCACAGGCCAGCAATCCTCATCGCGGGTCTGAGGGGAAGGAGCGGGAGCAGCCAAACAAAATACCCCAACAGGAGTAGTTGGCATCCAGCGACTGGCCTTGGTCCCCCAAGGCCATCCTGGTCGAGGACTCCCCCATTGATGGAGCCAGCATCGGGCCTGAGTCCCTTGGTGCCCATGCCGAATGCTGCGGAGCCATCTGGTCTCGAGACCAGGATTGGCGGCCCTGGAATGCAGTTTGTCTGCCTTCATGGTCCAGCAGCAGGCTCTGATGCCTGGCTCTGCCAGGTCATCACTCCCAACTACTGGGCCCTCAATCTCGAAGAATTCCCCGAAAGTCGAGGCTCAAGGATCAACTCGAAAAGTTCCAGTCCTTGGGACTGCGGTCATCTCAGATGAGTGTCCTCTGCTCTGATTGCAGGGTTTTTGAGTACTAGGGGCTATTGAGCTCAGGGCCCGACCATGGAGCCCAGACCATCCCCTATGATATCACAGACTATGAGTTGGATTGGGAGACCGAGACCGACGAATCCCCGGATACCTGTCGTCACAGAGATGTGCCCTCCAACCCATCTCCCACTGAGACCTGGTGTCTCTCCCTGCCCGAAGACACAGCTTTCCTAGACTTTGTGTGGGACATGGCCAAGGCACTGGCCTTTGAGATAGAGTCAGAGGAAGACTCTCTGAATGAGAAACTAGAGATCCTCCAGTATGAGGCCGCTCTGAAGGAGCCACTCACAGTGCCTGTTTCCCCGATCCTGGAACAGCTGCTCCTCCACATGTGGGAGTGTCCTGTGTCAGTGCCCATGGTGAGCAAACTATGGGACTTGATGTACTGGGTCCACCAGAGTCCTGGCTTCCCAAAAGACAGCTGCCACACAACTCAATAATGGTGGAGTCAGCCATGCGTCATCTTAAGAGCCAGAAGGTGCACTCCTTGGTCTGGGACACTCTGGGCAGGAAGTGTTACCAGGGCTCGATGCTCATGGGCTAGACCCAGGCATACCAGCTGTACATGGGCATGTACCTGAGGGACCTTGTGCAAGAGCTCTCCGGGTTCTCAGCTGATATCTCCGAGGAACCTCTCCAGCAGTTACAGCCCTGGCCTCTAGTGTCAAAGAATGCTTCAAGTTTATGACTCGGGCAGCCTCTGACGGCTTCGAGTCGGTGGCTAGAGTAGCTGCGGCGGGCATCTGTGCCCGATGCCAAGCTTGGCTGCAGTTCTCCAACCTGGAGCAATGGGTTCAGGACAAGTTGGTCGATGTCCCTTGCCAGGGAGAAAATCTCTTTGGCAAACCCATGACTGATAAGGTTGCAGAGTTGGAGTCCGAGTTCCTGGCGAGGACCAGGCTCTCAAAGAAGACTGCTGTCCCTTTACAATGGAAGCCTTTGGGTAAAAAGTCCTACCCAAGAAGAAGAAGACTTATGGAAACTACCCTCAGTACTAGGCCTTCCCAGCTCCCCAACGGGCATCAGGACAAGGGCATGGCCCTCGTAAGCCTAAGGCTCCCAAACCCCAGGCACCAGCTCTGACCAGACCTAGTTGGGGGTTTTGACTACTTGGGCATAGCCTCTCTTCCCCAAGGAGGCCCAGCCCAGCAGCCCACAGGGGGGCGTCTGGTTCTTTATGCCCACCGATGGCCATCCATCAACACCGACTCCTGGGCACTTTAGATGGTGAGAGAGGGTTACCTCCTCCACTTGACACAGGCATCCCCTCATTCTTTCAGGGAGAACCCTCCAGGACTCTCCTACACTAGACTTTACTACTGCAAATATTTGCAGGCCTGCTCAAGGGCAAAGCGGTGGAACCGGTGCCCTCACACCTCAGGGGCAAGGAGTTCTACTCCTGGTCTTCCTCCTTTCCAGGGAGAGCGGGAAGACCAGAGGCTTCTGGCCCATTCTGGACCTGTGGGATCTAAACAGGTTCCTGGTGAAGGAGAAATTCAAAATGCTCTCCCTTGGAACACTGCTGCCATACCTCCAGCTGGGAGGAATGGCTTTGCACCTTGGACCTAAAGGATGCATATACACACATCATTATCCATCCCAACCGCAGGAATTGCCTCAGGTTCGTGGGGAGAGGCGGCCACTAACAGTACAGGGTGCTACCCTTCAGGCTGGACTCTGCACCGAGGGTATTCACCAAGTGCTTGACCGTAGTCATGACCTACCTTCATCACCAGGGAGCCTTTGTCTGCCCCATCTGGACTACTAGCTCATAAGAGGCCGTACTGCCGTAGAGGTGCAACACGCAGTGATGTGCACCATCCTCATCCTGCAGCATTTGGGGTTTGTAATGAACCACACAAAGTCCCATTTCCTCCTGACACAGTGTCTAGAGTTTATAGGGGCAAGGCTGGATACTATTCAGGCCAAAACCTTTCTCCCTTGGGACAGGATTGACTGCCTCAGGGTCGTGGCCATGCAGTGCTGACACTTGGTGGCTGCCTGCCTCCTGCTCTGCCTATTGGGTTATATGGCATCCACGGTTTGTTACCCTGGACATCTGCCTTCATATGCTGGCAGCTCAGTGGGGCCTCCACTCTCAGTGAACCCAGGCCACAGACTGACTGCGGGACAGGGTAGTTGTGACCAGGCGAGATTAACTGTCTCTCTTGCCTGGTGGTAAGCCTCCTCTTGGCTGGGATGCCCTTCCAGGCCCCTGCCCCCCCAGAGGGTCCTAACCACGACGCCTTCCTCTTAGGCTGGGGAGCCCACTGCGACAGCCTCTGCACTCAGGGCTGTTGGTTGCAGATGGACATGCAGCTTCGGACCATATCCTTGCCCTTCGAGCCTTCCGTCACCACCTGCAACAGCATTCAGTGCTGATCCAGATGGACAGTCAAGTGGCGATGTTCTACGTCAATACACGGGGGGCACGGGGTCGTACACTCTCTGCCAAGAGGCAGCAGCTCTCTGCTTGTATGCGAACTGCCACGGAATGCTCCTGTGGACGATGTATCTGCCAGGCCAGGACAGCACCCTGGTGGATAGACTGAGCATTGTTTTCCAGTCACACAAGGTGCAGCTTAGACCCCAGAGTGGCCTACTGGTTCTTCCAGCTCTGGGGAACTCCATGGATGGACCTTTTTGCCAGTCCGGCCAATGCCCAGCTTTCCCCACTTCTGCTCCAGGCAGCCACACCTGTCCCAGGTAGCCGCGGATGCATTCCTAAGACGGAGGGCCTTCTCTACACCTTCCCGCCCACGCCGCTGATTGCCGACGTCACCATATGTGAGGTTTGATTCCTGCTGTCCCTGGAGAGCACCTGTTACAGGTGAGTAACTATGCCTTTTCTTCAAGATAAAGAAGGGTTGTTATGGTTGCATTTTAAAAAGTCTACCGTTTCCTTTTTGTGTGGGAAGAAATAGATTTTTCCGGATGTGTCAAGTGGACACAGACTAGGAGGAAATGGTTTCTGTAGCTCCGAGCTGAGGCATTGGCCTTGGGGAGCGAGTTTCCAGTTGAGATTTCCTTGTAAATGTGTCCTCTCCTATCTGAAGAAGAGTTATAATTTCTTTGAAGCTTCTGAGTTATATTTCTTTTTAGATGCTAATCAGTTGCGAACTAACCAGTGGATTTGTAAGGGCATAAATATGTTTTGGGCTTCGTATCCTACTCTATTTCTTGTTTCTCTATTTCCTTAGCCATCTTCCCATGGTATTGTATCTTGGATCCTCCTCTCTTAATATTGGGGACTTCTTACACTTGGTAATGAGTTGTTAATTTTTGTCCCTTTTTTATGTATAACTTTTGTGAAGTATGATTGAGTGTGTATGTCCTACTCCAAGGTTTTTCTTTGGTGTTTGTTAAATTGCAATTAAAAAAACAAAGAATCTGTCTTTTCAAATGATAATGGCAGGGAAGTGCCTTTTTCTCCATCGTACCCCTTCTCCTAAATACCTGTGTGTCGGTATGCAGGTCTGGAGGGGGCTACACCTTAAATGTAGGAATCTTGAGCGCTATTGTGGCTTCCTCTCACTTGGTCTGGTTAGAGCTTGGTTAAATCCTATTTATCTGGACTGGTCTGGCATGGGCAATATGGTAGGTGAAATTTAAACTTAACAGTTCATTTTCTTTCTTTCAGTCCTGCCAGACAAGTCCAGTACCCACCCATGGCAGTCAAGGGCTGTCAGTTTGGCAAATTAGGAAACTAACCACTGATATGGTATTGTCTACTCTGAAGGTAGTTGGCCTAGTTATACCCTTAATGCATGATACGTCCTCATTCCTGAGCTTGTGACCGTGAAATGCAGTTTTTGACTGCATCAGGTTCGGCTTTGGTGATGAATTAGAAACCCAAAACATGATTGCCTTCTCTGGCCTTAGCTTTTTGACAGGATATTTAATTTAATTTAATTAACAGTCGCTTATATACCGAACCTTCCAGAGATCAGGTGCGGTTTACATTTAACAACAATATAACAGGCTGATGTCTGTTTTACAATGAACGTCTGAAACAGTGTAACTATTATACAACAAAACAGTCAGTAATCATTTACAAGGAACATCTTAAAACAAAGGAAAATTGTGCAAAAACAAATAACATTTTGGTAACTATATACAATTGGAGTATGAGTGCATTACATAAGACGTAAAATATATTATAAATTTCTAAACTAGTGTAAAATCTTAGGAGTGGAAGGTGTTGGATCATGTCAATTTTGTGTCACTCAGTCAAACAGTGTTATTATCCGTTTTCTTGTTGGGAGAGGGAGATTGTTGATAGCCCGTAGTGTGCCTTAAACAGAGGTGTTTTTAGACTCTTACGGATCTCTTTGATCTCATTTATTGATCTGATTTCCTCTGGGAGGTCATTCCAGATAATGGGGGCCACATGGGAAAATGCTTTTTTGTTAGTTGTCTTTTTAGCTTTTATGTATATTTTTGGGGTCCTTAATTTGTTTGTTTGGTCTCTTCTATGTAGATTATTGGTTGATTCTTTAGATATGAGATTTTTTAGGGTCGGTGGGACCATATTTTTTAGAGCCTTGAAGGTTGTTGTTAGTGTTTTGTATAGGATTCTGCTTTGTATTGGTAGCCAATGAAGATTTGCCAGTATAGGTGTTATGTGATGAAATAGTGGGACATTCATGATGGATCTGGCCGCTGCGTTTTGAGCAAGTTGGAGTCTTTTGATGTTTTGTTTCGTTACCCCTAATAGAGTTAGGTTGGCGAAGTCGAAGTGAGGGGTTATTATTGCATGTATTATTTTCGTGAAATCTTGTAAATGTATTAGAGGACGTAGTTGTCCTCTAATACATTTAGGAGCTGAAGGTAGCACCAGCCCCTATAAAAGGGTGTGAAGTCAGCTTGGAGCGTTTTTTTTTCCCTCTGGCTCCATCTCCTGGCAAGAAGATATAACCACCTCATCTGGACTGATCTAGCAGGACTTGAGGAAAGGAAATTAACAAGTAAATTTAAATTACACCTTTCCCTTCTCACCAGAAACCCCCTCTTAGAGCAAGGATTTATCACAGGCGAATTAGTCTTGAATAGCTTAGTATTAAAAAGTAGCATTCAATGGGGCAACCTGTTCACTGCCATGTGGAAGTCCTTGGTTGTATCCCCAAGTTGGGATTTCTGCATCAGCAGGGGATGCCTTAGCTGCAGAGTGAGTAGCTGTGAGGGATTGGCTAGTGGCCAGATTTAGGGCTTATCATTACAGAGTTAGACAGAGCCCCCAGTCAAGCTCTGTCAACAAAGGGTCCATATTTAAGTACACTGAAAAGAGGTTATAAAATAACAGTATATCTCCAGACACTTGCAAATGAAAGCTCATGGTCCCATCTGTGTTCCAACTGATTTGAAAGTGCTCATCTTTTGATGTAATGTTTAGTCATCATTGCAGTATATTTTAAATTTCCCTACTTGGATGATTGTCCAGTTGGGCTTCTCTCAAGCAGGGGTAGAATGATCCATATGTATCACCATAGGGTGGTTGCCCAAAGCCAATCTGAGCCAATTAACTCATTTGGAGTTATTTGGTGTTGTACTAGATGGAAACGTGAGAGCGAGATGCAAAAGCCCTTTTCCTTGCTAACATGTATACCTAGTTAATATCCATGCAGTGTCAGCTTGGGAAATGTAGAGGATTTTGATCATATGGCCACAATAGATCATGTCACTCCCTTGGCATATTTTCATATAAGTCCAGTGAACCTGGAAGCAGGCCCAGCTTAAAAAGTGAGCCAGTGAGGCATCCCTTCACAGCATTGGGAGCATATTCCTTTGTGCTCTCTGTGGCACTAGAGGTGACAAGCACACATTCTCAAACTGGTAGCGAACTGCATTATCTCCAGGAACAAGCAGGAATGAGTCTTCACATATGGGTATCGTCGGTACCGACGGAGCCTGCGCAGGAACGCTCCCCAGCATCCGGTAAGAAAGCTTTTGGGAGCATCCCACAGCACCTGCGCGCTGCCTTTCCGCCTTTCCCAACCGCCTCTCTCCAGTTCTTCTTTTCCGCGGAGCCAGCAGGTCGTGTTCCTGTCACCGCAGAAGAAGTTCTTTATTTATTTTCTTTATTTTTCTGTGTCGTGTCTGCCTTCTTCGACGTCAGACCTGTACCGCCGGTCTTTTCTTTTCTTTCTTTAAAAAAAACCCAAAAACCTTTTCTTTCTTCAACTGTGCATTTTCAGTTTGGGCTTTAGGCCTGAACATTTTTCTCCTCATGGAGAAGCCCGCTTCCGGGTTCAAAAAGTGCACGAAATGTGGCGGTACTATTTCTGTCACTGACACCCATGATTGGTGTCTAAAATGTTTGGGTCCTGACCATTCCATCACGGATTGTGTGTCCTGTACCATGATGTCTAAAAGAGGTCGGCAGAACCGAGCAGCCAAGCTTAGTACCCTGTTTCCCTCTGATGCAGCCTCGGTGGCATCGACGTCTTCCAGGGCTGCTTCTTCCTCCCATGGATCTCAGGTAACCAAACATAAATCTAGCCGGTCCTCGAAGGGCAAATCTCCCTCTAAGCATCGAGATGCCTCCGGGCTTGTCCTCGAGGATTCCGCACCGGCAAAATTACCCCGGCGGGAAGTTCCGGCTTCCAAAGCATTGTCTATGGGGTCACAGGTTGACATCGATGGCTCGGCCTCGACCGATCACCTGTTGCCATGTTCTGGGGTACCGGTGGCCTCCACTGGTACTGACATCCAGACTCGGGTGGCGTCGATGGATCAGAAGATTCTGTCCATGCAGCGCACCCTAATGGCGTTTATGCAGGCTTCAACGCCTCCGGTACCGCAACAATCTCCGTTGCCGGTACCGACTCCGGCACCGGCATCGTTCCCGGTGCCGGTACCGGTTGCATCGACCTCGACCTCGGTGTCGACTGCAACGGTACCCTGTCCTATGATGCCCATCGGTACCGAACCGGTACCGCTTACTCCCGATGTCGATCCCACTCGGTACGCGTATCGGGCTTTACAGGAGCATCCGGACAGGCGATACTTCGATTCCTCCGAAGACTCTGATGAGTCGGAGGCTTCTGTCGAGGCACCGGTACTTCTTCCTCAGGAGCCTGCTTCTCCAAAACGAAGAATGTCTCCTCCAGAAGACTTGTCTTTTCAAGACTTCATTAGAGAAGTGGCTAGGGGCCCTCTCCATTACAGTGGCCCCTGAGTCAGAGCCTAGAGCCAAGCTATTAGATATTTTGCAATATCCTAAGGCTCCTAAAGAAGCAGCTACCTTACCTATTCATGAGATTCTTTATGATCTCATGTTGAGCATGTGGGAGACTCCTCTTACCACCTCTCCTCATTCTCGTAGGTTAGGCACCATGTACCGTGTCCCTCCTTGTCCTGGCTTTCATAAGTCTCAGCTTCCTCACCACTCTATTGTGGTAGAATCTGCCATGAGGAAAATAAAGAGTGCAAAGAGACACTCATCTAATCCTCCAGGACGTGAATGCAGGACCCTTGATGCTTTTGGCCGAAGGGTTTTCCAAGCTAATATGCTTGCTGCCAGAATCAACTCCTATAGTCTCTATATGGGGATGTTTCCAAAAGAAGTCACAGATCATCTGCAGACTTTAGCCCCTTTTATTTCAGAAGATAAAAGGCAGGAATTTCTCACTTGGCTTAAACATGCCCAAGATGTTTCCAAATTTTCCAACCGTGCAGCCTTTGACTCTTTTGAGTGTGTAAGCAGAGCCTCGGCTATTGCCATAGGTGCACGCAGAATTGCTTGGTTCCCCAGGACCAAGCAGGAAGTCAGTCCTCACTTATGGGTGTCATTGACGCCGATGAAGCCCCAGCGGAGCATTTCTCCAGCTTTCCATGAAAGCCTTTGGGAATGCTGGCACGCATGCGCGGTTCCCTTCCCACCTAAAGGTGCCATCTTACCTCTGTCTCTTTTTTTTCCGTGAAGCCCATCGGACGTGTGTCCTTTTTTTCCCGGAAAAGAGAAGTTTTTTATTGGCGTTATTTCGCTTTTTTCCTCGGATTCGACGTCGGTTCCCCTCCCGCCGGGTTCGGTACACCGGTATCGAATCCCTTTTTTCCTTTTTCGTTTTTTGCCCTTAGTGGCTAGGCGCTCGTGTCAAATCTTTTTCTTTTTTCCTGGAAGGCCGGTCCTTTGACCTCGCGGGGACCCTTTTCTCCCCGATGGCTTCCAGTGGTTTTAAAAAGTGTGATCGGTGTAAGAAGATGTTGTCTCTCACTGACACACACGACTGCTGCCTTCGGTGCCTTGGCCCGGACCACGATTCTAAAACGTGCGGGCCATGTGGAAAAATGTCTTCCAAGGCCCTCCGAAGTCGTCAGCAACAAAGTGAAAGACTTTTCTCGGACTCGGCCTCTGCCCGGGCCCGGACCTCGTCTGAGGCGTCGGAGCTCCTCGGACAGGGGGTCCCCCGACCGGGAACGTAAGAGGAAGAAGCGGCTCGCGAGGGCGTCGGAGGAGGAGGTCCCTGAGCCCTCGAGGGCCAGGTCTAAGACCCCCGACCATCGTCCCGGGCCCCTGGACCAGGAGAAGCCAACTAAAGTTCCTCGCTTGGAGCCGAAGTCTGCTGGACACGTAAGTCCTGTTGTCCTCGCGGACTCGCCTCCCCGAGTACTGACGTCGGGGGCTGCTGCGTCACCCGAGCTGAGTCTCAGGTTGACAGCCTTGGAGAGCAGACTGTCTGCCTTCATGGATCAGCAGCGGGCACTGATGGCCAGCCTGTCTGGCACATCTGCCCCGACCACCGGGACATCGACTTCGAAGTCGACCCCGGAGACCGAGCCGATACTCGAGTCCCTTGCGGCTCGAGGTTGTCCTCGGTCGAGGTCTCCCTCGACCTCCCGTTCGGGACCGAGGGGCTCGATGCCGGTGCCACCGGCATCAGGGCAGGTGCCTAGAGGCCCCGCGGGGTCGGACCTCGACTCGACATCGGACGAGTCTGCTTGGGAGACCGAAGACGAGGAGTCTCCTGATACCTTCAAGACTTGGTGTGTCCCTTCGGACTCACCAGAGTCTGAGCCCCGGAGTAGATCCCCTCCGGAGGATACTAGGTTCTCGGAGTTTGTCCGAGATATGGCTGCTACCCTGGCTATCTCGGCTGACCCCGAGGAGGAGCCTCGAGCCGAAGAGCTCGATGCTCTGCAGTATGATTCTCCTCCGAAGGAGGCCTTTACTGTTCCGGTTCCTCCGATGCTGGAACGGCTCCTCTTCCGGATGTGGGAGGCACCGGCCTTGGCGCCGGTTTTGAGCAAGTGAGTCGATTCCATCTATCGGCTCCGAAAAAGTCCTGGCTTCCAGAAAGCACAGCTACCACACCATTTCATGGTTGTGGAATCGGCCATGCATCGTCTGAAGAGTCAGAAGATGCACTCTGCGGTGCCTCCTGGAAGGGAAGCCCGAAGCCTTGATGGCGTCAGTAGAAAGTTCTTTCAGGGCTCGATGCTTGCTTGCCGTGTCCAGACTTACCAGCTGTACATGGGCATGTATTTACGAGACCTGGCCAAGGAGTTGGCCGGATTCTCTGCTGGTCTCTCCGGGGAACCCTTGCAGAGTTTTAAGTCCTTGTCTTCGAGGATCCGGGAATGCTCTAAGTTCATGTCCCGCGCCACCTACGATGGCTTCGAGGCTTCGGCCCGAGTAGCGGCAGCCGGCATCGCGGCCCGACGCCAGGCATGGCTACAGTCATTGGACCTCGAGCCATGGGTTCAGGACAAGTTGGTCGATGTCCCTTGCCGAGGTGAAAACCTTTTTGGCAAACCTGTGGCCGAAAAGGCCGCTCAGCTCGAGACAGAGCACCTCACGAGGACAAGGCTGTCGAGGAAGACCTCTGCCCCTTCTCATAAGAAGAAGGGCTCGGGTAAAAAGTCCTTTTACCCGAGGAAGGGCACTGCCTACAAACAGTACCCACAATATCCGGCTGCTCAAGCTGCCCCCCCAGGGTCAGCAAGCCGCCCCCCAGGGTCAGCAAGCCAAGTGCCAGGGTAATGGGCCCCCCAAACCTGCAGCCCCTGCTTCCACTCAGCAGGGTGGGGGTTTTTGACTACTTGAGTATAGCCATACCTCCCTTGCAGACCCAGCCCTGCACAGGAGGCCGCCTAGCCTTGTTCGCCCACAAGTGGCCCTTGATAACCCAAGACAGTTGGGTGCTGGACATAGTCCATCGAGGCTATGCCCTGCACTTTCACCAACTGCCTCCGCCACACTTCCCAGGGGAACCTTTCCGGCCTCCCCTGCATACAGCCCTTCTCCTCCAGGAGCTAAAAGGTCTGTTGCTTGACAAGGCGGTGGAGCCTGTGCCTCCCCACTTCCAGGGTCGCGGGTTTTACTCCAGGTATTTCCTGGTGCCAAAAAGAACCGGTGGTCTTCGACCCATTTTGGATCTCAGAAACCTGTACAAGTTTCTAGTGAAAGAGAAGTTCAAGATGCTTACTCTTGGAACACCTCTGCCCTACTTCCAGCAGGGAGATTAGCTTTGCTCTTTAGATCTAAAGGATGCTTACACTCACATCCTTATTCATCCAAACCACAGAAAGTACCTCAGGTTCATTGTGGAAGGAAACCATTATCAGTACAGAGTACTGCCTTTTGTACTGACCTCCGCTCCCAGGGTGTTTACCAAGTGCCTGGCAGTGGTGTCAGCCTACCTGAGAAATCAGGGCATCTTTGTGTTTCCTTACCTAGACGACTGGCTCATCAGAGGCCAGACTTCCCTAGAAGTTCAACAGGCCACCAACAGGACCATAGAACTGCTCCAAAAGGTGGGCTTTGTCATCAACTTTGCAAAGTCCACTTTGCTCCCCTCCCAGAACTTGGAGTTCATAGGAGCAGGGTTGGATTCTCAGTTGGCTAGAGCATTCTTACCGGTGGACCGGGCACAAAGGCTCATGGACCTCTCCAGCAAGTTTCTGCACAGGTCCCTGGTCTCCGCCAGACTCTGTCTCAGGCTTCTGGGCCACATGGCGTCGACAGTACAGGTGGGTTCGTGCCTGAGTGTTGGACCAGGTGACCCCCAATGGCAGGCTCAATATGAGACCTGCCCAGTGGTGCCTTCGGACTCAGTGGTCGCAAGCCTCCGGCAGTCTGAGTGTCCCACCGTTTCCTGGCATCCCTCAACTGGTGGTTACACCCCCCCAATCTGCTGGTGGGGTGCACTTTCAGATCCCACCTCATACAGTGGTACTGACCACCGATGCCTCTCTGCAGGGTTGGGGAGCACACTGCCTAGACAAGTGCACCCAGGGCCTGTGGTCTCATTGGGAGGCGTCCCAGCAGATCAATCTACTGGAACTCAGAGCTATCCGCTTGGCCCTCAAGGCCTTTACTGCTTCCCTGGCACAACAGTCTGTCTTGATCCAGACAGACAACCAGGTAGCCATGTTCTATGTAAACAAGCAGGGCGGAACTGGTTCCCAGCCCCTTTGCCAGGAGGCCCAGGACCTCTGTTCCTTTGCCCTGAAACACAACATGCTCCTCAAAGCAGTCTATCTTCCAGGCCAGGAGAATTCCCTGGCCGACAGATTGAGCAAGATTCTGCAACCACACGAGTGGCAGCTACATCCTTTAGTGGTTCAAAAGATTTTCTTGAAATGGGGGCTTCCCTCCATAGACCTGTTTGCCAGTCCACTGAACAACCAGCTGCCAAGATTCTGCTCCAGGCAACCGCATCCTCTGAGAGTAGCAGCAGATGCTTTTCTGATTCCCTGGACTCAGGGCCTACTCTATGCGTTTCCTCCCACCCCTCTGGTGGCCCGAACACTGTTAAAGATTCTCCGAGACAGGGCCTCAGTCCTCCTGGTAGCTCCCAGGTGGCCAAGACAGCCTTGGTTCCCCCTCCTGCTTCAACTGGCAGTGGATCTGCCTCTGCCTCTGGGATTGCAACCCGACCTTCTCTCTCAGAATCAGGGATCCATGCTGCATCATAATCTCAATCTGATGGCATGGAGGCTGCAAGGGTAGTGTTGGCTCCCTGGGGCCTGGCTCTCGAGGTTGAGGAAGTTCTCCTAGCCTCCAGGAAACAATCCACTAGGAAGACCTATGCTCTCAAGTGGAAAAGGTTCTCTGTGTGGTGTCAGCTACGTGCTGAGGATCCTTTCTCCTGTACTGTGTCAGTAGTGCTTCAGTACCTGCTCCACTTGTCCAATCAGGGTCTCAATTCCAACTCTTTTCGGGTCCACCTCTCTGCTTTAGCAGCTCACCACTCCCTAGTTGAGGGCCATTCTTTGTCTGTGCACCCTTTGGTGTCTAGATTTCTCAGAGGCTTGCTTCTGCTCAAACCTCCCATACGTCCTCCTGCTCCTGAGTGGGAGCTTAATGTGGTCTTGCAGCAGCTGACTCGCCCACCTTTTAAGCCTATGGCTACTTGCCCTCTACGCTTCCTTTCCTGGAAGACTCTCTTTCTGATAGCCCTTACTTCGGCTAGGAGAGTGAGTGAGCTTCAGGCCTTGGTCTGTGATAGACCTTACACCAGGTTCTATAAAAACAGGGTGGTCCTCAGGACTCACCCTAAGTTCCTTCCTAAGGTTGTCTCCTCTTTCCACCTCAACCAGGAGGTGGTTCTTCCTACTTTCTTCCCTAGGCCTCTCATGCAAGTCGGGCTGAAACAGTTCTCCATACCTTGGACTGTAGGAGGGCTTTATCCTTCTACCTTGGACGTACGCAAGGTCACAGGAAGGCTTTTCAGCTCTTCCTTTCTTTTGACCCCAATAACTTGGGGAGGCCTGTGTCCAAGCGTACCTTGTCCATCTGGGTGGCTGACTGTATCACCTGGGCTTACAAGGCAGCTGACCTTCCTTTGCAGGGTAGGGTCACGGCCCACCGTGTGAAGGCAATGGCTGCATCAGTGGCTCACCTCTGCTCTGTTCCATTGCAAGACATCTGCAGGGCTGCTACTTGGTCTTCAAGCCAGACTTTTGCAGCCCACTACTGTCTGGAGAGGGAGTCCCGTAGGGACAGTGCTTTTGGCCAAGCAGTACTCCGGAATCTCTTTGAGGTCTAAGCAACTCTTGCCCTCCTGCCCTCTGGTTGGGCTATCTGTGGAGGGTGTGTCCTTGCAAAGCCTTTACTGTGTTGCTGAGACTAGAGGGAGTTCTGTTGTTCAGCCTGGGTTCCTGGTAGCCCAGAGCTGGGGAATCACCCATAAGTGAGGACTGACTTCCTGCTTGGTCCTGGAGAAAGAGTAGTTACTCACCTGTAACAGGTATTCTCCAGGAGCAGCAGGAATCAGTCCTCACTACCCTCCCTCCTCCCCTTGGAGTTGCAGTTGTGCATAGTTTAATTTTTACAGTTTTGTGTGCTGTTCTTAGCTATGTCATTTGACTGAGGTAAGATGGCACCTTTAGGCGGGAAGGCAACCGCGCATGAGTGCCAGCATTCCCAAAGGCTTTCATGGAAAGCTGGGGAAATGCTCCGCTGGGGCTTCATCGGCGTCGATGACACCCATAAGTGAGGACTGATTCCTGCTGCTCCTGGAGAACACTTGTTACAGGTGTGTAACTACTCTTTACAAGCCTCTGATTTGGAACTCTGAGTCCAAGATGAACTGGGAAATCTTCCTTGTCCAGGTGAAAACCTTTTTGGCAGGGATTGGCAAGCAAAGGCCACTCAAATGGATGCTGAGAACTCTGCTTTGGATCGACTTTCAAAGTCTACCTCTGCTCCTGTTAAGAAAAGATTGTTCAAAAAGACACCTTTTTCTAAAAAGGGAAGGTATTATCCTACTTATGGTCAGCAGGCATCTTCTGCAGGTCGTTTTGCTGCAAAGCGTCAGCAACCACCTAAACAGGCCAAGTCAAATGCTGCCAGGCCTCCCACGGCCCAGCAGCCTCGGCCTCCTCAGGGCCTTTGACTTGCAACTAGAGAACTTAGCCTTTCTGGCTCTGGAAGAACCAGAGCCCCTCACCATTCCAGGAAGGTTGGCTTACTTTGCTCCCAGATGGGAGCAAATCACAGCAGAGCAATGGACCCTCTCCATTATAAGGGAGGGATACAAGCTTCATTTCTTAAACCTTCCTCCCCACACCATGGTGAAATTGTTCAATTCTCCAACATCTCTCCTCAACCTTCTGGGTCAGGAGATTGCTACCCTTCTTGCCCAAGGGGCAGTAGAAGAAGTACCTCTTCTTCAACAGGGCTTAGGGTTCTACTCCCCTTATTTTCTTATTCCAAAGAAAACAGGGGGCTACAGACCCATATTAGATCTCAGAGAATTGATCAAGTTTCTATTCAAAGAGAAATTCAAGATGATTTCTCTCGGTACTCTGCTGCCATACCTCCAGAGTTAGGACTGGCTTTGTTCTCTAGATCTCAAGGATGCATACACACAGGAGGTTCCTTCGGTTCCTTTTCCAAGGAAAGCACTATCAATACAGAGTGCTTCCCTTCGGTCTGGCCTCTGCACCAAGGGTGTTCACAAAATGCATGGCAGTAGTAGCTGCATTTCTACGCACTCTAGGAATATTTGTTTTCCCATATCTGGACGACTGGCTCATTCGAGCTCCATCCCAGTCAGAGGCCCAGATTTGTCTAACTTGCACTATGCGTGTCCTTCAGTATTTGGGACTGGTAATAAATATCCCAAAATCCCATCTCACCCCTACTCAGTCTCTGGAGTTTATAGGGGCCCTGCTGGATACCACAATTGCAAGGGCCTATCTCCCTCAGGCCCGTTGCCTACGCTTGGTGCAGTTAGCTTCCCAGATACAGTTAAAGTCCCATTTAACTGCTCGAGAAATGCTACAACTATTAGGCCACATGGCATCCACCGTGCATGTGGTTCCATATGCTCGCCTTCACATGAGGGCAGCTCAATGGACTTTGTCCACCCAATGGACTCAGGCATCAGGTTGCCTGTCAGACAAAATAGCAAACTCCAGTCGCCTATTTTGGTCTCTCTAGTGGTGGAAGTCCCCTCCAAATCTGTTGCTGGGGTCCCCTTTTCAGCAGTCGCTACCCCAAGCAACTCTGACAACAGATGCTTCTCCAATGGGTTGGGGAGCTCATCTGCAGGATCTCTCCACCCAGGGCATCTGGTCTCCACAGGAGACTTCTCTGCATATCAATCTCTTGGAACTCAGAGCAATATTCTTAGCTCTCAGAGTGTTCCATTCCCTGCTCAGCTACAGGACAGTCTTCATCCCTACGGACAACCATGTAGCCATGTTCTATGTAAACAAGCAGGGCGGGACTGGCTCTCTGTCGCTTTGCAACGAAGCTTTGCGACTGTGGGCCTTCGCCAGAGAGCATCACATCCATCTTCTGGCAGTATATCTTCCAGGCGTTCAAAACTCTTGGGCGGACAGACTCAGTCGAGTTCTGCTTCCACACGAGTGGTTCCTCCACATGGACCAGGTAGCCAGGATTTTTCGAATTTGGGGAACCCCGGACATAGACCTCTTTGCAAGTCTGTGGAATGCCAAACTTCCCCGGTTCTGTTCCAGAATTCCGTGTCAGGGAGTTCAGGCCAAGGATGCCTTCCTCCTTCACTGGCATCAAGACTTCCTTTATGCCTTTCCACCAATTCCCCTAATTCCCAAAACACTATTCAAGCTTCAGAGAGATCGAGGGACCATGATCCTCATAGCACCACATTGTCCACGCCAAGTGTGGTACCCTCTACTTCTGCATCTCTCTCAAGCTCCTTCCCTGGACTTGGGCTCTGCACCAGACCTTCTGTCCCAGGAAGAGGGAACGTTGTGGCACCCAAGCCCCCAGTCGCTCCATCTCAGGGCTTGGTTGCTGAGGGCCTAGACCTTCACGATTTTCATCTCTCTCAGCAAGTCAGAGATGTTATTCATGCCTCTAGAAAGCCTTCTACTAGACATTCCTATGCTTTCAAATGAAAAAGATTTACCATTTGGTGTTCAGGGAAGGGTCTAAACCCTCTTGCAATACCTCTGAATTCTCTACTAGAGTATCTCCTGCATCTATCCCATGCAGGTCTGAAAACGAATTCAGTAAGAGTCTATTTGAGTGCTATTGCAGCGTCCCTCAAGCCTCTCAATGGACAACCTATTTCCTCTCATCCTCTTATAGCAAGATTCATGAGAGGCCTTCTTTTAACTAAACCTCCCATTAGACCACCTCCAGTGGTATGGGACTTAAACCTGGTTCTTGGCCAGCTTATGAAGCCACCCTTTGAACCTTTAGCCACCACCTCCTTGAAATTTCTTTCTTGGAAGGTTATTTTTCTCATTGCAGTCACCTCAGTACGCCGCATCAGTGAGTTGCAAGCTTTGGTGGCTAATCCACCTTATACAAGGTTCCATCATGATAAGGTAGTCCTCAGGACCAATCCACACTTTATGCCTAAAGTGGTCTCGCCTTTTCATCTGAACCAGGAGGTATACTTACCTGTCTTTTTTCCAGTACCTCATGCATCAAGTGCAGAGAGGAATCTTCATACCTTGGATTGTAAGAGAGCTCTCGCTTTTTACTTACAAAGAACACAGCAATATAGAAAGTCTTCTCAACTCTTTGTTGCTTTTGATCCTTCTCATTTAGGACTTCCAGTCTCTAAGAGAACACTGTCCAACTGGATTGCTCAGTGTATTTCTTTCGCCTACCAGAGTAGAAACCTTTCTCTGTAGGGCCATGTCACAGCTCACAATGTGAGAGCCATGGCAGCCTCAATGGCTCATCTAAACTCTGTGTCCATCGACCAAATCTGTCGAGCGGCCACCTGGGCCTCGGTTCATACCTTCACAGCCCATTACTGCTTGGACAAGGACTCCCGCCGGGATGCCTTGTTTGGTCAGGCTGTTCTCAAACACCTGTTCCATTCCTAATCAACTCCTACCCACCTACCCTGGTTGGATGCCAGAGATCCATGGGGGGGAGGTAGAGTCCTTTTCAAGGACACACAACCTGGGGTCTTCCCCTGGCATCTGCAGCTAGGGAGTCCCCATATGTGAAGACTCATTCCTGCTTGTTCCTAGAGATAGCACAGTTACTTACCTGTAACAGGTGATCTCTGGGAACAGCAGGAATAAGTCTTCACAACCCACCCACCTCCCCTAGGAGTTGTATCTCTCTATCTATCTTTCCTTTCCTCTCTCTCTCTTTGTCTCAGCTTTAAAACTCGAACCGGAGAGAGGCGGTTGGAAAGGTGGGAAGGCAGCGCTGTGGGATGCTCCCAAAAGCTTTCTTACTGGACGCTGGGGAGCGTTCCCGTGCAGGCTCCGTCGGTATCGACGATACACATATGTGAAGACTTATTCCTGCTGTTCCCAGAGATCACCTGTTACAGGTAAGTAACTGCGCTAAATGCTACTATCACCAGGCATATATGTCTTCACTGGAGCAGGTACAAATGCATTAGCTATGAGCTAAAGCAACTTCCATTGTCAGTCGCAATTCTCCATCCACACCTCCCTGAAACACTACCACAGTGGCTCTGTGTCGAGGTCAGATGCCTTTAGGTAGATTGTTATTTAGAATCTCTTCACTTAATCTCATTCCTTCTGATCACCCTGCAACTGGACCACAAGGATTGCCTGATATCATTGATTAAGGAATGCCAACAGCCGTCAGCTTTGGCTGCATTATCTGGGCTGTCAATGGAGAAAGCAAAGTTGCTAATTCTAAAGAAGGTTCTCCATGGACAGCAAGGGAATGCCTACATATCATTCAAAGTACAAAGACTTGAATAAGATGCCTGACTATGACAAAGGTAGATCATTTTGGCATGGACTTGAGTGAGCAAAAGACAGATGAGCCACCTATGCATGCTCAGTAAAGCATTAAACATAGAAACATAGAAATATGATGACAGAAAAAGACCACATGGCCTATCTAGTCTGTCCTTCCATAACAACTACAACAGTCCCCTTTTTACCTTTAGAAATCCTCTGTGTTTGTCCCGTGCTTTTTTGAATTCAGTTACTGTCCTCATCTCTACCACCTCCATTGGGAGACTATTCCACGGATCCACTACTCTTTCCGTAAAGAAATATTTCCGCATATCACTCCTGAATCTATCTCCCTTCACCCTCATCGCATGTCCCTTCGTAGCAGAACTTGCTTTCAATTGAAAGAGGCTCTCTCCCTGAATATTTATGCCACGGAGGTATTTAAACATCTCAATCATATCACCTCTATCCCGCCTTTCCTCTAAGGTGTACATATTAAGATCCTTCAGTCTGTCCTCATATGCTTTATAATGAAGACCACTAATTATTTTAGTAGCCACCTTCTGCACCGACTCCATCCTGTTCACATCCTTTTGAAGGTGCGGTCTCCAGAATTGCACACTATACTCCAAATGAGGTCGCACCAAAGACTTATAGAGAGGCATTTTCACCTCCGTTTTTCTGCTAGCCATTCCTCTCCGTATGCACCAAAGCATCCTTCTAGCTTTTGCCGTCGCCTTTTCTACCTGTTTAGCTACTTTAAGATCATCAGACACAACCACGCCTAGGTCCCGCTCTTCTTTAGTGGACAAAAGTACTTCACCCCCTATACTATATTTCTCCCTTGGATTGCTGCAGCCCAAATGCATGACCTTACATTTTTTAACATTAAATCCCAGCTGCCAAATTCTAGACCATTCTTCAAGCTTAGCTAGATCCCTCCTAATGTTATCTACCCCTTCTTGGGTGTCTACTCTATTGCAGATTTTGGTATCATCCGCAAAAAGGCAAACCTTACCTGAAAGCCCTTCCGCTATATCACTAACAAAGGTGTTAAAAAAAATCGGACCAAGGACAGATCCCTGGGGCACACCACTGATAACATCCTTCTCCTCAGAGTGAGCTCCATTTACTTCTACTCTATCACCTCCCACCCAACCAATTTCTAACCCAAGCAGTAACTTTAGGGTCCATCCCTAGGGTGCTCAGTTTGTTTATAAGTCGCCCGTGAGGAACAGTGTCAAAGGCTTTACTGAAATCTAAATACACCACATCTAGGGCTCTCCCTCGGTCCAACTCCCTGGTCACCCAGTCAAAGAAATCAATCAGATTTGTCTGACAAGACCTGCCTCTGGTGAATCCATGCTGCCTCGGATCCTGTAATCCGCTGGACTCCAGAATCCTCACTATTTTCTCTTTGCAGCGTTTCCAATAATGTACTCACCACCGAAGTTAAACTAACCGGCCTGTAGTTTTCAGCCACATCTTTACTTCCGCTTTTTTGTAAAGACACCACATGAGCCTCTCTCCAGTCCTTTGGCACCACTCCCAACTCCAACGAGGCATTGAAAAGGTCAGTCAGTGGAGCTGCTAGAACATCCCCAAGTTCCCTCAGTATTCTCGGGTGTATCCCATCCGGTCCCATCGCTTTGTCTACTTTAAGTTGAGAGAGTTTCTCACGAACAGAGTCTTTTGAAAATTGTTCAAGATGTCCTTTGCTTGTGTTCCTATTTGTGGGTGTTTTCTGAGGTCCTGCTCCTGGTTCTTCATCTGTAAACATAGAACAAAAATATTTGCTAAGCAATTTCGCTTTAAAGTTCTGAGCTTTGGGAGGACAAATCTTTCATTTGAGCCATCAGATGATGTCATTTACTGTGTGACTGTATAATACTGCTGTCCATGGAGAACCTCTGCTACAGGTAAGAAACTTCACTTTCTCTTGTGCCTCTTCTTTTGGAACTGGTTTTATAAGTCCTTAATGTTGGATTGAAGGTGCATGGCAGGAAATCCCACCCAAGTCACTAAAGTCTTTTAGACTATGAACTGCTGTGAAAGATATGCTCTTTATTGGTTTGCATCACTTACTTTTATGTCATTTTTATCCTGGTGTCTACAAAGAACACCATTTACAGGTAAACAGTTTCCTTTGTTAGCTGCCTTTTTTGCTGGAGGGGAGCACCTGTTAAGGAGGGTCAGTCTTTCTTTCTACAGGCATAGGCAGGTTTGTGCATGTGCAAACAAACCTATGCTGAAGAAAAATAGGAGGCAATGGTGCTGAAGAACTGAAGTGCTATGGGGATACCCAGTCCCATGGCACTTGAAAGAGCCACAGCAGAAAATAGCACATCAGCGGCCATGGTGAAAAGGAAGAGCTTGGACTAAAGAAAAAACAACAAAAACAGGGCAAGATTAGAACGAAAGAGAGGAGGGGGTAGGTAGTGAACCAAGGGATGGAAAGAGGGAGAGAAAGGCAATGAGTGGATGATGGGGTGGGGTAGAGACTAGTGGATATTGGGAGACAAGGGAGTGAGAGGAATGGGGATGAGAAGGAGTGGAGTGGTTGCCTGATTCAGTGAATGAAAGAAGGGGAAATATTCCCTTGTGTGAGACTGGACATACTCCTATTTTTTTTTTGTAAATTGTTTTTTATTCCTACTACTACTAGTCATCACTTATAGAGCGCCACACACGCAGCGCTGTACAGCTAACCAACACGAGTTGGTTCCAAACTATTTTAAACAATAAAACAAACATAGAAGAAATGCATCAATATTCACTACCATAAATAGCTTCTGACTGTACCTCAATACTGAATCAGCAACAGAGAGGAACAAAAATTCTTCTAAGTAGGTAAAAAATTGCATTAATTTCAACTCCCTTATTTTTTTCATAATCTGAAAAATGGTATCTCCAGGAACAAGCAGGTATGTAGTCTTCACATATGGGTGACGTCGATACCAATGGAGCCTGTGTGGGAATGCTCCCCAGCATCCAATTGGAAAGCCTTTGGGAGCGCTCCACTGTACCTGCGTGATTGCCTTCCCAACTCCCTCTCTTCATTTCTTCATTTTTCGCAGAGCCAGCTATAAGCAAACCCTATCATTGCAGATAAAAAGTCTCTTTTTTGTGGTAGCGTAGGATCTGCCTTCCTGTCGACACAGGCACCATCGAAGACCTCACCAGTTCCCTTATTCTATTCTTTTTTTAAATTTCTTTTAGTTCATTAAAAAAAAAGGGCGCGGTGTGCCCTTTCAGACCTTAAGCCTACCATAGCCTTCCCATCAGTTAAAGGCATGGAGAAACCAGCTAGCGATTTCAAAAAATGTTCCAAGCGTGCTAGCACCACCTCAGCAACTGACATGCACTACTGGTGTCTAAAATGCCTAGGCCCAGAACACTACCCAACAAACTGTCCCCTCTGTCAAAAGATGACTAAAAGAGGCTTATAGAACCGGGCCTCTAAATTTGGGACACATTTTGCCATGGACACTGTATCATTGGTGTCCACTTCGTTGAGGGCCTCATAGAAACATGACAGCAGAAAAAGATCACATGGCCTATCTAGTCTGCCCTTTCATATCAACCACTACAACAATCCCCTTTTTTCTTTTAGAGATCCTCTGTGTTTGCCCCATGCCTTTTTGAATTCAGAAACTGTCCTCATCTCTACAACCTCCCCTGGGAGACTATTCCACGGATCTACCACTCTTTATATAAAAAAAATATTTCCACATATTACTCCTGAGTCTATCCCTTTCCACCCTCATCCTGTCCCCTGGTAGCAAAGCTTGCTTTCAATCAAAATAGGCTCTCCTACTGTGCATTTATGCCATGGAGGTATTTAAAGGTCTCAATCATATCGCCTCTAGCCCTCCTTTCCTCTAAAGTATACATATTAAGATCCTTAAGTCTGTCCTCATATGCTTTATAATGAAGACCACTAACCATTTTAGTAGCCACCCTCTGTACCGACTCCAACCTGTTTATATCCTTTTGAAGGTGCAGTCTCCAGAATTGCACACAATACTCCAAATGAGGTCACACCAAGACTTACACAGAGGCACTATTACCTCCTTTCTTCTGCTGACCATTCCTCTTCCTGTGCACCCAAGCATCCTTCTAGCTTTCGCCGTTGCCTTTTCTACCTGTTTAGCTACTTTAAGATCATCAGACACAATCACGCCTAGGTCCCGCTCTTCTTTTGTGGACAGAAGTACTATACCCCCTATACTATATTGCTCCTTTGGATTGCTGCAACCCAAATGCATGACCTTAGATTTTTTAACATCAATTCTCAGTTGCAAAATTTTAGACCATTCTTCAAGCTTAGCTAAATCCCTCCTCCTGTAATCTACACCTTCCTGGGTTTCTGCTCTATTGCAGATTTTGGTATCATCCACAAAGAGGCAAATCTTACCGGACAGCCCTTCCGCAATATCACTAACAAAGGTGTTAAAAAGAATCGGACCATGGACAGATCCCTAGGGCACACAACTGGTAACCACCTCCTCCTGTTACCAGTTGCCTGAATAGTTCTCTCTAGAGAATCCAGGATCTCCTTACTTCTAGATGATACTGCAGCAGGGATGTGCCAGTCAGCATCTGGCATATTGAAATCCCCTATCAGTAGCACTTCCCCTTTCCTGGCAATGTTGCGTATATCTTCAATTAACTCTCCGTCCACCTCTTCTCCCTGTGAGAGAGGTCGGTATATCACGCCAATGCAGATAGATTTCTCTTTCTAGTTTAACCCACAGTGCCTCCTCTTTCCCTTTTATGCCCTGTATTTCCATAGCTTTAATATTATTTTTTACATATAGTGCCACTCCTCCTCCCCTTCTTCCTTACCCTGTCCTTTCTGAATAAAGCATAGCCTGGTATAGTTACATCCCAGTCATGGTTGTCCGTGAACCATGTCTCTGTTACTGTCACTAAATCCATTTCAGCCTCTCCCATTAAAGCCTCAACATCTGGGATCTCATTTCTCATGCTACAGGCATTTTATACACACTGCTTTCCATATGTTGCCCCTTTTACCCATTTCCATAAAGGTATTTAATGTTTCACTTACCTGGGGGCTTTCTTCATCCCCAATGAATCTAGTTTAAAGCCCTCTTCAGTAGGTTAGCCAGTCTGCCACTGAATACACGTCGACCCTTCTTGGATAGATGGATGCTATTTCTGCTATGCAACACTGGAACAGCATCCCATCGTCCAGGAAACCAAAACACGCTCGATGACACCATACACGCGGCCATGCATTCATCTCCAGGATGGAAGCTTCTCTGCCATGGCCTTTACCCTCAACAGAGAGGATTGAAGAAACCACCACCTATGCCCTGCTTCACCAGAGACCACCATCTATTCCCTGCTTCACCAAAGCCATGAGGTCTCGAGGGATACCTGGCAGTATCATTTGTGCTGACATAGATGAGCAACATTGGGTAATAGTCAGTCGTCTTGATGAGTCTTGGCAAACTCTCCATAACATCTCGGATTTTGGCACCTGGCAGACAGCATATCTCTCTGGACATCAAGTCTGGTCGGCAGATGGACGCCTCAGTACCCTTCAGAAGAGCGTTACCAACCACCACTACCCTTCGCTTCCTTATGGTCACTGATTCTGCAACTTTGGGGTGCTCAAGCTCTGGTTTTTCCCTTTCCAGGGATGCTTTCATCTCCTCCACTTCCAGGGCTGCATAATGGTTCTTCATTTCAAGGGCTGGAGGAATTGATTGGTGATTTTGCAGGCCCTGGTGTCTTGTGTCCAACCTTCGTCATTCTCTATGCTCCCATCTTCTCTGCTTTTGAGCTTGGATGTTTCAAAAAGCATCTCATCAGTGTACTTCTCACTGTCTTGAATTCTCCTCAACCTCGGCATTTTTTCTCTGAGCTCCTCCACCTGTTTCCTGAGAGCTTCAGCATTCAAACATCCTGCACATGAAACCGGTCCTTCAACTGGCATTGGGACCTCTGTCTAGACAGAGGCAGAAGATGTAACAGGGGCAACAGCTTTGGTGATACGATTTATCTCCAGGAACAAGCAGGAATGAGTCCTCACATATGAGTACGTCGGTACCGACGGAGCCTGCGCGGGAAAGCTCCCCAGCTTCCCAAAAGGAAAGCTTTTGGGGCTTCCCACAGCGCATGCGCGCTGCCTTCCCGCCTTCCTGACCAACTCTCCTCAGTTCTTCTTTTCCGCGGAGCCAGCAGGTCGTGTTCCTGTCACCGCTGAAGAATTTCTTGTTTTAAAAGTTGTTCTGACCGCGTATCTGCCTTCCCCGATTCTGAACCGGTACCGCCGGTCTTTACTTCTTTATTTCTTTAAAAAAATATATATATATTTTTCTTTTTCCACACTTGGTGTATTTCTTTTTGTAAGGCCTACCGGCCTTTACAAATTCTCCCTCATGGAGAAACCATCTTCTGGTTTTAAAAATGCACCAAGTGCTCTGGTACTATTTCAGTCACAGACACCCATGAGTGGTGTCTTAAATGTTTGGGCCCTGACCATTCGGTTCCGGATTGTCCATCCTGCTCTCTGATGTCCAAACGGGGCTTACAGAACCGAGCAGCTAAATTTCATGTGCTGTTTTCTGCAGATAATCCAGCATCAGCATCATCCAGGTCTTCATCTCCGGATGGATCTCAGGTAACCAAACATTCCTCGGGCAAGTCTTCAAGGGGCAAATCTCCCTCAAAGCAGAGAGAGGCCCTTGGGTTCGACCCTGAAGACCCTGCCCCAGCCAAACAACCCCGGTGGGAAGCTCCGGCTTCCAAAGCTCCTCCTATGGGGTTACAGGTTGACATCGATGGCACGGCCTCGACCGATCACCTGTTAGACTGCTCTGGGGTACCGGCTCAAACCGGTACCGACATCCAGGCAGTTGTGGCGTCAATGGGTACTACGGTACAATCCATGCAGCAGGCCATAATGGCTTTTATTAATGCTGCGACGCCCTCGGTACCGCAACTGTCGGTTCCGACCCCGGTTCCGGTACCACAACCGATACCGGTACCCAGAGCATCTACTTCCAGTAGAAGGCCGGTACCGGTTTTTGCTTCCTGCGATATTCTCGGTACCGACCCGGCTCCCGGTACGCCCGAGGTCGATACCGGTCGGTACCCGTATCAATCTCTGGAAGCAAGTAGGCGATACTTCGAGTCTTCTGAGGATGCCGATACCTCAGATGATTCTGATGAAGCATCCCTTATTCTTCCTGAGGAGCCTTCTTCCCCAAAGAGAAGAATGTCTCCTCCAGAGGACTTGTCCTTTCAGGACTTCATCTTGGAAGTTGCCAAGGGACTTTCCATTACAGTATCCTCTGAAAAGGAACCTAGAGCTCAAAAATTAGACATTTTAGGATACTCTAAGGTTCCCAAAGAGGCAGTCACCTTACCCATTCATAATATTCTCCAAGAACATTTTTATTTATTTATTTATAGTTCTTTTATACCGCACTCTTTTTCGTCAGCGCGGTTTACATTAAACAGAATACTCATTGCACGCAACAGACGGTAATGAGTTTACATATAACAGGCAAATACAACTAGGAATTTAACCATGGGAAACTTTGTACATATTTGTAAAAACTTTGTAAAACTTAGTACATATTTGTAAGTAACCTTTATACTTTGAGAAACTTTGTACATATTTGTAAATAAGAATCTATATACAAAGGATAGAATTTCTTAGTATGAGGTATTTACAATTTTTACTGTGCATTTTAGAAGGATGATAATGAGCCTTGGAAATGTAG
This sequence comes from Ichthyophis bannanicus, assembly GCA_033557465.1. Classification (NCBI taxonomy): domain Eukaryota; kingdom Metazoa; phylum Chordata; class Amphibia; order Gymnophiona; family Ichthyophiidae; genus Ichthyophis; species Ichthyophis bannanicus. Next base: position 820,786 of record CM066037.1, read on the forward strand.
AATGAAGAGGTGATGCTTTATGGCTTTTCTGAAATGCTTGAGGTCAGTAATAGCTCTTATGCTGGGGGGTAGGTTGTTCCAACATCTAGGAGCGTAGTATGCAAAGGCCCTATCTGTAGTTGAACGTTTGCATTTTGTGGCCTCAGGTGGTGTAGCTAGGGTGTTTGTCGCGGCTGACCTCCTGGCTCTGATGTCAGGGGTGGGATGGAGGAGTTTAGACATTGAAGAAGGAGCTAAAGTATTTATCACTTTAAATGTCATGAGAAGAGCTTTATATGCTATTCTGCAGTATATGGGGAGCCAGTGAAGCTCCATTAGGATGGGTGTTATATGTTCGCTCTTTGAAGCGCCATATAGTACCCGGGCTGCGGCATTCATTGCAAGTTGTAAAGTATTTAGGGTGTTTTTAGGAAGACCATGAAGTATTATGTTCGCATAGTCGAAGTGGGGTGTGATTATGGTTTGGAATATGGTTCTGAAGCTGTCTGGTTCAAGCATGTTTTTCAGATGTCGTAGGGTCCTTATCTTGAAATAAATGGTTTTCACCGTGCGGTTGATATGTTCTTTAAAGTCCAGGCGATGGTCCAGTATTTACTCCAAGGTATTTTATGGCGGGCTTGATTGGGAGGTCTGCATCTCGTACTTTTAGGGTCTCAGGGGGTGAGAATTCTCTGTTTTTAGTGACTATCAGTACCTCGGTTTTTTTATAGTTTATTCGCATATTCTGGGTTAGGAGCCAGTCTGCTATTGCGTTAAAGCAATCTACTAGTGTTGTGTAGTCTGGGAGCTTGACATTGATTGGTGTGAATATTAGCACATCATCAGCGTAGATCAGCGAGGATATGCCAAAGGACCGAGTGATGTCGCATATAGGCTGCATGTAAATATTAAATAGCAGCGCGGATAGGGATGATCCTTGCGGTACTCCTTGTTTTAATTGGAAAGATTGTGAGGTACCTGTAACAGTCCTGACGTGTTGTAAGCGATCTTCGAGATATGATTTGCACCATTGCCATGCTAGCCCGTGGATTCCTTTGTCATATAGACGGGTTAGTAGTATTTCATGGTCCACCGAGTCGAATGCTGCAGATATGTCGAGAAATATTAGGGCAAAGCCTTTCTTAATGTCGTCTAATCCACTGATGAGTGTGTTGGTTAATGTGGTTAACAGTGTCTCTACACCGTGGGCTTCCCTGAATCCGTGCTGACTGGGGTCGAGGGGGGAGGAGGTGTCTATGTGTTGTTGTATCTGATTGTTGGTTACTTTCTCGATTATTTTGGATAGCAGCGGTATACTAGATATCGGGCGGTATGATTCTTCCTTTGTTGGGTCTAGTTGGTTGTTCTTTAGCAACGGTCTTATAGAAGTCTGTTTTAGTGCCGATGGGAAGATGCCAGTTGAGAAGGACATCTTTATTATTTCTGCTATGACTGGGCTAAAGTCAGATCGCATAGTTCTTATCCAGTGCGCTGGGCATGGGTCGTTAGGAGCTGTGGTAGTATTCATTTTGACTATAATGTCTTCCACGTATTTAGCTGAGGGTGATGAGAGCTTTAGTAGTGGGAGAAATCGTACGTGTTGCTGGGGGGGACTTGGGGATGAAGAAGTTGTTGTTCTGATCGCTTTGGATTGTATAAAGTTGGCATATTTCTGCGGGTGTATGGGTTCCTGTTGAGGTGGTGATGGTTCTGTAGTTAGTGACTTTACTAGATTGAAGAGTTCACGAGGTTTATTTAGGGAGCGGTTGAGGAGTTCAGCGTGGTAGGTTTTTCTTGAGTTCCATATTGCTTCACGATGGGCCTGCAGGTGGGATAAGTATGTTTGTTGAACTGTTAAATTATGAGATTTACGCCATTTTCTTTCAAGCTTCCTCAAGATAGTAAGGGACTTCCTTAGATCTTGGGAGAACCATGGTGCAGATGGTTTCTTCACTATATTATTCTTTGTTGTTTGGTTTTTATGGGTTGGTGGTAGTATGGCATATTTGTTGATGGTTTCATTCCATGTGGTGACCATGTCATTGATGTTGGTAGAGGGTTGATTAAGTATTGGAAGTATATGTTTCTTGATTTCCTCTTCGTTGAGAGGTCTGAAGCGTGTGGAGTTTGTTGGTGAACGTTTAGTTGTGTCCGTTGATGGGTCCTTGTGTGCTGGTATTGTGAGTGTTATTAGGCTATGGTCTGACCATGGGACCGGAGTGATGGATAGGTCAAAATCATCATTTGCGGACGTGTAGGTGGGTGGAGCGAAGACAAGGTCGAGCATATTGCCACGTTGATGAGTGGGTTGATTTATGAGTTGATTGTAGTTGAGGTTTTTCATTGCATCTAAGAATGAGGTAGAAAGGGCAGTTTGTATGGAAGGGAGGTTGAAGTCGCCCATTAGCCAGTTAGGTTTATCCGGGTGTACTGGGTTGCAGGCTAGGTCAATTACGCTGGAAAGTTCTTCTGATGATGAGTTCGGTGTAATATATATAAGGTTGATGGTATTGCGGTTGTTATATATTGAGATAACGTCTAATTGTTTTGTGCTCTTGGTTGTGATTGTACGATATTGAAGGTCGGTCTTTGCTATTATGGCAACACCTCCTCCTCTTTTATTCGCTCTGTTACATGTGTAGGTGGAGTAATTAGGTGGTGTGAGTTGGTTTATTATAACTGAGTCAGAGTCAGAAAACCATGTTTCTGTGACCATTAGAATGTCTAGTTTTCGTTTGATTATTAGGTCCGAAATGGCTGGCCATTTTTTACGTGCAGATCTGGCATTTATGAGGGCGCATCTGAGTTCTTCTTGTTGAGGAACAGTTCTTCTTGTTGTTCTTCTTATGATGGATTTATGGGAGGCTCCTCTTACACTATCTCCACATTCTCGTCGGTTGGATACCATGTATCGGGTCCCTCCTTCTCCTGGTTTTCAAAAAACCCAGCTTCCTCACCATTCTATTGTGGTGAAGTCTGCTATGAAAAAGATTAAGTGTACCAAAAGGCACTCTTCTACCCCTCCAGGAAGAGAATGTAGAACTTTGGATGCTTTTGGCAGGAAAATCTTTCAAGCTAGTATGCTTATTGCCAGAATCAACTCCTACAGCCTCTATATGGCATGTTTCTAAAGGAGCTTGCTCTTAAGGTACAAGATTTTCTCCCCTTTATTCCAGAGGATAGAAAAGAGGAGTTCCTGCTTCTGTTAAAGCATATCCAAGATGTGTCAAAGTTCTCCAATAGGGCTGCCTTTGACTCTTTTGAGGGTGCTAGTAGAGCATCTGGCATAGCCATAGCTGCTCGTCGAATTGCTTGGCTCCAGGCCTCTGACCTGGAATCCTGGGTGCAAGATGGCCTAGGCAATTTACCTTGTACAGGGGAAAATCTCTTTGGCAAAGAGTGGCAAGTCAAAGCCATTCAAATGGATGCAGAGAATGCTGCTTTGGATAGACTCTCTAAGTCTACTTCACTCCCTGCCAAAAAGAAGTCTTTTAAGAAGTCTTTCTACAAAAAGCCTAGATTTGGTTCCAATGCTGGCCAGTCATCCGCTCAAGTTCGCTTTGTTCCTAAGCGACAGCAGACTAAACAGGCCAGAACAAAGCCTGCAGCAGCTGCTACGCTTCAACAGTCCCAACCCCCTCAGGGTTTTTGACTTACTTCTAGAGAACATACCCTTTCTGGCTCTGCAGCAACCAGAGCCTCTCACCATTCCAGGAAGGCTGACTCATTTTGCTCCCAGATGGGAACAGATTACATCAGAGCAGTGGACCCTCTCTATCATCAGAGAGGGATACAAACTGCATTTTTCCAGCCTTCCTATCTATCCCAGGGTGAGACATTTCATCTCTCCTACACCTGTTGGATCAGGAGGTGAATACCCTGCTTGCCCAAGGGGCAATAGAACAGGTTCCCCTCCTCCAACAGGGCTCAGGGTTCTACTCCCCCTATTTTCTGATACCAAAGAAAACAGGAGGACACAGACCCATCCTAGATCTGAGAGAATTAAACAAATTCCTGTGCAAGGAAAAATTCAAAATGCTTTCTCTGGGTATTCTCCTTCCTTACCTTCAGAGTCAGAACTGGCTTTGTTCTCTAGACCTAAAGGATGCGTACACACATATACTCATCCACCCATCCCACAGAAAATTCCTCCGATTTCTGTTCCAGGGAAAACATTTCCAGTACAGAGTACTCCCCTTCGGTCTAGCCTCTGCTCCAAGAGTGTTCACAAAATGCATGTCAGTAGTGGCTGCATTTCTACGCTCTCAGGGAATCTTTGTCTTCCCATACCTAGACGACTGGCTCATCCGAGCTCCATCTCAGTCTCAGGCTCAGACTTCCCTGGACCACACCATCTGCATTCTGCAGTATCTGGGACTTGTCATCAATCTGCCAAAGTCTCAACTCACCCCTACTCAATCCCTAGAATTCATAGGGGCCTGGTTAGATACCACCACAGCAAGGGCCTATCTTCCCCAGGCACGTTGCCACCGGCTAGTGCACCTGGCCTCTCAGATTCAGTCCAGAACTCACTTGACTGCCCGAGAGATGTTACAATTGCTAGGCCACATGGCCTCCACAGTTCATGTGGTGCCTTATGCTCGCCTGCATATGAGAGCAGCTCAATGGACTCTGTCCACTCAGTGGACCCAAGCATCAGGAGCTCTCTCCGACCAAATAGAAACCTCCAAACGTCTCTTTGGGTCTCTCCAGTGGTGGATGTCCATTCAAAACCTGTTGCTGGGGTCCCCCTTCCAACCGCTACCACCCCAGGCATCCCTCACTACAGATGCCTCCCAGACAGGCTGGGGAGCTCATCTTCAAGACCTCTCCACTCAAGGCCTTTGGTCTCCGCAGGAGACTGCCCTTCATATCAACCTTCTGGAGCTTCGAGCAATTTTTCTTGCTCTCAAGGTCTTTCATACCCTCCTTTACAACAAGACAGTGCTTGTTCATACCGACAATCAAGTAGCCATGTTCTAGAAACATAGAAACATAGAAATATGACGACAGAAAAAGACCACATGGCCTATCTAGTCTGTCCTTCCATAACAACTACAACAGTCCACTTTACGTAAACAAACAAGGAGGGACTGGCTCTCTGTCGCTTTGCAACGAAGCTCTCAGACTGTGGGCCTTCGCCAGAGAGCATCAAATCCATCTCCTGGCAGTATATCTCCCAGGAATTCAAAACTCTTGGGCAGACACACTCAGCCGAGTTCTGCTTCCACACGAGTGGTCCCTGCACATGGATCAGGTACTCAGAATCTTTCAGAAATGGGGAACCCCGGACATAGACCTCTTTGCAAGTCCGTGGAATGCCAAACTTCCCCGGTTCTGTTCCAGAACTCCATGTCAGGGGGTTCAGGCCAGGGATGCCTTCCTCCTTCATTGGGGTCAGGGCCTCCTATATGCCTTTCCACCCATTCCTTTGATTCCCAAGACTCTGTTCAAACTGCAGAGGGATCACGGATCTATGATCCTCATAGCTCCACGCTGGCCACGCCAAGTGTGGTTCCCTCTACTTCTGCATCTCTCCCAGGGTCCCTCCCTAGACCTGGGAGCTGCTCCAGACCTTCTGTCTCAGGAGGAGGGGACTTTGTGGCACCCAAACCCCAAGTCCCTCCACCTCAGAGCATGGTTACTGAAGGCCTAGACCTTCAAGACTTAAATGTCTCTCAACAAGTGAAAGATATCCTCCATGCTTCCAGAAAACCTTCCACAAGGCGTTCTTATGCTTTTAAATGGAAGAGATTTTCCATTTGGTGTGCTCAAAAGGATCTTGATCCTTTTGCTCTTCCTATCAATTCTCTATTGGAATATCTCCTGCATCTCTCCAATGCAGGCCTTAAATCAAATTCAGTAAGGGTCCATTTGATTGCTATTGCAGCATCCCTCAAGCCTTTCAATGGACAATCTATTTCCTCTCATCCTCTTATTGCAAGATTCATGAGAGGCCTAACTTTAACTAAACCTCCCATTAGGCCTCCTCCGGTGGCATGGGACTTAAACTTGGTTCTTGGTCAGCTTATGAAGCAACCTTTTGAACCCTTAGCCACTACCTCCTTGAAATTTCTTTCCTGGAAGGTTATTTTCCTCATTGCAGTCACTTCAGCTCGTCGCATCAGTGAGCTGCAAGCCTTAGTGGCGAATCCACCCTATACAAGGTTCCATCATGATAAGGTAGTCCTTCGGACAAATCCACACTTTATGCCTAAAGTGGTTTCACCTTTTCATCTTACTCAAGAGGTATATCTACCTGTCTTCTTTCCAGCTCCTCATGCATCCAGTGCAGAGCGGAACCTTCATACTCTAGATTGTAAAAGAGCTCTTGCCTTTTACCTCCATAGGACTCAGCCACATCGAAAGTCTTCCCAACTTTTTGTTGCTTTCGATCCTTCTCATTTGGGACTTCCAGTCTCAAAACGAACACTTTCCAATTGGATTGCTCAGTGTATTTTGTTTGCTTACCAGAGTAAAAACATTTCTCTGGAGGGCCATGTCACAGCTCACAATGTGAGAGCCATGGCCACCTCTATGGCTCATCTTCACTCTGTATCCATAGATCAGATCTGTTGAACAGCCACGTGGGCCTCGGTTCATACCTTCACAGCCCATTACTGCTTGGATAAGGACTCCCGCCGGGATGCCTTATTTGGTCAGGCTGTCCTCAAACACCTGTTCCATTCTTAAACAACTCCTGCCCACCTTCCCTTAATGGATGCCTGAGATCCATCGGAAGATGAAATACCTACGGAGGGGATCTCCCAGGCATCTCAGCTAGGGAGTCCCCATATGTGAGGACTCATTCCTGCTTGTTCCTGGAGATAGCACAGTTACTTACCTGTAACAGGTGATCTCTGGGAACAGCAGGAATAGTCCTCACAACCCACCCACCTCCCCTAGGAGTTGTATCTCTTTCTCTTCCTTTCCTCTCTCTATTGTCTCAGCTTTAAACTCGAACTGAGGAGAGTTGGTCAGGAAGGCGGGAAGGCAGCGCGCATGCGCTGTGGGAAGCCCCAAAAGCTTTCCTTTTGGGAAGCTGGGGAGCTTTCCCGCGCAGGCTCCGTCGGTACCGACGTACCCATATGTGAGGACTATTCCTGCTGTTCCTAGAGATCACCTGTTACAGGTAAGTAACTGTGCTTTCCCAGCCATTGTTCAGTTGATGGAGCTTAGGTATCTGTTAAAGCAAAAGAGAGAGAGACCTACCAAAGTATCAGCCTGTTTCCCAGCTGTCTTTCAGAGAAAAAGCAGTTAACCTCTTTGAAGTGTGTTCTAAATGTGCTGTTCCAAGTCCCTGTGTGTAGCTAATTGAGTACATGCCCTATAAAGCAAGACTGTTCACTTGGGCTAGGTGGGAGTTGGGGAATAGGGAAGAAACTAACACCTGATGAGGTGTCAGTAGCTTCAAAGAGCTGAGAAAGATACTAAAAGCAGAGTTTTAAACCTATACCACTAAAGTACCAAAAAGAATGTAACTTTGTTTTAAAAATGTACCAAAACCCTTTTAAGTACTCTCAGGCAGAGAGAGCTAGTAATTTAAAAGCCATGCACGCTTACCTTTGCTTGAAATGTAGAGCCCCTGTTAGGAATGCCTCAACTGTGCAAGGCTCTGAAGACTGAATGCATCATCCTCTTCCCATGGATCCCAGGTATCCTCAAAGTCCAAGCAGAAGTCCGCATCGAAGTTGGACAAAACCTCCAGAGGTATTTCTTGCTCAAAGTGTCAAGATCCCTCGGGCGTTGTCACAGAGGTGTATTGCCAAAATGAAAGTACCCCGGCTCACAAAAACCTACCGTATAGCTAAATCACAAAAATCAAAAACTATGTTTTAACATTTTCTTTTTGTCGGAATAACCAAGCAAGAGAGAGCAGGATTTTACCCACCCCTCGCCGTGGTCAGTCCTTTTTAATAATTTTTAAAATGCTTGAACACTTATCTTATTCACTTCAACTCAGCCAGCATAGAATTCCAAAGACACAACGTGCCACGTTTCGAGCCATCCATCGGTGGCCCTGCATCAGGTGAAGTTTGTTGAATCCCAGAAAGTTGGCTTTATAATGAAAATCTTTGCATACACGGAAGATCATTTGGCTAAGTTAAGGCAGGGCCAGTCTCTTTTTGATGGTCCTGCAATGACGGAAGCTATACCTTCTACCATTTTGGAATTAAAAGATCTCCATAAACGTTTGATCAGAGCACAACTTCATGGTTTAGCCATGACGCAATATTTAAAGTCCCATATTATTCCCCGGGGCTTACGGATGTTTAAAGCGCCTCGACAATTTACTGATGATACAGCGTTTTTGGCCCGTTGGAATGCCATTTTGAATAAATGCAGTTTTGATATTATTGCATTATTAGTTGAGCGCTCAATGCAGGAACAAGAGCAGTTGACTAAACAGACCGTTGAGTTGAAAGCAAAGGTCTTGGAGACTCAGGATGCTTCTCAATTTCAGACTCAATGGCAGGAGACAGTGAAACAACTTGATTCTTTTCGGGATCATGTTCGTGGTCTTAAAATACGCAAGTTCCGATGTGATAAATCGGACTATGACAATAATAGTGTGTATAAATGGATGTCCTCAACTGGTCAGTTTGTGGCCCCTGCGAAGCAAGTTTCTTTTGCGGTGAGCTCAGAGGATTCTACGGACTCCGAGGGGATGGAATCCAGACGCGGAGGCCACCAGTCTCGCCCGGCATTTACAGAGGAGGTTTCCTCTCGACGGGGTCGTCGATCGCGACGTCAGTATTAATACCAACAGGATTTTTGGGAAGGTCCCGAGACCCGGTCCCGAACTCGGAATCAGTAGTGTTTAATCTGTCTGGCAGGTCTCTCACTTCCCCCCCAGATGCAGTTGCTGGAAATGGGACTATTATTTATCCCGACCTCTCGTTATAATGGTTTTGAGATGCGGGTGGCACTCTATCGATTTTTCCGCAAATTGCTGGTTTCATTATATTTTTCTCAACAGGGTTTAGCAGGGGGTGATTTATCGGTCATTTCCGGTTCGTCACGCTGGCTTCCACCTGGGGCAATTGATCCTGTTATATCAACATTCCAGGATCTGGTTCTTCAGGATTTACTAGAATTGGAGACAAATATGCCTGTCCCTTACTCAAATCTTTCACGGGAGCATTTTCAAGCACTGCGGGATTTTGCAAAATCTGATTTGATTATCCGTCGTGCGGATAAAGGGGGAGCGATTGTGGTGATGTCCCCCGATCAGTATCATCTTGAAATTCAGAAACATCTTCAAAATCGTGTACACTATCAGCCCCTTCTAAAGGATCCGACAATGGAATTGTTACAGAAGATAACGTCCCTTATGATGGAAGCTAGACAAAATGGGTGGATTACGGGACGGGAATTTCGGTTTTTGATAAATTCAAATCCTAAGATTCCAGTTTTTTATTTGGTCCCTAAGATCCATAAGGATGTTCACCACCCCGCGGGACGACCCATAGTGTCTTGTCGGGATTCTTTATTGGAGCCTCTCTCCAAATTCTGCGATGTATTTCTACAGCCTGCAGCATCCAAGGTTTCCTCTTACATTCGGGACACTGGGGATTTCCTTACACAATTGTCAGCGTGCACCGATTACTTGGCATATATGTACCTGGTATCCTTGGATGTGCAAGCACTCTACACGAATATTGATCAACGTGCAGTACTCCAATGTCTGGCTGCATATCCGCTGGATCTTCCAACAAGGATTCCTCGGTCCTTTTTGTTAGCCATGTTGGATTTGGTTTTGAATGGTAATTATTTTCTGCACGATTGTGTTTTTTATCTGCAGATATTTGGTATTGCCATGGGGGCCACGGTGGCCCCCTCGATAGCAACCATATACATGGCTGAGTTTGAGGATAAATATATATACACTTCCCCTTTGTTCCAACATGTTATGTTCTGGCGTCGCTTCCTGGATGATGTATTTTTTCTTTGGTCTGGGTCTCAGATGGAATTGGAGACCATTGTGCATTCTCTGAATGAGCATTCCCCGCATATTCAGTTTACTGCTATGTTTGACAGACGATCCATTCAGTTTTTGGATCTTACTGTTTTTTTGTCGCCAGAAGGCATCACTACGACGCTTTTCCGTAAGCCGGTTCAACGGAATACATTGTTGAAGTTCTCCAGTTTTCACCCTGTGCCATTAAAGAGGGGTCTTCCATTTGGTCAATTTTTGAGCCTCCGTCGCAACTGTTCATCACTGGAAGATTTTCATAAGCATGCTGGAGATCTACAGCATCGACTGTTGGCCAGGGGGTACCCTCTTTCTTTGATAAGAAAAGCATACAAGCGGGCTCGGTTTTTACATCGAGAGTGGTTGTTTTTTCCCCGCTCTCAACCTGATGATTTGGAGGGGGAGGCCTTTACTGGTATTTTTCCATATCTCCTCGGAGTTCCTAAAGTGATAAATATCATGCGCCGGTTTTGGCCGGTGTTATCTGTTCACCCTTTTTTCTCTGGTAAACGATTGAGGGTGGCCTACTCACGGGCGCCGAATCTCCGCGATCGCATAGTCAAGTCTTCCTGGCCTTCTGATCGCCCTCCTATTTCTCATGACAATCCGGGCCACTTTACATGTGGCTCCTGTATTTATTGTGCAATGGCGATAACTGGACCAACTTGGCAGAATATTTCTACCTCCATCATTTATAGCTCTCATTGGCGCACTACGTGTGATTCATCCTTTGTTGTTTATCTAATCATATGCCCTTGTGGGTTATTTTATGTGGGTCGTACTACTCGCCAAATCAAGATTCGCCTGGGGGAGCATGCTTCTCGTCTAAGAATGAAAACAGTTTCGGCACCTATGGTGATTCATTGCCTTCAAGAAAAACATCTTTTTCATCAATTGCGATGGCGAGTTTTGGATCATATTCCTAAGGATCCCCGAGGGGGTGACCGAATTGGAAAATTACAGCGCCTTGAGCAGTGATGGATATTTCAATTAGATACTGTTTCGCCTCGTGGACTCAATGCCTCTGTGGAATGGCAGACAATATTATGATGTGTTTCTGGTAATAACTGACAGTAATGGGATTCCCTGGCAGTGGGTTTTCCCTCTATTCTTTATGCTTGCCACGTTCAGAAGATCGATTGGTTGCATGATCTCCACGTATGCAGTGACGTCACACGCCATCTATATAAAAAAGCCTAACCGTTGGGTTTTCATTATAAAGCCAACTTTCTGGGATTCAACAAACTTCACCTGATGCAGGGCCACCGATGGATGGCTCGAAACGTGGCACGTTGTGTCTTTGGAATTCTATGCTGGCTGAGTTGAAGTGAATAAGATAAGTGTTCAAGCATTTTAAAAATTATTAAAAAGGACTGACCACGGCGAGGGGTGGGTAAAATCCTGCTCTCTCTTGCTTGGTTATTCAGACAAAAAGAAAATGTTAAAACATAGTTTTTGATTTTTGTGATTTAGCTATACGGTAGGTTTTTGTGAGCCGGGGTACTTTCATTTTGGATTTTGTGTTTTGCCCTGTGCTAGGGTTCTTTTTTTGACAGAGGTGGATTGGCCTGCTAAACAGCCCTGACAGGAGACCCTGTTCTCTAAAGCCATCGAGGGGTCCCAGGATGCTCCCGAGGCCTCGACCTCCAGAGAGCTACTGGTGCCGTGCTCTGGAATGGTAGTGCAAATACCCACCAGTGATACCCAGGCATCGAAAACCTTAATGGACCAGCGCATACTGGCCATCTAGCAGAGCTTAGCAGCTCTCCTGGCAGCCTCTGTACCTATCAAGCCATTGGCTACAGGCACCGCCCCGACAATACCGGTTCCCATACTGACATCGACATTGGTTCTGGGCACGGCATCAGGGCTGCTCCAGATGACATTGACATCTCTTCCACCCATGCCCTCTCTTGAAACTATCACCAATAGCAGTACCAAACCCAAGCGGCTCACTGAGGCCGATACCTTGGAGCATCGGTACTGGCATTTAGCTTCGGGCGAACGCCGTGCTCATCGCTATTTTGAATCTTCCAATTCCTCCGTTTCGGATGTATAGTCACTCGATTCTCAGGAGCCCTGGGACCTTCCCTCAGATCCTTCCCCACCTCAACAGTGACGTATGTTGCTTCCGGAAGATATGTTCTTCCAGGAATTCATTCGAGACTTAGTTAAGGGTCTCTCTATCATGGCAACATCGGAGAAGGAGCCAAGGGCAGAGGAATTAGAGATCTTCCAATACCCAACAGCACCGAAATAGGCAGCCACTCTGCCTGTGCACTGCATCCTTCATGATCTTATGCTCCGTATGTGGGAGACTCCCCTCACGGCCTCACCTCAGTCGACATCTCGATACCATGTATCCGAGTACTGGAATGTCCCGGCTTCCAAAAGTGACAACTTCCTCACCACTCCATGGTGGTCGAATCAGCGCGCCGAATCAAAAGCTTGAAAACTCACTTCTTTAATCCTCCAGGTCGAGAATCAACAACTCTTGACCACTTTGGGCGTCAATACTTTCAGGCATCCATGTTCTCGGCTAGGATCAACTCCTATATCCTCTATATGTGGATGTTCCTCAAAGAAGTGTCCAGGGATTACGAAGCCTTCGCTCCTATCCTCCCAGATGACAGCAGAGCAGATTATCTTGCCCTAGTCAAGCATAGCCAAAATGTTTCGGTGTTCGTCCGTAGGGCTATCTTTGATGTTTTTGAATGCACAAGCAGAGCCTCAGCAATATGCATTTGTGTACATAGAATTGCATGGCTTCAATCCTCAGATCTTGGAACAGTGGGTTTAAGATCAGCTGGGCAGCATACCTTGCACAGGCGAAAACCTCTTTGGCAAAGACTGGCAAGATCAGGCCTCTCAGAGTCATAAACTCTGAAGAAGACTGTCCAGAACAACAGCTGACCCTGCTAGGAAAAAGACAACTGCAAAGACGTTTTTCTACAATAAGAAGAGTCTACTCTTCTCATCCTCCTCCTCAGTACCAGGGTCAAGCCCCACAGAAGAGGCAGCAGCCTCCTAAGCAACAGAAGAAGCCACAGGTGGCTAAATCTCAACCAGCTCCACAGCCACAATCTGCTTCTGTTTTTTGACTCTTTCTTCTGGAGGACCCCCATCTCCTCCACATAGCAGGCAGACTGTGTCACTACGCCCACAAGTGGCACCTCAGAGCAGTAGACACTCACTCTAGGAAGAGTACAGACTTCACCTGCAAACTCTGCCTCCCTCCAAATGCAACCTCCAGTCACTGCTGTCCTACAGGACAAGTTGCGCTCTCTTCTGTCTCAGGGCGCCATAGAAGATGTCCCAACATCCCAACAGGGAATGGCTTCTACTTCCATACTTTCTCATTCCAAAGAAAACAGGGAGGATACAGGCCCAGTCTGAACCTCAGAAACCTTAACAAGTTTCTAGTCCTCAAAACGTTCGATGATCTCTCTTGGGACTCTTATTTCCTACCTCCAGAGTCAATACTGGCTCCATTTTTTTAGATCTAAAAGAAGCATACACACATATCCTCATCCATCCAGGACACGGGAAATTATGCTTCACCTTTCAAGGAAAACATTATCAATATAGAGTTTTTCCCTTAGGATTTGTCTCTGCTCCAAGAGTCTTTGTAAATGCATGGTGGTCGTGGCCGCATATCTAAGATCTCTGGCGAAATTCATCTTCCCTTACTTAGATGACTGGCCCATAAAGGCAGACACCTCCAAGAGGTACTTCTTTCCTTGCATCGTACCATCACAATACTACAAAACTTGGGATTTGTCAGAAACTTCCCAAAATCCCAGCTTAATCCAACTCAAAAACTAGTTTATCAGAGTCCGACTAGACATCCAGCAGTCCAGGGCATTTCTGCCCCAGCTCCGTTGTGCCCGTCTAATCAAACTAGCATCCCAGACACTTCTTCGAGACCATTTGACAGCCCAAGAGATATTGCAGCTCCTTGAGCACATGGCCTCTACAGTACATGTCGTTCCATTTGCCCGACTACATATGCAGACAGCCCAGTGGACTTCGCCTCCCAGTGGAAGCAGGCCTCAGGTTGTCTCTGGGACAGGATCCAAGTCGATGCCCATCTAATCACATCCCTTCAGTGGTAGTGTTCTCCAGAAAACCTGCTCGTAGGGTCACCTTTTCAGATGCTTCCACTTCAATGCACCCTGGTGACGGATGCCTCCAAGCTGGGTTGGGGAGCCCATCTGGGCAACCTGACTACACAGGGGCTCTGGACAACGCAAGAGTCACAACTCCAAATCAGTCTCCTAGAACTTTGTGCTATCTCGAATGCCCTTCGGGTGTTTCAACACCACCTCAGAGCACAAGTCCTAGTCAGGACGGACAATCAGGTTGCCGTGTTTTATGTGAGCAAACAGGGAGGAACAGATTCTTGAGCTGTCTGCGACGAGGCGATACACCTCTGGTCCTTTGCCATTGCTCATCAAATACACCTCCAAGCTGTGTACCTCCTAGGGGGAGTCCAATGTCTTGCAGAGAGACTGAGTTTCATTCTTCTTCCCCACAAATAGTCTCTCCATCTGGACATAACATCCTACATCTTCCAGATTTGGGGAACTCCAGAAATAAATCTGTTCATAACTGCGCAAAATGCCAAGCTTCCTTGCTTCTACATAAGAACTGTGACATCCACCAATCATCAAGTGGATGCCTTCAATCTACACTGGGGTCCGGGCCTGCTTTGTGCTTTCCCTCCTATACCCCTCATTCCCAAGATGCTTTTCAAGCTTCAGTCCAACAAGGGTTCCATGATTCTCATAGCCACTCACTGGCTGTGCCAACCATGGTTCCCACTACTACTACGTCTGACTCAGCAGACTCATCCTCTGTGATTGGGATATGCATGAGATCTCCTCTCCCAGGACAACGGCTCACTTCTACATCCTAATCCACAGTCCCTTCCTCAAGCTTGGCTGCTGAGAGCATAGCTTTACAAGTCTTTGACTTACTCAAGGGTTAAGGAGATCCTTTTGACTTCTAGAAAGCCCTTCGCCAGACTTCATACACTTTTAAGTAGCGTAGATTCTCCGTCTAGTGTTCCTAGAAAGATCGCAATCCTATTTCTGCTCCAGTGGAATCACTCCTCCAATATCTCCTTCACCTGTCCCCGACAGGTCTAAAGACAAACTCAGTGAGAGTCCACCTTAGTGCCATTGTGCCCTCTCACCATCTACTTATTGGACAGCCCACTTCCACACAACCGCTAGTAGCGTGTTTCATGAGAGGTCTCCTGTTGTCCAAAACCGCCCATTAAGCCACCTCCAGTGGCTTGGGACTTCAGTGTCATTCTAGTGCAGCTTCTCAAGCTGCCCTTTGAACCATTAGCCATAACTTCACTAAAGTTCCTGTCTTGGAAAGTACTCTTCCTAATGTCCTCATCTCAGCTAGACATATTAGTAAGCTTCAGGCTTTGGTGGTGGACCCACCCTATACCTGGTTCCACAAAGTGAGTGTCGTCCTTTGGAGTCACCAACACTTTATGCCAAAGGTGGTGTCCCCCTTCCGTTTAAACCAGTCCATTTACCTTTTATTTTTCTTTCGTAAACTGCATGCATCTAGAGCGGAAGCAACTCTGCACATTCTTGACTGACAACCGGTGTTGACTTTTTCTCCAAACAATTTGAGATCATCGTAAAGCCTTGCTGTTATTTATCTCATTTGACCCCAGTCACTTGGGATTACTTGTTTCTAAGCGTATGCTCTCAAGATGGATAGCGGACTGCATTTCATTTGCCTATGACAAAGCAGGACTCTCCCTGGAAGGGCATGTCACTGCTCACAATGTTTGCGCCATGGCCACCTCAATGACAAACCTGTGCTTAGTAGCCATTGATGAAATTTGAAAAGCAGCAACTTGGTCTTCCATCCATACCTTTGCTGCCCATTATTGTCTGTACAAGGATGCCTGTCAGGATGCCATCTTTCAAACTTAGATGCAACTCCTACCCTCTATCCTGGACTTACCAGGCATGTGTAATTTGCATTAATACATTCTTCCATTTAGCTGCAATTATAAATAACAATAAATGCAAGCAGTTTATCTTCCATGGTATCTGCATTTTTATTTGGCATTGAACAATTTAATTTTATGTTACAAAGATTTAACATTTTACATAAAGAGTGGTTATTCCTCTGGTAGTCTGGGAATTAAGAGTGTAAAGATTATTGCATTATCTGGAGGGGATATAGAATTGATGATTCTCCGGGAACAAGCAGTAAGTCAGCCTTCACATATGGGTAATGTTGGCACCATCAGAGCCCTCGCAGAAGCATGTCCCCCAGCTTTTCAAAGAAAGCCTTTAGGAGATGCTACCACGCATGCGTGGTACTCTTCCCGCCCAAGGGTGCCATCTTGCTCAGTCTCCTTTTTTCCGTTTATGCCCTTCAGACTTTTGTCTGGTTTTCCCCAGAAAAAGTAGATTTTTTTTTTCTCAACCTGAGTTTCATGCTATCTCCGGTTTTGCACCAGTACTCTTCCCGCCACCCGAGCCCACTGTTTCGGTTTTATAAATTTTTTCCTCTTTGGTGCCTTTGCGCCCTTTTTCCAGCTGGCAGCTCCGCAGGTCTTCGACCTCCTTGGGATACTTTTTTCCCCCATGGCTACCAGTGGGTTCAAGAAGTATGATCGGTATGCCAAAATCATATCTTATTGATACACACGACTGCTGGATGTGCTGCCTAGGGCTGGACCATGACCCCGCGGCTTGCGGTCTTTGCAAAACGTTATCCACCAAGGCGCTCAAGAGCCGCCAGCAGCAGCACGATAAATTTTTCCTGGAGTCCACTGTGCCTCCAAAATCCAAGGCCGCCTCTGAAGCCATGGAATTCCATAGCTCACTTGCGGATCCCGGTTAACACTGCTGCTGCTCAGAAGGGGGGGGGGGGGGTGTCTCACTTGAGGGTACATGACAAGAAGAAAACCTCAAAGACAGCGTCCCTGGATGGCTCCGACAGCTCTGGTAAGCCCCGAGCCAGGTCCCGCAGTCCACGATGCTTGTCCAAGGGATCGAAGCGGGAGCGGCCTACCAAGGTCCTCTGGAAGGAATCAACAGATCGGCCTCGGACTCCAGAACCTATCCTCGTTGAGGATTCCCTCTCGGGGGAACCTGTGCAGGGCCCTCGTTCCTCAGTGCCCATGCCGATGGCTGTGGAGCCCTCTGGACTCAAAATCAGAATGGAGGCCCTGGAGCGCAGTCTCTCTGCTTTCATGGACCAGCAGCGGCATTCTTATCTGGTACTACAGGTTCTTCTGCCCAGACCACCAGGCCATCGATGTCGAGGATGTCCCCGGAGGCCGAGCCAATCCATACGGCCATCAGTCGATTCTCAGGCGAGGTGTTAATCTGGCTCCCATTCGATGGGATTGAGATTCTCCCCATCTAGCGTGCACGGCACGAGCCGCGGGGCCTCCAAGAGATGCAGGCAGTGCTCAGGCCTGGAGCCCGTGGGACACCCTTCACTCGAGTCTTCGACAGACTAGTCGGAATGGGAGACATGACGAGGAGTCGTTGGACACTCGTCGTCACCGTGGCATCCCCTCGGACTCTCCTCCCTCCAAGCCCCGGCGTCTGTCCCCGTCAGAGGATATGGCATTTATCAATTTCTTGCGGGACATGTCAAAGGCCTTAGTGTTCCCGATGGAATCAGAATAGGACCCTCGGACAGAGTAGTCAGAAATCCTCCAATATGAGGCTCCTCTGAGGGAATTGCTCACAGTACCCATTCCACCCATATGTTGGAAACACTGGCATCGGTGCCGGTTGTGAGCAAGCAACTTGACTCAATGTATCGGGTCTGCTGGAGCCCTCGCTTCCAAAAGGCACAGCTGCTTCATAACTCCATGGTGGTGGAGTCTGCCATGTGTCAGCTGAAGAGCCAAAAGAAGCACTTCTTGGTGCCCCTGGGTAGGAAGGCCCACACCTTGGATGCTCTTGGCAGAAAGTGCTACCAGGGCTGGATTCAGGCCCATCAGCTGTACATGTGCATGTACCTGAGAGATCTGGCGAAGGAACTCACTGGGTTCTCAGCTGGTCTCTCCGAGGAACCCCTGCAGTGGTTTAAGAACCTGGCCAAAGCCGTCCGTGGGTCCTCCAAATTTATCTGTCGATCAGCCTATGACGGCTTCATATCGGTGACTCAAGTACATATGTATATAGTTTCCCTGTTGCTCCAAGTTTAATCTCCTGTTACAATGTAAGCACAGAACAGTCTTCTGACTGTGCAACCTTTGTTATATGTAAACCGCACTGATAACAAATAGCGCGGTATATAAAAGTTGTTAAATAAAATAAATAAATAAGTAGCAGCAGTGGGCATCGCGGCCCGACACCAGGCTTGGCTACAGTCTTCTGACCTCGAGCAATGGGTTCATGACAAATTGGACGATGTCCCATGCCAAGGAGAGAACCTCTTTGAGAAACCCATGACGGAAAAGGCTGCCGAGTTGGAGACCGAGTTCATGACGAGGACCAGGCTCTCCAAAAAGACCACTGCCCCTCCCCCATGGTAGGGCATGGGTAAAAAGCCCTTTTATCCAAGGAAAGGGCTGCTTACAAAAACAACCCACGTTTTCAGGCCTCCCCAGCAGGGTCAGCAGGCCAAGGGACATGGTCAGGGCCCTCGTAAGCAGAAGGCTCCCAAGCCCCAGGCATCGGCTCCAGCCCTGGCCCAGCCAGGGTGGAGATTTTGACTTCTTGGGCAAAGCCTCTCTACCCCAAGGAGGACAGCAGCCCACAGGGAGACGTCTAATCCTGTATGCCCACAGGTGGCCAGCCATCACCGCCGATTGGGCGCTCCAGATGGTCAGGGAGGGCTACCTCCTCCTTTCTTCCCGGGAGAGTCCCCCAGGCCTCTCCTTCACCGGGACCTCCTATTGAAGGAACTCGCAGGCCTTCTCGAGGGCAAAGTGGTAGAACCAGTAACCGAGCATCTTAGGTGCAAGGGGTTCTACTCCAGGTATTTTCTCGTGCCAAAAAGAACAGGGGGGCCTAAGGCCCATCCTGGACCTGCACAACCTGAACAAATTCCTGGTGAGGGAGAAGTTCAAGATGCTCTCCCTTGGAACATTGCTACCTTACCTCCAGCAGGGAGACTGGCTATGCTCCTTGGATCTGAAGGATGTCTATACCCACATCCTCATTCTACCCCAGCCATAGGCATACCTTCACTTCATGGGGGCGGCCACTACCAGTATAGTATACTATCCTTCGGCCTGGCCTCTGCCCCCAGGGTCATCACCAAATGCCTGCCACCTTCCTCCATCTTTAAGGGATATTTGTCTTTCCCTACCTGGATGACTGGCTCATAAAAGGAGGCGTGACCACAGAAATGCAGCAGGCCACAGCACGAAACATGCAGGTCTTACATCATCTGGGGTTCGTGATGAACTACCCCAAATCCCACCTCCTCCCGAAGCAATTTCTGGAGTTCATAGGGGCAAAGCTTGGACACTCTTCAGGCAAAGGCCTTCCTTCTCCTGGACCGGAAAGACTGTCGCAGGGCAGTGGCTGTAGATGTGCAACACTGTCTCTCAGTGTCAGCTCAGCTTGTACTGCGCTTACTCATACACGTGCCCTCTACAGACCATGCCACCCCAGATGCCTGTCTGCACATGAGGGACGCTCAATGGTGCCTTCAGGACCAGTGGACACAGGCCACGGGCCATCTCCAAGACAGATTCTTAGTGACCCACCAGCTGACGGAATCTCTGACTTGGTGGTAAAATTCCACAGCACCTGCAGGTGGAGATGCCCTTCCAAACCTCAAGCCCTCTTAAGAGTCCTCACTAAGGACGCCTCCCTGCTGGGATGTGGAGCCCACTGCAAAGAACTCTGCACCCAGGGCAACCGGTCACAAGCCGAGGGCAACCAGCAGATCAACCTCCTGGAGCTTCGGACAATATATCTCGCCCTGAGGGAGGAGTGGCTCAGTGGTTGGGACAGGTTACCTCAGGCCGGAGGGACTGGGGGTCTCTAGTCCCATGGCCGCTCCTTGTGGCCTTGGGCAAGCCACTTAACCCTCCATTGCCTCAGGTACACTTAGATTGTGAGCCCTTCGGGGACAAGGGAATAAAAAAGTACCTGTTAGTATATACATGTAAACCACTCTGATACGTAAGTAAAGGGCGGTATATCAAATGCCTAAAACCATAACCATAAACCTCTGAGCATTCTGCTACCTCCTGAGGCACCAGCCCGTGCTGATCCAAACAGGCAATCAGGTGGCAATGTTCTATGTGAGCAAGCAGGGGGGCACAGGGTCCTCTAGCTACACGAGTGGCAGCAGGACCCCAGAGTAGCCACCTGTCTTTTCCGTCTCTGGGGGACCACATGGGTGGATCTCTTTGCCAACCCGGATAACTATCAGTTCCTGTTCGTGTAACCAGGCTAGTCCCGGACCTCTGGGTTCCCTATTTCATCCAGCAGCTTTGGAGACTGAGAAAACTCCTCCTCTTTTTTATGATGTCACTGGTATATCCATTCAGGATCTGCCTCCTGCCATCAGTTACCTCAGTCTCCAAGCAGCTTGTGAGATAGGAGCCCGGAGTTCCGGGCTCACTGGAGAGACAATTAAGTTAATTTTGGGATAGATTTCACAGTGTCTTACCTGATTTTTCTTACTAGGGAGGGCAGCCCTTGATTGAAAGGACTGTTTCTTTAAGAGATCTCTTGCAGGCGTCTCGCTTCTCTTTTTCCCTGCACTCTCCCCTCCCCCCCCCTTCTTTCCCCAGCTTGCATCTTTTCAGCATCGTTGTATCAGATTTCCCTTATTTAGGGGTCTCTGGGGATATTTTCTTTTCCTGCACACTGCCGATGGGAGCGAATCTCAGGCCAGCCTAGCCAGCGCCACACAGAAGGCTGCCTGTAAGTGCGCTGGCAGGCTCGGGGCGATCCTTCCTGCGTTCCCCGGAGCAGACTGCTTGTGGAGCCAGTCTTCCTCCGTGGATGCTGCTCAGCGGTTCATTTTTCCCTGCTGTTTATGGGCTGTTTGCGGAGGCTCCTTTGACACGTCGTGCTGCGAGGTAAGCAGGCCTGTCTTCGGCTCTTTTCTGTCACTGATTGTTTTGGCGCGCAAATCAGCGTGTCGGGCCTAGCCGCGTGGTGCCCGCGGCTTTTATTGCTGCTCTCACTACTTCTACCCGACTCTCCTCAGGGCTCCTTCTCCTTGCTTTTTGTTATTCCGGAGGGGTTTTTCGAGGATTTTATTCTTCTGCTCGGGTGAGGGCATATTTAAAAAAACAAAAAAAACAAAACAGCATCGGGGGCTCCTGCATAGCCCGCGGTGATTTTGAGAACTTTTTCCTCAGGGGAAATTAGGCTCTCTTTTCTACACCTCCAGGCTGCCATGTCCTCTAAGCCACTTTGCCTGGTTTGTGGCTTGAGGAAAAGCTCATCAGGCGTCTGTAAAGCCTGTGTAAGGGATTCCTCTGGCATGGACCCCTCCAAGTCAGATAAGGAGGAGGCCCAGCTGCCTGAGACCGGCAGTTCTTCCGCCCCAGTGGTGGAGGCAGTCCGGGAAGAGCCGGTGGCAGGGCCCTCTTCTGCCCCGGATATGGTTAGGCCTGCAACCCCTCTGCCCAAGGACTGGACAACCATATTTTCCAACGAGTTTGTGATGTTTCTGCAAAACGCCTTACTTGCTGGCTCACAGCAGGTCCAGCGGCAGGAGCCAGTCACGGGTTTAAAGAGAGCCGCGATGGCTTCGCTAGCCGAGGAGCCCGCCGTCCGACCCAAGAGGCCGCGGACTGAGGCCTTCTCGGCGGATGGTTCTATACTCTCTGAGGGGCATTTGTCAGAGGAAGACGTCCGTGACTTGGAAGCAGAAGAGGAACTGGAGGAAGGCGAACTATCGGAGAAGGAGGATCAGGCCAGAGTGGTTCGCGTATTCCGAAAGGAGGAGCTTCCTGCTTTAATAGTGGAATCCCTCAAAGTTCTAAATATGCCGGTTCCCGGTGCGACCGACGATGACACCCTTGAAGATCCTTTGCTGCAGGTGTTCCGCAAGACTCAGCGGGCGTTTCCGGTACACCGTGTCTTCTGAGAGATGATTCAGGAGGAGTGGAACGTGCCGGAAGCTCCGCTGAAGGGCTCGAGAGTCATGGGCCGTCTGTATCCCTTGTTAGATCAAGATAAAGAAGTCTTTAAGTCCCCCAAGGTTGATGCCGCCGTTTCGGCGGTCACTAAGAAAACTACCATCCCCGTGGAGGGTAGTGCAGCTCTCAAGGACCCACAGGATAGAAAGTTGGATGTTCTCTTGCGACAGGTTTTTGATGTCAATGCCTTGTCGCTCCAGGCAGCCATGTGTGGTGCCTGGGTGGCTAGGGCCTGTCTCTGCTGGTCTCAGCGGGCACAGGGTGGCCGGGAAGCAGAAGAGCCTGGAGAGCTGACCAAGTTAGAGTCCGGAGCAGCCTATTTGACCGACGTGCAGTATGATCTGATGCGTAGCCTGGCCAACAGCATGGCATCAGCTATAGTGGCCAGGCGTTATTTATGGCTTCGTAACTGGGCTGCGGACACTTCTTCCAAGGCTCGTTTAAGCAAACTACCCTTTAAAGGGCGTCTTTTGTTTGGGGAGGACTTGGAGAAATTGGTCAAAGATCTGGGCGAGTCCAAAGGAGGTAAGCTGCCCGAAGATAAGGCCAAGCCAGCCCGTCCTTATCAGGGGGGTAGAGGTCAGCTGCGAGATTTTCGTCGGTTTCGGTCGCAGCGCTTCATTCCCAATCAAAGGGGCCGGTACGCTAGCAAAGGTCAAGGTTTCCGGGGGTTTCGAGGGGCAGGAAGAGGTTTTGGCCCTTCCTCGTCCTCTGCATTCCCGGCCAAAAAGCAGCAATGAGATAAGGGGGGCCCAGGCAAGCTTGGTGCCGGTGGGGGGCCGGTTGCAAGACTTTTATCCTGCCTGGGTCCGGGTAACGTCAGACCAGTGGGTTCTGGAGGTGATTCGAGAAGGTTACGCGCTGGAGTTGCGGAAGCCTGTTCGTCCCGCCTTTGTTCGGTCCCCCGCCAAGTCGCCCTCCAAGATCATGTCCATGAGAGTTACCGTTCAAAGGTTATTGCAGCTCAGAGCCATAGTACCGGTCCCTCCAGACCAACGCGGAGGCGGTCGATACTCCATTTACTTCGTTGTTCCAAAGAAGGACGGAGGAGTCCGTCCCATCTTAGACCTCAAAGGGGTGAATCGGTGTCTCCGCGTGTCACATTTCCATATGGAGACTCTGCGGTCGATAATAGTAGCAGACCAACGGGGAGAGTTTCTTACTTCTCTGGATTTGTCGGAGGCGTATCTCCACATCCCCATCCGGCCGGAGCACCATCAATTCCTCAGATTCGCTGTCCCGTTCGGACACTATCAGTTCCGCGCCCTGCCGTTCGGTTTGGCGACGGCGCCACGCACTTTCACAAAGGTCATGGTGGTGGTGGCGGCAGCACTGAGGCGCGAAGGTATTCTAGTGCACCCGTACCTCGACGACTGGTTGATTCGGGTGAAGTCGCGTGCCGAGAGCGAGTCCGCCACGGCTCGTGTAGTGGCGTTTCTGGAGGAGCTCGGCTGGGTTGTCAACTTGGCGAAGAGTCACCTGTCTCCCTCGCAGAATCTCGAGTATCTCGGAGCCCGCTTCGACACCAAGATCGGGAAGGTGTTCCTCACGTGCGACCGGGCTCGGAATCTCAGAAGTCTGGTGATCCGTTTCCTTCGCTTCCGCGCGCCGTCGGCCTGGAGTTACCTTCAGTTGCTAGGGACGATGGCCGCGTCCATAGAAACGGTGCCCTGGGCGAGAGCGCACATGCGACCCTTACAACGAGCTTTGCTGCGCCGGTGGTCGCATCAAGAAGATCCTCTGACCCGGAGATTGCCCTGTCCGGAGGTGACGCGCCAGTCGCTACGATGGTGGTTGTGTCCCGCGTCCTTAGCGGCGGGGCAACCATTGGAAGCTCCGTCCTGGGTCACAGTGATGACCGATGCCAGCCTGTGTGGCTGGGGTGCTCATTGTCAAGGCAGGTTCGCACAGGGGGCCTGGTCTCCCCAGGAAAGGACTTGGTCCATCAACCAGTTGGAATTGCGAGCGATCTTCCTAGCACTCCTAGCGTTTCAGCCGTTAGTTCAAAATACGGCGGTTCGCGTGTTCTCCGACAATGCCACAGCGGTATCGTACGTCAACAGACAGGGGGGCACCACCAGCGTTCGGCTGGAGGACGAAGCCGCAGCCCTGTGCACTTGGGCGGAAGGGAACTTACTGGCCCTGTCAGCGGCGCATGTGGCCGGAGTCGACAACGTGCAAGCGGATTTTCTCAGTCGCTTTCGGGTGGACCCGGGAGAATGGGTTCTACATCCCGAAGTCTTCCAAATGCTCGTCCGCAGGTGGGGCTTGCCGGCCATGGACCTCATGGCGACGTTTGGGTCAGCGAAGGTGGATCGCTTCTTCAGCAGACGTCGGGAGAGTATGTCGGAAGGTCTCGATGCTCTCAGTCAGGCTTGGCCGCAGGACCAGCTCCTGTACGTCTTTCCTCCATGGGTCCTCATCGGCAGAGTCCTGCAGCGGGTCCAGTTGTTCTCAGGTCGCGTCCTACTGATTGCTCCAGATTGGCCGCGCAGACCCTGGTACGCGGATCTGGTAAGATTGCTAGTAGCGAAGCCGTGGAGGCTTCCGAACCGACCGGATCTTCTGTCGCAGGGGCCCCTCCTCATGCCTCACGTGGATCGATTCTCGCTTACGGCCTGGCTCTTGAGCGGGCGCGGTTGCGCCAAAGAGGCTATTCGGCGTCCGTCATAACCACTCTGTTGAAAGCCAGGAAAAGGTCTACGTCTTTGGCCTATGTGCGGGTCTGGCGTGTGTTTGAGGCTTGGTGTTCGGACAGACAGTATGTGGCGTTGAGGTCCTCCATCCCTCAAATCTTAGATTTTCTTCAGCATGGTTTCGAAAAAGGCTTAGCTCCGTCGTCCTTGCGGGTGCAGGTCGCGGCGCTGTCCTGCTACAGAGGTAAGGTCGGAGGGCAATCGCTTGCATGTCATGGTGATGTTAAACGCTTCCTACGGGCAGGGTCGCTCTTGCGACCTCCGTCGCGTCCCTTTGTACCTCAGTGGCACCTTCCCTCCGTCCTGGACGCCTTACAGGGCGAGCCCTTCGAGCCGCTTTCCCGGGCGTCTCTTAAAGATCTCACTTTGAAGGTCGTGTTTCTCGTGGCTATTTGTTCGGCAAGAAGAATTTCCGAATTGCAGGCTCTTTCTTGCAGGGAGCCCTATTTGGTGTTTTTCTCGTCGAAAGTGGTCCTCAGGACTGTTCCTTCATTTCTCCCTAAGGTGGTATCCCCCTTTCATGTAAATCAGGAGATTTCTTTGCCGGTATTTTCGAGGCGCTCGGCGGACCCCGGTGCCGGCAATTTCCACAGTTTGGATGCTCGTCGGGCGTTAAAGAAGTATCTTACTCAGACGGCTAGTTTCCGAAAGTCGGATAGACTTTTTGTTCTCTTCGCGGGTCCCCGGAAGGGCGAAGCTGCCTCCAAAGCATCCATTGCCAGATGGATTAAAGAGGCTATTGCGTCGGCGTATATGCTAAAAGGCAGGTCCGTGCCGGAGGGCCTTCGTGCTCACTCCACCAGAGCGCAAGCTTCTTCATGGGCGGAGCTTCGGTGGGTTCCGCCACTAGAGATTTGCAAGGCGGCCACATGGTCCTCCTTAAACACTTTTGTACGACATTATCGCCTGGACGTCCAAGGGGCAGTTGATACTGCCTTCGGGACTGCTGTACTTCAGGCGGGGGTTTCGGGACCCTCCCATGCTTGATTAGCTCACTGCTCTGGTACTTACCCAGAGGTCCGGGACTAGCCTGGTTACACGAACAGGAAGGTGAAATTAGACTTACCTGCTAATTGTAGTTCCTGGAGTGTAGCCAGGCTAGTCCCATATCCCTACCCTGTATCTGTAGCGTAACCGTCGCCTGAAGTGTTTCCGTCTTAAAGATTAACATCATTTACAGGTAAGTGTGTATTCTCTATTGCGCTTATACGGGCGCTTGTGGAAGTGTAACTAGATTTTTTCTAGGAGGCTTTCTTTCTCCCTCGCTCTTAAAGAGAAGCCTGCGTCACTTAAAGTCACAATGGTAGCAGAGCATTCCGTTCTGTTTGTACATAGTTTATTCTTTAATCTCGAAGGTTTAGTCAATTTGTTTTAGTGTTTACACACTTACTTGTGTCTCCGGTGAGTCTGCTTTGTCAATAGGTTACTGATGGCAGGAGGCAGATCCCGAATGGATATACCAGTGACATCATAAAAAAGAGGAGTTGTTTTCTCAGTCTCCAAAGCTGCTGGATGAGATAGGGAACCCAGAGGTCCGGGACTAGCCTGGCTACACTCCAGGAACTACAATTAGCAGGTAAGTCTAATTTCACCTTACCTCGCTTCTGTTCCCGGCAGCCCCACCCATCCTGGGTGGTGGCAGATGCGTTTCTCATTCTGTGGTCGGAAGGTCTCATGTATGCCTTCCCACCCATGCCACTAATTGCCAAAAAACTCTTCAAAGCTCTTTGCGACAAAGCATCGCTGATTCTGGTGGCTCCACAGTGGTCCAGGCAGTCGTGGTTTCCACTTCTCCTCCATTTGTCAGGGGAGACTCCGATCCCCCTGGGAACTCACCGGGGCTCTTGTCTCAAGAGGTGGGCTCTCTCCTTCATCCTAACCTGGGGTCCCTATCACTGGACGGCGTGGCTGTTGAAAGGGTGACCTTTTCAACCTCTCGGGAGACTTGGAAGAGATCCTGCTGACCTCCCATAAGGCCTCCACCTAGAGAGCTTACACCTTCAAATGGTGCAGCTTTTCAGTCTGGTGCGCGGGGCTTCATCTCTCGCAATCCGGACTCAAATCGAACACTTTCAGAATTCACCTTAGTAACCTGGCGGCGCTTCTCCACCCTGTTGAATACAAGCCCCTCTCAGTCCAACTTCTGCTGACCCACTTTCTGAGGGGTCTTCTGCTGTCAAAACTCCCTGTCCGCCCTCCAGCAACGGAATGGGATCTTAATGTAATATTGGTGCATCTCATTCACCCACCGTTTGAGCCTCTGGCTACCTGCCACCTGAGATGCCTCTCGTGGAAGGTCATGTTCCTGGTGGCACTCACTTCTGTTCACAGGATCAGTGAGCTCCATTCCCTAGTGGCAGAGGCGTCATATAACAGATTCTACAAGAACAGGGTCATGTTATGCACACACCCCAAATTCCTTCCAAAGGTGGTATCTCCTTTCCACCTCAACCAGGAGGTGGTGCTACCCACCTTCTTTCCAATGCCTCACTCCAACAGGACAGAGACCATCCTTCACATCTTTAAGAGGGCCCTGTCCTAGATTCAGCATACACAGGGCCACCGCAAACCACCTCAGCTTTTTGTTTCCTACGACCCCAGTCGGCTGGGGGAAGTGGTGACCAAGCAAACACTGTCCACCTGGGTGGCGGGCTGCATCGCCCTCACCTATGAGCAGGCTGGGCTCACGCTGGGTGGCTTGGTCATGGCACACAGTGTCAGGGCCATGGCGGCCTCTGTGGCATACCTACGCTCTATCCCGATGTTGGACATCTGCTAGACTGCCACCTGGTCTTCAGTCCACACCTTCGCAGCTCATTACTGCCTGAAGAGGGAGTCCCAACAGGACAGCGCCTTCTGCCAGGCCATTCTTCGTAATCTATTTGGGTTCTAGGCAATTACCCTCCAACCCTTCTGTGTTCAGGCTACTGGAGCGTTGGTTCCATCGGACACATGGGTCCTACTGTAGACTGTTTCTGCGGATTCAATTGCTGCTACTCACGGCTCCCGTTGAGGGTGACCGTGCTTTTTTCCTTACGGGCTTTAGGTAGCCTGTAGCTAGGGAGTCCCATATGTAAGGACTGACTTCTTGCTTGTTCCCGGAGAGAACGTAGTTACTCAACCGTAATAGGTGTTTTCCGGGGACAGCAGGAAGCAGTCCTCATAACCCTCCTTCCTCCCCTTGGAGTTGCTTCTTTACCATCTTTTATTTTTGCAGTCTTCTAGCTATGTCATCTGACTGAGCAAGATGGCACCCTTGGGTGGGAAGGGGTCCACACATGCGTGGTGGCATCTCCCAAAGGCTTTCTTTGAAAGCTGGGGGATGCTTCCGCGAGGGCTCTGTCTGTGCTGACGTCACACATATGTGAGGACTGATTCCTGCTGTCCCCATAGAACACCTGTTACAGGTGAGTAACTACGCTTTTTGTTGTGTTGGAGTTTTAATTTATTGTATTTTTAGAGTTTGTATATGTTTTTAGCGTCTCATAGGATGCTTTGAACAAAAGAATTAAATAAATGTTTCCAAAAATCTAATTTTAGCTTTTAGTTGCTGAACTGATTGTCATGAACCTTTTGAAAATACAAAAATCGTTACAGGAGACCGGAGGGGGTTCCCAGAGGAGAGGATGCCCATACCAGTCAATCACCAGCCACCACCCATTGCTCCACGAGTAGAGAAGAAGCCTGAAACTAAAAATGTGGATGACCTTCTGAAGCCCCCTGGCCGTGAGAGCAGACCAGAGCGTGTAAGTACTTACTGAAAGTAAACTAGGTTTCTCTCAGGGGCAGTGTCTGCGGATGGGTTGCTTTTGCACATACCATTATAATAACTAACCTCACTCCTAAGCCCCCCGGGGATGTTGATTATGATTTCAGTGTCTCAGATTTAGTGTCGATGCTTGATGTAGCGCTTACCTGATGCCAATGAGCGCTTAATTCTGGTATTCATAAGATGTGAAATGCATAGGCAATCTATAGGGTGCACTTGGACATGCCTATTACGCAAGCTTTGAGAAATCTATGGTAACTGTTCACTGACTAGCAGTGCTTATGATTTTTAGGGATTTTTGTTTTTCAGAGTCTTTGGTCGGCTGCTGTAGCAATGATAGCAAGAAAGCATTAATGCCTTCTGACATCCCGGGGGTTCCACCAGGCTCCATACCTTGAAAAAAAAATTATCCAAAAATCCTAGGGCCTGATATTTGAAAGGCATTTACACAGTTTACAGACCAGTCAGCTGTGTAAATACCTTAAATGGGAATATTCAACAGCACCTACATGGTTAGTGCCGTCAAATATCCCCGTCTGTGTCCCCTTTGCGCCTCGTTGCTATCTGGTTAGCATCAGGGCATTCCGGGGTGGAGTGGGAGCAGAGATTGCCTGTAAACGGGTAGCGGCGATATTGGACTACTACGCGTTTAGCGATCTGCGCCTAAAACTAGGCAAGCTTTTGGCTCGCCTTGTTCTAGCTGCGGATGCTATCAAGGTAGCAGTCTAATACCGCTGCTACCCGGTTAGGCTGTGGTGGTGAGTCCACTGGGCACCAAACCCGGATATTCAATGCCATCATCGCAGCATTGAATATCCGAGTTTAGAGATCAGCAGGCAGGGCTATGTGCCGACATGGTGCATAGCCTGCCCAAATTAATATTGGGCCCCTAATTCCCAGTTGCCTGCTTCTTAAACACTTTCAGAAAATTAGCAAATTTAGGATAAGATAAAAGAAAAGCAGTCTGATCTCCAGGAACAAGCAGGAACGCAGTCTTCACATATGGCTGACCGTACTGACAGAGCCCACGTGGGAACGCTCCCCACCGTCCAATTGGAAAGCCTTTGGAAGCAATCCACTGTGCCTGCACATCTGCCTTCTCAACTCTTCTCCTCAGTTCTTTGTTTTCCGCAGAGCCAGCAGGTTGTTTCTTTCCTGTCACCGCAAAAAAGTTATTTTTTGGTTAAATTCTGTGCTTTGCCTTCCCTTCGACACCAGTTCCTCTTCAGACGCCAGCCCTGATATTTCTTTTCTTTTTCAACAATTATTTCTTTCTCCAGGACCAAGCAGGAAGTCAGTCCTCACATATGAGTGACATCGACGCCGATGGAGCCCCTGCGGAGCATTTCCCCAGCTTTCCATGAAAGCCTTTGGGAATGCAGGCAAGCATGCGCGGTTCCCTTCCCGCCTAAAGGTGCCATCTTGCTCAGTCTCTCTTTTTCCGTGAAGCCCGTCGGACGTGTGTCCTAGTCCTCCCGGAAAATAGTTGGATTTTATCACGATTCCTTCGCTTTTTTTCCTCCGGTTCGACGCCGGTTCCCCTCCCGCCGGGTTCGGTACACCGGTATCAAGCCCAATCTTATTTTTTCGGTTTTTGCCCTTCGTGGCTGGCGTTCGCGCCCTTTTTTTCTTTTTCCCTGAAAGGCCGGTGCTTTGACCTCGTGGGGACTCTTTTTTCCCCGATGGCTTCCAGTGGTTTCAAAAAGTGTGATCGGTGTAAGAAACGAATGTCTCTCACCGACACACACGACTGCTGCCTTCGGTGCCTGGGTCCTGACCACGATCCTAAGATCTGTGGACCATGTGGAAAGATGTCTTCCAAGGCGCTTCGAAGTCGTCAGCCCCAAAAGGAAAGGCTTTTCTCCGACTCGGCCTCCGGCCCGGCCCGGACCTCGTCTGAGGCCTCGACATCTCGGGAATCAGATCCCGAGCACCGTCGGGGCTCCTCGGACAAGGGGTCTCCCGACCGGGAACGAAAGAGGAAGAAGCGGCTCACGAGGGCGTCGTCAGAGGAGGTCTCTGGCTCCTCGAGAGCAAGGTCTCAGACCCTCGACCGTCGCCCCTGTGCCCGTGGAACAGGAGAAGCCTCCAAAAGTACCTCGTGTGGAGCCGGAGTCTGCTGGACTGGACTTTCCTCCCAGAGAGCTGACGTCGGGCCCGGTGCCGCCGGGGCCCAAGTCTGTGGCTGTTGAGTCTCCTGAGCTGGGTCTCAGGCTGAAAGCCTTGGAGAGCAGATTGTCTGCCTTCATGGAACAGCAGTGGGCACTGATGGCCAGCCTGTCTGGCGCATCTGCCCAAACCACCGGGATATCGACATCGAAGTCGACCCTGGAGACAAAGCTGATACTCGAGACCATGAAGGCTTGAGGTCGACCTCGGTCTCGGTCTGCCTTTCGGGACCGAGGGCGTCGACGCCGGTGCCTTTGGCATCGGGGCGGGTGCTCACAGGCCCCGCGTGGTCGGACCCCGATTCCTCATCAGACGAGTCCGCCTGGGAGACGGAGGACGAGGAGTCCCCCGACACCTTCAGGACTCGGTGCATCCCGTCGGACTCACCGCAGTCTGAGCCCCGGAGTAGATCCCCTCCGGAGGATACCTGGTTCTTGGAGTTCGTCCGGGATATGGCCACTGCGTTGGCTATCCCTGCGGACCCTGAGGAGGAGCCTCGAGCCGAGGAGCTCGAGGCCCTACAGTATGACTCTCCTCCGAAGTAGGCCTTTACTGTTCCAGTTCCTCTGATGCTGGAACGGCTCCTCTTCCGGATGTGGAAGGCACCGGCCTCGGGCGCCGGTTCTAAGCAGGCGGGTCGATTCTATCACAGTACATGTGACCCCCAATGCCAGGCTCCATATGTGGCCTGCACAATGGTGCCTTCAAACTCAGTGGTCACAGGCCACAGGCAGCCTCAGAGACAGAATAAGGGTGTCCAGACAATTTCTGAACTCCCTCCGCTGGTGGCTGCACCCACCCAATCTACTACAAGGGGTGCCTTTTCAGATTCCTGGGTTCACAGTGGTGTTGACCACGGATGCCTCCCTGCAAGGCTGGGGGGCTCATTGTCTAAGCAAGTGCACCCAGGGCCTGTGGTCTCCCTGGGAGGCCGCACAGCAGATCAATCTACTGGAACTCGGGGCTATTCGCTTAGCCCTCAAGACTTTCTCTCAGACACTGGCTCATCAGTCTGTCCTGGTTCAAACGGACAACCAAGTAGCCATGTTTTATGTGAACAAGCAGGGCGGAACTGGGTCCAGGCTCCTTTGTCAGGAGGCACAGGACCTTTGCTTGTTTGCTCTCAGGCACCACATGCTTCTCAAGGCAGTATATCTACTTGGCCAGGACAACTACCTGGCAGACAGATTGAGCAGGATTCTGCAGCACCACGAATGGCAGCTCCATCCCTTAGTGGTTCAGAAGATTTTCCTGAAATGGGGACTTCCAACTATAGATCTGTTTGCCAGTCCAAACAAACAACTGACAAGGTTCTGTTCCAGGCAACCGCATCCTCTGCGGCTGGCAGCAGATGCTTTTCTGATTTCCTGGTCCCAGGGCCTCCTGTATGCGTTTCCTCCCACGCCCTTGGTGGCCCGAACCCTGTTCAAGATTCTTCAGGACAAGGCCTCGGTCCTGCTGGTGGCTCCCAGATGACTGAGACAGCCTTGGTTTCCACTTCTGCTTCAGCTGGCAGTGGATCCCCCACTGCCTCTAGGGTTGCAACCCGACCTTCTCTCTCAGGATCAGGGTTCCCTTGTGCACCCCATTCTCAAAGCTCTCAATTTGATGGCCTAGAGGCTGCAAGAGTAGTTTTGGCTCCCTGGGGCCTACCTCAGGAAGTTGAGGAGGTTGTCCTAGCCTCTAGGAAGCAGTCCACTAGGAAAACCTATGCCCTGAAATGGAAAAGGTTTTCTGTGTGGTGTCAGCTACGTACAGAAGATCCCTTTCTCCTGTGCTGTACCAGTAGTGCTTCAGTACTTACTGCACTTATCAAATCAGGGACTTAAGTCCAATTCTGTTCGAGTCCACCTCTCAGCTCTAGCAGCTCACCACTCACTGGTGGAAGGACATTCTCTGTCGGTTCACCCCTTGGTGTCCAGGTTTTTCAGAGGCTTGCTCTTGCTCAAGCCTCCAATCCGTCGTCCTGCTTCTGAGTGGGAGTTGAATGTGGTCTTGCAGCAACTGACTCGCCCACCTTTTGAGCCGATGGCTACTTGTCCTCTCCGCTTCCTGTCCTGGAAGACACTCTTCTTGATAGCCCTAACCTCGGCCAGGAGAGTGAGTGAGCTTCAGGCCCTGGTCTGTGACAGGCCTTACACCCGCTTTTATAGGAACAGGGTAGTCCTTAGGACTCTTCCAAAGTTCCTCCCAAAGGTTGTCTCCTCCTTCCACCTTAACCAAGAGGTGGTTTTTCCAACATTCTTCCCTAGGCCTCATGCAAGCCAGGCTGAAGCAGTTCTGCATATCCTGGACTGTAGGAGGGCCTTATCCTTCTACCTTGACCGTACGCAGGGACATAGAAGAGCTACTCAGCTCTTCATATCTTTTGACCCTAATAATTTGGGGTTAGCTGTGTCCAAGCATACCTTGTCCACCTGGGTAGCAGACTGTATCACCTGGGCTTACAGGGCGGATGACCTTCCTTTGCAGGGTCAGGTCACGGCCTATCGTGTCAGGGCAATGGCTGCCTCAGTGGCTCACCTCTGCTCTGTACCGTTGGTGGACTTTTGCAGCCCATTACTGTCTGGAGAGGGAGTCCCGTAGGGGACAGTGCTTTTGGCCAGGCAGTACTCTGGAATCTCTTTGAGATTTAGGCAACTCCTGCCCTCCAGCCCTCCGTTGGGCTACCGGTGGAGGTTCTTTCAGTGAAAAGCCTTTCTTTGATGCTGGGACTAGAGGGAGTTCTCTTGTTCAGCCTGGGTTCCCTGGTAGCCCAGAGCTAGGGAGTCACCCATATGTGAGGACTGACTTCCTGCTTGGTCCTGGAGAAAGAGTAGTTACTCACCTGTAACAGGTGTTCTCCAGGAGCAGCAGGAATCAGTCCTCACAACCCTCCCTCCTCCCCTGGGAGTTGCAGTTGTACATAGTTTATTTTTACATTTTTGTGTGTTGTTTTTTAGCTATGTCATTTGACTGAGCAAGATGGCACCTTTAGGCGGGAAGGGAACCGCGCTTGCGTGCCTGCATTCCCAAAGGCTTTCATGGAAAGCTGGGGAAATGCTCCGCAGGGGCTCCATCGGCATCGATGTCACCCATATGTGAGGACTGATTCCTGCTGCTCCTGGAGAACACCTGTTACAGGTGAGTAACTACTCTTTCTCCAGGACCAAGCAGGAAGTCAGTCCTCACTTATGGGGTGACGTCGGCGCAGACGGAGCCCTCGCGGAGCAATTTTCCCCAGCTTTCAAAGAAAGCCTTTGGGAATTGCAGCGCGCATGCGCGGTCGTCTTCCCGCCCGAGGGTGCCATCTTAGCCAGTCTTCTTTTTTCCGCGGAGCCCTACAGACGTCCCCGTCTTGTCCCCGCGAAAAAGTTGATTTTCTTCTTTATTTTATCCTTTTTTCCTTCGGTTCGACGCCAATCTTTTTCCCGCCCGGACTCGCGACGCCGGTCACGAGTCCTCTTACTTTTTTCGGTTTTTCTGACTTAGCTTTCGTTTTCGGTTTTCCCTGGCAGCCCGGTCCTTTGACCTCGCAGGGGCCCTTTTTCCCCCGATGGCTGCCAGTGTGTTTAAGCGGTGTGGTCGGTGTGACCGAAATATGTCACTAACTGACACACACGACTTTTGCCTCCGCTGCCTGGGCCCGGATCATGAGGAACTGATCTGTGGGCCCTGCAGCAAAATGTCCTCAAAGGCGTTGAGAAGTCGGCGGCATCAGCGTGAGAGAATCTTCGCTGACCCCAGCCGTACCCGGACCTCGTCGGAGGCCTCCGCGTCGAAAGGCTCCAGCTCGGACCGTCGCCGGAGTTCCTCCGACCGGGGTTCTCCCTCCGGGGACCATCGTCGGAAGGTGAAACCCGCGAGGGCGGCGTCGGTGGACGCTCCTGGTTCCGCGAGGGCCAGGTCGCATAGCCCCGACAGCCGCCCCGGGTCCTTGGAGAAGGAACACGTCCCGAAGCGACCTCGCCTGGAGTCGGAGATGCCTGCCCGGGTAAGTCCTGTGGTCCTTCTGGACTCGCCTCCGCGACAGCCGACGTCGGGCCCGACGCCGTCGGGGCCCGAGTCGGGGGCTGCTGGGTCACCTGAGCTCGGACTCAGGTTGACGGCCTTGGAGAGCAGACTGTCTGCCTTCATGGACCAGCAGAGGGCACTGCTCGCTGGCTTCGCTGGCGCCGCTGCCCCGACCGCCGGGACGTCGACGTCCAAGTCGACCCCGGAGACCGAGCCGATCCTCGAGTCGATGAGAACTCGAGTCGATCCTCGGTCGAGGTCACCCTCGGCCTCCCGTTCGGGACCGAGGTCGCCGACGCCGACTCCCTCGGCGTCGGGGCGGCTGGCGCCGCACCCTGCCCGGGCCGACCCCACCGAGTCCTCGTCGGAGTCGGTCTGGGAGTCTGAGGAGGAAGAGTCACCTGATTCTTTCCGGACTCGGTGTGTCCCATTGGACTCACCGGAGTCCGAGCCTCGGAAGCAGTCCCCCCCGGAGGATGCCCGGTTCTCGGACTTCGTTAGGGATATGGCCAAGGCTTTGGCCTTCCCTGCGGATCCCGAGGAGGAGCCTCGAGCCGAAGAGCTCGACGCCCTCCAGTATGACTCTCCCGCGAGGGAACACTTTACTGTACCGGTTCCTCCTATGCTGGAACGACTACTCTTCCGCATGTGGGAGAGTCCGGCCTCCTCGCCGGTCCTGAGCAAGCGGGTCGATTCTATCTATCGAGTCCGCAAGAGCCCTGGCTTTCAAAAGGCACAGCTGCCACACCATTCCATGGTAGTGGAATCGGCCATGCATCGTCTTAAGAGCCAGAAGATGCACTCCTCGGTGCCTCCTGGAAGGGAGGCCCGTAACCTGGATGGCCTTGGCAAGAAGTGCTTCCAGGGCTCTATGCTCGCATGTCGTGTCCAGACTTACCAGCTATACATGGGCATGTATCTCCGGGATCTGGCTAAAGAGCTAGCCGGATTCTCCGCTGGTCTGTCCGAGGAACCCTTGCGGAGGTTCCTAGCCTTGTCCACTGGCATTCGGGAATGCTCAAAGTTCATGTCCCGAGCAGCCTATGATGGCTTTGAAGCATCGGCTCGAGTGGCCGCAGCCGGCATCGGTGCCCGCCGACAGGCTTGGCTTCAGTCGTCAGACCTTGAGCCCTGGGTGCAGGACAAGTTGGTCGATGTCCCCTGCCGAGGCGAAAACCTCTTTGGCAAGCCCATGGCGGAAAAGGCTGCGCAAATTGAGACTGAGACTCTCACCAGGACCAGGCTTTCTAGGAAGACCTCCGCCCCTTCCCAGAAAAAGAAGGGCTCGGGGAAAAAGTCCTTTTACCCGAGGAAGGCGGCTGCCTACAAACAATACCCCCATTATCAGGCCCCTGCAGCTCCCCAACAGGGCCAGCAGGCCAAGGGACGGGGTAACGGGTCCCGTAGGCAGCAAGCCCCCAAGCCTGCACCACCAGCCCCTGCTCAGCAGGGGGGGGGGGGCTTTTGACTCACTAAGCATAGCCTCTCCCCCCCCCGCTGGTTCCTCCCAGCACCGGAGGCCGGCTGGTTCACTTCGCCCACAGGTGGTCCAGCATCACCGCAGATGCCTGGGTGCTTCAAGTCGTGCGAGAAGGCTATCTTCTCCACTTCCATCAGGTCCCTCCCTCCTATTTTCCGGGAGAACCTCCGCGACCCCCTCTGCACAGGGAGTTGCTCCTTCAGGAGTTAGCAGGTCTTCTGCAGGAACAGGCGGTGGAACCGGTGCCACACCACCTGAGAGGTCAAGGCTTTTATTCCAGGTATTTTCTGATACCAAAGAGAACAGGGGGCCTCAGACCCATCCTGGACTTGCGCAACCTCAACAAGTTCCTTGTGCGGGAGAAGTTCAAAATGCTTACCCTTGGAATCCTTCTGCCCTACCTCCAGCAGGGAGATTGGCTATGCTCCTTGGATCTAAAGGATGCCTACACGCACATCCTCATCCACCCAAGCCACCGCCAATACCTAAGGTTTGTGGTGGCAGGAAATCATTACCAGTACAGGGTACTGCCCTTTGGCCTGTCCTCCGCACCGCGAGTCTTCACAAAATGTCTCGCGGTCGTGGCGGCCCATCTCCGGCTTCACGGCCTCTATGTCTTTCCGTACCTCGACGACTGGCTCATCAGAGCAGCGTCCGCTCGGGAGGTCACCAACGCCACGCGCCGCACGGTGACTCTTCTGCAGCACTTGGGCTTTGTTATAAACTTCGCAAAGTCCACTTTGCTCCCCTCACAGGATCTCGAGTTCATCGGCGCAAGGCTGCACACTCCTCAGGCACGAGCGTACCTACCGCTCGACAGGGCTCAACGGCTCATGGACCTAGCCGACCGTTTTCGCAGCCAGCCCCTGGTCTCCGCCAGGCGCTTCCTGAGACTACTCGGCCATATGGCTTCCACCGTCCATGTGACCCCCAATGCCCGCCTGAATATGCGGTCTGCTCAATGGTGTCTCCGCCAGCAGTGGCGTCAAGCCACAGGCGGCCTAGCAGACCTAGTGCGCGTCTCCGAGCCGCTGATCTCGTCTCTCCGGTGGTGGCTCCGGCAGCCGAACCTCGTGTTCGGAATGCCTTTCCAGTCACCTCAGCCGACCCGGGTGCTGACCACCGATGCATCCCTCCTGGGCTGGGGAGCACATTGCCAAGAGGCACGTACTCAGGGCCTCTGGACCACGTGGGAGTCTGCTCAGCAGATCAACTTCCTGGAGCTCAGGGCGATCCGCCTAGCTCTCAAGGCCTTCTCCCACCTGACTTCCCACCAGTCCGTCCTTGTCCAGACGGACAATCAAGTTGCCATGTTCTACGTGAACAAGCAGGGGGGCACGGGCTCCTTCCTCCTCTGCCGGGAGGCGCAGAAGCTCTGCTCTTGGGCCGTCAGTCACGGCATTCTCCTCAAGGCAGTTTATCTCCCGGGCCAAGAAAATTGCCTGGCGGACAAACTCAGCAGGGTCCTCCAGCCGCACGAGTGGCGTCTGGATCCCTTGGTAGTTCAGAAGCTCTTCCTCAAGTGGGGCCTCCCCACGGTGGATCTCTTTGCCAGTCCTCACAACCGGCAGCTTCCTCGCTTCTGCTCTCGTCAGCCACACCCCCTTCGGGTTGCGGCGGACGCTTTTCTGATCTCATGGTCGGGGAGCCTTCTGTACGCTTTCCCTCCCATCCCGCTAGTCTCTCGGACTCTTTTCAAGGTTCTCCGAGACAAAGCCTTCATGATCCTGGTGGCCCCTCGCTGGCCCAGGCAGCCGTGGTTTCCGCTCCTACTGCAACTGGCGGTGGAGGATCCAATCCCTCTGGGGGTACAACCGGATCTCCTCACTCAGGATCAGGGGTCCCTACTGCACCCCAACCTCAGGTCTCTCAACCTCATGGCCTGGCTGCTGAGAGGGTAGTCCTTGCTCCCCTTCTCCTGCCGGCGGAGGTGGAGGAGGTCGTCTTGGCTTCGCGACGGCCTTCTACCCGCAAATGCTACGCCCTTAAATGGCGTCGCTTTGCAGTCTGGTGTACCCAACAGTCTCAGGATCCCTTCTCCTGCCCGGTGTCGGTGATCTTGCAGTACTTGCTACACCTCTCTAATCTGGGACTTAAGTCCAACTCCGTCAAAGTTCACCTCAGTGCTCTTTCGGCACATCATGTACCGGTGGACGGTAGACCTCTCTCAAGCGACCCTCTCGTAGCGAGGTTTCTCCGAGGTCTCCTTCTACTTAAACCACCTCTGCGCCCGCCAGCGCCTGACTGGGACCTGAATGTGGTTTTGCAGCGGATCACCTGTCCGCCTTTTGAACCTATGGCTACCTGTTCTCTCCGTTTTCTGTCTTGGAAAACACTGTTCTTGATAGCCCTCACTTCCGCTAGACGCGTAAGTGAATTGCAGGCCCTCGTGTCTGATCCCCCTTACACTAGGTTCTACAAGAATAGGGTAGTCCTACGGACTCACCCAAAATTTCTGCCTAAAGTGGTCTCCCCTTTTCACATCAATCAGGAGGTGGTACTTCCAACCTTCTTTCCCAGACCACACTCCAGCCGAGCTGAAACGGTCCTCCATACCCTGGACTGTAGAAGGGCATTGAACTTCTACCTTGACCGTACGCGGGAGCACCGTAAAGCTGCTCAGCTTTTTGTGTCTTTTGACCCCAATAAATTGGGGCTCCCGGTCTCCAAGCGTACTCTGTCCATCTGGGTTGCGGACTGTATCTCTTGGGCTTATGGGGCAGCCGGACTCTCCTTGGAAGGTCGAGTCACGGCTCATTGCGTTCGGGCAAAGGCTACGTCAGTGGCTTACCTCCGCTCTGTTCCGCTGGCAGACATCTGCCGGGCCGCTACTTGGTCTTCGAGCCAGACTTTTGCGGTCCATTACTGTCTCGAGAGGGAGTCCCGTAGGGACAGTGCTTTCGGACAGGCAGTCCTCCGTAATCTCTTTGAGGTCTGAGCAACTCCTACCCTCCATCCCGGATGTGGGCTACCGGTGGGTGATAATTCAGCGAAGATTCTATCCTTCTGTGCTGCTGAGCTAGAGGGAGCTCATTTTTGTGCTTAGGGTCTCCGGTAGCCTTGAGCTTGGGAGTCCCATAAGTGAGGACTGACTTCCTGCTTGGTCCTGGAGAAAGCGTAGTTACTCACCTGTAACAGGTGTTCTCCAGGAGCAGCAGGAATCAGTCCTCACTACCCTCCCTCCTCCCCTTGGAGTTGCAATCGTCTGCTTATGTTCTTTTTGCAAATTTTTATGCTGTCTTTTTTAGCTATGTCATCTGACTGGCTAAGATGGCACCCTCGGGCGGGAAGACGACCGCGCATGCGCGCTGCAATTCCCAAAGGCTTTCTTTGAAAGCTGGGGAAAATTGCTCCGCGAGGGCTCCGTCGGCGCCGACGTCACCCCATAAGTGAGGACTGATTCCTGCTGCTCCTGGAGAACACCTGTTACAGGTGAGTAACTACGCTTTATTTTCTTTCAGGTTTTGGTGGTTTTGATCGTCAGCTAGGCCTTGGCCTACTTTTTCCTCACTACAATGGAAAAACACATTAGTGGTTTTAAAAAATGTACCAAAATGTTCTGGTATAATATCAGTCATGGATAAATATGACTGGTGCTTAAAATGTTTTGGCCTCAGCCCTGGACCAAATGATTGTCCTTTTTGCCAACAAATGACAAAACGAGACCTAAAGAACAGAGGCAGGCAGTATGGTTCACTGTTCGCCCTGACTATTTCAGTGCTTCCAGATCATCGAGGACTTCAGCGTCCTCTCATGGTTCACAGGTCTCGTCAAAGTCCAAACATAAAACTAAGTCTAAGTCATTGGCATCAAAGACCAATACTGATTCCAGAGGTATGTCCCGCCATCGCAACCCCTGAAAGATGCTTCTGATGCTGACCGACCTGACAAACAGCCCCGGTAGGAGGACTTGTTCTCCAAAGCAGAGGAAGGGATCCAGAATGCTCCCGAGGCATGAACCTCCGGAGAGCTACTGGTTGCATGCTCTGGGGCGGTGGCTCAAAGCCCCGTATGTGACTCTACCCAGACATCAGTCAGTTCTGTCAACAAGCGCATACTGGCTAACGAGAGCAGTTTGACTTCACTCCTGGCAGCCTCGGTACTGACGGTATCGACAGCTCCAGCAGTGCAGGTGACTGCACCCTGCCTACAGTCACTGGTTCCATGGCCAGTACAGGCCCTCAAACCATCATCAGGGGACCTTCTCCCTCCAGTGCTCCCATTAGAACCAACGGACATCGTTGGTACCCAGCAGGCTCCTAATTCTGCACGACCGATCATCGGTACCTACATCGATCCTTGACATCGGGGAAGTAGCGAGATCAAACACAGGATAGTTGATAATTTGATATCTCCAGGAACAAGCAGGAATAAGTCCTCACATATGGGTACATCGGTACCGACGGAGCCTGCGCGGGAAAGCTCCCCAGCTTCCCAGAAGGAAAGCTTTTGGGGCCTCCCACTGCGCATGCACGTTGCCTTCCCGCCTTCCTGACCAACTCTCCTCAGTTCTTCTTTTTCCGCTGAGCCATCAGGTCGTGTTCCTGTCACCGCTGAAGAAGTTGTTATTTTAATTTGTTTCTTTGGCCGCGTGTCTGCCTTCCCCGATTCCGGACCGGTACCGCCGGTCTTTTTTCTTATTTCTTTTCAAAAAAAATCTTATTTTTCCCCACTTGGTGTGTTTGTTCTGTGAGGCCTCTAGGCCTTCACAGAATTCTCCCTCATGGAGAAACAAGCCTCTGGGTTTAAAAAATGCACCAAGTGTAGCGGTACTATATCAGTTACAGACACCCATGAATGGTGTCTTAAATGTTTGGGGCCTGACCATTCCATTCCAGATTGCCCATCCTGTTCTTTGATGTCTAAACGTGACTTATAAAACCGAGCAGCCAAGTTTCACATGCTGTTTTCTACAGATACTCCAGCATCGACATCTTCCAGGTCTTCCTCTCCTGATGGATCTCAGGTAACCAAACATTCCTCTGGCAGGTCCCCAAAGGGCAGATCTCCCTCCAAGTATCGAGATGCCCCCGGGCTTGACCCTGAGGACCCTGCCCCAGCCAAACAACCCCGGCGGGAAGCTCCGGCTTCCAAAGCTCCTCCTATGGGGTTACAGGTTGACATCGATGGCACGGCCTCGACCGATCACCTGTTAGACTGTTCTGGGGTACCGGCTCATTCTTCTGGTACCGACATCCAGACAGTTGTGGCGTCTATGGAGCATACAGTTCAATCCATGCAGCAGGCTATTATGGCTTTTATTAAAAATGCGACGCCATCTGCGGTACCGACTCCGGTTCCGGTACCACAACCGATACCGGTACCCAGGGCATCCACATCGACTAGGATACCGATTCCGGTTCCCGGTTCCGGGGTTTTTCCCGATACCGATCCGGTTCCGGGTACCCCCGATGTCGATACCGGTCGATACGCTTATCGATCCCTGGAAGCAAACAGACGATACTTCGAGTCTTCTGATGATCCTGATTCATCAGATGACTCTCCTGAAGTATCCCTAACTCTACCTGAAGAGCCCTCTTCTCCAAAGAGGAGAATGTCTCCTCCAGAGGATTTGTCTTTTCAAGACTTCATCCTTGAAGTGGCTAAAGGTCTCTCTATTTCAGTAACCTCTGAAAAAGAACCTAGAGCAAAAAAATTAGATATTTTAGGATACTCTAAGGTTCCCAAAGAGGCAGTCACCTTGCCCATTCATGAAATTCTTCAAGAACATATGATGGACATATGGGAGACTCCTCTCACCCTATCTCCACATTCTCGTCGGTTGGACACCATGTATCGTGTCCCTCCTTCTCCTGGTTTTCAAAAAACTCAGCTCCCTCACCACTCTATTGTGGTGCAGTCAGCTATGAAAAGGATAAAGAGTACCAAAAGACACTCTTCTACTCCTCCAGGGAGAGAATGTAGGACTTTGGATGCTTTTGGTAGAAAAATCTTCCAAGCAAGTATGCTTATTGCTAGAATCAATTCATACAGCCTCTATATGGGCATGTTTCTGAAGGAGATTGCATTGAAAATACGCCATTTTCTCTCCTTTATCCCAGAGGATAGAAAGGAGGAGTTCCTTCTTTTGCTAAAGCATACCCAAGATATATCAAAGTTCTCCAACAGAGCAGCCTTTGACTCCTTTGAGGGTGCTAGCAGAGCCTCAGGTATTGCCATAGCGGCTCGCAGAATTGCTTGGCTCCAGGCCTCTGATCTAGAACCCTGGGTCCAGGATGGGTTGGGAAATCTGCCCTGTACAGGTGAGAATCTGTTTGGTAAGGAGTGGCAAATCAAAGCCACCCAAATGGATGCAGAAAATGCTGCTTTAGATAGACTTTCTAAGTCTACCTCTGCCCCTGTCAAGAAAAAATCTTTCAAGAAGCCTTTCTATAAGAAGGCCAGATTTGCTACAAATACTGGCCAACAATCTTCTGCAGCTCGCTTTGCTCCTAAGCGTCAGCAGCCTAAACAGGCCAGGGCAAAACCTGCAGGGGCTGCTACAGCCCAGCAGTCCCAACCTCCTCAGGGTTTTTGACTCAACTCTAGAGAACTTAACCTTTCTGGCTCTAAAACATCCAGATCCTCTCACCATTCCA
This sequence comes from Ichthyophis bannanicus, assembly GCA_033557465.1. Classification (NCBI taxonomy): domain Eukaryota; kingdom Metazoa; phylum Chordata; class Amphibia; order Gymnophiona; family Ichthyophiidae; genus Ichthyophis; species Ichthyophis bannanicus. Next base: position 863,568 of record CM066037.1, read on the forward strand.
GGAAGGTTAACTCCTTTTGCTCCCAGATGGGAGCAAATCACATCAGAACAATGGACCCTCTCTTTCATCAGAGAGGGCTACAAACTACATTTCTCCACCTTCCTCCCCATACCATGGTGAGATGTTTCAATTCTCCCCCTTCTCTCCTGAATCTGTTAGGTCAGGAGGTGACCACCCTTCTCGCACAAAGGGCAATAGAAGAGGTTCCTCTTCAACAGGGGTCAGGGTTTTACTCCCCTTATTTTCTTATTCCCAAGAAAACAGGGGGGTACAGACCTATTCTAGATCTCAGAGAATTGAACAAATTCCTATGCAAGGAGAAGTTCAAGATACTTTCTCTAGGTACTCTCCTTCCATACCTACAGAGTCAGGATTGGCTTTGTTCTCTAGATCTCAAGAATGCGTACACACATATACTCATCCATCCATCCCACAGAAAATTCCTACGGTTTCTGTTCCAGGGAAAACATTTCCAATACAGAGTACTTCCCTTCGGTCTAGCCTCTGCTCCAAGGGTATTTACCAAATGCATGGCAATAGTAGCTGCATTTCTACGAGCCCTGGGAATTTTTGTTTTCCCATACCTGGACGACTGGCTCATCCGAGCTCCATCTCAGTCCGAGGCTCAGACTTCCCTGGATCGCACCAGACGCATTCTGCAGTATCTGGGACTTGCGATCAATCTGCCAAAGTCTCAACTCGCCCGTACTCAGTCCCTGGAATTCATAGGGGCCTGGTTGGATACCACCACGGCAAGGGCCTATCTTCCTCAGGACCGTTGCCAACGTCTAGTGCACTTAGCCTCCCAGACTCAGTCCAGAAGCCACTTGACTGCCAGGGAGATGCTACAACTATTAGGCCACATGGCCTCCACAGTACATGTGGTGCCCTATGCTCGCCTACATATGAGAGCAGCTCAATGGACTTTGTCCACCCAGTGGACTCAAGCATCCGGAGCTCTCTCAGACCAAATAGCAAACTCCAAACGTCACTTTTGGTCTCTCCAATGGTGGATGTCCACTCAAAATCTGTTGTTGGGGGCCCCCTTTCAACCATTGTTGCCCCAAGCAACCCTCACAACAGATACCTCCCAAACAGGTTGGGGAGCTCATCTTCAAGATCTCTCCACTCAGGGCACTTGGTCTCCACAGGAGACCACCCTTCATATCAACCACTTGGAACTTCGAGCAATCTTTCTAGCTCTCAGAGTTTTTCATACGCTCCTCAGCAACATGACGGTCCTTATTCATACGGACAATCAAGTAGCCATGTTTTACATAAACAAACAAGGAGGGACTGGCTCTCTGTCGCTTTGCAACGAAGCTCTAAGATTATGGGCCTTCGCCAGAGAGCATCAAATCCATCTCCTGGCAGTATATCTTCCAGGAATCCAAAACTCTTGGGCAGACAGACTCAGTCGAGTTCTGCTTCCACACGAATGGTCCCTGCACATGGATCAGGTACTCAGAATCTTCCAGAAATGGGGGACCCCGGACATAGACCTCTTTGCAAGTCCGTGGAATGCCAAACTTCCCCGGTTCTGTTCCAGGATTCCGTGTCAGGGAGTTCAGGCCAAGGATGCCTTCCTCTTTCATTGGGGTCAGGACTTCCTATATGCCTTTCCACCCACTCCTTTGATTCCCAAGACTCTGTTCAAACTTCAAAGGGATCAAGGGTTCATGATCCTCATAGCTCCACGCTGGCCACGCGAAGTGTGGTACCCTCTACTTCTGCATCTCTCCCAAGCCCCCTCCCTGGACTTGGGAGCGGCTCCAGACCTTCTATCTCAGGAGGAAGGGACTTTGTGGCACCCAAACCCCAAGTCCCTTAACCTCAGAGCTTGGTTACTGAAGGCCTAGACCTTCAACACTTCAATCTTTCGCAGCAAGTGAAGGATATCCTCCATGCCTCTAGGAAACCTTCCACTAGGCGTTCTTACGCTTTTAAATGGAAAAGATTTTCCATTTGGTGTGCTCAACAGGGTCTTAACCCTCTAGCACTTCCTTTGAATTCTCTTTTGGAATATCTCCTGCATCTCTCCAATGCAGGACTCAAAACGAATTCGGTAAGAGTCCATTTGAGTGCTATTGCGGCATCCCTTAAGCCCATCAATGGACAACCTGTTTCCTCTCATCCTCTTATTGCAAGATTCATGAGAGGCCTAACCTTAACTAAACCTCCCATTCGACCTCCTCCGGTGGCATGGGACTTAAACTTGGTTCTTGGTCAGCTTATGAAGCCACCCTTTGAACCCTTAGCCACTACCTCCTTGAAATTTCTTTCCTGGAAGGTTATTTTCCTTATTGCAGTCACCTCAGCTCGCCGTATCAGTGAACTGCAAGCTCTAGTGGCTAATTCACCTTATACAAGGTTCCATCATGATAAGGTGGTCCTTAGGACCAATCCCCACTTTATGCCTAAAGTGGTCTCCCCTTTTCATCTTAATCAAGAGGTATATTTACCTGTCTTTTTTCCAGCTCCTCATGCATCCAGTGCAGAGAGGAACCTTCATACTCTAGATTGTAAAAGAGCTCTTGCCTTTTACCTCCACAGGACACAGCAACATCGAAAGTCTTCTCAGCTTTTTGTTGCTTTTGATCCTTCTCATTTAGGACTTCCAGTCTCTAAAAGAACACTGTCCAATTGGATTTCTCAGTGTATCTCGTTTGCTTACCAGAGTAAGAACCTTTCTCTGGAGGGCCATGTCACAGCTCACAATGGAGGCTCCGGCTTCCAAAGCATTATCAATGGGGTCACAGGTTGACATTGATGGCACGGCCTCAACCGATCACCTGTTACAATGTTCTGGGGTACCGGCGGTTCCCGGTACCGACATCCAGACATTGGTGGCGTTGATGGATCAGAATATTCTGACCATGCAGCGTGCCATTACGGCCTTCATACAAGCTGCGACGCCCACGGTACAACAACAAACTCCGTTGTCGATACCGATTCCGGTTCCGGATCCAGCTCCGGTTACGATACCAGTACCGCTTGCATCGGCATCAGCATCGACAGCAGCGATACGGTATCCAGTGATGCCTGTTAGTACAGATTCGGTACCAATGACTCCCAATGTTGATACCCCTCGGTACTCGTATCGGGCTTTGCAACAGCATCCAGACAGTCGATACTTCAGTTCCTCTGAAGATTCTGATTCATCAGAGGTTTTCATCGAAGCATCGGAGATCCGTCCTCAGGAACCCTCTTCTCCAAAAAGGAGAATGTCTCCTCCTGAGGACTTGTCTTTCCAGGACTTTATCAGGGAGGTGGCCAGAGGCCTGTCCATTGCAGTAGCCTCTGAAACTGAGCCCAGAGCCAAAAAATTGGATATTCTTCAATATCCTAAGGCTCCTAAAGAGGCAGCCATTTTACCAATACATGAGATTATGACCACATGTTGGGTAAATGGGAAACTCCTCTTATCACCTCTCCTTTTTCTCGTAGGTTGGACACTATGTATCGTGTTCCTCCTTGTACTGGATTTCATAAGACTCAGCTTCCTCACCACTCTATTGTGGTAGAGTCTGCTATGAAAAAAATCAAGAGTACAAAAAGACACTCTTCTGCTCTTCCAGGAAGAGAATGCAGAACCTTAGATGCTTTTGGCAGGAAAATCTTCCAGGCTAGTATGCTTATAGCCAGAATCAACTCCTATAGTCTCTATATGGGGATGTTTCTGAAAGAAGTTACAGATCATCTACACACCTTATCTCCTTTTATGTCAGAAGATAAGAGAGAAGAATATCTTACCTGGCTTAAACATGCACAGGATGTATCCAAGTTTTCCAACCGTGCAGCCTTTGACTCCTTTGAGGGTGCCAGTAGAGCCTCGGCTATTGCCATAGGCGCATGCAGAGTAGCTTGGTTACAAGCCTCTGATTTGGAATCCTGGGTTCAGGATGGTCTAGGCAACCTTCCCTGTACAGGGGAAAATCTGTTTGGCAAAGATTGGCAGGCAAAAGCCACCCAGATGGATGCTGAAAATTCTGCTTTAGATAGGCTCTCAAAGTCTACTACTGCTCCTTTCAAAAAGAGGTTGTTCAAGAAAGGATCTTTCACAAAAAAAGGGAAATTTTCTTCTGGTTATATGGTCAGGCCTCTTCTCACGGTCGTTTTGCTACAAAGAGACAGCAACAACCAAAACAGGCCAAGCCTCAGGCTGCGAGGACTGCTACGGCCCAACAGCCTCAGCCTCCTCAGGGCCTTTGACTTTCCACTAGAGAACTTAGCATTTCTGGCTCTAGATCATCCAGAGCCTCTCACCATCCCAGGAAGGTTAGCTCACTTTGCTCCCAAATGGGAACAAATCACAGCAGAGCAATGGACCCTCTCCATCATAAGGGAGGGATACAAGCTACATTTCTTAAACCTTCCTCCCCACACCATGGTGAAACAGTTTAACTCTCCAACATCTCTTCTCGACCTTCTAGGTCAAGAGATTGCCACCCTTCTTGCCCAAGGGGCTATAGAAGAAGTACCCCTTCTTCAACAGGGCTCAGGGTTCTACTCCCCCTATTTTCTCATCCCAAAGAAAACAGGGGGCTACAGACCCATCCTAGATCTCAGAGAGTTGAACAAGTTTCAATGCAAGGAGAAATTCAAGATGATTTCTCTTGGAACTCTCCTTCCATACCTCCAGAGTCAGGACTGGCTTTGTTCTCTAGACCTCAAGGATGTGTACACCCATGTCCTCATCCATCCAACACACAGAAGATTCCTTCGGTTCCTTTACCAAGGAAAGCACTACCAATACAGAGTGCTTCCTTTCGGTCTGGCCTCTGCTCCAAGAGTGTTCACAAAATGCATGGCAGTGGTAGCTGCATTTTTACGCACTCTAGGGATATTCGTATTCCCATATCTGGACGACTGGCTCATCCGAGCTCCATCCCATTCAGAGGCCCAGACTTCCCTGGCCTGCACAAGGCGTGTTCTTCAGTATCTGGGACTGGTAATCAACATTCCAAAATCCCATCTCACCCCTACTCAGTCTCTAGAGTTCATAGGGGCCTTACTGAATACCACAACTGCAAGGGCCTACCTTCCCCAGGCCCGTTGCCTACGCTTGGTGCAGTTAGCCTCCCAGATTCAGTTAAAATCCCATTTAACTGCTCGAGAGATGTTACAACTCTTAGGCCACATGGCATCCATGTGGTTCCTTACGCTCGCCTTCACATGAGGGCAGCTCAGTGGACCCTATCCACCCAATGGACCCAGGCATCAGGTTGCCTGTCAGACAAAATAGCAACCTCCAGTCGCCTCTTTTGGTCCCTCCACTGGTGGAAGTCCACTCAAAATCTGTTGCTGGGATCCCCCTTTCAACAGGTGTTACCCCAAGCAACCCTTACAACAGATGCCTCTCCAAAGGGTTGGGGAGCTCATCTACAAGACCTCTCGACCCAGGGCATCTAGTCTCCACAGGAGACATCTCTACATATCAACCTCTTAGAGCTCAGAGCAATCTTTCTGGCTCTCAGAGTCTTCCACACCTTGCTCAGCTACAAGACAGTCCTCATCCACACGGACAACCAGGTAGCCATGTTCTACATGAACAAGCAGAGAGGGACTGGCTCTCTGTCGCTTTGCAACGAATCTCTGAGATTGTGGGCCTTCGCCAGAGAGCATCAAATCCATCTCATGGCAGTGTATCTTCCAGGGGTTCAAAACTCTTGGGCAGACAGACTCAGTCGAGTTCTGCTTCCACACGAATGGTCCCTCCATGGGGACCAGATAGCCAAGATTTTTCGGATTTGGGGTACCCCAGACATAGACCTGTTTGCAAGTCCGTGGAATGCCAAACTTCCCCGGTTTTGTTCCAGAATTCCATGTCGGGGAGTTCAGGCCAGGGATGCCTTCCTCCTTCATTGGGGGCAAGACTTCCTCTATGCCTTTCCACCTATTCCCCTCATTCCCAAGACTCTGTTCAAGCTTCAGAGAGACAAGGGGTCTATGATCCTCATAGCACCACATTGGCCACGCCAAGTGTGGTACCCTCTTCTTCTGCATCTCTCTCAAGCTCCCTCCCTGGACCTGGGGTCTGCTCCAGATCTCCTCTCCCAGGAGGAGGGAACCTTGTGGCACCCAAATCCTCAGTCTCTTCATCTCAGGGCCTGGTTGCTGAAGGCCTAGACCTTCAGGATTTACACCTATCTCCAGGAACAAGCAGTAATGAGTCTTCACATATGGGTACGTCGGTACCGACGGAGCCTGTGCGGGAATGCTCCCCAGCTTCCCAAAAAGGAAAGCTTTTGGGAGCATCCCACAACGCTTGCGCGCTGCCTTCCCGCCTTTCCTAACCAACTCTCCTCAGTTCTTCTTTGCTGCGGAGCCAGCAGGTCGAGCCCTGTCACCGCTGAAGAAGTTCTTTATTTTATTTTATTTCTTTGGTCGCGTGTCTGCTTTCCCCGACTCCGGACCGGTACCGCCGGTCTTTTCTTTCTTTCTTTAAAAAAAAAAAAATAATAATAATCAATATTTTTCCTCACTTGGTGTATTTTTCTTCTTAAGGCCTCAGGGCCCACAAGAAAGCTTCCCCCATGGAAAAACCAACCTCCGGGTTCAAAAAATGCACTAAGTGTAGCGGTACTATTTCTGTTACAGATACCCATGAATGGTGTCTTAAATGTTTGGGTCCTGAACACTTCATTCCGGATTGTCCGTCCTGCTCCCTAATGTCTAAACGGGGATTACAGAACCGAGCAGCTAAGCTCCATGTGCTGTTTCCCGCTGAGGCACCGGCAGTAGCATCGACATCTTCCAGGTCTTCTCCTGAAGGATCTCAGGTAACCAAACATAAACCTAACAGGTCCTCGAAGGGTAGATCTCCCTCTAAGCATCGAGATGCCTCCGGGCTTGCCCTCGAGGATCCTGCACCAGCCAAACAACCCCGGCGGGAAGCTCCGGCTTCCAAAGCTCCTCCTATGGGGTTACAGGTTGACATCGATGGCACGGCCTCGACAGATCACCTGTTAGATTGCTCTGGGGTACCGACACTTTCTCCCGGTACCGACATCCAGGCTTTCATGGCATCGATGGATCAGAATGTTCTGTCCATGCAGCAGGCTATTAAGTCCTTAATTCAGGCTGCGACGCCGATGATACCTCAACGAGCTCCGTTGTCGGTATCGGCTCCGGTACCGGCACCAGCGCCGATGCTGGTACCGACTGCATCGACATGGACCAGGATACCGACTTCTGCAGTTCCTTGTCCAGGGCTACTTCTCGGTACCGATCCGGTATCAGGGACGCCCGATGTCGATACCGCTCGATACGCGTATCGAGCATTAGAAGAGCACCCTGACAGGCTGATGATTCTGATACATGAGTATCCTGAAGTATCCATAGCCCTTCCTGAAGAGCCTTCTTCTCCAAAAAGAAGAATGTTTCCTCCAGAGGACTTGTCCTTTCAAGACTTCATAAGAGAAGTAGCTAAAGGACTCTCTATTTCAGTAACCTCTGAATCAGAGCCTAGAGCAAAAAAATTAGATATTTTAGGATACTCTAGGGCTCCTAGAGAGGCAGTCACCTTACCAATTCATGAGATTCTTCATGAACACATGATTGATTTATGGGAGACTCCTCTCACTCTCTCTCCTCATTCTCGCAGGTTGGACACGATGTATCGTGTCCCTCCTTGTCCTGGGTTCCAGAAAACTCAGCTTCCTCACCATTCCATTGTGGTGCAGTCATCTATAAAGAGGATAAAGAGTACAAAGAGACACTCTTCTGCTCCTCCAGGAAGAGAATGTAGGACCTTGGATGCTTTTGGTAGGAAAATCTTCCAGGCCAGTATGCTTATTGCCAGAATCAACTCATATAGCCTTTATATGGGTATGTTTCTGAAAGAAGTGGCAGAAAAGCTGCACACCTTCCTCCCTTTTATTCCAGAAGATAAAAGGGAAGAATTCCGCATGTGGCTTAAGCATGCTCAAGACATCTCCAAGTTTTCAAACAGGGCAGCCTGTGACTCCTTTGAAGGGGCCAGTAGAGCCTCAGGCATTGCCATAGCTGCTCGCAGAATTGCTTGGCTTCAGGCTTCTGATTTAGAACCCTGGGTTCAAGATGGCTTAGGAAATCTGCCCTGTACAGGTGAAAATCTGTTTGGCAAAGAGTGGCAAATTAAAGCCACTCAAATGGATGCAGAGAATTCTGCTCTGGATAGACTTTCAAGATCTACCTCCATTCCTGCCAAGAAAAAGACTTTTAAAAAGTCTTTTTTCAAAAAGGGCAGGTTTCCTTCCACTTCTGGCCAACAATCTTCTACAGGTCGCTTTACCGCTAAGCATCAGCAACCTAAGCAGGCCAGGCCTAAGTCTACAGGGGCTGCTGTAACCCAGCAGTACCAACCCCCTCAGGGTTTTTGACTTGATGCTAGAGAACTTAGCCTTTCTGGCTTTAACACAGCCAGAACCTCTCACCATTCCAGGAAGGTTAGCTCATTTTGCTCCCAGATGGGAGCAAATCACATCAGAGCAGTGGACCCTCTCCATCATAAGAGAGGGCTGCAAACTTCATTTCTCAGACCTTCCTCCCCACACCATGGTGAGACACTTCAATTCTCCCACATCTCTTCTCGACCTTTTAGGTCAGGAGATAGCTACCCTTTTTGCCCAAGGGGCAATATAAGAAGTTCCTCTTCTTCAACAGGGGTCAGGGTTCTACTCCCCCTATTTTCTCATTCCAAAGAAGACAGGGGGATACAGACCCATTCTAGATCTCAGAGAATTGAACAAATTTCTATGCAAGGAGAAGTTCAAGATGCTTTCTCTGGGCACTCTCCTTCCATACCTTCAAAGTCAGGATTGGCTTTGTTCTCTAGATCTCAAGGATGCGTACACACATGTTCTCATCCATCCATCTCACAGAAGATTCCTGCGTTTTCTTTTCCAAGGAAAACATTACCAATACAGAGTGCTTCCTTTCGGTCTGGCCTCTGACCCAAGAGTGTTCACCAAATGCATGGCAGTAGTTGCTGCATTTCTACGCACTCTGGGAATATTTGTCTTCCCATACCTGGACGACTGGCTCATCCGAGCTCCATCTCGGTCAGAGGCCCAGATTTCCCTGGACCACACAAGGCGCATTCTGCAGTATCTGGAACTGGTGGTAAACCTCCCAAAGTCCCAGCTCATCCCTACTCAGTCCCTAGAATTCATAGGGGCCTGGTTGGATACCACCACTGCAAGGGCCTACCTTCCTCAGGCCCGTTGCCAACATCTAGTGCAGCTAGCCTCCCAGATTCAGTCAAAGAGCCACTTAACTGCCAGGGAGATGCTACAACTGCTGGACCACATGGCTTCCACAGTACATGTGGTACCCTATGCTCGCCTACACATGAGAGCAGCTCAATGGACTTTGTCCACCCAGTGGACTCAAGCTTCAGGAGCTCTCTCAGACCAAATAGCAACATCCAAACGTCTCTTTTGGTCTCTCCAATGGTGAATGTCCACTCAAAATCTGTTGCTGGGGTCCCCCTTCCAACAGTTGTTGCCCCCCTTCCAACAGTTGTTGCCCCAAGCAGCCCTCACAACAGATGCCTCCCAGACAGGTTGGGGAGCTCATCTACAGGACCTCTCCACTCAGGGCACTTGGTCCCCTCAGGAGACCTCTCTTCATATCAACCACTTGGAGCTTCGAGCAGTTTTTCTAGCTCTCAAGGTCTTCCATACCCTCCTCATCTACAAGACAGTCCTCATCCATATGGACAATCAAGTAGCTATGTTTTATATAAAAAAGCAAGGAGGAACTGGCTCTCTGTCACTTTGCAAGGAAGCTCTAAGATTGTGGGCCTTCGCCAGAGAGCATCAAATCCATCTCCTGGCAGTATACCTCCCAGGAATCCAAAACTCTTGGGCAGACAGACTCAGTCGAGTTCTGCTTCCACACGAATGGTCCCTGCACATGGATCAGGTACTCAGAATCTTTCAAACATGGGGAACCCCGGACATAGACCTCTTTGCAAGTCCGTGGAATGCCAAACTTCCCCGGTTCTGTTCCAGAATTCCGTGTCATGGGGTTCAGGCCAAGGATGCCTTCCTCCTTCATTGGGGTCAGGGCTTCCTGTATGCCTTTCCACCCATTCCCTTGATTCCCAAGACTCTGTTCAAACTCCAGAGGGATCAAGGATCTATGATCCTCATAGCTCCACGCTGGCCACGCCAAGTGTGGTACCCTCTGCTTCTGCATCTCTCCCAAGCCCCCTCTCTGGACTTGGGAGCTGCTCCAGACCTTCTATCTCAGGAGGAAGGGACTTTGTGGCACCCAAACCCCAAGTCCCTTCACCTCAGAGCTTGGTTACTGAAGGCCTAGACCTTCAAGACTTGAATCTTTCTCAGCAAGTGAAAGATATCCTCCATGCTTCCAGGAAACCTTCCACCAGGCGTTCCTATGCTTTTAAGTGGAAAAGATTTTCCATTTGGTGTGCTGGAAAGGGTCTTGACCCTCTGGCACTACCTTTAACCTCTTTGTTAGACTATCTCCTGCATCTCTCCAATGCAGGACTTAAAACAAATTCAGTAAGAGTCCATTTGAGTGCTATTGCAGCATCCCTTAAGCCCATCAATGGACAACCTAGCTCCTCTCATCCTCTTCTTTCAAGATTCATGAGATGCCTAACTTAAACTAAACCTCCCACTAGGCCTCCTCCGGTGGCATGGGACTTAAATTTGTTTCTTGGTCAGCTTATGAAGCCACCCTTTGAACCCTTAGCCACTACCTCCTTGAAATTTCTTTCCTGGAAGGTTATTTTCCTCATTGCAGTCACTTCTGCTCACCGCATCAGTGAACTGCAGGCCTTAATGGCTAATCCACCTTATAGAAGGTTCCATCATGACAAGGTAGTCCTTAGGACAAATCCACCCTTCATGCCTAAAGTGGTCTCACCTTTTCATCTTAATCAAGAGGTATATCTACCTGTCTTTTTTCCAGCTCCTCATGCATCCAGTGCAGAGAGGAATCTTCATACTCTAGATTGTAAAAGAGCTCTTGCTTTTTACTTACATAGGACACAGCAACATAGAAAGTCTTCCCAGCTTTTTGTTGCTTTTGATCCTTCTCATTTGGGACTTCCAGTCTCTAAGAGAACACTGTCCAATTGGATTGCTCAGTGTATTTCTTTCGCCTACCAGAGTAAGAACCTTTCTCTGGAGAGCCATGTCACAGCTCATAATGTGAGGGCCATGGCCACCTCTAGAACATAAGAACATAAGATATGCCATACTGGGTCAGACCAAGGGCTGCTACACAGTACCTTGTCCTGTGCTGCTGAGGTAAGCTATATTCTGATTTGATTTAAATTATAGCTCTTTGCTGCTACTAGGCTCTAACCTATTATGAAATTTAAACTACAAGCTCTCTGCTGGATTCTAAATTTAACCAGAAAGCTCTCTTCTGTGTTTTAATTTGAAACTAAAAGTACTTTGCTGATGCTAGGCCCTGAGTGACTATGAAATTTAAACTACAGCTGTCTACTGGGTATGAAAGGTAACCAGAAAGTTCTCTTCTGTGTTTTTAAATTGAATCTTAAACTGTTGCTACTAGGCCCTGACTGATTTAACAAAAAAAAATAGTGGGTTCACAGATTAATTAGCTTTAAAAGAAAAAAAATTCATCTAAATTCTGTGTCCATCGACCAGATCTGTCGAGCAGCCACTTGGGCCTCTGTTCATGCCCATTACTGCTTGGACAAGGATTCCCACCGGGATGCCTTGTTTGGTCAGGCTATCCTCAGACACCTGTTGCATTCTTAAACAACTCCTACCCTCCTTCCCTGGATGGATGCCTGAGATCCATAGGAGGACGTAGACCCCCTTCAGGGTCTCATATCCTTGGGGATCTACCAGGCATCTTAGCTAGGGAGTCCCCATATGTGAAGACTCATTCCTGCTTGTTCCTGGAGATAGCACAGTTACTTACCTGTAACAGGTGATCTCTGGGAACAGCAGGAATAAGTCTTCACAACCCACCCACCTCCCCTAGGAGTTGTATCTCTCTCTCTATCTTTCCTTTCCTCTCTCTCTTTTTGTCTCAGCTTTAAAACTCGAACTGGGGAGAGGCGGTTAGGAAAGGCGGGAAGGCAGCGCGCAGGCGCTGTGGGATGCTCCCAAAAGCTTTCCTTTTTGGGAAGCTGGGGAGCGTTCCCGCGCAGGCTCTGTCGGTACCGACGTACCTATATGTGAAGACTTATTCCTGCTGTTCCCAGAGATCACCTGTTACAGGTAAGTAACTGTGCTTTCCTGGGTGGTGGTTCCTAAAGTGGAACCTTGCATCGTGTAACCATAGTTTGGGTTGTTCTTCCCTAGGTGCATAAATTTCATCTGCCATTTTGATGCCCAATCTTCTAATTTATCAAGATCCTCTTGCAATTTTCCACAATCCCCTTGGGTTTTAACAACTTTTAATAGTTTTGTGTCATCTACAAATTTGATAACCTCACTCGTTATTCCACTTTCCAGGTCATTTATGAATATGTCAAAAAGCAGCAGACCCAGCACAGATCCCTGGGGTACACTACTGTTCACCTTTCTCCATTGGGAAAATTGGCCATTTAGCCCTACCCTCTGCTTTCTATCTTTTAACCAGTTCCTGATCCACAATAGTACACTGCCTCCATGACTCTTTAGTTTTGCCAAAAGTCTCTCATGAGGGACCTTGTCAAAGGCTTTCTGAAAGTCCAGATAAATAATATCAACCAGTTCACCTTTGTCCACCTGATTATTCACTCCTTCAAAAAAACATAACAGATTAGTAAGACAAGATCTTCCTTGTCTAAAGCCATGTTGGCTGTCTCCCATTAGGTCATGACTATCTACATGCTGAGTAATTTTATTCTTTATGATGGTTTCTACCATTTTTCCCGGTACTGATGTCAGGCTCACCGGTCTGTAGTTTCCCGGATCACCCCGGAACCCTTTTTAAAAATTGGTGTTACATTGGCGATCCTCCAATCTTCAGGTATTAGAGATGATTTTAATGATAGTTCACAGATTACTAATAGCAGTTCTGCAATCTCGTATTTCAGTTCTTTCAACACCCTTGGATGTATACCATCTGGCCCAGGTGATTTGCTACTCTTCAGCTTATCTAATAGTTGTAATACATCTTCCCGATGTATCGATATTTCCTTCAGTTCTTCTGCACCTTTAAATACCACTTCAGTCATGGATAACATCCCTACATCTTCCTCAGTAAAGACTGAAGCAAAGAATTCATTCAGTCTCTCCTCTATCGCCTTGTCGTCTCTTAGTGCTCCTTTAACCCCTTTATCATCTAATGGACCAACTGACTCTCTCACAGGTTTTTTGCTACGAATGTACTTGAAAAGGTCTTTACTTCGCGTTTTTGCTTCTGCAGCAAGCTTCTTCTCGAATTCTCCCTTTGCCTGCCTTATCAATGCCTTGCATTTGACTTGCCAGTGCTTGTGCTGTTTCCAGGTTTCGTCATTTGGCTCTTTTTTCCATTTCGTGAAAGATGCTTTTTTGGCAACAACAGCCTCTCTGACCTCACCTTTAAACCATGCTGGAAGTTTTATGGACTTCCTTCCACTTTTCTTAAAGCGTGGAATACAGCTGGTCTGGGCTTCCAAGATAGTATTTTTCAACAACAGCCAAGCCACGAGAGATTTAGAGCTTATGAGCCCTCTCCTTCCTGATGATAAGAGGCAGGATTAGCTCGCCCTTGTCAAACATGCTCAGGATGTTTCCAAGTTTGTGAATCGTGCAGCCTTTGACTGCTTTGAGTGCATAAGCAGAACCTCTGCTATTGCCATAGGTGTACGTAGGATTGCCTGGCTCCAGGCATCTGACGTGGAACTTTGGGTACAGTATAAACTAGGGAATATTTCTTGCACAGGAGAGAATCTCTTTGACAAGAATTGGCAGGAAAAAGGTAATGAGATAGATGCTGACAATATCACGTTGGATAGATTGTCTAAATCTACAGCTGATCCTGCAAGGAAAAAGTCCTACAAGAAACCATTCTTCAGTAAGAAGAAGTTGTTTTATCCCTCCTATACCCAGCAGGGGCATCGTTTAGGTCAGTCTGTCCAAAAGGGACAGCAGCAACAACCTAGGCAAAGAAAACCAAAAGCTTCTAAGCCTCAACTGGCTCAGCAGACTCCGCCTCCACAGGGGCTTTGACTCCTATCTAGAGAACTTTGCCTTCCTGGCCCTGAACGGCCCAGAGCCTTTCACCATTCTAGGAAGGTTATGTCTTTTTGCCCCCAGATGGGGTCAGATAACAGCAGAAAATTTGACTCTGTCTATTGTAAGAGAGGGGTACAAGCTTCATTTCCTCAGCATGCCCCCTCCTACAATGGTAAGACAGTTTAATTCTCAGACCTCTCTCAACGACCAGTTAGGTCAAGAGGTCACTATGCTTCTTGCCCAAGGGGCAACAGAAGAGGAACCCCTTCTCCAACAGGGTACAGGGTTCTACTCCCCCTATTTCCTTATTCCAAAGAAAACAGGAGGGGACAGACCCATTTTAGACCTCAGAAAATTGAACAAATTCCTGTTCAAAGAGAAGTTCAAAATGATTTCTCAAGGAACTCTGCTGCCATACCCTCAGAGTCAGTATTGGCTTTGTTCTCTAGATCTCAAGGATGCGTACACTCATGTTCTCATCCATCCAACTCATCGAAAGTTCCTTCGCTTTCTTTTTCAAGGGAATCGCTACCAATACAGGGTTCTTCCTTTTGGCCTGGCCTCTGCACAAAGGGTGTTCACAAAATGCATGGCTGTGGTGGCAGCATTTCTTCGCACCCTAGGAATATTTGTCTTTCCTTACTTAGACGACTGGCTCATTCGAGCCCCTTCAGAGCCAGAGGCCAGGGTTGCTCTCTCTCGCACAATGCACATCCTTCAGTATTTGGGATTTGTCATAAGCTTCCCAAAATCCAATCTTGCTCCCACTCAGTCCCTGGAGTTTATAGGAGCTCTGCTGGATACCAGACAGACAAGGGCCTACCTTCCACAGGCTCGCTGCCTTCGCATTGTGCAGTTAGCCTCCCAAGCAGTGTTAAAACCTCACCTCACTGCTTGGAGAATGTTACAGTTGCTAGGCCACATGGCATCCACTGTGCATGTGGTTCCTTATGCTTGCCTCCATATGAGGGCAGCCCAGTGGACTTTATCCACTCAGTGGACTTAGATGTCAGGTTGCCTGTCAGATAAAATAGCAAACTCAGATCGCCTTATTTTGTCCCTCCAATGGTGGCAATCACCCCAAAACCTTTTGGTGGGGTCCCCTTTTCAGCAACCCCCACCCCAAGCCACTCTAACAACAGATGCCACACAGGTGGGTTGGGGAGCCCACCTGCAAGGCCTTTCTACCCAGGGTACTTGGACTCCACAGGAGGCCTATCTACATATCATTCTCCTGGAACTCGGAGCAATCTTCCTTGCTCTTCAAGTATTCCACACCCAGCTCAGCTACAAGACAGTCCTAGTTCAAACGGACAATCAAGTAGCCATGTTCTATGTGAACAAGCAGGGCGGAAGAGGCTCTCTGTCGCTATGCAGCGAAGCTTTGCGACTATAGGCCTTCGCCAGAGAGCATCAGATTCATCTCTTTGCGGTGTATCTTCCAGGCATTCAAAATTCTTGGGAGACAGACTCAGTCGAGTTCTGCTTCCACACGAATGGTCTCTCCATGCAGACCAGGTGGCCAACATTTTCCAATTTTGGGGAACCCCAGACATAAACCTTTTTGCAAGTCCACTGAATGCCAAACTTCCCCGGGAAATCACAAGAGAGAGAACCAGGGTAGTGAGGGAGGGAACAGAGAGAAGTGGCCGAAGAGCCTGAATCCTCCGAAGGTGAAAGAAACAGCTACGCACGAAGGTGGAAATATGCTGGTGGAAAGACAGCGAGGAATCGAGGGTAACACCGAGGTAACGGAGAGTAGGAATGAGTGGGATGGGGAGGGAGGACATAGTGGGAGCCAGGGTGGGAGGGTTGGTGCTGAAAGAGAACCAAATGGCGGAAGACTTAGGTTGATGCATAGGAAGTTATCGGAAAACCAGCCGGCAACAAGGGTGAGACAAGTATTAAGGGCAGTGAGGTCAGGGGTCGAGGAACAAGTGTGATGGATGAGAAGAATATCGTTGGCATAAAAATAGGCAGATATACCGGTCTGCTGGATGAGCAAAGCGAAAGGTGCAAGGAAAATGTTGAAGAGGAGGGGGGTGAGGATAGAGCCCTGGGGGACACCACAGTGCAAGGGGAGTGATGGAGAGATATCAGTGCCTGAGTGCACAGCAAAGGTGCGTGATGAGAGAAAAGACCGAACCATAGGAGGACAGTACCACTGACGCCAAGGTCGGACAGACGGGTGAGGAGAGTGCGGTGGTCGACAATGTCAAAGGCGGCGGAGAAATCTAAAGAGACAGCAATAGATAGGTCACCACGATCGTGAGAGCGGTGGAGTTTGCTAAGAAGTGCCAGAAGAATAGTTTTAGTGCTGTGGCCCACCCTGAAACCAGACTGCCAGGCTGAAGGGAAAGGGTAGTGTCAAGATATGCAGACAGCTGTGTGAACACAAGCTTTTCAAGAACTTTGGAGAGGAAAGGGACATTCGATACAGGGCGCCAATTTGCAGGAACAGCAGAGTCGAGAGTGGGCTTCTTCAGAAGGGGACAAACCAGAGCGTGTTTCCAACAGGAAGGGAAGCAACCGGAGATGAGACTGGAATTAATTATGGCAAGAACGTAAGGGAGAAGCGTGAGGGATGGATCCATGAGCCAGATGGAAGGAAGGGGATCGAGTGGACAGGTGGTCTTGTCAGATGAAGAAATGATCTTGACAAGTTCGGAGGAGGTAACCGACCAGAAGGATTGCCAGGTGTGTGGAAGATGCAGGATGGAAGGGGAGAGTAGGAAACAGGAAGGGCAGGGGAGGAAGGGGGGGGGGAAAGGGGAGGAGGACATTAATGAAAGGAAGAGCAGAGGGACTGGATCTTAACAACAAAGAAAGATATGAGACTAGTTGGGCTAGGGAGTAGAAGGAAGTACCGACGAAGGAGGAAGTGTAGAGGGTGAAGAAAGAGAACGGAGAACCTGATAGAGGTGGCGAGGGGAGTTAGAGGAAGAAGTGATGAGGTTTGAGTAGTAGGCCTGCTTGGCAGCAGTGATCATAGAACGGTATGAACGATGTGCAGAATGGAAAACAGAAAGGGAAGTAGCGGAAGGATGTTTACGCCAAGAGCGCTCAGCGTGTCGAAGGTTGGCACATTGGAGGTACAAACCTGGGTGGTACCAGGGATGGTGGGATGATGAACGGAGGGGAATAGGACGGAGAGGAGTCAGAGTATCGAGAGTCATAGCGAGGGTGGAATACCAGGTGTCAACCTGCTGATCCACAGGGAAGGAAAGGAAATCCGGAGGGAAGAGGGAATCGGCTGGTAGGAAACGCTGCAAGGTGAGAGGGGTGAGATGCCGTCTAAGTACTTGAGAAGAGGGACTAGTGGTAGGCAGCGTGGTAGCCTGAAAGGGAGTGAGAGTCAAGGAAAACAACAAGCAATAGTGGTCAGACCAGGGAAGAGGGAGAGGTAGAGTACTGGATGGTATGTAAGGGGAGTGGGAGGAAGTGAGAATGAGGTCAAGGGTGTGCCTGCAGGAATGAGTTGGACAGTCCACATGCTGGATGAGGGATAAGTCTTCAAAAAGTGACAGAAGAGCCCTATCACGGGATCTGATCTGAGAATTCAGGTGGACATTAAAGTCACCCAAGACGACAAGATGGGAGGACAGAAGAGCCGTCTCGGAAATAGTGTTCCAGAATGTTTGATAGTTCCTCTTCATTTGCACTTGGGGCTCTATATATAAGGCAGAGTGCTTGTTTGAGATAGTTATCATATTGCTTTCAGCAGATTGGAAGGAAAAGTCAGTGACAAATTTTAGGTGTGACTTTGCAATGACTAACACACCTCCACCTCTTCATGCGGGTCTTGTGTATTCTTCAGAGGAGATTTGATTTATAATTTTATTTTATTTATTTATTTAACTGTATTTATATCCCGCTTTTCACCGGGTCAAAGCGGTGTAACACATAACGGGGGGGGGGGGGGGGGATCAATGGTTATAGGATGGGGCCATCACCATGGGGCAACATTAATGATTTGGGATGGACATAGACATTTACAATCCTAGAGTTTCTAATCAGACATTATCATAGTCGGAGAGCTATGTCTCAATGACACACACAATATCTATGTTCTTGTTCTGCATGTAGTCCAGTATGGTGTTGAACTTATTGCGGATTGAACGAGTGTTCACTAATGCATAGTTAAAAGATGTGTGAGGTGGTATATTGGAGGGAGCAAGTTTCTTGTGGGTGTATAGGGGTATGTGGATTAATCTTCGTGGCCTGTTTTGCTGACTTGGATGCATATTGATGATTATTTTTTGGGGTGGATACTTGCCTGATTGTATAATTGGTATCCGGTGGGTAAGAGATGGTAGGTTGGCTTCAGCAGCATTTGAGTATCTGCCATTGAGTAGGAGGAGTAGAAGGAGGGATGAGCATTGTATCCTTCCCCATTTTGTATTTAAGGATTGATGTAATTGATGAGGGAAAGGGATAGGTTATTCTGAATGTAGAATGTGAGCCTCAAGTGTGCAATATTGTTTAGGCTAAGCCGTGTCAATCAGGCTTTACTCACTTTTCTGTCGGGTTCTTATTGCACGGGTGCTTCCTTTTCAGAGCTGTTTTCTTCATTCACGTGGTCGTGTGGGCTAGAGTTCTTCTTGAGATGTTCTGCCGGTGTATCAAGGGGGCAGATCGTTTAACTATATCCGTAGCTCACTCAGTGTCCTGCACTAAGCCTCAGGAGCCTGCCAGTTGGGGCCTGGATGCATGTTGCTTTTTTAAAAGAGCTGAGGCTTTATTGCGTCATAGGGAATGGGCGTGGTTTCTGTCATATGTATCTGTTGCTGAAGCCGGATCGGGTCCTTACTGCTCTTACTGCAGGTCCAACATGCATTCAGTTATGGTATTTAAGGGTGTCTTGTGGATGGCGTTGACCTGCTGGATGGGGGGTGTCAGATTTTTATCAGAGTTGGCGTGCTGGAATGGGTAGGATGCTGGTCATATTTTATTACTGTTTCAGAATGCATCCTTTGTGCAGGTTCCGCTTCGGGGTAGAGCTGGACGAATTGTCTTAGCGCCTCAGTTGAAGCTGGTGAGCAGTTACTGTCTGCGGTGTGCTGGTCGAACAGCTGCTGTTTCTTACAAGATTTAAAGTTGTGTGGTGTCTGCTGTCCTAGTTGGTCCATGCCTAAGGCCCATGCCAGAGGGCCCTTTGGCATGGCCCGCTAGGCGTGGGCGCGCCCAAGCAGGCCGACTGCACTTAAAGGTCTTGTGGCCAGTCCTTCTTTGCCCGATTGACCTTTTCAGTGGGGGAGCGGGGAGGAGCTCGACTGGACCCGCTCTCTCCTGAAGACGCTGATCTGGCAAGAGTGCAGGGGGAAAAGCTGGATGGTGTGTCCCAATACAAGCATTGTGGAACCTGTGTCTTTTAGGGAAACTGCTAGGTACTTGTGACCTAGATTGGCCACTATTGGAAACAGGATACTGGGCTTGATGGACCTTGGTCTGACCCAGTATGGCATATCTTATGCTTTTATGTTCTCTATTACCTCCACTGGAAGACTGTTCCATGCATCTATCGCTCTTTCCGTAACACAATTTTTCCGCATATTACTCCTTTCGCCTTCATCCTATGCCCCCTTTTTGCATAGCTTGCTTTCAGTCGAAAGAGGTTGTTCTGTGCATTTATGCCATGGAGGTATTTAAATGTCTCTTATCATATCACCTCTCTCCCGCCTCGTCTCCAAAGTATATATATTAAGATCTTTGTCCCAATATGCCTTATGACGTATCCCACTGATCATTTTGTTGGCCATCCTTTGCACTGATTCCTTTATATTTATATCCTTTTGAAGGTGGCAATATTCCAAGTGAGGTCTCAAAGACTTATATAGAGACACTATCACCACCTCCTTCCTGTTGGCCATTCCTCTCCCTATGTACCCAGGCATCCTTCTGGCCTCCACCATCGCTGCTGTTGCAGAAGGATATAGTAAAAGCTGTTAGTGTAGCCAGGTTTAAAAGAGGTTTGAACAAGTTACTGGAAGAAACGTCCATAAGCCATTATTAAATTGCACTGAAGAAATTCACTGCTTACCCCTGGGATAAGCAGCCTGAAATCTGTCTACCTTTTGGGAACCTGATAGGTATGTGTGACTTGGGTTAGCCACTGTTGAAATTGGACTTGATGGATCTTTATTCTGACCCAGTATGGGTATATCAGCAACAGAGGAATTATTGCATCCTTGGAAGGGATAATGCTTCAGAAGGGAGGTTGTTTGAGAGAGAGAAACTGGTGATCCTTATTGTCCTGGGCATGGCTCTCTGGAAACCATCTGATGGGCCATGAAAGATGGTAATCTCTAGGGGGAACTCCATGTTTCTAGTAGCTCCTAATCTATCTTCCCCAAATGCTTCCTGCTACATCTGATAGCTGGAGATGGGAACTTCCAAGGCTGAAGCACCTGATTCCAGACTTAGTGACCAAGAGTGAGGGATTTATATTCCCAATGTAGAGAAGAATACAGTGTTGGGTCACTTAGGAGGATTGTCCTTGCATTGTGAAAAAAAACAGTCAGGAACACAGTGTTACACAACCCCCAGTGATATAAAGATTGGGTCTCTTAAGGTTTTTTAAATTTTATTTTTATTAATTTTGTAGACAGCAATATAAAGCTCAAAGTGCCCAACATACAACTTAGCATAATGAAGTTATATACACATTCCAGTTCATCCTTATAGACCCGTTCAAGCATGGATTATGCCTTTCATCCGTCAGATAATGGAGAAAGAAAAAGACAAAGTTTCCAGTGAAAACATCACTGATATTAGGACTGGTGCAGCTAGGGACACCTTTCACTATGCAAATGACAAGCTCCTTCATTATTTCTCCATGTCCAGCAGATGGTGGTTGCTGGACTGGTTACAGCTGGTTAGTTCTTGGGGTTTTCTACTGGGACCTCAGCCTTAGGGTTGCATTTCCCAGTGAAATAGTGGAGTTTGGTGCCTGTGGCTTTTGGGCATCTGTCCTGTGGTGAATTGGCCCAGTTGAGTCCGTCTTCCCAGAGTGTTCCTGCAGGTTCCCTCTGGTTAAACTCTAAGTAAGGGGGTGGGTTCATGCTCCCTGTCAATACTTGGACAGGTTGAGCCTGAATAGATGGTTAGGGCTGCCTGAGAGAACTAAGGTCTAGCTTCCCTTTTGCTTTCTTCTTATTTCTTAGGGCCCCCCCCCCCCCAATCCCACACAGTTGCAGCTGCAGAGCACTTTTGGGCTGACAGTGTGGACTCCCCTGTTCAGTGTTCAGCTGTGCTGAAATGGTTGGGGGGGGGGGGGGGAGATGCCAAAGGCCCAGCTCGTGCCTCTGCTAGTGAGGCCTAACAGTGCCTGAGGTCACTGTTTCTGCCACAGTCTGTTAAGGAAATATGCTATCATTTATTTAAAATTTAATTTACCATCCTTGGCGTTAGCAGATGCAGCAGTTTACATTAATAAGATACTAGTGTAAAAAATTAAAAGAACTACAATCATGATAGAAAACGTAAGGTAGAGAGCAACAGAGAACAATCAAAGAGACATTAATTACATAGAATTAATTGATTAGGTATTAACTGATGTCTGCCTGTTAGGCAGTATCTCCCACTTCCTCCAAGTCAAAATCTTGCATGAATAGGTATGTTTTCAGCTGAGATTTGAATCATGAAAAAGAGGCTTCCAACCGTAGATATGCCAGAAGACTATTCCAGAGTGTGGGTACTGTGGTGCCAGGGATTGCACCATTAAGGCAACAGATGCTTGGAGGCTGCAGTTTCTGTTGCAGGTCACATAAAATTGAGGCTACATTCTCCTTTCAGCCTTCCGCAGCTTTGGGACTTCCCATGGGAGGGTGGAGCGATTGCTAGGGTCTGGGCAGAGCATGGCCGTGAACATGCTGGACTGCATCCAATGCTGTTTGGCCACTCAGCGTGTTTGCCCATAGTGTGTAGAGCCAAATTGTGCGACTCATGTAAGGGCAATCTGGGGGTTCTACCTCCAGGTGATGGAAGGGGGTCCCCCCTGACTTCGCCGATCCATCGAGGCCTTCTGAGTGTGCTTATCTTGGCAGTTCCTGCCTGTGGAAATGGTGGGAACAGCCACAATTTTGGTGAACTGCGGAATGCCCACAGTTCAGCCAGGCTCCCATGGCTTTGGGAGTGGTACCGGGGCTGAAACAAGGATATCGGATACCCTAGGCAAACCTTCAGCTGTGCCCCCCCCATTCCCTTCCCCATTAACCTTTTGAAATTAATATGAATAAAAAATTTCTGTTGTAAGAGTAAGTTAAGAGGGGATCCAAGTCCTTCTCTATTTGGACAACTAGCTTATCTGCGCCAAGTTGGTGCAGGGCAAATCAGTCACGACAGCCTTGGTGCTGCAGCTTCTACCGAGCTTGGGCTGTGTAGTGAACTAGTCCAAGAGTCATCTGGTACTGACTTGAGTGCCTTGAGGTGCACGTTGATACCCACCTAGGCAGGGTTTTCTTGTCTGAGGATAGACAGACCAAGTTCTTGGGGCAGCTTGAGGCATTCAAGTGCCAGAGGATGCTCAGGGCCTGGGATTACTTGCAACTCCTCATGTTGCTGGTGGCCACACTAGACCTCACCCTCCTGGGTGAGGGCCCCCACCTTTCTACTAAGTAAATTGTGCTGTTGCCCTACTCCAAGATCCGCTTTCCCTTGTTATCTTCGGTGGCAAAGAGTCTACACTGATAGGCCCAATGCGCCATTTTATCCCAGGGGTGGACTTGATGATTCTGCAGTGCATGATTCTAATGATGGATGTCAGCCTTGTGGGCTGGGAAGTTCAGTACCTGAACTGGGCAGTACAGGGATGTTAGACAATCCCATGAAACAGCTGGGCCCGTCAACAGGCTGGAAGCTTGGGGTATTCACTTAGCTTTGCTTCATTTCAAGCCCTTTAGTATAGGGGTGAGCCATGCAAGTGTGCAGGGAGATGATGATATGGACTAGCTGTTTCTCCAGGACCAAGCAGGAAGTCAGTCCTCACATATGGGTGTCATCGGCGCCGATGAAGCCCCAGCGGAGCATTTCCCCAGCTTTCCATGAAAGCCTTTGGTAATGCTGACACGCATGCGCGGTTCCCTTCCCGCCTAAAGGTGCCATCTTACCTCAGGCTATTTTTTTCCGAGAAGCCCACTGGACGTGTGTCCTGTTCTCTCGGATAAAAGTGATTTTTTTCTTCGGCGATTTTTCGCTATTTTTCTCCGGTTCGACACCGGTTTCCCCCCCCCCCCCGCCGGGTTCGGTACACCGGTATCGAGCCCGCTTATTTCTTTTTCGGGTTTTGCCCTTCGTGGCTGGCGTTCGCGCCCCTTTTTTCATTTTTCCCTGGAAGGCCGGTCTTTTGACCTCGCAGGGGCTCTTTTTTCCCCGATGGCTTCCAGTGGTTTCAAAAAGTGTGATCGGTGTAAGAAACTTATGTCTCTCACCGACACACACGACTGCTGCCTTCGGTGCCTCGGCCCTGACCACGACCCCAAGTCGTGTGTGCCATGTGGGAAGATGTCTTCCAAGGCACTCAAAAGTCGACAACATCAGAAGGAGAGGTTTTTCTCGGACTCTGCCTCCGGCCGGGCCCGGACCTCGTCTGAGTCCTCGACATCTCGGGATTCCGATCCCGAGCGCAGTCTAAACTCCTCGGACAGGGGGTCCCCCGACCGGGAACGCAAGAGGAAGAAGCGGCTCGCGAGGGCGGCATTGGAGGAGGTCCCTGGTCCCTCGAGGGCCAGGTCTAAGACCCCTGACCGCCGTCCCAGGCCCGTGGACCAAGAGAAGCCTGCCAAAGTTCCTCGCGTGGAGCCGGAGTCTGCTGGACACGTAAGCCCCGTAGTCCTCGTGGACTCTCCTCCCATAGAGCCGACGTCGGGCCCAGCACCGCCGGGGCCCGAGTCGGTGGCTGCTGCGTCTCCCGGCTGAGTCTCAGGATGACAGCCTTGGAGTGCAGACTGTCTGCCTTCATGGAGCAGCAGCGGGCACTGATGGTGCATCTGCCCCCACCACCGGGACGTCGACTTCGAAGTCAACCCCGGAGACTGAGCCGATACTCGAGACCCTCGTGGCTCGAAGTCGTCCTCAGTCGAGGTCTCCCTCGACCTCCCGTTCGGGACCGAGGGTGTCGACGCCGGTGCCCCCTGCGTCGGGGCGGGTGCCTCGGGGCCCCGCGGGTCGGACCCTGACTCCTCCTTGGATGAGTCCGCCTGGGAGACGGAGGGCGAGGAGTCTCCCGATACTTTTAAGACTCAGTGCGTCCTGTCGGACTCACCGCAGTCTGAGCCCCGGAGTAGATCCCCTCCGGAGGACACTCGGTTCTCGGAGTTCGTCCGGGATATGCCGCTGCCTTGGCTATCCCTGCCGATCCCGAGGAAGAGCCTCGAGCCGAGGAGCTCGATGCTCTACAGTATGACTCTCCTCCGAAGGAGGCCTTTACTGTCCCGGTTCCTCTGATGCTGGAACAGCTCCTCTTCTGGATGTGGGAGGCACTGGTCTCGGTGCCGGTTTTGAGCAAGCGAGTCGATTCCATCTATCGACTCCGCAAAAGCCCTGGTTTCCAGAAAGCACAGCTACCACAGCATTCCATGGTTGTGGAATCGGCCATGCATCGTCTGAAGAGCCAGAAGATGCACTCCGCGGTGCCCCCCGGCAGGGAGGCCCGCAACCTCAATGGCGTTGGTAGAAAGTGCTTCCAGGGGTCTATGCTTGCTTGCCGTGTCCAGTCTTACCAGCTGTACATGGGCATGTACTTGCGAGACCTGGCCAAGGAATTGGCCGGATTCTCTGCTGGTCTCTCTGGGGAACCCTTGCAGAGATTTAAGACCTTGTCCTCGGGGATTCGGGAATGCTCAAAGTTCATGTCCCGCGCTGCCTACGATGGCTTCGAGTCTTCGGCCCGAATTGCGGCTGCCGACATCGCGGCTCGACGCCAGGCGTGGCTGCGGTCATCGGACCTCGAGCCATGGGTTTAACACAAGTTGGTCGATGTCCCCTGCCGAGGTGAGAACCTCTTTGGCAAACCCGTGACCGAGAAGGCCGCTCAGTTCGAGACCGAGCACCTTACCCGGACAAGGCTGTCGAGGAAGACCTCTGCCCCTTCACATAAAAAGAAGGGCTCGGGTAAAAAGTCCTTTTACACGAGGAAGGGCACTGCCTACAAACAGTACCCTCAGTATCAGGCTGCCCAAGCTGCCCCCCATGGTCAGCAAGCCAAGGGCCAGGGTAATGGGCCCCGTAGGCAGAGGCCCCCAAGCCTTCTGCCCCTGCTTCCACTCAGCAGGGTGGGGGTTTTTGACTCCTTGAGCGTAGCCACTCCGTCCCTGCTTTCCCAGCCCTGCACAGGCGGTCGCCTTGTACTCTTTGCCCACCAGTGGCCTCTCATTACCACCGACAGTTGGGTGCTGGACATAGTCCAAAAGGGCTATGCCCTGCATTTTCATCAACTGCCTCCTCCTTACTTCCCGGGGAGCCCTTGAGGCCTCCCCTGCACACAGGCCTTCTCCTTCGAGAGCTCCAAGGTCTGTTGGTGGACAGGGCGGTGGAGCCTGTGCCTCCCCACTTGCAAGGTCACGGATTCTACTCCAGGTATTTCCTGGTACCCAAAAGGACCGGTGGCCTTCGACCCATTCTGGACCTCAGGAACCTCAACAAGTTCCTAGAGAAAGAAAAGTTCAAGATGCTTACTCTTGGAACACTTCTGCCCTACCTCCAGCAGGGAGATTGGCTATGCTCCTTAGATCTAAAGGATGCGTACACTCACATCCTCATTCATCCAGACCACAGAAAGTACCTCAGGTTCATTGTGGGAGGAAACGATTATCAATACAGAGTACTACCTTTTGGCCTGACCTCCGCTCCCAGGGTCTTTACCAAGTGCCTGACAGTGGTTGCGGCCTACCTGAGAAATCAAGGCATCTTTGTCTTTCCTTATCTGGACGACTGGCTCATCAGGGGTTAGACGTCCCTGGAGGCCAGACAAGCCACCCTCAGAACCATTGCTCTGCTTCAAAACGTGGGCTTTGTCATAAACTTCGCAAAGTCCACTTTGCTCCCCTCCCAGAACTTGGAGTTCATAGGGGCAAGGTTGGCTTCTCAATTGGCAAAGGCATTCTTGCCAGAAGACAGGGCTCAAAGACTGATGGACGTGGCCAAACAGTTTCTAAACAGGTCCCTGGTCTCCGCCAGACTCTGCCTCAGGCTTCTGGGCCACATGTCTTCGACAGTGCATGTGACGCCCAATGCCAGGCTCCATATGAGGCCTGCATAGTGGTGCCTTCGGACTCGGTGGTCTCAGGCCAGAGGCCGCCTACGAGACAGGATAAGGGTGTCCAGACCCCTTTTGGCCTCCCTCATCTGGTGGCTACATCCACCCAATCTGCTGGAGGGGATGCCCTTCCAAATGCCAGAATACTCGGTGGTCCTCACCACCGACGCCTCTCTGCAGGACTGGGGTGCTCATTGTCTGGACAAGTGCACTCAAGGCCTCTGGTCTCCCTGGGAGGCAGCCCAACAGATCAGTCTCCTAGAACTTCGAGCTATCCGCTTAGCTCTCAAGGCTTTTTCTCCGGCCCTAGCTCATCGCTCAGTCTTGATTCAAACAGACAACCAGGTAGCCATGTTTTATGTGAACAAACAGGGCGGGACTGGGTCAAAGCTCTTTTGTCAGGAGACTCAAGACCTTTGTTCCTTTGCCCTAAAGCACAACATGCTTCTCAAGGCGGTGTACCTTCCAGGCCAGGAGAACTGTCTGGCCGACCGGTTGAGCAGAATTCTGCAGCCCCATGAGTGGCAGTTGCATCCCTTGGTTGTTCAGAAGATCTTCCTGAAGTGGGGTCTCCCTTGGATAGATCTCTTTGCCAGTCCGCTGAACAAGCAACTGCCCAAGTTCTGCTCCAGGCAACTGCATCCTTTGAGGATAGCACCAGATGCTTTTCTGATGTCCTGGTCTCAGGGCCTCCTGTATGCGTTTCCTCCCATGCCCTTGGTGGCCCGAACTCTTTTCAAGACTCTTCAGGACAAGGCCTCGGTCCTGCTGGTAGCTCCCAAGTGGCCGAGGCAGCCTTGGTTTCCACTTCTGCTTCAACTGGCAGTGGATTCCCCACTACCTCTGGGGTTGCAGCACGACCTTCTCTCACAGGAGCAGGGTTCCCTTCTGCACCCCAATCTCAAAGCTCTCAATTTGATGGCCCGGAGGCTGCAAGGGTAGTTTTGGCTCCCTGGGACCTGCCTCAGGAAGTTGAGGAGGTTGTCCTAGCCTCTAGGAAACAGTCCACTAGGAAAACCTATGCCCTCAAATGGAAGAGGTTTTCTGTGTGGTGTCAGCTTCGTACAGAGGATCCTTTCTCCTGTACTGTGCCAGTAGTGCTTCAGTACTTACTGCACTTATCAAATCAGGGACTTAAGTCCAATTCTGTTCGGGTTCACCTCTCAGCTCTAGCAGCTCACAACTCACTGGTGGAGGGACATTCTCTGTCAGGTCACCCTTTGGTGTCCCGCTATCTCCAGGAACAAGCAGGAATGAGTCTTCACATATGGGTACATCGGTACCGACGGAGTCTGCGCGGGAACGCTTCCCAGCGTCCAATCAGAAAGCTTTTGGAAGCATCCCACCATGCCTGCGTGCTGCCTTCCCGCCTTTCCCAACTGCCTCTCCTCAGTTTGTTTTTCCGCGGAGCCGGCAGGTCGTCCTCCTGTCACCGCAGAAAATTCTTCTTTTAATTCTTTAGTTTTCTTGTGGTCGCGGCTGTCTTTCCCGACGCCACCGGTACCGCCGGTGTTTCTTTTTTCTTTTCTGTAAAATCTTCCTTTTAAGGAATATTTTTTCTCCTTAGTGTCTTACGGTTTTCCAGGCCTTCTAGGCCTCCATGTTCTTCATGGAACCGCCAGCCACTTTCTCCAAGAAATGTTTAAACTGTGGCGGTACAACTTTATTTTTAGACTCCCAGAATTGGTGTCTAACCTGTTTGGGTCCTGACCTTTTTCCTCCGGAGCCCTCGGGCAACCGTATTCTGAGAAGAGGTTTTCAGCATCGAGTTTCTCTTGACATACGGTTCCCTTCCAACCTCAGGACACCGACCATTTCTTCTTCTACACAGAATCAGGTAACCCACAAACAGTCTGTTAAGACTAGCCAACCCTCGAGTGGTAGGTCTCATGCACTGCATGTAGACCGCTCGGGCCTTGCCCTCGAGGGCCCATTGGCTTCAAAACCCCGGCGGGAGTCTTTGGCCTCCAAAGCCTATGTGGGGTTTTAGGTTGTTCCTGAGGTTCACCCCTCACAGAACATACCTGAGCCATGCCCGGTGGTGGCATCCGCTTCGAGCGGTACCGATACCCCGGCATCGGCACTGGTGTTGGTTGAAACACTCATCACCAGGGATCGTCGTCTGGCGTCCTCGGTACCTACGGGACCGGTGGACACGTTCCAGACTGACTTTCCAGTATCGGTACTGGCACCAATACTACCACCGACGTTGGTACCCTCCAGACGTGCATCGATAGACTCGCTTCCTTCGATGCCGAGTCTGGAATCGATCTCTAGTCTGGAAGACTGGGTACCGACACGTCTTGGTACCGACACCTATCGGTACCGGACGCTCGGTACCGAGGATGACTGCCCGAAGGCTTTCGGTTACCTCGGTACCGATTGGGCTGTCACCGATTGCTGCTTCGATGTCGGTGTCCGGTTCGGTTCCGACAGCGGTACCGGTATCGGTACCGGTGTCCACAGTAGCATCGTGGCCAGCTCCTTCCATGCTTCTTTCAACAGGATCGCTCCCTTCTATACCAAGTTTGGAGTCGATAACTGGCATGGACCATGTGGTACTGACTGTCGCTGGTCCTGACCTCCAGAACCAGCGACCATTCCTTAAGGATCCCATACTGCACCGTGCAGGATCTTATATTCCTACATACTTAGATAGATCCTTTGGTGCCCAGGCTAGTTCTTTAGATCTAACCTGTCCAAGGGAGGTTCCCTTTGGAGATCCTTCTTTTCAGAGTTTCCTCCTGGATATGGCAAGATCACTTGCCATTCCTATCCCTGGACATGATCCTACACAAGGTTCTGTTTCTACCGAAGCAAAGGAGAACATAATGCTTCCTTTGCATCATTCCTTGCAGGATCATCTCCTAGGACTGTGGGAAGCACCTTTAAGGGTACCCCCACCTTCCAGAGCAACTGATCTCCTATACCAGGTGCCCCCATCTCCAGGGTTTCAAAAGACTCAACTTCCTCATCATTCCATAGTAGTGGAATCAGCAGTGAGGCGGGTGAAGAGTAAGAAAAAGCACTCTTCTTATCCGCCAGGTCGTGAGTCTAAGACACTAGATGCCTTTGGATGTCAAACCTTCCAGACATCTATGCTTTCAGCAAGAATTCTCTCATATATTTTTTATATGAGTCTATCTCTTGAGGAGGTCACAAAGCAATTACATCTTTTGACTCCTTTTCTTTCAGAGCCCAAGAGTGCAGACTATTCCTCACTGCTTAGTCATATTCAAAATATCTCTTGGTTTCTTACTCGTGCTTCCCTAGACTCTTTTGAGTCTGTTAGCAGGACTTCTGCTATAGCTATAGGGGCACGACGTAGAGCCTGGCTCCAAGCTTCAGACTTAGACAAATGGGCACAACAAAGACTGGGTAATACTCCTTGTACTGGAGAAAATCTCTTCCATAAGGAGTCTTTACGTCAGGTTACTCAGTGGTCCACTGACTTACCTGTTTCTAAGGGCTGTTCTACGCCGCCTTCTTTCCCAGTAGGTAGGAAATGTCCTACCAAACTTTCTTCCCCTAGGGGGAGAAGGTTTTATTCATCTTCTGCCCATCATACAGATGTTCCCAAACAGGGGAAACATCGCCCTGGTCTGCAGAATCCAAACTCTCATCAGGCTCAGCAAACCCAGCAACCGCAGGGTTTCTGATTAATCATCATCATATTTTTGTGCCTCTTGGGGTTTAGAACCTGCAGTTGGCTGCTTCTCAGTAGAAGCCTTCCACTGCTTTCATTCTAAACTCTAGGCATGGATCTTTTTTCACAAGACATCCATTTTTCTCTGTTATACGAGCTCTTAGGATATTCATGCCTATAGGTCACAGGTTTCTCCTCTTTTTCCTGCTAGGGACAGAGGTTTAACAACTATCAAACGATAGTTTTCTGTACCAGCATGAATTTTTCCTTTCTACAGACTTACCACTTTGTAAGTCTCCATTCAGCTCCATCTTCTCTACCCTCTTACCAAGCATTTCCTCTGTAAGAGTGGTACTATTACACTGGAGGGCTTCCTCTTCAGCCCCTCTAGTTTTGTCACTATTCCAGTGTGGAGTTTTCCTCTCTGAGTTAACTCCCTTCTTCATTTTTGCTTTGGGGCAGCTTATCAGACAGGTCCAGAGTTTTCTTACTCCTGTTCTGTCTGTTCTTTCTGTTTTTAAACAGAAAGATTCTTTCTGCTGTCTTACTAGCAGCTGCTCATGCAGGAGCCCTAGTGATTGGACCACTGGTTCTTCTCCACAAGCATCCAGAGTTGTCCTCCACTACATTCTTTCTGACCTTAGTAGTGACTCCAAGACAGTGGATTCATCTTTCTTGGGAAATCTTATCACTACAGGCTTCTTGGATTGTCTTCTATTCTTGCCATCTCCAATTCCCTTGGGTTTGGCAGCATAGTTGACGTAGGTACTGGCTTTTCCAGCAGCCAGTTCTATCTCCTAATTCTCCTGCATTATGCTCTCTGCAATTCTACAGAGAAGCTTTCCACCATGGGCCCTTGCTAGAGAGCATTAGGATTTTCTCAAACAGCTGTCCTAGATGGTTGGAAAAGACTCCCTCAGTCATGCCCATCATGACTGGAAGGGTTCTTCCTACCCTACTATCTCCTTTTTAAAACAAAGGACATGGGCCTTTTCTTATGTGAAAGCTTAAAGAGTTCTTCAGTTCCCTGGTTTGGTCCTCAGGATTCCCACCGGGAATATGCTCTTTTTTTCCTTGCAGCTCGTCCTCATGGTATCCTAATCCGTCATGGACAGCGCATATTTAGCTATGTGTCTTCTGTCCATTTACCATGCTAGAGTTCTGGAGGACTCGGGACTTGCTGCCTGCAGACTGATATTATCCTCTGCTTTTCACGTAACCATCCTGGTTATTTCACTGGCTAGCATTCTTGCAGCAATCTAGTCTGTTCCTTGTCAGGGAGATTTTTCCCCTAACTCCTTCCTTCATAACCAGGGCGAATAGATTCTCTATATATCTTCTCAAGTAGGTTCCACCTTCTTGTTATTAGATGAATCTTTCCTCTTCACATCTCCTATGTGAATATACTTTCTATAGGCATATCTCTGTCTGCTTAATTGCAGACATCTATATATAGGCCTATATATTCATATCTATATATATATCTGTATACATCTCTATAGATATATGTCTGTCATTTGTGTGTGCATATGTTATGCCCTTCTATATCTCACTATAGATATATATTCTTATATGTCTATCTATATATCTATATGTGTATCTATCTATCTATCTATCTATCTATCTATCTATATATATATATATATATATATATATGTGTGTATCTGTCGAGATATTTATTATAGGTAGATATGTATTTACATACTTATCTATCTGACTGTCTATGCTCATATAGATATATATGTCTCTATATGATTCTGACAGTTGGGCTCTACCCATAGCCATGCTGTTCCAGCATGTTTGGGGTGCTACACACACAACCACTCCCTTGGTAGTTAACAACTTTTCTACCATAACCTTAAGGATTAGGTACCCCTGAAGCTCTCCATATGTATCTTTCCTAGCTACCACCAGTTAGGAAAGACATGGCGGATCTTCAGTTAATCTGAGGCTCCAACGCCTCAGATACCTGTCCTTTCTTTTTGGGATACAAGGTTTTTCCATACCCCTTCTTCCCTCAAGGACTAGGCCGGTTTGTCCAAATCGGTCAGCCTTTCCTCTTTTTTTCCTCCTAAGAGTGAGCCACTCTGCAGCCAAAAGAGTTTGGGCTTTTTCCATAAAGCCTTCTGCTGAAAGCCTACCGTTTTTGTACTGCCCCAGTTGATCCCTGGGGTTACCTCTCACCTTTCAGGATTCTGACCTCCACTGTTTTGTCCTACAGGTTTATTACCTCCACTTTTCAGTGAGGTCCTCCTTGAGGTTCCTCTACTGGATATTTGATGATAATTATCATCCACACAAGGACTCCTTGCCTGCAGTCCTCTGCTAGGTTAGCTGTCTTTACAGCACCTTTCTGTTTCAACTCCTACCCTCCATCCTGAGGATGCCTGGCGATATGAGGTGTAGCATGTTCCAATCTATAACATGCTGGGACTCCAGGCATCTTAGCTTGGGAGTCCCCATATGTGAAGACTCATTCCTGCTTGTTCCTGGAGATAGCACAGTTACTTACCTGTAACAGGTGATCTCTGGGAACAGCAGGAATAAGTCTTCACAACCCACCCACCTCCCCAGGAGTTGTATCTCTCTATCTATCTTTCCTTTCCTCTCTCTTTCTTTGTCTCAGCTTTAAAACTTAACTGAGGAGAGGCAGTTGGGAAAGGCGGGAAGTCAGCACGCAGGCGTGGTGGGATGCTTCCAAAAGCTTTCTGATTGGACGCTGGGAAGCGTTCCCGCGCAGACTCTGTCGGTACCGACGTACCCATATGTGAAGACTTATTCCCGCTGTTCCCAGAGATCACCTGTTACAGGTAAGTAACTGTGCTTTCTCAGGGGCTTGCTTTTGCTCAAGCCCCCCATCCGTCCTCCTGCTCCTGAGTGGGAGCTGAATGTGGTCTTGCAGCAACTGACTCGCCCACCCTTTGAGCCGATGGCTACTTGCCCTCTACGCTTCCTTTCCTGGAAGACTCTCTTCCTGATAGCCCTCACCTTGGCTAGGCGAGTGAGTGAGCTTCAGGCCCTGGTCTGTGATAGACCTTACACCAGGATTTATAGGAACAGGGTAGTCCTTAGGACTCATCCAAAGTTCCTCCCCAAGGTTGTCTCCTCTTTCCACCTCAACCAGGAGATAGTTCTTCCAACATTCTTCCCTAGGCCTCATGCTAGCCAGGCTGAAGCAGTCCTGCATACCCTGGACTGTAGGAGGGCCTTATCCTTCTACCTTGACCGTACGCAGGGACATAGAAGGGCTACTCAGCTCTTCGTCTCCTTTGACCCCAATAAGTTGGGGTTGGCTGTGTCCAAGCGTACTTTGTCCATCTGGGTGGCTGACTGTATCACCTGGGCTTACAAGGCGGCTGACCTTCCTTTGCAGGGTAGGGTCACGGCCCATCGTGTCAGGGCAATGGCTGCCTCAGTGGCTCATCTCCGCTCTGTGCCCTTGGTAGACATCTGCAGGGCTGCAACTTGGTCTTCAAGCCAGACTTTTACGGCCCATTACTGTCTGGAGAGGGAGTCCCGTAGGGACAGTGCTTTTGGCCAAGCAGTACTCCGGAATCTCTTTGAGGTTTAGGCAACTCCTGCCCTCTGTTGGGCTACCGGTGGAGGTTGTGTCCTTGAAAAGCCTTTCTTTGCTGCTGAGACTAGAGGGAGTTCTCTTGTTCAGCCTGGGCTCCTGGTAGCCCAGAGCTAGGGAGTCACCCATATGTGAGGACTGACTTCCTGCTTGGTCCTGGAGAAAGAGTAGTTACTCACCTGTAACAGGTGTTCTCCAGGAGCAGCAGGAATCAGTCCTCACAACCCTCCCTCCTCCCCTGGGAGTTGCAGTTGTGCATAGTTTGTTTTACATTTTTGTGTGCTGTTCTTAGCTATGTCATTTGACTGAGGTAAGATGGCACCTTTAGGCGGGAAGGGAACCGCGCATGCGTGCCTGCATTCCCAAAGGCTTTCATGGAAAGCTGGGGAAATGCTCCGCTGGGGCTTCATCGGTGCCGATGACACCCATATGTGAGGACTGATTCCTGCTGCTCCTGGAGAACACCTGTTACAGGTGAGTAACTACTCTTTCCCTGGGTGGAACAGCATTTGCTGACGATCATGGCATGCAGCACATTGTGGATGTTGATAGTTCTGAGGTAGATATCCTCAGTCATCACGCCTTTGATCCAGGGAATGGGAACTGGTCCATAGGCCTTTCTTCTTTCTACGAACCATTGGGCTGACTGGCCCTGGATATGATGGCATCACAGGCAAATGCCAAGGTATCTGGCTGCCTTCATCAGGTGAAAGGAGTCGTCTCCGGTAGCAGAGTTGCACTGGTTCAGCCATGGCTACCGGAGTCTCTCCTGTATGTGCTTTTACCATAACTGTTTATAGGTTGAATACTGAGAAATATAGAGAGTCATCCAGGGTTGGTGATCTTAATATCCCATAACCCTATCCTTATATATATTAGTGTTAAATGTAACTAAATGTTAACATGTTAAATTTAACTAAAATGCAAACTAAATACTGCACCAACACTACTCCCCACAAACACCGAAACCAATAACAACTGGACAACCTTTCACACGATAGATCAAAAACACCTCCTCAGGATCATAACAATTATCAACACCACAACCTCCCCACTCGATCCCTGCCCTGTGTCATGGATCAAAAGTACTAAGGAAGAACTAGCTGGAAAAAATTCAATACATAGTAAATCAATCCCTCTCCCAAGGCATTATGCCTGATGCCCTAAAACACACAACGATCCGCCCAATAATAAAAAACAATAAACTCGACCCGAAAGACCCAAACTCATACAGACCGATAGCCAGCATTCCATTTATGGCTAAAATAATAGAAAAAACTGTTCAACTACAACTGCAAGAACACATAGATGAGCACAACTCCCTTGACTCCCACCAATTTGGTTTCCGCCCCTTCCATGGTGTAGAAACCCTTTTAATTACTCTGATGGACTTCCTCATAAGACATACAGACGATAACACTCAGGGCCTACTACTCCTTTTCATAGACATTCCCGCTGCATTTGACAACATCAACCACCTTACACTGATTAATAGATTAGAAAACTTAGGAATAGGCGGGACTGTCCTCAATTGGTTCAAGTCCTACATCACACACAGACTAATGCGAGTTCAAGTAAACCAGGAAGCATCAGAAACCTTCCCCCAAGGACAAGGAATACCCTAAGGATCGGCCCTTTCTGCTCTCCTCTTCAACCTGTACCTTCAACCCATCACAAAAATATTTAAAAAACACAAAATCAGTCATTTTATCTATGCTGATGACATCATGCTCGCCCTCCCCATAACCACGAAAAACCCCACTTATAACACTCTATCCGAGTGCATGGCAGAAACCACATCCTGGATGGAAACCAACTACCTCAGCATCAATCTCAAAAAAACTGAAGCAATGTTCGTATCAAGATCACCTGTGGCTGAAGATACCTACCCAACAACAATCTCCATCAATAACACAACTATACCTGTTAAAAAAGAGGTAAAATACCTAGGTGTTATAATCGATCACACACTCACCATGCTACCACACATAAAGCAGACGGTTAAAAACCATATTCTACAAACTCAAAACTATTCAACACTTAAGGCCCCTTCTTGACACGCATGACTTTAGATCAGTTGTCAGTTCACTCATAACCCCTCACTTTGACTATTGTAACAGTCTCCTAATTGGCCTCCCACAAAAGAATATCTACTTATTACAAAGAGCACAGAACATTTGTGCAAAAGTAGTCACTAAAGCCCGCCTAGCGGACCATGTAACCCCTATACTGCTAGAACTACACTGGCTCCCTATAAATAACCGAATCAAATACAAAACACTACTAACAACCTTCAAACTACTAAACGATATTGCCCCCTCCCATCTATCCACACTCCTTCACGCCCCAAATGATTCAAGAGCCCGCAGACTAAATGCAACCCTCTCACTGGAGTTACCAAAAACATTCACGAGGACTAAAAAATCCACCAGTGCCAGAGCCTTCACATTCACCGCTCCCACACTCTGGAATGACCTCCCAATAGACATCCGAATCATAAAGGACCTCTCTCAATTCAGGAAAGAACTCAAGACATACCTATTCTCCGAACACTTCGGAATCCCCTTCCCTCCAAGCCCAGCCACACAGCGTCCACAGACACACAAACAAAAAAACCTGCAAAAATCACAATTAACTGAACATACACAGCCCCCCTCAAACAGTTCTCCCAAAGACACACAAAAAAACCCACGAAAAATGGAAATAAATTCCATCACACACACACGCACACGCACACACACACACACACACACACTTGAATAGTGAATTCACTACACTGTATCCTAACCTTTTTGTAAATAACACCTATAAATAGAAATGTCAGCTCGTTGCCTATTCCCTGTAAAAAGTTAGAAACTTCTGATCAAGATATACACCTTGTAAATAGTTTTAATAATTTACTGTTCTGTTATATGTAAAAAGTTAAAAAGTTCTTGTTCAATGTAATGTTATACGAACGTATACAAAACTGTTAAATTGTTCCATGTAAACCGCCCCTGATCTCTGGAAGGGGCGGTATAGAAGAAATAGATAAATAAATAAAATAAATAAATGCCACATCTGATAATATCATTTAATGTTATAAAGCACCTTGTTCTCTGTAAAACGTCTTGACTTGTAGAAAGATGGTATAATAAGATGTTAAATAAAATAAATTAATAATAGCACTGGACTGGCCTCGGAGACCCTGGTATGTGGACTTGGTCCAGTTGTGTTGATAGGGCAGTCTCTCCCCCTCCTGCAAGGGGGTGGGGGGACAGCTGTGCCAGGGGCCCATCCTGATGAATGACTACTCCATTTTTTCTTACAGTTTTGTCCTTGAGAGGCACTGCCTGAAGTGCAAGGGGCATTCTGTGGTGGTAATTTCTACTTTGCAAACGTTGCAGTGCAATTCTACTTGTTTGGCCTACGTTCATATCTGGCTCTGTTTGAGGCAAGGTTTTAAGAGCATATGGTAGCAGCCGCAGGTGCCAATTTGTATTTCGGCCTTCTTAAAGGCTGGCCTGGAAAAAAGCCTCTTTATTTAAAAGGATTTATAGTCTGCTCATTTGCCGAGGCGGGTAACAAATAACATACACATTCTATTAAAATATACTAATCAACTCATACAAAATAAATTAAAATGAAAATAAAACAATGTAAAAATATAACGTATTGTTTAAAAACAACACTTACATCTAATGTCACCAATACCTCAACAGAAATAAATGCCCAAATAATTCACTTGCCTTTCAAACAGATCTTAGAAAAGCCTGCTTAAATAAATAGCACTTCAATTTTTTCCGAAAAACTATCAATTCTGTCTCTGCACACAACTCAGTTGCAAGACAATTCCAAATAGACGGAGCAGTCATAGAAAACGTTCTCTTACATATAGACTGAAAATGAATCTTTTTGTTGGGCTCGCTGCATGTGCAGGAGGCGTTGGCCTCTTGTTTTCAGAGTTCAGTAGCTAGTTGGGCCTTAGCCTTCCATTTTGGTGTCTGCTAGTTCCTGTGGGGTTATGTTTGCCCATTTGGGCAGGCGGGTGGTCGTTCCTCCATACATTCTGGGGGTGGTGACGTGAGCCCTCATGGGTCCTGCATTTGAGCCATCAAAGTAAGCTACTCTGAAGGACTTGCTGAAGACTGTATTCATGATGACGATTTGTTGGGCCTGCTGGATTTCAGAGCTGCAGGCCTTGTCCTGCTGGGACCCATATTTGTCATACTCCTCAAAGGTAGATACTCTTCATCCTGTTCCATCCTTTTTACCTAAGCAGGTCTCAGTCTTTCATCAACCAGATGATTTCTTTCCCTTCTGAGATTTTCCTCTAACCAGTGTCAGGGAAGAGACAAGGATTTGCACCTTGTCAACATCCGCAGGTTTTTGCTCTGCTATTTAAAAGTGTCTAATCCATTCCTTAAGCCAGACAGGCTGTTTGTCCTATTTGGTGGTCTGTGCAAAGGAGAAGTCGTCTCCTAGTACAATCTGCACTGCTGGATCAGGGCCAGTGCCCTTAGGATTGTGTGCTCATTCCACTTGGAAACAAGCATCTTCTTGGGCTGAGACTAGAGCTGTGGGGTCACCACATTTGTTGCATAGCGACTTGATCCTCCCTGGGCAGTTCAGTTATCAGTTAGATGTTCAGATCAGGGCAGACACTACCTTTTAGATGGAGGTTCTCAGAGTGGCTATTTTATTCCTCCCTCCCAGAGGAGCCTTAGCTTTGCTATTTCCCACTCGTCTGGACTGGTCTAGTAGGATGAACTGGAAGATGACATTTTACTTACCTGATAATTTTTTTTCATGGAATCCTTTCAGACCAGTCCAGGACCCACCCTCAGGAGTGTCTGCTACATTGTTTTTGTAGCCCTTTCACATCCCTGAGATCCTTGCATGTTTGTGTACATTCTCTCTCAGAAAGACTCTTTGGATCGTCATCCTCCCAGGGAAAGTGAGTTTTCTTTGGAGGTTGGTAGTTTTAGTTTGTGTTCAGGTTGATTACATATCTGTGGTGTTAATTAGGGTGCTTGTCATTTACATGCTGAAGGGTGCCCCTAGTTGCACTAGTCGTACTGCTAGTGATGTAATCTCTGAAAGCTTCTAGTTGGTCTCCAGTGGTATTCAACATTTAAAGAGCAGAGCAACCTATGCAAAGGACGTGTATAGATGTTATACATTATATACATGTGTGTGTGTATGTATACTAAGTTTCCCCATCCTCAGTCTATAGCTGACCTCTCTGAACCAAGGCTAGTACCTCTAAGAGGCCCATAGGTATTTACAACCTTCTAGCTACTGGGAAAGCAACATTGCTGCACCAATTTCATAGTTCTATAAAGGCGTTAATCTTACCAACTCCATCACCAGATATGCTGTGCTGTGTCCCCTACACCATAGATTTGTAGAAAGGGCACTTTCACATGTGCCATTCTGCCATCAACTCCATTGCTTGAGTTTATGGTGAATTAAAAAAAAAAAAAAACACCTGGGGGGGGGGGGGTACTGGCATCTCAGATCATCACAGTTCGAAAGGAGCCTTCCACAGCTAAAATACACAGTTCATTTATCACCCACTTTACATCAGCTCAGAGGATGATTCTCTAGCCCTTAATGATCATGCAGAGCTCCCAGAGTCCTGCTGACATCTTTTATTTATTTATTTAAAGCTTTTCTATACCGCGCTCTTTAAAATCAGTGCGGTTTACAAGTAACATTTTTGTACAAAGCAGGAGGAACCTGCTTCGTACTTACATTGAACGGGTATTGTAACTTGGATTTAGAACTAATGATGTCAGTCCCTGTGATTAAGGTGTTGATTAGCATGGCGAGTAGCATCTCGACGCCATGCGATTCTCTGAAGCCATGCTGGCATGGGTCAAGGGGGCAGCGGTTTCGATGTGGTGCTGGATTTGACGTTGGACGACCTTCTCAATTATCTTCGCTAGCAGCGGGATGCTTGAGATTGGTCGATAGGATTCCGCCTTCTGGGGGTTCAGTTTGTTTTTTGAAGGGGCCAGATGGACATCTGTTTGAGGCTTGATGGGAA
Organism: Ichthyophis bannanicus; assembly: GCA_033557465.1. Taxonomy (NCBI): domain Eukaryota; kingdom Metazoa; phylum Chordata; class Amphibia; order Gymnophiona; family Ichthyophiidae; genus Ichthyophis; species Ichthyophis bannanicus. The sequence goes on from CM066037.1 coordinate 903,213, forward strand.
GGTTCCTGTTGAGAAGGACAGGTCCATGATTTTGGTTAGTATTGGGCTGAGTTCCGTGCGCAGTGATCTTATCCAGAATGCTGAGCAAGGGTCGTTTGGAGCTGTGGTGGTGTTGATGGCTGCGATGATGTCTTCAATGCCTCTCTCTGATGGTGTGAGTAAGGTGAGCGGCATTAGTTGGTGTGGGTTGTGACTAGGTATGGGCTTCGTGGCGGCATTGGCATTGCTGGTTTTGGCTTGTAAGTAGTCTGCGAATTCCTGAGGTTGTAGTAGACTTGGTTGGGGGGGGGGGGGGGGCGAAGGTTCTTTCCTCAGGGTCTTTACTATGTTGAAGAGGTCCTGAGGTTTGTTTAGAGAGCGATGCAGAAGTTCAGAGTGGTGGTCTTTCATTTTCGCTGAGATTGCTTCTTGGTGTGTCTTTAAGTGGGAGGTGTAGGCTGCCTGGTCAGCTGGAGACCGGGAGTGTCGCCATCTTCTTTCTAGTTTCCTGAGGAGGAGTAGTGAATTCCGCGGAGAACCAGCGTGCTGATTTTCTCCTTCTTGGTGGCTTGTCTGAGGCAGGTAGACGTGTGAAGGAGCTCAGGCTGTTGTTCCATGTGGCTATCATTGTATCCAGGTTAGGCAACGACAGCTTGAGATTTGGAAGGACTCCATTGAGGACCGCCTCTTTGTCAGAGTCTAAATCGTCTTGTGGGTGCCAGTGAGGCCTCGGTTGCCTTGCTGGGCAAGTTGCAATCTTGATGTATGGACATCTGGAATTTGATTAGACTGTGGTCGGACCATGGGACTCGGGTGATGGCTAGGTTGAAGTTGTAGTTTGGGCTTATGTCTGGTTGTGGGGCGAAGACAAGGTCCAGTTTATTTCCTTTCAGGTGGGTGGGTACATCGACTATCTGTTCATAGCCCAGTTCGTTGAGTGCTTCAAGGAAGGCTTTGCCTTGATCTTCCCCTTTCCTTTTCATTTGGCTCCAGTAGCCAGCAAGCTTGCCATAGCTTCATACATGATTCCACCCAAGCATCGGTCTCCTCCCTCGATCAGCTTATCCTTTTCTATTGACAGGAGTTTGGCAGTACTCCTGGCAGTCTCGGTACCAGTGATATCGACAGCTCCAACGACACAAGCACCGGTTCTCACCTTGAGACCGGTACCTCCCATCCCAGCCCTCAAGCCTATTTCAGGAGATCTTCTCCCTCCAATGCCAGCGTTGGAACTGACTGGCATCATAGGTTCAGTTCCTGGTACCGATACAGCTCTGGATGAGCATCGACATCGGGCCTCAACATCAGCAAGGATCGTCAATACTTTGACTTTCTTTTGGAATCGGACTCTTTCCCCGTCCCATCCTGAGGACACATTGGAGGATTCCAGGGCCACCCGGGACATCTCTTCTGACCATTCCCCTCATGAACAGCGTCTGTCCCCGCCAGAGGACATGTCCTTTTGGGACTTCGTTAGGGATATGGTGGCAGGTCTCCAGATAACTGTGACAACAGAGACTGAACCGAGGGCAGAGGAATTGGAAATCCTCCAATATCCCTCAGCACCCAAGGAGACGGCCACGTTACTGGTGCATCAAATCCTACAGGATTTAATGCTATGTATGTGGTAGGCTCCGTTAACGGTTTCGCCTATCAGCAAACAGCTCAATACCATGTACCGATTTCTGCCATCTCCTGGCTTTCAAAAGCCTCAGTTACCACACCATTCCATGCTAGTGGAATTGGCCATGCAACGCATCAAGAGTTTGAAGACTCATTGCTCCATGCCTCAAGATAATGATGCTAGAGCTCTCGATGTCTTTGGGCGTTGATATTTTCAGGCATGCATGCACATGTCCAGGATCACTTCATACATGCTCTACATGGGCATATATCTCAAGGATATCTCCAGAGATTTGGAGAATCTTGCTTCTCTCCTTCCTGATGGCAAACAAGATGTATTCCTGGCCTTAGTCAAGCAGTACATCAAAGTTTCTTATAAGGGCATCTTTCGATGCCTTTGAGTCTTCCAGCAGAGCCTCAGCAATCTGCATTGGTGCTTGTAGGGTGGCCTGGCTCCAGGCATTGAACCTTGAGCAATGGGTTCAGGATAATTAGCCAATATTCCCTGTTCTGGAGAAAACCTCTTTGGAAAAGGTTGGAGAGAGAAGGCTGGGGAGCTTTGAAGCTGATGACCTCGCCCTCAAAAGGTTCTCTCAAAATACTTCTGACCCCCACAAAAAGAAGGCCAATTCCAAGAAGTCTTTTCTAAAATTAAGAGATATATTATCCTTCTTTTTCACCTCAGGCTGCTTACAAATCCCAGCAGCAACAGAGGCAACAGGGCCCTCATCAGCCCAAGAAGCCTAGGGCACCTAAGCCACAACCAGCTGCTCTACCACAGTCAGCACCTGCTTTTTTACTCCTTTCTAGAGAGCATAGCCACTCTGCATTTGCAGGGTCCCCAGCCCCTTCACATAGCAGGCAGAAAGATGTGTCAGAAAGATTCAGAAATATTTCCCATTGTGTTGGGTGCCACAGGCTTGATAAAGAGTAATTTCCAAGCACATCTTGACAAACTTACCCATACATGTTACATCTTACGAACTCCAGCAGGAGGCTCTCTTTGGCACAATGCAAGTACTATGCCGAGCCTTACCAGTGAATTTGAGAGACTAAGCTAATACTATCCATGCCCTGGCTTAGAAGTGAGGGTCACAATTGTCATGGTATGCGCAAAAGTAACCCATTTGGAGAAACTGCCTCAGACTTTGTTCTTAGTCCACAGGTAGCATCTCATCACATCAGAACAATGGACTCTCAGCATCATCGAAAGGGGTTATCTGCTGCGTGTCCAAAGCTTCCCCCCGCCACCTTCATGAAGGATTATCCAGTCAACCCCTTACAGGCCAAACTCCTTTCAATGGAAGTGGCTGCCCTGTTAACTCAGGGTGCTGTCAAAATAGTTCCTCCCGCCGAAGGGGGAAAGGCCTTCTACTCTCCTTACTTCCTCATTCCCAAGAAGACAGAATGGTTCAGGCCCATTCTAGATCTTTGAGATCTCAACAAGTTCCTTGTTCTAGAAATATTCAAGATGATTTCCCTAGGAAATCTTCTGCCTTACCTTCAGAGGAGCGATTGGCTATGTTCTCTAGACCTCAAGGAGGCATACACTCATTTGCTGATCCACCCTCTATATAGACATTATCTGTGCTTCAGGGTTCAGCAAACCCACTATCAATATCAGATTCCTCCCTTTGGACTAGCATCTTCACCCCAAGTATTCACAAAGTGCATGCGTGGTCACAGGCTACCTTCATACTTTGGGGATCTTTGTCTTCCCCTACTTAGACGATTGGTTAATAAAGGGAGAATCCCAGAAGAGGCGGTTCAGAATGGGAAGAACCGGCACCGAGAGAGCCCCCCTTGGAGGAGCTTCGTTTTGCAGAATATCAAGGTCCTCTGCACAGGACTCCTCCTTCGACTCATGCCATATCCCAGATGAACTCCAAGAAGGAGGTGTCCTTGGGAGGTGATAGCCACTTCTGGGTTGGCAGGGAGGGGTCGGAGGAGAGGTCTCGGGACAGAGTCCCGTCAGATTCCCAGTCTGAGTAGTCTGTGGAGGACTCTAGGTCAGGTAGCTTGAGACAGGTGGGTGACCCACGTCGGGTCTCTGAGGCCAAAATTTGCCCGAAGATGGAAGTGCCCACCCATGATGATCTCGCGCCCGAGGAACAGGATGGAGATAGAGACCCTCGCCGAGGATCCCCTCAAGGCTTCTGACTCTTGTGGCTCACAACAGCGGTCTGGGGAGTTCTCTAGGTCGAGGTCCCTGTGGTCTCGAGGTGCGTGCCGGCGGGGCCAGGTAACAGCACCTGCTGGGCAGCGAGGAACGCAGAAATGCTGAGTTTAAAGGCCAGCATTCAGACCTCCCACTCGGGAGTGGGGCCCTGCAACACCGACCCCGGGGTGACTGGGTCAGGTGTCAAGGAGGAGAGGGGCTTCTCAACGGGACAACCCTCGGGAAACCAGGCACCTTCGCCAGAGGCCTCCGTATCGGTTCAAGGCACCTTACTGGGCCGCTGTCCCTCTCCGACTCTAGATTGCTGAGGGGAGGCTGATAGACTAGGCATGTGACCTTTCATGCTTGTATGATGCCCCCGACAGAAGGGTACGAGACTCTGCCCGGGGGGACTGATATTTGGGCTATTTAGCTTCCACATGGCCGATTCGACCACCATCGATGTGTGGGGAAACTGGGCTTTCTGAAACACAGAACCTCATTGGATCTTGTACATAGCATCCAGGCGCTTGCTTATAATTGGGACAGAGGCTGTGGGAATCCCGCATATGGAGCAGGAAGCTGGCATCGGAGCCCGCCGGCAGGCTTGGCTGCAATCCTCGGACCTGGAACAGTGGGTCCAGGAGAAGCTGCTGAACGTCCTCTGTCTCGGGAAGCAGCTATTTGGCAAACCCATGGAGGACAAGGCTACGGAGATCGAGATGGAATACGTGACTCGCACTCGCCTCTCCCGTAAAACTTCCTTCTTCTCCAGGAAAAAGCAACAGAGCAAGAAGCCCTTCCAGCGGAAGGGGCTCCCTTACAGGGGCTACCTGACCTATCCTCCGGCGTCGACCCCCATTCAGGGCGGCTAGGGCAAGTCCCACCCAAACCGGCTACAATTCTCAGATAAGCCAACATGTAAATAGTTAGTTTCTCTTTAACATATGTTAATTGTAATGTAGTTATCCTGTTAAAAACTGTACATTTCTGTTATATTGTAAGTTCAGTGTAGATTGTCTTCACTGCACAGTTATTGTTAAATGTAAACCGCGCTGATGATGAATAGCGCGGTATATAAGAAAAATAAATAAGTCCACAGGCCATAGCCCTCGCAAGTCGAAGGGCCCCAAGTCTCATCCCCCAGCTCCGGCTCAGCCAGCCTTGGGGATTTGACACCATCAGCTTAGTCTCTCCCCCTCTGGCAGGGCAGCTCTCCGTCGGAGGGCACCTGGTCCACTTCTCCCACATGTGGGAGTCCTTCTCCACAGATGCCTGCATTCTCCAGGTCGTTTGGGAAGGCTTTTGCCTCCATCTGGACCAGGCTCCTCGTCTGTACTTCCCCGGGGAGCCACGTCGGCCTCCCGAGCACCAGGCCCTCCTGAGTCAGGAGCTCGCAGGCATCCTCGAGGACTGTGCGGTAGAACCAGTCCCACTGCACCTCCGAGGATGGGGATTTTCCTCCAATATTTCCTTATCCTCCAAGCGGACAGGGGGCCTTCGGCCCATCCTCGACCTGCAGAACCTCAACAAGGCTGTGGAAGCAAAAACGCATAATAAAGAATTTTTCAAGTACATTCGTAGCAAAAAACCCGTGAGAGAGTCAGTTGGACCATTAGATGATAGAGGGGTACAAAGAGCAGTAAGAGGGGGACACGGCTATAGCGGAGAGACTGAATGAATTCTTTGCTTCGGTCTTGTCAGATGGCTGCCTGGGTGAGAATGTTCACAGTCTTGGCAAGTGCATATATCAATATGATTTGCAAGGGATTGTGGGAAATGCAGTCCATTCACACCAGACACAGCTGCTCACAATAATTAGTTGTGCTTGAGTGTAAAGCCAATAAGATATTTATTTATGGGGTTATTTCTCCCAACACAGATATGCTTGGTAGCACATAAAACAGGATACTTGCTTTCAGTGTTTAACTTAGAAAAACAAAATCAGGAAAACAACAGCTGAACTTGTCAGGCAATCAAAGCAAAAGAATAAAGACCTGGTTGGTAACAAACTGGTCTTTTCTGTAGGCTTTAGCTAATATTTTCTTAGCAGTGTATCAAACAACAAACAAAATCCACAAAGAAGGGAAAAACTAATCTTTTCAGGTTAACTTCTTATATCTTCCCACATAGATTCAGAAGTGATTCCCTCAGAGCTCACAAGCAATTAGGTAAGGCTCAATTGCTAGCAGTTACCCAGCTGAAACCCCTTAGCTGGCTTGCTTTCTACTGCCTGGCTCAAATCCTACTTCAGGAGCTTTTCTGAGTAGATTAAAGAACAAGTTTGTATTTCTTTGTGATGGTTGTTGTACTTTGTAACAGAAAATTACCAAAGGAGTTTAGACAGAGAGCAATCCATATATTCACAGCCTGTATCTAAGACCGCTCCCCCTTCTTCAACAATCATGGGTTCAATATCAGGGATTGGCACAGAGGAATTTCTCAATGTAGCACTCTCAGGAGACTATTTGTTTCCCTGCTGTCTTTCAAGGTTATAGCTAGGGCATAGATCAGTGTTCATACCTGAGCTTCCATTGCTGTTAGAGTTCCTCTCTAAATAGCCTGGCCAGTATGTAGTCCAGTTCTTATGTCCAGCCTTCCAATCCAGATCCCTGGACACTGGATCTCTCTTCACATACCTTCTGGCACTGGTCCTAGGGTCCCTTCCAAGTGTAGCCGTCTCCCTCACAGGTACCCTCTGGAGATTCCTAGCTCTGCAGCACCATTCCTCTGGCTTTCCCCAGTCCAATGGTGTATGCTGGCCCTTGGAATACCTTCCATTCTCCAGGACCAAGCAGGAAGTCAGTCCTCACATGTGGGTGACGTCGGCGCCGACGGAGCCCTCGCGGAGCAATTTTCCCCATCTTTCAAAGAAAACCTTTGGGAATTGCAGCGCGCATGCGCGGTCCCCTTCCCGCCCAAAGGTGCCATCTTGGCCAGTCTTCTCTTTTCCGCGGAGCCCTACAGACGCTGTCTACAAGTCACCGCTGAAAAGTTGATTTTCTTTCTTTATTTTAGTATTTTCTTCGGTTCGACGCCGGTCCTTTTTCCGTCCGGCCTCGCGACGCCGGTTGCGAGGCCTCCCCTTCTTTTCGGTTTTTTCTGTCCTTCGTGACAAATTCGCGCTTTTTCACTTTTCCCTGGCGGCACGAACGTTTGACCTCGCAGGGGCCCTTTTCCCCCCGATGGCCACCACTGGTTTTAAAAAGTGTGTTCAGTGTAAGAAACTCATGTCTCTTACTGACACACATGATTGCTGCCTCCGTTGCCTGGGCCCAGATCATGAAGAAATGATCTGTGGGGCCTGTAGCAAGATGTCCGCGAAATCTTTGCGGAGTCGGCAGCATCAGCGGGAGAGAATCTTCTCTGACCCCAGCCGTACCCGGACCTCGTCAGAAGCTTCGGTGTCCAGGGAATCTGGCTCTGAACACCGTCGGAGCTCCTCTGAGAGGGGGTCTCCTACCCGAGAACATCATCGGAGGAAGAAACCCGCAAGGACGGCGTCGGTGGACGCTCCTGGCTCCGCGAGGGCCAGGTCGCATAGCCCCGATAGCCGTTCCGGGCCTTTGGAGCTGGAGCGGCCGTCCAAACAGCCTCATCTGGAGATGGACTCGTCTGCTCACGTAAGTCCTGTTGTCCTCGTGGACTCGCCTCCGAGGGGTCCGACATCGGGCCCGACGCCATCGGGGCCCGAGTCGGGGGCTGCTGGTTCTCCTGAGTTCGGACTCAGGTTGACGGCCTTGGAGAGCAGCCTGGCTGCCTTCATGGACCAGCAGCGGGCATTGATCGCTGGCCTCGCTGGCGCTTCTGCCCTGACCGCCGGGACGTCGACGTCTAAGTCGACCCCGGAGACCGAGCCGATCCTCGAGTCCATGCGGGCTCGAGTAGATCCTCGGTCGAGGTCCCCTTCGGCCTCCCGTTCGGGGCTGAGGTCGTCGACGCCGACTCCCTCGGCGTCGGGGCGGATGGCGTCTGTGCCCGCCCGGCCGGAGCCGTTCGACGACTCCTCCGAGGAGTCCGCCTGGGAATCCGAGGTGGAAGAGTCACCTGATTCTTTTCGGACTCGGTGTATCCCTTCGGACTCCCCCGAGTCCGAACCTCGGAGACAGTCCCCTCCGGAGGATGCCCGGTTCTCGGACTTCGTGAGGGATATGGCCAAGGCCTTGTCCTTCCCTGCGGATCCCGAGGAGGAGCCTCGAGCCGAAGAGCTCGATGCCCTCCAGTATGACTCTCCTGCAAAGGAGCATTTTACTGTACCGGTTCCTCCGATGCTGGAACGGCTTCTCTTCCGCATGTGGGAGAGCCCGGCGTCGTCGCCGGTATTAAGCAAGCGGGTCGATGCCATATATCGAGTCCGCAAGAGCCCTGGCTTCCAAAAAGCACAGCTGCCGCACCATTCCATGGTGGTGGAATCGGCCATGCATAGGCTCAAGAGCCAGAAGATGCACTCCTTGGTGCCTCCCGGCAGGGAAGCCCGCAGCCTGGATGGCCTCGGTAAGAAGTGTTTCCAGGGCTCTATGCTTGCTTGTCGGGTCCAGATTTACCAGCTCTACATGGGCATGTATCTCAGGGACCTGGCTAAAGAAATAGCCGGATTCTCTGCTGGTCTCTCCGAGGACCCTTTGCGGAGGTTCCAGGCCTTGTCCACTGGTATTTGAGAGTGCTCAAAGTTTATCTCTCGAGCAGCCTATGATGGCTTTGAGGCATCGGCTCGAGTAGCCGCAGCCGGCATCGGTGCCCGCCGACAGGCTTGGCTTCAGTCATCCGACCTCGAGCCCTGGGTGCAGGACAAGTTGGTCGATGTCCCCTGCAGAGGTGAAAACCTTTTTGGCAAACCTATGGATGAGAAGGCTGCACAACTCGAGACAGAGACTCTCACCAGGACTCGGCTCTCCAGGAAAACCTCTGCCCCTTCCCAGAAGAAGAAGGGCTCGGGGAAAAAGCCCTTTTACCCGAGGAAGGCGGCTGCCTATAAACACTACCCTCATTATCAGGCCTCCGCAGCTCCCCAACAGGGTCAGCAGGCCAGGGGACGGGGTAACGGGTCCCGTAGGCAGCAAGCCCCCAAGCCTGCGCCACCGGCCCCTGCTCCGCAGGGTGGGGGGTTTTGACTCTCTCAGCATAGCCTCTCCCCCTCCGCTGGCTTCTCTCAGCACGGGAGGCCGGCTAGTCCACTTTGCCCACAGGTGGTCCAACATCACGTCCGGTACCTGGGTGCTCCACATAGTCCGAGAGGGCTATCTTCTACACTTCCACCAGGTACCTCCCCCCTGCTTTCCAGGGGAGCCTCTGCGACCCCCTCTTCACCGGGACGTACTCCTTCAAGAGTTGGCAAGTCTTCTTCAGGAACAGGCGGTGGAACCGGTGCCCCACCACCTGAGAGGTCAAGGCTTTTATTCCAGGTACTTCCTGATACCAAAGCGAACTGGAGGCCTCAGACCCATCCTGGACTTGCGGAACCTCAACAAGTTCCTGGAAAGGGAAAAGTTCAAGATGCTTACCCTTGGAATCCTGCTGCCCTACCTCCGGCAGGGAGATTGGCTATGCTCCTTGGATCTAAAGGATGCCTACACTCACATCCTCATCCACCCAAGCCACCGACAATACCTAAGGTTTGTGGTGGCAGGCAATCATTACCAGTACAGAGTACTGCCCTTTGGCCTATCCTCCGCACCACGAGTCTTCACAAAATGTCTCGCAGTGGTAGCGGCTTATCTCCGGCTTCAAGGCCTCTTTGTCTTCCCTTACCTAGACGACTGGCTCATCAGAGCACCATCCTCCACGGAGGCCACTCACGCCACGTAACGTACTGTGACTCTGCTCCAGTACTTGGGCTTTGTCATAAACTTCGAAAAGTCCACTTTGCTCCCCTCTCAGGATCTCGAGTTTATCGGCGCCAGATTAAACACGCTTCAGGCGCGAGCCTTTCTGCCGCTCGACAGGGCACAACGGCTCATGGCTCTCGCCAGCCGCTTTCGCAGCCGTTCCTGGGTCTCGGCCAGGCACTTTCTGAGACTGCTCGGCCATATGGCTTCCACGGTCCATGTGACCCCCAATGCCCGCCTGAATATGCGGCCTGCTCAATGGTGCCTTCGCTCACAATGGCGTCAGGCCTCGGGGGGACTAGCGGACTCAGTACGAATCTCCAGCCCGCTGGTCTCTTCTCTACGGTGGTGGCTTCATCTGCCCAACCTAGTGCTCGGAATGCCTTTTCAGTCTCCGCCTGTTCAGGTACTGACGACCGATGCTTCTCTCCTGGGTTGGGGAGCACATTGCCAAGGGACATGTACTCAGGGTCTCTGGACCCCGTGGGAATCTGCCCAGCAGATCAACTTCCTGGAGCTCAGAGCAATCCGCCTGGCTCTACGGGCCTTCTCCCACCTTACCACTCACCAGTTTGTCCTCGTCCAGACGGACAATCAAGTGGCCATGTTCTACGTGAACAAACAGGGGGACACGGGCTCCTCCCTTCTCTGTCGGGAAGCACAAAAGCTCTGCGCTTGGGCCGTCAGCCGAGGAATCCTCCTCAAAGCTGTCTATCTCCCAGGTCAAGAAAATTGCCTGGCAGACAAACTGAGCAGAATCCTCCAACCACACGAGTGGAGATTGGACCCGTTGGTGGTTCAAAGGATTTTTCTCCGGTGGGGCCTCCCCACGCTGGATCTCTTTGCCAGTCCTCTGAACAGGCAACTTCCTCGGTTCTGCTCTCGGGAACCGCATCCCCTCCGAGTAGCGGCGGATGCTTTTCTGCTCTCATGGTCCACGGGCCTTCTGTATGCCTTTCCTCCCATGACGCTGGTGTCTTGAACACTTTTCAAGGTTCTCCAAGACAAGGCTTTGGTGATCCTGATAGCTCCCCGGTGGCCCAGGCAACCGTGGTTCCCGCTACTGATGCAACTGGCGGTAGATACTCCGTTGCCTCTGGGGTTTCAACCCGATCTCCTGACCCAGGATCAGGGGTCTCTCCTACACCCCAACCTCAGATCTCTTCATCTGATGGCCTGGCTGCTGAAAGGGTAGTCCTTGCTCCCCTCCTGCTGCCCCCAGAGGTGGAAGAGGTCGTGCTAGCTTCCAGGCGACCCTCTACCCGGAAATCCTACGCCCTTAAATGGCGTCGCTTCTCCACCTGGTGTACTCAACAGTCTCAAGATCCCTTCTCCTGCTCGGTGTCGGTGGTCTTGCAGTACTTGCTTTCCCTCTCCAATCTTGGACTAAAGTCCAACTCGGTCAAAGTTCACCTCAGTGCTATTTCTGCACATCATGTGCCGGTGGAAGGCAGGCCTCTTTCCGGCCACCCTCTCGTGGCACGGTTCTCCCGAGGTCTCCTTCTCCTTAAACCACCTTTGCGCCCCCCAGCCCCTGACTGGGACCTGAACGTGGTTTTAGAGCGGATCACCTGTCCGCCTTTTGAACCCATGGCTACCTGTCCTCTCCGTTTTCTTTCTTGGAAAACCTTATTCCTGGTAGCCCTCACTTCCGCTAGACGCGTTAGTGAACTGCAGGCCCTAGTGTCTGATCCCCCTTACACTAGGTTCTACAAGAATAGGGTAGTCCTGCGGACTCACCCTAAGTTTCTTCCAAAAGTGGTCTCCCCTTTTCACATCAATCAGGAGGTGGTGCTTCCGACCTTCTTTCCCAGGCCACACTCCAGCCGAGCTGAAATGGTCTTGCATACCCTGGACTGTCGGAGGGCGTTAACCTTCTACCTTGATCGTACTCGGGAGCACCGTAAGACTGTTCAGCTCTTCCTGTCTTACGACCCTAATAAATTGGGGCTCCCTGTCTCCAAGCGTACTCTGTCCATCTGGGTAGCTGACTGTATCGCTTGGACTTATGGGGCAGCAGGCCTCTCGTTGGAAAGTCGAGTCACGGCTCATCGGGTTAGGGCGAAGGCTGCGTCAGTGGCTTACCTCCGCTCTGTTCCATTGGCAGACATCTGCCGGGCCGCCACTTGGTCTTCGAGCCAGACTTTTGCAACCCATTACTGCCTCGAGAGGGAGTCCCGCAGGGACAGTGCTTTCGGACAGGCAGTCCTCCGTAATCTCTTCGAGGTTTAAGCAACTCCTACCCTCCATCCCGGATGTTGGGCTACCGGTTGGAGATTAGTCAGAGAAGATTCCTTCCTTCGGTGCTACTGAGCTTGAGGGAGCTCATTTTTTGTGCTTAGGGTCTCCGGTAGCCTTAAGCTGGGGAGTCCCATATGTGAGGACTGACTTCCTGCTTGGTCCTGGAGAAAGCGTAGTTACTCACCTGTAACAGGTGTTCTCCAGGAGCAGCAGGAATCGGTCCTCACAACCCTCCCTTCTCCCCTTGGAGTTGCAGTTATATGATTTAGTTTTTGCAAATATTTTGCTGTCTTTTCGCTATGTCATCAGACTGGCCAAGATGGCACCTTTGGGCGGGAAGGGGACCGCGCATGCGCACTGCAATTCCCAAAGGCTTTCTTTGAAAGCTGGGGAAAATTGCTCCGCGAGGGCTCCGTCGGCGCCGACGTCACCCATATGTGAGGACTGATTCCTGCTGCTCCTGGAGAACACCTGTTAGAAGGTGAGTAACTACGCTGTATACGTACTGCTCTGGACTCCTTTAGACCTCCCAAATGCTTTTCTCTTCTTTCTTCCAAAGGGTTTCTTGCCATCTATGTCCGTCCGGTCTGGCTTCTGTTCCTGAGGATCCTCCAGATGATGAAGACGTCCAAGCTGAGGATATCCAAGCTGATTCTGAGGATCTCCCAGATGAAACTGAGGATAATTCTGAGGATCTCCCAGATGATGAGGATAATTCTCTGCAGAATAAACTCTACCTTTATTCTGCTTTGATGAGTGCTCCACTCTAGCACAGCGCAGCTGTGCTGAATCAGGCCCTGCCCTTTGAGATGAGTGCTTGGGGATTACCTCATAGCCCTCCTGATTGAACACACGTTTCCCCACTTCAGCTCCTCTAATGGCTGTTGGAAACCTGGTGCATTCTGGGACTGGTAGTCTTTTATGGGAAAATTCTGTTTTCTTATTTCTACCAGAACTGATAGGTTGCTTGTTCAGAGTCACTTCACCTTTACTATAGCTCCTTCCTGAGCTATGATAAGCTTCCTTATCACAGTCTTTACTGAGGAAGATGTAGGGCTGTTACTCATAACTGAAGTGGTATTTAAAGGTGATACTGCAGAAGAATTGAAAGGAATATCGCTACACCAGGAAGAGAACTATCACAACTGTTTGATAAACTGAAGAGTAGCAAATCACCTGAACTGTATGGTATATCCAAGGGTGTTGAGAGAACCGAAATATGAGATTGCAGACCTGTTAATAGTAATCTTTGAACTGTCATTAAAATCATCTGTAATACCTGAAGATTGGAGGATCGCCAATGTAATGCCAATTTTTAAAAAGAGGTCCAGGTGTGATCCGGGAAACTACAGACCAGTGAGCCTGACAACAGTACCGGGAAAAATGGTAGAAACCATCATAAAGAACAAAATTGCTGAACACGTAGATAATCATGGCTTAATGGGAGACAGCCAACATGGCTTTAAATAAGGAAGATCTTGTCTTACTAATCTGTTATGTTTTTTGAAGGTGTGAATAAACAGGTAGACAAAGGTGAGTCGGTTGATATAGTGTATCTGGACTTTCAGAAAGCCTTTGACAAGGTCCCTCATAAGAGACTTTTGGCAAAGCTAAAAAGTGATGGGATAGGAGGTGATGTACTATTGTGGATCAGGAACTGTTTAGAAGATAGAAAGCAGAGGGTAGGGCTAATGACCAGGTTTTTCAGTGGAAAAAGGTGAATAGTGGAGTACCCCAGGGATCTTTGCTGGGTCTGCTGCTTTTTGACATATTCATAAATGACCTGGAAAAGGGAATAACGAGTGAGGTTATCAAATTTACAGATGACAGAAAACTATTTAAAGTTGTTAAAACCCAAGAGGATTGTGGAAAATTGCAAGAAGAACTTGAAAAATTGGAAGACTGGGCATCCAAATTGCAGATTAAATTTAATGTGGACAAGTGCAAAGTTATGCACCTAGGAAAGAACAACCCAAACTATGGGTACATGAGGCAAGGTTCCACATTGGGAACCACCACCCAAGAAAATGATTTAGGCGTCATCGTGGATAACATGCTAAAAGCCCTCTGCCCAGTGTGCAGCAGCAGCCAAAAGAGCAAATAGAATGCTAGTTATCATAAGGAAAGGAATTGAAAATTAAACAAAAGATATTATAATTCCTCTCTATCGTTCCATGGTGCGACCGCACCTTGAATATTGTGTGCAATTCTGGTCCCCGTATCTTAGAAAGGATTATAGCGTTATTAGAAAAGGTTCAGAGAACAGCTACCAAAATGGTAAAGGGGATGGGAGGATACTCCTATGAAGAAAAGCTAAAAGGTTTGGGCTCTTCAACCTGGAAAAGAGGCGGCTGAGGGGAGATATGATAGAGGTCTATAAATTAATGAATGGAATGGAATGGGTAAATGTAGATTGATTGTTTACGTCATCAGAATATTAAAAGACTAGGAGACATGCAATGAAGCTACAGGGTAACCTATTTAAGGCTAATAAAAGAAAATATTTTTTCACTCAACGTGTAATCAAACTCTGGAATTTGTTACCGGAGGATGTAGTAAAAGCTGTTAGTGTAGCTGGGTTTAAAAAAGGTTTGGACAAGTTCCTGGAGGAAAGATCCATAAACCATTATTAAAAGGGACCCGGGATATCACTGCTTGACCCAATACAAGCATTCAGGAACCTGTGTCTCTTGGGGAAACTGCTAGGTCTGTATGACCTAGATTGGCCACTGTTGGAAACAGGATACTGGGCTTGATGGACCTTGGTCTGACCCAGTATGGCATATCTTATGTTCTTATGTTCCTGGTGCGGGAGAAGTTCAAGATGCTCTCCTGTGGAACATTACTGCCGTACCTCCAGCAGGGTGATTGGCTATGCTCCTTGGACTTAAAGGATGCCTACGCTCACATCCTCGTCCACCCCAAACACAGAAAGTACCTTCGCTTCATGGTTCAGGGAAACCATTACCAGTACAGGGTGCTTCCCTTTGGCCTCGCATCTACCCCGCAGTTTTTCTGCAAGTGCCTGGCCGTGATTGCAGTCCACCTGTGGCTACAGGGCACCTTTGTTTCCCCATATCTGTATGATTGGCTCATAACAGGGAGGCACAGCCTCCGAAGTCAAGCAGGCCATGGCCTGCACCATTGGCCGCCTGGAACAGCTGGATTTTGTGATCAATTACCCTAAATCCCACCTCACTCCAGTTCAGTCCTTGGAGTTCATTGGGGCTAACTTGGACACCTTCCAGGCCATGGTTTTTCGTCCCTAGCATCCGAAGTGCGAGGCTGCGGTGCCGTCCCGGCTCGAACAATGTTTTACCTTCTCGGCCACTTGGCCTCCATGGTCCATGTCTTGCCCAGTGGTGCCTCCGGGTACAATAGATGCAGTCGGTCGGCCGCCTCTGAGACCCCATTTCAGTCTTTCCCAGCGTGGCAGAGTCCCTGGTTTGGGTGCAGGAATCTCGGAACCTGCTTCGCGGTATGCCCTTCCAAGCTCTGACGCATCAGGTGGTGTTGACCTGGGGTGCCCACTGCAGGGGTCGGCGCACTCAGGGGTCCTGGTCCTTCAAGGAGTCCAGGCAGAAGATCAATCTGCTAGAACTCTGGGCAATTCGCCTAAATCTCTGTGTTTTCAGGGACCTCTTGCAGCACCAGGCGGTGCTGGTCCAGATGGACAGTCAGGTCATGATGATCTGTGTGAACAAACAGGGGGGCACTGGTCTCCTACAGCTTATATTTGGAGGCGATAGCCCTGTGCTCCTTTGCGGTGAACGTGGAATACCAAGGAAAGGAACTAATTTATTATATCACCATATAGAGGATCAAACGCCAAGGACCTGACATAGGCCGTGTTTTGTAAAAACTTCCTCAGGGGTGTATTGGCGTACTACAATAATAAATAAATATGAACACATAAATATATAAGATGATAAAACATAAAGCAACTACATTTTTTTAAAAAACATAATTAAAAACACATATACCATGAAAACATAATTCATTAAAAAACATTATTTAAACCATAAACAAATGTTAAAATGCAATCACTTAAAAAATCTAATAAACGTGTATACAAACATAAGCAAATGAATTGTATAAAAACTAAATGTAAATAAAAAAACATCTTGATATGAAATAAGAACCATATATTGGTACCTCTATGGATAAACAAGCTCATATGTGATTTCCTTTGGAGACTCTAAAAACGAAAACCAAAAATAGATGAAGTGCAACAAGGGAAAAATGAGGAGCAGGAGTGAATGGTCATGTGTGTAGTTATCATTATCTAACTCTAAAACTGATGTTAATCAAAGTATACAATTCTACAATGTAGCTTTAAAAAGGGTAATAAGTGATTAAATAATTTATACTGAGCTATTCATTATGAATAATTTAATATAAATAATTTAATGTAAAATAATTTAATATAAAAGAAAAGAACACAATGCTGTTTAAACTTCATGTTGAACGGAGAAAAGGAAAAACCATTTGAAATTCATATTGTGCCCAACAATTCTTTAAAACAATTGGTGCAGAAATCAGAAATACTACTTCTCATAATAAAAGGCACCACATGATGTATATGTAAAATGTTAAAAATCCATAAATTAACTGTAGACAAATGGTGCAAGACATATGTAATCTCCAGGAACAAGCAGGAATGTAGTCTTCACTTATGGGTATCGTCGGAGCCTGCGCGGGAACGCTCCTCAGCGTCCAATTGGAAAGCTTTTGGGAGCATCCCACAGCGCCTGCGTGCTGCCTTCCTGCCTTTCCCAACTGCCTCTCTCCAGTTCTTCATTTTCCGCGGAGCCAGCAGGTCGTCATTCCTGTCACCACAGAAAATATTTCCTTATTCCCTTCTTTTTTGTGGTCGCGTCTGCCTTCCTCAACGCTTTACCGGTACCGCTGGTTCTTCTTTCTTTTTTTCTTTTCTTTAAAAAAAATATTCCTCCACAATGGAAAAACCCGCTTCGGGTTTCAAAAAGTGCACCAAGTGTGGTGGTACCATCTCCGTCACTGACACCCATGAGTGATGTCTTAAATGTTTAGGTCCTGACCACTCCAACACGGAATGTATGGCCTGTGCCATGATGTCCAAAAGAGGTTGGCAGAACCGAGCTGCTAAGCTCAGTACCCTGCTTCCCTCCGATGCAGCCTCGGTGGCATCGACATCTTCAAGGACTTCCTCTTCCTTCCGTGGATCTCAGGTAACTAAACACAAGTCTAGCCGGTCCTCAAATGTATAGAGTTAAGAATTGTACATAGTTTCCCCCAGTTACTTCCAAGTTGATCTCCCTGTTTATTGTAAATACAACTCAAAGTTCCTTGTGTTGTATAGTTGATGTTAAATGTAAACCGCTCTGATCTAAAATAGAGCGGTATAGAAGAACTGTTAAATAAATAAATAAATAAATAAAGGGTAGATCTCCTAAGCATCGAGATGCCTCTGACATTGCTCTTGAGGATTTGCACTGGCAAAATTGCCCCGGCGGGAGGCTTCGGCTTCCAAAGCATTATCGGGGTTCCAGGACGTTCTCGAGGCTTCAACCTCGGCAGAACTACTGGTGCCATGCTCTGGGGTGCCGGCTGTTTTCTCCAGTACCGACATCCAGGCATCGGCAGCGTTGATAGACCAGAGGTTTCTGGCTATTGAACGCAGTCTGGCGGCTCTCCTTGCGGCATCACACCCTCGGAACCACGTCAAACAGTTCAACCGGCACCGACTCCGGTACTGGTATCGGTACCGGTACCGACAGCATCGGCATTGACATCAGTGTCTGCATTGCCGGCACCCAGTCATGCGATGCCCTCCGGTACCGACTTCGGTCGGTATGGGTACCGGGCTCTTCAAGAGCATCCGGACAGAAGGTACTTCGAGTCCTCAGAGGAATCTGAGGACTCTGACAGTTCTGTCGGTACGGGAATACTTCTCCCAGAGGAGCCTTCCTCCCCTAAACGCAGGATATCTCCTCCAGAGGATATTTCCTTTCAGGGCTTCATCAGGGAGGTGACTCGAGGTCTGTCCATTACTGTGGCTCCTGAAACAGAGCCCAGAGCAAAGGAGTTGGAAATTTTACAATATCACAAAGCTCCTAAGGAGGCAGCTACTCTACTCATTCATGAGATCTTGCATGATCTCATGCTAAGAATGTGGGAGACGCCTCTTACCACCTCTCCTCACTCTCGTAGACTGGTTACTATCTATCGAGTCCCTCCTTGTCCTGGTTTCCAGAAGACTCAGCTTCCTCACCCACTCTATTGTAGTGGAATCAGCTATGAGAAGGATCAGGAGTGCAAAGAGGCATGCCTCTAATCCTCCAGGACGTGAGTGCAGAACCTTGGATGCTTTTGGACGTCGTACTTTCCAAGCTTCCATGCTTTCTGCCAGGATCAGTTCCTATATTTTATATATGGGAATGTTCCTGAAGGAAATCACAGGAGATTTAGAGGTTTTGAGCCCTCTTCTTCCTGATGATAGAAAGCAGGATTTTCTCACATTGGTCAAACATGCCAGGGATGTTTCTAAATTTGTCAACCGTGCAGCTTTTGACTGTTTTGAGTGCATAAGCAGAACTTCTGCCATTGCCATAGGTGCACGTAGAATTGCCTGGCTCCAGGCATCTCATTTGGAGCTCTGGGTACAAGACAAACTGGGCAATATTCCTTGTACTGGTGAGAACCTGTTTGGCAAAGATTGGCAAGAAAAAGCCAATGAGTTGGATGCTGACAACTCCTCCTTGGATAGATTATCCAAGGCCACTGCTGATCCTGCAAGAAAGAAATATTTCAAAAAACCATTCTTTTCCAAAAAGAAGAGGTTTTATCCTGCTTCTTCTCAGCAGGGACGCTCTGCAGGTCAACCTGTCCGGAAAAGTCAGCAACCTCCCAAACAAAGGAAAGCAAAGACTGCTAAGCCTCAACCGTCTCAGCCTCCACAAGGCCTTTGACTTTCATCTAGAGAACTTAGCCTTCCTGGCTCTCAATGGACTAGAGCCTTCCACCATTCCAAGAAGGTTGTGTCACTTTGCCCCCAGATGGGGGCAGATAATAGCAGAGCATTGGAGACACTCCATCATAAAAGAGGGGTACAAGCTCCATTTTTCGAGCATGCCCCCTCCCACAGTAGTAAGACAGTTCAATTCTCAGACCTCTCTTATCAATCTATTAGATCAAGAGGTCACTATACTTCTTGCCCAAGGGGCAATAGAAGAAGTACCCATTCCTCAGCAGGGTACAGGGTTTTACTCCCCCTATTTCCTTATCCCAAAAAAAACAGGAGGACACAGACCTATTTTGGACCTCAGAGAATTGAACAAATTCCTGTTCAAGGAGAAATTCAAGATGGTTTCTCTAGGAACTCTGCTGCCATAACTTCAGAGTCGGGATTGGCTTTGTTCTCTAGATCTCAAGGATGCGTACACTCATGTTCTCATCCATCCATCTCACAGAAAGTTCCTTCTGTTCCTTTTTCAGGGAAAGCACTACCAATACAGGGTGCTTCCTTTTGGCCTGGCCTCAGCACCAAGAGTGTTCACGAAATGCATGGCTGTGGTAACAGCATTTCTCCGCACTCTAGGGATATTCGTCTTCCCCTACTTAGATGACTGGCTAATTCGAGCCCCATCACAGTCAGAGGCCAGGACCTCCCTATCTTGCACAATGCGTATCCTTCAGTATTTGGGTCTTGTCATAAACGTCCCAAAATCCAGTCTAGCTCCCACTCAGTCTCTAGAATTCATAGGAGCTTGGCTGGATACCAAAAAGGCAAGGGCCTATCTTCCCCAGGCCCGTTGTCTTTGCATAGTGCAGTTAGCTTCTCAAGCAGTGCTAAAGCCTCATCTCACTGCCCGAGAAATGCTAAACTACTAGGCCACATGGCATCTACCGTGCATGTGGTTCCTTATGCTCGCCTCCATATGAGAGCAGCCCAGTGGACTTTATCCACTCAATGGACCCAGGCATCAGGGTACCTGTCAGACAAAATAGCAAACACAAATCGCCTTATTTTGTCCCTTCAATGGTGGCAGTCCACTCACAACCTATTTCTGGGGTCCCCATTCCAGCAACCCTTTCCCCAGGCAAACTCTCACAACAGATGCTTCACCAATGGGTTGGGGAGCTCATCTGCAAGACCTCTCCACCCAAGGCACTTGGACTCCACAGAAGACTCATCTACATATCAGTCTCTTAGAGCTCAGAGCAATCTTCCTTGCTCTTCGAGTGTTCCATACTCTGCTCAGCTGCAAGACAGTCCTTATTCACACGGACAACCAAGTAGCCATGTCCTACGTGAACAGGCAGGGAGGAACAGGCTCTCTGTCGCTTTGCAATGAAGCTTTGCGACTGTGGGCCCTCGCCAGAGAGCATCAGATTCATCTCCTGGCAGTGTATATTCCAGGCATACAAAACTCTTGGGCAGACAGACTCAGTCTAGTTCTGCTTCCGCATGAATGGTCTCTACATGTAGACCAGGTGACCAAGATTTTTTCAAATTTGGGGAACCCCGGACATAGACCTCTTTGCAAGTCCGTTGAATGCCAAACTTCCCCGGTTCTGTTCCAGAATTCCGGCTCAGGACAATCAGGCCAAGGATGCTTTCCTTCTTCACTGGGGCCAAGACTTTCTTTATGCCTTTCCACCCATTCCCCTAATTCCCAGGACCCTATTCAAGCTTCAGAGAGACAGAGGCCGTATGATTCTCATAGCTCCACATTGGCCTTGGCAAGTGTGGTACCCTCTGCTTCTACATCTCTCTCAAGCTCCCTCCCTAGAGTTAGGGTCTGCTCCAGATCTCCTATCTCAAAAGAACGGAATGTTATGGCATCCCAATCCCCAGTCTCTGCATTTCGGGGCTTGGTTGCTGAAGGCCTAGATCTCCATGGTCTTAACCTCCCTCAGCAAGTAAAGGATATCCTTTATGCTTCCAGGAAGCCTTCCACAAGACGCTCTTATGCTTTCAAGTGGAAAAGGTTTACCATATGGTGTTTGCAGAAAGGTCTTAACCCCCTTGCGGTACCTCTGGAATCATTACTGGAGTATCTCCTTCATTTATCCAATGCAGGACTTAAGACTAACTAAGTGAGAGTCCATTTGAGTGCTATAGCAGCTTCTTTCAAGCCTCTAAATGGACAACCTATTTCCTTCCTTCCTCTTTTATAGCAAGATTTATGTGAGGCCTTCTGCTAACTAAGCCTCTCCTATTAGGCCACCACCTGTGGCATGGGACTTAAACTTGGTTCTTTGTCAGCTCATGAAGCCACCTTTCGAACACTTAGATACTACCTCATTGAAATTCCTTTCTTGGAAGGTTATCTTTCTCATTGCAATCACATCAGCATGTCGCATCAGTGAGTTGCAAGCACTAGTGGCTGATCCACCTTATACAAGGTTCCATCATGAGAAGGTAGTCCTTAGGACTCATCCACACTTTATGCCAAAGGTGGTTTCGCCTTTTCATCTAAACCAAGCGGTCTACCTACCTGTGTTCTTTCCAAGGCCTCATGCATCAAATGCAGAAAGGAATCTTCATACGTTGGACTGTAAAAGAGCTCTAGCCTTTTACTTACAAAGAACACAGCAACATAGAAAGTACTCTCGGCTCTTTGTTGCTTTTCATCCTTCTCATTTGGGACTTCCAGTCTCCCAGAGAACACTGTCAAACTGGATTGCTCAGTGTATTTCCTTTGCCTATCAGAGTAAGAACCTTTTTCTGGAAGGCCATGTCACAGCTCACAGTGTGAGAGCCATGGCAGCTTCAATGGCTGATCTACACTCTGTGTCTTTCGACGACATCTGTCGAGCAGCCACCTGGGCCTACGTTCATACCTTCACAGCCCATTACTGCTTGGACGAGGACTCCCGCCGGGATGCCTTGTTTGGTCAGGCTGTTCTCCAACACCTGTTCCATACCTAATTAACTCCTACCCACCATCCCTGGTTGGATGCCAGAGATCCATGGGGTGAGGTGGAGCCCTTTCTCAGGAACACACAACTTCTGGGGTTTCTCCCTGTCATCTAAAGCTAGGGAGTCCACATATGTGAAGACTACATTCCTGCTTGTTCCTGGAGATAGCATAGTTACTCACCTGTAACAGGTGATCTCCGGAACAGCAGGAATTTAGTCTTCACAACCCACCCACCTCCCCTAGGAGTTGTGTCTCTCTTTCTCTTTCCCTCTCTCTCTCTCTCTCTTTGTCTCAGATTTAAAACTCAACTGTAGAGAGGCAGTTGGGAAAGGCAGCACGCAGGCACTGTGGGATGCTCCCAAAAGCTTTCTAATTGGACGCTGGCGAGCGTTCCCGCGCAGGCTCCATCGGTACCGACGATACCCATATGTGAAGACTAAATTCCTGCTGTTCCTGCAGATAACCTGTAACAGGTGAGCAACTATGCTTTGTCCAAAAATGTGTTTTAGAACCGATTATGACGTACAATTTGTGAATTTGTGTCATTGGTAAGACCAATGTATATCCTGGATGACATTATCAATCCTGCATTACATATTGGCCAAAAAATATTTTATACCTTAGTGATCGATAGTAGTATCCTAAAAATGCTTATGACATGACCTGCCTCTATTGTTAGTCATTTATAAAAGACATGTGCTCTGATTATGAAAGCTTTTGACTGTGGGGAAAAAGGAAAGCGATATCAATATTTATCGTGGGTTCTTTTCTGGTCACTATGTAATATGCTATGGAAAAGACTGAATTGGAGGAGCAGTGGTCACACAGGAGGGGGTTTACTCACACATGTCCAGAGAGATCTTCTAGACTCTTTTGGACTCTGGGAGAGCAAGTCTAACCTGGCACTGTCAGGGTTGATGTCACCTATTTGCGTGGTTGATTTATCCTGCTGTCTATGGAGAATTCCTGTTTTAGTTAATTAACTCCACTTTCTAAGTTACTTATCCCAGTAATAAATAGCGGATTTCCCCAATTCACCTTTAATAATGGTTTATGGACTTCTCCAGGAATTTTTTCAAACATTTTTTTTAAACCCAGCTTTGCAAACAGCTTTTACTGCATCCCTTGGCAGTGAAATAGAGTGCTTAATTACGCATTACGTGAAAACATATTATCTCCAGGAACAAGCAGGAATGAGTCTTCACATATGGGTACTTCGTTACCAATGGAGTCTGCGCGGGAACGCTCCCCAGCATCCAAAAAGAAAGCCTTTGGGAGCATCCCACATGCATGCGCGCTGCCTTCCCGCCCATTCACTTCCCTCTCATCAGTTTTCCGCGGATCCGGCAGGACGTTTTCCTGTCACCGCAGAAAATTCTTCTTTTTACTTTTTTGTGGTCGCGACGCCACCAGTACTGCCGGTGCTTTTCTTTCTTTTTACTAAAGAATTTCTTCTTTTCTTTAGAAATTTTTCCTACTTATTGCCTGACTATTCTAGGCCCCTAGGCCTCTCTTCTTCCATTATGGAAAAGCCAGCCACTATCCTTAAGAAATGCTCAAAGTGTGGCGGTACAGATATTTTTTCAGACACTCATACTTGGTGTCTAAAATGTTTAGGTCCTGACCATTGCCCACTGGAGTGTCTTTCCTGCTGGAGCTCAAACAGAAGAAGTCTTCAAGATCGAGCACAACTCGATACCCGGTTCACATCGCACTCGATGTTACCAGCTAGAATATCTTCTTTTTCACAGGATCAGGTAACCAAACAAAAGTCTGTAAAGACTAGCCAGTCCTCAAGTGGTAGATCTCCTTCTAAGCATCGAGATGGCTCTGGCCTTGCCCTCAAGGACAATTTGGCAATAAAGCCCTGGCGGGAGTCTTTGGGCTCCAAAGCATCAACGGGGCTCCAGGTTGTTCCCGGGGTTCTTACCTCGATGAACATACCTGGGCCATGCTCGGGTGTTGTGGCTGCTTTGAGCGGTACCAACACCCCTTCATCGGCTATGGTGATGGATGAAACACTCCTCACCGATGAACGTAGTCTAGCGCCCTCTTTTACTTCGGTACCGCTGGAGTTGCTGCAGACCGTTCCTCGACTATCAGTATCGGCTTCGGTACCGGTTTCAACATCAGCATCGGTGTCGGTACCGTCCATGTTTGCTTCGACAGATTCGCTTCCTTCGATGCTGAGCCTGGAATTGATCTCTAGCATGGAGGATTCGGTACCGACTCATCTTGGTACCGGCCTGGAGCGGTACCGAAGACATCGCTTGCAGATATTATTGCTTGCAGAGGATTATCAAAACTTTCCTCTATTCCAGCTAATAAAAAATCTCCTAACAAACTTTATCCCCCTAAGGGGAAAAAGTTTTATTCATCTTCTACCCATCATGCAGATGTTTCCAAAGAAGGGCAACATCATACCAGGCTAAGAAAACCAAAGCCTCAACAGGCTCAGCAAACCCAGCAGTCGCAGGGTTTCTGATCTTTTATTCATTAAATCTATTTTTCCTGTTGGATTTCAGAACCGCTACTTCTTAACAACAGAAGCGTTTACAGTTCTTCTCATCCTTACTTTGAGGTCAGTGATACACTGTCTCAATACTCCACTTTAGGCATGAATCCTTTGCCAAAAGGAATCCATTCTTTTAGCTCTTAGAGCTATTAAAGATAGTCATGCCCTACAGGTAACAGGTTTCTCCTCTCCTTTTAAACCAAATAGAGGCGTAACAACTAATTCCAAGGTATGGCTACAGTTGTCCTGTACGAGGATATCTCATATTTTTGACTGCAGGGGAGCTTTACCTTTTTCACAGACTTACCAAATTGTAAGTCTTCATAACTCTGTATTACTTTCTATCCCTCTTAGTCGAGACTTCACTCTAAGAGTGATACTATTTGACTGGAGGGCTTACCCTTTAAGCCATAGGATTGTCTTCAATACCTACTCCAGTAAGTGATTTCCATACAGAGTTTCCTCCCTCTGCAATCTTTTCAAATATTTCTTTTAAGACAGCTTATCAGACCATAATTGTTTTATCACTTCTAATTATGTCTGTCGGTCCTTTTCCAATCTATAGGACCTAACCTCTTCTGCTGCCTTAATAACAGATAATTCCAAGAGAGGTTCCAAAACCTACTTGGACAATTTATTGTTGCAGGCAACCGGCCTGTCTACTATTCTTAGCCATCTTCAATTCTTTGGCTCCCACAGAATAGATTAGGTTGCATACTGGCAATTAAACAGCCAGATCTCACCTAAGCAATCTACAACATGCTCTCTGCAATTCTACAAAAAGCTCTGCAACTATGGGCCTTTGCTAGAGAGCGTCAGAGCCATTCCTGGTGGGTAACTTCCAGATTAAAGGGCTTTCCCCAGTCATGCTCCCACTTGATCGGTTTTTTCCTACTCTGCCATCTTCTTTAAAATTTCATTCTATGGAAAATATACCAGGGCTTAAGATCACGTGAAAGCATAAAGAATTGTTTAATTCCCTGAGTTGTTCCACATCTCCAGTGGAACTCGCCAACAGGGTTGCATTTCTTTTCACTGCAGTCGGTCCTTGTCTAGTGTATTCCTTCTAATTTCTAATACTTCATTGGAGCTTATGCTGAACAAAGAACGCATTATACTCATATTGCCCTCATAAATGGGCAAATATGGTATTCCCTTATATTGCGTCTTTTTCTCCACACTGAAGTTATAGAAGGATCCAGACTTGTGCTCTTAAGACTAAGGATTTCTCTTTACCCCTTCACGTAGATCTCCATATCTGGTTATTCAAAGTCTAGAATTTAAAGACATCTAGACCTATCCTTCTGACTAGGAACATTCCACTGGTTTCCATGTAACCACCTTCATGGTTCTCCCACGTGTAATCAGTAAGGGGTTCTCTATCCATATTCTCAAGCAGGTCTTACCCCTTCTTGTTATTAAGTGAGTCTCTCTTTATATATATATATATATGTATATATATATATATATATGTTATATAAATACACATATCTCACTCTGAAAGATTTGTTATTGTCCATATGAATGCTATTCCAGCATACCATAAGGTTTAAATGGACAGCGACATTTCTATGGTAATTAAAAACCACCTTCTTTTACCGGAGCCTCTTCGGTTACATTACATCTGAAGCTCTTCATGTAAGTCATTATCCTAAGTGGCATCACTTAGGGAAGACATTACTGATCTTCAAGAAATTGGAGGCTACATCACCTACTACAAATGTATGTTTCTTTCATTTGGATAGAAGGGTCTTAAAGACCCATCTTTTTTCTGCAAACCAGTCAGATTTATCTCCTCTCTTCCTAGAGCCTTATTCTGCTCCAAGGACAAAGAACTTCAAACTTTGGCCTACAGAAGCTTTAGCTTCTCATCCAACCTCATTAAACTCCCCCAGTTTTTTCTTCTGGGATTAGTTCTAGCCATTAAGGCTTCTGACCTCTACCTGTATTGCAAAATTTATTTCCTCTACTTCACAGTGAGGTATTTTCTTGAGGATAATGTACTGGCTCTTAGCACCAGACCATATTAGCCTCAAAAAAAAAAAAATAATACTTTCGCAATACTTTTGACTAAGGTCCACATTAGAAAATTGAAATTCAATATTTCTCTAACATTTATGATCTACACAAGGATCCCCCCTAGATGCCTTGTTTGGTCAAGCACACCCTTTTTAATTCAACTCCTACCCTCCATCCCTTAGATGCCTGAGGTTCTGGGAAATAGCATGGCCCATCTTTTAGATTTGCAACATGCTAGGACCTCCTCCAGGCATCTCTAGCTTGGGAGTCCCCATATGTGAAGACTCATTCCTGCTTGTTCCTGGAGATAGCACAGTTACTTACCTGTAACAGGTGATTTTTTTTTTTTTTTTAGCTGTATTTATATCCCGCTTTTCACCGGGTCAAAGCGGTCAATTGGGGGATACATTGAACACGAGGGGATATGAGACACATACACTAATACTTACAGGGAACATGGGCAATGGAGGGTTAAGTGGCTTGCCCAAGACCACAAGGAGTGCCTATAGGACTAGAAATCCCAGTCCCTCCGGCCTGAGATTGCTGTCCCCAGGTGAGACTTGAACCCCCGGCCCTCTGGCCTGAAGTACCTTGTCCTAACCACTAGACCACTCCTCCCCTGGTGATCTGTGGGAACAGCAGGAATAAGTCTTCACAACCCACCCTCCTCCCCTAGGAGTTGTTACTCTCTCTCTCTCTCTCTAATTTGTCTACTTCCCTCCTTCGGTCTCAGCTACAAACCCAACTGATGAGAGGGAAGTGAATGGGCGGGAAGGCAGTGCGCATGCGTGTGGGATGCTCCCAAAGGCTTTCTTTTTGGACACTGGGGAGCGTTCCCGCGCAGGCTCCTCCTAACCTTTTAAGCATTTCCTCATTGGGTGCCATTTCATCCCATTTATAATTTTGATCTTCCTCCTCTATACTTTTTCCATTTCCGCTATATCATTTTTTAGATGAAGAGACCATAACTGCAAGCACTGCTCAAGATGCAATCACTCTGTGGAGCGATAAAGAGGCATAATAATATCCTTAGTTTTATTCTCTTTCCTTTCCTTATAATTCCTAGAATTCTCTTTAGCTGTCTCCAGGAGCAAGCAGGAATGTAGTCCTCACATAAGGGTATCGTCGGTACCGGCGGAGCCTGCGCGGGAACGCTCCCCAGCATCCAATAGGAACGCTTTTGGGAGCATCCCTCAGCACATGCGCGCTGCCTTCCCGCCTTTCCAACTGTCCCTCTTCAGTTCTTCGTTTTCCGCGGAGCCAACAGGACCTATTCCCTGTCACCGCAGAAAATTCCGTCTTTAAAATTCTTTTTTGTGGTTGCGTTTGCCTACCGCACGACACCTACTGGTACCGCCGGTTCTTTTCTTTTCTTTTCCTAAAAAAAAACCAACCAACCCCTAGACTTTGACTGTTTCTTTTCAGAAACTTTCCTTTTTTGGTGCTAGGCGCCATTTTGGGCATTAGGCCCATTTTTCCAAAATGATGGAAAAGCCATTTTGGGCATTAGGCCCATTTTTCCAAAATGATGGAAAAGCCAACTAGTGGTTTTAAAAAATGTACTACGTGTGGCGGTACCATTTCCATCACTGACACCCATGATTGGTGTCTAAAATGTTTAGGACCTAATCATTCTCCAACTAAATGTCTCTCCTGCATGGGGATGACTAAAAGAGGAAAACATAACCGGGCCGCAAAGCTCAGTACCCTCTCTTCTTCAGATGCCAGATCTATTGCATCGACATCGTCAAGAGCCTCTTCTTCCTCCCATGGATCTCAGGTAACTAAACACAAAAGCCGTTCCTCAAAGGGTAGCATTGAGAGGCCATTGGCATTGCCCTTGAGGGAACCACACCGGCAAAGCAGCCCCGGCGGGAGGCTTTGGCTTCCAAAGCATCGATGGGGCTTTAGGATGTTCTCAAGGCCTCAACCTCGCAAGAACTACCTGTGCCATGCTCAGGGGTTCCGGCCTTTCTTACCGGTACTGACTCCCAGGCATCGGCAGCATCGATAGACCAGGGATTTCTTGCTATCGAACACAGTATCGCAGCTCTTCTCTTAGCTGCAGTTCCGGTGGTCCCAAGGGCACCGGTGCCGACACAGATGCCGGTACCGACGGTGCCGGCCCCAATGGTAACTCTTCCCATTACACCTCCGGCTGGAGTGGGTAAAGTGGTACCGGGTCACCTCGGTACCGACTTCGATCGGTATCGGGATCGTGCTTTGCAGGAGCATCGGAGTCAGGAATACTTCGATTCCAAAGACTCTGACAATTCTGCTGGCACCAGAGGCTTTCTCTTAGAAGATCCCTCTTCTCCGCAACGCAGAATGTCACCTCCAGAGGAAATGTCATTTCAGGATTTCATCCGTGATATGGCTAAAGGTCTTTCATTCACAGTAGCTCCTGAAGAGGAACCCAGAGCAAAGGAATTGCAAATCCTCCAATATCCTAAAGCTCCTAAGGAGGCAGCT
Source organism: Ichthyophis bannanicus (assembly GCA_033557465.1). Taxonomy (NCBI): domain Eukaryota; kingdom Metazoa; phylum Chordata; class Amphibia; order Gymnophiona; family Ichthyophiidae; genus Ichthyophis; species Ichthyophis bannanicus. Next base: position 931,953 of record CM066037.1, read on the forward strand.
ACTCTTCCTGTCCATGAAATTCTGCATAACTTGATGCTCAGAATGTGGGAGACACCTTTGACTACTTCTTCTCACTCTAGGAGACTTGATACTATGTATTGAGTCCCACCAAGTCCTGGATTTCAGAAAGCTCAGCTGCCACACCATTCATTGGTAGTGTAGTCTGCCATGTGTAGGATGAAAAGTGCAAAAAGACATGCATCCAATCCTCCAGGTCGTGAAGGCAGGACTCTGGATGCTTTTGGATGCAGAACGTTTCAAGCTTCCATACTTTTCAGCTCATATATCCTATATATGGGAATGTTCCTCAAAGAAATCACAGGAGACTTGTAACTTATGAGCCTATTTCTCCCAGATGATAAGAGAAGACTTTCTTACTCTGGTTAAGCATGCTCAGGATGTCTCCAAGTTTATCAATCGTGCAGCCTTTGACTGCTTCAAATGCATCAGTAGAACTTCTGCTATTGCCATTGGCGCACGACGGATTGCCTAGCTACAGGCATCAGACTTGGATACTTGGGTACAGGACAAGTTAGGCAACATTCCTTGCACGGGAGAAAATCTCTTCGGCAAGAACTGGCAGGAGAAGGCTAATGAGTTAGATGCTGACAATTCTACCTTAGATAGATTGTCAAAGTCTACAACCACTCCAGCCAAAAGGAAGCCTTATAAAAAGCCCTCTTTTACCAAAAAGAGGAAGTTTTATCCTTCCTATACCCATCAGACTCAGACTCCAGGTCAGGTTGCCAAAAAGGGACAAACTAGACAACAGAAGAAATCAAAAGGCCCGAGACCCCAACCAGCTCTCCAGGTTCAGCCCCCTCAAGGGCTTTGAATCCTCCCTAGAGAGCTTTGCCTTCCTGCCTCTGAGGGGTCCTCAACCCCCCAATAGTCAACAGATGGCATCAAATAACAGCAGAAGATTGGACTTTGTCCATTGTAGGGGAGGGGTACAAACTTCATTTTCACAGCTTACCCCCTCCTACAATTCTAAAGCAGTTCAATTCACAAACCTCTGCAAACAATCTGCTAGATCACGAGGTCTCCACACTTCTTGCCCAAGGGGCAAAAGAGGAAGTACTCATTCTTTAACAGGGTGCAGGGTTCTACTCCCCCTATTTCCTTATTCCAAAGAAAACAGGGGGACACAGACCCATTCTAGACCTCAGAGAATTGAACAAATATCTGTTTCGAGAAAAATTCAGAATTATTTCTCTGGGAACTCTTCTGCCATACCTTCAAAGCCAGGATTGGCTTTGCTCTCTAGACTTAAAGGATGCATACACTCACATTCCTATCCATCGAGATCACAGGAAACGTTTACGTTTCCTTTTCAGGGGAAGACATTTCCAGTACAGGGTTCTTCCTTTTGGTCTGGCTTGAGCACCAAGGGTATTCACGAAATGCATGGCAGTAGTAGCTGCATTTCTACGAACCCTGGGGATTTTTGTTTTCCCTTACTTAGACGACTGGCTCATCCGAGCCTCCACAGTGACAGAGGCCAGCACTACACTGTCTCGTACAATGCGAATCCTCCAATACTTGGAATTGGTAATAAACTTCCCGAAATCTCAACTAGTTCCTTCCCAATGCCTAGAATTCATAGGAGCCTGTCTGGATACCAGACAGGCAAGGGCTTTCATTCCACAAGCCCGGTGTCTTCGCATAATGCAGTTAGCTTCCCAAGCAGCACGCAAATCCTCCCTCCCTGCTCTCGAGCTACTGCAGTTACTGGGACACATGGTATCCACAGTTCATGTAGTGCCATATGCTTAACTCCACATGCGAGCAGTTCAGTGGACCCTCTCCACACAGTGGACACAGGCCACGGGTCATTTGTCGAACAAAGTAACAATCTCTCAATGACTGATTTTGTCCCTCCAATGGTGGCAATCATTAGAAAATCTGACAGTAGGGTCTCCTTTCCATCAACCCCTCTTTCAGGCCACCCTAACAACAGATGCATCACAGGTGGGTTGGGGAGCTCACCTGAATCATCTCTCTACCCAGGGCACCTGGACTCCACAGGAGGTTGGTTTACACATAGACCTCTTGGAGTTAAGAGCAATTTATTTAGCTCTTCGAGTGTTCCACGCCCAGCTCAGCTACAAGACAGTCCTAGTCCAGACGGACAATCAGGTAGCCATGTTCTATGTGAACAAGCAGGGCGGGACAGGCTCTCTGTCGTTATGCAACTAAGCTTTACGACTATGGGCCCTCGCCAGAGAGCATCAAATTCACCTTCTAGTGGTATATCTTCCAGGCATTCAAAACTTTTGGGCAGACAAACTCAGTCGAGTACTGCTACCTCACGAGTGGGCACTCATCTCTGGGGCACTCCAGACATAGACCTCTTTGCAAGTCCACTGAATGCCAAACTTCCCCGGTTCTGTTCCAGGATTCCGGCGCACAACTGTCAGACAAGGGATGCCTTCGTCCTTCACTGGGGTCAGGACTTCCTTTATGCCTTCCTACCCATTCCCCTCATCCCCTAGACACTCTTCAAACTTCAGAGAGACAGGGGTCGCATGATTCTCATAGCACCACGATGGCCACGCCAAACATGGTATTTCCTGCTTCTGCATCTCTCTCAAGCGGCACCTCTGGAGTTATGACATGCTCCAGATCTCCTTTCCCAGGAGAACGGTACGCTATGGCACCCAAATCCCCAGTCCCTGCACCTCATGGCCTGGTTGTTGAAGGCTTAGACCTCCAGGATTTCTACCTGTCCCAGCAGGTAAAGGATATCATTCAGGCTTCTAGGAAACTTTCCACAAGAAGATCTTATGCCTTCAAGTGGAAATGTTTTACTATATGGTGCTCCAAGAAGGGATTAAACCCCCCTGGTCATACCCTTAGAATCGATACTAGAGTATCTCCTTCACTTATCGAATTCTGTGTTAAATACCAATTCGGTAAGAGTACATCTTAGTGCAATTGCAGCTTCTTATAAGCCTCTAAATGGACAACCAATTTCCTTTCATCCACTCCTTTCAAGTTTTATGAGAGGCCTTTTATTAACTAACCCTCCCATCAAGCCACCACCGGTAGCATGGGATCTAAATCTAGTTCTCGGGTAGCTCATGAAGCCGCCTTTTGAACCTTTGGCCACTACAGCCCTTAAGTTTTTGACTTGGACGGTCATCTTCCTGATTTCAATCACCTCTGCCCGTCGCATTAGTGAATTGCAAGCTTTAGTGGCTGATCCTCCTTATACTAGATTTCATCATGATAAGATTGTTCTTTGAACTCACCCACACTTTATGCCAAAGGTGGTGTCGTCTTTTCATTTAAACCAATCAATTTATCTTCCTGTATTTTTTCCGAGGCCTCACGCCTCTAATGCAGAAAGAAACCTTCATAGTTTGGATTGTAAAAGGGCCTTAGCCTTTTACATTCAAAGAACACAGCAGCATAGAAAGTCTTCGCAATTTTTTGTAGCTTTTGACCCTAGTCATTTGGGACTTCCAGTCTCTAAAAAAAACTTTATCTAAATGGATTGCCCAATGCATATCCTTTATTTATAAGAGTAAGGGTCTTCCTCTTCAGGACCATGTCACAGCTCACAATATCCACTCTGTGTCTATCGATGACAATTGTCGAGCAGCCACCTGGGCTTCGGTACACACCTTCACAGCCCACTACTGCCTAGATAAAGCCTCCCGTCGGGATGCCTTCTTTGGCCAAGCTGTTCTTCAAAATCTCTTTCAAACCTAAACCAACTCCTACCCACCAACCCTGGTGGGATGCCAGAGATCCCCAGGAAGGATTCTCACCTTCGACGGTGGCACCTTCCTGGGGATATCTCCCTGGCATCTTCAATTAGGGAGTCCCCATATGTGAGGACTACATTCCTGCTTGTTCCTGGAGATAGCGTAGATCAGGGGTCTCAAACACGCGGCCCGCGGGCCGCATGCGGCCCGCGAGACAACTTTGTGCGGCCCGCGACGGCGGAAAACCAAAAATCCCCCAAAACCCTGGCTTCTGCTGCTGCCGTTGCCGCCGTGGCAGCAGCAGAATCAATTGTCAAATTTAAAAAAAAAACTGACTTCTGCTGCTCAAGCAGCTGTCCTGCGGCCCCTTTCCCTCTGCCCGGAGATCCGACTCTGCTCTCAGCGGCGTGCTTTTCAAGCCGCGAAGAGAGTATTCCCCTCTCGCGCGGCTGATAGAGCAGAGTCGGATCTCCGGGCAGAGGGAAAGGGGCCGCAGGACAGCTGCTTGAGCAGCAGAAGTCAGTTTTTTTTTTAAATTTGACAATTGATTCTGCTGCTGCCACGGCGGCAACGGCAGCAGCAGAAGCCAGGGTTTTGGGGGTTTTTTTGTTGGCCGGTAATGAGCTATGGAGGGGCTGACTGAACTGGAAGTGGGCTATTGGCAGAGGGGGGAGGGGGGGTTATGACTGGTAATGGGCGGGGGGGGGGGGTATGACGGGTACTGGGCTAGGGTGGGGGCTAGGACTGGAAATGGGCAGATGGGGGTTAGGACTGGAAGTGGGCTATTGGCAGGGGGGGTTATGACTGGTAATGGGCTGGGGGGGGTTATAACTAGTAATGGGCTATGGTGGGGGCTAGGACTGGAAATGGGCAGATGGGGGTTAGGACTGGAAGTGGGCTATTGGCAGGGGGGGGGTTATGACTGGTAATGGGCTATGGTGGGGGCTAGGACTGGAAATGGGCAGATGGGGGTTAGGACTGGAAGTGGGCTATCGGCAGGGGGGGGGTTATGACTGGTAATGGGCTATGGTGGGGGCTAGGACTGAAAATGGGGTGATGGGGGTTAGGACTGGAGGTGGGCTGATTGGGGGGTTAGGACTGGTAATGGCCTATGAGGGGAGGTAAGACTGAAAATGGGGTGATGGGGGATACGACTGCAAGTGGGCTATGGGGGGGACTAGGACTGGTAATGGGCTATGGGGGGGGTAAGACTGAAAATGGGGTGATGGGGGGGTAAGACTGGAAGTGCGCTATGGGGAGGTTAGGACTGGTTATGGGCTATGGGGGGTCTAGGACTGGTAATGGGCTGGGGGGGTTGCTAGGACTGGAAATGGGCTGAGTGGAAGGGGGGCTTGAACTGCAAATGGCTGATGGGGAGGGGGCTTGGAATGGAAATGGGCTGTGAGGGGAGGGAGCTAGGATTGGAAATGGGCTGATGGGGGGCTAGGATTGGAAATGGGCTGATGGTGAGGCTAGGATAGGACTGGAAATGGACTGATGCAGGGACTAGAAAGGAGCAGATGCTGGGTGGGGCTGGAACTAGAAAGGGAGCTGATGTTGGGGGAGGATTAGAATGGGATGGAGCTGGGAAAGTGAAATGGAGAGGGGAAAATATTTTGTCTGGAAGAGAAGACAAATCTACAATTGGCCAGGTATTGGGAGAGTAAGTGGTGATTGAGGATGGAGGGGTAAAATTTGAGTGGATGAAATAGGAATGAGGAAAGAGCAAAAGGAGAAAGATTAGTATGTTAAAGCAGATGTAGAGAGAGAGAATGGAAAAAAACTAGAAGAGAGAAGAAAGGACAAATGGACAGCAGACGATGGAGATAGCAGAAGACACGAAGAAACCAGAAGTGGCTGGAGCAATTGCAACTGAAAAAAAATGCACAAAAGGTAGAAAAATATCTCTTTATTTTGAATTTATTAACTGGAATATGTCAGCTCTGGGAAATGTGCATCATTAATGTCTGTGCTTTGGTACAAGAAATTATTTATAGTTTTATTTCTACAGTGCTGAGGTATTCTGTGTAATTCCTATTTGACATTGCTACTTGTTCTCTTTTCCCAGTAGGTCATGTATTGTTCTCTGAAATGTATTGATTTAATATTTGCAGTGTTGCCTTTTGATAGGTAGGGTCTGGTGCTTTGTGAGTCCTGGTAGTGCTGTTATGATACGGGGGGTTTGCTATGGGTTCCAAATGGGCAGTGTTAGTAGTAGTTCCTAATGTGCCTGGCGGTTGGCACTGGATTATAGTAATATAGAAATTTTCTAGTCTTTCTTTATCCATGCACTCATTATGCAACATTATGCAAATATTTATGCAAATGAGGCCCCTTATGCAAATGAGGCCCGTGTCTTATGCGGCCCCCGGGTTACTTTACAAGTCCTCATTCGGCCCTCAAAGCAATTTGAGTTTGAGACCCCTGGCGTAGATACTCACCTGTAACAGGTGATCTCCGGAAACAGCAGGAATTTAGTCCTCACAACCCACCCACCTCCCCTCAGAGTTGTCTCTCTCTCTCTCTCTTTGTCTCTTTCCTCTCTCCCTCTATCCTTTCACTCACCTGCAAACTTAACTGAAGAGGGACAGTTGGAAAGGCGGGAAGGCAGCACGCATGTGCTGAGGGATGCTCCCAAAAGCGTCCCTATTGGACGCTGGGGAGTGTTCCCTCGCAGGCTCCTTCGGTACCCACGATACCCATATGTGAGGACTAAATTCCTGCTGTTTCCGGAGATCACCTGTTACAGGTGAGTAACTACGCTTTCTTGGCCACTACTGCACATTGAGCAGAGGATTTCAGCGCATTATCCCCAGTAACGTCTAGATCCTTTTTTTGGGTGGTGACTTCCAACATGGAACCTTGCATCATGTAGCTATAGTTTGGGATATTCTTTCCTAAATGCATGACTTTATACTTGTCCACATTAAATTTCATCTGCCATTTGGATGCCCTGTTTCTTAAGTCACTTAGTAATTTATCATAATCCTCTTGTAACGACTTTGAATACATTTGTCTTATCTGCAAATTTGATCAGCTCACTCATTGTTCCATTTCCAGGTCATTTATAAGCTGTGCATTTTTCTTAAAAAAAAGGTGTAGTGCTAGTACTTGCATGTAAAGACTTTCATTAATACATGAAGACCAATGGGCAATTTTAGTAAGCAGTGAAAAAGGTGCCTGTACTGTGTACCACCGTGTTCCCCTCTTCTTCCTTTGAGAAAATTAACCATTTTGCTCTTCTCTCTGTTATTCACGTACGGTGACTTTATTTTAATATTTAAAACTCAAATATATGTGTATAGGTGTATTATCATGTACTCCAGCATTACTAAGAATCATTGCAGCTACACTTGGTGCTAATTCATTTTGGGGGTAAGAGCTTGATTTTTTCCCCCCTTTCATTTTTTAAATAGCGCTATAAGAACATTCTTTACTCCAAAATGAATCACACACAAATATTTATTTTGGTGTTATCTTTTTCAGATTGTTGTCATAATGCGAGGACTCCCTGGCAGTGGGAAAACCCATGTTGCTAAACTCATTCGGGTAAGTAGTGTCAATATTCAGAGCCCACATAGCTCCAGCTATCCTGTTCCATGAGCTTCTGTTTCTGTCCCATCTCCGTTCCCCTTTCAGCGCTTCTGGATCTCTGTGCTTTTGTTTTCTCTCCTTCTACCAATATTGAACTTGTGATTGTATAATTGTATGATGCCATGTTTCAGGGATGGATTTAAGATGTTGTCAAAGATGCTTGTGTGTTCAGTGGTATATTAAAAGCCAAATAAAGATAAAGACCTGTAGGCAGTGGGGAGTTGTTTCTTCCCCAGAGATCAGAAATCATGGCTCGAAATCAAGCAGAATCGGACTCTTGTTTAGCCTGGGCATTTGCTGCCTTCAAAATTTGGTGCCCTTTACAGTTGTCTGGAGTGGAGTAGCCACCTAGTGGTTAGAGCAACTACCTAGTACCCAGAAGATCAAGGATTCAATTTCCACAGGCACTCCATGGGACCTTGGGCAATTGAAAAGGCCTACCTTGAAGGTCTACTAAAAGGGACTGCTACAACTTGGGGTAAAAGGGACTTCTTGGGGTTAAAGCTCATAAATCTGTGTATTTTAGAATTTAGTATTTCTGCTAAGTCAGTCAGGTCTTAAATACAAAGCTCATTGGTGGTATTAAGTCAAAGCAGAGTATAGCTTAGCGTAGAACATAAAATAAGAGTAAACTGCTTTTAAAATAAATTTGTTTCTGGAGAGCTTTTCATTTAAATCAAATCAGAGCTTAGCTTAACCAAAAAGTAAAATAGAGTAAATAGTCGTTGAAATAAATCTGTTTCTAGAGAACTTTTTTACTTAAACCATATCAGAATGTAGCTTAGCATACAAGTAGAATAGTCTAGTGACTTTTTCAGAGAGCCCTTCCAATTAGGAGGTAAATGATCTGTGAAGTTGCCTTAAATAGGTGTTAAAGGCAAGTGACAGATCAAAGGGGCAATTTAAAGGCCCCTTCTATCAAACCAAGGGCTATGTGAATCACCCAGGAAATTGGTAAGCCTTTACCTTAGAAGCGCAGGACAGGACACTGTGTAGCAGACAACTTTTTATAAGTCGTCTTTCCCTCCCTCCTTTCCCAACTCCCACCCACCCCTGGGATAATCGTAGCTTTATAGGTGCTTAAACCCCTTAAGGGGAAGGAGGAGCCCGTATTCACTCTCAGGTGCAGCTGTTTATCCTTATTAGGCATACATTAAGGACCTTAGATTAATGTTGAGGTGAACAAAGTCCATTAAGCATATTAGGTATAGTTTTATTAATATATGTATCCCCAGCAAAACCTAAGTAAATAAACATCTTAAATACCTAAACACAACCTTAAAATTAAGATGCAGATAGCAGTCCAGCAGCGAGTTGGGGGCTTTCAGTCTCTTGTATTGAGTGTCACATGTATGATTTTCTCCCAGTTGGTGAGGGGTCTTACATGTGCAGTAGGTGCAAGGAGCTCTTTGCTCTCAGGGAACAAGTCCAATCTCTGGAGGCTAGAGTAGCAGACTTGGAGGAGATAAGGAAGACAGAGAAGTACATAGACGAGACCTACAGGTATATGTTACTGAAGTCCCACCTCCAGTCAGGCAGCATCCCTTTTGCCATGGAGGATTGAGGTCTCATGACAGGAGAGCATCACCCTGGCATGGCTGGAAGTGATCCTGTAGCTAGGAGTTGTCCTCCAGATGATGTAAAGCCCTCTCACACTGCGGGGGTTTCTCCAGGGCCATATGCCCACCAGGGAAGGGTTAGGACAACCATTATATTTGGTGATTCAATCATTAGGCATGTAGATGGCTGGGGGGCATGAGGATCGCCTGGTAACATGCCTGCCTGGTGTGAAGGCAGCCAGCCTCACATGCCACCTAGACAAGGTCTTAGATAGTGCTGGGGAGGAGTCTGCTGTCTTGGTACATGTCGCTACCAATGACATAGGAAAGTGTAGTAGGGATGTTCTGGAGGCCAAATTTAGAATTTTAGGTAGGAAGTTGAACTCCAAACATCCTGGGTTGCTTCTCCGAAATGCTGCTTGTTCTCCGGGAACAAGCAGGAAGTCAGTCCTCAGATATGGGTGACGTCGGCACTGACGGAGTCCTCACGGAAGCATCCCCCCAGCTGTCAAAGAAAGCCTTTGGGAGATGCCACCACATATGCGTGGTTCCCTTCCTGCCAAAGGGTACCATCTTGCTCAGTCTCCTTTTTTCTGCGGAGCCCTTCAGATATTGTCTGGCTTGTCCCCGGAAAAAGTTGATTTATTCTCTCCGAGTTTCACACTCGCCTCTGGTATTGCACCGGTACTCTTCCCGCCTACCGACCTCGGTGCCTCTGCATTGGGTTCGGATTATTTTTTATAGTCTTAAGTTCTTTTCTTTTTCTGGCGTCTTTGTGCCTTTTTTCTCCCACTGGTGGCTTGAAGAGTCTTCGACCTCGCAGGGGTACTTTTTTCCCCTGTGGCTACCAGTGGCTTTAAAATGTGTGATCAGTGCTCTAAAATCATGTCTTTGACAGACACACACGACTGCTGTCTCTGCTGCCTTGGGCCAGACCACGACCCAGCAGTCTGCTGTCTCTGCAAGAGGATATCCAGCAAGGCCCTCAAGAGCTGCCAGCAGCAGCATGATAAATCTTTCCCCCAGTCTCTGATGCCTCGAAGGCCAAGGCCTCGTTTGAGACCCCGACATCTCGAGTGCAGCCCTCTGAACCCAAGCCTCATCGTGGGTCCTCAGAAAGGGGGTCTCCCTCAAGGGAACTCAAGAATAAGAAACCCTTGAAGCGGTGTCCTTGGATGGTTCTGACCGGCCAGGGGCTCCCTGGCCCAGTCCCACAGTCCGAGACGTTTGTCTGGGGCGTCAGAGAAGGAGCGGCCTGTGAAGGTCCCCAGGAAGGATCTGACCGCCCTCGGTCCCCAGACACCATCTTCGTCGAGGATTCCCCTTCGGGGGAGCCGGTGTCGGGCCCGTGCCCCTCGGTTCCCACGCCAAAGGCTGCGGAGCCTTCTGGTCTGGAGTCCAGAATGGTGGCCCTGGAGTGCAGTTGATCTGCCTTCATGGACCAGCAGCGGGCGCTGTAGTCTGGCACGACCAGTTTATCTGCCCCGACCACCGGGCCATCGACCTCCAAGATGTCCCCGGAGGCTGATCTGATCCTGGAGGTCCTTTGGCCTCAAGTCGATCCTTGGTCTTGGTCGTGGTCGTGCTCTGAGTCCCACTTGATGGGACCGTGGTCATCCCCGGCAAGTTTTCCGGACATCGCTGCAGGGCTTTAGGGGCCCCGAGGCCCGCAGAGCAGCCCTCCTAGGAAAAGCTGTTAATGTTGCTGGTTTTAAAAAAGGTTTGGACAAGTTCCTTGAGGAAAGGTCCATAAACCATGATTAACAGGGACCCGGGAAATCCACTGCTTGCCACAATACAGAATGCACGAAGATTCAAAAGCTTCAACAAGGTCATCTTTCTAGAAAACAGTCTGCCATATCTGACTACTGACTTAACGGACATGACAACACTAACAGAAAATTGGAACAATATGATTGGATCTGCAGCAAAACTACCAAAAAAGCGCCAACTCCCCCGAAAATAAATACAACACACCCACAAAACCCCATGGTAAACCCATATCCTCCGAAAACCACAAACAGAACTGAGAAGAGCTGAGAGAAGATGGTGGAAAACCACTTCAAAGGAAGACAGGAACAAATACCTCATACTCCTTCAGAACTATCATACCAGCAGAGATCAAGCCAAGAAGAAATACTACTCAAAACTCATCAAGACAGCAATTAACCACCCAAGAGAACTATTTGACATAGTAAAATGGCTCACAGAAGCACCCACAAACCCCAGCCATACAATCAATGTCATTCACCAACAGCTGCACACTACAGACAACTACACCCTGACCCTACTCACAACATCCCACCCCTCACCGAGAAAACTACCAAAGGGACTTGCTGGCCCACATTTGAAACAATTGATACCAAAAACATCATGAATATTCTAACAAAGTTAAATACCACCATCTCACCACTAACCCATGTACCCCTAACTGGATCAAATCAACAAGCACAGAAATCAGCCCGTTCCTAGCCAAGATAGTGAACGAGACACTCCAACAAAGAATAATGCCTCCCAATCTTAAGATCTTCTCCATCCACACCCTACACCGAAGAAACCAAACCTAGACCAGCAGATGCAGCATCACACCATCCTATTGCCAGCCTCCTATTTCTGGCTAAAGTCATAGAGAAAACTGTACATATCCAACTACAAAACCATATTGACGAAAACCATCTACTGGATCCCCAACAACATGAATTTCGCCCACCACATGGTGTTGAAACCCTTATGACCTGCCTCGTTTACACCATAATCAAGGGAATTCAAGATCATACATGAACCTACCTGTTACAATTCCTTGACATCTGCTCAGCATTTGACACAGTCAACTACAACATCTTACTATTTGGAATCCAGCACACGGTACTCAAATGGTTTAAATCATTTCTTACAGAGAGAAAACTAATAATAAAAACTGGCACAAGCATATCCAAACCCTTCAAGCAAACACAAGGTGCACCTCAAGGCTCCACACTTTCCGTACCCCTCTTTAACCTATACATGCAATCCCTATGCTCAATAATCAGAAAACACAACATCCTCTATCACATATACGCCGATGATCTCATGCTGTACTGTCCACTCCTCTCCAATCAACCTGAATACAAACAAATTCAAGACTGTTTTACAGAAGTCATGCTCTGGCTCGCAACCACCTAGCCATCAAATTAAAGAATCAGAAGCTATGTTCATTTCAAGAGATACCTCCTTCGCTCCCCCACTTACCATAAAACTAAACAACATATCAATAACTAAAAACTGAGCTGAAATACCTCGGCATCACAGTTGACCACCAACTATCCTTCAAAACCCAAATGATGATGACAGCAAAGACAATCTACTTCAAAACAAAGACCCTACAGAGACTTAGACCACTTCTAGACCCAACAGACTTTAAATCCGCACTACAAACCCTCACACTCCCTCACGCAGACTTCTGTAACAACATCTACCAAGGACTACCTCATTCAACACTCCTCCCTCTACAAACTGCCCTACATACTGCTGCATGTACCATACAAGGTGCAAATAAATACGATCATATCACCCCCATCCTAAAGCAATTATGTTGGGTCGCCACTTAACAGCAGAATAAGTTACAAATGCTTCCTCCTCACCAGGGCCGTACCGATTGTGAAATGTGCCCTGTGCGGCTTGCACATCGGGCGCGCGCCACCCTCCCCCCCCCCCGCACCTCCATCTAACCACTTTATGGGGGCGAAAGAGAAGAGGCGCGCCCAATGTGCAAGTTTCCGGCATGCTAAGCAGGTCTGGTCCCTCCCGGAGGGACCAGACCTGCTTAGCGTGCCGCGAGAAGGCTTAAGGGGCGCATTTCAGCTGTCTGCCGTTGCCTGCCGCCGCTGAGAGAAGAAAAAGTGGTGGCGGCAGGCAACGGCAGACAGCTGAAATGCGCCCCTTAAGCCTTTGCGCCCTCTGCGGCCACACCGCTCACACAGGGCTAGGTGCGGTCCTGCTCCTCACGCATAAAGCACTTCATCAAGAAACTTGACTCAGGTCCCTACTACAGAAACCACAAACATCCAGACCACAAAGACAGACTACAATCAGTAAACTCAACATACCACAAACCAAACGCAAATACAGTCAACACACATGTTGCAGAGCATTTGAGCTGTACGCTCCATCCCTATGGAACTTCCTCCTGTATACCCTAAGAAACATCACCAGCCTCCCTACATTCCGTAAATATCTAAAGACCTACCTATTCACAGAACACTTTGGACTCCCAACCTAACCACCTAAACTACACAACTCAATCGCAATAAACCCATGAATATGAATAGAATGTATATATCAGCTAAAATGTTAAGTTATTTATATTAATTAAATGTTAAAAGGTTATATTAGAAAAAAAAATTCAAATGTTACAGTGTTTCTTGTATAACAAACGTTCAATGTAAAATGTTTTTTTCTATGGAAACCACTTTGACCTGGTGAAAAGCATTATATAAATATAGTTAAATAAAATAAACAAATAAAATTGTGGAACCGGTATCCTTTGGGGAAACTGCTAGGTACTTGTGACCTAGATTGGCTACTGTTGGAAACAAGATACTGGGCTTGAAGGACCTTGGTCTGACCCATTATGGGATATTTTATAATCTTATGTTCTTCCAGTGATACATTACCAATAAAACCCAGAGGCAGCTCAGTCACCAGGAGTCAGCACTGACTTGACGGCACTAAAAAAAAAAATAATACAATTGATTGGGGTGGAGTAGCCACCTAGAGGTTAAAACAGCCTTGTCCCCCAGCGAACAGGGTTTGATTCCCACTGGCAGTCCTTGTGATTTTAGGCAAGTCACTTTACCTTCCTTTGCCTTGGAAGCAAAAGGCTAGGGGCTGCTGGGTTGCCAGGAGTCAGCATTGACTTGACAGCGCTTAAAAAAAAATACAGTTGCCTATAGTGCTTATGTGTAAACCTAGACTTGCCATGTCTACATCATTGGTTGCTTCTGTTTCTTCCCCTTACAGTTAAGCTAGTTCAGGAGTAAAGGGATTCCCTATGAACAGAAGCAGATCAGCCAGTTGCATATGTTGCTTTGCAGGTCCCAGACAGAACAGACTTCAGTGTGGGGGAGAAGCATAGTGCTTAGAGCAGCAAGCTGGGAACCAGGGAAACTGGGGTTCAAACCCTGTGCTCTTTGTGACCTTGCACCTAATGTAATTTCCTTTGATCTCAGATTTTTTAAAAGGTGACTAATTTAAAATTAAAAAAAAATCCAAATAGAAGTTATTTTAAGCTTTAATCGATAGCAGAAATGGGCTTGGATTGGGTATTGAATTTGAGACACCCTTTATTTCATTTGTGCGGATATTTGAGATATGTAGACTTAGAATTTTAATTGTGAGTGATTGTGGAAGAAGCAGATAGGGAAAGGGAGGATGAGGGTGAGGGCGTGGGATGGGGGAACAATTGAAGGGGGGAATGTTGCAGAAACCTTTTGTAAATAGCAATGTGTATGGTAAAAAATTAATTTGGGGCAACTGTTTTGTGGATGTTTATGGTTGGGGGTTGTATATTGGAAAATATTCAATAAATAGTAAATTACAAAAAAAATTCCAAATTCCAGAGCTTTCAGGGAAGAGTGATTGTTTTGAAGCATAACTGAAGTTCCCTTACAGCAGCAGCCCTGAAGCTCCCTGAGCTTTGTCTGCTGGCTGTCTTGGGCATGACTTTTAATTCAATTGCTGTTTATCTTCCTCAGTTGATTTTTTTCTGCCTTAGATTTATCCTAAGTTCTATTGATATTTCCATTTCACTGCTGTTTTTCAGCTTTTCAATTCTTAAGAACATAGGAAATGCCAAGGTCCATCAAACTCAGTATCCTGTTTCCAACAATGGCCAATCCAGATCACAAGTGCCGGGCAGTTTCCCAAAAAGACACACAGGTTCCACAATGCTAGTATTGGGGCAAGCAGTGGATTACCTGGGTCCTCTTCAATAATGGTTTATGGACCTTTACTCCAGGAACTTGTCTAAACCTTTTTTAAGCCCACTTTGTAGGCTGACTTGCCACATTTTATTCTATATTAGCATCTTGTTTCTAAGAGAATATTTTAGTATTTTGAATTTTACTTGGTTGTTTTACGCATTATGCTAGAGGAGCAGGGCACTAGTTTCAGATAAAAGATGCCCATCACTGGATCCCTCTGTTCCTGCTCACTACTGCCCTGTTTCCACTCTTCTCTTTCTTTCCAAAGTGCTTGAAACATTGGTCTTTGCTCAGCTTTCTGCACATCTTGACTCTACTCACACCGTTCTTCACTGCCAATCTGTTTTTTGTCCTGGGCACAACACAGAAACTATCATCCCTTCCTTCCTGAGTTGAACTACATGAATCTCACGACCATGGTGAGATTTCTGTTGCAGTTTCTTTAGAATTTTCTTCAGTTTTTGATCTTGTGGATCACGTCACCCTCCTTGCACGTATTCATGATTTTGGTCTTCGTGGTATGTGTATGACCTTCCTTCTTCCTCTGACGGCACCTCATCCCCCAGTTCTGCCCTCCAACCACCTTGAATCACCTCGTCCATTTCCTATTTTCCTTCTCCCTCCCCCTGGTTCTTTTGTTTTCTGTCTTATCTTGCTATTCTCTCTCTGTCCTATAAGCTCTGGCGTTCTTTTCTAACTTTATTTTCTGCAGTTGCCATTTTGTTATTGTACACCGCCCTGATGCTTCGGCCTGGGCGGTTAATCAAGAGACTCGATAAAGATAAAGATATGGTATCCACTGGTTTCGCTCTTTTCTCTCTCACTGGTCTTGCTCTATCTCTGTTGTCACCTCTTCTTCATCTACTCGTTCTCTCCACTGCGGGGTTCTTCAAGATTCTGTATTGGCTCCCCTCTTATTTAATATCTTCTTCGCCCTCACGAAAGGTGTGTTGCTGTACCTCCTGGTACTATCACAACCTAGTCCCCAACAGTGTTCCCCACAAATTTACTATAACCCCTAATAAGAGCAACACTCATCTATCATATTTTTTGTTGGAACGCACACTATGAGGATCAATTTAACATTATATCCTCCTGTGGTGTGGTGTTCCTTTTTATTCATTGTTTTTAAAAAAGGTAATTAAACCTTTAAACCATGCTAAGGAGACCATACCCCATAGCATGTGCAGCAACACCAGTTATATTCGTACTTGAATTATTTGAAAAATTGAAAAAGAGAGGATCACTTAACTGTCGCCAACCCCCACAAGAAGGTAATGCATCGGAGATGGGGGGTGTACATCAAGAGGAAACCTATACCTTTCCCACTGTGGTTTTCAAAACCTTCAATTATTCAAGTCCTCTTTTATTTCACCTCGGCAGATCTTACTCCACAGTGGATCTTCTCCAAAGACCATCACTGAAGCAACTACCCCGCGAAAATCACGGGATTTCACGTAACCCAACGTTGTGTTTCAAGCCTCTCGATTCTCTTGGCCTTTCTTCAAACCTCGTTGCTTCAAACTTCCTGGTACAGCAACACGGCACCTCAGGACATTACTCAGACAACGACATCCTTCTCCATCACATCAGTCCAACTGCCCCCGATCTTATACCTCTTAACCTGTCTCTCTACCATCTCCTCCTGGATGTTCAACAATTTCCTACAGCTTAACCCCGCTAAGTCCTCAGCCATCTGGTTTTCCTTCAGTAGCACCCTCTCCTCCCCCTTCCCCACATTAGCCCCTACTATTTCTTGTCCCCTTATCCTATTAGCTGATTCAATTTGCTACCTCTGCGTCACCTTGGATTCCTCTCTATCCTTCCATACACATCTTAACTCTTTGATCTGTCGTTCTTATATCCAGGACCAAGCAGGAATGCAATCTTCACATACGGGTGAACGTTGCCAATGGAGCCCGCTTGGGAACACTCCCCAGCGTCCAATAGTTAACAATAAAAAGCCAACACTGAGGCAATGCGGGGGGGAGGGACCCTCAGAAACCGCATTCACTTATGCAGTTACTGGGCCCACCAAGGGGATTACCTCCTCCCCACCCATGCCACAGTTAAAAGGAGCAGGATTCAGAGGTGGTGTCCTATCGATGGAACTCAAGGAGACACCGGATAAAACCATGTTAACAGAGGTAGACGTATGAAGCCGCAGAAATTCAGACCCAAGCTTCAGGTCTTCCAACACTCGCACTTGCTGATCCATTGAGCCGATGCAACCCTTTGGCGTTGAAACTGCTATCTCAGAGTCTTTCTCCATTGCCTTACACTTCCTCTTACCGCACCCTCTAGGCATCCCTGGCGGCAAAAATCAGAAGGGGCAAATGCCCCGGGCCCCGAAATGGCACCAAAGGGGCGTTCCCCTTTGGACACGCGCCCCTTTGTGCATGTGACTGCGGGCTGTGGCCTCAGAACAGCTGTAGGAATTTAAATGCCAAAGAAACAGCTCCCCTCGATGACGTTGGAAAAGGGGGAGGATACCAGAGCTTGCACTGACTGTCAGAATGAACTTCTCCAACAGACAGCCCCCGCTTGCAGAGCAACGTCCTCCCCCCACGAATATTCTTTACCCTTACACTGTTTTCATACATTTCTAATTTGCGTTGAATAACAAGACTGTCTTGAATAGTAGAAGCACTAAATGCTTGCAGAGCAGAACACTGATTTTCACACTTAAGAACTTGACTAGCTAAAGAGTCCACACGTTCCTCGGCCTTCCCCAGCCTCGTAATCGTCTCTTGCGAGAATACACAAAGCTGGGAAACCGTGTTAACCAGAGTTTGTTCAGTCCTTGTGACTACCCTCCAAATATCTGCCAGGGAGATCTGAGAATCAGGTAACTCCCTGGTATTAGATAACGGGGAGAGTCCTAGATATAGCTTTAAAAGATTCCGGAGGAGTAGGAGGAGTACAGTCACATAAATGGGGGAGGGGGTAGAGTGCAATCCGGAGAACTCAAGGAGGCACCCTTTGCACAAAAAGAATTTGTACATGTAAGGAGATTACTCTCTTTCTTAGCCTTCAGGGCCTGTAACAACTGCTTTCCTATGGATTCCACAGCAAGATTAAGGGAATACAGCGGTACTCCAGCAGTGCTTCAAGGGGCCTACAATGCCCCTTGTATCACATCCCTTTGGTCACGCCACAGCCGCATGCCTAGCAACCAACAAAACTATATCCAAGCCCCCAATGATGTCGGGGCTGTCCAGGGACCAGCCTGCTTCCTCTGCTACTGCACGGCTCCCAGAAACGTTTAGTAGAAGCTGAAGAGTGGAGAACACCTGCTACAGGTGAGTAACTACCTTTTCTTCAAGCAACCCCTAATGGAACAGATCTTTATCAAAGCCAGCTTGACAACAGGCGCATAAATGTTAGTACTTTATGTGCCTACAACCATTTTAGATAATACTTGCATAAATTGCGAGTCCACCAAAATCTCCAGGAACAAGCAGGAATGTAGTCTTCACATATGGGTATCGTCGGTACCGACGGAGCCTGCGCGGGAATGCTCCCCAGCGTCCAATAGGAATGCTTTTGGGAGCATCCCTCA
Organism: Ichthyophis bannanicus; assembly: GCA_033557465.1. Taxonomy (NCBI): domain Eukaryota; kingdom Metazoa; phylum Chordata; class Amphibia; order Gymnophiona; family Ichthyophiidae; genus Ichthyophis; species Ichthyophis bannanicus. Next base: position 950,341 of record CM066037.1, read on the forward strand.
GCACATGCACGCTGCCTTCCTGCCTTTCCAACTGTCCCTCTTCAGTTCTTTGTTTTCCGCGGAGCCGACAGGATCTATTCCTTGTCACTGCAGAAAATTCCGTCTTTAAATTTATTTTCTTGTGGTTGTGTTTGCCTATCGCACGACGCCTACCGATACCGTCGGTTCTTTTCATATTTCTTTTCATACAAAAAAACAAACAAACCTTAGGCTTTAGACTGTTTCTTTTCAGAAACATTTCTCTTTGGTGATAGGTGCCATTTTGGGCACTAGGCCCCATATTCCTAAATCATAGAAAAACCAACTAGTGGTTTTAAAAAATGTACTAAGTATGGCGGTACCATTTTCGTCACTGACACCCATGACTTGTGTCTGAAATGTTTAGGACCTGAACATTTTCCAACTGAATGTCTCTCCTGCATGGGGATGACTAAAAGAGGAAGACAGAACTGGGCTGCAAAGCTCGGTACCCTCTTTTCTTCAGATGCCAGATCCATTGCATCGACATCGTCAAGGGCCTCTTCTTCCTCCCGTGGATCTCAGGTAACTAAACATAAAAGCCAGTCCTCAAAGGGTAGCTCTCCTGCTAAGCATCGAGAGGCCATTGGCAATGCCCTTGAGGGGAACCACACCGGCAAAACAGCCCCGGCGGGAGGCTTCGGCTTCGGCTTCCAAAGCATCGATGGGGCTTCAGGATGTTCTCGAGGCCTCAACCTCACAAGAACTACCTGTGCCATGCTCAGTAGTCCCGGCCTTCCTTAACGGTACCGACACCCAGGCATCGGCAGCGTCGATAGACCAGAGGTTCCTCGTTATCGAGCACAGCATCGCAGCTCTTCTTTCAGCTGTGGTACCGGTGGTCCCACGGGCACTGGTACCGACATCGGCACCGGCACCGACACCGATGATACTGGTACCGACGGTACGGGCACCAGTGGGAACTCTTCCCATGCCATCTCTGGCTGGAATTGACAAAGCAGTACCAGTTCAGCTCGGTACAGACTTCGATCGGTACTGGGATCGTGCTTTGCAAGAGCATCGGGGTCAGGGATACTTTGATTCCTCCGATTCCGAAGACTCCGACAATTCTGCTGGCAATAGAGGGTTTCTCCTAGAAGATCCCTCTTCTCCCCAACGCAGAATGTCACCTCCAGAGGACATGTCATTTCAGGATTTCATCCGTGATATGGCCAAAGGTCTTTCAATCACAGTAGCTCCTGATGATGAACCCAGAGCAAAGGAATTGGAAATTCTCCAATATCCTAAAGCTCCTAAGGAGGCAGCCACTCTGCCTATCCATGAAATTCTGCATAGCCTGATGCTCAGAATGTGGGAGACACCTCTGACTACTTCTCCTCACTCTAGGAGACTTGATACTATGTATCGAGTTCCGCCATGTCCTGGATTTCAGAAAACTCAGCTGCCACACCATTCAATCGTAGTGGAATCAGCCATGTGTAGGATGAAAAGTGCAAAGAGACATGCATCCAATTCTCCAGGTCGTGAATGCAGGACTCTGGATGCTTTTGGACGCAGGACTTTTCAAGCTTCTATGCTTTCAGCTAGGATCAGTTCATATATCCTATATATGGGAATGTTCCTCAAGGAAGTCACAGGAAACTTGGAACTTATGAGTCCATTTCTCCCAGATAAGAGACAAGATTTTCTTGCTCTAGTTAAGCATGCTCAGGATGTCTCCAAGTTTGTCAATCGTGCAGCCTTTGACTACTTTGAATGCATCAGCAGAACCTCTGCTATTGCCATTGGCGCATGACAGATTGCCTGGCTACAGGCATCAAACTTGGAGACTTGCACAGGACAAGTTAGGCAACATTACTTGCACGGGGGAGAATCTCTTCTGCAAGAACTGGCAGTAAAAGGCTAACGAGTTAGATGCTGACAATTCTACCTTAGATAGATTGTCAAAATCTACAGCCACTCCAGCCAAAAAGAAGCTTTATAAAAAACCCTCTTTTAGCAAAAAGAGGAAGTTCTATGCTTCCTATACCCTGCAGTGTCAAACTCCAGGTCAGGTTGCCCAAAAGGACTTTGTCCATTGTAGGAAACATAGAAGCATAGAAATATGATGACAGATAAAGACCACATGGCCTATCTAGTCTGTCCTTCCATATCAACAACTACAACAGTCACCTTTTTACCTTTAGAGATCCTCTGTGTTTGTCCCATGCTTTTTTGAATTCAGTTACTGTCCTCATCTCTACCACCTCCACTGGGAGACTATTCCACGGATCCACTACTCTTTCCGTAAAGAAATATTTCCTCATATCACTCCTGAATCTATCTCCCTTCACCCTCATCCCATGTCCCCTCGTAGCAGAACTTGCTTTCAATTGAAAGAGGCTCTCTCCCTGAACATTTATGCCACGGAGGTATTTAAACATCTCAATCATATCACCTCTATCCCGCCTTTCCTCTAAGGTGTACATATTAAGATCCTTCAGTCTGTCCTCATATGCTTTATAATGAAGACCACTAATCATTTTAGTAGCCACCCTCTGCACCGACTCCATCCTGTTCACATCCTTTTGAAGGTGCGGTCTCCAGAATTGCACACTATACTGCAAATGAGGTCGCACCAAAGACTTATACAGATGCATTATCACCTCCTTTTTTCTGCTAGCCATTCCTCTCCGTATGCACCCAAGCATCCTTTTAGCTTTTGCCGTCGCCTTTTCTACCTGTTTAGCTACTTTAAGATCATCAGACACAACCACGCCTAGGTCCCGCTCTTCTTTAGTGGACAAAAGTACTTCACCCCCTATACTATATTGCTCCCTTGGATTGCTGCAGCCCAAATGCATGACCTTACATTTATTAACATTAAATCCCAGCTGCCAAATTCTAGACCATTCTTCAGGCTTAGCTAGATCCCTCCTCATGTTATTTACACCTTCCTGGGTGTCTACTCCATTGCAGATTTTGGTATCATCCACAAAGAGGCAAACCTTACCCGACAGCCCTTCCGCTATATCACTAACAAAGATGTTAAAAAGAATCGGATCAAGGACAGATCCCTGGGGCCCACCACTGGTAAAATCCTTCTCCTCAGAGTGAGCTCCATTTACTTGTACTCTCTGTCGCCTCCCACCCAACCAATTTCTAACCCAAGCAGTAACTTTAGGGTCCATCCCTAGGGTGCTCAGTTTGTTTATAAGTCGCCTGTGAGGAACAGTGTCAAAGGCTTTACTGAAATCTAAATACACCACATCTAGAGCTCTCCCTCGGTCCATCTCCCTGGTCACCCAGTCAAAGAAATCAACAAGATTTGTCTGACAAGATCTGCCTCTGGTGAATCCATGCTGCCTCGGATCCTGTAATCCGCTGGACTCCAGAAACCTCACTATTTTCTCTTTCAGCAGCGTTTCCAATAATTTACTCACCACCGAAGTTAAACTAAACGGCCTGTAGTTTTCAACCACATCCTTACTTCTGCTTTTGTATAAAGGCACCACATGAGCCTCTCTCCAGTCTTTTGGCACACTCCCGACTCCAACGAGGCATTGAAAAGGTCAGTCAGTGGAGTTGCTAGAACGTCCCTAAGTTCCCTCAGTATTCTAGGGTGTATCCCATCCGTTCCCATCGCTTTGTCTACTTTAAGTTGAGCTAGTTTCTCACGAACACAGTCTTCTGAAAATTGTTCAAGATGTCCCTCGCTTCTGTTCCTATTTATGGGTGTTTTCTGAGGTCCTGCTCCTGGTTCTTCATCTGTGAACACAGAACAAAAATATTTGTTAAGCAATTCTGCTTTATCCTTATCAGCTTCTACATATTCCTCCCCTGCACCCTTGAGTCTGACAATACCACTTTTGCCCTTCCTCTTCTCACTGATATATCTGAAAAATGTCTTATCCCCCCCATTTTATTGCATTGGCTATTTCCTCCTCCTTTTGAATCTTTGCCTTCTTGACTACTTTGCTAGCTTCTCTAAGTTTTTCCAAATACAGATGCCTGTCTTCCTCTCTCTGTGATCTCTTGTATTTCATGAAGGCCTCCCTCTTTTTCTTCACTTTTTCAGCTACTTCTTTCGAAAACCTTATCGGTCTCCTTTTCCTTTTACCTTTATTTACCATTTTAACAAAAAAGGTTGGTTGCCCTTAAAATATCCCCTTTCAGTTTTGCCCAGTGTTTTTCTACATCCCCCAGCTGTTCCCATCCCACTAACGACTCCCTGAGGTATTGGCTCATCTTCGCAAAGTTAGTCTTCCTAAAGTCTAAGATCCTCACCTTTGAATGGGTTCTGACAGCCCTAGTCCTAATACTGAACCACACCATCTGGTGATCACTGGATGCTGTGGCAAGGAGGCCTATCCGGAGTCTGGGGGAGAACAAAGAGACAGGGAATTCACCCTAGTAAAGGGCCCCCTTTCACCAAATGAGGGTAGGAAAGCCATAAACACCTCCAGGGATCAGAAAACTTCCACGTGGACCACATTTCATGCTCCCCCTAGTGGAATGAAGGGGAGAGGATACAAGGCTCAGAACCCTTTAGGCAGTGAATGCTTCAAGCACTCAGGTGCCTGGAGTCAGGCTGATTGCCATCACCTGAGTAGGGTGGGGTTGGAGCTAGAGCCCTGGAAGTATAAACCCAGAGCAGAGTATGACTTAGGGAGGAGAGGAGAAGCGGGAAGCCATACTGAGCAGAGCAGAGGAATGGAGCTTCCAGCTGGAGAGAGTGCTATTTGGTATGTAGCACGTCTGCAGGAGAGTTTGGAGCCAGGAACAAGAGAGACTCCAAGATTCCCCGGGAGGCTGTTAGCTGAGCATGCTGAGCAGGACGGGTAGTCAGAGCCTATGCAGTTGGGAGAGCCCGAGGTGAAGCTGATTGAGGAGGACACTCCCATGGACTGTTCGTTGTGCCAAGCTGTAAACCTGGGAACGTAGACAAAGCAAGCCATTCCTGAAAGAAGGTTATCCAGGAAAAAGGTACCCTTATTCCACAAGCAGGGTGGCTCTGTTTCCCTTGTGTTTATAGAGGGGAAATTTACCACAGACTTTAAATGTGCTTTTTGTTTGGTGCTTTAGCCAGCAAGGCTAAGAAGGGAATACAATAGGCTTGCTGGTAAAGACTGTGTATCCTGCAATAGAGAGAACCTTTAAAACTGCATTTTGTGGTTTGATATGTTTTGGACAATTTTTGCTTTCAAAGAGTCCTGAAGCAAAAATCCTATGTGTGGTATGAACGAATCATTGTGTATATAAAAATAATACATTTCTGTCATTTGCCTTACCTACTTGACTACAGCTTTTCTGCATGTTGCACTCATACAGCTGAATAAGAACTACATTTCCCACCGGGCATTGCAGGGAAATAGTTTAAAAAAAGCTCTCTGGAATCATTACTGGAGTATCTCCTTCATTTATCCAATGCAGGACTTAAGACTAACTCAGTAAGAGTCCATTTGAGTGCTATTACAGCTTCTTTCAAGCCTCTAAATGGACAACCTATTTCCTCCCATCCTCTTATAGCAAGATTTATGAGAGGCCTTCTTCTAACTAAGCCTCCCATTAGGCCACCACCGATGGTATGGGACTTAAACCTAGTTCTTGGTTAGCTCATGACGCCACCTTTCGAACCCTTAGTTACTACCTCTTTGAAATTCCTTTCTTGGAAGGTTATCTTTCTCATTGCAATCACATCAGCACGCCGCATCAGTGAGTTGCAGGCTTTAGTAGCTGATCCACCTTATACAAGGTTCCATCATGACAAGGTAGTCCTTAGGACTCATCCACACTTTATGCCAAAGGTGGTCTCGCCTTTTCATCTAAACCAAGCTGTCTGCCTGCCTGTGTTTTTTCCAAGGCCTCATGCATCAAATGCAGAAAGGAATCTTCATACTTTGGACTGTAAAAGAGCTTTAGCCTTATCTCCAGGAACAAGCAGGAATGAGTTTTCACATATGGATACGTCGGTACCGACGAAGCCTGCGCAGGAACGCTCCCCAGCGTCCAAAAAGAAAGCTTTTGGGAGCATCCCATTCACTTCCCTCTCATCAGTTTTCCGTGGAGCCGGCAGGACGTATTCCTGTCACCGCAGAAAATTCTTCTTTTTATTCTTAGTTTTCTGTGGTCGCGTCTGCCTTCCCTCGACGCCACCGGTACCGCCAGTGCTTTTCTTTCTTTTTTCTAAAGAATTTCTTCTTTCCTCAGAACTTTTTTCTGTTTAGTGTCTGACCACTAGGCCTCCATCTTTCCATTATGGAAAAGCCAGCCACTACCCTTAAGAAATGCTCAAAGTGTGGCGGTACAGATATATTTTCTGACACCCATACTTGGTGTCTGAAATGTTTGGGTCCTGACCATCGCCCACTGGAGTGTCTTTCCTGCTGGAGCTCAAATAGAAGAAATCTTCAGAATCGAGCACAACTCGATACCCCGTTCACATCGCACTCGATGTCACCAGCTACAATATCTCCACAGGATCAGGTAACCAAACAAAAGTCTGTAAAGACTAGCCAGTCCTCAAGTGGTAGATCTCCTTCCTAGTATCAAGATGGCTCTGGCCTTGCCCTCGAGGACATTTTGGCAGTAAAGCGCCGGCGGGAGTCTTCGGGCTCCAAAGTATTAACGGGGCTTCAGGTTGTTCCCGGGGTTCTTACCTCGATGAACATGCTCGGTGGTTGTGGCCGCTTCGAGCGGTACCGACACCCCGGCATCAGCTATGGTGATGGATGAAACACTCCTCACCGAGGATCACAGTCTAGCGCTCTGTTACTTTGGTACCGCTAGAGTTGCTGCAGACCGTTCCTCCAGTATCGGTATCTGCTTCGGTACCGGTATCGGCTTCGGTACCAGTATCGGCATCGGTGTCGGTACCGTCCATGCTTACTTCGACAGACTCACTTCCTTCGATGCAGAGCCTGGAATCGATCTCTAGCATGGATGATTCGGTACCGACCTCGGGCGGTACCGAAGACATTGCTTTAAGGAAAATCGGATGCTTCATCCTTTCAGGTCTTCCGATCCCGATGACTGGGATGAATCTATCGGTACCAAGGCTAAATCTTGAACAGGTTTAGCCTTTACCCCTCATTTTAGAGGGTCCTCCTAAGGGGAGATTTCTTTTCAAGTTTTTTTGCTTGATATGGCAAAGTTACTTGCCATTTCTATACCTGGTAAAGAATCCTTGCCAGGGGTTCAGAGACCCTGCTATCCCCCTGGATTTCAAAGGAGGTTATCATGCTTCCTTTGCATCAGATCTTAGAAGATCTACTTTTAAGGATGTGGGAAACTCCTTTAATGGTATCGCCACATTCTAAGACACTTTACTCCATGTACAAGGTGCCACCTTCTCCAGGTTTTCAAAAGACTCAACTTCCTCATCATTCTATTGTAGAATCAGCAATGAGGCGTATTAAGAGTGCAAAGAAGCATTCTTCTTATCCGCCAGGTCGTGAGTCTAGAACTTTAGATGCCTTTGGACGTCGATGCTTCCAGGCATCCATGCTTTCAGCAAGAATTATCTCATATATTTTCTATATGGGATTATCTCTTGAAGAGGTCACAAAGAACTTAAAGCTTTTGAACCCTTTTCTTCAATAACATAAAAGAGCAGACTTTTTCATATTAGTCAGTCATGCTCAAAATGTCTCTAAATTCCTTAATTGTGCTTCCCTGGACTGTTTTGAGTCTATTAGCAGAACATCTGCTATAGCCATAGGAGCACGACGTATGGCCTGGCTCCAAGCTTCAGACTTGGACAAATGGGTACAAGAAAAGCTGGGAAATACTCCTTGTACTGGTGAAAATCTCTTTAACAAGGATGCATTATTTCAAGTTAATCAGTTAAACACTGATATTGTTGCTTTCAGAGGATTGTCAAAACTTTCCTCTACCCCAGCTAGTAAAAAATCTCCTAACAAACTTTATTCCCCTAGGGAAAATGTTTTATTCATCTTCTACCCATCATGCAGATGTTTCCAAAGAAGGGCAACATCATACCAGGCTAAGAAAACCAAAGTCTCAACAGGTTCAGCAAACTCAGCAGTCGCAGGGTTTCTGATTTTTATTCATTAAATCTTTTTTCCTGTTGAGTTTCAGAACCACTATTTCTTATCTACAGAAGCATTTACAGTTCTTCTCATCCTTATTAAGAGGTCAGTGATACACTGCCTTAATCCTCCACTTTAGGCATGACTCTCTTGCTAAGAGCAGTCTATCCTTTCAGCTCTTAGAGCTATTAAGGATAATCATGCCCTACAGGTAACAAGTTTCTCCTCTCCTTTTAAAAGTAAACAGAGGAGTTACAACTACTTATAAGGTATGCTATGCCCTTCACCTTGGCAGTTGTCTTGTACGAGGATATCTTATACTTTTCACTGCTGGGGAGCTTTACCCTTTTCAGAGACTTACCAAATTGTAAGTCTTCCCAACTCTTAGTTGAGATTTTCAATCTAAGAGTGATACTATTTGACTGGAGGGCTTACCTTTAAGCCATAGGATTGTCCCTAATACCTACTCCAGTAAATAATTTCCATACAGAGTTTCTCCCCTCTGCAATTTTTCAAATATTTCTTTTAAGACAGCTTATCAGACCATAAGTGAGAGTTATCACTTCTAATTCGGTCTCTTGGTTCTTTTCCAATCTATAGGACCTAACCTCTTCTGCTGCCTTAATAACAGATAATTCCAAGAGAAGTTCCAAAACCTACTTGGACAGTTTATCATTGCAGGCAACCTGCCTGTCTGCTATTCTTAGCCATCTTCAATTCTTTGGCTTCCATAGAATAGCTTAGGTTGCACACTGGTAATTAAACAACCAGATCTCACCTGGGAAACCTACAACATGCTCTCTGCAATTGTACAAGAAGCTCTGCAACTATGGGCCTTTGCCAGAGAGCGTCAGAGCCATACCTGGTGGGTAACTTTCAGATGGTTGGAAGGCTTACCTAGTCATGCTCCCACATGACCGGGTTTTTCCTACTTTTACCATCTTCCTTTAAATTTTCTTTTTAGGGAAAATGAACCAGGGTTTAGAACACGTGAAAGCATAAAGAATTGCTTAATTCCCTGAGTTGTTCCACATCTCCAGTGGAACTTCTCCAACAGGGACGCATTTCTTTTCACTGCAGTCTGTCCTTGTCTAGTGCATTCCTTCTAATTCCTAATACTTCATTGGAGCTTATGCTGAACAAGAAACGCATTATACTCATATTGCCCTCATAGACGGGCAAATATGGTATTCCCTTTTATTGCGTCTTTTCTCCACACTGAAGTTATAGAAGGATCCAGACTTCTCATCTTAAGACTAAGGTTTTCTTTGAACGTAGATCTCCACTTTTGGTTATTGAAAGTCTAGAATTTTAAAGAGATCTAGACCTATCCTTCTGACTAGGAACATTCCACTGGTTTCCATGTAACCTTCTTCATGGTTCTTCCACGTGTAACCAGTAAGGGGTTCTCTATCCATATTTGCAAGCAGGTCTTACCCCTTCTTGTTGTTAAGTGAGTGTCTCTCATTTATATCTATATCTATCTATATCTATATATCTATAACTGTGTGTATATATATATATATATATATATATATATATAAATACACATATCTCACTCTGAAAGATTTGTTACTGTCCATATTAATGCTGTTCGAGCATGCCATAGGATTTTAAATGGACAACCAATTTCTATAGTAGTCACAAACTACCTTCTTTTACTGTAACCTTTCCGGTTACGTTACATCTGAAGCTTTCCATGTTAAGTCATCCTAAGTCATTTTCAAATCCAATATATAACTTTCACACTTTTAACTTTCAGTTTCAATTTCAATAATTTGTTAGAATTTATGGTAGAAATTCAGTGCTTATCTTTGAGCAGTGGAATTCAGCTTTTTTATATCCTGACGCTGTCAGGCGCACTATCCTTAGCGTTTCACCCTCACAAGGTGAAAATGGAAAATGTTAAAATCCAGTTCTAAGAAGTTTCAAAATCATACTATCTGTAAAGGTCGTTGATGTAGTGGTGGCACCTAGTCCGCTTGATGACATACTATAGATCAGCGGCAGACCAATTTTCTGAGACCTTTACGATAATTTTTGAACTAATTAGACTGTTTATTTGCTATACCATCCCTAGTCTCTACAAAGATACATTGTACTTTCTAGTTCTATTGCAGAGCCAGTAGTTACAGTAGTCATTCTAACTCTGTAAAAGAAAACGACCAAAAGTGAAGTTGTGATCTACGGTTCCTTAACTTTCCTCAGTCATCTTTACTATCTTATAGAATTTTGCTTGATAAATTTCTTAAAGATGTATTAGCCATTTCAGATCCTGTAAATGTTTCACAATTATATCATATCCCCTCTACTGTTAAAAAAGTTAATGTGGTTGAAGGGGGCTTAGATGAAATTGTTTCCACAATGGATTTCACTGCCTTTCTTGAGGATTCTCAAGATAATATCACCACACGTGCCACCTTGTTGGTCACTTTTTCTTCTGTTGAAGTAAAGCAGCGTATTCTCAGGGCCTTTTTCAAAGTTAAAGCTGCTAAATTTTGTGGTCAGGCGATCAGTATTTTTCCTGATATGTCGCAGAGCACTCAATTGCGTTGGCGGCAATTTTTACAGCTTAGGCCCCGTGTTTTGGCATTGGGGGCTTCATTTTTTCTTCGCTTCCCCTGCAAATGCATTGTTGGATTGGAAGATGCATCGTATGCTTTTGTGGAGGTGTCCCATCTTGAAAGCTTTTTGAAAGAGAGGTAGGTGGTAGATAGGACCGGTAATTAACTAAGTATTGCCTCCAACGGTGGGATTTTGTTATCTCTTAGATTTCCTTAGTTTCTATGTGTATTCACTGTGACAGCGTTGGTTCCATGATGTGGACTTTATCTCAGGATTATTGTCCTTAAGCATATTTCTTTGTTTTCTTTTCTACAATTACTTGTTTTTTATTTCTGGTTGTTTCTTATATGTAATCCGGATTGACCTTTCTGAGTATTTTGGTTATGTAAAATGACTGAAAAATGAATAAAAAAAAATAAAAGAATGCACCTCAGTGCCCTGGAGGCACATCACCATCTGGTGGATGGCAACCCCCTCTTGGCCCAGCCAATGGTGACCCGCTATATGGGGCGGACTCCTTTTATCAAAAAACATGGTACGCCCTCCGGCGACGGAATGGGACCTCAATCGTACTGGAACAGCTTACTCGCCTGCCCTTTGAGCTCCTGACTACTTGCCACCTGCGATACCTTTTGTGGAAGGTGGTATTTCTGGTGGCGCTCACCTTCGCTCGCAGGATCAGTGAACTCCAAGCCTTGGTGGTAGAGGCACCTTACACCAACTTCTACAAAAACAGGGTTGTGCTCCGCACACACCCCATATTCCTTCCGAAGGTGGTATCGCGTTTTCACCTTCTTCCTGAGGCCTCACGCCAGAGGGCGTAGACTGTCCTCCACACCTTGGACTGTAAAAGGGCCCTGTCCTCCTACATTCAGCGGACCCGTAAAGCCTCTTAGCTTTTTGTCTTGTATGACCCCAGTAGACTGGAGGAAGCGGTGACCAAGGTTACGCTATATCTACCTGGGTGGCAGACTGTTGCCCTCGCCTATGAGCAAGCGGGACTTTTGCTAGACAGCTGGGTCACGGTGCACTGTGTCAGTGCCATGGCAGCCTCAATGGCAGACATCTGCCGGGCCACCACCTGGTCTTCCGTCCATACCCTCGCAGCCCACTATTGCATACCCTCGCAGCCCACTATTGCCTATAGAGGGAGTCCCGACTGAATAGTGCCTTCAGCCAGGCAGTGCTCCATAATCTTTTTGGAGTCTAGGCAACTCCTACCCCCTCTGACCCTTCTGTGTTCAGGATACCGGAGTGCTGGTTCCGTTTGGACACACAGGTCCTACTGCTGTCTGTACCTACAGACTTCATTGCTGCTGCTCACGGCTTCTCCTCAGGATAACCATGCTTTTTCTCTGTGGGCTTTCTGTAGCCTGTAGCTAGGGAATCTCATATGTGAGGGCTGACTTCCTGCTTGTTTCCAGAGAAAGCATAGTTATTCACCTTTAACAGGTGTTCTCCGGGGACAGCAGGAATCAGTCCTCACAACCCTCCCTCCTCCCCTTGGAGTTGCTTCTTTATCTTTTATTTTTTTTGCTCTTTTTTAGCTATGTCATCTGACTGAACAAGATGGCACTCTTGAGTGTGAAGGAGACCATGCATGCGTGGTAGCACCTCCCAAAGGCTTTCTTTGAAAGCTGGGGGGATGCTTCCACAAGGACTTCATCAGCGCCGACGTCACTCATATGTGAGTACTGATTCCTGCTGTCCCCGGAGAACACCTTTTTCAGGTGAGTTACTGCGCTTTACTTGAAGCACATGGCGCCATTTCAGAAATCAAATTGGTTGTTCGTGGTGTTTGGAGGGCCGCATAAAGGTGAGGCAGCATCAAAGGCTTCAATCTCTAGGTGGATTAAAGAGGAGATCACAGCCGCATATTTGTTGAAGAGGAAGGCGGTGCTAATGGGCTTGAGGGCTCATTCGACAAGGGTTCAGGTGGTCTCGTGGGCTGAACATGGATTGGTGCCACTGGGAGATATTTATAGGGCAGCCACTTGGTCTTCTCTTCATCTGTTTGTTAAACATTACCACCTAGATGTACAGGCAGAGGGGGATCTTGGTTTGGGGTGGCAGTACTTCAGGCCAGTCTCACGGGTCCCTCCCAGTGTTAGAACTGCTATGTTACATCCCTGAAGTGCAGGACTGGACTAGAGGGATGATAAGGAAGGTGAAATTAGACCTTACCTGCTAATTAGCTTTCCTTGAGGAACTCCAGTCCAGTCCCGGAATCCTCCCTGTATTCATGACCCCATACTTGAAGGAGGTAGTCATTACAATTTCTGGTGAGGGGGAGGAGGGTTACAGGCGGAAGCATTAGAGTGGGAGTCTCTAACGGAGAGCTGTGTAATTGGCGCAGTGTATGTATAAAAAAAATAGGTTTAACTATGCCATTCCAGTTTGGACTGGTAAGCTGCTGGTAAAGGGGGAGAGCCTCTCTTAGGGCAAAAAGGGAGCCATAGTTCTTTCCAGGTTTATTGTAGATAGTTCTAATCTGCTTATTTGTTGCTCCTGTGAGTCTTTTCTGTCAATAAGTTACTGGGTCTGGGAGGAGGAGCCAGCTGCCTTACCCTGAGGTCATCAGGAAAATAACATGCTCAGTCTCCAAGCTGCTAGTGGAAGTTGACTACCCCGAGGTGCGTTACTGACTGGAGTTCCTCAAGGAAAGCTAATTAGCAAATAAGGTCTAATTTCACCTTCTTCCCTAGCACTTGAAATGCGTTTTGCTGTGTAAGCGCTGTTAACACATGCCTGCCTGGCCACCATGGCCTTTGCGTGCGCTTTTGTGATACTTACCTTAATTCTCTAGGTCTTCTTCCAGGAAACATTGTTCGGCTTGTGGAAAGCAAGGTGCCTTCTCTCTGGTATCTGGACTCTGCTCTTCTTGCATGGCAGCTTCTGAGTCATCCCTGGAGAGCTTGCTCCCCCTCAGCCGGGGGATGCTGTTAGTCCAGCCTTGCCTGCCTTAGGGAATGAGGTGTCAGATGGTGTTGTGGGTAAGGATGACCAGCTGGCCAGAGAATCTGGCAACTGTGCTATGGTCTTCTCCCTGTCCTCTAGGGGGATCGATGGTGGCTATGTCCCCTGGTGTAGGGAGGTCATTTCTGCAAGGAGAGCTTCCAGAGTCTGGATTGTCCTCCCCAGAATTCTTTTCATTTTTGCAAAAGGCCTGGTCATTCTGGCACAGAAATTCAGACCCTTCGGCCTTGGGTTGGCTGAGGGTCCCCGGCAAAGGGTGCCGCTTGGAGATGAGATCAGCTGGGATCTGTCCGAGATTTGGACTATGACTTTGCTTCAGATGCCTCAATTCTGGGCTCTGATGTGGACGAGGAAGCACTCACACCTTCGGAGGATTGTGAAGAGGCCATTGTTATTGGTCTGTTCCGAAAGGAGGAACTGACTGCATTGATTGCCAGGGTGTCATCCACCTTTGAGCTTGTTGGATGCTCCAGGAATCCATTCCTGTCGTCTTGTTCCCAGAAGTGATTAAGGACATGATCTGATCGGAGTGGGCTTCTCACGACTCCCCGCTTAAGGGGCTGAGGGTGTATAAGATGTACCCTCTCCCAGAGAAGAAGTGCATTGTGTGGTTTGATATTCCCAAGGTGGATGCGCAGGTCACGGCAGTTGCCAGACAGACCACCATCTGGGTGGAAGGCTGATCGGCCTTAAAGGATACTCTGGGCTGAAAGGTGGATTCATTGTTAAAGGACCAGTTCGCTGCTACGGCTCCAATGGATTCTCTTCTATCACTCTTTTGGAGTCTGCTATGTCCTTCCTTTCTGATACTGTGTACGACCTGGTCTATCTAGCAGTGGTGACACTGTGCAGGATTTGGCTCTGACACTGGGCAGCGGACACATCTTCCAAAGCACAGCTGACCAAACTGGCCTTTCAAGGGAAGCTTCTTTGGGGCTGATTTAAAGAAGCTGGTGAAGGTGAGAGAAAATCTTACCGCCTTCTGGAGGAGAGGTTCAGGGGGCCTATGAAACGGGCAGGAGCCCCTTTTCTGTCAGCCTCCACCTGCTTCTCATGGAAGCGCTTGTCGGACTCCTGTCACTATTGGTCTGGAAAGCCTTTCTTCTCCTCTGCTTCCAGATTTTGGGCTTGTTTTCAGTCCTTTCGTGGATGCGTGGGCCCAGGGACGTGGACTTCTCCAGAAGAGGACCCTCCCAGGCTGTGCATTGAAGGTTTGGGGGCCCATTCCCTGGTTCCTGTGGTTGGGGGCAGGCTTTGCCTTTTCTTTCAGGAATGGGCTTGGGTCACTAAGGATCACTGGGTGCTGGACATCATTCAGTACGACTATGTCCTGGAATGTAAAGAGCTGATCCCGGACCACTTTGTCATCTCCCCTTGTGGGTCTGCTAGGAAAAGGGCCATTGTGCGGATCACCTTGGACAAGTTGCTGCTTCTAAAGGCAGTATTGCCCGGACCATCGGGGCAAGGGCAGATACAGTATTCCATCTGTTTCATGGTGCCAATAAAGGATGTATCCTTCCAGCCCATTCTGGACTGCAAAGATGTCAATGAGCACTTGTGCATCCTGCGATTCTGGATGGAAACATTTGATCTCCAGGAACAAGCAGAAATGTAGTCTTCACATATGGGTGACATCTGTACCGACAGCCCACGCGGGAACGCTCTCTAGCATCCAATAGGAAAGCTTTTGGGAGCATCCCACTGCACCTACATTGCTGCCTTCACACCTTTGAGACTCTCCCTCAGTTCGTCATTTCCACAGAGCCAGCAGGAAGCAAATCCTGTCACCGCAGAAAATTTCTTCTTTCTTATTTTTTGTGGTCGCATCTGCCTTCCCGTCAACGCCGGAACAGAATTATCATCTTTACTGCTACTTTTTCTTTAAAAAAAAAAAAGAAAGAAACACCTTCATTCTTCAGGCGCTCAACACCATTTCAGGCTTCGGCCTTCCATCCAGTCTACTGACACGATGGAAAAACCAACTAGTGGATTCAAAAAAATGTTCCAAGTGTGGTAGTATTTCTGACACTGATACCCACGACTGGTGCCTAAAATGCCTCGGCCCAGATCACCAGCCATCCAAATGTCCCTTGTGCAAAAAGATGATGAGAGGCCTACAGAATTGGGCCGCGAAACTCTGCTCCTTGTTTTCCTCAGTTGCAGTCTCGCTTGCTTCGACGTCATCGAGGACATCGTCTTCTTCACATGGATCTCAGGTATCAAAACACAAGTCTTCTTCCAAGACAGGCTGTCCTTCTAAGGGTAGATCTCTGTCTAAAAATAGAGATGCCTTGAGCGTTGCTCTAGAGGTGGATTGACAGGCCAAACTATCCTGGTGGGAGGACCTTTCCTCCAAAGCCTCACAAGGGGTCCAGGATGCTCCTGAGGCCTCCACCTCCGGAGAACTCCTGGTGCCATGCTCTGGAATGCTACCCCAAGTTTCTGGTACAGATACCCAGGCATCTTGCTGCTCTAATACAGCCGACTATGCCGATACAGCCGGCATTGGGCTTCGTGCCCTTCAGCACACTTCCACCCATGCCGATATGCGAGTCCGTTCCCGGTTCCAAGGTACCAACACGGCAAGTTTTTCATGCCGATACCAACCTCGATCGGTACCGGTCCCTACAAGAGCAGGAACATCACTCTCGTCGATACTTCGAATCTACCGATTCAGATTCTTCCAACAATGAGTCGATCAGTACCAAAGAGGAGATGAGTCTCCCTGAGGAGCCTTCCCCATCTCCACAGCAGCGCATGTCCCCTCCTGAGGACATGTCTTTTCAGGAGTTCATCATGGATATGGCGAGATGCCTATCCATTGCTCCTGCATCGGAGAAGGAGTCTAGAGCAGAGGAGTTGGAAATTCTCCAATATCCTACAGCTCCTAAAGAGGGCCACTACTCTCCCGATTCTCCGCATACTCCAAGACCTTATGTTCTGGGTGGGGGAGACACCCCCTCACCATTTCTCCCCATACCTGGTGACTTGATACCATGTATTGGGTACTGGAAAGTCCTGGATTTCACAAAACATAGCTTCCATGCCACTCGATGATAGTGGAATCGGCTATGCATTGAATTAAGAGTTTGTCACACCCATAGCCCCTTACATGCAGTATGGAGGGGCGTGATTGTCATTAGAGAGATTCACCTTTTCGTTTTTAACTGACTGATTGCCTTGTAATGCCTTATGGGAAAGGTAGTTCAGTCAGAAAGTATTCAACCTCAGGTAAAAAAAAACACCTTTGTAGTTGCCTTGAGTGGTAAGGTAATGACAGTTTATTTACTGAAAAAAAACACGCTAAGGTTCACAAATTCCACCTTTGAATTATTTCTCCAGGATTCTTGTAAATGAACATCAGGATATAAATGAATTCCAAACAAAACAGCTTGCAATGTTCTCCAGTATAAACATAAATGCTTTAACAGCCCCTGCTATCAGGCATGGCTTGCAGTGCTGATCAAACAAACAGAAAACAGCTTTTCCTAAAGCAGGTTTCTTTTTCTCTCAGTCCAGAACACTTCCTGACTTCTTAAACAGAGAAAAACTTTCAACAAGGCAGTTAAACTTTTCACAGGCAAGCAATTCTCTATGCAAGGTTTTCTTATAAACAGCCAAACAAAAGCTTTCCTTGCTTTCACCATTAATACGGCTTCAGGCTGAGCACTGCTCTGGCTCACAGCTGTTTCACCAACTTAATTAGGCAGCTTCGGCTTGCATAGTAAAAAAAAAAAAAAAAGTATCTTGCCTTTAACTCAGGACCTTCACAAGTTAACCACAGGCTCTTAGGGCTACCGGACACTGGAGGTTCTCCAGGACCAAGCAGGAAGTCAGTCCTCACTTATGGGTGACGTTGGCGCCGACGGAGCCCTCGCGGAGCAATTTTCCCCAGCTTTCAAAGAAAGCCTTTGGGAATTGCAGCGCGCATGCGCGGTCGTCTTCCCGCCCGAAGGTGCCATCTTAGCCAGTCTTCTTTTTTCCGCGGAGCCCTACAGACGTCCCCGTCTTGTCCCCGCGAAAAAGTTGATTTTCTTCTTTGTTTTATCCTTTTTTCTTTCGGTTCGACGCCGATCGTTTTCCCGCCCGGACTCGCGACGCCGGTCTCGAGTCCTCTTACTTTTTTCGGTTTTTCTGACTTAGTCAGCTTTCGTTTTCGTTTTCCCTGGCAGCCCGGTCCTTTGACCTCGCAGGGGCCCTTTTTCCCCCGATGGCTGCCAGTGGGTTTAAGCGGTGTGGTCGGTGTGACCGTAATATGTCACTAACCGACACACACGACTTTTGCCTCCGCTGCCTGGGCCCGGATCATGAGGAACTGATCTGTGGGCCCTGCAGCAAACTGTCCTCGAAGGCGTTGAGAAGTCGGCGGCATCAGCGTGAGAGAATCTTCGCTGACCCCAGCCGTACCCGGACCTCGTTGGAGGCCTCCGTGTCGAAAGGCTCCAGCTCGGACCGTCGCCGGAGCTCCTCCGACCGGGGTTCTCCCTCCGGGGACCATCGTCGGACGGAAAAACCCGCGAGGGCGGCGTCGGTGGACGCTCCTGGCTCCGCGAGGGCCAGGTCGCATAGCCCCGACAGCCGCCCCGGGTCCTTGGAGAAGGAACACCTCCCGAAGCGACCACGCCTGGAGTCGGAGATGCCTGCCCGGGTAAGTCCTGTGGTCCTTCTGGACTCGCCTCCGCGACAGCCGACGTCGGGCCCGACGCCGTCGGGGCCCGAGTCGGGGGCTGCTGGGTCACCTGAGCTCGGACTCAGGTTGACGGCCTTGGAGAGCAGACTGTCTGCCTTCATGGACCAGCAGAGGGCACTGCTCGCTGGCTTCGCTGGCGTCGCTGCCCCGACCGCCGGGACGTCGACGTCCAAGTCGACCCCGGAGACCGAGCCGATCCTCGAGTCGATGAGAACTCGAGTCGATCCTCGGTCGAGGTCACCCTCGGCCTCCCGTTCGGGACCGAGGTCGCCGACGCCGACTCCCTCGGCGTCGGGGCGGCTGGCGCCGCACCCTGCCCGGGCCAACCCCACCGAGTCCTCGTCGGAGTCGGTCTGGGAGTCTGAGGAGGAAGAGTCACCTGATTCTTTCCGGACTCGGTGTGTCCCATCGGACTCACCGGAGTCCGAGCCTCGGAAGCAGTCCCCCCCGGAGGATGCCCGGTTCTCGGACTTCGTTAGGGATATGGCCAAGGCTTTGGCCTTCCCTGCGGATCCTGAGGAGGAGCCTCGAGCCGAAGAGCTCGACGCCCTCCAGTATGACTCTCCCGCGAGGGAACACTTTACTGTGCCGGTTCCTCCTATGCTGGAACGACTACTCTTCCGCATGTGGGAGAGTCCGGCCTCCTCGCCGGTCCTGAGCAAGCGGGTCGATTCTATCTATCGGGTCCGCAAGAGCCCTGGCTTCCAAAAGGCACAGTTGCCACACCATTCCATGGTAGTGGAATCGGCCATGCATCGTCTTAAGAGCCAGAAGATGCACTCCTCGGTGCCTCCTGGAAGGGAGGCCCGTAACCTGGATGGCCTTGGCAAGAAGTGCTTCCAGGGCTCTATGCTCGCATGTCGTGTCCAGACTTACCAGCTATACATGGGCATGTATCTCCGGGATCTGGCTAAAGAGCTAGCCGGTTTCTCCGCTGGTCTCTCCGAGGAGCCCTTGCGGAGGTTCCTAGCCTTGTCCACGGGCATTCGGGAATGCTCAAAGTTCATGTCCCGAGCAGCCTATGATGGCTTTGAAGCCTCGGCTCGAGTAGCCGCAGCCGGCATCGGTGCCCGCCGACAGGCTTGGCTTCAGTCGTCCGACCTTGAGCCCTGGGTACAGGACAAGTTGGTCGATGTCCCCTGCCGAGGCGAGAACCTCTTTGGCAAGCCCATGGCGGAAAAGGCTGCACAAATTGAGACTGAGACTCTCACCAGGACCAGGCTTTCTAGGAAGACCTCCGCCCCTTCCCAGAAAAAGAAGGGCTCGGGTAAAAAGTCCTTTTACCCGAGGAAGGCGGCTGCCTACAAACAATACCCCCATTATCAGGCCCCTGCAGCTCCCCAACAGGGCCAGCAGGCCAAGGGACGGGGTAACGGGTCCCGTAGGCAGCAAGCCCCCAAGCCTGCACCACCAGCCCCTGCTCAGCAGGGTGGGGGCTTTTGACTCGCTCAGCATAGCCTCTCCCCCCCCCGCTGGTTCCCCCCAGCACCGGAGGCCGGCTGGTTCACTTCGCCCACAGGTGGTCCAGCATCACCGCAGATGCCTGGGTGCTTCAGGTCGTGCGAGAGGGCTACCTTCTCCACTTCCATCAGGTCCCTCCCTCCTATTTTCCGGGAGAGCCTCCGCGCCCCCCTCTGCACAGGGAGTTGCTCCTTCAGGAGTTAGCAGGTCTTCTGCAGGAACAGGCGGTGGAACCGGTGCCACACCACCTGAGAGGTCAAGGCTTCTATTCAAGGTATTTTCTGATACCAAAGAGAACAGGAGGCCTCAGACCCATCCTGGACTTGCGCAACCTCAACAAGTTCCTTGTGCGGGAGAAGTTCAAAATGCTTACCCTTGGAATCCTTCTGCCCTACCTCCAGCAGGGAGATTGGCTATGCTCCTTGGATCTAAAGGATGCCTACACGCACATCCTCATCCACCCAAGCCACCGCCAATACCTAAGGTTTGTGGTGGCAGGAAATCATTACCAGTACAGAGTACTGCCCTTTGGCCTGTCCTCCGCACCGTGAGTCTTCACAAAATGTCTCGCGGTCGTGGCGGCCCATCTCCGGCTTCACGGCCTCTATGTCTTTCCGTACCTCGACGACTGGCTCATCAGAGCAGCGTCCGCTCAGGAGGTCACCAACGCCACGTGCCGCACGGTGACTCTGCTGCAGCACTTGGGCTTTGTCATAAACTTCGCAAAGTCCACTTTGCTCCCCTCACAGGATCTCGAGTTCATCGGCGCAAGGCTGCACACTCCTCAGGCGCGAGCGTACCTACCGCTCGACAGGGCTCAGCGGCTCATGGACCTAGCCGACCGCTTTCGCAGCCAGCCCCTGGTCTCCGCCAGGCGCTTCCTGAGACTGCTCGGCCATATGGCTTCCACCGTCCATGTGACCCCCAATGCCCGCCTGAATATGCGGTCTGCTCAATGGTGTCTCCGCCGGCAGTGGCGACAAGCCACGGGCGGCCTCGCAGACCTAGTGCGCGTTTCCGAGCCGCTGATCTCGTCTCTCCGGTGGTGGCTCCGGCAGCCGAACCTGATATTCGGTATGCCTTTCCAGTCACCTCAGCCGACCCGGGTGCTGACCACCGATGCATCCCTCCTGGGCTGGGGAGCGCATTGCCAAGAGGCGCGTACTCAGGGCCTCTGGACGACGTGGGAGTCTGCTCAGCAGATCAACTTCCTGGAGCTCCGGGCGATCCGCCTAGCTCTCAAGGCCTTCTCCCACCTGACTTCCCAACAGTCCGTCCTTGTCCAGACGGACAATCAAGTTGCCATGTTCTACGTGAACAAACAGGGGGGCACGGGCTCCTTTCTCCTCTGCCGGGAGGCTCAGAAGCTCTGCTCTTGGGCCGTCAGTCACGGCATTCTCCTCAAGGCAGTTTATCTCCCGGGCCAAGACAATTGCCTTGCGGACAAACTCAGCAGGGTCCTCCAGCCGCACGAGTGGCGTCTGGATCCCTTG
Source organism: Ichthyophis bannanicus (assembly GCA_033557465.1). Classification (NCBI taxonomy): domain Eukaryota; kingdom Metazoa; phylum Chordata; class Amphibia; order Gymnophiona; family Ichthyophiidae; genus Ichthyophis; species Ichthyophis bannanicus. Next base: position 971,535 of record CM066037.1, read on the forward strand.
GTAGTTCAGAAGCTCTTCCTCAAGTGGGACTTCCCCACGATGGATCTCTTTGCCAGTCCTCGCAACCGGCAGCTTCCTCGCTTCTGCTCTCGTCAGCCACACCCCCTTCGGGTTGCGGTGGACGCCTTTCTGATCTCATGGTCGGGGAGCCTTCTGTACGCTTTCCCTCCCATCCCGCTGGTCTCTCGGACTCTTTTCAAGGTTCTCCGAGACAAAGCCTTTATGATCCTGGTGGCCCCTCGCTGGCCCAGACAGCCGTGGTTTCCGCTCCTGCTGCAACTGACGGTGGAGGGTCCGATCCCTCTGGGGGTACAACCGGATCTCCTCACTCAGGATCAGGGGTCCCTACTGCACCCCAACCTCAGGTCTCTCAACCTCATGGCCTGGCTGCTGAGAGGGTAGTCCTTGCTCCCCTTCTCCTGCCGGCGGAGGTGGAGGAGGTCGTCCTGGCTTCGCGACGCCCTTCTACCCGCAAATGCTACGCCCTTAAATGGCGTCGCTTTGCAGTCTGGTGTACCCAGCAGTCGCAGGATCCCTTCTCCTGCCCGGTGTCGGTGGTCTTGCAGTACCTGCTACACCTCTCTAATCTGGGACTTAAGTCCAACTCCGTCAAAGTTCACCTCAGTGCTCTTTCGGCACATCATGTGCCGGTGGACGGTAGACCTCTCTCAAGCGACCCTCTCGTAGCGAGGTTTCTCCGAGGTCTCCTTCTACTTAAACCACCTCTGCGCCCGCCAGCACCTGACTGGGACCTGAATGTGGTTTTGCAGCGGATCACCTGTCCGCCTTTTGAACCTATGGCTACCTGTTCTCTCCGTTTTCTGTCTTGGAAAACACTGTTCTTGATAGCCCTCACTTCCGCTAGACGCGTAAGTGAATTGCAGGCCCTCGTGTCTGATCCCCCTTACACTCGGTTCTACAAGAATAGGGTAGTCCTACGGACTCACCCAAAATTTCTGCCTAAAGTGGTCTCCCCTTTTCACATCAATCAGGAGGTGGTACTTCCAACTTTCTTTCCCAGACCACACTCCAGCCGAGCTGAAACGGTCCTCCATACCCTGGACTGTAGAAGGGCATTGAACTTCTACCTTGACCGTACGCGGGAGCACCGTAAAGCTGCTCAGCTTTTTGTGTCTTTTGACCCCAATAAATTGGGGCTCCCGGTCTCCAAGCGTACTCTGTCCATCTGGGTTGCGGACTGTATCTCTTGGGCTTATGGGGCAGCCGGACTCTCCTTAGAAAGTCGAGTCACGGCTCATTGCGTTCGGGCAAAGGCTACGTCAGTGGCTTACCTCCGCTCTGTTCCGCTGGCAGACATCTGCCGGGCCGCTACTTGGTCTTCGAGCCAGACTTTTGCGGTCCATTACTGTCTCGAGAGGGAGTCCCGTAGGGACAGTGCTTTCGGACAGGCAGTCCTCCGTAATCTCTTTGAGGTCTGAGCAACTCCTACCCTCCATCCCGGATGTGGGCTACCGGTGGGTGATAATTCAGCGAAGATTCTATCCTTCTGTGCTGCTGAGCTAGAGGGAGCTCATTTTTGTGCTTAGGGTCTCCGGTAGCCTTGAGCTTGGGAGTCCCATAAGTGAGGACTGACTTCCTGCTTGGTCCTGGAGAAAGCGTAGTTACTCACCTGTAACAGGTGTTCTCCAGGAGCAGCAGGAATCAGTCCTCACTACCCTCCCTCCTCCCCTTGGAGTTGCAATCGTCTGCTTATGTTCTTTTTGCAAATTTTTATGCTGTCTTTTTTAGCTATGTCATCTGACTGGCTAAGATGGCACCTTCGGGCGGGAAGACGACCGCGCATGCGCGCTGCAATTCCCAAAGGCTTTCTTTGAAAGCTGGGGAAAATTGCTCCGCGAGGGCTCCGTCGGCGCCGACGTCACCCATAAGTGAGGACTGATTCCTGCTGCTCCTGGAGAACACCTGTTACAGGTGAGTAACTACGCTTTTTCCTTATGGTTGACTCCCTTTCAACCCCTCTGTATTGGAAGACTGGCATAAAGAGCAATCCATGTATGAGACGACTTCTTCTAAAGCTATGTCTGGTTCACCCAGTTGCATTGGCACTTCCTCTGATTCTGGCTCGGAGGGCTTAGCTGACTGCCTTCCGTTAGGGCTAAGGCTGTCTCTGGCAATTCTGTAGTGCTCAGAATTAGGCAAGTTTCTAATGCTCATACCTGGGTCAAAGCTTGTAGCAGCTTCTCCTCTCTCATGCTTTGGCCACCATTCACCGGTGCTTCCACGTCCTGTTCTCCAACTTGTGTTCCTGGTTCCTGCTGTTCTCACTGTTCCAGATCCATTCCTACTTCTCTCGCGTTCTCTCTCCTTTCCTTTTCTTCTTCCTCTCCTGCCTCCCCCTTCTGAATAAACTGACCTAGTCTTAAACCTCTCAGGTGCCTGCTCCACCCCCTCTCCTCTCAGGTGTTGGAGATCAAACTGTCTCGTGGCAGATGAGTAATTGGGGAATTCAGTGACGTAAGGGTTCCTTACCCTGAGCCTGTATTCCCTCTCTTTTTCTCCACTAGGGGCATTCTGCAACCTATTGTAGCTAGGAATTACCTGCTTTCTAGATGTAAAGGGAGTTTTGTGTCTCTGACCTAGTAAAATAGATCCTTTTATAAGGGTAAATTCCTTCTCTTTATCCCTGTCTCTGGGGTCCTGATAAGCTTCCTTATCACAAGTTCTAAGATACACTCCTCCAATCCTCCGTGTCTGTCTCCCTCGCGTCTCTGTTAAGCCCGCAGGGGCTAATGGGAAATTTCCCATCTGCCCCTTTAGACGCGAGGGGCTGATGGGAAATTTCCCATTAGCCCCTGCGGGCTTAACAGAGACGCGAGGGAGACACTCTTCCTTCGCGAATCTGAAAGCCCTTGCAGAGAGGCTCAGCGAGGAGAGGGGGCCCCGCGGGACACAATTCTGCCACGGCGGCAGCGTTAGCAGCCAGAGCCAGGGTTTTTTTTAAATGTTAAATTTGCCATAAGCCGATATGGGGGGGGGGGGCTGTTAAGACTGGTGCTGGGCTGGGCTGGGGGGGGGGTGTTAAGACTGGTGCTGGGCTGGACTGGGGGGGTGTTAAGACTGGTGCTGGGCTGGGTTGGGGGTGTTAAGACTGGTAATGGGCTGGGCTGGGCTGGGGGGGTGTTAAGACTGGTAATGGGCTGGGGGGGTTAAGTCTGGTAATGGGCTGTGGGCTGATGGGGGCTGTCTGGAAATGGGGTGATGGGGGGTTAAGACTGGTAATGGGCTGGGGGGGGCTAGGACAGATAATGGGCTGGGGGGGCTAGGACTGGTAATGCGCTGTGAGCAGTTGGGGGGATAGGAAAGGACATGGCCTAGGGGGGGGTTAAGACTGGTAATGGGCTGTGGGCTGATGGGGGCTGTCTGGAAATGGGGTGATGGGGGGTTAGGACAGATAATGGGCTGGGGGGGGTTAAGACTGGTAATGGGCTGTGGGCTGATGGGGGCTGTCTGGAAATGGGGTGATGGGGGGATAGGACTGGTAATGGGCTGGGGGGGGTTAAGACTGGTAATGGGCTGTGGGCTGATGGGGGCTGTCTGGAAATGGGGTGATGGGTTAGGACTGGTAATGGGCTGTGGGCTGATGGGGGCTGTCTGGAAATGGGGTGATGGGGGGTTAGGGCTGGTAATGGCTTGGGGGGGGTTAAGACTGGTAATGGGCTGTGGGCTGATGGGGGCTGTCTGGAAATGGGGTGATGGGGGGTTAGGACAGGTAATGGGCTATGGGGGGATTAGGACGGAAAATGGGCTAGGGGGGGCTAGGACAGGACATGGGCTGATGAGGAGGGGTTAGGACGAGGTGGGCTGATGTGGTTAGGACTGGTAATGGGCTGTGGGCTGATGGGGAAGGGGGTTAGGACTGGCAGTGGGCTATGGGGGGCTGACTGGAAGTGGGCTGATGGGGGGTTAGGACTGGTAATGGGTTATAGGGGGGGCTTAAACTGAAAATGGGGTGATGGGGGGGTTAGGACTGGAAGTGGGTTGATGGGCTAGGACTGGTACTGGAAATGGGCTGTTGGGGGGAGCTAAGATTGGAAATGGGCTGTGGTGGGGGCTTGAATTGAAATGGACTCATGGAGGGGCTAGAACTGGAAGTAGGCTCATGGGGTTTGGACTGGAATTGGGCTGAGTGGAGGGGAGCTAGGATTTGACATGGGCTGATGGTGAGGCTAGGAAATGACTAGAAATGGGCTGATGGGGGGCTAGGATTGGAAATGAGCTGATGAAGGGACTCAGACTGAAAATGGATGGGGGAGTTAGGACCGGAAATGGGTTGATGATGGGTAGGACTGGAAATGGGCTGATGCAGGGACTAGAAGGGAATGGATGCTGGATGAGACTGGAACTAGAAGGGAGCTGATGTTGGGGGAGGATTAGAATGGGATGGGGCTGGGAGAGTAAAATGGAGAGGGGAAAAATATTTTGTGTGGGAGGGATGAAAAATCTACAATTGGCCGGTTATTGGGAGAGTAAGTGGGGATTGAGGATGGAGGGGTAAAATTTGTGTGGATGAAATAGGAATGAGGAAAGAGCAAAAGGAGAAAGATTAGTATGTTAAAGCAGATGTAGAGAGAGAGAATGGAAAAAAAAACTAGAAGAGAGAAGAAGGAACAAATGGACAGCAGACGATGGAGAGTTAGCAGAAAATATGAAGAAACCAGAAGAAAGTGGCTGGAGCAATTGCAACTGAAAAAAAATGCACAAAAGGTAGAAAGATATCTCTTTATTTTGAATTTATTAACTGGAATATGAAAGCTCTGGGAAATGTGCATCATTAACGTCTGCGCTTTGTTTGGTACAAGAGGAAATTAATTTATAGTTTTATTTCTACAGTGTTGTTGTACATTCCAAGTTTGGCTTTTGGGGTTCCCAGTTTAATTATTGCCTTCCTGTTTCTAAATTGTGATTCCTTGTTTGATGATGGTCTATGTTCTGCATGTGTAACTGAGCTGAGGTATTCTGTTTATGTAATTCCTATTTGACATTGCCACTTGTTCTCTTTCCCCAGTATTCTCTGAAATGTATTGGTTTAATATTTGCAGTGTTGCCTTTTGATAGGTAGGGTATGGTGCTTTGTGAGTCCTGGTAATGCTGTCAGGATATGGCGGGTTTGCTATGGGTTCTAAATGGGCAGCGTTTGTAGTAGTTCCTAATGTGCCTGGCGGTTGGCACTGGATTATAGTAATGTAGAAATCTTTTAGTCTTTCTTTATCCATACCCTCATTAAGAGACATGTTTACTAAAAGTTAGTGTATGGTAACATTATGCAAATATTTATGCAAATAATGCCACTTATGCAAATGAGGCCCCGCACCGAGTCTCCGCACATGGCCCCGCACCCCCCTTGGGCCGCCCCTGACTCTACATGGGTATGTTCCTTTGGGAAGTGACCAGGGATCTGGAATCAATGGCTCCTCGTCTCCCGGATGACAAGAGGGTAGACTACCTTACCGTATATTAGTCAAACATGTCCAAAATCTTTCAAGTTTGTCAATAGGGCAACTTTTGACTATTTTGAATGCATCAGCAGAACAGCTTATATCTGCATAGGTGCCCGTAGGATTACCTGGATTCAGGCATCAGACCTTGAACAGTGGGTTCAAGATAAACTGGGAAATATTCCCTGTACAGGAGAGAACCTGTTTTGGAAGGATTGGCAAGATAAGGCTTCTCTGTTAGAATTTATTAACAGCGTTTTATTTTATACCGCTTTATCGTTTCATTCAAAGCAGTTTACATTGTAACTTTAATTTGGTAATCTACATTAAACAGGGACATTGATAACTTGGATTTCTCTGAGGCAATGGAAGGTTAAGTGACTTGCCCAAAGCCACAAGGAGTGCTAGTGGGAATCGAACCCTGGTCTCTTGGTTCCCAAACCAGTGCTCTAACCATCAGGTGGCTACTCCACTCCACCACCCTAAATAGGCTCTCAAAGGCTACTGCTTAGCCTGCCAAAAAGAAGGCAATTGCTAAAAAGCCATTTTATGGTAAGAAGAGGAAATTCTACTCTTCTTGCCCCTCAACTTCTCAATACCAACCTCCAGCTGCCCAAAGGAAGCAACAGCCTCCTAAGCAGCAGAAGAAGCCTCAGGCACCTAAACCACAACCAGCAGCGCAGACCCAATCTGCTCCTGGTTTTTTACTTCTTTCTAAAGAACATTGCCACCCTGCCTCTAGAGAGTTCCCACCCTCTCCACATAGCAGGCAGGCTCTGCCATTATGCCCGCAGGTGGCATCTCATAGCCTCAGAGCAGTAGACACTGACCATAGTGCGAGAGGCTTACAAGCTTCATCTTCAAAGCATACCCCCCCCCACCACTCTAGTGGGGGGAATATCATTCCCAACCCCCACTCACTGCTCTCCTCCAATAAGAGATCACCTCTCTCCTGTCAGAGTATGCCATAGAAGATGTTCTAACATTCCAGAGAGGAATGGGGTTCTATTCTCTATACTTTCTCATACCAAAAAAGAATGGAGGATACAGACCCATCTTAGATCTCAGAAACCTCAACAAGTTCGCAAGAAATTCATGGTGATTTCACTAGAAACCCTTCTTCCTTACCTCTAGAGTCAGGACTGGCTTTGTTCTCTAGATCTCAAAGAAGCATATACCCATATCCTCATTCATCCAGAAAACAGGAGGTATCTTCGCTTCGTCTTCCAAGGAAATCACTATCAATACAGAGTCCTTCCATTCGGACTCGCCTCTGCCCCAAGAGTCTTCTCAAAATGTATGGTGGTCGTAGCCGCATATCTAAGTACTCTTGGAATATTCATCTTCCCTTAGACGATTGGTTAATAAGGGCAGCCACTTCTCAGGAAGTTCACCTATCTCTCCTTCGTACCATTCAGGTACTACAGGATCTAGGATTTGTCATAAATCTAGTTCCTACTCAAACTCTAGAATTCATAGGTGCTGTTCTGGATACTCAGCGGTCAAGGGCATTTCTACCCCAGGATTGTCGTACCCGCCTTGTACAGATAGCATCTCAAGTAAGGGTCAAAAGCAATCTTTTGGCCAGAGAGATACTCCAATTCGTAGGACATATGGTCTCTACAGTTCATGTAGTGCCATATACTCGTCTGAACTTGCGCACAGTTCAATGGGCTCTTGCCTCCCAGTGGAAACAGGCCTCTGGGACCCTCTCAGACAAAATCAGAGTCACAGACATTCTCATTAACTCCCTGTTCTGGTGGTCTACTCTGTGGAATCTCCTTGTAGGGCCATCTTTTCAGATGCCTCCACATCAACGCATCCTGACAATAGATGCCTCCAAATTGAGTTGGGGAGCCCACTTGGATTCTCTCTCCACTCAGGGCCTCTGGACAGAACAGGAGTCTCAGCTCCAAATAAATTTGCTGGAACTTCGTACTATCTTCAGTGCCTTCAAAGTGTTCCATCAACAACTTCAGGACCACAGGATTCTAATCCAGACGGACAACCAGGTGGCTATGTTCTACGTGAACAAGCAGGGGTGAACGGGCTCTTGGGTCCTTTGCAAAGAGGCTCTCCATCTGTGGTCCTTTGCTATTGCTCATCAAATGCATCTCCAAGTAGTATATTTGCCTGGACACCAAAATGTCGTAGCAGACCGGTTGAGTCGAATCCTCCTTCCATACGAGTCTGTCCATCAGGAGACAATCTCCTACATCTTTCAGACCTCGGGAACTCCAGAGATAGACCTTTTTGCCACTCTGCAGAATGCCAAACTACCTCGGTTTTGCATCAGGACCCCGATGTCCAGTTGCCAGCAGGTCGATGCTTTCCACCTTCACTGGGGTCAGGATTTCCTGTATGCCTTTCCTTCCATACCCCTGATTCCCAAAACGCTTTTCAAGCTTCAAGCGGACAGAGGCCACATGATTCTCCTAGCCTCGCGCTGGCCACATCAACCGTGGTTTCCTCTTCTGCTACGTCTCTCAACCTTCTCTCACAGGAGGAGGGAATGCTGCTTCATCCCAACCCGCAATCTTTGCATCTCATGACTTGGCTGCTGAAAGCATAGTCTTGGGAGGTCTCAACCTTCCTCAGGAGGTTGAGGATATCCTACTAGCCTCCAGGAAACCATTTACCAGACGTTCCTATGACTTTGTGGCGTAGGTACTGTACTTGGTGTGCCCAAAGAGATCTTAACCCCTTCTCAGCTCTGGTGGAGGCTCTCCTTCAGTATATCCTCCATCTTTTGTCCTCTGGTCTCAAGATGAACTCAGTGAGGGTTCACCTCAGTGCAATTGCTGCCTCTCATCATCCCTTAGATGAGCAGCCCATTTCTTTACAACCGCTTATAATACGTTTCATTAGAGGGCTACTATTAACCAAGTCCCCACATCAAGCCATTACCAGTGGCATTTGGACCTTAATATCTTATTAGGCTAGCTCCTTAAGCCATCCTTTGAACATTTAGCCGCCACCTCGCTAAAGTTTCTCTCTTGGAAGGTCATCTTCCTTGTTGCGCTCATTTCAGCTAGATATATTCTCCAGGAACAAGCAGGAAGTCAGCCCTCACATATGGGTGTCGTAGGCACCGACGGAGCCCGCACAGAGCATTTCCCCAGCTTTCAAAGAAAGCCTTTGGGAATGCCACCACGCATGTGTGGTCCCCTTCCTGGCCAAAGGTGCCATCTTACTCAGTCTCCCTTTTTCCACGTAGCCCTTCGGACATGCATCTCGTTCCCGGAAAATGTTTTCTCTGGTCCAATCAGTTTTTGCTCTACCGGCCTTCGCCGGTCCTCTTCCCGCTTCCCGAGCATCTCTGCTTCAGTCCTGGTCTCGGGGTTTTTTTTTTTTTTTTTTACCGCGCTTAATGCCCTTTTTAACCACTGGCCATGTCAAGGGTCTTTGACTTCGTGGTGGTCCTTTTCGCCCCAATGGCCTCCGGTTTTAATAAATGCGATAGATGCTCTAAAAACATGTCGCTCACGGGCATCCATGACCGTTGTCTCAGGTGTCTAGGAGTCGACCATGATCCGAAGCTATGCTCCCTCTGTAAGAAGATGTCCTCCAAGGCCATCCAGAGTCCTAAGCAGAAACTGGGTGATCTCTTCCGTAAGGCAGCCCTGATATGCCCGGTAGCCTCCTGCTCGTGACCCCGGCATTGGTGTCGCAGGGCCCCACTTCTGAGTGGAAGGCCCGAATGCTGGTCTTGGAACACAGCGTGTCTGTGTTCCTCGCTGCCCAGCAGGCACTGATGCCTGGCCCCACCGGCACGCGTCTCGAGAACGCAGGGACCTCAACCTCGAGGACTCCCCGGGCTGCTGTAGTGATCCCCGAGAGCCAGAAGCCTCATGAGGATCCTTGGCGCAGGTCTCAATCTCCGTCCCATTCCTCGGGTGCGAGATCTTCACAGGCGAGTACCTCTGGCTCCGGGCAAGTTTTGGCCTCTGAGATCCAGTGTAGGTCACCGACCCGTCTCGAGCCGCCAAACCTTGGATCCTCGGACTACTCAGACTGGGAGTCTGACAGAGAGACTTCCCCTCCGACCCCTCCTTGCCATCCCAGAGGCGACGGTCACCTCCCGAGGATACCTCTTTCCTGGAGTTCATCTGGGACATGGCGCAGGCCCTGGCGCTTGCCACTGAGTCAGAGGAGGAGTCCATAAATCAGCCATGCGGGAAGCTAAAGAGTTCGAAGACTCACTCGTCAGTCCCCCCAGACAGAGAATCTCATACCCTCGATGCCCTCGTGCGCAAGGCTTATCAGGGCTCCATGTTGTCATGCCGCATCCAGGTTTACCAATTATACATGGGGATGTTCCTCTGTGATCTCGCTAGGGAGCTTGGAGGCTTCACGGCGGGCCTTGACAGAGACCATCTCCGCCGTTTTCATTGCCCTCTCGAAGTCCATTGGGGAATGCTCGAAGTACCTCTCGTGAGCAGCGTACGACGGCTTCAAGTCTTCCGCCCGGGTGGCAGAGGCTGCCATTGGAGTCCGCCGGCAGGCTTGGCTTCAATCCTTGGACCTGGAACAGTGGGTCCAGGAGAAGCTGCTTGGGGAGCAGCTGTTTGGCAAGTCCATGGAGGATAAGACTGTGGAGATTGAGACGGAGTACCTGACTCCTGGAAAACTTCCTCCCTCCCCAGGAAGAAGCAGCAGAGCAAGAAGTCTTTCTTCCATCAGAAGGGGCTCCCATACAGGGGATACCCGGCCTATCCGCTGGCTTCGACCCCTATTCAGGGCGGCCATGGCAAGTCCGCGGTCCACGGCCCTCGTAAGCCGAAGGGTCCCAACCCCCGGCCCTGGCTAAACCAGCCTCGGGGTTTTGATGCCATTGGCATAGCCTCTTGTCCTCCAGCAGGGTGGTTGTCTGTCGTGGGGCATCTAGTCCATTTCTCCCACAGGTGGGAGTCCATCTCCACCGATGCCTGGGTTCTCCAGGTCATTTGGGAGGCCTATCACCTCCATCTGGACCAGGCCCCTCCTCTGTACTTTCCCGGAGAGCCACTTCTGCTTCCCCAGCACCAGCCCCTCCTGAGTCAGGAGCTCGCAGGCCTCCTCGAGGACGGCACGGTAGAACCAGTTCTACCGTGCTCCCACATATAGGGGTTTTACTCCCGATACTTTGTCGTCCCGAAGTGGACAGGGGGCCTTCGGCCCATCCTCGACTTGTGGAACCTCAATAGGTTCCTGGTGTGGGAGAAGTTCACAGTGCTCTCCCTTGGAACGTTACTACCCTACCTCCAGCAGGGCAATTGGCTATGCTCCTTGGACTTAAAGGATGCTTACGCTCACATCCTCGTCCACCCCAAACACAGAAAGTACCTCTACTTCATGGTTCAGGGAAACCATTACCAGTACAGGGTGCTTCCCTTTGACCTCGCATCCACCCTGCAGGTCTTCACAAAGTGCCTGGCTGTGGTTGTGGCCCATCTACAGCTGCAGGGCACCTTTGTCTATCCATATCTAGATGACTGGCTCGTAACAGAGGGCACAGCCTCTGAAGCCAGGCAGGCCACGGACTGCACCATTTGCCTCCTGGAGCATCTGGGGTTCGTGATCAATTACCCAAAGTCCCACCTCACTCCAGTTCAGTCTAGAGTTTATCAGGGCTTGCCTAGACACCCTTAGGGCCATGGCTTTTCTTCTTCAGGACAGGGCGGACCACCTCGTGTTCCTGGCATCTGAGGTACGGTGCCATACTGGTCCAGACGATGCTTCACCTTCTTGGCCACATAGCCTCCACAGTCCATGTCATGCCCAATCCCCATCTCAACATGCGGGTGATGCAATGGTGCCTTCGAGCACAATGAGCGCAGTCGACCAGCCGCCTCCAATACCCAATCTTGGTCTCTCCCCGCACGGTGGAGTCTCTGGCTTGGTGGCAGGAGTTTCGGAACCTGCTTCGCGGCATGCCCTGCCAAACCCCGGAACATCAGGTGGTCCTGACCACGGACGCCTCCCTGGCTGACTGGGGAGCCCACTGCCAGGGTCAGCACACTCAAGGGACCTGGTCCCTCGAGGTGTCCTGGCAGCAGATCAACCTTCTGGAGCTCCGGGCCCTTTGCCTCACTCTTTTGGTTTTCAGGGACCGCTTGCAGCACCAAGTGGTGCTGGTCCAACCAGGTCAGAATGTTCTATGTGAACAAGCAGAGGGGTACCGGCTCCTACAGCTTCTGTTCAGAGGCGACAGCCCTGTGCTCCTTTGCAGTGAGCCAGGGAATGACCGTCCGGGCCATTTACCTCCTGGGTCAGGACAATGCATTGGTGGACCAGCTCAGCAGACTCTTCCATCCACACGAGTGGCGCCTGTGTTTCCGAACAGTGCAGCGACTCTTCCTGCATTGGGGGACTCCAGACCTGGACCTCTTTGCCAGCCTAGTGAACTCAGTTTCCTCAGTTCTGCGGTACCCTCCTGCACCCGGGCAGGGTGGCACCCGATGCCTTCCTTATCTCGTGGGGAACGGGCCTGCTGTATGCCTCCCCCCCCCATGCCCCTCATTGCCTGGACCCTTCTCAAGGTCCAGCGGGACAGGGCCTCAATGATTTTCATAGCCCCAAGGTGGCCCAGGCAGCCTTTGTTTTCCCTGCTGCTCCATCTCTCGACAGAGTCCCCGTCCCGCTTTGATTCTCACCAGAGCTACTGATGCCAGGAGCAGGGGAGGGTCTGCTTCTTCACCCCAATCTGAGGTCCCTGTCCCTCACAGCTTGGCGGCTGAGCGGGTCGCTCTAGCCTCCTACCATCTCCCCGTGGAGATCGAGGACATTCTTTTGGTTACACAAAGGGACTTGACCAGATGGGCTTACGCCTTCAAGTGGCGTCGGTTCTCGGTATGGTGCTTGGAGCTCCGAGCGGACCCATTTTCATGCCCTACCAGGTTTGGTCTTGCAGTTCCTGCTCTACCTCTTGCCATCTGGGCTGAAGTTTAACTTGGTCAGGGTTCACCTGAGTGCTGTCTCAGCAAATCACCACCCCATCTAGGGCAAACCTCTTTCAGGGCTACTGCTTGTCTCTCATTTCATGAGAGGCTTGCTTCTTTCCAAGCCCCCTACCCGACCTCATTGTGGTCCTCACGCAGCTGACCAATCTGCCCTTTGAGCCCATGGCTACCTGCCTGCTGCAGCATCTGTCGTGGAAGGTGGCCTTCCTGGTGGCTCTCACCTCTGCCCGGAGAGTCAGCGAACTCCAGGTGCTGATGGCCGAGGCACCATGCACAAGTTTTATATGAAAAGGGTAGTCCTGCAGACTCACTCCAAGTTCCTTCCTAAGGTTGTCTTGGATTTTCATCTCAATCAAGAAATAGTACTGCCCACTTTCTTCCCAAAGCCCCATGCCGACCAGGCGTCGGCGATTCTTCACACCTTGGCTTGTAAGAGGGTTCTCTCCTTCTACGTGCAGCAGACTCGGGGCCACCGCAGATCCAGGCAGCTCTTCGTCTCCTTCAATCCCAGCCGTCTGGGGCTGGCGGTCACCAAGCCTACCTTGTCCATCTGGATGGCGGACTGCATCGTCTTTGCCCTGGCCCAGGCTGGTTTTCCCCTGGACCGCCGAGTCATGGCTCAAAGTGTCCAAACGATCGCGACTTCACCAGTCTGTGCTCTGTGCCAGTATCAGACATCTGCCGTGCCGCCACCTGGTCCTCCACTCACACCTTCATGGTGCATTACTGCCTGGATAAGGAGTCCCATTGGGATGCTGCCTTTGCCCAGGCTGTACTCCGTAATCTGTTCGGGGTGTATGCAACTCCGACCCTTCTTGTTCCGGCTACCGGGAGCGTGGTCATTTATGGACCTGGGGTCCTTGGGCTGCCTTCAGCTTTCACTGGCAACTGCTCATGGCGCTGCCATGCTTTTTCCTACAGGTCCTTGGTAGCCTGTAGCTAGGGAGTCCTATATGTGAGGACTGACCTTGTTCCTGGAGAAAGCGTTGTTACTCACCTGTAACAGGTGTTCTCCAGGGACAGCAGGAATCAGTCCTCACAACCCTCCCTCCTCCCCTTGGGAGTTGCTGTTTATTTTTGCCATCTTCTTGAAGGAGTTATAGCTATGGTACCTGACTGAGTAAGATGGCACCTTTGGGCGAGAAGGGGACCACGCATGCATTGTGACATTCCCAAAGGCTTTCTTTGAAAGCTGGGGAAATGCTCCGCGTGGGCTTTGCCGGTGCCAACATCACCCATATATGAGGACTGATTCCTGCTGTCCCTGGAGAACATCTGTTACAGATGAGTAATTATGATTTAGTGAGCTCCAAGTCTTGGTGGCTGACCCACCTTATACACGCTTCCACCATGATAAGGTGGTCCTTAGGTTCTCCAGGAACAAGCAGGAAGTCAGTCCTCAAATGGGTGATGTCGTGTGCAGAGGCAACCCTCCATACTCTTGACTGCAAGTGTGCCCTGGCATTCTATCTTCAAAGGAAAGCTGAGCACCCTAAGAGTTCACTTATTCATCTCCTTTGATCCCTTCCACTTTGGGTTGTCAGTATCCAAACATACCCTTTTCAAATGGATAGCAGATTGCATCGTATTTGCTTATGCTAAAGCAGGACTATCCCTTGAAGGTGATGTCAGTGCCCATAATGTTCGTGCCATGGCTGTCTCCATGGCAAACCTACATTCTGTTGCCATTGATGAAATCTGCAAAGCAGCTTTCTGGTCTTCCGTGCATACCTTTGCTGCACATTACTGCCTGGACAAGGACTCCCGCTGGGATGCCATGTTTGGTCAGGCTTTACTCCAACACCTCTTCCAAACTTAGGTCAACTCCTACCCTCCGTCCCGGAATTTCGATGCCAAATGTCCATTAAAGATCCATGCCCTCTTGAGGTCTGCTCTGAGGCAAATCTACCGATTCTGGAGACCTTCCTCTGGCATCTGGGAGCTAGGGATTCCCATATGTGAAGACCACATTCCTGCTTGTTTCTGGAGATAGTGTAGTTACTCACCTGTAACAAGTGTGATCTCCGGGAACAGCAGGAATTTAGTCTTCACAACCCACCCTCCTCCCCTAGAAGTTGCAAGGTCTTTCTTTCTTTCTCTCTCTCTCTCTCTCTCAGCTACAAACTCAACTGAGGAGGGAAAGTCTCAAAGGCAGGAAGGCAGCAATGCAGATGCAGTGGGATGCTGCCAAAAGCTTTCCTATTGTACACCGGGGGCGTTCCTGTGCGGGTTTTGTTGGTATCGACATCACCCATATGTGAAGACTAAATTCCTGCTTTTCCTGGAGATCACCTGTTACAGGTAACTACACTTTATACGTGATTCAAGCTGTGTACCGAGGGGAGTTCCTGGCATCTCTGGATTTGGTCAAAGCGTATTTTCATATCCCATTCCAGGAGGATCAGCAAACGTATTTGTGTTTTGCCATGCTTGGCTCTCACTTTATTTGCTGCCTTCCCATTTGGACTGTCCACTGCCTCAAGGACTTTCTCCAAGGTCGTGGCGGTAGTGGCTGTGGCACTACAGCACCAAGGGATATGTGTGCACCCATATCTGGATGATTGGCTCGTCAGAATCTGTTCTCTTTCAGAGGCATCTTGGGTAGTGACCCGAGTGGCAGCCTTTATGGAAAGCCTCAACTGGATGATCAAATCGGGGAAAGCAGTTGAGTACTTCTCAGTCTCTGGAGTTCCTGAGAGTGGGCAGAGTCTTCTTGCCAGAGGAGAAAGTCAATAGATTGTTTAATTGCCTGACACTATTCTAATCACAGCAGGCTCCCAGCGTCCGAGATTATCTTCAGCTGCTCAGGTTGATGACGGCGGCGATAGAAATTGTGCTGTGGGTGGGTGTGCATTTGCAACCACTCCAGTGGTCCTAGTTGACTTGATGGTCTCAGAATTCTCTGGAGTTTGAGCTCAGGCTCCCACTCCCGATGATGATGAAGGGCAGCCTGCGATGGTGGTGGCAGCTCAGTCATCTGAGAAAGGGTATGCCCCTGGATAATTACTCTTGGATCCTTCTGATAACAGTCTCTTGAGCTTGGGAGCCCATTGCCAAGACCACACGACTCTGGCTGTTGGAACCGTAGGGAGGCAGTTTGATCCGTCATCCATCTCGAAGTGAGGGCCTTCAGGTTGATTCTTTTGCGTTTCTGGCTTCTGGTCAAAGGCCAAGCGGTTTGGGTATTTTCAGACAATGCCATTGCGATGGCATATGTCAATTGGCAAGGCTGCATGAGGAGGGCTGGTGTAGTCTTGGAGATGGCTCTCCTGTTTGCCTGGGTGGAGGAGAACCTCCTAGCATTGTCGGCTCAGCACATTGCCGGGGTGAACATTGTGGACGTGGACTTTCTCAGCCGGCACTCTCTGGATCCTGTAGAGTTTAGTTGAGTCAGGAGGCCTTTTAGTTTATTCTTCACCTCTGGGGTCGCCCAGAGATGGATCTGATGGAGACCCTCTCCAGTGCCAAAGTGTGCTGCTGCTTCAGTCATTGCACAGAGATGGGGTCCGAGGGTGTCGACTCTCTGGCTCAGTTCTTTGCCAAGTCAGTGCCTGCTATATGTGTTTCCTCCATGGCCCCTGGTAGGGCGTGTCCTTCAGCGAATAGAGCACCACCCGGGAAGGATTATTCTGATGGTGCCGGATTGGCCGAGAAGAGTATGGTTTGGAGTTCTGATGTGGCTGCTGTAAATGCCATCTCTGCACTTGCCTCCATCTCGGGGCCTCAAGCATCAGGGGCCGATCCTCCTGGAAGACCCAGTTTCCTTCTCATTTATGACTTAGCTCTTGAAAGCAGACAGCTAGTGTGGAAGGGCTCCTCTCCGGTGGTGGTTTCCACTCTGCTCGGAGTCCATAGGAAGTCTACTAACTTGGCATACGTGTGGGTTTTGTGCCTCTTTGAGCAGTGGTGCAGCGCATGGCAACTGGTCCAGGAGGTGGCCCAGGTGCCATCTCTTCTGGCCTTTCTGTGGGAAGTTCTGGAGAAGAGCCTTTCTTTTAGCTCCCTAAAGGTTCATGTAGTAGCCTTCGCCTGTTCCAGGGATCCAGTGACTGGTAAGTCACTAGCCTTACATCCAAATGTTTCGTGCTTTCTTGAGGAGGTTCTGCGTCCTTCCTTTTGGTCCTTTCTTGGGATCTGTGTCTGGTGCTCAGAGCCCTGGTGTCGGAGCCCTTTGAGTCATTGAAATGCTCTATTCTGAAGGATTTAACGCTCAAGATGATGATCTTGATCACACTTTGTTCCGCAAGGTGGATTTCCGAGCTGCAGGCTCTGTCTTGCCTATATCCTTATCTGTCTTTTTCAGAGGAGGCTGTTTCCATTTGGCCTGTGCCTGCCTTCTTGCCTAGGGTGATTTTTTCCTTTCATGTGAACCAGGTGGTTTGCCTGCCCCCCTCCTCTAAGAAGCAGTGTCGGGGGAAGGATAAGGATCTTCGGGGCAGTTTCACCATGACAGGCGTGAACCTCACTTCTAAGCTAGAGCATGGGGAGTATGATCTCAGTCTCTCAAATTACTGCTAAGGCTCGGTGTAATACTTTCATTCTGCCAAAGAAAGCCTCCTGCTGGAGTTCATAAGATGTAACATATATGGGTAGTTTGTCAAGATGTGCTTGGACATTCTTCTTTATCAAGCTGGTGGCACCCAACACAATGGGAAATATTTCTGTATCTTTCTGCCACATTCTTGGTCTCTGACTATATTTTCTGGTATTTCAGGATCTTCTACCTCTCCACGTGATTCACAGAGTAATCACTTGGAACTGACACCTCTATTATCAATGCCGTTCTGGTGGTTTTCTCCTTAACCACTGTATCCGACTTCCTCGCATCCAGCTTTTTATTGGTCTGGATGGGAGCATCCCAGGTGATCATAACCTCCTCATTCTCTGTAATTCTCGTAGGGTCATGATCCCAGTGCTTTTCGAGAACAATGATGTTGTAGTGTTTACAGTTTCCAATAGACGAGGCGCGCTACTTTTTTCTGTATAGAAATGTTCTGATATCAGAACTTCACAGCCAGCTATGAGGTGAGTCACTGTTTTTAGGTCTTTCTTACAGAATCGACATATGTCTGTATTACCAGTTTTTTCTATGCTCGTTGTAAACCATCTGTAAGCCACTGTCCTGGGCTGCAAATATTAACCTCTCAACCTTCGGTTTCAGTTCACCCCTCCTTAACCATTCATGTGTCCGTTCTAGATTGACAAAGGATTCCTGGAGTAACATACTGTATTTCCTATTGTATTTGTGCATCTTCCACTTGTCTTTCCTTGTTTGTTGATCTAATTCCTTGAAGAGTTTTTTCTTTTGTTTTGCAAATTCTGATACTGCCTTCCCTGTGCATGCTTGTGGATATTCACTCACTCCTTCTAGTTGCTGGAATGCTTGTCCAAGTTTGATGATGGAGACAGATTCTGGATGTTTACTCTCATAGTTCAGCACTTTCTGGATATTTGTGTCCGAGGATACAGTTAAGTAGGCTTGGAGGCCTATGATAGTAGCTCTGTATGTATAATCAATCTCTGAGTCTTCAGCTCTAGGGATGTACAGTCTTGGCATACTTTGATTCTTGTAAATTACTTCATGGGCATGGAGGAGCGTTTGTGTTCGCACATCCAGTTTTTCAAGAAAGTAGAAAAGGAGGAGTAGCCTTGTATGTCAAAAGCAGTATTAATAAATGTCAAATAGGCTCTGTATTACAACTAGAAAGTAATATATGTTCTAAATTGAGACTGTAGACAGTTATGAATATGAGACTTACAAAATGAATTTTTTAGCGGCAGCTACGTGGTCTCAGTTTCTCCGGGCTGAGGTCAGAGACTCTGACTCATTACCCTCACTTTCACATCAATGACCACTGAATAGTAGCGACCTTATTTTTTAGTATTCTTAAAATGGTAAGTTAGAAATGTCTCATTCAGTAGCGAAAAATAACAAAAAATAACAAAAAATGCTTAGCTTTGCTTAGCTTTGGCTTCAAATATCTTTCAATATTGAGCTGTATACTTCTTTCCCAACGCTATCAGGCGCTAAGCGTTTCGCCAATCCAGGGTTCTTCAGGGGAAGTTGCTAAGCTTTTTCAATATACACGCTGGCGTTCTATCCACATAAACATGCTGAACTGCTGAAATGCAGGAGGCATGGGGAAAAGAAGAAGCACTCTGGATTGTGTTGGAAAGAGGAGATGGCACTGTCATCCATACTAGTGTAGTCTACAGACCTCCGACTCAAATCAAAGAAATAGATAACGAATTTATTATAGATATTGCCAAGATAGCCATAAAGGGGGAAGTGATCATATTGGGTGACTTTAATGTACCTGATGTGGATTGGATTACTCCTCCTGCAAATCTGGAAAGAAGCAAAAAATTGTCGATGCTTTCCAAGATGCGTTGCTTAGACAAATGGTGATGGAACCAACCAGTGAAAGCTCAATGCTGGATTTAGTGCTCACCAACGGTGATAGCGTGTCGAATATCCGGGTAGGTGCCCCTCTGAGCAGCAGCGATCATCACACGGTATGGTTTGAGATAAAAGCCAAGGTGCAGCCCAATCATAGCAAGCTCAAAGTCATAGACTTCAAAAACACTGACTTCAGTAAAATGGCCAAGTACCTGAAGGAGGAATTGGCAGGGTGGGAGGGGATAAGGGAAGTGAAATTCCTGTTCGGTAATCCAGTTTAGTCCTCCAACATCGGGTAGTGCCCCTCCTCCTGCAGCCTGGAGACTGGACCAATCAAGTCTTTTGTAGTATATATGCAGACAGAGCTCCCAGAAGCCCCCAGTGTGTCCAGTCTCCTTGCAGCTTGCAGACTTCTGTGCCCTTTCTGGGCACACTAAGTGACACTTGAAGGAGCAACACTAGTTAGTTCTTTTGGGGTTTTATTTTGGGTCCTTTATTTACCATTTCTTTGCTAGGTAGCTGTATCTTTAAAAGAAAAAAAAAAAAAAAAAAGGAGGGGGACATCCTGGGGGAAGCCAGACCTGCATTGGGCTCCTGCCTTCCTGCCTGGGAATATCTGAAACCTGGGTTGAGCTCTCCCCAAGACTGTTCGGGGAAGAGCCATACCTGCTACAGCATTGCCTGTCACTTGGAGGAGTTGGCTGAGTTCCTTGCTGTTCCCTGAGCTGGTAGGAATTTTCCTTGCTTTATCTTTTCAGCCCTGTTGTTTTTTTGCATTGTCAGAGGCTCTGTCGGCTCCCCTGGCTTCCGAATTGCACTTTTTCCTGATTTTTTTCGCTTGCCCTGTATTAGAGGGTCGTTTTCTTTCTTTTCCATATTATTTGGTTACCTTTGTATTTTCGTGCCTTTTTTTATTGTGGGTGAAAAAGTGCGGCGGCCATTTTGGATTTCTAAAGTGTGCTTTTTAAGGGCACTTTTTAACACTGGTGCACGGGTTCCCCTGGCATTTTTGGGGTTTCTTTTGCTGGCGATTTTGCTCAGGGCATCCCTAGGATTCTGGGGAGTATTTTGTTTTCTGTAAAAAACAAAAAAACAAAAACGTTTTAAATTTAAAGCTGTACTGATTTGAATATGGTTAGTCCCTTTGCTGTGGGCTTCCCTGTTCCTGTTTCCTTCTTTCCCCCTGGAAGCAGGTTGCCTTAGCATGGCTGCCAAACCTCAATGTGTGATTTGTGGGTCCCGCAGAGGTACTATGACTGACTCTGGCATCTGTAAGAGCTGTGCTGCAGTTTCTTCAGAACTAGAATGTCTTCTCCCTCTGCTGTTTGCAGCTCTGTGGTAACTCGATTGATTTTTCTTGATTTTTCAGCGATTTTAGGCATTTCTCTCATGCCTGCAACCCTCCCACCTTCTTCTTTGACTTTTTAAGTTAATTCCTTAGCTTTTGGGGGTTTTAATTCACTCTTTTGGTGTTTTATTTTTGCTGGTGGCAATTTTGAATAGATAATGAGCATCGTTTTTTGGCGGGAAGCCAGATTACTTCTCTGCCGGCTTCTAAAAACTATATTGTTGTTTCAGTTTTTTCTTCTTTCCACAACACTTGCTAGATGTCAGTTGTGCAGAGGTTACTTTTTTCTCTGCCTCTGTATGAACATAATGGATAAAAAGTACAGAAGGCATGGATAGAGAACAGTATGCAATTCAGAGCCACAGTACAATGCTGAGTTACTGACGAAGGGTGCAGGGCTCATGGCTTCCATTCCCCACTGTGCCCAACAAAGAAGGCTGGCTGAGGCATTACCTATTATGGGGAATATTGTTAAATGCCTGTTCCGGCGGGACGCAGTTATTTCTTTTTAGTTCTCCCTGTGCCTTATTCAGGTTTACGCTGCATAGGCTGTCAGAAGAAACACAGGGACCTCAGGCATCAGCTCTGCTCTTCCCCCAACATCTTGCTTCCCCTGAGGAACTTGGGAACTCCGGAGCTTGGCTTTGGGGGAGCTCTCCATTGGCTTTACGCTGCACTGAGTCTTTACCACGAGAGTTTGAATACCTCCAGGAAGTTCAGGTATCATTTTCTGTAAGAAAACTGTTTTTGTTTTTTCTTCCTTGCCTCAGCTGCTCTGGGATGCTTTCAGCTGTATCCAGACCGGCTGCCCCTGAGTTTGGAAGTGCCTACTTTGACTTTTTAGTCCACAAACTGCAGCCGGGTTACTTTGTACGTCCTACTGATTATTGTACCTGTCTTATTCAATATACCATTTGGTTGAGGTTTTAAGTCAGTGTTTTGGATCCTGACTGTTTTGGGCTCGGCCTAATTAAGCATGCTCACTGTAATTTTCCTATGGCTGGATTGAGCTTCTACATCCCTCCCCAGAAACACCTTTCAGCCCCTACCCTGGAGGTCTGAATGGCTGCGGAGGGATCCCACTCTAATTTCCCTACTTTCAGTCACTGTAATTGCCTTACCCTGACCTTGAAAGTTTCTCTATGCCAGCACAGTGAATGACTGACAGTTCCCTTCTCAGTTCTGCGAATACCTGACAGTTTTTCGGTGCCAGCGGCTGTTTTGTTTTTCTCTTCAGTGTTTCTTTTTAGAGGAAACAGCTCTAAACAGCAGTTTCCACACACTTAATCATGCTGTGGAGGCACGTGCAGTTTCAAAATCCTTTTCTTAAACAGTCTTGGGTTTCCCTGAGCCTTCCTTGCTTTTTGTTTTAAATGCAAAAATAAATAAATAAATAAATAAATAAATAAATAAATGAAACCCCACACAAGAAGAGGAAAGGTGGTTTAAGTCTCTACAATGCTTTTTTTCTATGGCTGTATTATATGTGAAATGTAATCAGCCGAAGGGTACATTAATAGCTTGCTTGTGTTACACCTGCACGCTGCATCCCGGCGGCTTTCCCCATACCCACTGCGTTGCTAGCTGGGTCCCCCAGCACCTTATCTCCCCCCTCCTCAGAGCCCCTGATGCAGGATCTTCCACAGCCGCTGCAGACCACATTACACATTCCCATCCGGCCGTCTCATCAATGGTTTCTCCACTTCGCTCTTCCGTGGGGCCACTTCCAATTTCCGGCCATGCCGTTTGGTCTCGCCACGGCCCCCCGCACCTTCACAAACGTGATGGTAGTGGTCGCGGAGGCCTTGTGCACAGAGGGCATCCTGGTCCATCCGTATCTCGACGACTGGTGGATTCGGGCAAAGTCCAGTCGGGAGTGTGTGCACGTCACGAGCAGGGTGGTAGCTCTGCTGCGGTCCCTCGGCTGGGTGGTGAAAGAATGCAAGAGTTGTCTGTGCCCGACTCAGGATCTCGAGTATCTGGGAGTGAGCCTCGACACAGCACGGGGCTTGGTGTACCTGCCGGAGCGCCGCATTCGGTCTCTTGTCCGACTCTTCAGGGGGATGCCCGCTCCGTCTGCATGGTGATAGCTACAGTTCCTCGGTACGATGGCAGCAACCTTGGAGGTGGGGCCCTGGGCGCGCTTCCACATGCGCCCGGATGCAGAGTGCTCTGCTGCGCCGTTGCTCCAACCAATTCGACTCGTTGAACAGGAGATTGACTTGCCCAAGGGCGGTTCGCCGATCACTCCGGTGGTGGCTCTCCTCCGAGAACCTGGCGCAGGGGATTCCCTGGAGCCTCCACTTTGGGTTCCGTTCACAACGGATGCCAGCTTAACCGGCTGGGGGGCTCACTGCGAGACCCGCTTCGCTCAAGGGGAATGGTCTCCCCTGGAGACTTCTTGGTCGATCAACCTCCTCGAATTGCGGGCGGTGCGGCTAGCCCTCTTGGCCTCAAAGCCCTAGTTCTCGACCGGCCGGTGCGAGTCCTCTCGGACATTGCGACCACCGTAGCTTACATCAATCGCCAAGGGGGCACCGGCAGCATGGCCCTGGAATCAGAAGCGATGGCCTTGGTCAATTGGGTGCAGTCTCGTCTTCCGGCCATCTCGGCAGCGCCTATTGCAGGCGCAGACAATGTTCAGGCCGATTTTCTCTGCAGAGTGCGGGTGGACCCCGGAGAGTGGGAGCTAAACCCGCAAGTTTGCGCGCAAATAGTTCGTCGGGGGGGGGGGCCGCCCTTCATGGATCTCATGGCGACATTTCAATCGGCCGAGACAGGACGCTTCTTCAGCAGGCAAAGGGAGCGTATGTCCGAGGGGCTCGACGCTCTCATTCAGCCGTGGCCAACGTCCGGCCTTCTTTATGTCTTTCCTCCGTGGGTTCTGATTGGCCGGGTCGTTCAGCGCATCGAGGGCCATCGGGGTCGAGTGTTACTGGTGGACCCGGACTGGCCTGGGTGGCCCTGGTATGCCGATCTGGTCCGGCTGAGCGACGGCATTCCTTGGCTCCTATCCACGCTGCCGAATCTTCTTTTTCAGGGACCCTTGCGGATGCCCCAAGTGGGTCAATTCTCGCTTTCGGTTTGGCCATGGAGAGGGCTCGGCTGAAAAAGAAGGGTTACTCCCCCCGCGGTGATTTCTACCCTACTGCGGGCGGGGAAAACGTCCACTTCTCTTACTTACGTTCGGATTTGGGGGATCTTTGAAGACTGGTGCTCCCGGCGTGGAGTCCGGGCGGCGACGGTTTCCGTTTCCGTCGTTTTAAGTTTCTTCAGGTTGCTTTTGATAAGGGCCTTGCGGCTAGTTCTCTGAAAGTCCGGTTGGCGGCTATCTCTTGTTATCGAGGCAAAGTTTTAGGCCGTCTCTACGGTTCTTATCCGGACGTACGTCGTTTTCTTACGACTGTTCTTTCATTTGCGACCCTCTCGCAGGATTTTCGTTCCTCCGGGGGACTTGAATCTAGTGATGCGGGCCCTGGTTCGTGAACCTTTTGAACCCCTGAGTAGGGCGTTTCTGAAAGATTTTACGCTGCAGACGGTTTTTCTTGTAGCCATCTGTTCGGCACGGCGTATTTCAGATCTACATGCGTTGTCCTGCCGAGAACCTTTTTTGTCTTTTTCCCCGGTCCCTTCCTTTTTGCCGAAGGTGGTTTCCCCTATTCATGTGAATCAGGCAGTGTTTCTTCCAGTTCTTTCTTCCCACTCTGTCGGGTCGGCGGTCAAAAGTCTTCACCGTCTCGATGTGGGTCGTGCACTTCGTCGTTCTTTGAAGGCTACCGAATCTTCTCTGAAGACTGACCGGTTATTCGTGCTCTTCGGTGGTGCACATAAAGGGGAAGCGGCGGCTAAGGCCTCCGTTGCAAGATGGCTCAAGGAAGTGTTCGCGTCTGCGTATCTGTTGCAGCAGCGGTCTGTTCCGGAGGGGCTACTGGATCATTCCACTAGGGCTCGGGCTACCGCTTGGGCGGAGTATAGCCTAGTTCCGCCAGCAGATATCTGTAAGGCGGCCACCTGGTCGTCTCTGCATGCTTTCAGTACACACTATCGTTTAGATGTGTCAGCGGCTCGGGATTCCTCTTTTGTTCGGCGGTTCTGCGCGCCGGATGGCAAGGTCCCGCCCGGTCTTAACTGCTCTGTTACATCCCGATGTTGGAGGACTAAACTGGATTACCGAACAGGAAATGGAAATTACACTAACCTGGTAATTGTAGTTCCTGGAGGGTCCAGTTTAGTCCTCCTTCCCTCCCGACTCTCTGTTATAAAAATGCGGCGCGCTTTCCGAACGGTGGATCATAAGACGGTTCCTCTTGCCGTTCGAACCTTTTTTGCAGCCGCGTTTTTGGCTATGGCTCTTCCTTTCTCAGGTGTTCAGTCAGCTCCTGAGTTTTCTGATACGGAGCTGTATTTTGATTTCTGGGGCGTTGGTTCCAGTGCAATACAGTGTTCTGACTTCCTCGTTTGGAGAGAAAGTTGGATATTTTTGTGGGGGGGAAACAAATTGTTCTTTAATTATGTCATTTTCATTATGTCATTTTGTATATTAATCTAATGTGTTGCTTCGTTAAGTATGCTTTGTTACTAGTACACTGGGGGCTTCTGGGAGCTCCGTCTGCATATATACTACAAAAGACTTGATTGGTCCAGTCTCCAGGCTGCAGGAGGAGGGGCACTACCCGATGTTGGAGGACTAAACTGGACCCTCCAGGAACTACAATTACCAGGTTAGTGTAATTTCCATTTGCAATGGGCTAAACTAAAAGGGGCAACAGATAAATATGTAAGGAAAGTAAATAAAAACAAGAGGAGAAGGAAACCTATTTGGTTCTCCAAAAAAGTGGCTGCTCAAATAAAGGCAAAAAACCACAGCTTTCACAAAATTCAAAAGCTTGCAAACAGAGGAACACAGAAAGGAATACAGGATCAAACTAAAAGAGACAAAAAGAGAAATAAGGAAAGCAAAATCAAAGGCGGACGAAAAGATGGCTAAAGATGTGAAGTGTGGCGACAAAACTTTCTTCAGATATATTCGGGAGAGGAAGAAAATCAGAGGTGGAATTGCAGGACGCAGAAGTGTTGGGAACGGACTCGTGGAAAGTGACATTGAAAAAGCGAAATTGCTAAACAAATACTTCTGCTCTGTTTTTACTAAAGAAAATCCTGGAGAAGGACCACCTGTGACTCCCAAATATAAAAATGGAAATGAAGTAGATACCACACCATTCACATAAGATGATGTTGTTAGAACAACTTGTAGAACTGAAAGTGGACAAGGCCATGGGACCAGATGGGGGATACATCCCAGGATACTGAAAGAGCTCAGAGAGGTTCTTACAGGGCCATTAAATGATGTTTTCAACAGATCCTTGGAAACAGGTGAAGTTCCTCAGGACTGGAGAAGGGCTGATGTGGTGCCTCTTCACAAAAGTGGTGACAGGGAAGAAGTGACAAACTACAGGTCGGTGAGCCTTACTTCGGTGGCGGGAAAAGTAATGGAGACACTCCTGAAAGAGCGAATAGTGGAGTTTCTCAAAACCAACAGGGTTGCATGATCCGAGGCAACATGGTTTTACCAAAGGACGATCTTGCCAAACACATCTGATTGAGTTCTTTGACTGGGTGACCAGAGAACTAGATCAGGGGCATGCGATGGATGCCATCTACCTGGATTTCAGCAAAGTCTTTGATATTGTTCCTCATAGGAGGCTTGTCAATAAACTCAGTAGCTTGGGGATGGGTCCCAAGATAGTGAACTGGATCAGAAATTGGTTGACTGACAGACGACAGAAGGTGATGGTAAAGGGAGCTCACTCGGATGAAAGGAGGGTGATTATAGCGGGGTGCCCCAGGGTTTGGTCCTGGGCCCAGCACTGTTCAATGTATTTGTGAGTGATATTGCTGAAAGACTGAATGGAAAAGTCTGTCTTTTTGCAGATGACACGAAAATTTGCAACAGAGTGGACTCCCTTGAGGGAGTGGATAAAATGAGGAAAGATCTACAAAAGCTGGAAGAATGGTCTAATGCTTGGCAGTTAAGATTTAATGCGAAGAAGTGCAGTGTCATGCACTTGGGAAGCAGAAATCCAAGGGAAATGTACACGATAGGGGGCGAGAGGTTGGTGTGCACGGACCAGGAGAAGGACCTTGGTGTGATTATTTCTGAGTATCTCAGGGTGGCGAAACAGTGCGACAAGGCAGTGGCAAAAGCCAGGAGGATGTTGGGCTGCATACAAAGAGAAATTACCTGCAGAAAGGAAGAGGTACTAATGCCACTGTATAAGTCACTGGTGAGGCCTCACTTGGAATACTGTGTTCAGTTTTGGAGACCATATCTCACAAAGGATGTAAAAAGACTGGAAATTGTTCAGAGGAAGGCGACCAAAATGATTTGGAGCCTGCGTCAGAAGCCTTATGAGAAGAGACTTGAAGACTAAATATGTACACTCTGGAGGAGAGGAGGGATAGGGGAGATATGATTCAGACCTTTAAATACTTAGAGAATTAATGAACAAACAAACCTCTTCCGAAGACTGGGAAGCTGTAAAACTAGAGGGCATAACATGAAGGCTGTAAGGGGGTAAATTGAAAGGCGATGTCGGGAAATACTTTTTCACTGAAAGGGTGATGGTTGCTTGGAATGCCCTCCCGATGGAAGTGGTGGGGGCAAATACAGTGACAGAATTCAAAATGGCATGGGACAGACACAGTGGATCCTTTTACAGCAACAGAATAAAATCAAAATAAACTTAACTATCTAATTTCTCAACAGAGGTGTCCTACACAGAGCGGTGGGTTCACCCCTAAACAAAGACATGGGGAGGGGTGACCTGCACGGAGCGGCAGGTGCACCTACTCTTGCCATCTTACTGGGCAGACTAGATGGACCATACTGGTCTTTATCTGCCGTCATTTACTATGTTAATATGTTTAAGAGGCCAGTCCACAACTCCATAGCTGTATGAAAGTACAGGAACCACTAGTTAATTGATGGTTTGTATCTTATTCAGTGATGTTAAATCACTTTTCAATAATGATTTTAATCTCCTATAGTATTCTTTGGATTGCCCGGGGGGGAAGTTTCTCCAGTTCTTAGAGGTTATGAATGCTTCTCGTAAGTCCAACCATCTTTGTGCTGTGTCCTAGCCGGCACATGGGTGATATGGTGGCTAAATCTACATTGGGATGCTGGATTAAGGAGGCCATTGCTTTGGAGTATCTGTTGTGGAACTGGCCAGTTCTGGAGGGTTGTGTGCCCATTCAGGCATCCTTTTGGGCAGAGCAGAGCTCGGTAGCTCCTGCAGACATTTGTTAGGCAACAACATGGGTATCACTTTCCACTTTTGTCAGGCATTACTGCTTCAATGTCCATGCTCTGGCGTACATGGCCTTTGGCTCAAGGGTTTTGCGAGCTATTCTGTCTTCTTCCTGACAAGTAGAGACATAACTTTGGTACATCCTACTTGTCTGGAACAGAATGAAATGGAAGGTGACATTTTACTTACCAGATAATACTCTTTCCTTGAGTCCTGCTAGACCATCCTAGGACCCACCGCTGTAACTGTGTGTGTTCTGTATCTCCAGGAACAAGCACTACCTATGGGGTCACAGGTTGACATCGATGGCTCGGCCTCGACCGATCACCTGTTACAATGTTCTGGGGTACCGGCAGTTCCTACCGGTACCGACATCCAGACATTGGTGGCATCAATGGATCAGAATATTCTGACCATGCAGCGTGCCATCACGGCATTCATTCAAGCTGCAACGCCTACGGTACCGCAACAAACCCCGTTGTCGGTACCCGTACCGATTCCGGTACAGGATCCGATTCCGGTTCCGATACCAGTACCGCTTGCATCGACATCAGCATCAACGACAGCGGTACGCTATCCATTGATGCCTATCAGTACCGGCCTGGTACCGATTACTCCCGATGTCGATACCTCCCGGTACGCATATCGGGCTCTACGAGAGCATCCAGATAGTTGATACTTCGATTCTTCTGAAGACTCTGACTCTTCAGAAGCCTCAATTGAAGCATCGGGGATCCTTCCTCAGGAACCCTCTTCTCCAAAAAGGAGAATGTCTCCTCCTGAAGACTTATCTTTTCAGGATTTTATTAGGGATGTGGCCAAAGTCCTGTCCATCTCAGTGAACTCTGAGACTGAACCTAGAGCCAAAAAATTAGATATCCTACAATATCCTAAGGCTCCTAAAGAGGCAGCCACCTTACCAATACATGAGATTCTTTATGAACACATGTTGGGTATATGGGAGACTCCTCTTTCCACCTCCCCTCATTCCAGAAGGCTGGACACCATGTATCGTGTTCCTCCTTGTCCTGGATTTCATAAGACTCAGCTTCCTCACCACTCCATTGTGGTAGAGTCTGCAATAAAAAAGTTCAAGAGTACAAAAAGGCACTCTTCTGCTCCTCCAGGAAGAGAATGCAGAACCCTAGATGCCTTTGGCAGGAAAATCTTCCACGCCAGTATGCTTGTAGCCAGAATCAACTCCTATAGTCTCTATATGGGGATGTTTCTAAAAGAAGTTACAGATCATCTGCAAACCTTATCTCCTTTTATGTCAGAAGATAAGAGAGAAGAATATATCACCTGGCTTAAACATACGCAGGATGTATCCAAGTTTTCCAACCGTGCAGCCTTTGACTCTTTTGAGGGGGTCAGTAGAGCCTCGGCTATTGCCATAGGTGCACGCAGAGTTGCTTGGTTGCAAGCCTCTGATTTGGAATCCTGGGTACAGGATGGTCTAGGTAACCTTCCCTGTACAGGCGAAAACCTGTTTGGCAAAGATTGGCAAGCAAAGGCCAACCAGATGAATGCTGAAAATTCTGCTTTAGATAGACTTTCAAAGTCTACTACTGCTCCTTTCAAAAAGAGGTTGTTCAAAAAGGGATCTTTCCCTAAGAAAGGGAAATTTTCTTCTTATGGTCAGGCCTCTTCTCAAGGTCGTTGTGCTACAAAGAGGCAGCAACAACCAAAACAGGCAAAAACCCAGGCTGCGAGGACTGCTGCGGCCCAACAGCCTCAGCCTCCTCAGGGCCTTTGACTTTCCACTAGAGAACTTAGCCTTTCGGGTTCTAGAACATCCAGAGCCCCCTCACCATCCCAGGAAGGTTAGCTCACTTTGCTCCCAGATGGGAACAAATCACAGCAGAGCAGTGGACCCTCTCCATCATAAGGGAAGGGTACAAACTTTATTTCTTAAACCTTCCTCCTCACACCATGGTGAAACAGTTCAATTCTCCAACATCTCTCCTCAACCTTCTAGGTCAAGAGATTGCTACCCTTCTTGCCCAAGGGGCAATAGAAGTAGTACCCCTTCTTCAACAGAGCTCAGGGTTCTACTCCCCCTATTTTCTCATCCCAAAGAAAACAGGGGGCTACAGACCCATAGTAGATCTCAGAGAATTGAACAAGTTTCTATGCAAGGAGAAATTCAAGATGACTTCTCAAGGAACTCTCCTTCCATACCTCCAGAGTCAGGACTGGCTTTGTTCTCTAGATCTCAAGGATGCGTACACCCATGTTCTCATCCATCCTACACACAGGAAATTCCTTCGCTTCCTGTACCAAGGAAAGCACTACCAATACAAAGTGCTTCCTTTCGGTCTGGCCTCTGCTCCAAGAGTGTTCACAAAATGCATGGCAGTAGTAGCTGCATTCCTACGCACTCTAGGAATATTCGTATTCCCATATCTGGACGATTGGCTCATCCGAGCTCCATCCCAGTCAGAGGCCCAGACCTCCCTAGCCTGCACAAAGCGTGTTCTTCAGTATCTGGGACTGGTAATCAACATTCCAAAATCCCATCTTACTCCTACTCAGTCTCTAGAGTTCATAGGGGCCTTACTGGATACCACAACTGCAAGGGCCTATCTTCCCCAGGCCCGTTGCCTACGCTTGGTGCAGTTGGCCTCCCAGATTCAGTTAAAATCCCATTTAACTGCTCGAGAGATGTTGCAACTCTTAGGCCACATGGCATCCACGGTGCATGTGGTTCCCTATGCTCGCCTTCACATGAGAGCAGCTCAGTGGACCCTATCCACCCAATGGACCCAGGCATCAGGTTGCCTGTCAGACAAAATAGCAACCTCCACTCACCTATTTTGGTCCCTCCACTGGTGGAAGTCCACTCAGAATCTGTTGCTGGGGTCCCCCTTTCAACAGGTGCTACCCCAAGCAACCCTTACAACAGATGCCTCGTCAAAGGGTTGGGGGGCTCATCTATAAGATCTCTCCACCCAGGGCATCTGGTCTCCACAGGAGAAATCTCTTCATATCAACCTCTTAGAGCTCAGAGCAATCTTTCTGGCTCTCAGAGTCTTCCACACCCTGCTCAGCTACAAGACAGTCCTCATCCACACAGACAATCAGGTAGACCTTCAAGATTAACACCTTTCTCAGCAAGTGAAGGATATCCTTCATGCTTCCAGAAAGCCTTCCACCAGACGTTCATATGCTTTTAAATGGAAAAGGTTTTCCATTTGGTGTGCAGAGAAGGGTCTCAACCCTCTTGCAATACCTTTGAGTTCTCTACTAGACTATTTACTGCATTTATCACATGCATGCCTTAAAACATATTCAATCAGAGTCCATTTGAGTGCTATTGCAGCATCCCTTAAGTCTCTCAATGGACAACCTATTTCCTCTCATCCTCTTACAGCAAGGTTCATGAGAGGCCTTCTTTTGACTAAACCTCCCATAAGACCACCTCCAGTGGCATGGGACTTGAATCTGGTTCTTGGCCAGCTTATGAAGCCACCCTTTGAACCCTTAGCCACTACCTCTTTGAAATTCCTTTCCTGGAAGGTTATTTTTCTCATTGCAGTCACCTCAGCTCGCCTTATCATTGAGTAGCAAGCTTTAGTGGCTAATCCTCCTTATACAAGGTTCCATCATGACAAGATAGTCCTCAGAACTAATCCACACTTTATGCCTAAAGTGGTCTCACCTTTTCATCTGACCCAGGAGGTGTATTTACCTGTCTTTTTTCCAGGACCTCATGCGTCAAGTGCAGAGAGGAATCTTCATACCCTGGATTGTTAAAGAGCACTTGCTTTCTACTTACAAAGGACACAGCAACATAGAAAGTCCTCTCAACTTTTTGTTGCTTTTGATCCTTCTCATTTAGGACTTCCAGTCTCCAAGAGAACTCTGTCTAATTGGATTGCTCAGTGTATTTCCTTTGCCTACCAGAGCAAGAATCTTTTTCTGGAGGGCCATGTCACAGCTCACAATGTGAGGGCCATGGCAGCCTCTATGGCTCATCTTAACTCTGTGTCCATCGACAAAATCTGTCGAGCAGCCACCTGGGCATCGGTTCATACCTTCAGAGCCCATTACTGCTTGGACAAGGACTCCCACCGGGATGCCTTGTTTGGTCAGGCTGTTCTCAAACACCTGTTCCATACCTAATCAACTCCTACCCTCCATCCCTGTCTGGATGCCTGAGATTCATGAGTGCAGGTGGAGCCCTTCCCAGGGACTCACAATCTGGGTGATCTCCCAGGCATCTCTAGCTGTGGAGTCCCCATATGTGAAGACTCATTCCTGCTTGTTCCTGGAGATAGCACAGTTACTTAACCTGTAACAGGTGATCTCTGGGAACAGCAGGAATAAGTCTTCACAAGCCACCCACCTCCCCTAGGAGTTGTATCTCTCTATCTATCTTTCCTTTCCTCTCTCTCTCTCTCTTTGTCTCAGCTTTAAACTCAAACTGGAGAGAGGCAGTTAGGAAAGGCGGGAAGGCAGCGCGCAGGTGCTGTGGGATGCTCCCAAAAGCTTTCTTTCAGGACGCTGGGGAGCGTTCCCGCGCAGGCTCCGTCGGTACCGACGATACCCATATGTGAAAACTTATTCCTGCTGTTCCCAGAGATCACCTGTTACAGGTAAGTAACTGTGCTTTATCTACATAGTTATATTGTATCTCCAGGAACAAGCAGGAATGAGTCTTCACGTATGGGTACGTCGGTACCGACGGAGCCTGCACGGGAACGCTCCCCAGCGTCCAATCAGAAAGCTTTTGGGAGCATCCCTCAGCGCCTGCGTGCTGCCTTCCCGCCTTTCCAACTGTCTCTCCTCAGTTTTCGTTTTTCCGCGGAGCCGGCAGGACATCCTCCTGTCACCGCAGAAACATTTTTCTTTAATTTTTTCAATTCTTGTTTTCTTGTGGTCGCGGCTGTTTTCCCACCGCCACCGGTACCACCGGTGGGGTTTTTTCTTTTCTTTTTCTCAAACTGAGGGAGAGTTCCCTCAGTTTTTGTCTTTAAACTTTTGGGCCTATAGGTCCTCTCCATCATGGAGCCGCCTTCTCCTAAGAAGTGCCTTCACTGTGGAAATACAGTTTTCCTTTTAGACTCCAATAACTGGTGTCTAACCTGTTTGGGCCCTGACCCCTTTTCCCCTGAACCGTCAGGCTACAATGCTGTGAGAAGACATTCTCTATTTCGAGTTTCCCTCGATACCGTTTTCCATCCCTGTGTCAGGGCACCGGCCATTTCTTCTCTACAGGACCAGGTAACCCACAAACAGTCTGTTAAGACTAGCCAATCCTTGAGTGGTATGTCTCATGCTAAGCATGCTGACGGACCCGGCCTTACCCTCAAGAACCCATTGGCATTAAAACCCCGGCGGGAGTCTTCGGGCTCCAAAGCGTTTCAGGTTGTTCCTGGTGCTCACCCCTCACAGAACATACCTGAGCCATGCACGGGGGTGGCATCCGCTTCGAGCGGTACCGATAACCCGGCATCGGCACTGGTGTTGAGCGATTCACTGCTCACCAGGAATCGTCATCTGGTGTACTCGGTGCCTTCGGGACCGATCGATACCCAGGTTGACTTTCAAGGATCGGCAGCTCCGTCGATACGATCCCTGATGCCGGTACCATCTAGACATGCATCGATAGATTCACTTCCTTCGATGCCAAGTCTAGAATCGATATCTAGTCTGGAAGACTGGGTACCGACGCGTCTCGGAACCGACAAGCACCAATTCCGGATGCGCGGTACCGAGGATATTCACCGAGACTTTCGAGTTTCCTCGGTACCGTTTGAGCAACCTCCGCTGACTGCTTCGGCAATTCCGGCACAGCTACCGGTATCGGTATCAATGTCGGTACCGGCAGTATCATCGGGACCAGCTCCTTCCATGCTTTTTTCACCTGGATCGCTCCTTTCTATACCTAGTTTGGAGTCGATACCTGGCATGGATGATGCACTACTGACTGTCTCAACTCATAACTGCCAGTTCCAGTGTCCATCCATTACGAATCCTGTTCTGCACCGGACAGGTACATCCTCCGGTGCCCAGGCTGCCTTTTCAGGTTTAACCTGTCCAGGAATGGTTCCCATCGGAGATCCTTCTTTTCAGAAATTTCTCCTTGATATGGCAATCTTCCTTAATATTCCTATCCCTGGCTATGAGTTTTCTCAGGATTTTTCTGCAGAAAAGGAAAATATAATGCTTCCTTTACATCACTCTCTGCAGAATCTTCTTCTGAGGGCATGGGAAAAACCTTTAAGGGTTTCTTCACCTCCTCCAGCAACTGATCTTCTGTATCAGGTGCCCCCCTCTCCAGGATTTCAAAAGCCTCAACTTCCCCATCATTCCATTGTAGTGGAATCAGCAATGAGGAAGGTAAAAAGCAAGAAAAAACATTCTTCTTTCCCGCCAGGGCGTGCATCTAGAACACTAGATGCCTTTGGACGTCAAACCTTCCAAACATATATGCTGGCAACAAGAATTCTCTCATATATTTTCTATATGAGTCTATCCCTTCAGGAGCTCACAAAGAAATTATCTCTTTTGACTCCTTTTCTATCAGAGCCCAAGGCTGCAGACTATTCCTTACTTCTTAGTCATAGCCAAAATATCTCTTGGTTTCTTTCTCGTGCTTCCCTAGACTCTTTTGAGTCTGTTAGCAGAACTTCTGCTATAGCCATAGGAGCATGTCGTAAAGCCTGGCTCCAAGCCTCAGACTTGAGTAGATGGGCACAACAAAGACTGAGTAATACTCCTTGTACTGGAGACAATCTCTTCAATAAGGAGTCCTTACGTGAGGTTGCTCATTGCTCCACTGACTTTCCTGTTTCTGAGGGCCATCCTAAGCCCTCTTCTTCCTCAGCAGGTAGGAAATGCCCTACCAAACCTCCTTTCCCTAAAAGAAAGAGGTTTTCCTCTTCTCCTGCCCATCATTCGGTTGTTCCCAAGCAGGGGAAGTCTCGCCCTGGTCTGAAGAATTCAAACTCTAGCCAGGCTGAATAAACACAGTAACCATAGATTTCTGATTTATCTTTTTATAACTACACTTAATTCCTTTTCAGCAGAAGTTTTTCACTGTTTTTCCAGTCAAAACTCTGCTCAGGGTTTCCTATTCTCAGGAAATCCATTTACTCTTCACTATGCTGAACTGTCAGTCTATTCATGTCTATAAGTTACAGAGTTTTCCACCTCTTCCTGACTAGAAGAGAGGTTTAGCAACTATCACATGATAGTTTCTCTGTACCAGCATGAATTTTTTCCTTCCAGGGACTTACCATGTGGTAAGTCCTTCTTCAGCTTCTATCTCTACCCTCTTCTCCAGGGTTTCCCCTGTAAGAGTGGTACCATACCATTGAAAGACTTTTCTTGTCTTTCTTTTCACTGTAGAGTTTCTTCTCCTGAGTAAACTCCCTTCTTTATCTAGGCAGCTCTGCAGACAGAGACAGCTTGCTCTCTTTGTTCAGTCTGTTCTCTCTGTTTGACACAGACCGACTCTCTCTGTTGTCCTATTCAGTAGCTGCCCATGCAGGAGTCCATTGCTTGACTACTGGTACTTTTCCACAAGTCCCAGTCTTGTCTTCCACCACTCCTGTCTGGCCTTAGTAGTGATTCCAGGAAAGTTTTCTACATCTTTCTTGGATAATCTTTTTCACTACAGGCTTCTTACACTATCTTCTACCCTTGCCATCTCCAATCTCTGGATTTGGCAACGTAGTGGACGTGGCTGTCAGTTTTCTCCATCAGCCACTTCTACATCTCAGTTTTCCTGCATAATGCTCTCTGCAATCCTACTGAGAAGCTTTCCACTATGGGCCCTTGCTAGAGAGCATAGAGTTTTCTCTAATGGCTATCCTTCATGGTTGAAAAATGCTTCCTCAGTCATCCCCTATGACTGTGAGGGTTCTTCATACCCTACTATCTTCTTTAAAAAAAAAAAAAAAAGAGGGGAAAGGACATAAGCCTTCTCCACGTGAAAGTCTAAGAGTTATCCCATTCCTTAGGGAATATACTCTTTTTTTTCTTGCAGCTTGTCCTCATGGTATCCTAACACTTCAAGGACATCACATATTAATCTGAAAAACGCATGATACCTCCTTTGTCCCTCACGTAGGTCAACCTGGTATCTCATCCTATGCGTTTCTGTCCTTTTACCATGCTGGAGTTCCACAGGACTCCGGACTTGCTGTTTACAGACTGATATTATCCTCTGTTTTTTCACGTAACCATCCTGGTAATTCACTGGATAGCATTCCTTTACCATCATCTCTGGGGGAATAGATTCTCTATATATCTTCTCAAGTAGGTTTCACCTCCTTGTTCTTAGATGAATCTTTTCCCTTCACATCTCCATGTGAATGTCCTGATATGCATAGCTCTGTCTGCTTACTGCAGGCATCTATCTTTAGACCTATATATTCAGGTATATATCTCTCTCTCTATATATATATATACCTATATACATCTCTGTAGATGTATCTGTCTGTCAGCTAAGTGTGCATATGCTATGCCCTTTAGATCTTATTATATATATATATATATATATATATATATATATATATATATATATATATATATATATATATACACCCATATATATATATATATATATATATACACACATATCTCTACATATATGTGTGTATCTGTCCAGATACTTATTATAGGTAGATATGTATTTCCATACTTATCTCCTGACTGTCTATGCTCATAAAGGTTTTTACCTTCCTGTATGTTTCTGACAGTGGGCTTGCACAGCTTCATACTGTTCCACAGTATGTTTCGGATATTTTGCACACAACCACTGCTGTGGAACTGACAGCCCTACCGTATCCTAGGTTTATGTATCCCTGAAGCTCCATGCCCCAATGTATTCCTACCTCTCACCAGTTAGGAAAGACATGGTGGATCTTCAGTGGATTTCAGATTCAATTCCTCAAACATCTGTCCTTTCTTGGGAGTATGGGGTTCTTCTCATACCCTTTCCTCCCTCAAGGACTAGGTCTGTTTGTCCAGATCGGTCAGTCTTCCTCTTTTGCTCCTACCTCTGAATACTTCTGTAGCCAAAAGAGTTTTCAGCTTTCCATGAAGCTTCCCACTGAAGACCTGATGTGTTTGTGTTACCCTAATTGAATCCTGGGGTCACCTCTCACTTCCAGATGTTGACCTCCACCTTCACTCCTGTGAGGTCACCTTGAACATTATTCTACTGGATCCCCAGTAGACTCCATCAGCCTCTCTACTTCCTGCAATCCAGTAGGTGAGCGTCATATGGTGATTGTTCATTTCACTATTATGGTGATTGTTCATCTCAATATATCTTTTGATAATGATCATACATACATGGACTCCTTGAGGGTAGTCCTCTCTTAGGTTAGCTGGTTTTTTTTGCTGCTCTTCTCTATGCAACTCCTGCCCTCCATCCTCAGGATGCCTGGCCATATGAGATGTAGCATGTTTTCAATCTTCAACATGTTGTGGCTCCAGGCATCTTAGCTTGGGAGTCCCCATATGTGAAGACTCATTCCTGCTTGTTCCTGGAGATAGCACAGTTACTTACCTGTAACAGGTGATCTCTGGGAACAGCAGGAATAAGTCTTCACAACCCGCCCACCTCCCCTAGGAGTTGTATTTTTATATCTATCTTTCCTTTCCTCTTTCTCTCTCTTTGTCTCAGCTATGAAACTCAACTGAGGAGAGACAGTTGCAAAGGCGGGAAGGCAGCACGCAGGCGCTGAGGGATGCTCCCAAAAGCTTTCTGATTGGACGCTGGGGAGCGTTCCCACGCAGGCTCCGTCGGTACCGACGTACCCATATGTGAAGACTTATTCCTGCTGTTCCCAGAGATCACCTGTTACAGGTAAGTAACTGTGCTATCTCCAGGAACAAGCAGGAATGAGTCTTCACATATGGGTACGTTGGTACCGATGGAGTCTGCGCGGGAACGCTCCCCAGCGTCCAATCAGAAAGCTTTTGGGAGCATCCCAACACGCCTGCGTGCTGCGTTCCCGCCTTTCCCAACTGCCTCTCCTCAGTTTTCGTTTTTCCACGGAGCCGGCAGGACGTCCTGCTGTCACTGCAGAAAATTCTTCTTTTATTTTTTGGTTTTCTTGTGGTCGCTTCTGCCTTCCCCGACGCCACCGGTAACGCTGGTGTTTCTTTTCTTTTTTTCTTGTAAATTTTCCTTTTTAAGGAATACTTTTTTCCATGTTAGTGCCTGACGGTTTTTTCGGCCTGCTAAGCCTACTCACTTTCCTTCATGGAAGCGCCAGCCACTATCCCTAAGAAATGTTCAAACTGTGGCAGTACAAAATTGATTTTAGACACTCATAATTGGTGTCTACCCTGCTTGTATCCTGACCACTATCCGCTGGAGTGTCCCTCCTGCAACAGTATAGTCGGAAGAAGTCTTCAGCATCGAGTTCACCTCGATACGCGGTCCCCATTCAACTTCAGGGCACCGACCACCGTTTCTTCTTCGCAGGATCAGGTAACCCAAAAACAGTCTGTTAAGACTAGCCAGTCCTCGAGTGGTAGATCTTATGCACAGTATAGAGATGCCTCTGGCCTTACCCTCGAGGACACACTGGCTTTAAAACCCCGGTGGGAGTCTTCGGCCTCCAAATCCTTAATGGGGTTTCAGGTTGTTCCTGAAGTTCACCCCTCTCCGAACATACCTGAGCCATGCTCGGTGGTGGCATCCGCTTCGAGCGGTACCCATACCCTGGCATCATCAATGGTGTTGGATGAAGCATTCCTCACCGAAGATTGCAGTCTGGCGCCCTGGGTTACTATGTTACTCTATTACTCTATTTGTTGAAGTTTAAGAAATAGTTAGGTTTATTTTGATTTCGTATCCTTCTGCTATAAAGGGATCCATTGTGTCTGTCCTATGCCATTTTGAATTCCGTCACTGTATTTGCCCCACCACCTCCATCAGGAGGGCATTCAAAGCATCCACCACCCTTTCAGTGAAAATGTATTTCCTGGTGTTGCTTTTAAGTTTACCTCCTTGCAGCTTCATTTTATGCCCTCTAGTATTACAGCATCTCCAGGAACAAGCAGGAATGAGTCTTCACATATGGGTATCGTTGGTGCCGACGGAGCCTGCGCGGGAACACTCCCCAGCGTCCAAAAGGAAAGCTTTTGGGAGCATCCCACAGCGCCTGCGCGCTGCCTTCCCGCCTTTCCCAACCGCCTCTCTCCAGTTCTTCTTTTCCGCGGAGCCAGCAGGTCGTGTTCCTGTCACCGCTGAAGAATTTCTTTATTATCTTTTATTTCTTTGGTCGCGTGTCTGCCTTATCGACGCCGGACCGGTACCGCCGGTCTTTTCTTTGTTTATTCTAAAAAAAAAACCTACTGTTTTTTCTCACTTCAGTGCATTTTTTCTTTCTTTGGCCTTAGGTCTACGAAAATTTTTTCCTCATGGAAAAGCCCGCCACTGGTACCGACAGCCAGACATTGGTGGCGTCGATGGATCAGAATATTCTGACCATGCAGCGTGCCATCACGGCATCCATACAAGCTGCGACGCCTTCGGTACCGCAACAAAATCCGTTGCCGGTACAGACTCTGGCACCAGTACCGATATCGGTTCCGGTGCTGGTAGCGATTACATCGGCTTCGGTGTCGACTGCAGCGCTACACTGTTCTGTGATGCCCATCGGTACCGAATCGGTACCGATCACTCCCGATGTCGATACCACCTGGTACGCGTATCGGGCTTTGCAGGAGCATCCAGATAGGCGATACTTCGATTCCTCTGAAGACTCTGATGAATCAGAGGCCTCTATCGAAGCATCGGTGATCCTTCCTCAGGAGCCCTCTTCTCCAAAAAGTAGAATGTCTCCTCCAGAAGACTTGTCTTTTCAAGACTTCATTAGGGAAGTGGCCAGGGGCCTTTCCATCTCAGTGCCCCTGAGACAGAGCCTAGAGCCAAAAAATTAGATATTTTACAATCTCCAGGAACAAGCAGGAATGAGTCTTCACATATGGGTACGTCGGTACCGATGGAGTCTGCGCGGGAACGCTCCCCAGCGTCCCAAAAAAGGAAAGCTTTTGGGAGCATCCCACAGCGCCTGCGCGCTGCCTTCCCGCCTTTCCTCACCGCCTCTCTCCAGTTCTTCTTTTCCGCGGAGCCAGCAGGTCGTGTTCCTGTCACCGCTGAAGAAGTTCTTTATTTTATTTTATTTCTTTGGTCGCGCGTCTGCCTTCTTCGACGTCGGACCGGTACCGCTGGTCTTTTCTTTCTTTTTCTTTAAAAAAAAAAAAAAAAGAAAGGATACTTTCCGTTCCACTTCAGTGTATTTTTTCTTCGCTGGGCCTTAGGCATAACAGAAAATTCCTCAAGGAAAAGCCCGCCTCCGGGTTTAAAAAATGCACTAAGTTCAGCGGTACCCATGACTGGTGTCTTAAGTGTTTGGGTCCTGACCATTCCATCATGGATTGTGCGTCCTGCTCTATGATGTCTAAAAGAGGTTTACAGAACCGAGCAGCTAAGCTCAGTACACTGTATCCCTCTGATGCAGCTTCGGTGGCATCGACGTCTTCCAGGGCTGCTTCTTCCTCCTATGGATCTCAGGTAACCAAACATAAGTCCAGCCGGTCCTCGAAGGGTAGATCTCCCTCCAAGCATCGAGATGCCTCCGGGCTTGCCCTCGAGGATCCTGCACCGGCAAAAGTACCCCGGCGGGAAGCTCCGGCTTCCAAAGCTCCTCCTATGGGGTCACAGGTTGACATTGATGGCACGGCTTCGACCGATCACCTGTTGCAATGTTCTGGGGTACTGGTGGAATCTGCCGGTACCAACCTCCAGACATTCATGGCGTCGATGGATCAGAATGTTCTGACCATGCAGCGTGCTATTACGGCATTCATACAAGCTGCGACGCCGCTGGTACCGCAACAAGCTTCGTTGTCCGTACCGGCTCCGATATCGGTTCCGGTACCGGTTGCATCGACATCGGCTTCGGTGTCGCCTGCAGCGGTACCCTGTCCGATGATGCCTGTCGGTACCGATGACTCCCGATGTCGATACCACCCGGTATGCGTATCGGGCTTTACAGGAGCATCCAGACAGGCGATACTTCGATTCCTCCGAAGACTCTGATGCATCGGAGGCCTCTGTCGAAGCATCGGTACTCCTTCCTCAGGAGCCGCCTTCTCCAAAAAGAAGAATGTCCCCTCCAGAAGACTTGTCTTTTCAAGACTTCATAAGGGAAGTGGCCAAGTGGCTTTCTATCTCAGTAGCCCCTGAGACAGAGCCTAGAGCCAAAAAATTGGATATTTTGCAATATCCCAAGGCTCCTAAAGAGGCAGCCACTTTGCCAGTTCATGAGATCCTTTATGACCACATGATAGGCATATGGGAGACTCCTCTCACCATCTCTTCTCATTCTCGTAGGTTGGACACCATGTATCGTGTCCCTCCTTGTCCTGGATTTCATAAAACTCAGCTTCCTCACCATTCTATTGTGGTGGAGTCTGCTATGAAAAAGTTAAAGAGTGCAAAGAGGCACTCATCTGCTCCTCCAGGAAGAGAATGTAGAACCTTAGATGCTTTTGGCAGGAAATTTTTCCAGGCCAGTATGCTTGTTGCCAGAATCAACTCCTATAGTCTCTATATGGGGATGTTTCTGAAGGAAGTTACAGATCATCTGCAAACTTTCCTCCCTTTTCTTCCAGAAGATAAAAGGGAAGACTTTCTTACCTGGCTTAAGCATGCCCAGGAAGTTTCCAAATTTTCTAACCGTGCAGCCTTTGACTCTTTTGAGGGGGCCAGCAGAGCCTCGGCCATTGCGATAGGTGCACGCAGAATTGCTTGGTTACAAGCTTCTGATTTGGAACCCTGGGTCCAAGATGGATTAGGAAATCTTCCTTGTACAGGTGAAAACCTGTTTGGCAAAGATTGGCAAGCAAAGGCCACTCAAATGGATGCAGAAAATTCTGCTTTGGATAGGCTTTCAAAGTCTACCTCTAATCCTGTCCAGAAGAGGTTGTTCAAAAAGGCATATTTTCCCAAGAAGGGAAGATATTATCCTGTTTATGGTCAGCAGACATCTTCTGCAGGTCGTTTTGCTGCAAAGCGTCAACAACCTAAACAGGCCAAGCCTAAGGCTGCAAGGCCTACTGTAGCCCAACAGCCTCAGCCTCCTCAGGGCCTTTGACTTGCAGCTAGAGAACTTAGCCTTTCTGGCTTTAAAAGAACCAGAGCCTCTCACCATTCCAGGAAGGTTAGCTCACTTTGCTCCCAGATGGGAGCAAATCACAGCAGAGCAGTGGACCCTTTCCATCATAAGGGAAGGGTACAAACTTCATTTCTCAAATCTTCCTCCTTACACCATGGTGAGACAGTTCAATTCTCCAACATCTCTCCTCGACCTTCTGGGTCAAGAGATTTCTACCCTTATTGCCCAAGGGGCAATAGAAGAAGTACCTCTTCTTCAACAGGGCTCAGGGTTCTACTCCCCCTACTTTCTAATTCCAAAGAAAACAGGGGGTTACAGACCCATATTAGATCTCAGAGAATTCAACAAATTCCTATGCAAGGAGAAATTCAAGATGATTTCTCTAGGTACTCTCCTT
The DNA here is from genome assembly GCA_033557465.1 of Ichthyophis bannanicus. Lineage (NCBI taxonomy): Eukaryota > Metazoa > Chordata > Amphibia > Gymnophiona > Ichthyophiidae > Ichthyophis > Ichthyophis bannanicus. The sequence goes on from CM066037.1 coordinate 1,013,540, forward strand.
CCAATCCTTCAGAGTCAGGATTGGCTTTGTTCTCTAGATCTCAAGGATACGTATACCCATATACTCATCCATCCAGCACACAGAAGGTTCCTTCGGTTCCTTTATCAGGGAAAGCACTACCAATAAAGGGTGCTTCCCTTTGGTCTGGCCTCTGCTCCAAGAGTGTTCACAAAATGCATGGCAGTAATAGCTGCCTTCCTACGCACTCTAGGAATATTCGTATTCCCATATCTGGACGACTGGCTCATCCGAGCTTCATCCCAATCAGAGGCCCAGACTTCCCTAGCCTGCACAATGCGTGTTCTGCAGTATCTGGGACTGGTGATAAACATTCTAAAGTCCCAACTCACCCCTACTCAGTCTCTGGAGTTCATAGGGGACTTGCTGGATACCACAACTGCAAGGGCCTATCTTCCCCAGGCCCCTTGCCTACGCTTAGTGCAGTTAGCCTCTCAGATTCAGTTAAAAACCCATCTAACTGCTCGAGAGATGTTACAACTGCTAGGCCACATGGCATCCACTGTGCATGTGGTCCCTTATGCTCGCCTTCACATGATGGCAGCTCGATGGACTTTGTCCACCCAGTGGACCCAGGCATCAGGGGGTCTGCCAGACAAAATAGCAACCTCCTGGTGCCTCTTTTGGTCTCTCCAGTGGTGGAAGTCCACTCAAAATCTGTTGCTGGGGTCCCCCTTCCAACAGTTGTTACCCCAAGCAATCCTTCCAACAGATGCCTCTCCAAAGGGTTGGGGAGCTCATCTTCAAGACCTCTCCACCCAGGGCATTTGGTCCCGACAGGAGACCTCCCTACATATCAACATCTTAGAGCTCAGAGCAATTTTCTTGGCTCTCAGAGTCTTCCATACCCTGCTCAGCTACAAGACAGTCCTCATTCATACGGACAACCAAGTAGCCATGTTCTATGTGAACAAGCAGGGAGGGACTGGCTCTCTGTCACTTTGCAACAAAGCTCTGAGATTGTATGCCTTCGCCAGAGAGCATCAAATTCATCTTCTGGCAGTATACCTTCCAGGAGTTCAAAACTCTTGGGCAGACAGACTCAGTCGAGTTCTGCTTCCACACGAATGGTCCCTTCATATGGACCAGGTAGTCAGAATCTTTCAAATTTGGGGAACCCCGGACATAGACCTCTTTGCAAGTCCGTGGAATGCCAAACTTCCCCGATTCTGTTCCAGAATTCCGTGTCAGGGATTTCTGGCCAGGGATGCCTTAAGAACATAAGAACATAAGATATGCCATACTGGGTCAGACCGAGGTCCATCAAGCCCAGTATCCTCTTTCCAACAGTGGCCAATCTAGGTCATACGTACCTAGCAATATCCCCAAAAGACACAGGTTCCACAATGCTTGTACTGGGTCAAGCATTGATTATCTTGGGTCCCTTTTTAATAGTGGTTTATGGACCTTTCCTCCAGGAACTTGTCCAAACCTTTTTTAAACCCTTTTTTAAACCCTTCCTCCTTCATTGGGGTCAAGACTCCCTGTACGCCTTTCCACCCATTCCCCTATTTCCCAAGACCCTGTTCAAACTTCAGAGAGATCGAGGGACTATGATCCTCATAGCTCCACGTTGGCCACGCCAAGTGTGGTACCCTCTACTTCTGCATCTTTCCCAAGCTTCCTCCCTGGACGTAGGGTCTGCTCCAGATCTCCTGTCTCAGGAGGGAGGAACATTGTGGCACCCAAACCCCCAATCTCTCCATCTCAGGGCTTGGTTGCTGAAGGCTTAGACCTTCAAGATTGGCATCTTTCTCAGCAAGTAAGGGATATCCTTCATGCTTCCAGAAAGCCTTCTACTAGACGTTCCTATGCTTTTAAATGGAAAAGGTTTACCATTTGGTGTGCTGAGAAGGGTATTAACCCTCTAGCAATACCTTTGAGTTCTTTACTACAGTATCTCCTGCATCTTTCCCATGCAGGCCTTAAAACAAATTCAGTAAGGGTCCATTTGAGTGCTATTGCAGCATCTCTTAAGCCTCTCAATGGACAACCTGTTTCCTCTCATCCTCTTATTGCAAGATTCATGAGAGGCCTCCTTTTAACTAAACCTCCCATTAGACCACCTCCAGTGGCATGGGACTTGAATCTGGTTCTTGGTCAGCTCATGAAGCCACCCTTTGAACCCTTAGCCACCACCTCCTTGAAATTTCTTTCCTGGAAGGTTATCTTTCTTACTGCAGTCACCTCAGCTCGCCGCATCCGTGAACTGCAGGCCTTAGTGGCTAATCCACCTTATACAAGGTTCCATCATGATCTGTCAAGCGGCCACCTGGGCCTCGGTTCATACCTTCACAACCCATTACTGTTTGGACAAGGACTCCCGCCGGGATGCCTTGTTTGGTCAGGCTGTTCTCAAACACCTGTTCCATGCTTAATCAACTCCTACCCTCCATCCCTGGTTGGATGCCTGAGATCCATGGCAGGAGGTAGAGCCCTTCCCAGGGTCTCACAACCTTGGGGATCTCCCAGGCATCTCTAGCTGGGGAGTCCCCATATGTGAAGACTCATTCCTGCTTGTTCCTGGAGATAGCACAGCTGCTTACCTGTAACAGGTGATCTCTGGCAACAGCAGGAATAAGTCTTCACAACCCACCCACCTCCCCTAGGAGTTGTATCTCTCTATCTATCTTTCCTTTCCTCTCTCTCTCTTTGTCTCAGCTTAAAACCCGAACTGGAGAGAGGCGGTTAGGAAAGGCGGGAAGGCAGCGCGCAGGCGCTGTGGGATGCTCCCAAAAGCTTTCCTTTTTTGGGACGCTGGGGAGCGTTCCCGCGCAGGCTCCGTCGGTACCGACGTACCCATATGTGAAGACTTATTCCTGCTGTTCCCCAGAGATCAGCTGTTATAGGTAAGTAACTGTGCTATATCCTAAGGCTCCTGAAGAGGCAGCCGCTTTGCCAATACATGAGATTCTTTATGATCACATGTTGAGCATATGGGAGACTCCTCTCACCACCTCCCCTCATTCTCGTAGGTTGGACACCATGTATCGTGTTCCTCCTTGTCCTGGCTTTCATAAGACTCAGCTTCCTCACCACTCCATTGTGGTGGAGTCTGCTATGAAGAAGATAAAGAGTACAAAAAGGCACTCTTCTAATCCTCCAGGAAGAGAATGCAGAACCTTAGATGCCTTTGGCAGGAGAATTTTCCAGGCCAATATGCTTGTGGCCAGAATCAACTCCTATAGTCTCTATATGGGGAAGTTTCTAAAAGAAGTTACAGATCATCTGCAAACTTTATCTCCTTTTATTTCAGAAGATAAAAGGGAAGAGTTTCTCACCTGGCTTAAACATGCCCAAGATGTTTCCAAATTTTCCAACCGTGCAGCCTTTTACTCTTTTGAGTGTGCCAGCAGAGCCTCGGCTATTGCCATAGGTGCACGCAGAGTTGTTTGGTTACAAGCTTCTGATTTGGAACCCTGTGTTCAGGATGGACTAGGAAACCTTCCTTGTACAGGTGAAAACCTTTTTGGCAAAGATTGGCAAGCAAAGGCTACCCAGATGGATGCTGAAAATTCTGCTTTAGATAGACTCTCAAAGTCTACTTCTGTTCCTTTTAAGAAAAGGTTGTTCAAAAAGGGCTTTTTTCCCAAAAAAGGGAGATATTATTCTGCTTATGGTCAGCAGGCATCTTCTGCAGGTCGTTTTGCTACAAAGAGACCGCAACAACCGAAACAGGCCAAGCCTAAGGCTGCTAGGACTGCTACGGCCCAACAGCCTCAGCCTCCTCAGGGCCTTTGACTTACAGCTAGAGAACTTAGCCTTTCTGGCTCTAGAACATCCAGAGCCTCTCACCATTCCAGGAAGGTTAGCTCACTTTGCTCCCAGATGGGAACAAATCACAGCAGAGCAATGGACCCTCTCCATCATAAGGGAAGGGTACAAGCTTCATTTCTTAAGCCTTCCCCCTCAGACCATGGTGAGACAGTTCAATTCTCCAACATCTCTCCTCGACCTTCTAGGTCAGGAGATTGCTACCCTTCTTGCCCAAGGGGCAATAGAAGAAGTACCCCTTTTTCAACAGGGCTCAGGGTTCTACTCCCCCCTACTTTCTCATCCCAAAGAAAACAGGGGGCTACAGACCCATATTAGATCTCAGAGAATTGAACAAGTTTCTATGCTAGGAGAAATTCAAGATGATTTCTCTCGGTACTCTCCTTCCATACCTCCAGAGTCAGGACTGGCTTTGTTCTCTAGATCTCAAGGATGCGTACACCCATGTCCTCATCCATCCAACACACAGAAGGTTCCTTCGGTTCCTTTTCCAAGGAAAGCACTATCAATACAGAGTGCTTCCCTTCGGTCTGGCCTCTGCACCAAGGGTGTTCACAAAATGCATGGCAGTAGTAGCTGCATTTCTACGCACTCTAGGGATATTTGTATTCCCATATCTGGACGACTGGCTCATCCGAGCTCCATCCCAGTCAGAGGCCCAGGCTTCCCTGGCCTGCACAAGGCGTATCCTTCAGTATCTGGGACTTGTAATAAACATCCCAAAATCCCATCTCACCCCTACTCAGTCTCTAGAGTTCATAGGGGCCTTGCTGGATACCACAACTGCAAGGGCCTATCTTCCCCAGGCCCGTTGCCTACGCTTGGCGCAGTTAGCCTCCCAGATTCAGTTAAAGTCCCATTTAACTGCTCGAGAGATGTTACAACTGTTAGGCCACATGGCATCCACCGTGCATGTGGTCCCTTATGCTCGCCTTCACATGAGGGCAGCTCAATGGACTTTGTCCACCCAATGGACCCAGGCATCAGGGTGCCTGTCAGACAAAATAGCAACCTCCAGTCGCCTTTTTTGGTCTCTCCAGTGGTGGAAGTCCACTCAAAATCTGTTGCTGGGGGTCCCCCTTTCAACAGGTGTTATCCCAAGCAACTCTTACAACAGATGCCTCCCCAAGGGGTTGGGGAGCTCATCTTCAAGATCTCTCCACTCAAGGCATTTGGTCTCCACAGGAGACATCTCTACATATCAACCTCTTAGAACTCAGAGCAATTTTTCTGGCTCTCAGAGTCTTCCACACCCTGTTCAGCTACAAGACAGTCCTCATCCACACGGACAACCAAGTAGCCATGTTCTACGTGAACAAGCAGGGGGGGACTGGCTCTCTGTCGCTTTGCAACGAAGCTCTGAAATTGTGGGCCTTCGCCAGAGAGCATCAAATTCATCTCATGGCAGTGTATCTTCCAGGGGTTCAAAACTCTTGGGCAGACAGACTCAGTCGAGTTCTGCTTTCACACGAATGGTCCCTCCATGGGGACCAGATAGCCAGGATCTTCCGAATTTGGGGAACCCCGGACATAGGCCTGTTTGCTAGTCCGTGGAATGCCAAACTTCCCCGGTTCTGTTCCAGAATTCCGTGTCAGGGAGTTCAGGCCAGGGATGCCTTCCTCCTTCATTGGGGGCAAGACTTCCTCTATGCCTTTCCGTCCATTCCCCTAATTCCCAAGACACTGTTCAAACTTCAGAGAGACAAGGGGTTTATGATCCGCATAGCACCACATTGGCCACGCCAAGTGTGGTACCCTCTACTTCTGCATCTCTCTCAAGCTCCCTCTCTGGACTTGGGATCTGCTCCAGACCTCCTATCCCAGGAGGGGGGAACGTTGTGGCACCCAAATCCCCAGTCTCTTCATCTCAGGGCCTGGTTGCTGAAGGCCTAGACCTTCAAGATTTGCATCTTTCTCAGCAAGTGAAGGATATCCTTCATGCTTCCAGAAAGCCTTCCACTAGACGTTCCTATGCTTTTAAATGGAAAAGGTTTACCATTTGGTGTGCAGAGAAGGGTCTTTAACCCTCTTGCAATACCTCTGAATTCTTTACTAGAGTATTTGCTGCATTTATCCCATGCAGGCCTTAAAACGAATTCAGTAAGAGTCCATTTGAGTGCTATCGCAGCATCCCTTCAGCCTCTCAATGGACAGCCTATTTCCTCTCATCCTCTTATTGCAAGATTTATGAGAGGCCTTCTTTTAACTAAACCTCCCATTAGACCACCTCCAGTGGCATGGGACTTGAACTTGGTTCTTGGCCAGCTCATGAAGCCACCCTTTGAACCCTTAGCCACTACCTCCTTGAAATTCGTTTCCTGTAAGGTTATTTTTCTCATTGCAGTCACCTCAGCTCGCCGCATCAGTGAACTGCAAGCCCTGGTAGCTAATCCTCCTTATACAAGGTTCCATCATGACAAGGTAGTCCTCAGAACTAATCCACACTTTATGCCTAAAGTGGTCTCACCTTTTCATCTGAACCAGGAGGTTTATTTACCTGTCTTTTTTCCAGGACCTCATGCATCAAGTGCAGAGTGGAATCTTCATACCCTGGATTGTAAGAGAGCTCTTGCTTTTTACTTACAAAGGACACAGCAACATAGAAAGTTCTCTCAACTCTTTGTTGCTTTTGATCCCTCTCATTTAGGACTTCCAGTCTCTAAGAGAACTCTGTCCAACTGGATTGCTCAGTGTATTTCTTTCGCCTACCAGAGTAAGAACCTTTCTCTGGAGGGCCATGTCACAGCTCACAATGTGAGGGCCATGGCAGCCTCTGTGGCTCATCTAAATTCTGTGTCCATCGACCAGATCTGTCGAGCGGCCACCTGGGCCTCGGTTCATACCTTTACAGCCCATTACTGCTTGGACAAGGACTCCCGCCGGGATGCCTTGTTTGGTCAGGCTGTTCTCAAACACCTGTTCCATACCTAATCAACTCCTACCCTCCATCCCTGGCTGGATGCCTGAGATTCATGAGTGGAGGTAGAGCCCTTCTCAGGGACCCACAACCTGGAGGATCTCCCAGGCATCTCTAGCTGGGGAGTCCCCATATGTGAAGACTCATTCCTGCTTGTTCCTGGAGATAGCATAGTTACTTACCTGTAACAGGTGATCTCTGGGAACAGCAGGAATAAGTCTTCACAACCCACCCACCTCCCCTAGGAGTTGTATCTCTCTTTCTATCTTTCCTTTCCTCACTCTCTCTTTGTGTCAGCTTTAAAACTCGAACTGGAGAGAGGCGGTTGGGAAAGGCGGGAAGGCAGCGCGCAGGCGCTGTGGGATGCTCCCAAAAGCTTTCCTTTTGGACGCTGGGGAGCGTTCCTGCGCAGGCTCCGTCGGTACCGACGATACCCATATGTGAAGACTTATTCCTTCTGTTCCTAGAGATCACCTGTTACAGGTAAGTAACTGTGCTTTATCTGGTAAGCAAAATGTCATCTTGTTAACTGAGATAACTAAGTTGATTTCATGTACTGAGTGTCTTCAGTAGACACCAGATTAATTAACCACACATTTCTTGCTGCCTTTTCTCTTTGAGTTAGCTTATGAAACTTTTTCATACAGCTGTTGCAAGGTGAGAAGTCCCACATAGTCAAATAAAGTTTTCAACGCTTTTTGGAGCTATTGAAGAATTTCTCTATCTAAAGACCTTACTTTCTTGTGTTACTGATTATCCTGCTCTCTATGGGGAGCAAACTGCATGTAAGCAATTTAGCAATCCTGTTGTTGGGGTAGTTAATCCTTGATCTTCATGTTACGCCTCCTTGTCTTTGTCATTCACAGGATAAAGAAGTTGAATGTGGTGGCCCAGCTCCTCGAGTACTGAGCCTTGATGATTATTTCATCACTGAAGTAGAAAAGGTGGAGAAGGACCCAGAATCGGGCAAAAAAGTCCAGAAGAAGGTATTTTATTCTCAGTGAATTACCAAGGTCTGCACTTAGATTCAGAGTAGCATAAATTTTGGCCTTACTTTCTCTGCTGCTCTTTTTAGTTTGCAGACCTATCAGAAACTAACCTTTTAGGCTGCAGTAATATAAGTCTTAATTTGCAATTCAAGATTTCTTCCCTCTTTTTAGTAACGTTTTGTTTCAAAATATAATGGCTAAAGATTTTGATAGTACTATAACAAGTTTATTAGCATTACTGTAAATTAGTGCCTGATACAAAAAACTAGTGAAGACAACAGATTGCATCCTCCCATTGTCCAAGTCATCTTATTGCCATGTATCCCATGCCTTAATCCTAGGCTGTTACCTTTACAGGAAGGATATTTATTTATAAAACAGGGTTTTTATACTGCTTTATCATTTCAGTCGAAGCGGTTTACATTGTAATGTAAACTTGATAATGTATAATCTCCAGGAACAAGCAGGAATGAGTCTTCACATATGGGTATCGTCGGTACCGACGGAGCCTGCGCCGGAACGCTCCCCAGCTTCCCAAAAAGGAAAGCTTTTGGGAGCATCCCACAGCGCCTGCGCGCTGCCTTCCCGCCTTTCCTAACCGCCTCTCCTCAGTTCTTCTTTGCCGCGGAGCCAGCAGGTCGAACCCTGTCACCGCTGAAGAAGTTCTTTATTTTATTTTCTTTCTTTGGTCGCGTGTCTGCCTTCCCCGACGCCGGACCGGTACCGCCGGTCTTTTCTTTCTTTTCTTTAAAAAAAAAAAACCAACTATTTATTTTTCCCTCACTTAGTGTATTTTTCTCTTTGGGCCTTAGGTCTCACAAGAAATTTTCCTCATGGAAAAACCAGCCTCCGGGTTTAAGAAATGCAGTAAGTGCAGCGGTACTATTTCTGTTACAGACACCCATGAATGGTGTCTTAAATGTTTGGGTCCTGAACACTCCATTTCGCATTGTCCGTCCTGCTCTCTGATGTCTAAACGGGGTATCTCCAGGAACAAGCAGGAATGAGTCCTCACATATGGGTATGTCGGTACCGATGGAGCCTACGCGGGAAAGCTCCCCAGCTTCCCAGAAAGAAAGCTTTTGGGAGCCTCCCACAGCGCATGCGCGCTGCCTTCCCGCCTTTCCTAACCAACTCTCTTCAGTTCTTCTTTTCCGCGGAGCCAGCAGGTCGTGTTCCTGTCACCGCTGAAGAAGTTCTTTATTTTAATTTATTTCTTTGGTCGCGTGTCTGCCTTCCCCGACGCCGGACCGGTACCGCCGGTCTTTTTTTTTTCTTTTCTTCTAAAAAAAAAATATATATTTTTTTTTCCTCACTTGGTGTATTTTTCTTCTTAGGCCTCCAGGCCCACAAGAAACTTTCCTTCATGGAAAAACCAGCCTCTGGTTTTAAAAAATGCACTAAGTGTAGCGGTACAATTTCTGTTACAGACACCCATGAATGGTGTCTTAAATGTTTGGGGCCTGAGCACTCCGTTCTGGATTGTCAGTCCTGTTCCCTAATGTCTAAATGGGAGTTACAGAACCGAGCAGCCAAGCTCCATGTGCTGTTTCCCATGGATGCACCGGCGGTGGCATCGACATCTTCCAGGTCTTCCTCTCCTGATGGGTCTCAGGTAACCAAACATACTTTTAGCAGGTCCTTGAAGGGCAAATCTCCCTCCAAGTATCGAGATGCCTCCGGGCTTTCCCTTGAGGATCCTGCCCCAGCCAAACAACCCCGGCGGGAAGCTCCGGCTTCCAAAGCTCCTCCTATGGGGTTACAGGTTGATATCGATGGCACGGCCTCGACCAATCACCTGTTAGACTGCTCTGGGGTATCGGCACAATCTCCCGGTACCGACATCCAGGCAGTCGTGGCGTCCATGGATCACACTGTGCAATCCATGCAGCAGGCCATTCTGGCTTTCATCAAGGCTGCGACACCGTCGGTACCGCAACAAGCCCTGTTGTCGGTGCCGGCTGCATCGACATCGGCCAGGATGCCGCTTCCGGCTCCCTGTCCTGGGCTTTTTCTCGGTACCGACCCGGTACCGTGGACACCCGATATCGGTACCGATCAATACGCCTATCGATCTTTGGAATCAGGCAGATGATACTTCTATTCTTCTGATGATTCTGAGTCATCGGATGAGTCCCCTGAAGTATCTGTCACCCTTCCTGAGGAGCCGCCTTCTCCAAAAAGGAGAATGTCTCCTCCAGAGGATTTGTCCTTTCAAGACTTCATAATAGAAGTAGCTAAAGGACTCTCTATTTCAGTAACCTCTGAAAAAGAACCTAGAGCAAAAAAATTAGATATTTTGGGATACTCTAAGGTTCCCAGAGAGGCAGTCACCTTGCCAATTCATGAAATTCTTCAAGAACATTTGATTGACTTGTGGGAGACTCCTCTCACCCTTTCTCCTCATTCTCGTAGATTGGACACTATGTACCGTGTCCCTCCTTCTCCTGGATTTAAAAAAACTCAGCTTTCTCACCACTCCATTGTGGTGCAGTCAGCTATGAAGAGGATAAAGAGTACCAAAAGACACTCTTCTACTCCTCCAGGAAGAGAATGCAGGACCTTGGATGCTTTTGGTAGGAATATCTTCCAAGCTAGCATGCTTATTGCCAGAATCAATTCATACAGCCTTTATATGGGTATGTTTCTGAAGGAGGTTGCAGATAAGCTGCACAACTTTCTCCCTTTTCTACCAGAAGATAAAAGGGATGAATTCCTTCTTTGGCTTAAGCATACTCAAGACATCTCAAAGTTTTCCAACAGGGAAGCCTTTGATTCCTTTGAAGGTGCCAGCAGAGCTTCTGGCATTGCCATAGCTGCTCGCAGAATTGCTTGGCTCCAGGCTTCTGATTTAGAACCCTGGGTCCAAGATGGATTAGGAAATCTTCCCTGTACAGGTGAAAACCTCTTTGGCAAGGAGTGGCAAATTAAAGCCACTCAAATGGATGCAGAAAATGCTGCTCTGGATAGACTTTCTAAGTCTACCTCCACTCCGGCCAAGAAAAAATCTTTTAAAAAGTTTTTTTACAAGAAGGGCAGATTTCCTTCCACTTCTGGTCAACAGTCTTCTACAGGTCGCTTTGCTACTAAGCGTCAGCAACCTAAACAGGCCAGGCCTAAACTTGCAGGGGCTGCTGCAACCCAGCAGTCCCAAGCCCCTCAGGGTTTTTGACTTGACACTAGAGAACTTAACCTTTCTGGCTCTACAACAGCCAGAACCTCTCACCATTCCAGGAAGGTTAGCTCATTTTGCTCCCAGATGGGAGCAAATCACATCAGAGCAGTGGACCCTCTCTATCATAAGAGAGGGCTACAAACTTCATTTCTCAGACCTTCCTCCCTACACCATGGTGAGACACTTCAATTCTCCCAAATCTCTCCTCGACCTTCTGGATCAGGAAATGACTACACTTCTGGCCCAGGGGGCCATAGAAGAAGTTCTTCAACAGGGGTCAGGGTTTTACTCCCCCTATTTTCTCATTCCAAAGAAGACAGGGGGATACAGACCCATATTAGATCTCAGGGAATTGAACAAATTTCTATGCAAGGAGAAGTTCAAGATGCTTTCTCTGGGCACTCTCCTTCCATACCTTCAAAGTCAGGATTGGCTTTGTTCTCTAGATCTCAAGGATGCGTACACACATGTCCTCATCCATCCATCTCACAGAAGATTCCTCCGTTTTCTTTTCCAAGGAAAACATTATCAATACAGGGTGCTTCCGTTTGGTCTGGCCTCTACCCCAAGAGTGTTCACCAAATGCATGGCAACAGTAGCTGCATTTCTATGCACTCTGGGAATATTTGTATTCCCATACCTGGACGACTGGCTCATCCGAGTTCCATCTCAGTCAGAGGCCCAGACTTCCCTGGACTGCACAAGGCGCATTCTACAGTATCTGGGACTTGTGGTAAACCTCCCAAAGTCCCAGCTCACCCCTACTCAGTCCCTAGAGTTCATAGGAGCCTGGCTAGATACTAACACTGCAAGGGCCTATCTTCCTCAGGCCCGTTGCCTTCGCCTAGTGCAGTTAGCCTCTCAGGTTCAATCAAAGAGCCACTTAACTGCCCAGGAGATGCTACAACTGCTAGGCCACATGGCTTCCACAGTTCATGTGGTACCCTATGCTCGCCTACATATGAGAGCAGCCCAATGGACTTTGTCCACCCAGTGGACTCAAGCATCAGGAGCTCTCTCAGACCAAATAGCAACCTCCAAACGTCTCTTTCCTTAGCGTCCCTCTAGTCCAGTCCCGGAACCATAGAGTTGTCAACCTCCTCCAGCAGCCTTGGAGACTGAAATACATCATCGCTTTGCTGGCACCAGTATAAGTAGGCAAGGACCGCCCCCTCTCACCAGTACTTTCAGTCTCCAAGCAGCTTGGAGGTTCTGAGCCCAGGGCTGGGCTCAGTGAGAACAAATAAGCAGAGCTTGGGTTTTTGAAATTTACTCCTTTTGGTTTATTTTCCCTGTGTGTTTTGGTTACTTCGTTTTCTTTTATGTCAGATCTGCTGCTGCTGTAAGGGTTCCTGTGTCTGTGGACCTTTATTTTTTGTTTCTAAAGGATCAGGGAGTTCTTCCCCCTCCCTCTCTGCATTGCCCCAGCGTCTAAACGAGCACAGGGGAGACAGTGCTGATCTGTGGCCTCCCTGCTCCTGAACCCGCCTTGAAGGGGTGAGGAGCAGGTGGAAGGCGGGCAGTTGCAGCAGCAGCGATACAGGGGCTGAAAAGCCTGAGAAGGTTGTGCCCAGATCAATCGGAGCTGAAGCCGTTAAAAAGGCTGTGCTCCGGTGTCCTGTTGGCTCCTTTCCCTCACTCCCCTCCCCCCCCCTTCCCCCCCAGGATCGGCGGCGGTGGTGGTAAGTACCCACGCAGATCTGCTTTGGGGAGCTGGTTTAAAATGGGAGGGGAGGCTTCACGGCGGCTCCTGGGGTTGCAGGGTGCTCGGGGCCTTGCCGCGGGGGGGTGAGAGAGTGTGCTTTTTTGAGCGGGAATGCTAGCAGTGGCCATTTTGAGGGCCGCGTTTTCACCGGCAGGATTTATTTGCTTTGGTAGACAGCCTTGCTCCTGAGCTCCCTTGGGGGGAGCGGATAAGGAGCATTTAGTGTGCAAATTCTAGTCTGATTTTGATTTTTGCCTTTAATTTACTTTAACTTTATTTTTGTTTCAGTTGCCTTTGATTAATTGGCAACCGGGGATTAGTTCCTTTGGTTAGGAGCAAATATCCTTATTTACAGTGGTTTTAAATTTGAGCCGGCCTCTTTAAGTTTGTAGCAGCTCTCACCTTCCCTCCTCAATTATTTTTTGCTTGATGCAGGCCTTTGCTGCTGCGGATCTCTCTCCCTTGACTACGGGAGAAAGCTCCGGGACCCGTACATCCACACTGCAGCTGTGTGAGATGGAGCCTCTCCATTGCTGCGGGATTTAATTTGCACGGTGGAACCGGCTGAGCGATCCTCTCGGAGCACTTTAAGGTGGTAGGAGCTGGCAGGGTGGCTTTCTGCCCTGCAGATAAGGCCTTCGGGCTCTGTCGGTCTGCTGAGGCCTCCTTTTTTGGGGCCCTTTTCTTTCTGGGTGTTTGGACCACATGGTGGGAGTTGCAGTGAGAGGCCTGTGTGAGGAAGACAAGCTGATAGCTAGTTTTTTGGGCCTAGTGTTTTAGACCTCTTTATATTTGAGTTTTTTCTTAGTTTATAGGACAGCAGTTGTGGCATTGATTCCACATGTTCTTTCCCTTCTAATCATTTCTCTGAGGAGCATCTGTTAAGTCCCAGGATGTTAGGCAAATTGCCAGTTTTAGGTTCCAGAGCAGGTATTTGTAAGGATCCGGCTGGAAATGGGCCTTTGTGTATTCTATACTGACAGTTGCCCAAAGGCCTGTCTTTCACAGGGACAGGTTTAGGAATCCTTAGGATATGCAGGAGTATATAGCAGTTACCTGTCAATCAAGGAGTGCCTGGGCTAAGGTCTATGGCCACCAGAGGGCAGCGGATGCACTCAATGGGGCCTTTCTCTGTCTGTGTATGCAGCAGTTGATTGCTTATTCTCTGTAATGCTGCAGCTCCTGTTTGTATAACCAAGATTGCAGCTCTTAAATTCTGTATGGTTTGTTGGTCTCTGTTGTCCTAACAGCCACAGCTGCTCATGACTCACATTTGTGGTATTCAGGGCCCCCATCCCTGGGGGAGGGGGGTGGTAAAATAAGAAATTGTGTTGCTCCTTAGGTTCACACAGGCAGCCACCTCTTTGCCAGGTGCCTGGGTGTTTCCTAGCTTAAGGGGGGATCACTTATCGTGCCCTTCCCCGGCAGTTCTCATCTATTTCTAGAGCAGGATTTCAAAAGGAACAAGAAACTCTCTAGTGAGAGAGAGCCTTGTTCATTTTGAGCGACCACGGTTGATTTATTCAGGGGCTTTTGGTGCCCTGAACCCCACGAGCTGGACGCTATTTGTTTACTTCCAGGAGTTCTGCTCTCTATTTCGCTCTTCAGCTCCCTGGCAGACGTAGCAGGCTGGCAGGGGGTGAGCAACGCCTCCTGCAACGGTGAATCCCTCAGGATAAGGGGGGAAGGAAAGCAAGGTGCAGTGGGACCTGGTAGCTTTTGCAAGGCTATAACAGCAGTTCGGGTAATTTTAGCTGATCTGCTTTGATTTCATTGGAGGTGGCCGGAGCTTGATTTTTGGAGTCCTATACACCCTTTCCCGGCTGTGCCCAAAACTCTCGGGATCCCAACTTCTGACTACATATTCCTCTCCAATGGTAGTTAGTAAGTGAACATGGCAGATGGATAATCACTATTAGAACAGAGTGCATAGGATGGTTGCAATTTCCTGAAATGTGCAAAAATAAAATAAAATACAATACATAAATAAATTAACCCAGCTGCAGAGTATGGATTACACTTTTTCAGTAGGCCTTCAAAGGTTGTTTAAAAAAAAAAAAAAAAAGGGGCCTAGCTATGTTGGTTTACAAGAATTTCCTTCCGCTGTCCATAGCAGGTCCTATAAGGCGTTGGTCGGTTGCTATGGCAGGGTAATATTTGAGGTTAGCTGTTGTGATATAGCGCTATGATCCGCTGTACACATATTCAAGTCAAAAGGAATTATCGTGGTAGCTCTCTTGGACAGTTCTAAAAGGTGCTTGGCTGAGTGCCTTGGCCAGGCCCCAGGTGTGGAATGCTCTGCCATAGCATTATGTTCTGAGAGGGATTTTATAGTTCTGTGGTTTCTTGATGGACAATATTCCCGTTTAGTTTGGCTTTGTCCGATTTATAAGGTTTGGTGGTAGATTTGTAATGTCTTCATTTTGGCTATATGGGGTTCCTTTTCCTTCTGTAAAAGGCGGCTCAGCGAGAGGTCGCTGAATAGGACTCTGGCCTTTGAGGCTATTTTGGCTCCAGTACGGAGAGTATCTGCTAGTGTTCAGCGCCTGTCTTACTGGGGGCCAGATGCGCGCAGCCCGGCTCGTTCTCTCACAGCACTAGCAGCAGCTCAGATTCTGGAAGGCATACATCATATGCTGTGTTTGCGGGATGGCTTGCACGCTGCTTGGCGTCAGCCTGGGAGCTCCATCGGCTCGTATTAGCTTCCTTTGTCCAATCCTTCTGCAGAGCTCCGCAAAAGTTTCAGGCGGTTGCAGGAACGCTCCAGCGGCTGCTTCAACTTAAAGCGGTGGTGCCGGTGCCGGCAGCCCAATACGGTTGATACTCCCTCTACTTTGTGGTTCCAAAGAAGGAAGGCTCGTTTCGCCCGATTCTGAATTTTCAGAGGGTGAATCGGTGTCTGCCCAAGGAATTCTCCCGGAGCATTCCTTCAATCCCGAAAGAAACCGTAGTGACACACATGATAAGTTCGATCAGCTAGTGGCAGGACACAATGCACTCTTGCATGCTTTTTGCTTCATGGGTCTAGAAGTGTAGTCTTTACCAGGTGGTATAATGGGAACTTCGCTGCGGGTTCTCGGCTTCTTCTTTGCTGACTCAATTGCCACTGTGGAATGGGAAAGCTATATTTTCTAACACCAGGGGCTAGTTGACCTTAAAAAGAAAAAAAAAAAAAAAGGGGGAATGTCCAGCTTGGTGCAGGCAGACGGAATGGGGCGTTCCTCTAGCGGGAAGGCTGTGGATTTCTATGCCTGTCATAGGGAGTTCTTTCTGCTGCATTGTGTTGGCGCGGAAATAGCTTCTCCACATCGGCTGAAGGAATTTTTGGTTAACAGATGTCTTTGTACAAAAAAAAAGAAAAAAAAAAACCCACAACGTATTCAGCTGTCCCGAATTGGCCTGTTCTTGATTGACATTTTGAGACTAGGCAGGCGCAGTCCTCGGTACTACGTTTGTGGGTGCACACCTTGCACTTCCAGGAGGTGTGGACTCACTGTCTGGAGGAGAGCCCTAGCGATCTTCTTTAGTGCGCGATAGGAGCGTAGGTGGTTCACTGAATCGATCATTGGGGGCACTGCTCTGTCCTTGCAGGCTCCCATTGGGGGTGTCTGGGGGAACGAGAGCATGCTTCCGGTGGTCGCAGTATTTACGGCAGTCTGCTCGCCTGGAACAGGAAAGGTTCAGGGAGTTGACGTGACTAGAGTCTGATTTGCCTTATGTGGCAAAGGTGTGATTCGAGTGCTGGCGGAAGTGCAGGGTCAGCCTCTCGGGGCCCACGCGGATGTCCGCCGGTTTTGGAGGGCGGTGTTGCTCATGCGGCCGCCTCGGCGCTGTGCTGTTCCTCCGTGGGATTTGAATTTGGTGTTGGAAGCCTTGCTGGCTCCTCCGTTTGAGCCGTTGTCCACTGCTTCGCTAAAAGATCTCACACTGAAGACAGTTTTCTTGGTGGCGATTTGTTCGGCTAGGAGGATCTCGGAGCTACAGGCCTTGTCTTGTAGGGAGCCCTATCTCTCTTTACCGACCACAAGGTGGTTCCCCGTACCGTTCCGGCGTTCTTACCCAAGGTGGTGTCCGCTTTTCATGTTAACCAAGTGGTCTCTCTTCCGGTGTTCTCCGACCGCGATGGGGCCGGATCTGGGGGTCAGTTGCGGCTGTTGGACGCCTGCAGGGTTCTCAAGAAGTATCTCTCCCGGACGGCGTCCTTTAGGCAGTCGGAACGACTTTTTGTGGCGTTCGGGGGACCACGTAAGGGAGAAGCGGCGGCGAAGTCGTCTATTTCCCGCTGGTATTGCATCGGCCTACATCTTGAAAGGCAAGGTGGTTCTACAGAGTCTTCGGGCTCATTCCACTCGGGCGCAGGCGGCGTCTTGGGCAGAGTTCAGTCTGGTCCCAGTGGGTGACATCTGTAGGGCGGCGACTTGGTCATCCTTGCATTCCTTTGCCAAGCAATACCGCTTGGATGTTTTGTCCGCGGAGGATGGGCGTTTCGGCTCAGCGGTACTTCAGGCTGGGCTTGCTTGTCCCTCCCGTTGATGTTCACTGCTCTGTTACATCCTCTATGGTTCCGGGACTGGACTAGAGGGATGCTAAGGAAGGGTAAATTAGACTTACCTGCTAATTGTTGTTCCTTGCGGAACTCTAGTCCAGTCCCGGATCCCTCCCTTGGTTTGAAGAGTTGCCAGCCTGATTGTTTCGGCTCCCGTGGGTGCTCTGCGTTGTCTTTGCTCCCGGGTGGCGCGGGATGAAGCCATTGGAGGACCTCTTGCGTAGCGCTCTTGCCTGTCCATCCTCTTAGGAGGTGGTGTGGTACGGCGCTTCTGTGTTGTCAGACAATATTCTTATTCAGACACAGTCGATGAATGCAATTAATTTGTTAAAGAAACTAATAAATAAAAAAAAAATAATAATAATGAAAAAAAAAATAATAATAATTACTTGAAGTGGAACATGAAATATTCTGTTCCGTATATATATATTGCTATGTTGAATGTATTCTGGTTAATTCTCCTTACTTGTTGTTCTGCTTAGTGTGCTTTGTCAATAGGTACTGGTGAGAGGGGGCGGTCCTTGCCTACTTATACTGGTGCCAGCAAAGCGATGATGTATTTCAGTCTCCAAGGCTGCTGGAGGAGGTTGACAACTCTATGGTTCCGGGATTGGACTAGAGTTCCGCAAGGAACAACAATTAGCAGGTAAGTCTAATTTACCCTTTGGTCTCTCCAGTGGTGGATGTCCACTCAAAATCTGTTGCTGGGGTCCCCCTTTCAACAATTGTTGCCCCAAGCAACTCTCACAACAGATGCCTCCCAAACAGGTTGGGGAGCTCATCTACAAGACCTCTCCACCCAAGGCACTTGGTCCCCACAGGAGACCTTTCTTCATATCAATCTCTTGGAGCTTCGAACAGTCTTTCGAGCTCTCAAGGTCTTTCATACCCTGCTCAGCTACAAGACAGTCCTCATTCATATGGACAATCAAGTAGCCATGTTTTACATAAACAAGC
This sequence comes from Ichthyophis bannanicus, assembly GCA_033557465.1. NCBI lineage: Eukaryota > Metazoa > Chordata > Amphibia > Gymnophiona > Ichthyophiidae > Ichthyophis > Ichthyophis bannanicus. Next base: position 1,031,621 of record CM066037.1, read on the forward strand.
AAGGAGGAACTGGCTCTCTGTCGCTTTGCAACGAAGCTTTAAGATTGTGGGCCTTCGCCAGAGAGCATCAAATCCATCTCCTGGCACTATACCTCCCAGGAATCCAAAACTCTTGGGCAGACAGACTCAGTCGAGTTCTGCTCCCACACGAATGGTCCCTGCACATGGATCAGGTACTCAGAATCTTCCAAGAATGGGGAACCCCGGATATAGACCTCTTTGCAAGTCCGTGGAATGCCAAACTTCCCCGGTTCTGTTCCAGAATTCCGTGTCAGGGAGTTCAGGCCAAGGATGCCTTCCTCCTTCACTGGGGTCAGGGTTTCCTGTATGCCTTTCCACCCATTCCCTTGATTCCCAAGACTCTGTTCAAACTCCAGAGGGATCAAGGATCTATGATCCTCATAGCTCCACACTGGCCACGCCAAGTGTGGTACCCTCTACTTCTGCATCTCTCCCAAGCCCCCTCTCTGGACTTGGGAGCTGCTCCAGACTTTCTGTCCCAGGAGGAGGGGACTTTGTGGCACCCAAACCCCAAGTCCCTTCACCTCAGAGCTTGGTTACTGAAGGCCTAGACCTTCAAAGCTGGAATCTTTCTCAACAAGTGAAGGATATCCTCCATGCTTCCAGAAAATCTTCCACTAGGCATTCCTATGCTTTTAAATGGAAAAGATTTTCCATTTGGTGTGCTGAAAGGAGTCTCGACCCTCTAGCACTACCTTTGAATTCTCTATTGAAATACCTCCTGCATCTTTCCGATGCAGGCCTTAAGACGAATTCAGTAAGGGTCCATTTAAGTGCTATTGCAGCATCCCTTAAGCCTATCAATGGACAACCTGTTTCCTCTCATCCTCTTATTGCAAGATTCATGAGAGGCCTAACTTTAACTAGACCTCCCATTAGGCCTCCTCCGGTGGCATGGGATTTAAATCTGGTTCTTGGTCAGCTTATGAAGCCTCCTTTTGAACCCTTAGCCACTCCTTGAAATTTCTTTCCTGGAAGGTTATTTTCCTCATTGCAGTCACCTCAGCTCGCCGCATCAGTGAGCTGCAGGCCTTAGTGGCTAATCCACCTTATACAAGGTTCCATCATGATAAGGTAGTTCTTAGGACCAATCCACACTTTATGCCTAAAGTGGTCTTACCTTTTTATCTTAATCAAGAGGTATATTTACCTGTCTTTTTTCCAGCTCCTCATGCATCAAGTACAGAGAAGAATCTTCATACTCTGGATTGTAAAAGAGCTCTTGCGTTTTACTTACAAAGAACACAGCAACATAGAAAGTCTTCCCAGCTCTTTGTTGCTTTTGATCCCTCTCATTTGGGACTTCCAGTCTCTAAGAGGACACTGTCCGATTGGATTGCTCAGTGTATTTCTTTCGCCTACCAGAGTAAGAACCTTTCTCTGGAGAGCCATGTCACAGCTCATAATGTGAGGGCCATGGCCGCCTCTATGGCTCATCTAAATTCTGTGTCCATCGACCAGATCTGTCGAGCAGCCACCTGGGCCTCGGTTCATACCTTCACAGCCCATTACTGCTTGGACAAGGACTCCCGCCGGGATGCCTTGTTTGGTCAGGCTGTTCTCAAACACCTGTTCCATTCTTAATCAACTCCTACCCTCCATCCCTGGATAGATGCCTGAGATCCATAGGAGGAGGTAGAACCCTTCCCAGGTTCTCATATCGTTGGGGTTCTCCCAGGCATCTTAGCTAGGGAGTCCCCATATGTGAAGACTCATTCCTGCTTGTTCCTGGAGATAGCACAGTTACTTACCTGTAACAGGTGATCTCTGGGAACAGCAGGAATAAGTTTTCACAACCCTCCCACCTCCCCTAGGAGTTGTATCTCTCTATCTGTCTTTCCTTTTCTCTCTCTCTCTTTTGTCTCAGCTTTAAAACTTGAACTGAGGAGAGGCGGTTAGGAAAGGCGGGAAGTCAGCGCGCAGGCGCTGTGGGATGCTCCCAAAAGCTTTCCTTTTTGGGAAGCTGGGGAGCGTTCCCGCGCAGGCTCCGTCGGTACCGACGATACCCATATGTGAAGACTCATTCCTGCTGTTCCCAGAGATCACCTGTTACAGGTAAGTAACTGTGCTTTAAACAGGGACATTGATAAATTGGATTTTTTAAGTCAATGGAGGGTTGTGACTTGCCCAAGGCCACAAAGAATGCTAGTGAGAATTGAATCCTGGTCACTTGGTTCCCAAGCCAGTGCTCTAACCATTACACTATTCCTCTACTCCATATATAAAATATAAAAACATTGTAACTTTTTAAGGCTGCTCTTCCCTATTTTAATAAAAATAATATGCAGCCATTGATATTTCGGAAAACCAAGTATGTGCTTTTTGTTTTTCTTTGGTGCTGTTGTCATTTTCCCTATTTTTATATTGCCTTTTAACTTCCTTACCATTTATGCTTTTTTAAACTTTCTATACTGCCTTACAAGTCACATACCAGAGCGGTTTACAATGCCACTAATAAACATAAAAAGAAAACATTGCAAACTTATTAAAACAGCAAACAATAAAGAATAATATTCCAAGCACACTAGGCTCAACACTCCCCTACTCTGAAAGCCTTTCTGAACAAGTGGGTCTCCTCCACCATTGTCCCTTCCATCTGTAATATCCTCAACCTGTTGCTTTCTACTACAACTGTTCCTGCTCCTTCAAGCCTGCTGCGGTTACACCTCTCCTCAAGAAACCATCCCTTGATCCTACCTGTCCTAATTATCAACCCATCTCTCTCTCCCCCTTATTTCTAAACTATTTGAACGTGCAGTTCACTGCCACCATCTTGACCTTTTCTTCTCGGTCCCTTCTGGATCCACTGCAATCTGGTGTTCGCTCTCTAAATTTTACTTAAACGGTTCTTGCCAAATCTCCAGTGACTTGTTCCTTGCCAAATCCAAAGATTTTTATTCAATCTTCATCATTCTGCTGATTTTGACATTGTTGATCACCACCTTCTTCTCAATACCCTGTCCTCACTTGGATTTAGGGGTTCTGTCCTATCCTGGTTTTCTTCCTATCTCTCCCACTGCACTTTTAGTGTATGCTCTGGTGGGTCCTCCTTTACTGCTATCCCGCTTTTAGTCAGTGTACCCCAGGGCTCTGTCTTTGGACCTCTTCTTTTCTCTCTCTAAACTCAGTTCCTTAGTGCACTCATCTCCTTCCATGGTTTTCAGGACCATTTCTATTCTGATTACTCCCAGATCTACCTCTCTGCACCTGAAATCTCTCCGGGTATCTAGGACTGGATCGCTGCCTGCTTATCTGACAATAGTTCCTGTATATCTCGCCACCATCTGAAATTGAACACAGCCAAAACTGAGCTCCTTATCTTTCCCCTTAAGCCCATCTCCCCTCCTTTCTCTATTTCTGTGGATAACACTCTATTCCTTCCTGTTTCATCAGTTCGCAACCTTGGGATCATCTTTGATTCTTTCCTCTCCTTCTCCACACACATCCAATAGATAGCTAAAACCTGTAGCTTCTTTCTCTGTAATATTGGCAAAATTCATCACTTCCTTTCTGAATACGCTACCTAAGACCCTCATCCATTCTCTTGTCACCTCCCGTCTAGACAATTGCAACCTCCTCTGAGCTTATCTTCCTCTGAATCATCTCTCCCCACTTCAGTCTGGCTAATCTTATGCCAGTGTCGCTATGCTCATGTCACCCCTCTTCTCAGATCATTTTATTGGGTCCCTATCCATTTCTGCATCCAGTTCAAACTTCTACCACTGACCTATAAGTGCCTTCATTCGGCTGCTCCTACCTACCTTCCCTCTCTTATCTCTCCCTACACCACTCTTTGGGAACTCTGTTCTTCTGGCAAACTACCTGAGTTGATATGTCAGGGTCGATATGTCAGGCTCCATCTGTGGCCCTGTTCAAATCCAGGCTAAAAACTCACTTTGAGATTGCTTTTGGATCCTGATCCCCTAGTCTCCTGTTCACCTCTTATGTGTTTTGTTACTATTCCCCTAGTTCATTACCATTCCCCTAGCACTAATAATATCAGTGCCTCCACTTGTTGTGTTGTCTGTCTTGATTAGACTGTAAGCTTTTAAGGGCAGAGATGGTCTCTTAACATGTCTTTTTACTGAACTGTGTATGCCTTGTAGCGCTATACAAATGTTGATTAGTTGTAGTAGGCATGTTTAAATTTTGTATGAGACATTTCTCATAAGAAAAGTGGAGTGGAGGAGTAGCCTAATGGTTAGAGCACTGGCTTGGGAACCAAGAGACCAAGGTTCAGTTCCCACTAGCACTCCTTTGTGGCCTTGGGCAAGTCACTTAACTTGGAATTTTCTGAGGTAATGGAGGGTTATTAACGTCCCTGTTCAATGTATACTACCAAATTTAAGTTACAATGTAAGCCACTTTGACTGAAACGATAAAGTGGTATAAAAAAACCTGAAAAAAATAAATAAATATGTTTCTTGCCTTAAATCAGGGGATCGATAGTTCCATTATGATGGAGCCTTAAAATAGAAGATGCAGTTCCTGGTTGATTCATATTTTGCCTGTAAAGGTGATAGAAAGATGAGACGATGGGCATGTATGGGATGAAGTAACCGTGATGGGATATGCAAAATGATACATAATGAGAGATACATTAGATGTCCAGTGTAAGAAGCTTTGTGTACCAAGGTCAGAAACTTGAATTGAATCTGAAAGACTATTACTAACCAATGAACTGACATAGAGGAGGGTGTCATGATCAAAATGCCGGGCACCAAGGAGCACTCTCACAGCAGTATTTTGAATTGGCTGGAGTCTCTTTAGTTGTGATAGCCCCATGTACATGTCATTGCAGTAGTCTAGCCTTGATAATATTGAGGTAACTATAAAAGCAGTTTGTGCTTCTTTATCTAATACAGACCATACTGCACAAAATTGACATAGTGCAGCAAATGAACTTTTAACTACAGAACCAATCTGTTTTTGAAATGTCAACTGAAAATCCCAAGAATACAGCTATATATTTAATGATGGGAGAGAGAGGAATAGGAATTCCTACTGTTTCTGAAGAAATGATAGGTATGGAATAAGAAGCCAAGTACCAAATTGCAGCTGTTTTATCAACATTGAGCTTAAGCCTGTTTGTGTTTAACCAGGCTGCCATTCTGTTCAAACTTGTGTTTAATGACGTGCGGTCTGGAGAAATAGAGGAAGTATGAAATAGAAGTAAAATTTCATCTGCGTAATAACAAGCACTAATACCTAACTCTTGGGTGAGTGTTACTAGCAGGCTTAGAAAGATATTAAAGAGCAAAGGAGAAAGCATGGAGCCTTGGGGAACTCCGCAGATAAGGGAATGAGATGAAGATGTTGAATCATCTACAGAGGCTACAAAAGATCGATTAGAGAGGAGAGAAGAGAACCATGGCAGTCCTCCAAACCAATATCTGTATCTGGGTTAACAGAAAATGAGTGATCCACAAGATCAAATGCTGCCAAAAGATCTAGGGAAATAGCTAGGACATAACCTCCCTGTTCAAATGAATGATGTATCTCATTTAGCAGTGCAGTGAGAACAGTGTCAGTTCTGTGAGCGGGGCAAAAGTCTGACTGGCACGGGTGCAGAATATTAATTTTTTTTCCATTAAGTCTAAGTTGAGCAAAAAACAACTTCTCTGTGAGTTTGGCCAACAAGGGTAGATTTGAAACTGGGCAATAATTGCCTAGGATAGCAGAATTTAGGGAAGGTTTTTTTTAAGATTGTGTGAACTAGAGCAGTTTTCCAAACTTCTGGGATGATGCCAGTGATCAAGCTACGGCCTATTACTTTAAGAGCAATTGGAAGACAACCTAGGGACTCTTCACCAAGCCATGTTGATGGAACCAGGTCCAAAGGTCAAGTTGACGTGCCCAACTGTTGCATTGACTGCCTTTAATCTGGGCCTGCAACGCTTCGTTGTTTGGCTGTGGCTGAGATGACTTCTGCCAGGGAATGTGAATGCTAATCAAGTAGCATTCTCAACCTTAGCTAGCTCAGAAAGTAGAGTCGTTGTCTGGGAATGGCATCCAGGTCTCTTCTGCATTGCAGCATCCATCCCTATCACTTGGCCATTTTTGGCCAAGTATTTAAAGGCAGTTATTAGGATATCAGCACCTACTATCTGAATAAGTGCTGTGGTCTGTGCTTATCCAATAATTTTCAACGGCATTGTTTGGATCGTGCTCCTGAAAATCATTACTGGCCATCCTAGGGTGGATGGAGCAAGGGTGGTCCTAGAAATTAACTGGATAGTGGCTATATTCAGTTCACTATCCAGAAAACCTTGCAATGCAATGTGTGCCTTTGAGTGAATGCTGACTCCTGGCGACTCAGCAGCCCCTAGGTTTTTTTGGCTGTGTGACCAGAAATAGATTGCCAGGACTTTCTTCCGAGGCAATGGAGAATTAAGTGACTTGCCCAAGGCTACACAAGAAGTGCTAGTGGGAATTGAACCCTTCTCTCTTAGGCCACAGTAAAGGCAGTCCTTTGTTATCCGGTTAGTTACTTACAAAATTGACTGAATATCACCAGTACTGACCACATATATACGTATATATTCCATGCCGGCAGCTTTCCGAATACTTGGATACCTTCTAATGTAGAGTCACTGCGGAAGACATTGTCTTACCTATTTTGGAGTTCTCTGTCAAAACCCTTTTCCTATAAGACAGGCCCACAAAATTGTCATTTTGGTAATCAGAGATTTCTTTAGCCAGATGCTTTTTCTCAAATGTATGTATCTACACATCTAGCAAGAATTCGATGAGGTTCACGATAACATTCTCCGTGGACAAGCAAGAAGTAAGTCCTCACGTGAGTGCAATTTACCACAAGATCCGATCCTTACGTAATCTCCGACCTCTACTTAACTACTCCGACTTCTGCACTATCTTTCAAGCCTTGGTATTACCACACTTGGATTTCGCCAATATCATTCTACACGGTCTCCCGCAATCCACTCTAAATCCCCTCCGTCTGGCCATGAATGCTGCCGCGAGAATTCTCGTAGGTGCTCCACGTTCAGAGCACATAACTCCAATACTGATGAGTTTACACTGGTTACCCCTCCAGGCCAGAACCCTATACAAGACCCTGGTCATGACTTTTAAAGCCTCAAAGTGCCCATCTCTATCACCTATCAGCAATATGATACATATCACTCCAAATAACAGATCCAGGAGATCTGTTACATTAAACTCCATTGACCTCCCGAAACTACTCACAAAATGCTCTAAATCAACAGCCTCTAGAGCCTTCTCATTGTTTTCACCCAGAGCCTGGAATGCCCTTCCACCCGAAATCAGAGCCATCTCAAGTCTAATGACGTTCAGAAAGGCATTAAAACATTATTTGTTCCTAATATACTACCCTGAAGCTACTCCAACTGTACATAGCCCTCATGCTGGTCTTTCATACTTGACCCCGGTAGAAAATGGTTAATCTTGATGGTTCTCACTTGCTCACTCTATCCATTCCGTATTTATACTGTACTTGTAATAACTTTTTTCTCCGTACTTGTAGTTTAACTTATTTACTACCCCATCTAATTAACCAAACATACCATGTATATTTTTTAGCCATGTTTTTTGTATATAGTTAACCCTGTTTACCGCCAAGTTTATGTACCCTGTTCTTTGTAAAAAAAACCAATGCTGTCTGTATCATTGTGTTTATATTTGTTCATATGTAAACCGCACTGATTAATAGAGCGCGGTATATAAGAAATATAAATAAATAAATAAATGTCTCTGATGGAGCTCTGTGCTGGGAATGCTCCCCAGCTTCTTTTGGAATGCTCCACCATGCCTGCATTCCTCCTTTCGCACCTGCTGCCACGGCGCAATCTTCTTCCGTCTTACGTTTTCTGTGGAAGCCTATGGACGTGTTCCACAGTCCTCCGCTGGTAAACCTTTTTTTCCCCTAAGGGATCCTTGCCTAGATTCTATTTTCACAACTTTGTAGGCCTGCTGTCGTGGTTCTCTACTTTTTTTCTTATAAAATTAGTTTTTCGGTCTTTGTCACTTTCGTTGCCAGCTCTGCCTCTAGCAAGTACCCTGGTTGGGTCCACTTTCATCATTGAGCCATATAACTTAGCCATGGCTGTTTTTCCGGACATACAAGGGGGGTGATGATGTCTTTGGCTTTGTAAAGAAAACAAAAAGCTACAGGTTTGAAAATATTTTTTTATTCAACTTATTCCCTCTTGAGCTCCACTTCATTGCTTCAACTTCTTCAAGCCCTCCAAATAGAACTCTGGTGGTTGCTCTGCAAACCTCTCATCAGCAGCTGATGCGGCCCCATCAATGCTTCAAAACTTTCTTTCCTTAAAGTGTTTTTTGAGGTTAGGAAACAAGAAATAGTCAGAAGGGGCCAGGTCAGAAGAGTATGCTGGGTGTTTCAGCACTTCAGAGTGTAAATCAGCCAATTTCTCCCTCATGATGGCTGCAGTGTGAGGAGAGGCATTGACCTGCAGAAACAAGATGCCTTTTGAAAGCTTGCCTTGACATTTGGAGACCAGTTCCCATTTCAGTTTGTCCAGAAATGAAACATAGTATTTTGCCGTGATGGATGCGACCTTTTCCAGGTAATCAATGAGCAAAATTCCATCTTTGTCCTAAAAGGCAGATGCCATCACCTTGCTTGCTGATTTCTGAGTCTTGAACTTCTGAGGACGTGGGGAACCACTGTGTCTCCACTCTTTGGATTGTTCTTTGGTCTCTGGATCATACATATAGATCCAAGTTTCATCCATAGTGACAAGACAATACAAAAATCCCACAGCATTTCTATGAAATCGGTCCAGAATGGCATGTGAAACAATCATTCGTTCACGCTTCTGGTCAGCACTAAGGCTTCCTCATGTCTAAAATGTCATGGATGATAATAGCCCATACGTTCTTGGGATATCTTTGCCTGCATTGATAAGGCAATAAACAAAAAAAAAACCAAAGATTCAGTGATAAATTATACTGATGAAACAAAATCACCAAATCAAAACCCCTAAAAAATTAAATCAAAATTACCATCTTTTTGTCGGATGTTTACAGGAAAGGAACATTGTATCAAAACTATCTCCACCACACAGTCACATCCATTTTATTATAAAATCATGAAAAAACTTTACTTATATGGAAAAAAAATTTTAGATCGCAGACTTCTCAGGCACGCTCAGGCACTTTAGATCGTAGACTTCTCAGGCACGCTCAGGCACGACTGAGAAGTCGTGCCTGAGCGTGCCTGAGAAGTCTGTGATCTAAAAAATTTTTCCAGCTAAGTAAAGTTTTTTTCATGATTTTATAATAAAATTGATGTGACTGTGTGGTGGACATAGTTTCGATACAATGTTCCTTTCCTGTAAACATCTGACAAAAAGATGGTAATTTTGATTTAATTTTTTAGGGGTTTTGATTTGGTGATTTTGTTTCATCTGCATTGATAAGGCAGGCAAAGCGAGAATTTGAGAAGGAACTTGCTACGGAAGCAAAAACACAAAATAAAGACTTTTTCAAGTACATTCGTAGCAAAAGGGCTGTAAGAGAGTCAGTTGGACCATTAGATGATAGAGGGGTAAAAGGGGCAGTAAGAGGAGACAAGGCTATAGCGGAGAGACTGAATGAATTTTGCTTCGGTCTTTACTGGGGAAAATGTAGGGATGTTACCCAAGACTGAAATGGTATTTAAAGGTGATACTGCAGAGGAATTGAGAGAAATATTGCTACACCGGGAAGATGCATTACAACTATTTGATAAACTGAATAGTAGCAAATCACCTGGACCGGATGGTATACATCCAAGAGTGTTGAAAGAACTGAAATATGAGATTGCATACCTGCTATTAGTAATCTGTGAACTTTCATTAAAATCATCTGTAGTATCTGAAGATTGGAGGGTCGCCAATGTAACACTAATTTTTAAAAAGGGTTCCAGGGGTGATCCGGGAAATTAAAGACCGGTGAGCCTGATGTCAGTACCGGGGAAAATGGTAGAAACCACTGTTCCCTCTAAGCTGTGCGCGTATGCGCGCACACACACCTCGCCGAGCAAGCGCACATACTTTACAACAGAGCGCACAAAAATTATGGTTCTGATTCTGATAGAAAACAACACAGATGTCTTAAAATTTAAAAGTTGTGATTGTAATTACTAGAAATTTTCTGCTTCATTTAGTAATCGTCTATTTTCATTTAATTTGATTAAAATCAGTGTGGTTTACATACTGTATTCTGACGTGTAGTCAAATTTTAAAGTATATAATTCCAAGTGTCGTTATGTGGCACACAAAAATTTAACCTTCCTTCAAAAGCTGCACAGCTGATCTTTTATGCGCACACAGCCTACAGAAAATTAGAAGGAACATTGGTAGAAACCATCATAAAGAACAAAATTACACAGCATGTAGATAGTCATGGCCTAATGGGAGACAGCCAACATGGCTTTAGACAAGGAAGAACTTGTCTTACTAATCTGATATGTTTTTTTGAAGGTGTGAATAAACAGGTAGACAAAGGTGAGTCGGTTGATATAGTGTATCTGGACTTTCAGAAAGCCTTTGACAAGGTCCCTCATCAGAGACTTTTGGCAAAACTAAAAAGTCATGGGATAGGAGGCAGTGTACTATTGTGGATTGGGAGCTGGTTAAAAGATAAAAAGGAGAGGGTAGGGCTAAATGGCCAATTTTCCCAATGGAAAAAGGTGAATAGTGGTGTACCCCAGGGATCTGTACTGGGTCCGCTACTTTTTGACATATTCATAAATGACCTGGAAAAGGGAATAACTAGTGAGGTTATCAAATTTGCAGACGACACAAAACTGTTTAAAGTTGTTAAAACCCAAGAGGACTGTGGAAAACTGCAGGAGGATCTGGATAAATTGAAAGACTGGGCATCCAAATGGCAGATGAAATTTAATGTGGACAAGTGCAAAGTTATGCACCTAGGAAAGAACAACCCACACTATGGTTACACGATGCAAGGTTCCACATTGGTTCCATTGCACCACCCAGGAAAAAGATTTAGGAGTCATCGTGAATAACATGTTAAAACCCTCCGCCCAGTGTGCAGCGGCGGCCAAGAAAGCAAATAGAATTCTAGGTATCATAAGGAAAGGAATGGAAAATAAAACAAAGGATATTATAATGTCTCTGTATCGTTCCATGGTACAACCGCACCTTGAATATTGTGTGCAATTCTGGTCGCCGTATCTTAAAAAGGATATAGCATTATTAGAAAAGGTACAGAGAAGAGCTACCAAAATGGTAAAGGGGGATGGAAGGCTACTCCTATGAAGAGAGGCTACAAAGATTAGGGCTCTTCAACCTGGAAAAAAGACGGCTGAGGGGAGATATGATAGAGGTCTATAAATTAATGAATGGAGTGGAACGGGTAAACGTAGATCGATTGTTTACACTATCAGAATATAGAAAGACTAGGGGACATGTAATGAAGCTACAGGGTAAACTATTTAAGACAAATAAGAGAAAATATTTTTTCACTCAACGTGTAATCAAACTCTGGAATTTGTTACCGGAGGATGTAGTAAGAGCTGTTAGTGTCGCTGGGTTTAAAAAAGGTTTGGACAAGTTCCTGGAGGAAAGGTCCATAAACCATTATTAAAAAGGGACCCAGGATATCAATGCTTGACCCAATACAAGCATTGTGGAACCTGTGTCTTTTGGGGATACTGCTAGGTACGTATGACCTAGATTGGCTACTGTTGGAAACAGGATACTGGGTTTGATGGACCTTGGTCTGACCCAGTATGGCATACCTTATGTTCTTATCTTCTTATCTTCAGTGTCTCTGCTATCTTTTTAGCTGATATTCTTTGATCCTTCATGATCATTTATTTAACTAGGCTTATATACCGCTTTTCTACCAGTCAAAGCGGTGTACATTCAGGTACTGTATATATATTTTTCCCTTGTCCCCAAAGAGCTCACAATCTGATCTCCAGGAACAAGCAGGAATGAGTCTTCACATATGGGTATCGTCGGTACCGACGGAGCCTGCGCGGGAACGCTCCCCAGCGTCCAAAAGGAAAGCTTTTGGGAGCATCCCACAGCGCTTGCGCGCTGCCTTCCCGCCTTTCCCAACTGCCTCTCTCCAGTTCTTCTTTTCCGCGGAGCCAGCAGGTCATGTTCCTGTCACCGCTGAAGAATTTCTTTATTTTATTTTATTTCTTTGGTCGCGCGTCTGCCTTCTCGACGCTAGACCGGTACCGCCGGTCTTTTCTTTCTTTATTCTAAAAAACAAAACCAAAAAAAGCCTACTGTTTTTCTCACTTCAGTGCTTTTTCTTCTTTGGCCTTAGGCCTAGGAAATTTTTTCCTCATGGAAAAGCCCGCCTCTGGGTTTAAAAAATGCACGAAGTGCAGCGGCACTATTTCTGTCACCGACACCCATGAATGGTGTCTAAAATGTTTAGGTCCTGACCACTCCATTACGGATTGTGAGTCCTGTTCCATGATGTCTAAAAGAGGTCTACAGAATCGAGCAGCCAAGCTCAGTACCCTGTTTCCCTCTGATGCAGCTTCGGTTGCATCAACATCTTCCAGGGCTGCTTCTTCCTCACATGGATCTCAGGTAACCAAGCTTAAGTCCAGCCGGTCCTCGAAGGGTAAATCTCCCTCTAAGTATCGAGATGCCTCCGGGCTTGCCCTCGAGGAATCCGCACCGGCAAAATTACCCCAGCGGGAGGCTGCGGCTTCCAAAGCTTTATCTATGGGGTCACAGGTTGACATCGATGGCTCGGCCTCGACCGATCACCTGTTGCCATGTTCTGGGGTACCGGTGGTTCCCACTGGTACCGACATCCAGACATTGGTTGCGTCGATGGATCAGAATATCCTGACCATGCAGCGTGCCATCACGGCATTCATACAAGCTGCGACGCCTTCGGTACCGCAACAAACTCCGTTGCCGGTGCCGACTCCGACACAGGTACCGATATCGGTTCCGGTGCCGGTACCGATTGCATCGACATCCGCTTCGGTGTCGACTGCAGCGGTACACTGTTCTGTGATGCCCATCGGTACCGAATCGGTACCGGTCACTCCCGATGTCGATACCACCCGGTACGCGTATCGGGCTCTGCAGGAGCATCCAGACAGGCGATACTTCGATTCCTCTGAAGACTCTGATGAATCAGAGGTCTCTGTCGAAGCATCGGTGATCCATCCTCAGGAGCCCACTTCTCCAAAAAGGAGAATGTCTCCTCCAGAAGACTTGTCTTTTCAAGGCTTCATTAAGGAAGTGGCCAGGGGCCTTTCCATCTCAGTGGCCCCTGAGACAGAGCCTGGAGCCAAAAGATTAGATATTTTACAATATCCTAAGGCTCCTAAAGAGGCAGCCACTTTACCAATACATGAGATTCTTTATGATCACATGTTGGGCATATGGGAGACTCCTCTCACCACTTCCCTTCATTCTCGCAGGTTGGACACCATGTATCGTGTTCCTCCTTGTCCTGGCTTCCATAAGACTCAGCTTCCTCACCACGCCATTGTGGTGGAGTCTGCTATGAAGAAGATAAAGAGTACAAAAAGGCACTCTTCTGCTCCTCCAGGAAGAAAATGCAGAACCTTAGATGCCTTTGGCAGGAGAATTTTCCAGGCCAGTATGCTTGTTGCCAGAATCAACTCCTATAGTCTCTATATGGGGATGTTTCTAAAAGAAGTTACAGATCACCTGCAAACTTTATCTCCTTTTATTTCAGAAGATAAAAGGGAAGAGTTCCTCACCTGGCTCAAACATGCCCAGGATATTTCCAAGTTTTCCAACCGTGCAGCCTTTTGACTCTTTTGAGTGTGCTAGCAGAGCCTCGGCTATTGCCATAGGTGCACGCAGAGTTGTTTGGTTACAAGCTTCTGATTTGGAACCCTGGGTTCAAGATGGACTAGGAAACCTTCCTTGTACAGGTGAAAACCTTTTTGGCAAAGATTGGCAAGCAAAGGCCACCCAGATGGATGCTGAAAATTCTGCTTTAGATAGACTTTCAAAGTCTACTTCTGCTCCTTTTAAGAAAAGGTTGTTCAAAAAGGGTTTTTTCCCCCAAAAAAGGTAAATATTATTCTGCTTATGGTCAGCAGTCATCTTCTGCAGGTCGTTTTGCTACAAAGAGACAGCAACAACCGAAACAGGCCCAGCCTAAGGCTGCTAGGACTGCTACGGCCCAACAGCCTCAGCCTCCTCAGGGCCTTTGACTTACAACTAGAGAACTTAGCCTTTCCTGGCTCTAGAACATCCAGAGCCTCTCACCATTCCAGGAAGGTTAGCTCATTTTGCTCCCAGATGGGAACAAATCACAGCAGAGCAATGGACCCTCTCCATCAAAAGGGAAGGGTAAAAGCTTCATTTCTTAAACCTTCCCCCTCACACCATGGTGAGACAGTTCAATTCTCCAACATCTCTCCTCGACCTTCTGGGTCAGGAGATTGCTACCCATCTTGCCCAAGGGGCAATAGAAGAAGTACCCCTTCTTCAACAGGGTTCAGGGTTCTACTCCCCCTACTTTCTCATCCCAAAGAAAACAGGGGGCTACAGACCCATATTAGATCTCAGAGATTTGAACAAGTTTCTATGCAAGGAGAAATTCAAGATGACTTCTCTCGGTACTCTCCTTCCATACCTCCAGAGTCAGGACTGGCTTTGTTCTCTAGATCTCAAGGATGCGTACACCCATGTTCTCATCCATCCAACACACAGAAGGTTCCTTCGGTTCCTTTTCCAAGGAAAGCACTATCAATACAGAGTGCTTCCTTTCGGTCTGGCCTCTGCTCCATGGGTGTTCACAAAATGCATAGCAGTAGTAGCTGCATTTCTACGCACTCTAGGAATATTTGTATTCCCATATCTGGACGACTGTCTCATCCGAGCTCCATCCCAGTCAGAGGCCCAGGCTTCCCTGGCCTGCACAAGGCATATCCTTCAGTATCTGGGACTTGTAATAAACATCCCAAAATCCCATCTCACCCCTACTCAATCTCTAGAGTTCATAGGGGCCTTACTGGATACCACCACTGCAAGGGCCTATCTTCCCCAGGCCCGTTGCCTACGCTTGGTGCAGTTAGCCTCCCAGATTCAGTTAAAGTCCCATTTAACTGCTCGAGAGATGTTACAGCTGTTAGGCCACATGGCATCAACCGTGCATGTGGTCCCTTATGCTCGCCTTCACATGAGGGCAGCTCAATGGACTTTGTCCACTGTCAGACGGCTGCCTAGGGTGAGAACTTACACAATCTTGACGATGCATATATTCATATGATTCTTGCAAGGTATTGTGGGTATTGTAGTTCATTCACTCCCAAACACAGCTGATGACAATAATTAAGTTGTGAAACCAAGTGGTAAGGTCAATAAAATACTTCTTTTATTGATGGGGTTTAATTCACCCAGCACATGTATGCTTGATAGCCATATAAATGAGGTTACTTGCTTGCAGTGTTTAAATGGATAACAAAAAGTCACAAAGTAAACCAGAAAACAACCTTCAGCTTGTCAGGCAATTAGCTAATGTTTTCTTAGCAAATAATTACCAAATACAAAGGCACAAAGAAAAGAATAAACTTTGCTGGTTAGTTTAACTTCTGCTTATTTTCCACGCAGATCTCAGCAGTGATTCTCCCTTGCTCACACACACAATCAGCTTTAATTACTATCAATTGACCAGCTGAAAGCCTTTAGCTGGCTGGCTGCTACTGTGTGATCCCAAATCCTGCTTTAAGAGCTGTTTGCAGTGGAAATAAAGAACAAAGTTAGGTTTCTTTGTGATGGCTAATGTGTTTGCTCACAGAAAGCTAGCAACAGCATTTAGATAGAGAACAGTCCATGTAAACTGTACTTTCATCTGCTGTATCTCCCCCTTCATCAATCAGCATAGGGTCACTATCATACATTGGCACAGACGAGTCTTTCATTAAGGCACTATCATGAGAATGCTTATTCCCTTGCTGCCATTCTCTATTATAGATAGGGTCTGGATCAGTGTTCATACCTGAGCCTCTCCTGCTATCATTATTCCTCTCTGTACAGCCTGGCCAGTATGTAATCCAATTCTGATGTCCAGCCTTCCAATCTTGATCCCTGGACACTGGATCTCCTCTCACATACCTTCTGGCCTTGGTCTGAAAGTCCCTTCCACATGCAGTCTTCTCTCTTCCAGGTATCCACTGGTGATTCCTATCTCTGCCACTCCATTCCTCTGGCTGAATCCAGTCCAATGGACTCTGCTGGCATTTGGAATACCTCCCAGTATGGGTACTGCCTTGGAATCTCCCAGACCTTCCACTGGCCTTTCTTCTCTTCCTTCCAGAGAGTTTCCTTCTCTCTCTATCCGCTTGGCTTGGCTTCTGCTTCTCGAGATGCTGCTTAAACCTGTAGCAGGGCTGGAGCTTGTAGCCGTTGCTGAAGCTCTCCCTGAAGCTGTTATCTGAAGCTGTTATCTGAAGAATAAGCTTTATTCTTATTCTGTTCTAATGTGTGCTCCTCTCTAACACAGCGCAGCTGTCTTGAATCAGGCCCTGCCCTTTGAGATGAGTGCTTAGGGATTACCTCATAGCTCTCTTGATTGCACACACATTTTCTCACTTCAGCCCCTCTCATGGCTGCTGGAAACCTGGTGCATTCTGGGACTGGTAGTCTTTTATGTGAAAACTCTGTTTTCTTACTTCTACCAGAACTGACAGGTTGCTTGTTCAGAGTCACATCATCTTTTCTATAGCTCCTACCTGAGCTATGATAAGCTTCCTTATCACACCACCCAATGGACCCAGGCATCAGCGTGCCTGTCAGACAAAATAGCAACCTCCAGTCGCCTTTTTTGCTCTCTCCAGTGGTGGAGGTCCACCCAAAATCTGTTGCTGGGGTCCCCCTTTCAACACGTGTTACCCCAAGCAACCCTTACAACAGATGCCTCCCCAAAGGGTTGGGGGGCTCATCTACAAGATCTCTCCACCCAAGGCATCTGGTCTCCACAGGAGACATCTCTACATATCAACCTCTTAGAGCTCAGAGCAATTTTTCTAGCTCTCAGAGTCTTCCACACCCTGCTCAGCTACAAGACAGTCCTCATCCACACGGACAACCAAGTAGCCATGTTCTACGTGAACAAGCAGGGGGGGACTGGCTCTCTGTCGCTTTGCAATGAAGTTCTGAGATTGTGGGCCTTCGCCAGAGAGCATCAAATTCATCTCATCACAGTGTATCTTCCAGGGGTTCAAAGCTCTTGGGCAGACAGACTCAGTCGAGTTCTGCTTCCACACGAATGGTCCCTCCATGTGGACCAGATAGCCAGGATCTTTCAAATTTGGGGAACCCCAGACATAGACCTGTTTGCAAGTCCGTGGAATGCCAAACTTCCCCGATTCTGTTCCAGGATTCCATGTCAGGGAGTTCAGGCCAGGGATGCCTTCCTCCTTCATTGGGGGCAAGACTTCCTCTATGCCTTCCCACCCATTCCCCTAATTCCCAAGACACTGTTCAAGCTTCAGAGAGACAGGGGGTCTATGATCCTCATAGCACCATGTTGGCCACGCCAAGTGTGGTACCCTCTACTTCTGCATCTCTCTCAAGCTCCCTCCCTGGACTTGGGATCTGCTCCAGACCTCCTGCCCCAGGAGCAGGGAATGTTGTGGCACCCAAATCCCCAGTCTCTTCATCTCAGGGCCTGGTTGCTGAAGGCCTAGACCTCCAGGATTTGCATTTTTCTCAGCAAGTGAAGGATATCCTTCATGCTTCGAGAAAGCCTTCCACCAGACGTTCCTATGCTTTTAAATGGATGAGGTTTACCATTTGGTGTGCAGAGAAGGGCCTTAACCCTCTGGCAATACCTCTGAATTCTTTACTGGAGTATTTGCTGCATTTATCCCATGCAGGCCTTAAAACGAATTCAGTAAGAGTCCATTTGAGTGCTATTGCAGCATCCCTTAAGCCTCTCAATGGACAGCCTATTTCCTCTCATCCTCTTATAGCAAGATTCATGAGAGGCCTTCTTTTGACTAAACCTCCCATTAGACCACCTCCAGTGGCATGGGACTTGAATCTGGCTCTTGGCCAGCTTTTGAAGCCACCCTTTGAACCCTTAGCCACTACCTCCTTGAAATTTCTTTCCTGGAAGGTTATTTTTCTCATTGCAGTTACTTCAGCTCGCCGCATCAGTGAGCTGCAAGCCTTGGTGGCTAATCCTCCTTATACAAGGTTCCATCATGACAAGGTAGTCCTCAGGACCAATCCACACTTTATGCCTAAAGTGGTTTCACCTTTTCATCTGAATCAGGAGGTGTATTTACCTGTCTTTTTTCCAGGACCTCATGCATCAAGTGCAGAGAGGAGTCTCCATACCCTGGATTGTAAGAGAGCGCTTGCCTTTTACTTACAAAGGACACTGCAACATAGACAGTCTGCTCAACTCTTTGTTGCTTTTGATCCCTCTCATTTAGGACTTCCAGTCTCTAAGAGAACTCTGTCCAAGTGGATTGCACAGTGTATTTCTTTTGCCTACCAGAGTAAGAACCTTTCTCTAGAGGGCCATGTCACAGCTCACAATGTGAGGGCCATGGCAGCCTCTATGGCTCATCTAAACTCTGTGTCCATCGACCAAATCTGTCGAGCGGCCACCTGGGCCTCGGTTCATACCTTTACAGCCCATTACTGCTTGGACAAGGACTCCCGCCAGGATGCCTTGTTTGGTCAGGCTGTTCTCAAATACCTGTTCCATACTTAAACAACTCCTACCCCCCATCCCTGGTTGGATGCCCGAGATCCATGGAGGGAGGTTGAGCCCTTCTCAGGGACTCACAACTTTGGGGATCTCCCTGGCATCTCTAGCTGGGGAGTCCCCATATGTGAAGACTCATTCCTGCTTGTTCCTGGAGATAGCACAGTTACTTACCTGTAACAGGTGATCTCTGGGAACAGCAGGAATAAGTCTTCACAACCCACCCACCTCCCCTAGGAGTTGTATCTCTCTATCTATCTTTCCTTTCCTCTCTCTCTCTCTTTGTCTCAGCTTATAACTCGAACTGGAGAGAGGCAGTTGGGAAAGGCGGGAAGGCAGCGCGCAGGCGCTGTGGGATGCTCCCAAAAGCTTTCCTTTTGGACGCTGGGGAGCGTTCCCGCGCAGGCTCCGTCGGTACCGACGATACCCATATGTGAAGACTTATTCCTGCTGTTCCCAGAGATCACCTGTTACAGGTAAGTAATTGTGCTTTTTTATACCTGAGGCAATGGAGGGTTAAGTGGCTTGCCCAAGGCCACAAGGAGCACCTGTGGGACCAGAAACCCCAGACCTTCCAACCCAAGGTTGCTATTCTCTAGCAGGATTTGAACCCCTGGCCCTCCAGCCTGAGGTAACTTGCCCCAACCACTAGGCCACTCCTCCCTGTCGATCATGGAATGAACGACATCTACGTTTTCTGGAATTGTCACCTCACTTGGTCTCTCAGGATGTTCTTCATCTTCATTGCTGAAATGTCCTGTCTTAAACTTAGCAACCCAGTTGTTGACTATAGAGTAGAAAGGACACTTATCACCTAATGTTACCGACATATCAACATAGATTTGTTTGGCTGAATTCCCTTTTAAGAAAAGATATTTCATCGCTGCTCGGCACTCTTTTCTTGTGAAATCTCAGTCGTTTTGTGACATTCTGGCTTCAAACCTACAGAAAAAAAAAAGTATGACAGTTATAATCATGAAATTCTCCAGGAACAAGCAGTACAGGAACAAGCAGTAAGTCCGTCCTCACATATGGCTGACATCTGCGCCAACAGAGCCCCGCGGAAGAATCTCCTCAGCTTTCAAAGGAAGCCTTTGGGAGATGCCAGCACACATGAGTGGTCCCCTTCCCACCCAATGGTGCCATCTTGCTCAGTCTTTTTTCCACGGAGCCCACCAGACGTGTGTCTGATTTTCTCGGACAAAGCGGGCAAGCCCCACGCTAGGTGCCGCAGCCTGCGCAAAGGATCCAAGGAATTGGAGTGGAAGCAGCCGGCAAAGGTCCCCTGGAAGGATTCAGAGGCCTCTAGCGATTGGCATCGGACACCCGAGGCCATCCTCGCCGAGGACTCCCTCTCCTCGCCGATGCTGGACCTGGTAACCCTGACATCCGGGTCGAAGGCTGTGACACATCCTGAGTGGGAAACCAAGATGGTGGCCTTGAAGCGCAGTTTGTCTGCCTTCCTCACCACGCAGCAGGCACTGATGCCTTGCTCTTGCCGGTGCATCTGCCCCAAACACTGGGACCTTGAAATGAAGGACTTTCCCTGGTTGCTGAGCGATCCTCGTGAGCCCACTGCCTTGAGTCGATCCTCGGCAGAGGTCTTGATCACAGTCCTGCTCCTCGGGAACAAGATCATCACCGTCAAGTGCTCGTGGCTCCAGCCACAAAGCTGCTGTGGTCCATCGACACCCCCCCCCCACCCCGGCCTGGGTCCTCCCCCGCAGGCCTGGCACCAAATCCTTCACCGACTACTCCAACTGGGAATCTCGTGACGAGACATCACCAGACATCCGCAAACACCGCAATGTCCCGTCGGACCCATCCCCTCCGATGACTCAATGTCGATCACCACTCAAGAAAGAACAAAAGAGCGGAGCCTGGACTGACAAATCATGAACCTTGTTTATTACGCCCCAACGCGTTTCGGCCAACCGGCCTTCTTCAGGGGGTCTTGAAGAGCACACCTCAAAAATAATTAATAAACGTAAACATATAAATAGATAAATACAACATAACATAAAATGCACTATCATATATCAGTAAAAAAGATTAAAAACATATAATATTCCAAAATGTATAAAGGACAATCTGTAAAAATTAATAAAAAACAACTTGTAGACAAAAATTGTTAAGAAATTATTAAAAATAATATATAATAAGAACATATTAAACAACTAAAAAGGAAGTAAGAGAGACGAGGAGGAACCAAAAGAGAGTAAATACCTTATTATGGTCAATTGGAATATTATCATGGATCAAACCTGTAAGGTGCTAACAGCTGATAATAAATAAATAAATAAATCAGTAAATAGGTATGTGTACATTTGTAAAACAAATATATACAATTCTAAAACTGACATTCCATATTGATTAATATATAACCAGCTAATAATAAATAATTAATTACATAAATAAATATACATATACATAAAATATATGAAAAAACATATATATACAATTTCAAAACTGGTAATTCATAACGTTCTGTATATGAACATCAAAAAGGCACTTGAAAAGCAAGAAAAGCATGTAAATATGAAAATATATAGAAAAAAGATAAAAAAAAATTTGAAAAAATATTATAAAAAATATTTAAAAATAATATAAAAATAAAAACCAGCTAAATGGAAACCACATCATAAATAAAATGTACAAAAAAGGTGGAGACGCTCTTAAAATAAAAACCAATATATTAAACGTTTATACAAACGCATTAAGGAGCCTTACAAAGAATTATGTGTCTGAATTAAGTGACCTATATGGGCGCCTATAACATGCATGTTATTCAAACGACATATATTCCAGAATGATCGCAAATGGTAAACAAAATAGATTACCAGTTGTAAAAACTTTTTGTAGAATGAAACAAACATAAGTCAGACACAAAGGCGTGCTGCACAGTAGAACTGTTAAACAATGCAGTGACATTTACTGCTAGTAAAACGTCTAAAAATAAACGATTTCCCACCTATATAGGCAACGGATAACCGACTAAAACAAAGAAGCAAAAATGAATTCTTAAAAATGCAAAAATCATTCTTAAAAATTAAACAAATATATATTATGTTAAAAAATAAATCATGAAATGTTGATACCGGCACTTTTTAAATAAACAGAGATCGGCAATTAAAAGGCTTCTCACAGCCACGCAGCGTTTTTCCATATTAGAAATGCTAGTAGAACAAAATAAAAATATGTACACGGTTTCTTTGCAGAAACATAAGTGATGATGGCACGGCCCAGCCAATATATTAAAAAAGGAGAAGATCGTGTAGAAATGCTGCTTACTCCTACTTGCTTGGCTTGCCCCTTTTAAAACTCACAAAAAGTAAAAACGCACCTCGTGAAGTCAGATAAACCGTATGATCAAAAAAGAACTTTGAACCCGTGATCGCAGCGTAAGATCGCTGAAAAAATAAAAGAATATATATAATGACCTGTAGCAGAAGCATCTAATTATGTTGCTCAGGTTTGTGTAGTATTTTTTAGAAAATCTAAAAGGATGTCAAGAAATTATAAATAAAAGTCCAAACTTACCAAAGAACAGCGTTCTGCACTGCTGCACTGCTGAATAACGTAGTAGGACACACTATGAATGGACGCCTAAATACTGGCATTTTCCCGCCCGTGCAGGTTAAGGGTCACTGACTCAAAATAACAAATAAATGTATAAATGCTAACAAAAATACTATTTATGTTGGATGCACATCAATCAATTATGAAAGCTATGGAGCAAAAGGAATCTGAAGAAAAAATATATGAACTCATAAAGAAACAGGAAAGAAGGGAAGAGATAGAGGGAGAGGAAGGGAAGAGAGGAAAGGGAGAAAGGGAGGGAATGAGAGGGAGGGAAAGGGGGGGGGGGAGGAGGGGGAAAAGGGCACCTATAACATGCATATTATTCAAACGACATATATTCCAGAATGATCGCAAATGGTAAACAAAATAGATTACCAGTTGTAAAAACTTTTTGTAGACGCAGCGTTTTTCGATATTAGAAATGCTAGTAGAACAAAATAAAAATATGTACACGGTTTCTTTGCAGAAACATAAGTGATGATGGCACGGCCCAGCCAATATATTAAAAAAGGAGAAGATCGTGTAGAAATGCTGCTTACTCCTACTTGCTTGGCTTGCCCCTTTTAAAACTCACAAAAAGTAAAAACGCACCTCGTAAAGTCAGATAAACCGGATGATCAAAAAAGAACTTTGAACCCGTGATCGCAGCGTAAGAACGCTGAAAAAATAAAAGAATATATATAATGACCTGTAACAGAAGCATCTAATTATGTCACTCAGGTTTGTGTAGTATTTTTTAGAAAATCTAAAAAGATGTCAAGAAATTATAAATAAAAGTCCAAACTTACCAAAGAACAGCGTTCTGCACTGCTGAATAACGTAGTAGGACACACTATGAATGGACGCCTAAATACTGGCATTTTCCCGCCCGTGCAGGTTAAGGGTCACTGACTCAAAATAACGAATAAATGCTAACAAAAATACTATTTATGTTGGATGCACATCAATCAATTATGAAAGCTATGGAGCAAAAGGAATCTGAAAAAAAAAATATATATGAACTCATAAAGAAACAGGAAAGAAGGGAAGAGATAGAGAGGAAGGGGGAGAGGAAGGGAAGAGAGGAAAGGGAGAAAGGAAGGGAATGAGAGGGAGGGAAAGGGCTAAAGGGCTTTCTATTTCAGTAGCCTCTGAATCAGAGCCTAGGACTAAAAAATTAGATATTTTAGGTTATCCCAAGGCTCCTAAGGAGGTAGTCACCTTGCCAATTCATGAGATTCTTTATGATCACATGATTGACTTATGGGAGACTCCTCTCACTATCTCTCCTCATTCTCGTAGGTTGGACACCATGTACCGTGTCCCTCCTTGTCCTGGTTTTCATAAAACACAGCTTCCTCACCATTCTATTGTGGTGGAGTCGGCTATGAAAAAGATAGAGTGCAAAAAGACACTCCTCTGCTCCTCCAGGGAGAGAATGCAGGACCTTGGATGCTTTTGGTAGGAAAATCTTCCAAGCCAGTATGCTCATTGCCAGAATCAACTCCTATAGCCTTTATATGGGGATGTTTCTGAAAGAAGTTGCAGATAAGCTGCACACTTTCCTCCCTTTTCTTCCAGAGGATAAAAGGGAAGATTTTCTTATTTGGCTTAAGCAAAGATATTTCAAAGTTTTCCAACCGTGCAGCTTTTGACTCCTTTGAGGGTACCAGCAGAGCTTCGGCCATTGCCATAGCTGCACGCAGAATTGCTTGATTACAAGCTTCTGATTTGGAACCCTGGGTCCAAGATGGCTTGGGAAATCTTCCTTGTACAGGGGAAAACCTGTTTGGCAAAGATTGGCAAATAAAAGCCACTCAAATGGATGCAGAAAATTCTGCTTTGGATAGACTTTCAAAGTCAACCTCCATTCCTGCCAAGAAAAAACCTTTCAAGAAGTCTTTTTTCCTCAAGAAAGGCAGATTCCATCCTGCTTCTGGCCAGCAATCAGCCACAGGTCGTTTTGCTGCTAAGCGTTAGCAACCTAAGCAAGCCAGGCCTAAGCCTACAGGGGCTGCTGCAACTCAGCAGACCCAGCCTCCTCAGGGCTTTTGACTTGATGCTAGAGAACTTGGCCTTTCTGGCTCTGAAACAGCCAGAGCCTCTCACCATTCCAGGAAGGTAAGCTCACTTTGCTCCCAGATGGGAGCAAATCACAACAGAGCAGTGGACCCTCTCCATCATAAGGGAGGGGTACAAACTTCATTTCTCAAACCTTCCTCCTCACACCATGGTGAGACAGTTCAATTCTCCAACATCTCTCCTCGACCTTCTAGGTCAGGAGGTGACTGCCCTTCTTGCCCAAGGGGCAATCGAAGAAGTACCTCTTCTTCACCAAGGGTCAGGGTTTTACTCCCCCTACTTTCTGATCCCAAAGAAAACAGGGGGCTACAGACCCATATTAGATCTCAGAGAATTGAACAAGTTTCTATGCAAGGAGAAATTCAAGATGCTTTCTCTGGGCACTCTCCTTCCATACCTTCAGAGTCAGGATTGGCTTTGTTCTCTAGATCTCAAGGATGTGTGTACACCCATGTCCTCATCCATCCATCTCACAGAAGGTTCCTCCGTTTTCTTTTCCAAGGGAAGCATTACCAATACAGGGTGCTTCCTTTCGGTCTGACCTCTGCTCTAAGAGTGTTCACCAAATGCATGGCAGTAGTGGCTGCATTTCTACGCACTCTGGGAATATTTGTATTCCCATACCTGGACGACTGGCTCATCCGAGCTCCATCTCAGTCAGAGGCCCAGACTTCCCTGAACTGCACAAGGTGCATTCTCCAGGACCAAGCAGGAAGTCAGTCCTCACTTATGGGTGACGTCGGCGCCGACGGAGCCCTCGCGGAGCAATTTTCCCCAGCTTTCAAAGAAAGCCTTTGGGAATTGCAGCGCGCATGCGCGGTCGTCTTCCCGCCCGAGGGTGCCATCTTAGCCAGTCTTCTTTTTTCCGCGGAGCCCTGCAGACGTCCCCGTCTTGTCCCCGCGAAAAAGTTGATTTTCCTCTTTATTTTATACTTTTTTCTTTCGGTTCGACGCCGATCGTTTTCCCGCCCGGACTCGCGACGCCGGTCTCGAGTCCTCTAGCGTTTTTTCGGTTTTTCTGACTTAGTCAGCTTTCATTTTCGTTTTCCCTGGCAGCCCGGTCCTTTGACCTCGCAGGGGCCCTTTTTTCCCCCGATGGCTGCCAGTGGCTTTAAGCGGTGTGGTCGGTGTGACCGAAATATGTCACTAACCGACACACACGACTTTTGCCTCCGCTGCTTGGGCCCCGATCATGAGGAACTGATCTGTGGGCCCTGCAGCAAACTGTCCTCGAAGGCGTTGAGAAGTCGGCGGCATCAGCGCGAGAGAATCTTCGCTGACCCCAGCCGTACCCGGACCTCGTCGGAGGCCTCCGTGTCAAAGGGCTCCAGCTCGGACCGTCGCCGGAGCTCCTCCGACCGGGGTTCTCCCTCCGGGGACCATCGTCGGAAGGAAAAACCCGCGAGGGCGGCGTCGGTGGACGCTCCTGGCTCCGCGAGGGCCAGGTCGCATAGCCCCGACAGCCGCCCCGGGTCCTTGGAGAAGGAACATCTCCCGAAGCGACCTCGCCTGGAGTCGGAGATGCCTGCCCGGGTAAGTCCTGTAGTCCTTCTGGACTCGCCTCCGCGACAGCCGACGTCGGGCCCGACGCCGTCGGGGCCCGAGTCGGGGGCTGCTGGGTCACCTGAGCTCGGACTCAGGTTGACGGCCTTGGAGAGCAGACTGTCTGCCTTCATGGACCAGCAGCGGGCACTGCTCGCTGGCCTCGCTGGCGCCGCTGCCCCGACCGCCGGGACGTCGACGTCCAAGTCGACCCCGGAGACCGAGCCGATCCTCGAGTCAATGAGAACTCGAGTCGATCCTCGGTCGAGGTCGCCGACGCCGACTCCCTCGACGTCGGGGCGGCTGGCGCCGCATCCTGCCCGGGCCGACCCCACCGAGTCCTCGTCGGAGTCGGTCTGGGAGTCTGAGGAGGAAGAGTCACCTGATTCTTTCCGGACTCGGTGTGTCCCATCGGACTCACCGGGGTCCGAGCCTCGGAAGCAGTCCCCCCCGGAGGATGCCCGGTTCTCGGACTTCGTTAGGGATATGGCCAAGGCTTTGGCCTTCCCTGCGGATCCCGAGGAGGAGCCTCGAGCCGAAGAGCTCGACGCCCTCCAGTATGACTCTCCCGCGAGGGAGCACTTTACTGTGCCGGTTCCTCCTATGCTGGAACGACTACTCTTCCGCATGTGGGAGAGTCCGGCCTCCTCGCCGGTCCTGAGCAAGCGGGTCGATTCTATCTATCGGGTCCGCAAGAGCCCTGGCTTTCAGAAGGCACAGCTGCCACACCATTCCATGGTAGTGGAATCGGCCATGCATCGTCTTAAGAGCCAGAAGATGCACTCCTCGGTGCCTCCTGGAAGGGAGGCCCGTAACCTGGATGGCCTTGGCAAGAAGTGCTTCCAGGGCTCTATGCTTGCATGTCGTGTCCAGACTTACCAGCTCTACATGGGCATGTATCTCCGGGATCTGGCTAAAGAGCTAGCCGGATTCTCCGCTGGTCTCTCCGAGGAGCCCTTGCGGAGGTTCCTAGCCTTGTCCACGGGCATTCGGGAATGCTCAAAGTTCATGTCCCGAGCAGCCTATGATGGCTTTGAGGCCTCGGCTAGAGTGGCCGCAGCCGGCATCGGTGCCCGCCGACAGGCTTGGCTTCAGTCGTCGGATCTTGAGCCCTGGGTACAGGACAAGTTGGTCGATGTCCCCTGCCGAGGCGAAAACCTCTTTGGCAAGCCCATGGCGGAAAAGGCTGCACAAATTGAGACTGAGACTCTCACCAGGACCAGGCTTTCTAGGAAGACCTCCGCCCCTTCCCAGAAAAAGAAGGGCTCGGGAAAAAAGTCCTTTTACCCGAGGAAGGCGGCTGCCTACAAACAGTACCCCCATTATCAGGCCCCTGCAGCTCCCCAACAGGGCCAGCAGGCCAAGGGACGGGGTAACGGGTCCCGTAGGCAGCAAGCCCCCAAGCCTGCACCACCAGCCCCTGCTCAGCAGGGTGGGGGTTTTTGACTCGCTCAGCATAGCCTCTCCCCCCCCGCTGGTTCCTCCCAGCACCGGCGGCCGGCTGGTTCACTTCGGCCACAGGTGGTCCAGCATCACCGCAGATGCCTGGGTACTTCAGGTCGTGCGAGAAGGCTACCTTCTCCACTTCCATCAGGTCCCTCCCTCCTATTTTCCGGGAGAACCTTCGCCCCCCCCTCTGCACAGGGAGTTGCTCCTTCAGGAGTTAGCAGGTCTTCTGCAGGAACAGGCGGTGGAACCGGTGCCCCACCACCTGAGAGGTCAAGGCTTTTACTCAAGGTATTTTCTGATACCAAAGAGAACAGGGGGCCTCAGACCCATCCTGGACTTGCGCAACCTCAACAAGTTCCTTGTGCGGGAGAAGTTCAAAATGCTTACCCTTGGAATCCTTCTGCCCTACCTCCAGCAGGGAGATTGGCTATGCTCCTTGGATCTAAAGGATGCCTACACGCACATCCTCATCCACCCAAGCCACCGCCAATACCTAAGGTTTGTGGTGGCAGGAAATCATTACCAGTACAGAGTACTGCCCTTTGGCCTATCCTCCGCACCGCGAGTCTTCACAAAATGTCTCGCGGTCGTGGCGGCCCATCTCCGGCTTCACGGCCTCTATGTCTTTCCGTACCTCGACGACTGGCTCATCAGAGCAGCGTCCGCTCAGGAGGTCACCAACGCCACGTGCCGCACGGTGACTCTGCTGCAGCACTTGGGCTTTGTCATAAACTTCGCAAAGTCCACTTTGCTCCCCTCACAGGATCTCGAGTTCATCGGCGCAAGGCTGCACACTCCTCGGGCACGAGCGTACCTACCGCTCGACAGGGCTCAACGGCTCATGGACCTAGCCGACCGCTTTCGCAGCCAGCCCCTGGTCTCCGCCAGGCGCTTCCTGAGACTGCTCGGCCATATGGCTTCCACTGTCCATGTGACCCCCAATGCCCGCCTGAACATGCGGTCTGCTCAATGGTGTCTCCGCCAGCAGTGGCGACAAGCCACAGGCGGCCTGGCAGACCTAGTGCGCGTCTCCGAGCCGCTGCTCTCGTCACTCCGTGGGTGGCTCCGGCAGCCGAACCTGATATTCGGAATGCCTTTCCAGTCACCTCAGCCGACCCGGGTGCTGACCACCGATGCATCCCTCCTGGGCTGGGGAGCACATTGCCAAGAGGCACGTACTCAGGGCCTCTGGACCACGTGGGAGTCTGCTCAGCAGATCAACTTCCTGGAGCTCAGGGCGATCCGCCTCGCTCTCAAGGCCTTCTCCCACCTGACTTCCCAACAGTCCGTCCTTGTCCAGACGGACAATCAGGTTGCCATGTTCTACGTGAACAAGCAGGGGGGCACGGGCTCCTTCCTCCTCTGCCGGGAGGCACAGAAGCTCTGCTCTTGGGCCGTCAGTCACGGCATTCTCCTCAAGGCAGTTTATCTCCCGGGCCAAGAAAATTGCCTTGCAGACAAACTCAGCAGGGTCCTCCAGCCGCACGAGTGGCGTCTGGATCCCTTGGTAGTTCAGAAGCTCTTCCTCAAGTGGGGTCTCCCCACGGTGGATCTCTTTGCCAGTCCTCACAACCGGCAACTTCCTCGCTTCTGCTCTCGTCAGCCACACCCCCTTCGGGTTGCGGCGGACGCCTTTCTGATCTCGTGGTCGGGGAGCCTTCTGTACGCTTTCCCTCCCATCCCGCTGGTCTCTCGGACTCTTTTCAAGGTTCTCCGAGACAAAGCCTTCATGATCCTGGTGGCCCCTCGCTGGCCCAGGCAGCCGTGGTTTCCACTCCTGCTGCAACTGGCGGTGGAGGGCCCAATCCCTCTGGGGATACAACCGGATCTCCTCACTCAGGATCAGGGGTCCCTTCTGCACCCCAACCTCAGGTCTCTCAACCTTATGGCCTGGCTGCTGAGAGGGTAGTCCTTGCTCCCCTTCTCCTGCCGGCGGAGGTGGAGGAGGTCGTCTTAGCTTCGCGACGGCCTTCTACCCGCAAATGCTACGCCCTTAAATGGCGTCGCTTTGCAGTCTGGTGTACCCAGCAGTCTCAGGATCCCTTCTCCTGCCCGGTGTCGGTGATCTTGCAGTACTTGCTGCACCTCTCTAATCTGGGACTTAAGTCCAACTCCGTCAAAGTTCACCTCAGTGCTCTTTCAGCACATCATGTGCCAGTGGACGGCAGACCTCTCTCCAATGACCCTCTCGTAGCGAGGTTTCTCCGAGGTCTCCTTCTACTTAAACCACCTCTGCGCCCGCCAGCGCCTGACTGGGACCTGAATGTGGTTTTGCAGCGGATCACCTGTCCGCCTTTTGAACCCATGGCTACCTGTTCTCTACGTTTTCTGTCTTGGAAAACACTGTTCTTGATAGCCCTCACTTCCGCTAGGCGCGTAAGTGAATTGCAGGCCCTCGTGTCTGATCCCCCTTACACTAGGTTCTACAAGAATAGGGTAGTCCTACGGACTCACCCAAAATTTCTGCCTAAAGTGGTCTCCCCTTTTCACATCAATCAGGAGGTGGTACTTCCAACCTTCTTTCCCAGACCACACTCCAGCCGAGCTGAAACGGTCCTGCATACCCTGGACTGTAGAAGGGCATTGAACTTCTACCTTGACCGTACGCGGGAGCACCGTAAAGCTGCTCAGCTTTTTGTGTCTTTTGACCCCAATAAATTGGGGCTCCCGGTCTCCAAGCGTACTCTGTCCATCTGGGTTGCGGACTGTATCTCTTGGGCTTATGGGGCAGCCGGACTCTCCTTAGAAAGTCGAGTCACGGCTCATTGCGTTCGGGCAAAGGCCACGTCTGTGGCTTACCTCCGCTCTGTTCCGCTGGCAGACATCTGCCGGGCCGCTACTTGGTCTTCGAGCCAGACTTTTGCGGTCCATTACTGTCTCGAGAGGGAGTCCCGTAGGGACAGTGCTTTCGGACAGGCAGTCCTCCGTAATCTCTTTGAGGTCTGAGCAACTCCTACCCTCCATCCCGGATGTGGGCTACCGGTGGGTGATAATTCAGCGAAGATTCTATCCTTCTGTGCTGCTGAGCTAGAGGGAGCTCATTTTTGTGCTTAGGGTCTCCGGTAGCCTTGAGCTTGGGAGTCCCATAAGTGAGGACTGACTTCCTGCTTGGTCCTGGAGAAAGCGTAGTTACTCACCTGTAACAGGTGTTCTCCAGGAGCAGCAGGAATCAGTCCTCACAACCCTCCCTCCTCCCCTTGGAGTTGCAATCGTCTGCTTATGTTTTTCAAATATTTTTATGCTGTCTTTTTTAGCTATGTCATCTGACTGGCTAAGATGGCACCCTCGGGCGGGAAGACGACCGCGCATGCGCGCTGCAATTCCCAAAGGCTTTCTTTGAAAGCTGGGGAAAATTGCTCCGCGAGGGCTCCGTCGGCGCCGACGTCACCCATAAGTGAGGACTGATTCCTGCTGCTCCTGGAGAACACCTGTTACAGGTGAGTAACTACGCTTTCTGCAGTATCTGGGACTTGTGCTAAACCTCCCAAGAGTCCCAGCTCACCCCTACTCAGTCCCTAGAATTCATAGGGGCCTGGCTAGATACTACCACTGCAAGGGCCTATCTTCCTCAGGCCCGTTGCCTACGCCTAGTGCAGTTAGCCTCCCAGATTCAGTCAAAGAGCCTTTTAACTGCCCGGGAGATGCTACAACTGCTAGGCCACATGGCATCCACAGTGCATGTGGTCCCCTATGCTCGCCTTCACATGAGAGCAGCTCAATGGACTTTGTCCACCCAGTGGACTCAAGCATCAGGGGGTCTGTCAGACAAAATAGCAACCTCCAGGCGCCTCTTTTGATCTCTCCAGTGGTGGAAGTCCACCCAAAATCTGTTGCTGGGGTCCCCCTTTCAACAGTTGTTGCCCCAAGCAACCCTCACAACAGATGCCTCCCCAACAGGTTGGGGAGCTCATCTACAAGACCTCTCCACTCAGGGCACTTGGTCTCCACAGGAGACCTCTCTCCATATCAACCACTTGGAGCTCCGAGCAGTTTTCCTAGCTCTCAAGGTCTTCCATACCCTGCTCAGTTACAAGACAGTCCTCATTCATACGGACAATCAGGTAGCCATGTTTTACATAAACAAGCAAGGAGGAACTGGCTCTCTGTCGCTTTGCAACGAAGCTTTAAGATTCTGGGCCTTCGCCAGAGAGCATCAAATCCATCTCCTGGCTGTATACCTTCCAGGAATCCAAAACTCTTGGGCAGACAGACTCAGTCGAGTTCATGCTGCCACACAAATGGTCCCTGCACATGGACCAGGTACTCAGAATCTTTCAAGAGTGGGGAACCCCGGACATAGACATCTTTGCAAGTCCGTGGAATGCCAAACTTCCCCGGTTCTGTTCCAGAATTCAGTGTCAGGGGGTTCAGGCCAAGGATGCCTTCCTCCTTCACTGGGGTCAAGACTTCCTGTATGCCTTTCCACCCATTCATTGATTCCCAAGACTCTGTTCAAGCTCCAGAGGGATCAAGGATCTATGATCCTCATAGCTCCACGCTGGCCACGCCAAGTGTGGTACCCTCTACTTCTGCATCTCTCTCAGGCTCCCTCCCTAGACTTGGGAGCTGCTCCAGACCTCCTGTCCCAGGAGGAGGGAACTTTGTGGCACCCAAACCCCAAGTCCCTTCACCTCAGGGCTTGGTTACTGAAGGCTTAGACCTTCAAGGTTTGAATCTTTCTCAGCAAGTGAAGGATATCCTCCATGCTTCGAGAAAACATTCTACCAGACGTTCCTATGCTTTTAAATGGAAAAGGTTTTCCATTTGGTGTGCTAAGAAGGGTCTTGACCCTCTAGCACTACCTTTGAATTCTCTATTGGAATATCTCCTGCATCTCTCCAATGCAGGCCTTAAGACAAATTCAGTAAGAGTCCATTTGAGTGCTATTGCAGCATCCCTTAAGCCTCTCAATGGACAGCCTATTTCCTCTCATCCCCTTTTTGCAAGATTCATGAGAGACCTAACCTTAACTAAACCTCCCATCAGGCCTCCTCCGGTGGCATGGGACTTAAATCTGGTTCTTGGTCAGCTTATGAAGCCACCTTTTGAACCCTTAGCCACCACCTCCTTGAAATTTCTTTCCTGGAAGGTTATTTTCCTCATTGCAGTCACATCAGCTCGCCGCATCAGTGAGCTACAGGCCTTGGTGGCTAATCCACCTTATACAAGGTTTCATCATGATAAGGTAGTCCTCAGGACCAATCCACACTTTATGCCTAAAGTCGTCTCACCTTTTCATCTGAACCAAGAGGTATATTTACCTGTCTTCTTTCCAGGTCCTCATGCATCAAGTGCAGAAAGGAGTCTTCATACCCTGGATTGTAAAAGGGCTCTTGCCTTTTACTTACAAAGGACTCAGCAACATAGAAGGTCTTCCCAACTCTTTGTTGCTTTTGATTCTTCTCATTTAGGACTTCCAGTCTCTAAGAGGACACTGTCCACTTGGATTGCTCAGTGTATTTCTTTCGCCTACCAGAGTAAGAACCTTTCTCTGGAGGGCCATGTCACAGCTCACAATGTGAGGGCCATGGCAACTTCTATGGCTCATCTAAATTCTGTGTCCATCGACCAGATCTGTCGAGCAGCCACATGGGCCTTGGTTCATACCTTCATGGCCCATTATTGTTTGGACAAGGACTCCCGCTGGATGCCTTGTTTGGTCAGGCTGTTCTAAAACACCTGTTCCATACTTGAGCAACCCCTACCCTCCATCCCTGTTTAGATGCCTGAGATCCAAGGGGGAGGTAGGGCCCTTCTCAGGGTCTACAACCCTGGGGATCTCCCCGGCATCTCTAGCTGGGGAGTCCCCATATGTGAAGACTCATTCCTGCTTGTTCCTGGAGATAGCACAGTTACTTACCTGTAACAGGTGATCTCTGGGAACGGCAGGAATAAGTCTTCACAACCCACCCACCTCCCCAAGGAGTTGTATCTTCTATCTCTCTTTCCTTTCCTCTCTCTCTCTCTTTTTGTCTCAGCTCTGAAACTCGAACTGGAGAGAGGCAGTTGGAAAGGCGGGAAGGCAGCGCTCTGGCGCTGTGGGATGTTCCCAAAAGCTTTCCTTTTTTGGAAAGCTGGGGAGCGTTCCCGCGCAGGCTCCTTCGGTACCGACGTACACATATGTGAAGACTTATTCCTGCTGTTCCCAGAGATCACCTGTTACAGGTAAGTAACTGTGCTTTCTCATAGCTCCACATTGGCCACGGCAAGTGTGGTACCCTCTGCTTCTACATCTCTCTCAAGCTCCCTCCCTGGAGTTAGGGTCTGCTCCAGATCTCCTATCTCAAGAGGACGGAATGTTATGGCATCCCAATCCCCAGTCTCTGCATCTAAGGGCTTGGTTGCTGAAGGCCTAGATCTCCATGATCTTAAAATCCCTCAGCAAGTAAAAGATATTCTTTTTGCTTCCAGGAAACATTCCACAAGACGCTCTTATGCTTTCAAATGGAAAAGGTTTACCATATGGTGTACGCAAAAGGGTCTTAACCCCCTTGCGATACCTCTGGAATCATTGCTGGAGTATCTCCTTCATTTATCCAATGCAGGTCTCAAGACTAATTCAGTAAGAGTCCATTTGAGTGCTATTGCAGCTTCCTTTAAACCTCTAAATGGACAGCCTATTTCTTCTCATCCTCTTATAGCAAGATTTATGAGAGGCCTTCTTTTAACTAAGCCTCCCATTAGGCCACCACCGGTGGCATGGGACTTAAACCTGGTTCTTGCGCAGCTTTTGAAGCCACCTTTCGAACCTTTAACTACTACCTCCTTGAAATTCCTTTCTTGGAAGGTTATCTTTCTCATTGCAATCACATCAGCACGCCGCATTAGTGAGTTGCAAGCGCTAGTAGCTGATCCACCTTATGCAAGGTTCCATCATGACAGGGAGTTCTTAGGACTCATCCACACTTTAAGCCAAAGGTGGTCTCACCTTTTCATCTGAACCAAGCGTTCTACCTACCTGTGATTTTTCCAAGGCCTCATGCACCAAATCTTCATACCTTGGACTGTAAAAGAGCTTTAGCCTTTTACTTACAAAGAACACAGCAACAAGATTTAGGAGTCATCGTGGATAACATGTTAAAACCCTCGGCCCAGTGTGCAGCGGCGGCCAAGAAAGCAAACAGAATGCTAGGTATCATAAGGAAAGGGATGGAGAATAAAACAAAGGATATTATAATGCCTCTGTATCGCTCCATGGTACGACCGCACCTTGAATATTGTGTGCAATTCTGGTCACCGTATCTTAAAAAGGACATAGCGTTATTAGAAAAAGTACAGAGAAGAGCCACCAAATTGGTGAAGGGGATGGAAGGCTACTCCTATGAAGAGAGGCTAAAAAGGTTAGGGCTCTTTAGCCTGGAAAAGAGACGGCTGAGGGGAGATATGATAGAGGTCTATAAATTAATGAATGGAGTGGAACAGATAAACGTGGATCAATTGTTTACGCTATCAGAATATAGAAAGACTAGGGGACATGTAATGAAGCTACAGGGTAAACTATTTAAGACAAATAAGAGAAAATATTTTTTCACTCAACGTGTAATCAAACTCTGGAATCTGTTACCGGAGGATGTGGTAAGGGCTGTTAGTATAGCTGGGTTTAAAAAAGGTTTGGACAAGTTCCTGGAGGAAAGGTCCATAAACCACTATTAAAAAGGGACCCAGGACATCAATGCTTGACCCAGTACAAGCATTGAGGAACCTGTGTCTTTTGGGGATATTGCTAGGTATGTATGACCTAGATTGGCCACTGTTGGAAACAGGATACTGGGCTCGATGGACCTCGGTCTGACCCAGTATGGCATGTCTTATGTTCTTATAGAAAGTCCTCTCAACTCTTTGTTGCTTTTGATCCTTCTCATTTGGGACTTCCAGTCTCAAAGAGAACACTGTCTAACTGGATTGCTCAGTGTATTTCCTTCGCCTATCAGTGTGAGAACCTTTTTCTGTAGGGCCATGTCACAGCTCACAATGTGAGAGCGATGGCAGCCTCAATGGCTCATCTGCACTCTGTGTCTATCGACGACATCTGTCGAGCAGCCACTTGGGCCTTGGTTCATACCTTCACAGCCCATCACTGTTTGGACATGGACTCCCGCCGGTATGCCTTGTTTGGTCAGGCTGTTCTCCAACTGTTCCATACCTAATCAACTCTTACCCGCCATCCCTGGTAGTATGCCAGAGATCCATTGGGGGAAGTGGAGCCAAGTTCAGGGACACACAACTTCTGGGGTCTCTCCCTGGCACCTAAAGCTAGGGAATCCCCATATGTGATGACTACATTCCTGCTTGTTCCTGGAGATAGCATATTTTCTCACCTGTAACAGGTGATCTCCGGGAACAGAAGGAATTTATTCCTCACAACCCACCCACCTCCCCTAGGAGTTGTATCTCTCTATCTATCTCTTTCCTTTCCCTCTCTCTCTTTGTCTCAGCTTTAAAACTCAGCTGGAGAGAAGCAGTTGGGAAAGGCGTGAAGGCAGCACGCAGGCGCTGTGGGATGCTCCCAAAAGCTTTCTAATTGGACGCTGGGGAGCGTTCCCGCGCAGGCTCCGTCGGTACTGACGATACCCATATGTGAGGACTATATTGCTGCTGTTCCCGAAGATCACCTCTTACAGGTGAGTAACTATGCTTTCTATGTGAACAAGCAGGGCAGGACAGGCTCTGTCGTTTTGCAACAAATCTTTACGACTGTGGGCCCTCGCCAGAGTATCAAATTCACCTTCTAGTGGTATATCTTCCAGGCATTCAAAACCTTTGGGCAGAGAAACTCAGTCGAGTACTGTTGCCTCACAAATGGTCTCTCCACCTAGACCAGGTGGCAAAGATTTTTCATCTCTGGGCACTCCAGAAATAGACCTCTTTGCAAGTCCACTGAATGCCAGACTTCCCCATTTCTGTTCCAGGATTCCGGCTCACAATTGTCATGCAAGGGTTGCCTTCCTCCTTCACTGGGGTCAGGACTTCCTTTATGCCTTCCCACCCATTCCCCTCATCCCCAAAACACTCTTCAAGCTTCAGAGAGACGGGGGTCGCATGATTCTCATTGCGCCACTATGGCCACGCCAAGCGTGGTATCCCCTGCTTCTACATCTCTCTCAAGCTGCACCTCTGGAGTCAGGGCATGCTCCAGATCTCCTTTCCCAAGAGGACGGGACGCTATGGCACCCAAATTCCCAGTCCCTGCATCTCACGGCCTGGTTGCTGAAGGCTTAGACCTCCATGATTTCAACCTGTCCCAACAGGTAGAGGATATCCTTCAGGCTTCTAGAAAACTTTCCACAAGAAGTTCTTATGCCTTCAAGTGAAAACGTTTCACTATATGGTGCTCCAAGAAGGTATTTAACCCCCTTGTCATACCTCTAGAATCGATACTAGAGTATCTCCTTCACTTATCGAATTCTGGTCTAAAGACCAGTTCGTTAAGAGTCCATCTTAGTGCAAGTGCAGCTTCTTATAAGCCTCTGAATGGACAACCAATTTCCTCTCATCCACTCATATCCAGATTTATGAGAGGTCTTCTGTTAACCAAGCCTCCCATCAAGCCACCACAGGTGTCATGGGATCTAAATTTAGTTCTCGGACAGCTCATGAACCGCCTTTTGAGCCTTTAGCCACTACAACCCTTACGTTTTTGACCCGGAAGGTCATCTTCCTAATTGCAATCACCTCTGCACGTCGCATTAGTGAATTGCAAGCTTTAGTGTCTGATCCTCCTTATACTAGGTTTCATCATGATAAGGTTGTTCTTAGAACTCATCCACACTTTATGCCAAAGGTGGTTTCGCCTTTTCATTTAAATCAATCAATCAATTTATCTTCCTGTATTTTTTCCGAGGCCTCATGCCTCTAATGCAGAAAGAAACCTTCATACCTTGGATTGTAAAAGTGCCTTAGCCTTTTACCTACAAAGAACACAGCAACATAGAAAGTCCTCGCAACGCTACAAAGAACACAGCAACATAGAAAGTCCTCGCAACGTTTTATAGCTTTTGACTCTAGTCATTTGGGATTTCCAGTCTCCAAAAGGACTTTATCTAAATGGATTGCCCAATGCATATCCTTTGCTTATGAGAGTAAGGGTCTTCCTCTTCTAGGCCATGTCACAGTTCATAACGTGAGAGCCATGGCAACTTCCATGGCTAATCTCCACTCTGTGTCTATCGATGACATCTGTCGACCAGCCACCTGGGCCTCGGTACACATCTTCACAGCCCACTACTGCCTGGATAAAGCCTCCCGTGGGGCTGCCTTCTTTGGCCAAGCTGTTCTTCAAAATCTCTTTCAGACCTAACTCAACTCCTACCCACCAACCCTGGTGGAATGCCAGAGATCCATGGGAGGAAGGATGCCTACCTTTCTATGGTGACACCTTCCTGGGGCTATCTCCCTGGCATCTTCAGCTAGGGAGTCCCCATATGTGAAGACTACATTCCTGCTTGTTCCTGGAGATAGCGTAGTTACTCACCTGTAACAGGTGATGTCCGGGAACAGCAGGAATTTAGTCTTCACAACCCACCCACCTCCCCTAGGCGTTGTCTCTCTATCTCTCTGTCTCTTTCCTCTCTCCCTCTATCCTTTCACTCAGCTACAAACTTAACTGAAGAGGGACAGTTGGGAAAGCAGCACGCATGTGCTGAGGGATGCTCCCAAAAGCGTTTCTATTGGACGCTGGGGAGCGTTCCTGCGCAGGCTCCGTTGGTACAGGTGAGTAACTACGCTTTACTCACCTGTAAGAGGTCTTCTCCTGGGACAGCAGGAATCAGTCCTCATAAACCACCCTCCTCCCCGTGGAGTTACTGTATTTTACCACCTTCTTTTGTTGGTTCTAGTTATGTCATTTGACTGAGCAGGATGGCACCCTTGGGCGGTAAGGGACCACACATGCATTTTCTTTGAAAGCTGGGATGCTTCTGCGGGACACCGTCGGCGCCGACATCACCCATATGTGAGGACTGATTCCTGCTGTCCCCAGAGAACACCTGTTACAGGTGAGTAACTACACTTTTTGGCCAGTCACATTCAAAACAATGACATATGATGGGGATGGGGGGTCACGTGATGACATGAGAGGTGCAGGACCTGACTGAGTAGAGCTCCTGGGTTAAGGCCCCAGAATTGCTAAAAAAAAACCCACCCAAAACCGTGAAAAAAGTGAATCAGTGGCAGAAGCAAGGCACAGAATGAATTTGTTGAAGCAGCAAAGCATCCCAAGATGACTGAGAACAGCAGGGCATGCCACAGCTCCAGATAAAAACTCGGCCAGCAAAGAATCAAAACCTGGGGTGCAAAATGGCTGCCAGCACACTACGGATAGACATAACTGGGGCAGGAGGCTTGGTGGCTGAAATCGCAAGAGTACTATTGGCTGCTCTAGAGGACCAGCTCAACTATCTTCAATCCACCGTTGACGGAATTAAGGAGCAATTTGAGGCACAGTTCAACCAGTTTGCAGACGTGGAACAACGAGTAGCCTCACGAGAAACTTTGGTGGACTATCTGACAAAGCAGGTCTCACCGTTAGCAACCAGCAATTACAAGCGCAAATTGAAGATCAGGAGAACCATGCACACCGAAACCACATCTGCTTAATAGGGCTGCCTGAGTCCATAACAGACTCTAAACTATACAGAGTATATATAGACTGGTTCCCCTCCGCTCTGGGCCTGCAGGGCAACAGGGCTGCATGGCGCTATGAGCGTGCGCATCGCCTGGGGCCAAGGAGAGAAGACAGTGCCAAGCAGCGATCTGCAATTGCACGCTATCCAGTATTGGTGGAGAAGGAGCAAATTATTTAAGTGTACAGGCAAATGAAAAGGCTGGAATTTGAGAATCACAGTATTTTACTCTTTAGTGACTATTCCACTCGGGTGGCAGCCAAGCGCATGGAATTCGCTCCAGTCTGCAGCACTTTGCATCAGTGTGGCTTCAGGTTTCCTTTGCTTTTCCCATATCGTCTGCAGGTGCACAATGGCAAAACTACAGCCTTTATTAACAATGGTAGAAGAGGGATGATGCTTCCTGGAGTGCAATGACAGCCCGGGAAGAGCTATGGAGAACTGATAGAGTCCAAATAGAATAAAGAGATGCTGTGAGTATAAACTGGCCGAAAGGAACTGTGAGAGCCCTATAAAGCTGGGGAACAGCCGGTGATGGGAGCAAAAGGGACAGAAGCAGGGCACAAAAAGCACTGTTAGCTTACAGAGAGCTCACGGTTCCTGGGTAATGGACTATCGATGCGATTTTATTTATTTTATTTATATTCTCCTATATACCGCGCTATTCTGTATCAGTGCGGTTTACATTGAACAAACTGAAATTACATTGAACAGGGCATTATAACTTGGAGATAACTATTTTACAGGGAACATGGGCTATGGAGGGTTAAGTGGCTTGCCCAAGACCACAAGGAGCACCTGTGGGACTAGAAACCCCAGTCCTTCTGGCCCAAGGTTGCTGTCCTCTAGTGGGATTTGAACCCCCGACCTTCTGGCCTGAAGTACCTTGCCCCAACCACTAGGCCACTCCTCCACTCCAATGTATCTCCTAAGAGCGATGGGCTCTTAGGAGCTACAGACCTTGGACTTTGCAATAGCAACCCTTCTTGCTCTCTGTTTTAAAATTTCACCAATTAAAACTTTTTAAATGTTTTGCATTATTAAGTTGGAGTTTCCACACACTGCAGAGTGGGGGCGGGGTACTGCGTTGGAGAGCAGATCAATGAATGGTGAGTAGTAGTCACTATTGGGGGCCTTGAGACGGTGGTAGAGGAGAGGGGGCAGGATAGGTGGGGGGAAGGGTGTGAGTAATGATTGGGGATGAATGATTCTGGGATGGTGTGAGTGGGTGTTTATGTATGTGCAGGAATGTAGGAACACTTTGGGCGGTGGGAGAGTGAAGAACAGAGGAGAAGCTGCAAGGGGGGGGAGGAAGGGGGGTCAGAGGCAGAAGAAACAGGAACCAGAGGGGGGTAGATAGTAGAATGGAAAAGTGCCTAATCAAAATGTTAGCTGCATGCCTTTGTTCTCTCAGGGCTCAGCTGGGAGGCTACAGGGGGGGGGGGGGGGAGGAGACCAAATAAACCTATTGGATGGGAATCAATGCTCATTAGGTTAGATGTTGGCTAACATGAGGGTGGTGACACTGAACATCAGCAGCTTCAACTCCCCAGTTAAGAGAGAGAAAACTCTGGCTTACCTACGCACACTGGGAGCAGACATTGCTTTATTACAAGAAACACATTTATCGGACAGGTAGCATGCAAAGTTAAAAAGGGGCTGGGTGCAGGAGGCGTATTAGGCGGCCTATACGGCAAAACAAAGGGGAGTTGTGGTACTTATGGGGAAAAGGGTAAACTTTGAAACCCACAGGGTGGTAAAAGATCCGGAAGGGTGATATCTCCTGGTGTGGGACATGGTCCAAGGCCTGAAAATGGTGCTCTGTAGTATTTATGCGCCAAATCTCTATTGGCACTCATTCTTTACTGACTTGGTGGCGAGGCTGGCAGATCAATCAGAATATTCCCTAATAACAGGGGGAGATTTCAACACAGTGGCGGACCGCGCGGTTGACAGCCAACCTCCCTGGGTAGTTCCAAAAGGGCAGAGGAACAGAAGTATCAATTTACGCTGTAGAGAGCTAGAGCTCATAAATGGCTGGAGGAAACTGCACCCTGGCGACCAAGAATATATGCATTACTCAGGCCCACATAGGTCGCAAGCTCGCATTGATTATATGCTCCTATCGGAACATCTTTTTGGGAAACTGCAGGGTAGCGACATCCAGCTGCAGGTGATCTCAGACCATGCGGCGGTCCATCTTGATCTGAGTGGACTAGTAGAGCACAGTGACTGGATCTAGAGATTGAACTCCGTATGGAGCCAGGACCCAGAATTCTGCCGCTTTCTTAGGCAATGTTGGCAGGATTATGAGGCTGAGAACCATGCTGAAGAGGTAGGACTGATAGTCTACTAGGCAGCTGCGAAGGTAGTGATCTGAGGCAGTCTCAGCTTCATCCGCCACAAGCAGAAACAGCAGGAGCAACAGTTAATACAGGAGCTCTGTGAGCTGCGGCATTGTTGCCCAAGGTATGTAGCTACGCGGCAGGTGAAACAACAACGGCTTCAGGAACAGCACAATAAGGTGAATGCACTACTGCAGAAACGGGCAATTCAGAGCATTTGCCTCTACAAATATAAACTTCATCATTGTGGTGATAAGTCCAGCAAACTGCTAGCAAACTAGTCCACCCCACAAGAGCTAGGCGTGTAGTGATGCAGCTGTGAGACTTGTCAGACGGCTGCCTGGGTGAGAATCTTCACAGTCTTGTCAAGTGCATATATCTATATGATTTGCAAGGTATTGTGGGCAATGTAGTTCATTCACACCAGACACAGCTGCTGACAATAATTTAGTTGTGCTCTTGGGTAAAGCCAATAAGATATTTATTTATGGGGTTATTTCTCCCAACACAGATATGCTTGGTAGCACATAAATTAGGTAACTTGCTTTCAGTGTTAACTTGGAAAAACAAAGTCAAAATCAGGAAAACAACAATGAAAAACTACAAAGCAAGAAACAAACTGTTCTTTTCAGGTTAACTTCTGATTACTTCCCACATAAATACAGAAGTGATTCTCTCCTAGCTCACAAGCAATTGGGTAAGGCTTAATTGCTAGCAGTCACCAGCTGACACCCCTTAGCTGGCTTGCCTTCCACTGTGTGGGTCAAATCCTGCTTCAGGAGCTTTTCTGAGTAGATTAAAGAACAAATTTGTATTTCTTTGTGATGGTTGCTGTACTTTATAACAGAAAGTTACCAACGGAGTTTAGATAGAGAGCAATCCATATAAACAGGATCCTCATCTGCTATTATTCCCCCTTGTTCAACAAGCATGGGTTCAATATCATGGATTGGCACAGATTAATCTCTCAATGGAGCATTTTCAGGAGAATACTTGTTTCCCTGCTGTCTTTCAAGGTTATAGCTAGGGCATAGATCAGTGTTCATACCTGAGCTTCCATTGCTGCTAGAGTTCCTCTCTATATAGCCTGGCCAGTATGTAGTCCAGTTCTTATGTCCAGCCTTCCAATCCAGATCCCTGGACACTGGATCTCTCTTCACATACCTTCTGGCACAGGTCTTAGGGTCCCTTCCACGTGCAGCCGTCTCCCTCACAGGTAGCCTCTGGTGATTCCTAGCTCTGCAGCACCATTCCTCTGGCTTTCCCCAGTCCAGTGATGTATGCTGGCCCTTGGAATACCTCCCAGTATACGTACTGCTTTGGACTCTTCTAGACCTCTCAAAGGCTTTTCTCCTCTTTCTTCCAGAGGGTTTCCTTGCCTCTCTGTCTGTCCGGTTTGGCTTCTGCTTCTGATAATCCTTCAGATGAAACTGATGATCAAACTCAAGCTGATTCTCAGGATACTGAGGACAATTCTCTGGATATCCAAGGTGATCATGAAGATGGTCATCTGTAGAATAAACTCTACTCTTATTCTGCTTAGATGAGTGAGCCTCCCTAACACAGCGCAGCTTTGCTGAATCAGGCCCTGCCCTTTGAGATGAGTGCTTAGGGATTACCTCATAGCCCTCCTGATTGAACACACGTTTCCCCACTTCAGCTCCTCTAATGGCTGTTGGAAACCTGGTGCATTCTGGGACTGGTAGTCTTTTATGGGAAAATTCTGTTTTCTTATTTCTACCAGAACTGACAGGTTGCTTGTTCAGAGTCACTTCACCTTTTTTATAGCTCCTTCCTGAGCTATGATAAGCTTCCTTATCACAGACTCCAAT
Source organism: Ichthyophis bannanicus (assembly GCA_033557465.1). NCBI lineage: Eukaryota > Metazoa > Chordata > Amphibia > Gymnophiona > Ichthyophiidae > Ichthyophis > Ichthyophis bannanicus. The sequence goes on from CM066037.1 coordinate 1,074,770, forward strand.
GGCACCTTGACCTCGGGCACCAGGGTAGTTGCCCAGAAATTTGTGGATTTCTTTCAATCCTTCTATCAAGAGGAACCTACAGATGCTCAAATGAGGGAGTCATTCTTCAGTCCCTCGATCTATCGCAGCTCAGTGAGAAGGCCATGCCATGCTTGACAAACCGCTGACAACCGAAGATATCTTAGCCAACATCAAATGACTACAGCTGGCAAAAGCTCCAGGGCCAGATGGTCTAGGACAGGAATGGGCAAACTACGGCCCGCGGGCCGTATACGGCCCGGCGGACCTTTTAATCCGGCCCGCTGTATGAGTTATCCTGGTGAACAAATGGACTGCTGCAGAGGGAGCCGGGGAAGCCCGCGCGAAGCCGCGGCTCCCTCTGCACAGCCCGCCAGCGTGAAGAGCCTTTACCTTCACGCTGGCGGCTGTTTCAATGAAGCCACGAATGCCGCGAGAGGTTAAAGGGCATTGCCTTTAACCTTTCCCGGCATTCGCGGCTTCATTGCAACAGCCGCCAGCGGGAAGGTAATGGTTCTTCATGCTGGCGGGCTGTGCAGAGGGAGCCGGGGCCTCACGCGGGCTTCCCCGGCTCCCTCTGCAGCCCCTTAGACAGCGCGGGGCTCTTCGGGGGGGCGGCTAGGACTGGATGGGCTGTGATGGGGGGGGGGGGAACGGACTGGAAATGGGCTGTGATGGGGGGGGGGGGGAGAACGGACTGGAAATTGGCTGTGATGGGGGTAAACATACAGGAAAAGGGCTGTGATGGTGTGGGGGGGGGGGAAAAAGGACTGGAAATGGGCTGTGATGGGGGGAAACAGACTGGAAATGGGCTGTGATGGTGGGGGGGGGGAGAACGGACTGGAAATGGGCTGTGATGGGGGGAGGACTGCAAATGCTCTGTGATGGTGGGGGGGATAGGACTGGAAATGGGCTGTGATGGGGGAGGACTGCAAACGGTCTGTGAAGGTGGGGGGGATAGGACTGGAAATGGGCTGTGATGGTGGGGACGGACGGACTGAAAATGGGCTGGGATAGGGGAAACAGACTGGACATGGGCTGTGATGGTGGGGGGGGGAGAACGGACTGGAAATGGGCTGTGGGGGGGGGGGAGAACGGACTGGAAATGGGCTGTGATGGGGGGAGGACTGCAAATGGTCTGTGATGGTGGGGGGGATAGGACTGGAAATGGGCTGTGATGGGGGGAGGACTGCAAACGGTCTGTGATGGTGGGGGGGATAGGACTGGAAATGGGCTGTGATGGTGGGGACGGACGGACTGAAAATGGGATGGGATAGGGGAAACAGACTGGAAATTGTCTTTGATGTGGGGGGGGGGGAACAGACTGGAAATGGGCTGTGATGGGGGGAAACAGACTGGAAATGGGCTGTGGTGGGGGGGGGAGAACAGACTGGAAATGGGCTGTGGTGGGGGAACGGACTACAATTGGGCTGTGATGGGGGGAGGACTGCATCTCTGGAAGGGGCTGTATAGAAAAGCACACAAATAAATAAAATAAATAAATAAATGGGCTGTGATGGTGGGGGGAATGGACGAAATGGGCTGTGATGGGGGGGAACTTGGACTGGAAATGGGCTGATGAAGGGCTGGATTAGGACTGTGTAAATGTGTTTGAAATTGAGAATTGCAACAACAAAGCTATCTCCTGACTTTGATGCCTTAACAAAAAAGGGAGACCAACAACACTGTTCACACTAAAATTGAAGGTACTATTTTATGAAAGAAATACATTGCATAAAAGTTTTGTAAAATAACTCTTTTTATGCTTTTCTACCTTAAATTAATCTAAACATTTAATGTTACAAATTTAAATTTAATTTATATTAATTCACACATACACACCGTCCATCTACTCTTGGTCCGGCCCCCGGGTCCAATATATGAACCCATTGCGGCCCTCGAGTCAAAAAGTTTGCCCACCCCTGGTCTAGGACCTGAATTCCACCAGATATTGGGGGTTGCAGTGGCCCCGGCTATAAAGGAAATAGGTGAGTCTCTCTATGTGAAAGGAGAGTTTGAGCAGAAGATGAATCGAGCAGTGGTGACACTGCTTCCCAAACCGCGTAAAGACTCAGATTATGTTGATGCCTATCGTCCCATTTCACTTCTCAATCACGATCTCAAGATCTTGGCAGGGGCACTGGCACGAAGATTAGGGAAGGGGTAGTTCACACGGACCAGGTGGAATTTGTAAATGGACACAATACGATAAGCCATATAGCTCGTATAGAAACAGAGAAATTTGGCCTATCTAGTCTGTCCTTCCATAACAACTACAACAGTCCCCTTTTTACCCTTAGAGATCCTCTGTGTTTGTCCCATGCTTTTTTGAATTCAGTTACCGTCCTCGTCTCTATCACCTCCACTGGGAGACTATTCCACAGATCCACTACTCTTTCCGTAAAGAAATATTTCCGCATATCACTCCTGAATCTATCTCCCTTCACCCTCATCCCATGTCCCCTCGTAGCAGAACTTGCTTTCAATTGAAAGAGGCTCTCTCCCTGAACATTTATGCCACAGAGGTATTTAAACATCTCAATCATATCACCTCTATCCCGCCTTTCCTCTAAGGTGTACATATTAAGATCCTTCAGTCTGTCCTCATATGCTTTATAATGAAGACCACTAATCATTTTAGTAGCCACCCTCTGCACCGACTCCAACCTGTTCATGATGATGGATGATCCAAGAAGGCCGACCAAAGGGACGGTAGGTCTCATTGGTGAGCCTCGACGCTGAGAAAGCATTTGATCAGGTCGCATGGGACTACCTGTTCTGGGTTTTGCCAAAATGTGGCCTGGAAGAGCGTTTTACACAATGGCTCTGAGCCTTCTACTATCGCCCAAGGGCCCAGGTGATGGTTAACGGGGGCCTATCGGATGAGTTCGAACTGCATAGGGGCAAACGGGAAGGTTGCCCCTGCCTCCACTATTGTTTATCTTAACACTTGAACCTCTAGCAGTAAAGCTACGTGGGATGGGGGAAATCCCTGGAGTTTGAATGGGCTCCCAGGAATGTAAAATTAGCCTTTTCGCTGATGATATGCTTGTTAGCACCCCTTATTCCTTGGAGAACCTGTTTGATCTTTTGCAGCAATTTGGAAGCTTCTCCTGCCTTAAGATTAACACACAAAGTCAGAGGCTCGGCTGTTGGGCAGTGGTGGCAGAGGATGCCGGATGGGCATCAATTAGGTGGTCGGAGGCACCTCTCAAATATTTTGGCGGGAACATTGTCAAAAAAACATACAAGATAAGGTACAACAATTGAAACATCTGTATGAGCAATAGTGGGACCTCCCCTTATCTCTTTTTGGCCGGATGGCATTAATCAAAATGGTTATTTTCTCTAAAATCTTGTACAGATTCAGATGCTGCCATTATGGGTGAGACAGAGGGAGATGGAGCAGCTAATGGGAATCTTTTGTTCTTTTATATGGCATAGTTGGCACGTCTGTATTGAAAATGACAAATTGATCCTCCCGGTAGCCCGGGGAGTGGTAGAGCTGCCAGACCTAAGAGTATATCACAGCTCTGATGCAGTGAATCAAGGAGGCCATAAGCGGCCCAAACAGATATGCTTGCAGGGACTTTCGTATCACTGGTGTTGGCCGTATCACTTTGTGAACATAATCCACTACCCCAGGCGCCATCGCAGGCAAAAGAGTATAAAGTGTTCATGGACCCCTTTTGCAGGGCATGGCAATGGTGGGCTGCAAGAAGCCAAACTAGCTGGCAGGAACACCATTTTTGCAGCTTCTGGATAATCCAGGTTTTTTTAGCCAGGGATGCGTGATGGTTCTTATGGGGCTTGGGAAGGAGAGGGAAGCCCACTGGACATGGGCTGCTTGGTGAAAAGGGATGTTCCCAACCTTTAAAAGCTTAAGGGAGTTCTTGGTCTGCTAGCCTCACACTGCTATCGGTATCTACAAATTCAACATTACTGGAGGCAACTGGAGAGGGCCTCGCCGGAGAGCCTGAAGGACACTATAGCAGATTAAGATCTGCATAACCTCGCCCCCCTGATTTAATATGCTGTCCACCTGGCAGAAATTTTTACGGGACATGTTAAGACTCTACTTATGTGAAGTCACTGGCAGCAGCATGGACCGAGGATACCATGCGGGCAGAACGTAACAGATGTGACCTGTATTGCTAGGTATAGGGAAATGCAGTATCAAATATTGCCTGTTGCCAACTCACTAGAGCAGAGAGTGCAGAGAGGGAAATGTGAAGTTCAGCCCAATATGAAAAGTGCCAGCTCAGAGCAGAAACATTTAGCCATGCATTTCTCGAATGCCCAAAGTAGGCGAGAGTATGGGGAAAGGTGTTAGCTGGGCTGGGGGAAACCCATTAAAAAAACATACAGAATGGTTATATGGATGATGCTAGGTGACGAGGGTCCACTGCGGGACCAGAAAGTTCATAAGGCTGAGAGTAAATTCATCCAGCTAGGTATATGGGGGGTTAAGTGTGGGATTTTACAGAACATTCACTCAGTGGGTGAATGGCATGCATCAGTTGGCACAGGCAGAAATATGTGTCCACAAAACTATAACACACCACAATGGTCACGATACGAGTGACTATGGGCCCGACTGCAGATGCAATTCCCAAAGAGGAGGGGAGGGGGTAGTTAGCAAGGTCTCGAGGGAGGGGTAGCTCTGGGATGAATGGATGAGCGGTACTCGGAGTGGGAAGGGATCGGATGACCATAGGATCAATATGTACAGATAGCCTGTTCAGTCTTCAACATGTCTCTTGGTTCATCAATACTGATGTAACGACGCAAGGACACTTACCCGAGACTAGAATGATTGGATTGTTGTGTGAGATAATAAATAAAATGGAAGTTAAAAAAAAAAAGACATTTGACATGATATATTTACTTTAAGTTAAAAAGTAGTGGACAGAGGGAAAGGCAAAGACTTATCAGCAGCCCCTCCCAAAAACCCATGAGCAGGTTCAAAAAATGCTCCAACTGCGCCAGGACCCATATCATCACGAATAGGCACAACTGATGCTTTCATTGCCTGGGACTTGATCATCAGCCCTCTTCTTGGGCTTTATGTCTGCAGATGACAAAGACTTCAAGGGTCGGTAGAAGCAGCGAGAGTCCTTTTTTGGCACTCAGAGGTCCGATCTATCCCCTTCGGCACTGATGATTTCGGCCTCTGTGGTGCCCAAGACTGCCCCGGATGATGCATCGACATCAAGGGGTTCTTGAACTCAGTCAGAGCCAAACACCTATAGTGCCCTGGAACATCGGACATTGACCAGTTCCTACTAGGGATCGGGGAGAGACTCTTCCTCAGCTCCATCGATGTCGGGGGTGATCGTACTGAGCGAAGTGCCTGGTACATCAGCATCAAAGCATGGCATCGAGAGCGATGGGGGCCAATATGAGCACCCACCCCCGAAGGGAGAACTGCTCTTTCTGCAGAGCATCAGAGGGGCACAGATGGCCTTCTGACAGCCAAGGCCAGGCCGCCAATATCCCTGCACAGATGCCGGATACATCGGTCAAAGTTGCTCAGGCCTTGCAGACTTCGGAATCAGCAGCCTTAGAGAAGTGCCTACTGAAAATGCTTGAGGATTGCTTTGCTTCACTGTTAGTGATGCAGCAGACAGGAACCTCAATATCGTCATCGATTATCATGCACCCGATTCTCAAGATGCATGCCTTGCCGGTAGGAGAGGCATTGACATCAGGACACCAAAGGACCCCGACCCCGATTCCAAACTGACCGATTTCTCTCTCTAGTATTGAGGGGCCTGAAGCACCCTTGAAATCGAGATGAGCATCGAGGCATCATCACTCCCGAAGGAGCTCCCATTCCCTTCAAAGCAGGAGGGAGATCCAATCAAAGACTAAGAGGTATTTTGACTTTCTCTCGGAGTCTGACTGAAAGAGATGGGTAACCGATGTGGAACTGGAAGACTTGTCGGAGGGTGGATCTCCTGAGCTCCCATTGGACTCTTCTCCACCTCATAAGTGATATTAAAGCAGCTTTTGATTCTGCACTACACGGTCAGATCCTTCAGCATTTAGAAACCATTGGCTTAAGAGGTACTACACTTAAGTGGTTCAAGTCCTACTTCTCCAATAGGCAACTACAAGTAAAAGTAGGTGAAGAAAAATCAATTCCTTTTATCCAGCTTCAGGGTGTTCCACAAAGATCGGTATTGTCCTCTCTCCTCTTTAACATTTTTCTACAATCTCTATGTAAAATCTTAAGGAACTTCAGCATTCAATATCACATCTACACTTTACATTCCTGTTGAAATAAGTAATCCTTCACTTGCAAACATGGATTCTCCAGGACCAAGCAGGAAGTCAGTCCTCACATATGGGTGACGTCGGCGCCGACGGAGCCCTCGCGGAGCAATTTCCCCAGCTTTCAAAGAAAGCCTTTGGGAATTGCAGCGCGCATGCGCGGTCCCCTTCCCGCCGAAGGGTGCCATCTTGCTCAGTCTTCTTTTTTCTGCGGAGTCCTACAGACGCTGTTTGTGATCGCCACTGAAAAAGTTGATTTTATTTACTATTCTTTTATCGGTTCGATTTCCCGCCCGGACCCGATACGCCGGTATCGAGTCCGTTCGTTCTTTTTTCGAGCCCTGTCTTTTGACCTCGCAGGGGCCCTTTTTCCCCCGATGACTGCCAGCGGGTTTAAAAAGTGTGATCGGTGTAAGAAACTTATGTCTCTTACCGACACACACGACTGCTGCCTCCGCTGCCTCGGACCCGATCATGACCCGATGATCTGTGGTCCGTGTGGCAAAATGTCCTCAAAAGCGTTGAGGAGTCGGCAGCATCAAAAAGAACGAATCTTCTCTGACTCCGCGTTTGGCCGGGCCCGGACCTCGTCAGAGGCTTCGACGTCCCGGGACTCCGGTCCTGAGCATCGTCGGAGTTCCTCTGAGCGGGGGTCTCCTGCCCAAGAACATCATATGAAAAAGAAACCCGCAAGGGCGGCGTCGGTGGACGCTCCTGGTTCCTCGAGGGCCAGGTCGCATAGCCCCGATAGCCGTCCCGGGTCCTCGGAGTCGGAGAGGCCTTCGAAACATCCTAGTCTCGAGATGGAGTCTCCTGGACACGTGAGTACTATAGTCCTCGTGGACTCGCCTCCGAAGGAGCCGACGTGGGGCCCGAGTCGGGGGCTGCTGTTTCTCCTGAGCTCGGACTCAGGTTGACGGCCTTGGAGAGCAGTTTCGCTGCCTTCATGGACCAGCAGCGGGCATTGATCGCTGGCCTCGCTGGTGCATCTGCCCCGACCACCGGGACGTTGACGTCCCAGTCGACCCCGGAGACCGAGCCGATCCTCGAGTCCATGCGAGCTCGAGTCGATCCTCGGTCACGGTCTCCCTCGGCCTCCCGTTCGGGACTGAGGTCGTCGACGCTGGCCTCGGCGTCGGGGCGGAGGACATCGGTGCCCGCCCGACCGGAGCCGCTCGATTCCTCCTCCGAGGAGTCGGGCTGGGAGATGGAGGACGAAGAGTCCCCAGGTACTTTTCGGACTCGGTGCGTCCCATCGGACTCGCTGGAGTCCGAACCTCGGAGACGGTCCCCCCCGGAGGACACCCGGTTCTTGGACTTCGTGCAGGATATGGCCAAGGCCTTGGCATTCCCCACGGATCCTGAGGAGGAGCCTCGAGCCGAAGAGCTCGATGCCCTCCAGTATGACTCTCCCCCAAAGGAGGCCTTTACTGTACCGGTTCCTCCGATGCTGGAGCGACTTCTCTTCCGCATGTGGGAGAGCCCGGCGTCGGCGCCGGTGTTAAGCAAGCGGGTCGATTCCATTTATCGAGTCCGCAAGAGCCCCGGGTTCCAAAAGGTACAACTACCGCACCATTCCATGGTGGTGGAATCGGCCATGCATCGACTCAAGAGTCAGAAGATGCACTCCTCGGTGCCTCCCAGCCGGGAGGCCCGGAACCCGGATGCCCTCGGTAGGAAGTGCTTCCAGGGCTCTATGCTTGCTTGTCGAGTCCAGACCTACCAGCTCTACATGGGCATGTATCTCCGGGACCTGACAAAGGAGATTGCCGGGTTCTCTGCTGATCTCTCCGAGGAACCTTTGCAGAGGTTCCAGGCCTTGTCCACTGGTATTCGGGAGTGCTCGAAGTTTATCTCTCGAGCAGCCTACGATGGCTTCGAAGCATCGGCTCGGGTAGCCGGAGCCGGCATCGGTGCCCGCCGACAGGCTTGGCTTCAGTCATCCGACCTCGAGCCATGGGTACAGGACAAGTTGGTCGATGTCCCCTGCAGAGGTGAAAACCTCTTTGGCAAGCCCATGGCTGAAAAGGCTGCACAGATCGAGACCGAGACTCTGACCAGGACTTGGCTGTCCAGAAAAATCTCTGCCCCTTCTCAAAAGAAGAAGGGCTCGGGGAAAAAGCCCTTTTACCCGAGGAAGGCTGCTGCCTATAAACACTACCCTCATTATCAGGCCTCAGCAGCTCCCCAACAGGGTCAGCAGGCCAAGGGACGGGGTAATGGGTCCCGTAGGCAGCAGGCCCCCAAGCCCACAACACCGGCCCCTGCTCAGCAGGGTGGGGTTTTTTGACTCCGTCAGCATAACCTCTTCCCCTCCGCTGGTTTCTCTCAGCACAGGAGGCCGGCTGGTCCACTTTGCCCACAGGTGGTGTCACACCGCCCCCCTGGTGGCAATGGCGGGTCACAGCAGAAAGGGGGTGGACATGCAAAGTTTGTTTGTGGAGGAGTTTTAGTTCAATTGCAGGGCCCAGGTTTTTATGGTCCTGGTAGCCTTCTGTGTACTAAAAGCTCCCAAGAATATCACAGTCCGAGAGTAGGGAAAAATAAAGGCTTTTATTTCCCATGTTGCAAATAGGTTCAAATAGCTCAGATTACATCAACACAAAAAGAATGTCCTTGCTCCAGGTTAAAAGAAAAAGAATCATGAACTGAAGAAAACCTGTTAACTTCACAGCAATGTCAAACGAAATACAGCATCAAACTTTATCCCAGACCACAGCTATTCCTCTGCTAGGGCTCAATTCTTTCGGCCAGGCAATAGCTACAATCCATCGGGAGGTCTGAGGGATCCTCCGGGAATTCCACCTGCATGGGCTCGCAGTCCGGAATGTCTAGGGGCTCTCCTTCAGGCTTTCTGTACAATGCTTGTATGATGTCCCAATGTTCAGCATCTAAAGGTAAGTCTTTGCTTTGTATACTTTTATAATGCGGACAGTCTCTCCTGCACACTGTTCCTTCTCTAGGAAGTTTCCTGTTTAGTACAGGTTTGTATTTTATAGCATGAATGCCTCTAGAAGGACAGCATTCTCCAGTGCCCTGCTCCTTCTGCGTCACAGCATTCATAAAATCATAGTTAGTAAAATGGTAATTACCTTTTCTTCTAAGGTTATCACAGTGAGGTGAGGGCTGAGGCCTGTTCCTGCTGGGTCTTGGTTTCTCAGGTGCCCAGGTAGACCTCTGGTTCTCAGGTCTGCCTTCTGCTGGGGTTAGGCCGTATTTGCGCCACAGCTCCTTTCTCCCAGGGCCTTGAAAGTTACCCTTCAAAATTCCTCTTTCATCTCTTTCTTTGCTGCTCCCTGTTGTGCCTTTCAACAGCTGCTGGCCCTTGCCAAACTCAGGCCTTGGACTCTCTGGTACAGTCCTCCTCCTTTCAGGGTTAGCTTCCTTACGGTATCTTTCCCTCCTGGAAAGTGTATCTTTTCCCCTTTTGAAATATTTAAAGCAAGTTTCTTCACCTGGCTCTGCTGAGTCTGCTAGGCCGGTTCCCTCTGTCAGGACTCCTATTCCTGGATCCTCCGGATCTCCATGCAAATCTGGAACTGGAACTCCTTGCACAACTCCCTGCCAGTTTCCTTGGCAGTCTCCTTGCGACTCTGCTTGCAAATCTCTTTGCCAGCCTTCCCCTTCTCCTCCTTCTTCTGACTTCCTCCAGTCATCTGGGTTTTTAAAAGGAATCCTTACCTTTCTGGATTGGGTGTAGGCTGGTATTGCATCATTGGCTCTAGGGCGTGGTTCCTCAGTCCTCCAGAGGTCTCTCTTGCTCCCCCTATATGGCTCCTCGTGATGCTGCAGCCGGTGTCTGCCTCTTTTTTCTGGGTTTAAAACATTTTCTTCTGCCTGCAGCTGGTCTGCAGTGCCACAGTGGTCAGCCATCACATCAGATATCTGGGTGCTTCAAATAGTTCAAAAAGGCTATCTTCTACACTTTCACCAGGTACCTCCCTCCTACTTTCCAGGGGAGCCTCCAAGACTCCCTCTGCACAGGGACTTACTCCTTCAGGAGTTGGCAAGTCTTCTTCAGGAACAGGCTGTGGAACCGGTGCCCCACCACCTGAGAGGTCACGACTTTTATTCCAGGTACTTTCTGATACCAAAAAGAACAGGAGGCCTCAGACCCATCCTGGACTTGTGAAACCTCAACAAGTTCCTGGCAAGGGAAAAGTTCAAGATGCTTACCCTTGGAATCCTGCTGCCCTACCTCCAGCAGGGAGACTGGCTATGCTCCTTAGATCTAAAGGATGCCTATACTCACATCCTTATTCATCCAGACCACAGACAATATCTCAGGTTTGTTGTGGGAGGAAATCATTACCAGTACAGGGTACTACCCTTTGGCCTATCCTCCGCCCCCAGGGTGTTCACCAAATGCCTAGCAGTGGTGGTGGCCTATCTAAGACTTCAAGGCCTTTTTGTGTTTCCATACCTGGACGACTGGCTCGTCAGAGCCCAGTCTTCCCAAGAGGCCACTCAGGCCACTCATCGCACTGTGACTCTACTCCAGCACTTGGGATTTGTCATAAACTTCGCAAAGTCCACTTTGCTCCCCTCTCAAAATCTCGAATTCATAGGCACCAGGTTGAACACACTTCAGGCGCTGGCCTTCCTGCCTCTGGACAGGGCCCACAGGCTCATGGATCTCGCCAGCCACTTTCACAGCAATTCCCTGATCTCTGCCAGGCAATTTCTGAGACTGCTCGGCCATATGGCTTCCACGGTCCATGTGACCCCCAATGCCCGCCTGAACATGCGACCTGCTCAGTGGTGCCTTCACACTCAATGGCATCAGGCCACGGGGAGCCTGGCGGACTCAGTACAGATATCCGACCTGCTGGTCTCGTCTCTGCGGTGGTGGCTTCATCTGCCAAACCTGGTGCTGGGAGTGGATTTTCAATCTCCTCCGCCTTCTCAGGTACTGACAACCGATGCTTCTCTCCTGGGTTGGGGAGCACATTGCCAAGGGACATGTACTCAAGGTCTCTGGACTCCTTGGGAGTCTGCTCAGCAGATAAACTTTCTGGAGCTCAGAACCATCCGCCTAGCTCTGAGAGCCTTCTCCCACCTCACTTCTCACCAGTCTGTGCTGGTCCAGACAGACAATCAAGTTGCAATGTTCTACGTGAACAAACAAGGAGGCACAGGCTCCTTCCTTCTCTGTCAGGAGGCACAAAAACTGTGCTCTTGGGCCGTCCTTCACGGCATACTCCTCAAGGCTGTCTATCTCCCAGGTCAGGAAAATTACCTGGCAGACAAGCTGAGCAGGATCCTCCAACCACACGAGTTGAGATTGGATCCGTTGGTGGTTCAGTGGATCTTTCTCAAGTGGGCCCTCCCCACCATGGATCTATTTGCCAGTCCTCTGAACCGGCAACTTCCCAGATTCTGCTCTCGACAACAGCATCCTCTCAGAGTAGCGGCGGATGCTTTTCTGATTCCATGGTCCACAGGCCTCTTGCATGCCTTTCCTCCCATGCCACTGGTGTCTCGGACGCTCTTCAAGGTTCTCAGAGACAGAGCTTCGATGATCCTAGTGGCTCCCCGGTGGCCGAGACAGCCCTGGTTCCCGCTTCTGATGCAGCTGGCGGTGGACACTCCTCTTCCTCTGGGGTTTCAACCCAATCTCCTGTCACAGGATCAGGGGTCTCTCCTACACCCCAACCTCCGGTCCATCTGATGGCCTGGCTGCTGAAAGGGTAGTCCTTGCTCCCCTCCTGCTGCTTCGGGAGGTGGAAGAGGTCGTCTTGGCCTCCAGGCGGCCCTCCACCCGGAAGTCCTACGCTCTTAAGTGGCGTCGGTTCTCCATGTGGTGTGCTCAGCAGTCTGAGAATCCCTTCTCCTGCTTGGTGGCAGTGGTCTTGCAATATTTGCTTTACCTCTCCAATCTGGGCCTTAAGTCCAACTCTGTCAGGGTCCACCTCAGTGCTCTCTCTGCGCATCACGCTCCGGTGGATGGCAGGCCTCTTTCCAACCACCCTTTGGTGGCTCGTTTTCTCCAAGGCCGCCTCCTTTGCGCCCACCAGCCCCTGAATGGGATCTGAATGTGGTCTTGCAGCGGATTACCTGTCCGCCCTTTGAACCTATGGCTACCTGCCCTCTTCATTTTCTTTCCTGGAAAACCTTGTTTTTGGTAGCCCTTACCTCTGCTAGGCGCGTTAGTGAACTGCTGGCCCTAGTGTCTGATCCTCCTTACACTAGGTTCTACAGGAATAGGGTAGTCTTACGGACTCACCCTAAGTTTCTTCCAAAAGTGGTTTCTCCTTTTCATCTCAACCAGGAGGTGGTTCTTCCGACCTTCTTTCCCAGGCCGCACACCAGCCGAGCTGAAATGGTCCTGCATACCCTGGACTGTAGTGTAGGGCCTTGTCCTTCTACCTTGACCGTACGTGGGAGCATAGGAGGGCTGTTCAGCTCTTTGTTTCTTTTGACCCCAATAAGTTGGGGCTACCTGTCTCCAAGCGTACTTTGTCCATATGGGTTGCTGACTGTATCACTTGGGCTTATGGGGCGGCCGGCCTCTCGTTGGAGGGTCGTGTCACGGCTCATCGTGTTAGGGCGAAGGCTGTGTCAGTGGCTCATCTCCGCTCTGTTCCGTTGGCAGACATCTGCCGGGCCGCTACTTGATCTTCAAGCCAGACTTTTGTGGCCCATTACTGCCTGGAGAGGGAGTCCCGCAGGGACAGTGTTTTCAGTCAGGCAGTCCTCCATAATCTCTTTGAGGTTTAGGCAACTCCTACGCTCCGGCCCTGGTGTTGGGCTATCGGTCGGGGGCGTTTTCAGAGAAGATTCCTTCCTTCTGTGCTACTGAGCTAGAGGGAGCTCATTTTTCCGCTTGAGGTCTCCGGTAGCCTTAAGCTAGGGAGTCCCATATGTGAGGACTGACTTCCTGCTTGGTCCTGGAGAAAGAGTAGTTACTCACCTGTAACAGGTGTTCTCCAGGAGCAGCAGGAATCAGTCCTCACAACCTTTCCTCCTCCCCTTGGAGTTGCAGTCCTATCATTTCGTTTTTGCTAATTTTTTTGCTGTCTTTTAGCTATGTCATCAGACTGAGCAAGATGGCACCCTTGGGCGAGAAGGGGACCGCGCATGCGCGCTGCAATTCCCAAAGGCTTTCTTTGAAAGCTGGGGAAATTGCTCCGCGAGGGCTCCGTCGGCGCCGACGTCACCCATATGTGAGGACTGATTCCTGCTGCTCCTGGAGAACACCTGTTACAGGTGAGTAACTACTCTAAACGGCTTCTTAGCCATCACCAGTTGGTTATCTGCTCATAATCTTACAATCAATCATAGCAAGACAGATGCACTCTACGTTACTAAGAACCCTAACTTTACGGGATTTTGCCTGTTACCTGTTACCTGTTTCTCCCGCGGAGGGGTGAGTGCAGCTGGTTTCTGAAGCCTGCCGGCTTGCGTGGGGCAGCTACCCTGACGTCACCCATGGCCCTGATAAAAGCTCCGGGAGAGTGCCTTTCGCTGGGATTTTGCCCGTTACCTGTTTCTCCCGCGGAGGGGTGAGTGCAGCTGGTTTTTGAAGCCTGCCGGCTTGCGTGGGGCAGCTACCCTGACGTCATCCAAGGCCCTGATAAATGCGGGGTTCCCTATAGTACGACGTCTGCCGTCGGCGTATCCTAAGGGGCGTATCGAAAGGGGAGCAACTGGCCCCTTGTGAGCCCCTTAGGAGCCGATTAGGAGAGGACGTTTTGTGTGTGAATCAACATGCCTGGAGGAAAAAGAAAAAAGAAGCCCACTACAGCGGAGCCCGCAGAGGGCCCTATGGATAAACATTTGATTTCAACACCAGTGGCATCAAAACCAGGTACTGTTCTCCCTGTTCCCTCCGTTGAGGGGGCTAGCCTTAGCTCTGTCGAGCGTACCCCTCCTCTTCCTCCGGGATTTTTGGAACTCCCTGATGTATCCTGCTCATGTCCGAGTCTTGCTGATGTTGATGCCCTTCCTAAAGCCGTTGCTTGGAAGGAGCCCGTTCCTCTTGATAGTAACTCTCAAGCTTCTCCAATCTCATTACTTGATATATGGCAGGTTGTAAAACGGACTGAGCGAATTTTGACCAAGACAGTTCCATTGCTATGCCATTTCACTAGTGATGTGATTGTGACGTTTCAGGGTTTAGATTCACAAATCGATAATTTAATTGCTGGCCTTTCAAATGTTGATACTCAAGTTAAATCGGTTTCTCTATCTCATGCTAATGTAATTAAAGATAGTGTAGCTTTACATCAGAAGGTAGAAAATTTAGAGAATTTGTTAAGATGTAAAAATCTTCGATTGCTTAATTTTCCTTGCATATTGTTGCTTTCTCCTTCAATTCTTTTTAGGAAATTTTTGAAGGAAATATTGCTTTTACCTAATGCTGATACTTTAGAATTTACTAAATGTTACTATATTCCCACTAAAGTAGCTTTGCCTAATGTTGATACAGAATTGGCTGTTTTGGAAGAACAAAACCATTTCAATTTGACTGCCTTTTTGGAGGATACACAAGATGTTATTACAACTAGGGCTACCTTGTTAGTTACTTTATCCTCTGAAAATGATAAAGTTGCTATTCTTAAAGCATACTTTAGGAGAAAAGAAACCCTGTTCTGTGGAGACAGGGTATCTATTTTTCCAGATGTATCTCGTATAACACAAATGCGCAGGAAATCTTTTCTAGTCTGTAAGCCTAGGTTGCTAGCCCTTGGCGCTACCTTCTTTTTACGTTATCCATGCAAATGTTTAATTTCTTTGGGGCAGGAAAAATTTGTCTTTTTGTCCTCTTCAGATTTAGAGAAATGGCTCGTGGGTAGGGAGGATGCATGATCGGTTCCTTTTCTTAGTTTTTGATAATTTCCTTTTCTTTTCTTACCGGGTGTATGGGAGGGTATAGGGCTGGGGAAATGTGTTAGCCAGACTTGCCTTTTTTGAGGGCCTCTCTGGTTAGGTTTTCTTTGTTACTAACGTGGTCTGGATACCCCGAGATGTGGGCTAATGTATTCCTCTCAGGGTTTCTTGTACTGTAAATTATTGATGCTATTTTGTATTTCCATGGTTCTTTTATTCTGATAATTGTATTGTCAGTTAAAAATTCAATAAATATAATTTAATTTTAAATAAAAAAGAACCCTAACTTTACCAGAATCTATCACCATCGGTGGATTTGAACTTCAGGTACCTAGGAGTCATAATAGATCAACACCTATCTCTTACTGCACATGTAAGCAATGGTGCAAAGAATGTATATTTCAAACTCTGAATGGTTTCCCACCTCAAAGCTCTTCTGGACCACAATGACTTTCGCAATGTCTTACAGGCCATCAGCCTTCCATATATTGACTATTGCAATATCACTTTCCAGGGTCTCCCAAAATTTACAACCTACCCACTGCAGAAAACTTTAAATACAACTGCTCGTATTATCACCAGTAAATTAGAGAGTGATCATATAATCCCCATTCTGCAGCAGTTTCACTGGCATCCAGTCACTGAGAGAGTCAAATTTAAATCCCATCTAACAATCTTTAAAGTACTACACAAACTCTCTGCTATACACCTTGAAACTCTAATACCAAAAGCACCTTGTAACAGAAGCAGAAGATTAAGCACCGCAAACCTGTTGCATATACCAGCCTTAACCACCAAAACCATCTGTTCCACATCTAAAAGGGCATTCTCACTGTTTACCCCAACTTTATGGAATTCAATTCCTCCCATGCTTCGTGATGACCTTCAAGAATTTCAGAAGAAGTTAAAAACTTTCCTCTTCTCCATAGTAACATAGTATATGATGGCAGATAAAGACAAGTATGCCTTTGTTTGCAGGTGTGCCCACCGCTCCATTTAGGTCACTTCTAGGTAGGTCAATCATTTTTTGGTTAATGAAACTACGCAATCACATTCAACCTAATTAATGCTTGCTTAACCTTCTTTGCTTTTGTGCCATTTGCCCTCACCCATGTTTTATCTCCCCTTGTTTTAACTTCTTGTTTTATGTAAAGCCCTGTTGTGTCTTACTTGTTCTCTGTAAACCGCTTTGACTATTAGACTAAGCAGTATATAAGCATAGCTAAATTAATAAATAAAATAAATAAGTCAGTCTCCTCCTGAGGACATGACCACCTAGGATTTTGTGAGAGAGATGGCCAAGGCCCCATACCATTCTCATTGGTGATTGCGGATGAGCCCAGGGCAGAGGACCTGGAGATCTTTCAGTACTCTGCAGCACACTTCAGCCCCTAAGGAAGCGGTAGCAGTGCCTGTACACCGCAGCCTACAAAAGGTACAGATGAGAATGTGGGAAAGACCCCTTGCCGTACCCACAGTGAATAGAAGGTTTGACTCTATGTATAGGGTTCAGAAAGCCCCTGGTTTTGAGACGCCTCAACTACTGAACTACTGCTTAATGGTTGAGTCCACCCTTAAGAGGATCAAGAGCTCCAGGACTCATTCCTCAGCACCCCCAGGAAGGGAGGCTCTGACAGTGGACTCCTTCGGGAGATGATGTTTTCAGACTTCCATGCTTGTGGCCCACATGGCCTCTTAATGAGCATGTTCTTGAAGGACCATCATGTGCAACCTCATTGATCTGTCCCAGTGCCTTCCTCACAGATCTGTCCCAGTGGAACAGTATCATACTCTGGTTGGACATGGTAAATATTGCACAAAATTTATGGTCCTGGCGACTTATGACGCCTTTGAGATGGCGTCGAGAACAACTGCCATGATATTGGTGCCCAGGGACTCACCTGGCTCCAGTCTTCAGACCATGAACAGTTGATACAAAACAAGCTGGCGGATGTGACATGCCAGTTAGAGAATCTTTTCAGGGAACAGGTTGAGGAGAAGGCTGGCTTCATTGAAAAACAGCATATCACTCTTACTAGACTCTCCAGGCATACATCCAAGCCGGCCTCCTACCTCAGAAGATACCAGGGTGGAGGCCAGAAAAAGACCACCTACTCTTGTATGTACTTTCCTGGGTCCCAAAACTCACAACAGAAACAGCAGGCTCCTCAACCACAGCAGCGCCGAGAGAAGCCTTAGAAGGCCAAACCTGTTCTGCAGCCAAAGCACAGGATGGGATTTTGACTGGTTCTTCCAGCACATAGCTAATCTATCAGTGCTGGCAGTGGACAACCCCCTCGTTGTGGAGATGGCTCATTGTCTTGGCTCAAAGCTGACTCCTCATAACCCCGGACTCATGGGTGCTCCAGATAATCCAAAGTGGTTACAAGTTACATTTGTTCAAGCTGTGTCCAAATTGCCCCCAAGAGTGTATCATCTGGATCTGCCTCAGAGAGAAATCTCCACCCTCCTGTCTGATCTCGCCATTGAGCTCGGGCTGCTGGATCAAGTAGGGCAGGGGTTTTACTCCAGGAGGTACTTTCTGGTTCCCAAAAAAACGGGGGGATTCCATCCCATCCTAGACCCCCAGAGACCTGAACGCTTACTTTGTAAGAGAAACGTTCAAGATGATTGTACCTGACTGTATCAAATAAAAACCCTTTCACTCAAACGGATAACATACATAGTTGAAATTATATGATGATCCAATGTACTAATACTTCCAAATATATATAGTTTTATTCTGTTCTGTATTGCCTTACGCTGTTTAGATAATACATTCTGTTTAGTTATTACTATGTTCTAAATTTACATATGCTGTTTAGTTAATACTTTGTTTATTATAAGACGTTCCATGTAAAACAAACCTTGCTTCCATTTCGTCTCTCCGGGCCAGTCTAGGAACAGGAGGGTTGTCAACCTTGTCTAGCAGCTGAGGACTGAATTCTAAAACTTTAGTGTATGAACATCTGGCTCCCCCTGCTGGTCGAAGCTCAGTCTATTCAGTCCTCAGCAGCTGCAGGTCGCATGTTCCTGTCTGGCTCGGAGAGAAAGGAACTTGGTGGTTTTAGCGAGGCTCCTTTTTTGTTTTCTTTCCCTTAGTTTAGCTATCACATCAAGCGTGGTGCCCTAGCAGGGTTTCCACTACGGGACTGCAGACTTGATTGCTTAGGCGAAGGCAGAGCAGTCATTTCTAGGAGCGCGGGAGGCAGGGCCTGCCTCAGTCCACGTCTCCGGATACCGGGGGGTCAGGCAATGAGGTGCTGGGAGCCCCAGAGACCGTCCCGCCGCCCCTGAAGGCATGTCCACGCTGCCGCTAGCTGCAGGGGTTAGTGGCTTGCGTTAGAGACTCTCGTTTTCCGCACCGGGCTCAGGTATGTGGTTTTTTATCTTTTGCTCGGCTGGTTCCCGCGCTTTTTAGTTTTCCTCACGGCGGGTGTTGCGGTGGCGCTTTCTGATCAGCGGGATACACGGAACGTGTTTTTTGTGGCAGCGCGTTTTTTCTTTCTTTCGGGCCCGTGGATTTTCTCCCTTTACTGTTTCTCTTTTTCTGGTTTCCATGGAAGGCAAGCCCGATGGTAGCGGAGCTGTAGGGGGGCTCCAGTTAACCACGGGAACGGCGGCCATGTCGGCTGCTGCTCCGAAATTGCCGCCTTCTCAAGAAAAGCCCGCTAAAAAGAAGTATAAATCTAAACGCTCAGAGCACGTGGCGGTGGCTCCTCCACAGTCTCTGGGATCTGTGCAAAGCGGCTTGTAATCTGTTTTTTCGGCAGATTTTATTCTAGCTCTTCATCAAGCGTATTGTTTAAAGTGGCAGCAAGCACGAGAGTCGGGCTCTGCCCCCTTACCCAAGCCTTCAGGGCTTAAGCAGCCTTCCTTGGACCCGGGGGAAGGCTCCTCCAAAATGTCCTTGGGGGCTGGGCTGGTGACCGATGGCATCGGGCAATCCAATTTGGAGTGGCCAAGGTATGGAGGAAGGAGAGCTCAGCTCAGAGTCTGGGGTGGACTGGCCTGGTGAGTTGGCAGACACGGAACAGAGCAGTAGTGAGGATCCTAATATGTTTAGGGTGTTCAGGAAGGAGGAATTGAGTGCTCTCATTTCCCAAACTTTAGCAGTTTTGAATATTACCTTGCCAGAGGCCCCGGAAGAGTCTTTGGAAGACCCCCTTTTACAGGGGTTTAAGGTGGAACTGCGGTGCTTCCCCGTTCACAAGGTTATGAAGCGAATGGTAGAATCTGAATGGGAGTGCCCGGAGGCTACTCTGCGGGGGGCTCGGGCTATCAGCCGCTTGTATCCTTTACCTCAGGAAGAGCAGGATTTGTTGAAGCTACCTAAGGTGAATGCCCTAGTGAGCGCAGTTACTAAGAAGACTACTATTCCTGTGGAAGGCGCAGCTGCCCTAAAAGATTTGCAGGATAGGAAGTTGGAGTCTCTATTGAAGCAGGCTTTTGAGTCTTGTGCGCTAGCGCTTAGAGCTGCTGTCTGCGGGGCTTATGTTTCTCGAGCTTCTATTCGGTGGATCCAGGGGTCCACGCTCTCCCGCAAGGAGGCGGACGAAGGCGCGAAACTGGAGTCGGCGTCGGCTTATTTGGCGGATGCCTTTTATGATTTAGTCCGGATTTCAGCGTAGTCCATGGCGACTGTGGTGGCGGCTCGAAGATTCCTCTGGTTAAGGAATTGGGCGGCAGATGCCTCTTCCAAGGCGAGGCTGAGTAAGCTTCCGTTCAAGGGTTCGCTGCTTTTTGGGGCAGCCTTGGAACAGATCGTGAAGGATCTCGGGGACTCCAAGGGTGGCCGTCTCCCGGAGGACCGTCCGAAAAGTCAGAAACCTAGCGTTGGGAACAGAGGAGCATCGAGAGAGTTTCGAAGATTCCGGGGTTCCCGTTTTGCCCCGTATCCGAGGGGCCGTTTTGCTCCCAGAGGTCAGTCCTTTCGGGGAGCTAGGGGATTCGGAAGAGGTTATTTCAGGACTCAGCAAGCTCCCAATAAAAAGCCACAATGAGATGAGGCTGGTCCAGGCAGAGATCCCGGTGGGGGGAAGGCTTCAGGGTTTTCTTTCTGTCTGGGCCACCATAACGTCCGACCAATGGGTGCTGGAAATCATTCGAGAGGGCTACGCGCTGGAATTCGCTCGTCCCTTGTCCGAAGCGTTCGTGAGGTCCCCAGGCGGTTCTCTGGACAAGCAGCGGGAGGTGTCTCGCACGCTGCGGAGGTTACTCCGCCTGCAGGCAGTGGTGCCAGTGCCTCCAAGCCAGTTAGGCTCAGGTCGATACTCGATTTATTTCATCGTTCCCAAAAAAGAGGGATCGTTTCGGCCCATTTTGGATCTCAAACAGATGAACCGCTGCTTGAGGGTTCCTCATTTCTGCATGGAGACGCTTCGGTCTGTGATCGCCTCGGTGCGTCTGGCGGAAAAGCTTACCTCCATAGATCTTACGGAAGCTTATCTTCACATTCCGATCAGACCAGACCACCAGCGTTATCTTCGGTTTGCTGTGCCTATGGGTCATTTTCAGTTCCGCGCCTTGCCGTTTGGCTTGGCCACGGCTCCGCGGACCTTCACCAAGGTGATGGTAGTGGTGGCGGCTGCCTTGCGGCGAGAAGGCATCCTGGTGCATTCGTACCTCGACGACTGGTTGATTCGAGCTCCGTCGGCGTCAGTGTCAGCAATGGCGCAAGTGGTTCATCTCTTGGAAAGCCTTGGCTGGGTGATCAACCAAGCAAAGAGTCACTTGCAGCTGGTGAGTCGGCTCCTTTACTTGGGAGCTGTGTTCGATACGGACGTAGGCGCGGTGTTTCTTCCGGAGGTCAGAGTGCAGAAGATTCGTCGGCAGGTGGCGGCGTTTTTGCGTCTGCAAGCTCCAACCGCGTGGCGTTATTTGCAGCTCCTCGGTTCAATGGCGGCAACGTTAGATCTGGTGCCTTGGGCGAGAGCCCATATGCATCCGTTGCAACATGCGCTGCTCTCGAGGTGGGCGCCTCAGGAGCATCTTCTCACTCAGAGGTTACCCAGTTCGCAGGAGGTACGGGACAGTCTGCAGTGGTGGTTGGAACCGGTCCACCTGAGAGTGGGCATTCCCTTACGGCAACCAGACTGGGTGCTGGTGACCACCGATGCCAGTCTCTCGGGCTGGGGGGCGCATTGTCAGAGTTCCGTGGCCCAAGGCTCTTGGCCTCCGGAGCTGCAGGGCTCTTCCATAAATTTCTTGGAGCTCAGGGCAGTCGTTCTGGCTCTTTACGAATTTCTTCCCCTGATAGATCGCAAAGCCGTGAGAGTGTTCTCGGACAATGCAGTGACGGTGGCCTATATCAATCGGCAGGGGGGAACCGGGAGTGCCCTATTGTTGGAGGAGAGCCAGCGTTTGATGGCTTGGGCCGAGTTGCATCTGCTAGCCATCTCGGCAGCGCACGTGGCAGGAAAGGACAACGTGCAGGCCGATTATCTAAGCCGCCATGTGGTCGATCCCGGGGAATGGGAATTGAACGCAGCGGTATTTCACGACGTGACCCGGCGGTGGGGGCCGCCGGTGATGGACTTGATGGCCACATTCGACAATGCCAAAGCCAATCGGTTTTTCAGAAGGCGCAGGGAGCGTATGTCGGAGGGGCTCGACGGCTTGGCGCAGCCGTGGCCGTCCGGAGTCTTGCTCTATGTGTTCCCTCCGTGGCCAATAATAGGAAGAGTTCTTCGGAGGATAGAGGGGCACTCCGGTCTGGTGATCCTCATCGCACCGGATTGGCCCAGGAGAGCTTGGTATGCCGATTTGGTTCGGCTCTTGATAGACTGTCCCTGGAAGCTTCCCGCGCGGGCGAACCTGTTGGTTCAGGGTCCGCTGGTCATGCCGGATGTCAATCGCTTCTCGCTTACGGCTTGGCTCTTGAAAGGGAACGGTTGAAACGTAGAGGCTATTCTCCTGCGGTCATTGACACCTTATTACAGGCTAGGCGGCGTTCTACATCCTTAGCTTATGTTCGAGTTTGGCGGGTGTTTGAGGGCTGGTGTGCGAAATGGAGTGTTAGTCCGCAGTCCGTTTTGGTTCCGGAGGTGTTGTCTTTTCTTCAGGCCGGGTTGGATAAGGGTTTGGCCCTCAGTACGATCCGTGTTCATTTAGCGGCTCTTTCCTGTTTTCGGGGTCCAGTTCGGGGGCTCAGGCTCTCTTCTCATCCCGATGTGCTTCGGTTCCTGAAGGCGGTGCAGCACATTCGTCCTCCGCTACGGCCGGTAGTTCCTGCCTGGGATCTCAATCTCGTGCTCGAGGCTTTGGTGAGGCCGCCCTTCAAGCCGGTGCTGGAAGCTCCTCTGCGTGAGCTCTCGTGGAAAGTGGCGTTCTTGGTGGCTTTGTGCTCGGCTCGACGGATTTCCGATCTCCAGGCACTTTCGTGTAAGGCTCCGTATCTCCAGTTCTCAGCAGAAAAAGTGTCTTTGCGAGCGGTGCCTTCTTTTCTGCCTAAGGTGGTGTCCAAGTTTCACTTGAATCAGTCCATTTCGCTGCCGATGTTCTCAAAGCAGGGTTAGCTCCCTATCGATCGAGTGCTGGAGAAATTAGATTTAGGTAGGATACTCAAGAGGTACCTTCACAGGACCAAGTCTTTCCGTAAGTCGGAACGGCTGTTTGTGCTGTTGGGTGGTCCTCGGAAGGGGGAAGCTGCTTCCATTGCTCGATGGGTGAAGCAAGCCATAGTGGCAGCGTATCAGGTGCAGGGGCGATTGCCTCCGGAAGGGCTTAGAGCTCATTTCACTCGCGGCCAGGCGGCGTCTTGGGCCGAGTTGGCGCTGGTTCCACCGGTGGATATCTGTCGGGCGGCTACTTCGGCTTCGCTTCACACGTTTGCGAAGCATTACCGTTTGGATGTACAAGCCCGTGGGGATGCCAAGGTGGGGGCTTCCGCCCTCATAGCGGGCTTGGCGGGACCCTCCCGAGGTTAGTTACTGCTTTGGTACTTCCCTCCTGTTCCTGGACTGGCCCGGAGAAACGAAATGGAAGAAGAAATTAGACCTTACCTGCTAATTGTCTTTCCTTGAGTACTCTCCGGGCCAGTCCAGGGCCCACCCGGTTTCTTGCGTTTGGTGTTGGAAGGATCTTTTTCGTCTTTGTCGCGGATCCCCACGGGGGGTGTTTTTTTCTTTTTTCCTTTTTCCGGATGTGGAGTTCCGTTTTGGTGCGTGGTGCTCGGTTGGTTCGCGGTCATAGTCGGTGTGATCTCTGGGGCTGCCTTGAGTTCGGTCATCTACGCAGACCAGAGGGTCAGATAAGGAAATGCATAAAAAAAAAGAAAAAAAAAGAAAATGTGAGAGAATAGCATAAAATCAAATTTTTGGTTCGGCGACTGTTACTTGCCGATTCTACTACTACTTAGGTTTTGGTTTTATTCCAGTTTCTAGGTATTTCAGAGGCTGCTTTGTTAGAATAAGACTGAGCTTCGACCAGCAGGGGGAGCCAGATGTTCATACACTAAAGTTTTAGAATTCAGTCCTCAGCTGCTAGACAAGGTTGACAATCCTCCTGTTCCTGGACTGGCCCGGAGAGTACTCACGGAAAGACAATTAGCAGGTAAGGTCTAATTTCTTCTTTGTTAATTGTTGTTTATTGTGAACCGCAACTGATCTCTGGAAGATGCGGTATATAAATTAATGTTAAATAAATAAATGATTTCTCTAGGCACCTTGCTCCTGTATCTTGGCTATGCTTCCTAAATCTAAAGGATGCGTTTACTCATACCCAAACAAATTGATCACTCTAGGGATGGACTCTAAAGTTACTGATTGGGTTAGAAATTGGTTGAGTGGGGAGCAACAAAGGGTAGAGGTAAATGGAGCTCACTCTGAGTAGGAGGTTACCAGTGGTGTGCTACATGGATCTGTCCTTGGTTCGATTCTGTTTAACAGCTTTGTTAGTGATATTGTGGAAGGACTGTTGGGTAAGGTTCACTTGTTTACGGATGATACAAAAATTTGCAATGGAGTAGACACCCAGGAAGGTGTAGATAACATGAGAAGGGATCTAGCTAAGCTTGAAGAATGGTCTAGAATTTGGAAACTGACATTTAATGCTAAAAAATGCAGGGTCATGCATTTAGGCTGCAAAAATCCAAAGGATTTGTACAGTATAGGGGGTGAAGTACTTCTCTCCACAAAAGAAGAGCGGGACCTGGGCTTAATTATGTCTGATGATCTTAAAGTAGCTAAACAGTTAGAAAAGGCGACTGCGAAAGTCAGAAGGATGCTTGGGCATATAGGGAGAGGAATGGCCAGCAGAAAAAAGGAGGTGATAATGCCTCTGTATAAGTCTCTGGTGTGACCTCATTTGGAGTATTGTGGTCAGTTCTGGAGACCGCACCTTCAAAAGGGATATAAGCAGGTTGGAGTCGGTGCAGAGGGTGGCTAGACTAGAGTAGCAGACTTGGAAAACATAAGAAAGACAGAGAGGTACATAGATGAGACCTACAGGGATATAGTCCTGAAGTCCCACCTCCAGTCTGGCAGCATCCCTGTTGCCATGGAGGAGAGAGGTCACATGACAGGAGAGCATCACCCTGGTGTGGCAGGAAGTGATCCTGTAACTAGGACCTGTCCTCCAGGTGCTGTAAAACCCTCTCGCACAGAGGAAGTTTCTCCAGGGCCATGTGCCCATGAGGGAAGGGTTAGGACAGCCATTATAGTTGGTGATTCGATCATTAGGCATGTAGATAGCTGGGTGGCTGGTGGCAGGGCCAACCCGTCCATTGAGCAAGAATGTTTTCTGCACAGGGCCCCGCGTTTCAGGGGGCCCCGCGCAAAGAACATTCTGCTTTTTGTCAACATTAAATTAAAAGAAAAAAGCTGGCTGCCGCCGCGGCAGCAGCAGAATGGAGTGTCCCGCGGGGCCCCCTCTGCCCGGCTGAGTCCCTCCCTCCGCGACGGCTGAGCCCTTCTGTGCCGGCTTTGAGATTCGCGAAGGGAGAGTATCTCCCTCGCGTCTCTGTTAAGCCCGCAGGGGCTGATGGGAAATTTCCCATCTGCCCCTGCAGGCTTAACAGAGACGGGAATCTCAAAGCCGGCACAGAGGGGCTTGCCGAGCCCCACAGCAGCCATGCGGCTCTCCATGCTGCTGTCCTTTGTGCGCCCCGTGGGGCCGGTGGTGGTCGGCATCTCCCTGGGCTTCACTCTCAGCCTGCTGAGCGTCACCTGGGTGGAAGAGCCGTGCTGGGCGCGGAGCCCGGGAGCCGAGGAGGCGTCGCGGCAGCAGGGCCCCCTCAACGCGGCCCGAAAACCCAACTCGGTCCCAGTGGGTTTGGGATCAGGAGTCTGGAGTTTTGCCCTGCCCTACTCTGTGCACCTGAGGTTAAGCCATCTTGGCCTTTAGTTCTGTGTTTACAAGCAATCGCTTAAGCACATACTTATTTATTCTTTCTTAGACATGCCAAGTCACACACATTAACTGTGTGACATACGCATTCGTCCTCATTCACACATTCTCAGACCTTTGCCCCCTTCTCTCACATATTTCCCACAGCCAACGCTACAATGCTGCATCTTTCTTTGGTTCCATCTCTTGTCCTCTGATAGTGCCCATCTCCACTGCTGCTTTGCTTGTCTGGACCTGCGTAGTGGCAATAGAACACTGAAAAAGACCTGAGCCTCCGAATTGCTGCATGCTGCTGACTGACAGCTTGTTGGTCCTGCCCCCTCTGACATAGACTTCCTGCATCTGAGGGGCATGGCCAGTAGAGTCATTAGTGGTGCACATGGCCATGCAGACTCCATCCTTTTTTTTGTAGTCTATTGCTGTTGCCATAAGTCTCTGCAAATGACAAATGTGGGCACTGGTAGGGGGAGGGAGATGGTGAATGGGGTGTGGGGAAGAGAAGGTGCAGTTGGATTTGGAGAAGGGGATGGCGGACATGGGAGAGGATGAAAGTGATAGGGATATATATTAGCTGGGGCTGGAGGGGAAGAATAGGGACACAAAGGAGGTGATGCTGGACATAAGGGTGAGGTGCTGGACAGAAGAGAAATAGGGTGACGGGAGATATTGGACACAGGGACAAGGGTGCAGAGGGGGATAATTAACATGAGGGAAGGAAATAGGATGAGAGGGAAATGCTGGGCATGGGAGATGGAGGAGCAGGGACATAGAAGGGAGATGCTGGACATAGGAGGTTGACAGAGATACAGAGGGGGAATGCTGAATAGGTGCATGGGAGGAAATAAGGCAACGAGAGATGCTGGACACAGATGGGAGTATGGGTACAAAGGAGAAAAGATGCTGGACATAGACAGGAATAGAGGTACAGAGGAGAGACACTGGACACAGATGGGAATACGGGTACAGAGGAGAGATGCTGGACACAGGAGTGCGGATAGGGGCACAGAGGGGAATGCTGGACATGGAAAGGGGAGAAAAAGAAAGAGGGAGATGCTCGACTGGGAGAGGAAGAAGGGAAATAGAAGAGCGATGCTTGACATAAGGGGAGATTAGGTAGACAAATGGGAGATGCTAGATTGGGGTGAAGAGAGAAAAGAATGCTGGATTGCGGGGGAGATTGGGAACCAGGGCCGGCCCGTCCATTGAGCAAGAATGTTTTTTTGCACAGGGCCCCGCGTTTCAGGGGGCCCCGCACAAAGAACATTCTGCTTTTTTAAAAATTAAATAAAAAAAAAAAAAGCTGGCTGCTGCTGCTGCCGCCGCTGCAGAATGGAGTGTCCCGCGGGGCCCCCTCTGCCCGGCTGAGCTCTCCCGGCCCGACTGAGCCCCTCTGCGCCGGTTTTCAGATACGCGAAGGGAGAGTGTTAAGCCCGCCCGTATCTGAAAGCTGGCGCAGAGGGGCTCAGCCGGGCCGGGAGAGCTCAGCCGGGCAGAGGGGGCCCCGCGGGACACTCCATTCTGCCGCTGCCATGCTGGCAGCAGCCAGTTTTTTGTTTTTTTTTTTAAATTTTCCATGAGCCGAGGTGGGGGGGGGGGGGTAGGACTGGTAAGGGGCTATGGGGGGGGGGGGTTAAGACGGAATGGGCTGTGGGCTGATGGGGGCTGTCTGGAAATGGGGTGATGGGGGTTAGGACTGGTAATGGGCTATGGTGGGGTTAGGACTGATAATGGGCTATGGGGGGGGGGGGCTAGGACCGGAAATGGGTTGATGGGGAGTGGCTAGGACTTGAGGTGGGCTGATGTGGTTAGGACTGGTAATGGGCTGTGGGCTGATGGGGGGGGGGTTAGGACTGGCAATGGGCTATGGGGGGCTGACTGGAAATGGGCTGATGGGGTTAGGACTGGAAGTGGGCTGATGGGGGGTTAGGACTGGTAATGGGTTATAGGGGGGCTTAAACTGAAAATGGGGTGATGGGGGGTTAGGACTGGAAGTGGATTGATGGGGGGCTAGGACTGGTAATGGGTTTGGGGGGTTGCTAGGACTGAAATGGGCTGAGTGGAAGCGGCGGCCTCAACTGCAAATAGCTGATGGGGAGGGGGCTTGGAATGGAAATGGGCTGTGAGGGAAGGGAGCTAGGACTGAAAATGGGCTGATGGAGCAGCTAGGATAGGACTGGAAATGGGCTGTTGGGGGGGCTATGATTGGAAATGGGCTGTGGTGGGGGCTTGAATTGAAATGGACTCATGGAGGGGCTAGAACTGGAAGTAGGCACATGGGGGGGGCTTGGACTGGAATTGGGATGAGTGGAGGGGAGCTAGGATTTGACATGGACTGATGGTGGGGCTAGGATTGGAAATGAGCTGATGAAGGGACTCTGACTGGAAATGGATGGGGGAGCAAGGACTGGAAATGGGCTGATGGGGGGGCTAGGACTGGAAATGGGCTGATGCAGGGACTAGAAGGGAATGGATGTTGGGTGAGACAGGAACTAGAAGGGAGCTGATGTTGGGGGAGGATTAGAATGGGATGGGGCTGGGAGAGTAAAATGGAGAGGAAAAATATTTTGTGTGGGAGGGATGAAAAATCTACAATTGGCTGGGTATTGGGAGAGTAAGTGGGGATTGAGGAAGGAGGGGTAAAATTTGTGAGGATGAAATAGGAATGAGGAAAGAGCAAAAGGAGAAAGATTAGTATGTTAAAGCAGATGTGGAGAGAGAGAATGGAAAAAAAAAATAGAAGAGAGAAGAAAGGACAAATGGACAGCAGTCGATGGAGAGTTAGCAGAAAACATGAAGAAACCAGAAGAAAGTGGCTGGAGCAATTGCAACTGAAAAAAAATGCACAAAAGGTAGAAAGATATCTCTTTATTTTGAATTTATTAACTGGAATATGAAAGCTCTGGGAAATGTGCATCATTAACGTCTGCGCTTTGTTTGGTACAAGAGGAAATTAATTTATAGTTTTATTTCTACAGTGTTGTTGTACATTCCAAGTTTGGCTTTTGGGGTTCCCAGTTTAATTATTGCCTTCCTGTTTCTAAATTATGATTCCTTGTTTGGTGATGGTCTATGTTCTGCATGTGTAACTGAGCTGAGGTATTCTGTTTATGTAATTCCTATTTGACATTGCCACTTGTTCTCTTTCCCCAGTATTCTCAGAAATGTATTGGTTTAATATTTGCAGTGTTGCCTTTTGATAGGTAGGGTATGGTGCTTTGTGAGTCCTGGTAATGCTGTCAGGATACGGCGGGTTTGCTATGGGTTCTAAATGGGCAGCGTTTGTAGTAGTTCCTAATGTGCCTGGCGGTTGGCATTGGATTATAGTAATGTAGAAATCTTTTAGTCTTTCTTTATCCATACACTCATTAAGAGACATGTTTACTAAAAGTTAGCGTATGGTAACATTATGCAAATATTTATGCAAATAAGGCCACTTATGCAAATGAGGCTCCGCACCGAGTCTCCGCACATGGCCCCGCACCCCCCTTGGGCCGTCCCTGGCTGGTGGACGTGAGGATCACCTGGTAACATGCCTGCCTGGTGCGAAGGTAGCGGACCTCACGTGCCACCTAGATAAGGTCTTAGATAGTGCTGGGGAGGAGTCTGCTGTCTTGGTACATGTCGGTACCAATGACATAGGAAAATGTGGTAGGGAGGTTCTGGAGGCTAAATTTAGGCTTTTAGGTAGGAAGTTGAAATCCAGAACTTCCAGGGTAGCGTTCTCCGAAATGCTTCCCGTTCCACGTGCAGGACCCAAAAGGCAGGCAGAGCTCCGAAGTCTCAATGCGTGGATGAGACAATGGTGCAGAGATGAGGGTTTTGGATTTCTCTAGAAATGGGAAACATTCTGGGGAAAGGAGAGGCTCTTCCGAAGGGATGGGCTTCACCTTAACCGGGATGGAACCAGGCTGCTGGCATTAACCTTTAAAAAGGAGATAGAGCAGCTTTTAAACTAGATAATAGGGGAAAGCCGACAGTCGCCCAAGAGCAGATGGTTCAGAAGAATGTATCCTTGAAGGATACTACCAAAAGCAGAGAGGTTCCAAAAAAGAGTAAAGTAGCCCAAATGCCCTTGAGTATGGAGCAGACAGAGCTTAAAGATCCCAAATTACCCATGTCTACCAACAGCCAAACTAATATGAATAAAATACAGTCTCTAAAATGCTTTTATGCAAATGCTAGAAATCTAAAAAATAAGATGGGAAAGTTAGAATATATAGCACTAAATAAGAGGTTAGATATGATTGGGATATCAGAGACATGGTGGAAGGAGGACAACCAGTGGGGGACACTGTGATACCTGGATACAAACTATATCGTAATGATAGAGCTGATCAAATTGGTGGAGGGGTTGCGCTCTATGTTAGAGAGGGCATTGAGTCAGAAAGTTTTGCAGGAAACAAAATTTGCCGTAGAATCTCTATGGATTGAAATTCCATGTAAAAAGGGGAAGGCGATGGCAGTGGGGGTGTACTATCGACCGCCTGGCCAGAATGAACAAATGGATGATGAAATGCTCAAAGAAATCAAGGAAGTTAACAAAAGTTATAGCGCAGTAATAATAATGGGTGATTTCAATTACCCCTTTATCGACTGGGTCAGTGTCACGGCAGGACATGCTAGGGAGATAAAGTTCCTAGATGACAGAAATGACTGCTTCTTGGAGCTGCTGGTTCATGAACCGACCAGAGGGGAAGCCATATTAGACCTAGTCCTTAGTGGAACACCAGATCTAGTGCAAGAGATAAGGGTGTTGGGGCCACTTGGCAATAGTGATCATAGCATGATCATCTTTGATTTAATTAGTGGAGGAGGGATAGTAAGGAAATCCACAGTGCTACCTTTTAACTTTCGAAAGGGAGACTATGATAAAATGAGGAAAATAGTTAAGAAAAAACTAAAAGGAGCAGTTGCAAAGGTTAAAGACTTACATCAAGCTTGGGTGTTGTTGAAAAATAGTATCTTGGAAGCCCAGACCAGCTGTATTCCACACTTTAAGAAAAGTGGAAGGAAGTCCAAAAAACTGCCAGCATGGTTTAAAGGGGAGGTCAGAGAGGCTGTTGTTGCCAAAAAAGCATCTTTCAGGAAATGGAAAAAAGAGCCAAACGACGAAACCTGGAAACGGCACAAGCACTGGCAAGTCAAATGCAAGGCATTGATAAAGCAGGCAAAGGGAGAATTTGAGAAGAAGCTTGCTGCGGAAGCAAAAACGCGAAATAAAGATTTTTTCAAGTACATTCGTAGTAAAAAACCTGTGAGAGAGTCAGTTGGTCCATTAGATGATAGAGGAGTTAAAGGGGCACTAAGAGGCGACAAGGCGATAGCGGAGAGACTGAATGAATTCTTTGCTTTGGTCTTTACTGAGGAAGATGTAGGGATGTTACCCATGACTGAAGTGGTATTTAAAGGTGCGGAAGAATTGAAGGAAATATCGATACATCGGGAAGATGTATTACAACTATTAGATAAACTGAAAAGTAGCAAATCACCTGGGCCGGATGGTATACATCCAAGGGTTTTGAAAGAACTGAAATACGAGATTGCAGACCTATTAGTAATCTGTGAATTTTCATTAAAATCATCTGTAATACCTGAAGATTGGAGGATCGCCAATGTAACGCCAATTTTTAAAAAGGGTTCCAGGGGTGATCCGGGAAACTACAGACCGGTGAGCCCTCACGTCAGTACTGGGAAAAATGGTAGAAACCATCATAAAGAATACAATTACTCAGCATGTAGATAGTCATGGCCTAATGGGAGACAGCCAACATGGCTCCCAACACAGCTATAACCACCATAGTCAACAGACAGCCCACCAACCAGGCCATACACCTTATCCCCACCTCATCTACATAGCCCTTCAGCAGTCCAAACCCCCCAACAAGATCACCATACCCCTCCCCGAGACCTTAAGTGTGCCTTGATAAATGCACGCTCCATCCGACAAAAATGGCCAGCAGTTGTCGACATGTTAGACGCCCTCGACCTTGATGTCCTATGCATTACCGAGACCTGGCTGTCAGCGTCGGACACCGTCCTCCTTCACCAGTTTGTCCCACCCAACTTCTCTGTCCACTCATGTCATAGGAGTGATAAAAAAGGAGGAGGAACAACCATCCTGACCAAGACAGATCTACAATTTCATCTGTTGTCCTCCAGTAGCACCCCACATCTTGATTCCATCACCATCGCCAACAAACACAGCACCATCAACCTATTCTACCGGGCTCCTTCCCCCTCACCTGACGATCTAGCCACAATTGTTGACCTCGCCTGCAACCCCCCTAATCCCCGCACACCTAACTGGGTATTAGGTGACTCCCTGCTCTCCAAGACACTCACAACAAAGCCTTTCTCGCTGCCCTAGAAATGTTAGGATACACCCAATTAATTAACGCACCAACTCACATCAAGGGAAACACGCTTGACATGATTTTTGCACCGCCCACTTCTCTTAGCCCCACCTATGACCCTAAGATTACTATAAGCCCAGTACCCTGGTCTGACCATAGCTTAATCAACTTCTCAATACCAGGATGCCCTGAGCCCACCATCCCCCAGTCTTCAGACAAATCTTATGCCTCAACGCATAAGTCTTTCCGTTCATTTAACAAAGATGAAATCCTGAAAAAAGCACACCTTCTCCTTAACCCACCTAAACAGAACCTCGATGATATGATTGCAGCATGGAACTCAAACCTAGATGCCAGAATTGACCTACCCTCCACCAGAGAACCTCGCAAGAGAACAAAAGCACCATGGTACTCACCCGAGTTGAAGAAGTCTCTACAACTGCTCAGACGTCTCGAAAAGCGCTGGAGGCACTCAAGATCAACTGAGAACCATGAAGCCTACACTACTCAACTAGCTAAACATCGTGCAGCAGTCTCAACAAACATGAAACAATACTACGCTAAAAGGCTGCACAAATCATTGAATAAGCCACACGATCTCTTCAACATTGTCAGCTCACTAGCAAAAGAACCTTCCCCCAGCCAACCTAACCATCCTGACCCCCAAGAATATGCCGAATACCTCCGAACCAAAACCAGTCAGGTCAACGTACCTTCCGATACCGTTGTCCTGGATGACAAATCCGGGTGGCTCCCCCTCTCCACCTTAACCTCTGATTTAGCCAGCACCCATCAAATGCTCACGACACTCATAACCCCATCCACCAGAGAACTCCAAGACATAATCAACAGCATAAACACCACCACAGCACCGAATGATCCTTGCCCAGCACAATGGATAAAAACACTACGTGTTGAACTCAGCCCATTCCTTACCAATCTTATTAACACTTCCTTCCTGACCGGAACCTTCCCCAACAGCCTGAAGCAAACTTCAATCAGACCCCTGCTCAAAAACAACAGACTTGACCCTGCTAAAATGGACTCCTACAGACCAATATCAAGCATCCCGTTCCTAGCCAAAATTATGGAAAAAATAGTCCAACGACAACTAGACCACCACATTGAAAATAACTCACCCTTGGACACCTGCCAACACGGGTTCCGCGAGTCACATGGGGTTGAAACTCTCTTGACCACGTTATTTAACACCCTAACTGTAGGTATCGACAACCTCAGGCAAGCCTTCGCTCTCATTTTCCTAGACATCGCAGCTGCCTTCGACTCCGTCAGTCACGACCTACTTCTCTCCCGCCTTGCTGAGAAGGGAGTTCACGGCACTGCGCTATCATGGTGCACATCATATCTAAATGAAAGATGGCAACATGTTCGCTCCGGCCCCTCAAGATCAGATCCATTCCTGCAAGCGAAGGGTGTACCACAAGGGTCCTCACTTTCAGCACTTCTTTTTAATGTTTACATGCAGCCCATCTGCGCTATCATTAGATCCTTCCACATCAACTGTCTAATATACGCTGATGACGTTCTGATGTACACAACAATATCAACTGAGCACCCAGATCTCTCCCGCCTGTCCTCATGCTTCGACGCGGTTACAGACTGGCTACACACTCAGAAGCTAAAAATAAACTTCAAGAAAATGGAAGTCCTATTCGTCTGCAGAGACCAAGCATTCACTCCACCATCATCCATAAAAGTGCGTGATGCCGAACTCTTCACCAAACCTACGATACGATACCTTGGTATCATCCTTGACCAAAACTCAATATGAAGGAGCAGATATCTAATATGGTAAAGGCAGTATACCATAAAATCTGAACAATCCGCCACATCAGACAACTGCTAGACCCGACCGACTTCAGAACAGTATTTGAAGCTCTAGTAATGCCTCATTTCAATCACATTAACTCCATACTGCACGGACTTCCGAAGAGCACCCTACACCCTTTACAGTTGGCAATGAACACTGCAGCAAGAACTCTACATGGAGCCTCTAGAATGGAACACATTACCCCCATACTAAAACACCTACACTGGCTCCCTGTCCACTACAGGATTACATTTAAGATTCTAACAATGACTTTCAAGGCCATGCATAACTGCACGTCCACCTCCCTCTCTGACTTGGTCCAGATAACTCCCCCCAACAGGATGAGGAGGTCAGCTGCTACTAACACTCTCATCCTTCCCAAAGCAATCATTAAATGCTCCAAGACTACGAGCAACCGTGCCTTTGCCTTCTACGCACCCTCCTGCTGGAATGCTCTCCCACCTGACATCCGCGCCATCAACAACCTTCTTCAATTTAGGAAAGCGTTGAAACGTCACCTATTTACCCAGTACTTCTCCATCTCAAATGACAGCTCTCAGCCACCTTCAATCATGTCCAACTCTCTCCACACGAGCCCCATGCCCACAATACCTCTACCTTCTGAACCCACCTCTATTTAATTTACAGAATGTCATTGTCGTATCAACTGTACTTACTAACGAGATAATTGTACAAGCCTGCATACTAAATTGTAAATAGTTGTTTTTTACCTGTTAGCCTGTTATCCATGTTTATTTACCCTGTTTATTGTAAGTGCATTGAAATACCCTCTTTGCACAAAAGTTTCCTGTAAACCGCGCTGATAATAAATAGTGCGGTATAGAAAAGCAATTAAATAAAAAATAAAATAAATAATAAATGGCTTTAGACAAGGAAGGATCTTGTCTTACTAATCCATTATGTTTTTTTGAAAGTGTGAATAAACAGGTGGACAAAGGTGAGTCGGTTGATATAGTGTATCTGGACTTTCAGAAAGCTTTTGACAAGGTCCCCTCATCAGAGACTTTTGGCAAAACTAAAGAGTCATGGGATAGGAGGCAGTGTACTACTGTGGATCAAGAACTGGTTAAAAGATAGAAAGCAGAGGGTTGGGCTAAATGGCCAATTTTCCCAATGGAGAAAAGTGAATAGTGGTGTACCCCAGGGATCTGTGCTGGGTCCGCTGCTTTTTGACATATTCATAAATGACCTGGAAAGTGGAATAACGAGTGAGGTTATCAAATTTGCAGATGACACAAAACTATTTAAAGCTGTTAAAACCCAAGGGGATTGTGGAAAATTGCAAGAGGATCTTGATAAATTGGAAGACTGGGCATTAAAATGGCAGATGAAATTTAATGTGGACAAGTGCAAAGTTATGCACCTAGAGAAGAACAACCCAAACTATGGTTACACGATGCAAGTTCCACATTAGGAACCACCACCCAGGAAAAAGATTTAGGCGTCATTGTGGATGGCATTTTAAAACCCTCGGCCCAGTGTGCAGCGGCAGCCAAGAGAGCAAATAGAATGCTAGGTATCATAAGGAAAGGAATGGAAAATAAAACAAAAGATATTATAATGCCTCTGTATCGTTCCATGGTGAGACCGCACCTTCAATATTGTGTGCAATTCTGGTCGCTGTATCTTAAAAAGGATATAGCGTTGTTAGAAAAGGTTCAGAGAAGAGCCACCAAAATGGTAAAGGGGATGGAAGGATGCGCCTATGAAGAAAGGCTAAAAAGGTTAGGGCTCTTTAACCTGGAAACGAGACGGCTGAGGGGATATATGATAGAAGTCTATAAATTAATGAACGGAGTGGAATGGGTAAACGTAGATCGATTGTTTACATTATCAGAATATAGAAAGACTAGGGGACATGCAATGAAGCTACAGGGTAAACTATTTAAAACTAATAAAAGAAAATATTTCTTCACTCAACGTGTAATCAAACTCTGGAATTTGTTACCGGAGGATGTAGTAAAGGCTGTTAGTGTAGCTGGGTTTAAAAAAGGTTTGGACAAGTTCCTGGAGGAAAGGTCCATAAACCATTATTAAGAAGGGACCTAGGATATCAATGCTTGACCCCAGTACAAGCATTGTGGAACCTGTGTCTTTTGGGGAAACTGCTAGGTACTTATGACCTAGATTGGCCACTGTTGGAAACAGGATACTGGGCTTGATGGACCTTGATCTGACCCAGTATGGCATATCTTATGTTCTTATTTTCTTACTAAAAAGGTTAGAGGTCTTTGTTATGAAGCATGGGAGAACAGACTTAAAGATATTAATATATATACTTTAGAGAAAAAGGGGGATAGCGGCGATATGATAGAGATCTTTAAATATCTCAGTGGCATAAATGCACATTAGAGTCTCTTTCAGTTGAAGGCAAGCTCTGCTACGAGGGGACATAGGATAAGAGTGAAAGGAGATAGACTCAGGAGTAATATGTGGAAATATTTCTTTACGGAAAGAATGGTAGATGCGTGGAACAGGCTCCCAGTGGAGGTGGTGGACACAAGGACAGTATCTGAATTCAAAAAAGCATGGGACAAACAGAGTATCTCTAAAGGTAAAAAAGGGACTATTGTAGTTGATATGGAAGGGCAGATTAGATAGGCCATGTAATCTTTTTCTGCAGTCATGTTTCTATGTTTATAAGTAGACTGTTATCCACAGAGGTAGAGAGGAGGAGGAAGGTGACTTTAGTGAGAAATATAAGGAGCTCTGTTTTAGCAATGTTTAATTTCAGATGGCGGTGGGACATCCAGGCAGCAATGTCAGATAACCAGGCTGAGATACAGGCCCTGGATTCCTGGAGAGATTTCAGGAGTAGAGAGGTAAATTTGAGAGGAGTTAGTATAAAGATGATCTCCAGGAACAAGCAGGAATTCAGTCTTCACATATGGGTGACATCAGCACTGACAGAACCCACGCGGGAATTCTCCCCAAAGTCCAGTAGAAAAGCTTTTGGGAGCACTCCACTGCGCCTGCGTGCCTGCCTTTCCAACTTCTCACCTCAGTTCTTCATTTTCCGCAGAGCTAGCACTGAAAAAAGTTTCTTTTTGGTGAAATACCATGCTTCTGCCTTCCCATTGATGCTGGTTCTGTCAAATCTGTACTAGTCCTGATAAATTTTTCTTTATTAGTTATAAATTTTCTACTTCTATTTTCTTGTATTTTCCTGCGGTTTTCATTGCTTACTAGGCCTTCAGACCTCCATAACCTTATCTTCAGTCTTGAAGAACACTGTTTGGAACATGGAAAAAATCAGCTAGTGGTTTTAAGAAATGTAGCTAGTGTACCAGTACCATATCAATCACTGATAAACATGACTTGTTTCTAAAATGTTTGGGCCTTGACCATCTACCAAATTCTTGTCCTTTGTGCCAATAAATGAAAAAGACAGGCCTAAAGAACAGAGCCAGACAGTATGGATCGCTGTTTGCCCCGTACTCGATTTCAGTGGCTTCCACTTCAAGGACATTGACCTCCTCTAATAGGTCTCAGGTCTCTTCAAAGTCCAAACATAAAAGTAAGTGCTTTCTACTAAATCATCGGCATCGAAGACCGATACAGAGGAAAATCTCAGCATAAGCATTGAGACTCCTCTAGGGATGCTTCCAGTACAGACCGACCAGCCAAATAGCTCCGTTGGGAGGACCTGTCCTCCAAAAAACAGGAGGGACTCCGGGATGCTCCCGAGAATCGACCTCTGGAGAGCTGCCAGTTCCATGCTCTGGGACAGTGGCTAAAAGCCCCATGGGTAATGTCACCTAGACATTGGCCATCTCCCTGGATCAGTGCATGCTGACTCTCAAGAGGAGTTTGGCCACACTCCTAGCAGCCTTGGTACCGATAGAATTGACAGCTCCAGCAGTGCAGGCTTCGGCACCCAGCCTACAGCCATGTATATCGGCCCTGATGCCTGCCCTCGAACCAACATTGTCAGAATTCCCGAGGCCATTGCCTCTGGAACCGTCCGATATCCCCAGTACCCAACAGGTTCAGACTGCCATGGCTCCCGATTCCGATGCCTCCGAGCATCGGCATCGACCCTCGACATCCACAAAGCATCGAGGTTAAACACAAGACTGCTGATACTTTTTTGCAGGACTCTGCTTCCAGTTCTTCCTATTCTAATGAGGGATCGCTGGATTCTCAGGAACTTCCAGACATCCCTTCAGACCCTTTGCCTCTACAAGATCGGCATTGATCCCCACCAGAAGATGTCCTTTCAACATTCATACGTGACATGACAGGACTACCCATCAACAATATCCTTGGAGAAGGAACCGAGGGCTAGGAATTTGAGATCCTCCGATACCCTCCCATGCTTAAAGAAGCGGCTCTATTATGGTGCATCACATCAGACAAGATCTTATGCTCCGCATGTGGGAGACCCCTCTCACAGTTACGCCTATCAGCAAGAGACTCGATACCATATACCAAGAACTAGAGTGCTCATTCTTCCCAAAACCTCAGCTGCCCCACCACTAAAAGGTGATGGAATCGGTGATGGGCCGAATAAAGAGTTAAAAAAATCACTCATCCATGCCTCCAGGTAGAGACTCAAAGACACTTGATGCCTTTGGGCATGCATGTTGGCCTCCAGAATAAACTTGTACATGGGCATGTTTCTAAAGGATGTCACCAGGAATCTGTAGACTCTTGCCCCCATGCTTCCTGATGATAAATGGAGTGCATTCCAGACACTTACCCAGCAAGGCCAAAATACTAAATTTCTTAATAGGGCCTTTTTTGATGCCTTTGAGTCAACAAGCAGAGCTTCAGCAGTCTGCATTAGGGCTCGCAGGATGGCATGGTTACAGGCATCAGATCTCAAACAGTGGGTCCAGGACAAACTGGCCAATATCCCATGTACTGGAGAAAATCTCGTTGGAAAGGGCTGGAGAGAAAAAGCCAGGGCGATTGAGACAGATGATCAATATAAACATGTTCTATGTATCAAGTTGTTCCTCTGTAAACCACACTGAATCTAAAGAGTGCGGTATATAAAACCAAATAAATAAAATAAAATAAATACAAATCTTGCCCTCAAACACCTAAACAGAAAAACTGCAGACCCCCTCCAAAAGGAAGTCTTTTCCCAAGAAACCTTTCTATTCTAAGATGAAGAGATATTATCTTTCCTATCCACCTTCAGCTGCCTATCAGCCTCAGCATCCTCATCAGCAGCAGCAGGGCCCTTGCCAACCCAAAAGGTCCAAGGCCCCTAAGCCTCAACCAGCTGCATAAGCACAACCTGCGCCTTGTTTTTGGCTCCTTCCTAGAGAGCATTGCCAGTCTGCCTCTGGAGGGTCTCCATCCCCTCACATTCCAGGCAGGCTCTGTTCCTATGCCCACAGGTGGCACCTCATAACTTCAGAACAGTGGACACTCAACATTGTCCAAAGGGGGTATCAGCTTCAGTTCAAAACCTTTCCTCCCACTAATTTCACAGGGGACTATCCCACCCATCCCCTTTAACGCACTCTCTTAAGAGAAGA
Organism: Ichthyophis bannanicus; assembly: GCA_033557465.1. Classification (NCBI taxonomy): domain Eukaryota; kingdom Metazoa; phylum Chordata; class Amphibia; order Gymnophiona; family Ichthyophiidae; genus Ichthyophis; species Ichthyophis bannanicus. The sequence continues at coordinate 1,113,940 of CM066037.1, forward strand.
GATGACCGCCCTGTAGTCCCAGGGCGCCATAGAAAGAGTTGTTCCTCCTCAAGAAAGGATGGGCTTCTACTCTCTATATTTTCTCATCCCAAAGAAAACATGAAAATTCAGGGTCCAAGAAAAATTCAAAATGATTTCCCTGGGAACTCTTCTTCCATACTTCCAGAGACACGATTGGTTATTTCTGTATTCCTAAAAGAAGCGTACACGCATTCACTGATCTGTCCCTTGCACAGACAGTATCTGCGCTTCGTGTTCAATACTGAGTGCTGCTCCTCTGCACCACGAGTCTTCACAACCACCTCACAGACCTCCCAAAACCAATAACGCTGAAACCAAGAAATGTACATGATTCTGTCTTAATTTGTAAATAGTTACCTGTCTTAATTTGTAAATAGTTACCCCTGTTATCCAAGTTATTTCTTCCTGTTCAAATGTAAACACAAAGTACCATCGGAAATGTGTAAATTCTTTGTTCAATGTAAACCGCGCTGATGCTGAATAGTGCGGTATAGAAGAGACTTTAAATAAAATAAATAAAATGCATGGCAATAATCTCTGTCTGTCTTTGCACTTTAGGGGTTTTCGTCTTCCCTTACTTAGACGACTAGCTAATCAGGGGAGACTCCCCTCAGAAGGTAAAATTCTCTCTTTGTCGTATCATCACGGTGTTCCAACATCAGTTTGTCTTAAACTTCCCAAAGTCTCACCTCACTCCAGCCCAATGTCTGGAGTTCATCGGAGCACTCTTAGACACTCAGCAAGCCCAAGCTTTCCTTCTACAAGATCACTGTGCCTGCCTCATCGAGCTGGCAAGGGGAATGCAACAGCAAAGCCGCTTAACAGCTTGAGAGATGCTACGTCTGTTGGGACACATGGCCTCCATGGTATATGTTCCCTATGCTCGATTAGACATGCGTCAAGCCCAATGGACTCTTCTCTTAGACGCCCCTTTGCATTGGGAAGACAAACATCCATACCACCCCTTAAACGATCAAGTCTCTTCAGTGGTGGTGTAACCCACAGAATCTACTCGGCAGGTCACCTTTTCAGATGCCTCCACCTTGATCTATCCTGAAGCTGGGATAGGGAGCTCATTTGAACAACCTAAACACACAGGGGCTGTGGACACAACAGGAATCTGCCCTTCAGATTAACTTCCTATAACTTTGGGCACTAACAAATGCTCCTTGGATTTTTCAACCCCAACTTTCATGGTGGCATGTTTTAATCAGGGCAGACAATCAGGTCGCCATGTTCTACGTGAACGAACAGGGGGATGGTGTCCCATCCCCTCTACAAAGAAGCACTTCACCTGTGATCCTTTGCCATCGCACGCCACTTTCACCTCAGAGCGAAGTACTTCCCGGCAAACTCAATGTCCTTGCGGACAAGCTAAGCCATATCCTTTGTCCACATGATTGGTCCTTGCACCGAGAGATGGCTGTTTGAATCTTCCAAACGTGGGGAACCCCATTCATAGATCTTTTTGTCATTCCGCAGATTACACAGCTTCCACTCTTCTGCTCCAGGCTTCCATCATTGCACCAACAGGACCCGGTTGCCTTCTTCTCCATTGGAGGCAGAGTCTGCTCTACAAATTCCCTCCCATCCCCTTGATACCCAAAACGCTGTTCAAGCTACAGGCCGACAAGGGCTCAATGATTCTCTTTTGGCCCCATCAACCATGGTTTCCTTGGCTTCTTCACCTTGTATAGAATCAACCTCTCAGCATTAAATGTGCACCCGAACCTCTCTCAGGACCATGGGATGTTCCTCCTTCCCAATCTTCACTCCCTATGCCTGCTGAAGGGCTAGTGCTCGCTGACCTCAATTTGCCACAGGAGATCAAAGATATGCTCCTTGCATCATGCAAGGATTCCACTAGGCGATCTTATGTCTTCAAGTGTTGTAGGTTTGCCCTCTGCTGCTCCCCAAAGAGCACTGACCACTTTTCTTGCCCAGTGGAGTCCCTTCTGCAATATCTCCTCCACTTATCTTTCTGCAGGTCTTAAAACTAACTCAGTGAGGGTTCACCTTGGTGCCATTGTGGCCTCTCACAAACCACTAGATGGACAGTCTATCTCCTCAAACCCCTTAGTAGCACACATCATGCGTAGTCTCCTGCTGTCCAAGCCACCCATTAAGCCGCCTCCGGTGACATGGGACCTCAATGTGGTTTTCTCTCAACTTCTAAAGCCTTCTTTCGAGCCTTTATCTACCACTTCTTTGACGTTTCTGTCTTGGAAGGTAATCTTCCTTATCACCATCATGACAGCTCACCGCATCAGTGAACTGCAGGCTTTGGTGGCCAATCCGCTCTATACTCGGTTCCACCATGACAAGATGGTTCTCTGTATCCATCCACATTTCCTTCCAAAGATAGTCTCCTCCTTCCACCTGAACCAGTCGGTAATCCTATCAGTTTTCTTCCCTAGACCACATGCAACTCGGACTGAATCTGTGCTACACATCTTAGATTGCAAGCGAGCGCTGGTTAACTACTTGAATAGAACTAAGGATCACAGAAAATCCTCTCAATTATTCATTTTCTTTGATCCCAGTCACCTTGGGCTACTGGTGACAAAACGGACTCTATCCAGATGGATAGCAGATTGCATTTCATTTGCTTATGCACAAGCAGGATTCTCTTTGGAGGGTCATATCACCGCTCATAATATGCGGGCTATGGCAACCTCCATAGCCAATCTCCGTTCAGTATCCATTGAAGAGGTTTGTCGCACAGCTATCTGGTCCTCCATTCATACTTCTGCTGCACACTTTGTCTGAGTTTTTGATATACCACTTTTTTACAAGTCAAAGTGGTTTACAAAGAACTGTGTTTTTACAACGATCAAATTATGAACAACATTAGAACTTGTGCAATGAATATGGGGAACGCATAACAAAGAACATTTTTAAAGCTGATAACAAACAAAACTATTTACAATGGGATGAGGGGTTGGCAAGTGTGGGGTCATATGTGTTTCGAGAGGATGGTGGGGAGTGGGGTCATAAGGGTTTCATGAGGATAGGAGGAGTGCTTATGGGTTTCATGAGGGTGGGATAGGGGAATGTACTTGTAAGCATGGGTTTTTGCTAATATGATATTCTCCAGGACCAAGCAGGAAGTCAGTCCTCACATATGGGTATCATCGGCGCCGATGAAGCCCTAGCGGAGCATTTCCCCAGCTTTCTATGAAAGCCTTTGGGAATGCAGGCATGCATGAGCGGTTCCCTTCCCGCCTAAAGGTGCCATCTTACCTCAGTCTCTTTTTTTTCCGAGAAGCCCACCGGACGTGTGTCCTGTCATCCTGGATAAAAGTTGATTTTTTTTGGCGATCCTCGCTGTTTTTTCTCTCGGTTCGACGCTGGTTCCCCTCCCGCCGGGTTCGGTACACTGGTATTGAGCCCGATTCTTCTTTTTCGGTTTTTGCCCTACATGGCTGGCGTTCGTGCCCTTTTTTGCTTTTTCCCTGGAAGGCCGGTCCTTTGACCTCGCAGGGACTCTTTTTTCTCCGATGGCTTCCAGCGGTTTCAAGAAGTGTGATCGGTGTAAGAAATTGATGTCTCTCACCGACACACACGACTGCTGCCTTCGGTGCTTCGATCCTGATCACGACCCTAAGTCGTGCAGACCATGTGGGAAGATGTCTTCCAAGGCACTCCGAAGTCGCCAACAGCAGAAAGAAAGGCTTTTCTCGGACTCAGCCTCCGGCCAGGCCCGGACCTCGTCTGAGGCCTCGACATCTCGGGATTTGGATCCCGAGCGCCGTCGGAGGTCCTCGGACAGGGAGTCCCCCGACCGGGAACGCAGGAGGAAGAAGCGGCTCGCGAGTGCGTCGTCGGAGGAGGTCCCTGGCTCCTCGAGGACCAGGTCTAAGACCCCCGACTGTCACCCCACAAGAGAAGCCTGCCATAGTTCCTCGCGTGGAGCCGGAGTCTGCTGGACACGTAAGCCCCGTAGTTCTCGAGGACTCTCCTCCCAGAGAGCCGACGTCGGGCCCAGCGCCGCGGGGGCCCGAGTCGGTGGCTGCTGCGTCTCCCGAGCTGAGTCTCAGGATGACAGCCTTGGAGAGCAGATTGTCTGCCTTCATGGAGCAGCAGCGGGCACTGATGGCCAGCCTGTCTGGCGTGTCTGCCCCGACCACCGGGACATCGACTTCGAAGTCGACCCCGGAGACCGAGCCGATACTCGAGTCCATCATGGCTCGAAGTCGACCTCAGTCGCAGTCTCCCTCGACCTCCTGCTCGGGACTGAGGGCGTCGATGCCGGTGCCTCCGGCATCGGGGTCGGACCCTGACTCCTCGTCGGACGAGTCCGCCTGGGAGACGGAGGATGAGGAGTCCCCCGATACGTTCAAGACTCGGTGCGTCCCGTCGGACTCACCGCAGACTGAGCCCCGGAATAGATCCCCTCTGGAGGATACTCGGTTCTCGGAGTTCGTCCGGGATATGGCCACTGCCTTGGCTATTCCGGAGGACCCTGAGGAAGAGCCTTGAGCTGAAGAGCTTGAGGCCCTGCAGTATGACTCTCCTCCGAAGGAGGCCTTTACTGTCCCGGTTCCTCCGATGCTGGAACGGCTCCTCTTCAGGATGTGGGAGGCACTGGCCTCGGCGCCGGTTTTAAGCAAGCGAGTCGACTCGATCTATCGACTCAGGAAGAGCCCTGGCTTTCAGAAGGCACAGCTACCACACCATTCCATGGTTGTGGAATCGGCCATGCATCGTCTGAAGAGCCTGAAGATGCACTCCGCGGTGCCCCCCGGCAGGAAGGCCTGGAACCTCGATGGTGTCGGTAGAAAGTGCTTCCAGGGCTCGATGCTTGCTTGCCGTGTCCAGTCTTACCAGCTGTACATGGGCATGTACTTGCGGGACCTGGCCAAGGACTTGGCCGGGTTCTCTGCTGGACTCTCCGGGGAACCCTTGCAGAGATTCAAGTCCTTGTCCTCGGGGATTCGGGACTGCTCGAAGTTCATGTCCCACACCGCCTACGATGGCTTCGAGGCTTCGGCCCGAGTTGCGACAGCCGGCATCGCGACTCGACGCCAGGCATGGCTGCAGTCATCGGACCTCGAGCCATGGGTTCAGGACAAGTTGGTCGAAGTCCCTTGCCGAGGTGAAAACCTTTTTGGCAAGCCCATGACCGAGAAGGCCGCACAGCTCGAAACAGAGCACCTTCCACGGACAAGGCTGTCTAGGAAGACCTCTGCCCCTTCTCATAAAAAGAAGGGCTCAGGTAAAAAGCCCTTTTACCCGAGGAAGGGCACTGCCTACAAACAGTACCCTCAATATCAGGCTACCCAAGCTGCACCCCAGGGTCAGCAAGCCAAGGGGCAGGGTAATGGGCCCCGTAGGCAGAGGACCCCCAAGCCTCTGGCCCCTGCTCCCACTCAGCAGGGTGGGGGTTTTGACTCCTTGAGCGTAGCCTCTCCATCCCTGCTCTCCCAACCCTGCACAGGAGGTCGCCTCGCCCTCTTTGCCCACCAGTGGCCCCTCATCACCGGGGACAGTTGGGTGTTAGACATAGTCCACAGGGGCTATGCACTGCATTTTCACCAGCTGCCTCCTCCATACTTTCCAGGGGAGCCTCCAAGGCCTCCCCTGCACACAGACCTTCTCCTTCAAGAGCTTCAAGGACTGTTGGTGGACAGGGCGGTGGAGCCTGTGCCTCCCCACTTGCAAGGTCACGGATTCTACTCCAGGTATTTCCTGGTGCCCAAAAGAACCGGTGGCCTTCGACCCATTCTGGACCTCAGGAACCTCAACAAGTTCCTAGAGAAAGAAAAGTTCAATATGCCTACTCTTGGAACACTTCTGCCCTACCTCCAGCAGGGAGATTGGCTATGCTCCTTAGATCTAAAGGATGCGTACACTCACATCCTCATTCATCCAGACCACAGAAAGTACCTCAGGTTCATTGTGGGAGGAAACCATTATCAGTACAGAGTACTGCCTTTTGGCCTCACCTCCGCTCCCAGGGTCTTTACCAAATGCCTGGCAGTGATGGCGGCCTACCTGAGAAATCAGGGAATCTTTGTCTTCCCCTATCTGGACGACTGGCTCATCAGGGGTCAGATGTGCCAGGAGGCCAGACAAGCCACCCTTAGAACTATTGTTCTTCTTCAAAGCCTGGGGTTTGTAATAAACTTCGCAAAGTCCTCTTTGATCCCCTCCTAGAACTTGGAGTTCATAGGAGCAAGGCTGGACTCTCTGCTGGCAAAGGCTTTCTTGCCAGAAGACAGAGCCCAAAGATTGATAGCCTTGGCAAATCAGTTTCTCAGCAGGTCACTGGTCTCCGTCAGACTCTGCCTGAGGCTGCTTGGCCACATGGCTTTGACAGTGCATGTGACCCCCAATGCCAGGCTCCATATGAGGCTTGCACAGTGGTGCCTTCGGACTCAGTGGTCACAGGCCACAGGCACAGGGTAAGGGTGTCCAGACAATTTCTGAACTCCCTCAACTGGTGGCTGCACCCACCCAATCTACTAAAGGGGGTGCCTTTTCAGATTCCTGGGTACACGGTGGTACTGACCACTGACGCCTCCCTGCAGGGCTGGGGAGCTCATTGTCTAGGCAAGTGCATCCAGGGCCTGTGGTCTCCTTGGGAAGCTGCACAGCAGATCAATCTCCTCGAACTCAGAGCTATTCGATTAGCACTCAAAGCTTTCTCTCCTGTCCTGACTCATCAATCTGTCCTGTTTCAGACAGACAACCAAGTAGCCATGTTTTATGTGAACAAACAGGGCGGGACTCGGTCCAGAATCCTTTGTCGGGAGGCTCAGGACCTTTGTTCATTTGCCCTCAAGCACAACATGCTCCTCAAAGCTGTGTACCTTCCAGGCCAGGAAAACTACCTGGCCGACAGATTAAGCAGAATTCTGCAGCCCCACGAGTGGCAGCTGCATCCTACAGTAGTTCAGAAGATCTTCCTAAAATGGGGTCTCCCTTTGGTAGATCTCTTTGCCAGCCCAATGAACAGGCAACTGCCAAAGTTCTGCTCCAGGCAACCGCATTCTCTGAGAATAGCAGCAGATGCTTTTCTGGTTTCATGGTCTCAGGGCCTCCTGTATGCGTTTCCTCCCACGCCCTTGGTGGCCGGAACTCTCTTCAAAATTCTTCAGGACAAGGCCTCGGTCCTGCTGGTGGCTCCCAGATGACCGAGACAGCCTTGGTTTCCACTTCTACTTCAACTGGCGGTGGATCCCCCACTGCCTCTGGGGTTGCAACCCGACCTCCTCTCTCAGGAGCAGGGTTCCCTTCTGTACCCCAATCTCAAAGCTCTCAATTTGATGGCCTGGAGGCTGCAAGGGTAGTTTTGGCTCCCTGGGGCCTACCTCAGGAGGTTGAGGAGGTTGTCCTAGCCTCTAGGAAACAGTCCACTAGGAAAACCTATGCTCTCAAAAGGAAAAGGTTTTCTGTGTGTTGTCAGCTACGTCAGAGGATCCTTTCTCCTGTACTGTACCAGTGGTGCTTCAGTACTTACTGCACTTGTCCAATCAGGGACTTAAGTCCAATTCTGTTCGGGTCCACCTCTCAGCTCTAGCAGCTCACCACTCACTGGTGGAAGGACATCCTCTGTCGGTTCACCCCTTAGTGTCCCGCTTTCTCAGGGGCTTGCTTTTGCTCAAGCCTCCAATCCGTCGTCCTGCTCCTGAGTGGGAGTTGAATGTGGTCTTGCAGCAGCTGACTCGCCCACCCTTTGAGCCGATGGCTACTTGCCCTCTACACTTCCTGTCCTGGAAGACACTCTTCCTAGTAGCCCTTACCTCGGCCAGGCGAGTGAGTGAGCTTCAGGCCCTGGTCTGTGATAGGCCTTACACTCGCTTCTATAGGGCAGTCCTTAGGACTCATCCAAAGTTCCTCCCAAAGGTTGTCTCCTCCTTCCACCTTAACCAGGAGGTGGTTCTTCCGACATTCTTCCCTAGGCCTCATGCTAGCCAGGCTAAAGCAGTTCTCCATACCCTGGACTGTAGGAGGGCCTTATCCTTCTACCTTGACCGTACACTGGGGCATAGAAGGGCTACTCAGCTCTTCGTTTCTTTTGACCCTTATAATTTGGGGTTGGCTGTGTCCAAGCGTACCTTGTCCATCTGGGTGGCTGACTGTATCACCTGGGCTTACAAGGCGGCTGACCTTCCTTTGCAGGGTCGGGTTACGGCCCACCGTGTCAGGGCGATGGCTGCCTCAGTGGCTCATCTCCGCTCTGTGCCCTTGGTAGACATCTGCAGTGCTGCAACTTGGTCTTCAAGCCAGACTTTTGCGGCCCATTACTGTCTGGAGCGGGAGTCCCGTAGGGACAGTGCTTTTGGCCAGGCAGTACTCCGGAATCTATTTGAGGTTTAGGCCACTCCTGCCCTCTGTTGGGCTACCGGTGGAGGTTGTGTCCTTGAAAAGCCTTTCTTTTCTGCTGAGACTAGAGGGAGTACTCTTCTTCAGCCTGGGTTCCTCAGTAGCCCAGAGCTTGGGAGTCACCCATATATGAGGACTGACTTCCTGCTTGGTCCTGGAGAAAGAGTAGTTACTCACCTGTAACAGGTGTTCTCCTGGAGCAGCAGGAATCAGTCTTCACAACCCTCCCTCCTCCCTTTGGAGTTGCAGTTGTACATAGTTCATTTTTAATTTTTGTGTGCTGTTCTTAGCTATCTCATTTGACTGAAGTAAGATGGCACCTTTAGGCGGGAAGGGAACCGCGCATGCGTGCCTGCATTCCCAAAGGCTTTCATAGAAAGCTGGGGATATGCTTCGCTGGAGCTTCATCAGCGCCGATGATACCCATATGTGAGGACTGATTCCTGCTGCTCCTGGAGAGCACCTGTTACAGGTGAGTAACTACTCTTTATTGGTAGCTTATTATCAAAATGCTTCTGGAAGAGATGCGTCTTGAGTTGTTTATGAAAGTCAGTGGAGGACTTGATGTTTCGGATTTATGTGGGTAATGCATTCCAGAGGGTGGGGGCGTATAGTGAGAATGTTCTTGATCTTGTAGTCTGCTTGCAGTTATGAGTCCATGGTGGGATACTGAGAAGGTTCTGGGTGCTTTCTCTCCTTAATCTAGTAGAGTTTGAGGTGTGAATTAAGGTGTGTAATTGCTCTGCTGATTTGCCGTCCAGAGTTTTGTGGATGAGGGTTAAGACCTTGTATTGTATTCTTGAGTTGATGGGGAGCAAGTGGAGGTGTTTGAGGATGGGGAGTGATGTGGGTGTGCTGTGAGGCTTGTAAGATGGTTCTAGCAACGGTGTTTTGGGTGAGTTGCGATGGAAGGATTGCATACTTAAGTAGTCCTTGATAAATAGAGTTACAGTAATCAAATAGAGGAGTGATGGTGGCCTGGCAGACTGTACGGAATGTATTGGTGGATAGGAGGGGGTGTAAGTTGCAGATGTTTTTTAGCTTGTAGTATACCGCTTTGGTGGTGATGTGAATTTGTTCCTTGAAGGTCAGTTGTTGATAGAGTAAGGTACTTTATGTGGGAGCTGACTCGGATCTCGGTGTGGCAAGTTTGACAGAAGCAAGGGGGGGATGAAGTTGGGGGGCCCTGTTTATGTGGAGGAGCTTTGTCTTACTGAGATTGATGGATAGGTTATGATGATGGAGCCAGTTGATGGTGTTTCAGTGATGCAGCTTGAGAGCGTGGAGTAATCTGGAATGGAAGTTGAGAATGGTGTGAAAATCATTTTATCTTTGATGTATATCAGAAACTGGACTGGAAATTGTTGTAGGAAGTCACATAGAGGTCAAATGTATATATTAAATAGTAGAAAGGAGAGAGATGATCCCTGCAGTACACTCTGGTTAATGGTGAATGGAGTTGAGGTCTGTGTTTTGAATCCTTATATGCTGATTATGGTTGGTTAGATATGAATAGAACCATTTGAGGGGGGTGCCGCGGACTCCAGTGTGGTGTAGCTTGTTAAGTTGGTAGGATACGTTGTCAAAGGCAGCAGAGATGTCCAGAAAGAGCAGGAGGAAGCCTTATGTGAGTGATTCAGTGCCTGTGATAAGTGAGTTTGAGGGAGATCATAAGGGTTTCCGTGCCATGATTGGGTCTGAATCCATGTTGCTGTGCGTTTAACGGTACATGAAGGTCTATGTGATCTTGGAGTTGTGTTTGTACTGCTTTTTCAATGATTTTGGAGATGAAAGGTATACTGGTTATGGGTCTATAGGAAGTTTGAGTGTGTGGATCCAGGTTTGGTTTCTTCAGGAGCGGCCCGATTGGTGATTGCTTGAGGGAGGGAGGAAGGAATCCTTGGACAAGAGAGGAGTGGACAATGTTAGATATGAATGCTAGGAATTTGTCCTTTGTGACTTCCAGCCAGGAGACTGGACGGGTCGAGCGAAGAGGTTGTGGTATTGAGATTGCTGAGCTTTTCATTTGAGAGAGTGTTGAAATAGTCCAGAGGTACTCTTGATAAGTTTCCGCGTTTGAAGTTGGGATGTGGAAGCTTGGTTGATGGTGTAGGTTTGTTATTGGGTAGTAGGTATGAAGCCATATCTTGTGGATTGAGAATGTGGTCTCTGTTTGATTGAGATGGATGTTGGGTGAGTGATTTGATGATTTCAAAGAGTTCTCTAGGTTTGTTGATGGAGCGTGTGAGGAGGTGGTTGTATTCTTGTTTGGCCTGGATGGTGGATTCATGGTATAACTTGAGTTCCTGTAGATATTGAGATTTGAGTTGTGAGTTTTGGGTCTTTCACCAAAGATGTTCAAGACAGCAAAGGCTGCATTTCTAAGGCTGAGGAGTACTAGGGAGCATATGATTGGTTCTAGTAGAGACTTTTGGTAGGGCTATAGCGGCGGCTGAGATAGTTGAGTTCCACGAGCATACTTTGGTTTTGAGGTCCTTCTGTGTTAGTAGAGATTAAAGCTGTGACGGTTTTTGGATGAAGGCTTGTTCTTTGAATGAGAGAAATTTCCGAGTAGTTGGAGGGGAGCTCTGAGGTGCTGTTCGTGGGCAGGAGTTGGGTATGATGAAAGAGATTAGGTTGTGATCAGACCAGGGATGGGGAGAATTGATGGTGGAGTCTATCTGTGGACATTTAGGAGGTGATTTGAGAAGAAAATCATGTCCAGGATGCCACCCTTAGCGTGGGGAGGGGTGAATATGATCTTTGTGAATTGTAGATCTGTCATGGCTTCGAGGAAGGCTGATGAGTGGATGGATGATACAGATGGTAGGTTTAGATCACAGAGTAGAATGAAGTCGTTATGTAAGGACGAGTGGGAGCAGATTTCCTTCAGTAAGGTAGCGAGCTCTTCTCGTTGGTGCGAGGGGGTCTGTAGGAAGAGCAGATGGAGAGATGGCGGTTGGAGATTGTGATGATATCGAGGTTAGGGGTGAAGGCATGGTTTGTAGTGTTGAATTCAAGACACTTTCTTGCGTGTATACATACTCTACCTCCTCTACTGGGATGTCTGAGGACAGTTATGGATGTTGTGGGTGGATGTGTTAAGCTGGTTGATTAGGACATTGTCATTCTTAGTGAAACAGGTTTCGGTGATGCATAGCATGTCAATCTTGTTGTCTGTTATGTAGTCTGCTATGGTCTGGATTTTGTTGCATGTGGAGCGTGAGTTAATGAGGGCACATCGTATGGGATTGAGCTGCTGTATGAGTTTCTTGTGCATGGTGGTAGGATCACTTGAGACATCTGTGTAAATTTTGATGAGTCATCCATACTTGTTGTGATGAGTGCTGGATGGGTGCCAAATGTTCAGCGGTTTGTTTGTAGGAATGGGGAATAGGCGAATGGGAGATTGAGTGAACATGAGTGCATTGGAGTGAGAAGGAGAGAGGAAGATGATGCTCGGGATAATCAGGCAGTAAAGGAAGAATATCATTTGTCAGCCAAATCTGATTGATTTCTTTGACTGGGTGACCAGGGAGTTGGACCGAGGGAGAGCCCCAGATGTGGTGTATTTAGATTTCGGTAAAGCCTTTGACACCATTCCTCACTGGCGACTTATAAACAAACTTGAGCACCCTAGGGATAGACCCTAAAGTTACTGCTTGGGTTAGAAATTGGTTGTGTGGGAGGCGACAAAGGGTACAGGTAAATGGAGCTCACTCTGAGGAGGAGAAGAACATTACCAGTGGTGTGCCCCAGGAATCTGTCCTTGGTCCGATTCTTTTTAACATCTTTGTTAGTGATATAGCAGAAGGGCTGTCGGGTAAGGTTTGCCTTTTTGCGGATGATACCAAAATCTGCAATAGACACCCAGGAAGGTGTAGATAACATGAGGAGTGATCTAGCTAAGCTTGAAGAATGGTCTAGAATTTGGCAGCTGGGATTTAATGTTAAAAAATGTAAGATCATGCATTTGGGCTGCAGCAATCCAAGGGAGCATATAGTTTAAGGGGTGAAGTACTTTTGTCCACTAAAGAAGAGCGGGACCTAGGCATGGTTTGTCTGATGATCTTAACGTAGCTAAACTAGAAAACTAGTTTAGCTACGTTAAGATCAACTAGAAAATTTGCTTAACATAACCTCAACTAGAAAATTTGCCAGCCTGATACTCCTCCTGTTACCTATCCACTTCCATATTACAATGCCTGATTTGATGTCAATCTATTTACATAACAATGTACATAGTGTATCCCTGTTCATCCAAGTTTGTATCCCTTGTTTATTGTAAACTCAATGTACATAGTTTATCCTTGTTCATCCAAGTTTGTATCCCTTGTTCATTGTAAACTCAATGTAACTGGTTACATTGCTGTATATTTTGTTCAAATGTAAACCGCACTGATTGAAATAGCGCGGTATATAAAAAATGCAAATAAAATAAAAATAAATAAATAAATAAACAGGTAGAAAAGGCTACAGCAAAAGCTAGAAGGATGCTTGGGTGCATACGGAGAGGAATAGCTAGCAGAAAAAAGGAGTAGATAGTGCCCTGTATAAGTCTTTGGTGCGACCTCATTTGGAATATAGTGTGCAATTCTGGAGACCGCACCTTCAAAAGGATATAAACAGGATGGAGTCAGTACAGAGGGTGGCTACTAAAATGGTTAGTGGTCTTCATTATAAAGTATATGAAGACAGACTTAAGGATCTTAATATGTACACCTTAGAGGAAAGGTGGGATAGAGGTGATATGATTGAGATGTTTAAATACCTCCGTGGCATAAATGTTCAGGGAGAGAGCCTCTTTCAATTGAAAGCAAGTTCTGCTACGAGGGGACATGGGATGAGGGTGAAGGGGGATAGATTCAGGAATGATATGTGGAAATATATCTCCAGGAACAAGCAGGAATGAGTCTTCACATATGGGTAGGTCGGTACCGACGGAGTCCGCGCGGGAACGCTCCCCAGCGTCCAATCAGAAATCTTTTGGGAGCATCCCACCATGCCTGCGTGCTGCCTTCCCGCCTTTCCCAACTGCCTCTCCTCAGTTTTCGTTTTTCCGTGGAGCCGGCAGGACGTACTCCTGTCACCGCAGAAAATTCTTCTTTTATTTTTTTGTTTTGTTGTGGTCGCGTTTGCCTTCCCCAACGCCACCGGTACCGCCGGTGTTTCTTTCTTCATTTTTCTTACAAAATTTCCTTTCTGAGGAATATTTTTTCCCTGTTAGTGCTTGACGTTTTTTCGGCCTGCTAGGCCTACTCACTCTCCTTCATGGAAATACCAGCCACTAACCCTAAGAAATGTTTAAACTGTGGCGGTACCAAATTAATTGTAGACACTCATAATTGGTGTCTACCCTGTTTGGGTCCTGACCACCATCCGCTGGAGTGTTCCCTTGCAGCGGTATATCCAGAAGAAGTCTTCAGCATTGAGCATGTCTCGATACGCGGCCCCATTAAATTTCACGGTACCAGCCAACATTTCTTCTTCACAGGATCAGGTAACCCAAAAACAGTCTGCTAAGACTAGCCAGGCCTCGAGTGGTAGATCTCATGCTCAGCATAGAGATGCCTCCAGCGTTGCTCTCGAGAACACCTTGGCATTACAACCCCGGTGGGAGTCTTCGGCCTCCACGCCATTTATGGGGTTTCAGGTTGTTTCGAGGGTTCTCCAGGACCAAGCAGGAAGTCAGTCCTCACTTATGGGTGACGTCGGCGCCGACGGAGCCCTCGCGGAGCAATTTTCCCCAGCTTTCAAAGAAAGCCTTTGGGAATTGCAGCGTGCATGCGCGGTCGTCTTCCCGCCCGAGGGTGCCATCTTAGCCAGTCTTCTTTTTTCCGCGGAGCCCTGCAGACGTCCCCGTCTTGTCCCCGCGAAAAAGTTGATTTTCCTCTTTCTTTTATACTTTTTTCTTTCGGTTCGACGCCGATCGTTTTCCCGCCCGGACTCGCGACGCCGGTCTCGAGTCCTCTAGCGTTTTTTTCGGTTTTTCTGACTTAGTCAGCTTTCATTTTCGTTTTCCCTGGCAGCCCGGTCCTTTGACCTCGCAGGGGCCCTTTTTCCCCCGATGGCTGCCAGTGGCTTTAAGCGGTGTGGTCGGTGTGACCGAAATATGTCACTAACCGACACACACGACTTTTGCCTCCGCTGCTTGGGCCCGGATCATGAGGAACTGATCTGTGGGCCCTGCAGCAAACTGTCCTCGAAGGCGTTGAGAAGTCGGTGGCATCAGCGCGAGAGAATCTTCGCTGACCCCAGCCGTACCCGGACCTCGTCGGAGGCCTCCGTGTCAAAGGGCTCCAGCTCGGACCGTCGCCGGAGCTCCTCCGACCGGGGTTCTCCCTCCGGGGACCATCGTCAGAAGGAAAAACCCGCGAGGGCGGCGTTGGTGGACGCTCCTGGCTCCGCGAGGGCCAGGTCGCATAGCCCCGACAGCCGCCCCGGGTCCTTGGAGAAGGAACATCTCCCGAAGCGACCTCGCCTGGAGTCGGAGATGCCTGCCCGGGTAAGTCCTGTAGTCCTTCTGGACTCGCCTCCGCGACAGCCGACGTCGGGCCCGACGCCGTCGGGGCCCGAGTCGGGGGCTGCTGGGTCACCTGAGCTCGGACTCAGGTTGACGGCCTTGGAGAGCAGACTGTCTGCCTTCATGGACCAGCAGCGGGCACTGCTCGCTGGCCTCGCTGGCGCCGCTGCCCCGACCGCCGGGACGTCGACGTCCAAGTCGACCCCGGAGACCGAGCCGATCCTCGAGTCAATGAGAACTCGAGTCGATCCTCGGTCGAGGTCACCCTCGGCCTCCCGTTCGGGACCGAGGTCGCCGACGCCGACTCCCTCGACGTCGGGGCGGCTGGCGCCGCACCCTGCCCGGGCCGACCCCACCGAGTCCTCGTCGGAGTCGGTCTGGGAGTCTGAGGAGGAAGAGTCACCTGATTCTTTCCGGACTCGGTGTGTCCCATCGGACTCACCGGGGTCCGAGCCTCGGAAGCAGTCCCCCCCGGAGGATGCCCGGTTCTCGGACTTCGTTAGGGATATGGCCAAGGCTTTGGCCTTCCCTGCGGATCCCGAGGAGGAGCCTCGAGCCGAAGAGCTCGACGCCCTCCAGTATGACTCTCCCGCGAGGGAGCACTTTACTGTGCCGGTTCCTCCTATGCTGGAACGACTACTCTTCCGCATGTGGGAGAGTCCGGCCTCCTCGCCGGTCCTGAGCAAGCGGGTCGATTCTATCTATCGGGTCCGCAAGAGCCCTGGCTTTCAGAAGGCACAGCTGCCACACCATTCCATGGTAGTGGAATCGGCCATGCATCGTCTTAAGAGCCAGAAGATGCACTCCTCGGTGCCTCCTGGAAGGGAGGCCCGTAACCTGGATGGCCTTGGCAAGAAGTGCTTCCAGGGCTCTATGCTCGCATGTCGTGTCCAGACTTACCAGCTCTACATGGGCATGTATCTCCGGGATCTGGCTAAAGAGCTAGCCGGATTCTCCGAGGAGCCCTTGCGGAGGTTCCTAGCCTTGTCCACGGGCATTCGGGAATGCTCAAAGTTCATGTCCCGAGCAGCCTATGATGGCTTTGAGGCCTCGGCTAGAGTGGCCGCAGCCGGCATCGGTGCCCGCCGACAGGCTTGGCTTCAGTCGTCGGACCTTGAGCCCTGGGTACAGGACAAGTTGGTCGATGTCCCCTGCCGAGGCGAAAACCTCTTTGGCAAGCCCATGGCGGAAAAGGCTGCACAAATTGAGACTGAGACTCTCACCAGGACCAGGCTTTCTAGGAAGACCTCCGCCCCTTCCCAGAAAAAGAAGGGCTCGGGAAAAAAGTCCTTTTACCCGAGGAAGGCGGCTGCCTACAAACAGTACCCCCATTATCAGGCCCCTGCAGCTCCCCAACAGGGCCAGCAGGCCAAGGGACGGGGTAACGGGTCCCGTAGGCAGCAAGCCCCCAAGCCTGCACCACCAGCCCCTGCTCAGCAGGGAGGGGGTTTTTGACTCGCTCAGCATAGCCTCTCCCCCCCCGCTGGTCCCTCCCAGCACCGGAGGCCGGCTGGTTCACTTCGCCCACAGGTGGTCCAGCATCACCGCAGATGCCTGGGTGCTTCAGGTCGTGCGAGAGGCTACCTTCTCCACTTCCATCAGGTCCCTCCCTCCTATTTTCCGGGAGAACCTTCGCGCCCCCCTCTGCACAGGGAGTTGCTCCTTCAGGAGTTAGCAGGTCTTCTGCAGGAACAGGCGGTGGAACCGGTGCCCCACCACCTGAGAGGTCAAGGCTTTTATTCAAGGTATTTTCTGATACCAAAGAGAACAGGGGGCCTCAGACCCATCCTGGACTTGCGCAACCTCAACAAGTTCCTTGTGCGGGAGAAGTTCAAAATGCTTACCCTTGGAATCCTTCTGCCCTACCTCCAGCAGGGAGATTGGCTATGCTCCTTGGATCTAAAGGATGCCTACACGCACATCCTCATCCACCCAAGCCACCGCCAATACCTAAGGTTTGTGGTGGCAGGAAATCATTACCAGTACAGAGTACTGCCCTTTGGCCTATCCTCCGCACCGCGAGTCTTCACAAAATGTCTCGCGGTCGTGGCGGCCCATCTCCGGCTTCACGGCCTCTATGTCTTTCCGTACCTCGACGACTGGCTCATCAGAGCAGCGTCCGCTCAGGAGGTCACCAACGCCACGTGCCGCACGGTGACTCTGCTGCAGCACTTGGGCTTTGTCATAAACTTCGCAAAGTCCACTTTGCTCCCCTCACAGGATCTCGAGTTCATCGGCGCAAGGCTGCACACTCCTCGGGCACGAGCGTACCTACCGCTCGACAGGGCTCAACGGCTCATGGACCTAGCCGACCGCTTTCGCAGCCAGCCCCTGGTCTCCGCCAGGCGCTTCCTGAGACTGCTCGGCCATATGGCTTCCACTGTCCATGTGACCCCCAATGCCCGCCTGAACATGCGGTCTGCTCAATGGTGTCTCCGCCAGCAGTGGCGACAAGCCACAGGCGGCCTGGCAGACCTAGTGCGCGTCTCCGAGCCGCTGCTCTCGTCTCTCCGGTGGTGGCTCCGGCAGCCGAACCTGATATTCGGAATGCCTTTCCAGTCACCTCAGCCGACCCGGGTGCTGACCACCGATGCATCCCTCCTGGGCTGGGGAGCACATTGCCAAGAGGCACGTACTCAGGGCCTCTGGACCACGTGGGAGTCTGCTCAGCAGATCAACTTCCTGGAGCTCAGGGCGATCCGCCTCGCTCTCAAGGCCTTCTCCCACCTGACTTCCCAACAGTCCGTCCTTGTCCAGACGGACAATCAGGTTGCCATGTTCTACGTGAACAAGCAGGGGGGCACGGGCTCCTTCCTCCTCTGCCGGGAGGCACAGAAGCTCTGCTCTTGGGCCGTCAGTCACGGCATTCTCCTCAAGGCAGTTTATCTCCCGGGCCAAGAAAATTGCCTTGCAGACAAACTCAGCAGGGTCCTCCAGCCGCACGAGTGGCGTCTGGATCCCTTGGTAGTTCAGAAGCTCTTCCTCAAGTGGGGTCTCCCCACGGTGGATCTCTTTGCCAGTCCTCACAACCGGCAACTTCCTCGCTTCTGCTCTCGTCAGCCACACCCCCTTCGGGTTGCGGCGGACGCCTTTCTGATCTCGTGGTCGGGGAGCCTTCTGTACGCTTTCCCTCCCATCCCGCTGGTCTCTCGGACTCTTTTCAAGGTTCTCCGAGACAAAGCCTTCATGATCCTGGTGGCCCCTCGCTGGCCCAGGCAGCCGTGGTTTCCACTCCTGCTGCAACTGGCGGTGGAGGGCCCAATCCCTCTGGGGATACAACCGGATCTCCTCACTCAGGATCAGGGGTCCCTTCTGCACCCCAACCTCAGGTCTCTCAACCTTATGGCCTGGCTGCTGAGAGGGTAGTCCTTGCTCCCCTTCTCCTGCCGGCGGAGGTGGAGGAGGTCGTCTTAGCTTCGCGACGGCCTTCTACCCGCAAATGCTACGCCCTTAAATGGCGTCGCTTTGCAGTCTGGTGTACCCAACAGTCTCAGGATCCCTTCTCCTGCCCGGTGTCGGTGATCTTGCAGTACTTGCTGCACCTCTCTAATCTGGGACTTAAGTCCAACTCCGTCAAAGTTCACCTCAGTGCTCTTTCAGCACATCATGTGCCAGTGGACGGCAGACCTCTCTCCAATGACCCTCTCGTAGCGAGGTTTCTCCGAGGTCTCCTTCTACTTAAACCACCTCTGCGCCCGCCAGCGCCTGACTGGGACCTGAATGTGGTTTTGCAGCGGATCACCTGTCCGCCTTTTGAACCTATGGCTACCTGTTCTCTACGTTTTCTGTCTTGGAAAACACTGTTCTTGATAGCCCTCACTTCCGCTAGGCGCGTAAGTGAATTGCAGGCCCTCGTGTCTGATCCCCCTTACACTAGGTTCTACAAGAATAGGGTAGTCCTACGGACTCACCCAAAATTTCTGCCTAAAGTGGTCTCCCCTTTTCACATCAATCAGGAGGTGGTACTTCCAACCTTCTTTCCCAGACCACACTCCAGCCGAGCTGAAACGGTCCTCCATACCCTGGACTGTAGAAGGGCATTGAACTTCTACCTTGACCGTACGCGGGAGCACCGTAAAGCTGCTCAGCTTTTTGTGTCTTTTGACCCCAATAAATTGGGGCTCCCGGTCTCCAAGCGTACTCTGTCCATCTGGGTTGCGGACTGTATCTCTTGGGCTTATGGGGCAGCCGGACTCTCCTTAGAAAGTCGAGTCACGGCTCATTGCGTTCGGGCAAAGGCCACGTCAGTGGCTTACCTCCGCTCTGTTCCGCTGGCAGACATCTGCCGGGCCGCTACTTGGTCTTCGAGCCAGACTTTTGCGGTCCATTACTGTCTCGAGAGGGAGTCCCGTAGGGACAGTGCTTTCGGACAGGCAGTCCTCCGTAATCTCTTTGAGGTCTGAGCAACTCCTACCCTCCATCCCGGATGTGGGCTACCGGTGGGTGATAATTCAGCGAAGATTCTATCCTTCTGTGCTGCTGAGCTAGAGGGAGCTCATTTTTGTGCTCAGGGTCTCCGGTAGCCTTGAGCTTGGGAGTCCCATAAGTGAGGACTGACTTCCTGCTTGGTCCTGGAGAAAGCGTAGTTACTCACCTGTAACAGGTGTTCTCCAGGAGCAGCAGGAATCAGTCCTCACTACCCTCCCTCCTCCCCTTGGAGTTGCAATCGTCTGCTTATGTTCTTTTTGCAAATTTTTATGCTGTCTTTTTTAGCTATGTCATCTGACTGGCTAAGATGGCACCCTCGGGCGGGAAGACGACCGCGCATGCGCGCTGCAATTCCCAAAGGCTTTCTTTGAAAGCTGGGGAAAATTGCTCCGCGAGGGCTCCGTCGGCGCCGACGTCACCCATAAGTGAGGACTGATTCCTGCTGCTCCTGGAGAACACCTGTTACAGGTGAGTAACTACGCTTTCTCACCTCTACGAACATACCTGAGCCATGCTCGGTGGCGGCATCCGCTTGGGGCGGTACCAATACCCCGGCATCGGCAATGGTGTTGGATGAAACATTCCTCACCAAAGATCGCAGTCTAGCGCTCTCGGTTCCTTCGGGGCTGACTGAGCCGCTGCTGACCGATCTTCCAGTATCGGTATCGATCCCGGTACCGGTACTGGTATCCACGTCGGTACTCTCCGGATATGCATCGATAGACTCTCTTCCTTCGATGCCGAGTCTGGAGTCGATCTATAGTCTGGATGACTGGGTACCGACTCGTCTCGGTACCGACTTCAAACGGTACCGAAGACATTCTACCAATGATCAAGGTCTGCCACGTTCGGTTACTTTCGTACCGATAGAACTATCACAGACTGATCTTCATGTATCGTATCAACGACGGTACCGGTATCGACATCAGCATCGGTGTCGGTACCTCCCATGCTCGTTTCAACCGGCTCGCTTCCTTCCATTCCGAGTTTGGAATCGATCGCTAGCATAGATGATTTGCTATCGACGGGTTGCGGTACCGGCTTCCAGCGGTACCGACAACTATCCTTCAAGGACAATCCGATGCTCCACCCCTTCAGATCTTCTAATCTAGAGAATCTGAATGAACCGGTCGGTGCTAGAGCTAGTTCTTCAACAGATCTAGTTCTTACTCCTCTTTCTAGAGGACCCCTCTGGGGAGATTTCTTTTCAAGCATTCCTGCTTGATATGGCAAAGTTACTTAACATTTCTATACCTGGTCAATATCCTGCACCAGGGGATCCAGAACCTCTGCAGATTCCCTGCAATCCAAAGGAACTCATTATGTTTCCTTTGCCTCAGAACTTGCAGGATCTCCTATTTAGAACGTGGGAAGCTCCTTTAACGGTATCCCCACCTTCTAGGGCAACTGATCTTCTATACATGGTGCCTCCTTCTCCAGGTTTTCAAAAGCCTCAGCTCCCTCATCATTCTATTGTTGTAGAATCAGCAATGAGGCGTGTTAAGAGTACTAAGAAGCACTCTTCTTATCGGCCAGGTCGTGAGGCTAAGACTTTAGATGCCTTTGGACGTCAACCCTTCCAGGCATCCATGTTTTCAGCAAGAATTCTCTCATATATTTTCTATATGGGATTATCTCTGGAGGAGGTCACAAAGAATTTACTACTTCTCCAGGACCAAGCAGGAAGTCAGTCCTCACATATGGGTGACGTCGGCGCCGACGGAGCCCTCGCGGAGCAATTTTCCCCAGCTTTCGAAGAAAGCCTTTGGGAATTGCAGCGCGCATGCGTGGTCGCCTTCCCGCCCAAGGGTGCCATCTTAGCCAGTCTTCTTTTTTCCGCGGAGCCCTACGGACGTACCCGTCGTGTCCCCGCTGAAAAAGTTGATTTTCGTGAGTTTTTCTCTTTTTTCACTTCGGTTCGACGCCGGTCGTTTTCCTGCCCGGACTCGCGACGCCGTTGCGAGTCCTTCTCTTATTTTTCGTTTTTTTCTGATTTTGGTCAGTTTCGTTTTCGGTTTTTCGCTGGCAGCCCGGTCCTTTGACCTTGCAGGGGCCCTTTTTCCCCCGATGGCTGCCAGTGGTTTCAAGCGGTGTGGTCAGTGTGATAGAAATATGTCACTCACTGACACACACGATAATTGCCTCCGCTGCCTGGGCCCGGATCATGAAGAACTGATCTGTGGAGCCTGTGGCAAAATGTCCTCGAAAGCGTTAAGGAGTCGGCGGCACCAGCGGGATAGAATCTTCGCTGACCCCGGCCGTACCCGGACCTCGTCGGAGGCCTCGGCATCCAGAGGCTCCAGCTCTGACCATCGCCGAAGCTCCTCCGACAGGGGTTCTCCCTCCGGGGACCATCGACGGAAGGCAAAAACCCGCGAGGGCGGCGTCGGTGGACGCTCCTGGCTCCGCGAGGGCCAGGTCGCATAGCCCCGATAGCCGTCCCGGGTCTTTGGAGAAGGAGCACCTCCCGAAGCGACCTCGCCTGGAGTCGGAGTTGCCTGCTCGGGTAAGTCCTGTAGTCCTTCTGGACTCGCCTCCGAGATGTCCGACGTCGGGCCCGACGCCGTCGGGGCCCGAGTCGGGGGCTGCTGGGTCACCTGAGGTCGGACTCAGGTTGACGGCCTTGGAGAGCAGACTATCTGCCTTCATGGACCAGCAGCGGGCACTCATCGCTAGCCTCGCTGGCGCCACTGCCCCGACCGCCGGGACGTCGACGTCTAAGTCGACCCCGGAGACCGAGCCGATCCTCGAGTCCATGCGAACTCGAGTCGATCCTCGGTCGAGGTCACCCTCGGCCTCCCGTTCGGGACCGAGGTCGTCGCCGCCGACTCCCTCGGCGTCGGGGCGGCCGACGCCTCCGCCTGCCCGAGCCGACCCCACCGATTCCTCCTCGGAGTCGGCCTGGGAGTCTGAAGAGGAAGAGTCACCTGATTCGTTTCGGACTCGGTGTGTCCCCTCGGACTCACCTGAGTCCGAACCTCGGAAGCAGTCCCCTCCGGAGGATGCCCGGTTCTCGGACTTCGTCAGGGATATGGCCAAGGCTTTGGCCTTCCCTGCGGATCCCGAGGAGGAGCCTCGAGCCGAAGAGCTCGACGCCCTTCAGTACGACTCTCCTGCCCGGGAGCACTTTACTGTACCGGTTCCTCCCATGCTGGAACGACTACTCTTCCGCATGTGGGAGAGTCCGGCCTCGTCGCCGGTATTAAGCAAGCGGGTCGATTCCATCTATCGAGTCCGCAAGAGTCCTGGCTTCCAAAAAGCACAGCTGCCACACCATTCCATGGTAGTGGAATAGGCCATGCATAGGCTTAAGAGCCAAAAGATGCACTCCTCGGTGCCTCCTGGCAGGGAGGCCCGTAACCTGGATGGCCTTGGTAAGACGTGTTTCCAGGGCTCTATGCTGGCTTGTCGTGTCCAGACCTACCAGCTATACATGGGCATGTATCTCCGAGACCTGGCTAAAGAGATAGCCGGATTCTCCGCTGGACTGTCCGAGGAACCTTTGCGGAGGTTCCTGCCCTTGACAAATGGTATTTGGGAATGCTCCAAATTCATGTCCCGAGCAGCCTATGATGGCTTTGAAGCATCGGCTCGAGTAGCCGCAGCTGGCATCGGTGCCCGCCGACAGGCTTGGCTTCAGTCGTCTGACCTTGAACCCTGGGTGCAGGACAAGTTGGTCGATGTCCCCTGCAGAGGTGAGAACCTCTTTGGCAAGCCCATGGCTGAAAAGGCTGCACAAATCGAGACGGAGACTCTCACCAGGACTAGGCTTTCTAGGAAGACCTCCGCCCCTTCCCAGAAAAAGAAGGGCTCGGGAAAGAAGTCCTTTTACCCGAGAAAGGCGGCTGCCTATAAACACTACCCTCAATATCAGGCCTCCGCAGCTCCCCCACAGGGCCAGCAGGCCAAGGGACGGGGTAACGGGTCCCGTAGGCAGCAAGCCCCCAAGCCTGCACCACCAGCCCCTGCTCAGCAGGGTGGGGGTTTTTGTCTTCCTCAGCATAGCCTCTCCCCCTCAGCTGGCTCCTCCCAGCACCGGAGGCCGGCTGGTTCACTTCGCCCACAGGTGGTCCAACATCACTTCAGATGCCTGGGTGCTTCAAGTCGTGAGAGAAGGATATCTTCTCCACTTCCATCAGGTCCCTCCCTCTTATTTTCCGGGAGAACCTCCTCGACTCCCTCTGCACAGGGACTTACTCCTTCAGGAGTTAGCAAGTCTTCTTCAGGAACAGGCTGTGGAACCGGTGCCCCACCACCTGAGAGGTCAAGGCTTTTATTCCAGGTATTTCCTAATACCAAAAAGGACAGGAGGCCTCAGACCCATCCTGGACTTGCGCAACCTCAACAAGTTCCTCGTGCGGGAAAAGTTCAAGATGCTTACCCTTGGAATCCTTCTGCCCTACCTCCAGCAGGGAGATTGGCTATGCTCCTTAGATCTAAAGGATGCCTACACGCACATCCTCATCCAACCAAGCCACCGCCAATACCTAAGGTTTGTGGTGGCAGGACATCATTACCAGTACAGAGTACTGCCCTTTGGCCTATCCTCCGCACCGCGAGTCTTCACAAAATGTCTCGCGGTGGTGGCGGCCTATCTCCGGCTTCACGGCCTCTATGTCTTTCCGTACCTCGACGACTGGCTCATCAGAGCATCGTCCTCTCCGGCAGTCACCAATGCCACACACTGCACGGTGACTCTTCTGCAGTACTTGGGCTTTGTCATAAACTTCGCAAAGTCCACTTTGCTCCCCTCACAGGATCTCGAGTTCATCGGCGCAAGACTGCACACTCCTCAGGCACGAGCTTTCCTGCCTCTCGACAGGGCTCAACGGCTCATGGACCTAGCCGGCCGTTTTCGCAGCCAGTCCCTGGTCTCCGCCAGGCGCTTCCTGAGACTACTCGGCCATATGGCTTCCACCGTCCACGTGACCCCCAATGCTCGCCTGAATATGCGGCCTGCTCAATGGTGCCTTCGCAAGCAGTGGCAACAAGCCACCGGCGGACTAGCCGACTTAGTGCGCATCTCCGGGCCGCTGGCCTCTTCCCTACAGTGGTGGCTTCATCGGCCGAACCTGGTGCTCGGAATGCCGTTTCAGTCGCCTCAGCCGGCTCAAGTGCTGACGACCGATGCTTCCCTCCTGGGTTGGGGAGCACATTGCCAGGGGGCATGTACTCAAGGTCTCTGGACCGCGTGGGAGTCTGCTCAACAGATCAACTTCCTGGAGCTCAGAGCAATCCATCTGGCGCTCAAGGCTTTCTCCCACCTGACTTCTCACCGGTCCGTCCTTGTCCAGACGGACAATCAAGTTGCCATGTTCTACGTGAACAAGCAGGGGGGCACGGGCTCCTTCCTTCTCTGCCGAGAAGTTCAGAAGCTCTGCTCTTGGGCCGTCAGTCACGGCATTCTTCTCAAGGCAGTTTATCTCCCAGGCCAAGAGAATTGCCTGGCGGACAAACTCAGCAGGATACTCCAGCCGCACGAGTGGCGTCTGGATCCCTTGGTAGTTCAGAAACTTTTTCTGAAGTGGGGCCTCCCCACGATGGATCTCTTTGCCAGTCCTCTCAACCGGCAACTTCCTCGCTTCTGCTCTCGTCAGCCACATCCCCTTCGGGTAGCGGCAGATGCTTTTCTACTCTCATGGTCGGAAAGCCTTCTCTATGCTTTTCCTCCCATCCCGCTAGTCTCTCGAACTCTATTCAAGGTTCTCCGGGACAAAGCTTCCATGATCCTGGTGGCTCCTCGCTGGCCCAGACAGCCGTGGTTTCCACTCCTGTTGCATTTAGCGGTAGAGGATCCGTTCCCTCTGGGGTTTCAACCGGATCTCCTAATACAGGATCAGGGGTCTCTGCTACACCCCAACCTCAGATCTCTCAATCTAATGGCCTGGCGGCTGAAAGGGTAGTCCTTGCTCCCCTTCTCCTGCCGGCAGAGGTGGAAGAGGTCGTCCTAGCTTCTCGGCGACCTTCTACCCGCAAATGCTACGCCCTTAAATGGCGTCGCTTTTCCGTTTGGTGTGTACAGCAGTCTCAGGATCCCTTCTCCTGCTCGGTGTCGGTGATCTTGCAGTACCTGCTCTACCTCTCTAATCTGGGACTTAAGTCCAACTCCGTCAAAGTCCACCTCAGTGCTCTTTCAGCACACCATGTGCCGGTGGACGGCAGACCTCTTTCCAGCGACCCTCTCGTAGCACGGTTTCTCCGAGGTCTCCTTCTACTTAAACCACCTCTGCGCCCGCCAGCACCTGACTGGGATCTGAATGTGGTTTTACAGCGGATCACCTGTCCGCCTTTTGAACCGATGGCTACCTGTTCTCTGCGTTTTCTTTCGTGGAAAACCTTATTCCTGATAGCCCTCACTTCCGCTAGACGCGTAAGTGAATTGCAGGCCCTCGTGTCTGATCCCCCTTTCACTCGGTTCTACAAAAATAGGGTAGTCCTACGGACTCACCCAAAATTTCTTCCAAAAGTTGTCTCCCCTTTTCACATCAATCAGGAGGTGGTACTTCCAACCTTCTTTCCCAGGCCTCGCTCCAGCCGAGCTGAAAGGGTCCTGCATACCCTGGACTGTAGAAGGGCATTGAACTTCTACCTTGACCGTACGCGGGAGCACCGTAAAGCTGCTCAGTTTTTTGTGTCTTTTGACCCCAATAAATTGGGGCTCCCGGTCTCCAAGCGTACTCTGTCCATCTGGGTTGCTGACTGTATCGCTTGGGCTTATGGGGCAGCCGGACTCTCCTTAGAAAGTCGAGTCACGGCTCATTGTGTTCGGGCGAAGGCTACGTCAGTGGCTTTCCTCCGCTCTGTTCCGCTGGCAGACATCTGCCGGGCCGCTACTTGGTCTTCGAGCCAGACTTTTGCGGTCCATTACTGTCTCGAGAGGGAGTCCCGCAGGGACAGTGCTTTCGGACAGGCGGTCCTCCGAAATCTCTTCGAGGTTTGAGCAACTCCTACCCTCCATCCCGGATGGGGGCTACCGGTGGGTGATAATTCAGTGAAGATTCCTTCCTTCTGTGCCGCTGAGCTAGAGGGAGCTCATTTTTGTGCTTAGGGTCTCCGGTAGCCTTAAGCTTGGGAGTCCCATATGTGAGGACTGACTTCCTGCTTGGTCCTGGAGAAAGCGTAGTTACTCACCTGTAACAGGTGTTCTCCAGGAGCAGCAGGAATCAGTCCTCACAACCCTCCCTCCTCCCCGTGGAGTTGCAATCATCTGCTTAAGTTTTTTTGCAAATTTTTATGCTGTCTTTAGCTATGTCATCAGACTGGCTAAGATGGCACCCTTGGGCGGGAAGGCGACCGCGCATGCGCGCTGCAATTCCCAAAGGCTTTCTTCGAAAGCTGGGGAAAATTGCTCCGTGAGGGCTCCGTCGGCGCCGACGTCACCCATATGTGAGGACTGATTCCTGCTGCTCCTGGAGAACACCTGTTACAGGTGAGTAACTACGCTTTTTGACCCCTTTTCTTCAAGAGCCTAAAAGAGCAGATTTTCTATACTAGTCAATCATGCTCAAAATATTTCTAGGTTCCTTACTCATGCTTCCCTGGACTCTTTTGAGTCTGTTAGCAGAACTTCTGCTATAGCCATAGGGGCACGACGTAGAGCCTGGCTCCAAGCTTCAGACTTGGACAAATGGGTACAAGATAAACTGGGAAATACTCCTTGTACTGGATAGAATCTCTTTAACAAGGAGGCTTTACTCCAAGCTGCTCAGTTAACTACTGACACTATTACTTTCAGAGGCTTGTCTACGCCTTCCTCTATCCCAGTTTGTAGAAGATCTCCTAACAAACTTTGTTCCCTTAAGGGGAGAAAGTGTTATTCATCTTCTACCCATCATACAGATGTTCCCAGACTAGGGAAACCACAACCTCAACAGGTTCAGCAAACCCAGCATCCGCAGGGCTTCTGATATATTATCATTACATCTTTCTTTCCTGTTTGGGGTTTAGAACCTGTAGTCTGCTTCTTCTTAATAGAAGCATCTACACTGTTTCCATCCTAAACTCTAGACATGGATCTCTTCTCAATAGACATCCATTCTTTTGTTCTATGAGCTCTCAGGATGATCATGCTTATAAGTAACAGGGGTTTTTCTCTTCCTCCTGAAAGGGAAAAGAGATGTAACAACTATCAATAAGAGTTTTCTGTTCCAGCATGTATCATACCTTTTCAGGGACTTACCATATCGTAAGTC
The DNA here is from genome assembly GCA_033557465.1 of Ichthyophis bannanicus. Classification (NCBI taxonomy): domain Eukaryota; kingdom Metazoa; phylum Chordata; class Amphibia; order Gymnophiona; family Ichthyophiidae; genus Ichthyophis; species Ichthyophis bannanicus. The sequence continues at coordinate 1,141,435 of CM066037.1, forward strand.
TCCTTCAACTCTGCCTTTACCTACCCTCTTACTGAAACATTTCGCATGTAAGAGTGGTTCTCCAGGACCAAGCAGAAAGTCAGTCCTCACATATGGGTATCATCGACGCCGATGAAGCCCCAGCGGAGCATTTCCCCAGCTTTCTATGAAAGCCTTTGGGAATGCAAGCACGCATGCGCGGTTCCCTTCCCGCCTAAAGGTGCCATCTTACTTCAGTCTCTTTTTTTTCGAGAAGCCCACCGGATGTGTGTCCTGTCATCCCGGATAAAAGTTGATTTTTTTCGGCGATTCTCGCTGTTTTTTCTCCCGGTTCGACCCCGGTTCCCCTCCCGCCAGGTTCGGTACGCCGGTATCGAGCCCGATTCTTCTTTTTCGGTTTTTGCCCTTCGTGGCTGGCGTTCGCGCCCTTTTTTCCTTTTTCCCTGGAAGGCCGGTCCTTTGACCTCGCGGGGACTCTTTTTTCCCCGATGGCTTCCAGCGGTTTCAAGAAGTGTGATCAGTGTAAGAAGTTAATGTCTCTCACCGACACACACGACTGCTGCCTTCGGTGCCTCGGTCCTGATCATGACCCTAAGTCGTGTGGACCATGTGGGAAGATGTCTTACAAGGCACTCCGAAGTCGCTAGCAGCAGAAAGAAAGGCTTTTCTCGGACTCGGCCTCCGGCCGGGCCCGGACCTCATCAGAGGCCTCGACATCTCGGGATTCCGATCCCGAGCGCCGTCGAAGCTCCTCGTACAGGGTGTCCCCGGACCGGGAACGCAAGAGGAAGAAGTGGCTCGCGAGGGCGTCATCGGAGGAGGTCCCTGGCTCCTCGAGGGCCAGGTCTAAGACCCCTGACCGTCGTCCCAGGCCCGTGGAACAAGAGAAGGCTGCCAAAGTTCCTCGCGTGGAGCCGGAGTCTGCTGGACACGTAAGCCCCGTAGTCCTCGAGGACTCTCCTCCCAGAGAGCCAACGTCGGGCCCGGCGCCTGCTGCGTCTCCCGAGCTGAGTCTCAGGATGACAGCCTTGGAGAGCAGACTGTCTGCCTTCATGAAGCAGCAGCGGGCACTGATGGCCAGCCTGTCTGGCGCGTCTGCCCCGACCACCGGGACATCGACTTCGAAGTCGACCCTGGAGACCGAGCCGATACTCAAGTCCATCATGGCTCGAAGTCGACCTCGGTCGCAGTCTCCCTCGACCTCCCGTTTGGGTCCGAGGGCATCGATGCCAGTGCTCCAGGGCCCCTCGGGGTCAGACCCTGACTCCTCCTCGGACGAGTCCACCTGGGAGATGGAGGGTGAGGAGTCTCCTGATACCTTCAAGACTCGGTGCGTCCCGTCGGACTCACCGCAGTCTGAGCCCCGGAGTAGATCCCCTCCGGAGGATACTCGCTTCTCGGTGTTCATCCGAGATATGGCCACTGCCTTGGCGATTCCGGCGAACCCCGAGGAAGAGCCTCGACCTGAAGAGCTCGAGGCCCTGCAGTATGACTCTGCTCCAAAGGAGGCCTTTACTGTTCTGGTTCCTCCGATGTTGGAACGGCTCCTCTTCCGTATGTGGGAGGCACTGGCCTCGGCGCCGGTTTTAAGCAAGCCATGGTTTCAGGACAATTTGGTCGATGTCCCTTGCCGAGGTGAGAACCTTTTTGGCAAGCCCATGACCGAGAAGGCCGCTCAGCTCGAAACAGAGCACCTTACCTGGACAAGGCTGTCTAGGAAGACCTCTTTCCATTCTCATAAAAAGAAGGGCTCGGGTAAAAAGCCCTTTTACCCGAGGAAGGGCACTGCCTACAAACAGTACCCTCAGTATCAGGCTGCCCAAGCAGCACCCCAGGGTCAGCAAGCCAAGGGGCAGGGTAAAGGGCCCCGTAGGCAGAGGACCCCCAAGCCTCCGGCCCCTGCTCCCACTCAGCAGGGTGGAGGTTTTTGACTCCTTGAGCGTAGCCTTTCCATCCCTGCTCTCCCAACCCTGCACAGGAGGTCGCCTTGCCCTCTTTGCTCACCAGTGGCCCCTCATCACCAGGGACAGTTGGGTGTTGGACATAGTCTGCAGGGGCTATGCACTGCATTTTCATCAACTGCCTCCTCCTTACTTTCCAGGGGAGCCCCCAAGGCCTCCCCTGCACACAGACCTTCTCCTTCAAGAGCTTCAAGGTCTGTTGGTGGACAGGGCGGTGGAGCCTGTGCCTCCCCACTTGCAAGGTCACGGATTCTACTCCAGGTATTTCCTGGTGCCCAAAAGAACCGGTGGCCTTCGACCCATTCTGGACCTCAGGAACCTCAACAAGTTCCTAGAGAAAGAAAAGTTCAAGATGCTTACTCTTGGAACACTTCTGCCCTACCTCCAGCAGGGATATTGGCTATGCTCCTTAGTTCTAAAGGATGTGTATACCCACATCCTCATTCATCCAGACTACAGAAGGTACCTCAGGTTCATTGTGGGAGGAAACCATTATCAGTACAGAGTACTGCCTTTTGGCCTCACCTCCCCTCCCAGGGTCTTTACAAAATGCCTGGCAGTGGTAACGGCCTACCTGAGAAATCAGGGAATCTTTGTCTTCCCCTATCTGGACGACTGGCTCATCATAGGAGCAAGGCTAGACTCTTTGCTGGCAAAGGCTTTCTTACCAGAAGACAGAGCACAAAGATTGATAGCCTTGGCAAACCAGTTTCTCAACAGGTCACTAGTCTCCGCCAGACTCTGCCTGAGGCTTCTGGGCTACATGGCTTCGACAGTACATGTGACCCCCAATGCCAGGCTCCATATGAGGCTTGCACAGTGGTGCCTTCGGACTCAGTGGTCACAGGCCACAGGCAGCCTCAGAGACAGGATAAGGGTGTCCAGACAATTTCTGACTTCCCTCAACTGGTGGCTGCACCCACCCAATCTACTAAAGGGGGTGCCTTTTCAGATTCCACAGTACACGATAGTACTGACCACAGACACCTCCCTGCAGGGCTGGGGAGCTCATTGTCTAGGCAAGTGCACCCAGGGCCTGTGGTCTCCTTGGGAAGCTGCACAGCAGATCAATCTCCTAGAGCTCAGAGCTATTCGATTAGCACTCACTTTCTCTCCTACCCTGGCTCATCAATCTGTCCTGGTTCAGACAGACAACCAGGTAGCCATGTTTTATGTGAACAAACAGGGCAGGACAGGGTCCAGAATCCTTTGTCGGGAGGCTCTGGACCTTTGTTCATTTGCCCTCAAGCACAACATGCTCCTCAAGGCTGTGTACCTTCCAGGCCAGGACAACTACCTGGCCGACTGGTTAAGCAGAATTCTGCAGCCCCACGAGTGGCAGCTGCATCCTTCAGTAGTTCAGAGGATCTTCCTAAAATGGGGTCTCCCTTTGGTAGATCTCTTTGCCAGCCCAATGAACAATCAACTGCCAAAGTTCTGCTCCAGGAAACCGCATCCTCTGAGAATAGCAGCAGATGCTTTCCTGATTCCATGGTCTCAGGGCCTCCTGTATGCGTTTCCTCCCACACCCTTGGTGGCCCGAACACTCTTCAAAATTCTTCAGGACAAGGCCTCGGTCCTACTGGTGACTCCCAGGTAGCCGAGACAGCCTTGGTTTCCTCTTCTGCTTCAACTGGCGGTGGATCCCCCACTGCCTCTGGGGTTGCAACCCGATCTTCTCTCACAGGAGCAGGGTTCCCTTCTGCACCCCAATCTCAAAGCTCTCAATTTGATGGCCCGGAGGCTGCAAGGGTAGTTTTGACTCCCTGGGGCCTGCCTCAGGAAGTTGAGGAGGTTGTCCTAAGCTCTAGAAAACACACCACTAGGAAAACCTATGCTCTCAAATGGAAGAGGTTTTCTGTGTGGTGTCAGCTACGTACAGAGGATCCTTTCTCCTGTACTCTGCCAGTAGTGCTTCAGTACTTACTGCACTTATCAAATCAGGGACTTAAGTCCAATTCTGTTCGGGTCCACCTCTCAGCTCTAGCAGCTCACCATTCTCTGTCAGGTCACCCCTTGGTGTCCTGCTTTCTCAGGGGCTTGCTTTTGCTCAAGCCTCCAATCCATCGTCCTGCCCCTGAGTGGGAGTTGAATGTGGTCTTGCAGCAACTGACTCGCCCACCTTTTGAGCCGATGGCTACTTGTCCACTACGCTTCCTATCCTGGAAGACACTCTTCCTCTCTTGGAAGACACTCTTCCTAATAGCCCTTACCTTGGCTAGGTGAGTGAGTGAGCTTCAGGCCCTGGTCTGTGATAGGCCTTACACCAGGATTTATAGGAACAGGATAGTCCTCAGGACTCATCCCAAGTTCCTCCCAAAGGTTGTCTCCTCTTTCCACCTCAATCAGGAGGTGGTTCTTCCAACATTCTTCCCTAGGCCTCATGCAAGCCAGGCTGCAGCAGTCCTGCATACCCTGGACTGTAGGAGGACCTTATCCTTCTACCTTGACCTTACGCAGGGGCATAGGAGGGCTACTCAGCTCTTCGTATCCTTTGACCCCAATAAGTTGGGATTGGCTGTGTCCAAGCGTACCTTGTCTATCTGGGTGGCTGACTGTATCACCTGGGCTTACAAGGCGGCTGACCTTCCTTTGCAGGGTCGAGTCACAGCCCATCGTGTCAGGGCAATGGCTGCCTCAGTGGCTCATCTCCGCTCTGTGCCCTTGGTAGACATCTGCAGGGCTGCCGCTTGGTCTTCAAGCCAGACGTTTGTGGCCCATTACTGTCTGGAGAGGGAGTCCCGTAGGGACAGTGTTTTTGGCCAAGCAGTACTCCGGAATCTCTTCGAGGTTTAGGCAACTCCTGCCCTCTGTTGGGCTACCGGTGGAGGTTGTATCCTTGAAAAGCCTTTTTTTGCTGCTGAGACTAGAGGGAGTTCTCTTGTTCAGCCTGGGTTCCTCGGTAGCCCAGAGCTAGGGAGTCACCCATATGTGAGGACTGACTTCCTGCTTGGTCCTGGAGAAAGAGTAGTTACTCACCTGTAACAGGTGTTCTCCAGGAGCAGCAGGAATCAGTCCTCACAACCCTCCCTCCTCCCCTTGGAGTTGCAGTTGTACATAGTTTATTTTTTCATTTTTGTGTGCTGTTCTTAGCTATGTTATTTGACTGAAGTAAGATGGCACCTTTAGGCGGGAAGGGAACCACGCATGCGTGCCTGCATTCCCAAAGGCTTTCATAGAAAGCTGATAACATGCTCCGCTGGGGCTTCATCGGCGTTGATGACACCCATATGTGAGGACTGATTCCTGCTGCTCCTGGAGAACCCCTGTTACAGGTGAGTAACTACTCTTACCATTTAGCTGGAGGTTTTTTTTCTAAAATCCCTGTAGGTTTCTACCTTTTCCAGTAAGGGGTTCCCTTTTCAGAGTTCCCCCCCCCCCCCCCTTTTTTCAATCTTACTCGGGGCAGCTTATCAGTCAGTAAGGGAGTCTTGCCACGCCTCCTTATGTCTGTTCATTCTTTCTGCTGCCTTAGTAATGGCTGCAGTGGCAGGAGTTCTTAGTGATTACCCTTTGGTTCTATTTACCAAATAACCAAGGTGTGTCCTCCATTAGCAATCCTTTCTGGCCTTAGTAGTAAGTCCAAAACAGGTTATCAACCTTTCTTTTGGAAACTCTATTACTACAGGCCTATTGGTTTCATTTCTATTCCTCGCCATCTCCAATTCCCTTGGCATGGGCAGAATAGTTTAAGTTACGTACTGGCTTTTAAACAGCCAGTTTTTTCTTCCAACCAACCTGCAGCATGCTCTCTGCAACTCTACAGAGTAGCTCTGCACTATGGGCCCTTGCTGGAGAGCATTTGCATCTTCCTAGCAGATATTTCCAGATGGTTAGGAAGGCCTCATCCAGTCATGCCCCCTCATGACTGGTAGGGTCCCTACCTTTACCATCTCCCGTGAGGTCTCCTTTTAAAACAAAGGACACATGCCTTACATCACGTGAAAACCTAAAGAATTGCTCATTTCCCTGGCTTCGTCCACTGGACTCCTTCACCAGGGATATTTTTCTTTTTCGTGCAGCTCATCCTTATATGGTTTTCACTTCCATTGTGCCTTTTATCCAGTTACCATACTACAGTTCTAAAAGGACCTGGACTTGCTGCCTGCAGACTGAAGATATCATCTGCACTTTTTTCACGTAAACCATCCTGGTTATTCAAGGGCTAGAATTTCTATATGAATCTCGACTGCTCCTTGTCAGAGAGAGCATTCCCCTGACTCTCTCAATCATAACCAGGGACAAAGGTTTTTTTGCATCTCTTCAAGCAGGTATTACGTTTCTTGTTATTAGATGCACCTTTCTCTCTCCACATACTCTTATGTGGGTATAGTTATATAGACATGTCTCTACCTACAAAATTCTAATCACCGCATTCAAGCTCATCCATAATATAGCACCCTCGTATCTCAACACCCTTATCACTTCACAGCCAAATAACAGAAGCAGAAGAACCACACACCTCAATACCCTCATTGTCCCAGGTAGCCTGAGATCTGTCACTGCAAATACCAGCAACCGAGCGTTCTCATTTATAGCGCCACTGCTATGGAACCAACTACCATGCGAGCTGAGAGCAAACAGTGACTTGATGGACTTCAGAAAAAAGCTAAAGACGCATCTTTTCCAGACGCACTTCAATCCTACCTAACCTCTATGTCCCACCCTAGTGAACCACCATGCACAAGGGAAGAACACTACGCTTCAGACACCAATAGAAATATGTAAATATGTATATACATGTGAAGTCACGGTCTTGTAATCAAGTGTACAACTGTAATCCGAGTGTTGTCCTGTACTTTTCCACTGAATCATTATGTATGTTTATAATCCATGGCCTGTACAACCATACTGTTATGTATAGAAAACCGCTGCTGATCGCTGGAAGTAGCGGGATACAAGTGTACACTAAATAAATAAAATAAATAAATGTATATATCTATATGCAGATATATTTATATCTATATATATCTCTATATGTATCTATTTTTATTATGCCCATGTATATCTCCATATATGTATCCACACACACATATATATATATATATGTTAAGACATATTATCATAGGTAGATATGTACCTAGAAACCTATCTATCTGTCTAGGTTCATATATGCATATATTCCTATATGACTCTGACAGCTGGGCACTACCCTTATCAATGCTGTGCCAGCATGCATAGGGTTCTACATATACAGCCAATCTCTGTGGTAATTTACAAATTTTTTACCATAACCCTTCAGGTTTAGGTACCTCTGAAGCTCTCCATGTATCATTATCTTTCCCACCTAACATCAATTAGGAAAGATGTTACTGATCTTCAGTTAATCAGAGGCTAACGCCTCGGACATCTGTCCTTATTTCTCATCGGATACAGGGGTCTTCAATACCCCTTCTCTTCTACAAGGACTATTTCCTATTTGTCCATCCAAATTGGTCAAATGTATCTCCTTTTGGTCCTAGGATTGTGTTATTCTTGGACCAAAAGACTTTAATCCTTGTCTGATACAGCCTTCTGCGTTTTCCGCTGAAGTCCTTCCTCATTACACCATCCAGTTTGTCCCTGGGGCTACTCTCACCCTTGACAGTTTCTAACCTTCACTTGTCCTTCTACAGTTTGGTTACCTCTACTTCACAGTGAGGTACTCCTTGAGGGTTTTCTACTGGTTCTTACTAACAGATCCATGTGAAACTCAATAAACTTTACAATACCACCAGGTGAGGTCCATATTGGAATATTACTCTCCAATATTTCCTTATTATGATCATCTACACCTAGACTCCCATCCGGAGGTCCTGGTTTAGTTTAGCTGTTTCACAGTCTCTCTCTTTTATTTCAACTCCTACCCTCCATCCCCAGGATGCTTGAGGTTCTGAGGGAAAGCATTGTTCATCTTAGATTCGCAACATGCTAGGACTCCCTCCCGGCATCTTAGCTTGGGAGTCCCCTTATGTGAAGACTCATTCCTGCTTGTTCCTGGAGATAGCACAGTTACTTACCTGTAACAGGTGATCTCTGGGAACAGCAGGAATAAGTCTTCACAACCCACCCACCTCCCCTAGGAGTTGTATTTCTCTATCTCTATCTTTCCTTCTCTCTCTCTCTCTTTGTCTCAGCTTTAAAACTTAACTGAGGAGAGGCAGTTGGGAAAGGTGGGAAGGCAGCACGCAGGCGTGGTGGGATGCTCCCAAAAGCGTTCTGTTTGGACGCTGGGGAGCGTTCCTGCGCGGACTCCGTCTGTACCGACGTACCCATATGTGAATTCTTATTCCTGCTGTTCCCAGAGATCACCTGTTACAGGTAAGTAACTGTGCTTTCTTTATGGAAAGAGTGGTGGATCTGTGGAATAGTCTTCCAGTGGAGGTGATAGAGATGAGGACATTATCTGAATTCAAAGAAGCATGGGACAAACACAGAGGATCTCTAAAGGAAAAAAGGGGACTGTTGTAGTTGTTGATATGGAAGGACAGACTAGATAGGCCATGTGGTCTTTTTCTGTCGTCATATTTCTATGTTTCTATTTTGCTGTGTGATAGGATTTGGAAGGGTTGATACTTTGATTCAACTGGATGATTGAGAGCATTGAAATCCGTAGAGCAGAGCTTGGGAGTGGCAGTATTTTCAAGAGCTGGAGTGACGCTGTTTTGTGTTGCCTTCTTTGGTCCTCGCCAAAGGGCCTCGCCAAAGGGCCTTCAGGCGCGGACGCACCTGATGGCGCCTCTGGCTTCGAATTTGTGGTGGGAGACCCTGGTTGGCCTTATAATGGTGAGCGGGAGGGGTTTCTACTTCCTGCTTGCTGTCCTGATGCCGATCGGGGCATCAGGGAAGAGACAATGCTGTGCTATGCGCCTGAAGACATTGGGGTGGTATTGCCTCCTGGAATAGAGTCCAACGGGCCACACCTTTTCCACACCCTTTGGCTATAAGTTTTAGCCTCAGCGATCACACTGCTCCATCCCCTTTGCCAGTCTCCTTCCTGGGATCTAGTGAGTCCCATATGTGAAGACACCATTCCTGCTTGTTCCTGGAGATAACATGGTTACTCACTTGTAACAGGTGATCTCCGGGAACAGAGGAATCAGTCTTCAGAACTCGCCCTCCTCCCCTAGGAGTTGTAAGGTTCCTTTATTTTTACTTCCTCTCAGATACAAACACAACTGAAGAGAGGAGTTGGGAAGGCGGTACACAGGCACAGTGGAGTGTTCCTAAAGGCTTTCCAATTGGACGCTGGGGAGTGTTCCCGTGCGGGCTTTATTGGTGCCATCACCCATATGTGAAGACTGATTCCTGCTGTTCCCAGAGATCATCTGTTACAGGTGAATAACCACGCTGTACAGAAACCCATGTGAGGAGATGAGTGCACCAAGGGACTAAGTATAGAGAGACAAAAGGAGAGGTCCCAGGATGAAACCCTGAGGTAAATATTAAAGATATGATGGCCTTTTAGAAAGAGGCTGAAGGCCTGTCTTATTTGGGCAAGCATTCCTAGAATCAGGTTCATAAGTGATTGAGTACTGTTTCCCTTCTGAACCCAGTTGTATCTTGTATGTGAGTTGATTTTTTTTTCTTTGTGAGCTTAAATCTTTTTATTTGTTATTTCCATACAATACAGATGATCTCCTCAGATCTTAACGTCACATCATAAATCGACCCCTATTCCCCTCCCTCCCCTTCTATTTCCATGATCATAACGATCTGCCCCCTTTCCCACTTATGACATAACCAAGCCCAAAACCCTTCCCATCCCTCCTCCAGTGAATTGACTTTCAAGTGTGTTTATGTATTAGGTTTTATCAGTCATTTACGTGATGTTTATTGCTGATCACATAATGTACTTACAGCCTAGAAAAGGGAAAGTCAAAAAGGCAGACCACTAGGTGGAAAAATTAACAAAAGAACCAAAATGTAGAGATTCCACTTTTTAGCTCTGAAGCCCTCCTTTGATATTCTTATCTCCATTTTGGGTCCCAGGCTGGTTACCAAACGTCTCTGCTTCTCATGCCTTCAGATTCTTGGGGACTTGAAATAGGCATCAACAGTGCATAATGCACTGGATATAATTTAAAGGAGTGGGGAAGTAGCCTAGTGTTTAAAGCACTGACTTGGTGACCAAGAGACCAGAGTTTGATTCCCACTAGCACACCTTGTAGCCTTGGGCAAGTCACTTAACCTTCCATTTCTTTGAGTGAAAGGCTTGGCAATCTATTTTGTATTTTAAAATGCAAAATCTTTTTCAGTTTTAAGAATATATAAATATATATATCTTAGATGGAAATAGAAGATAAACAAAAGATGGGGAAATATTTGTTCTCCTCCCAAAGAGGACAAATATAAAAATATACCAAAAAGATATATACTAAGTTTGGGGGGGAGGGGTTGTTAAAGAATACATCTAGGAAACAGATGCCTTTGATCACAGCACTGGGTTCTCTCAACAGGAAGAAGGGTGTGTGCACTTGGGCAGGGCTGGCTCCAGTTGGTTCAAGATGGTAGCATCTTATACAAACCTTAAGTGTTTGTCCGCGACCCCCCCCCCCTTTCAAAAAAAAAAAGAAGTGGCCACTTAGTTAGCCTAGTGGTTTGGTTGAGGTATAGGTCCTGCTCACTTCCTCAACACTCACTCCTTTCAAGGTATGTCTCTTTGGACCTTGGACTCCTCTGGTTCTGGATTCTGCATGCTGATCTCTCCATCTTAAACACCTCTTTCTTGCTTAAGCTTGTAGCTTGATTTAGCCTGTCCAGCATATGGAATAGCAGCAACCAAGCTTTTTTTTTGGGTTCCTACACTTCTTCCTGTTTCCCCGCACTCCTATGGAGGGATAAAGATGCTTTGTCCTTGCTTGCTGGTCTATTTATTTTTCCTTCCAAAATCACAGGAGATGACACCCTCTACCCAACTGACTGACAAGCAGGCCCATCCTTCATAGCTTTACAGGTCAAATGAGGAGCAGAGACTCCAGAGTGGTGATCATTGTAGACAGAGGGCATATTGTGATGACCCTGTTAAAATTAGAAATGAAGCAATAAACATAGATAACAATATCAGTAGAAGAACATCTTGACAAATAAGCCTTTACTAACAGAAAGCCAGGTCAAAACCCAAAGCTTTGCACTGTTTCCAAAAGGTATGATCAAATTCAGCTGCTCTTGGCTTTTCTGCTTTTTCTTCTTTGCTGTTTTACAGTGTCAAAACAATTAACTAAAAACAAATCTGGTATTTGAATCTAATTCTCCATTTTGATGTTCTTGCTTAATATATAAATTGTAAATGTGGCTTTTTATGAGATCTTGGTTTATCTTATTTTCATCAACTAGGTGATGGAATACGAATATGAACCAGAGATGGAAGAGACATACCGAAGCAGTATGTTTAAGACCTTTCGTAAGACACTCGATGATGGCTTTTTTCCTTTCATCATCCTGGATGCAATCAACGACAAAGTGCGTCACTTTGAGCAGTTCTGGAGTGCAGCAAAGACGAAAGGCTTTGAAGTAAGTAATGTGACTAAATATTGGGCAGTCTCTGAAGAAGCCAATTGGATGCCCACATAGCATGCCAAGTTGTCCTTATTTTTTTATTTTCTACCATCAGGTATATTTGGCTGAGATGAGTGCAGACAACCAAACCTGTGTAAAAAGGAACATTCATAGCCGTAAGCTGAAGGAAATCAACAAGGTAATGTAAAGAGAAAAGACGGACATGATATTGTTGTTAGGGGTGGACCTGTGTCCATCAGGTATGCTTAGAAACATAAGATCGTAGTCTTCCAGCTGCCCCTCAACAACAACCACAGATACACTACACTTCCCAAACCACACGAGACATTTCAGACAATTCCACAAAGATTCCTTTCTCACTCACATCTCCCCAATCCTCACTACCGAACCACAAGACCTAGACTCTGCCATCAACACATGGAACCAAACTTGTTAGTGAAGCAGCCTCTACCCTAATCTTGACCCAGCCTTACAACCCCACTCACAAACGAACCCCATAGTACACCCCTGACCTCTGACAGCTCAAATCCCAACTAAGGAAATGTGAAAGCAGATGGAGGAAATCACAGCTACCTGCAGACCAAACCCAATACATGACCATCCTAAAAGAATACAACCGTGTCATCAACCTCTCTAAGCAAAACTATCACACAAAACTCATCCACCGATCACTCACCAACCAAGAGAACTATTCACTCTTGTAAAGAATCTCACATCAACACCCACCAACAACTCGACCAACAGCCCCATCATGCCTCAACAATTAGCAGACTTACATAATATATGACGGCAGATAAAGACCAGCATGGTCCATCCAATCTGCCCTGCAAGGCGGCAGGAGTAGGTGCACCTGCCGCTCCATGCAGGTCACGCCTCCCCATGCCTTTGTTTAGGGGTTTACCCACTGCTCCATGTAGGTCACCCCTATTTGTTCAGGAATGAGTCTTCACATATGGGTACGTCGGTACCGATGGAGCCTGCGCGGGAACGCTCCGCAGCGTCCAGAAAGAAGGCCTTTGGGAGCATCCCACACACATGCGCGCTGCCTTCCCGCACATTCACTTCCCTCTCATCAGTTTTCCGCAGAGTCGGCAGGACGTATTCCTGTCACCGCAGAAAATTCTTCTTTTTTATTCTTGTTTGTTGTGGTCGCGTCTGCCTTCCCTCGACACCACCGGTACCGCCGGTGCTGTTCTTTCTTTTTACTTAAAAATTTCTTCTTCTTTTTTTTTTTTGTAACTTTATCTTTATTAGTTCTCTCATATAGTTATGTTCTACACATGTTCAAGTAAACACAAAACCAACAAGCATAGTAACCCAATACCTAGACAATCTTTGTTCTAAACAGTTACATACACTGTAAACTGCAAAAAAAACTCTAAATCATATCCCCTTATCAATTCTTATCAATGCTAGCCCCTCACCCCCCCCTACCTATCATCTGTACAATCTGATTTTCCCATTAAGAATACACCCAATTTACAACACAGGCAATTAACACTCCTTATTACACCCCCCCCCCCCCAAACAACACATGGCATAGTATACCCACTCACAGAAACCTTTAGCCGTCCCCCCCCCTTCCATCTCCTCCACCCTTCCTCCCGCCACTCCTCATAGGCTTGCCATATATCCCTGTACTGCCCTTTCTGGTTCCTTCTATGGGCACCGACTGTGCACATATGCCACAAGTACTCAGTTTTCCCCAACACCTCCCCACCGTTGGTCCCTCCTTCGCCTTCCACCTCTGCAGCGTTGCCAATCTGCACGCCACCACACAATAATGCCAGAACCTAAGATGCCCCATATCCCCCCCAACTTCCCCATCCAACAACAGAATACTACCCCTATCAGGTTGTATCCACACCCCCGTCACCTCCTGGTAGAACTTACCCACTTCCACCCATACCTTCTGTATTATTGGGCAGTCCCAGACCATGTGCCCCAAGTCCCCCCAGTGCCCACACCCCCTCCAACACTTACCCTCACCCTCTTTACTCAGAGCCCTGAGTCGCGCTGGTGTCCACACCATTCTCAGGCGGAGCTTCAAACAGTTCTCCACCAGGTTAGTCCCCCACCCCATCCTCCTTTCATTTTCATATATAGCCTGCCATCTCTCCTCATCCCATGGCCCTCCAATTTCCCCCTCCCACTTCTCTTGCCATCCCACCTTACCCCCCCTTTGCCATTGAGGATTTTATACAATCTTGACACCAATCCTTTTAGTCCCTCCTTTTTTGCCATGAACTCCTCAAATTCCGTCGCCCCCCGGGCTAGATCTGCTCTCACCTCCCCTCGTTGCATATAGTGCCACAACTGCACATACGCATAATATTCCATACCCAACATCCCAAACTTATCTTTTAATTCTTGAAATGGCACCGGCCTCCCACTGTTATCCACCACCTGACCCACCCTGAGTAACCCCCTCCCCGCCCAATCCTGAAATATCCCCCCTCCCCTCCCAGGCACAAACCCAGGCATATACTGTAGGTACATTTCGCGGGACCATCTCTTTTCCTGCATCAAAAATCTCTTCCATTCTCCCCATACTTCCCACATCACCCCCTTTTGTGGATTCCCTCCTCTTTTCCCCCCTGCCTCTCCCAAACTGCACCATACCTCCGCCTCCAAATTCTCCCCCCTCTCCCTTTCCATGGCTATCCACTGTGGTATCTCCCCCCAACCCCTCCATGCAAACACCGCCCTCAGCTGTGCCGCAGCATAATCATACCCGACATTCGGGACCCCCAGTCCCCCTTCCTCCCGTGCTCTAAACATCATTGCCCGACTCACCCTCGGGGCTCTTCCTGCCCAGATAAAGCCCATAATCATATCCTGAAGGCTCTTAAGGACCCTTCTCGGTACCCTACTCGGTAGTGCCATAAAGACGAACAAAATCCGCGGCAAGACATTCATCTTAATCATTGCTATCCTACCTAACCATGACAAATGTATCCCCTGCCATCTAGCCAAATCCTGCCGAAGAGTCCTGATGAGGGGCCCATAATTCCATTTATTAATATTCGTCATAGCATTTCCCAGCTGGATCCCCAAATATCGAAAACTCCCCTTTACCCACTTAAACCCTCAACCGCTGCTCTAACCCCTCCTCCAGATTAAACCCCAATATTTCCGTTTTACTAACATTCATCTTATATCCCACCACCGTACTATATCTCTCAATAGCTTTCGCTAAATTAGGCAGACTCCAGAAAGGTCTACTAAGTGTGAAGATAACATCGTCTGCAAACAGTGCCATCTTACTAAGTTGATCTCCCACCCATATCCCCTCAATATCCACCTGTTGGCGAATAAACGCTGCCAGGGGCTCAATGACTAGCGCGAACAGCAGAGGCGACAGTGGGCATTCCTGCCGCGTCCCCCTGCCCAGACCAAAACTCTCCGAATATCCCCCGTTCACCCTAATCCGGGCACTCGGACTCCTGTATAGGGCCCTTACCCATCCCATGAAACTACCCCCCAACCCCAGTTTCTCCAGTACCTGCCACATAAAACCCCACTCCACCCTATCAAATGCCTTTTCGGTATCTACCGTCAACAAGACCCCTCTTTCCCCGTCCCTTCCAAACTCCAAATCACATTTAGCAGCTTTCGAATATTATCTCCCCCGTATCTCTCCTTAATGAACCTGGACTGATCTTGATGGACTAACTTCCGCATTACTTTTTGAAGTCTAGCTGCCAGTACTTTAGCTAGTAACATCTCGTCCACATTGATAAGAGATATCGGTCTATAGGCCCCACAGGTAGTAAGGTCCTTCCCAGGCTTAGGAAGGACCGTAATACCCGCCTCCGCCATGGAACGGGGCAGCTCCTCTCCCCTTAACACCCCATTGAACACCCTGACTAACAGCCCCTGAACACTCTCCTGCAATACCTTATAAAATTACCCAGTTAACCTGTCTAATCCGGGTGACTTCCCTTCTTTAAGGGTTTTAATAGCCCATCCCACCTCTGCCATTCCCACCGGCCGTCCCAACTCTTCCGCCGCCTCTACCGATAACCTGGGTAACTGACACTCAGCTAAAAACTCTGCCCCCTTCTTCCCCCCACCCCTCACCTCACTGCTATACAACCGCTCGTAATACTCCACAAAAACCTTCCGTATCTCTGGGGGTCCATACACCATATTCCCCTGCCCATTCCGAATTCCCCTGATATTAGCTCTCTCCTGTCTCACCTTTAAGCGCCGTGCTAACCGCTTCCCGATTGTGTTCCCCCCTTCGAACCACTCTTGTTTTAACCTAGCCAACTTATATGCCACTTCCGCCCCCTCCAACTGGCACAATTCCCCCCTCACCTTTTGCAATTTGGCCCAAATTGTAGGATCTGCCCGTGCCTGGTGCTGTCGCTCCAGGTCCCCTATTTGTTTTACTAACTCATTTTCCACCTTTTTCCGCTTCCTCTTCTCCTGCGCTGCTAAGCTTATAAGATGCCCCCTCACCACCACCTTCATTCCATCCCACACCATGCCCATGGGCACTTCCCCGTCCAGATTAAACTCCACATACTCCTTTATAACTCTCCTCAAACTCTCCACCAAATTCGGCTCCTCCAAGAGCCCCTCATTCAACCTCCAGAACCTAACACCCGGGTCTCTTTCCCCCAGCTCGAACTTAACATGCACTGGGGCATGGTCCTACCACGTAATGTGCCCTATTTTACACTTCCTGTACCCTAGCTTGCCAATCCCCACTTACCCACACCATATCCAACCTACTATACGTCCCATGCGCGGTAGAGAAAAAGGTGTACCCCTTATCTCCAGGAACAAGCAGGAATAAGTCCTCACATATGGGTACGTCGGTACCGACGGAGCCTGCGCGGGAAAGCTCCCCAGCCTTTCAGATGAAAGGCTTTTGGGGCCTCCCACTGCACATGCGCGCTGCCTTCCCGCCTTCCTGACCAGCTCTCTTCAGTTTCTCTTTTTCCGCGGAGCCAGCAGGTCGTGTTCCTGTCACCGCTGAAGAAATTGTTAAATTTGTTATTTTTCTTTAGACCGCGTACCTGCCTTCCCCATACCGAAACCGGTACCGCCGGTCTCTCTTTCTTTCTTTATAAAAAAAAAAAAAAAGACTTTTTTATTTTCTTCAGCACAGCTTGGTACCTGTTGTTAGGCCTTAAGGCCTACACAAATTCTCCTCATGGAGAAGCCAGTCCCTGGTTTTAAAAAATGTACCAAATGCAGTGCTGTCATTTCTGTCACAGACACCCATGAATGGTGTCTCAAATGTTTGGGACCTGTACACTCCATACCGGACTGCCCATCCTGCACCCAGATGTCTAAACGTGGTTTGCAGAACCGGGCCAACAAGCTCCATGTGCTGTTTCCTTCAGAAGCATCACAGTCATCCAGGTCTTCCTCTCCGGATGGATCTCAGGTAACCAAAACTTCTGTGGGCAAATCCTCTAAAAGCAAATCTCTTTCTAAAGATCGAGAGGCTCTCAATTTTGAGTTCGAGGATTCTGCCCAGGCCAAAAAACCCCGGCGGGAGGTTCCGGCCTCCAAAGCAATCATGGGGTCACAGGTTGACATCGATGGCACGGCCTCGACCGATCACCTGTTGGACTGCTCTGGGGTACCGGCCCATACCGGTACCAACATCCAGGCAGTAGTGGCGTCTATGGACAGTACTGTCCAGACCATGCAGCAGGCCGTTCTGGCATTCATTAAGGCTGCGACGCCCTCGTTACCGACCCCGTTTCCGGTATCCACACCGGAACCGAGACCATCGACTTCCAAACGTCGATCGGTTCCGCATGCCGGATTCCGGCTTTCGCCTGGTACCGATCCCATGCCCGATACGCCCGATGTCGATACCGATCGGTATGCGTATCGTACATTGGCAGTACAGAGGGAAGACTCAGATTATTCTGATGAATTCAATTCCTCTGATGACTCTGCTGAGCTTACTCTTCCTGAGGAGCCCTCTTCTCCAAAGAGGAGGATGTCTCCTCCAGAGGATTTATCCTTTCAGGATTTCATTGTTGATGTAGCTAAAGCACTTTCTATTGCTACATCTTCTGAAAAAGAACCCAGATCAAAAAAATTGGACATTTTAGGATACTCAAAAGCTCCTAAAGAGGCAGTCACTCTGCCTGTCCATGAAATCCTTCAAGAACACTTGATGGATTTGTGGGAGACTCCTTTAACACTGTCTCCCCATTCCCGTAGGTTGGACACCATGTATCTGGTCCCTCCTTCGCCTGGGTTCCAGAAAACTCAGCTGCCTCACCACTCTATTGTGAAGTCTGCCATGAAGAAAATAAAGAGTCCTAAAAGGCATTCTTCTACCCCTCCAGGGCGAGAATGTAAGACCCTAGACTCTTTTGGAAGATAGATGTTCCAGGCTAGTATGCTTATAGCCAGGATCAATTCTTATAGCCTTTATATGGGCATGTTTCTTGGACAACTTGCCCTAAAAATACAGAATTTTGCCCCCTTTATCCCTGATGATCAAAGGGCGGACTTCTTTTCTATGGTGACACAACTTTCAGAGGTCTCCAAGTTCTCCAACAGGGCAGCCTTTGATTCCTTTGAAGTTGCAGGCAGAGCTTCGGGAATTGCTATTGCAGCCCGACGTCTCGCTTGGCTCCAGGCTTCTGACCTAGAACCCTGGGTTGTAGATGGCCTCAGGAATCTGCCCTGTACCGGTGAGAACTTATTTGGGGAAGACTGGCAGATTAAAGCTGCTCAAATGGCTGCAGAAAATGCCACTCTAGATAGACTTTCCAAGTCTACTTCTACCTCTGCCAAAAAGAAGTCTTTTAAAAGGCCTTACTATAAAAAGGCCAGATTTCCCACAAATACTGGCCAGAAATCTGCTCAGCCTCGCTTTGCGGCTAAGCGTCAACAATCTAAGCAGGTAAAGTCAAAGCCTGCAGTGTCTGCTACACCCCAGCAGGCTCAACCCCCTCAGGGGTTTTGACTTGCCTCTAGATAACTTGCCGTTTCTGGCTCTAGAACAACCAGAGCCCCTCACCATTCCTGGAAGGCTAGCTCCTTTTGCTCCCAGATGGGAACAAATCACATCAGAGCAATGGACCCTCTCTATTATCCGGGAGGGCTACAAACTTCATTTCTCCAGCCTTCCTCCCCATACCATGGTGAGGCAATTCAGTTCTCCCCCATCTCTTCTGACCCTGTTGGGTCAGGAAGTCTCTTCTCTTCTTGCCCAAGGGGCAATAGAGGAGGTTCCTCCTCCACAACAGGGGTTAGGTTTCTACTCCCCTTACTTTCTCATAACAAAGAAGACAGGGGGCTTCAGACCTATCCTAGATCTGAGAGAATTGAACAGGTTTCTATTCAAGGAGAAATTCAAAATGCTCTCTCTGGGCCTTCTCCTTCCATACCTTCAGAGTCAGGATTGGCTTTGTTCTCTAGATCTCAAGGATGCGTACACTCATATACTCATCCATCCATCCCACAGAAAATATCTAAGATTTCTGTTCCAGGGAAAACATTTCCAGTACAGAGTACTACCCTTCGGTCTGGCCTCTGCTCCAAGAGTCTTCACAAAATGCATGGCAGTCGTAGCTGCATTTCTCAGAGGCATGGGAATCTTTGTCTTCCCATATCTGGACGACTGGCTCATCCGAGCTCCATCTCAGTCAGAAGCCCAGATGTCTCTGGACCGCACAAGGCGTATTCTTCAATATCTGGGACTTGTGGTAAACATTCCCAAATCCCAACTCATCCCTACTCAGTCTCTGGAATTCATAGGGGCCCAATTGGACTCCACCACTGCAAGGGCCTACCTCCCTCTGGTCCGAGGCCAAAGACTAATAAGCTTGGCCTCCCAGGCTCAGTCCAGAAGTCACTTGTCAGCCAGAGAAATGCTGCAGCTTCTGGGCCACATGGCCTCCACGGTACACGTGGTGCCCTACGCTCGTCTTCATATGAGAGCAGCTCAATGGACCTTGGCCACCCAGTGGTCTCAAGCATCAGGACTGCTCTCAGACCAAATACTCACCTCAAAACGACTGTTCTCCAGGACCAAGCAGGAAGTCAGTCCTCACTTATGGGTGACGTCGGCACCGACGGAGCCCTCGCGGAGCAATTTTCCCCAGCTTTCAAAGAAAGCCTTTGGGAATTGCAGCGCGCATGCGCGGTCGCCTTCCCGCCCAAGGGTGCCATCTTAGCCAGTCTTCTTTTTTCCGCGGAGCCCTACAGACGTACCCGTCGTGTCCCCGCGAAAAAGTTGATTTTATTCGTAATATTCTCTTTTTTTCCTTCGGTTCGACGCCGGTTTTCTTCCCGCCCGGACTCGCGACGCCGGTCACGAGTCCTCTTCTTCTTTTTCGGTTTTTCTGATTTAGTCAGTTTCGTTTTCGGTTTTTTCACTGGCAGCCCGGTCTTTTGACCTCGCAGGGGCCCTTTTTCCCCCGATGGCTGCCAGTGGTTTCAAGCGGTGTGGTCAGTGTGACCGAAATATGTCACTAACTGACACACACGATAATTGCCTCCGCTGCCTGGGCCCGGATCATGAAGAAATGATCTGTGGGGCCTGTGGCAAAATGTCCTCCAAAGCGTTGAGAAGTCGGCGGCATCAGCGGGATAGGATCTTCGCTGACCCCAGCCGTACCCGGACCTCGTCGGAAGCCTTGGCGTCCAGAGGTTCCAGCTCTGACCGTCGCCGGAGTTCCTCCGACAGGGGTTCTCCCTCCGGGGACCATCGACGGAAGGTGAAACCCGCGAGGGCGGCGTCGGTGGACGCTCCTGGCTCCGCGAGGGCCAGGTCGCATAGCCCCGATAGCCGTCCCGGGTCCTTGGAGAAGGAGCACCTCTCGAAGCGACCTCGCATGGAGTCGGAGCTGCCTGCTCGGGTAAGTCCTGTGGTCCTCCTGGACTCGCCTCCGAGACCGCCGACGTCGGGCCCGATGCCGTCGGGGCCCGAGTCGGGGGCTGCTGGGTCACCTGAGGTCGGACTCAGGTTGACGGCCTTGGAGAGCAGACTGTCTGCCTTCATGGACCAGCAGCGGGCACTGCTCGCTAGCCTCGCTGGCGCCGCTGCCCCGACCGCCGGGACGTCGACGTCTAAGTCGACCCCGGAGACCGAGCCGATCCTCGAGTCCATGCGAACTCGAGTCGATCCTCGGTCGAGGTCACCCTCGGCCTCCCGTTCGGGACCGCGGTCGTCGCCGCCGACTCCCTCGGCGTCGGGGCGGCCGGCGCCGCAGCCTGCCCTGGCCGACCCCACCGATTCCTCCTCTGATTCGGTCTGGGAGTCTGAAGAGGAAGAGTCACCTGATTCTTTTCAGACTCGGTGTGTCCCCTCGGACTCGCCTGAGTCCGAACCTCGGAAGCAGTCCCCTCCGGAGGATGCCCGGTTCTCGGACTTCGTCAGGGATATGGCCAAGGCTTTGGCCTTCCCTGCGGATCCCGAGGAGGAGCCTCGAGCCGAAGAGCTCGACGCCCTCCAGTATGACTCTCCCGCCAGGGAACACTTTACTGTACCGGTTCCTCCCATGCTGGAACGACTACTCTTCCGCATGTGGGAGAGTCCGGCCTCCTCGCCGGTCCTGAGCAAGCGGGTCGATTCTATCTATCGAGTCCGCAAGAGCCCTGGCTTCCAAAAAGCACAGCTACCACACCATTCCATGGTAGTGGAATCGGCCATGCATCGTCTTAAGAGCCAGAAGATGCACTCCTCGGTGCCTCCTGGCAGGGAGGCCCGTAACCTGGATGGCCTTGGTAAGAAGTGTTTCCAGGGCTCTATGCTTGCGTGTCGTGTCCAGACCTACCAGCTATACATGGGCATGTATCTCCGAGACCTGGCTAAAGAGCTAGCCGGATTCTCCGCTGGATTGTCCGAGGAACCTTTGCGGAGGTTCCTAGCCTTGTCCACTGGCATTCGGGAATGCTCAAAATTCATATCCCGAGCAGCCTATGATGGCTTTGAAGCATCGGCTCGAGTGGCCGCAGCCGGCATCGGTGCCCGCCGACAGGCTTGGCTTCAGTCGTCTGACCTTGAGCCCTGGGTGCAGGACAAGTTGGTCGATGTCCCCTGCCGAGGTGAAAACCTCTTTGGCAAACCTATGGACGAGAAGGCTGCACAACTAGAGACAGAGACTCTCACCAGGACTAGGCTTTCTAGGAAGACCTCCGCCCCTTCCCAGAAAAAGAAGGGCTCGGGAAAGAAGTCCTTTTACCCGAGAAAGGCGGCTGCCTATAAACACTACCCCCAATATCAGGCCCCCGCAGATCCCAAAAAGGCCAGCAGGCCAAGGGACGGGGTAACGGGTCCCGTAGGCAGCAAGCCCCCAAGCCTGCACCACCAGCCCCTGCTCAGCAGGGTGGGGTTTTTTGACTCCTTAAGCATAGCCTCTCCCCCTCCGCTGGCTCCTCCCAGCACCGGAGGCCGGCTGGTTCACTTCGCCCACAGGTGGTCCAACATCACTTCAGATGCCTGGGTGCTTCAAGTCGTAAGAGAAGGCTATCTTCTCCACTTCCACCAGGTCCCTCCCTCCTATTTCCCGGGAGAACCTCCACGACTCCCTCTGCACAGGGACTTACTCCTTCAGGAGTTAGCAGGTCTTCTGCAGGTACAGGCGGTGGAACCGGTGCCCCACCACCTGAGAGGTCAAGGCTTTTATTCCAGGTATTTTCTAGTACCAAAAAGGACAGGAGGCCTCAGACCCATCCTGGACTTGCGCAACCTCAACAGGTTCCTCGTGCGGGAAAAGTTCAAAATGCTTACCCTTGGAATCCTTCTGCCCTACCTCCAGCAGGGAGATTGGCTATGCTCCTTGGATCTAAAGGCTGCCTACACGCACATCCTCATCCACCCAAGCCACCGCCAATACCTAAGGTTTGTGGTGGCAGGAAACCATTGCCAGTACAGGGTACTGCCCTTTGGCCTGTCCTCCGCACCGCAAGTCTTCACAAAATGTCTCGCGGTGGTGGCGGCCCATCTCCGGCTTCACGGCCTCTATGTCTTCCCGTACCTCGACGACTGGCTCATCAGAGCAGCGTCCGCTCCGGAGGTCACCAACGCCACACACCGCACGGTGACTCTTCTGCAGTACTTGGGCTTTGTCATAAACTTCGCAAAGTCCACTTTGCTCCCCTCACAGGATCTCGAGTTCATCGGCGCAAGACTGCACACTCCTCAGGCGCGAGCTTTCCTGCCTCTCGACAGGGCTCAACGGCTCATGGACCTAGCCGACCGTTTTCGCAGCCAGTCCCTGGTCTCCGCCAGGCGCTTCCTGAGACTGCTCGGCCATATGGCTTCCACCGTCCATGTGACCCCCAATGCCCGCCTGAATATGCGGCCTGCTCAATGGTGTCTTCGCAAGCAGTGGCACCAAGCCACAGGCGACCTAGCAGACCTAGTGCGCGTCTCCGAGCCGCTGGCCTCGTCTCTCCAGTGGTGGCTTCATCGGCCGAACCTGGTACTCGGCATGCCTTTTCAGTCACCTCAGCCGGCCCAGGTGCTGACGACAGATGCGTCCCTCCTGGGTTGGGGAGCACATTGTCAAGGGGCACGTACTCAGGGACTCTGGACCACGTGGGAGTCTGCTCAGCAGATCAACTTCCTGGAGCTCAGAGCGATCCGCCTGGCTCTCAAGGTTTTCTCCCACCTGACCTCTCACCAGTCCGTCCTTGTCCAGACGGACAATCAAGTTGCCATGTTCTACGTGAACAAACAGGGGGGCACGGGCTCCTTCCTTCTCTGTCGGGAAGCACAGAAGCTCTGCTCTTGGGCCGTCAGTCACGGCGTTCTTCTCAAGGCAGTTTATCTCCCAGGCCAAGAAAATTGCCTGGCGGACAAACTCAGCAGGATCCTCCAGCCGCACGAGTGGCGCCTGGATCCCTTGGTAGTTCAGAAGCTCTCTCTAAAGTGGGGCCTCCCCACGATGGATCTCTTTGCCAGTCCTCACAACCGGCAACTTCCTCGCTTCTGCTCTCGTCAGCCACATCCCCTTCGATTTGCGGCAGACGCTTTTCTACTCTCATGGTTGGAGAGCCTTCTGTATGCTTTTCCTCCCATCCCGCTAGTCTCTCGAACTCTTTTCAAGGTTCTCCGAGACAAAGCCTCCATGATCCTGGTGGCCCCTCGCTGGCCCAGACAGCCGTGGTTTCCACTCCTGCTGCAATTAGCGGTAGAGGATCCATTCCCTCTGGGGTTTCAACCGGATCTCCTCACTCAGGATCAGGGGTCTCTGCTACACCCCAACCTCAGATCTCTCAATCTAATGGCCTGGCTGCTGAGAGGGTAGTCCTTGCTCCCCTTCTCCTGCCGGCAGAGGTGGAGGAGGTCGTCCTAGCTTCTCGGCGACCTTCTACCCGCAAATGCTACGCCCTTAAATGGCGTCGCTTTTCCGTTTGGTGTACCCAGCAGTCTCAGGATCCCTTCTCCTGCTCAGTGTCGGTGATCTTGCAGTACTTGCTCTACCTCTCTAATCTGGGACTTAAGTCCAACTCCGTCAAAGTTCACCTCAGTGCTCTTTCAGCACATCATGTACCGGTGGACGGCAGACCTCTTTCCAGCGACCCTCTCGTACCGAGGTTTCTCCGAGGTCTCCTTCTACTTAAACCACCTCTGCGCCCGCCAGCGCCGGACTGGGATCTGAATGTGGTTTTACAGCGGATCACCTGTCCGCCTTTTGAACCTATGGCTACCTGTTCTCTCCGTTTTCTTTCTTGGAAAACATTGTTCTTGATAGCCCTCACTTCCGCTAGACGCGTAAGTGAATTGCAGGCCCTCGTGTCTGATCCCCCTTACACTCGGTTCTACAAAAATAGGGTAGTCCTACGGACTCACCCAAAATTTCTTCCAAAAGTGGTCTCCCCTTTTCACATCAATCAGGAGGTGGTACTTCCGACCTTCTTTCCCAGACCGCACTCCAGCCGAGCTGAAATGGTCCTGCATACCCTGGACTGTAGAAGGGCCCTGAACGTCTACCTTGACCGTACGCGGGAGCACCGTAAAGCTGCTCAGCTTTTTGTGTCTTTTGACCCCAATAAATTGGTGCTCCCGGTCTCCAAGCGTACTCTGTCCATCTGGGTTGCTGACTGTATCGCTTGGGCTTATGGGGCAGCCGGACTCTCGTTAGAAGGTCGAGTCACGGCTCATTGTGTTCGGGCGAAGGCTACGTCAGTGGCTTACCTCCGCTCTGTTCCGCTGGCAGACATCTGCCGGGCCGCTACTTGGTCTTCGAGCCAGACTTTTGCGGTCCATTACTGTCTCGAGAGGGAGTCCCGCAGGGACAGTGCTTTCGGACAGGCAGTCCTCCGTAATCTCTTTGAGGTTTGAGCAACTCCTACCCTCCATCCCGGATGTGGGCTACCGGTGGGTAATAATTCAGCGAAGATTCCTTCCTTCTGTGCTGCTGAGCTAGAGGGAGCTCATTTTTGTGCTTAGGGTCTCCGGTAGCCTTAAGCTTGGGAGTCCCATAAGTGAGGACTGACTTCCTGCTTGGTCCTGGAGAAAGCGTAGTTACTCACCTGTAACAGGTGTTCTCCAGGAGCAGCAGGAATCAGTCCTCACAACCCTCCCTCCTCCCCTTGGAGTTGCAATCATCTGCTTAAGTTTTTTGCAAATTTTTATGCTGTCTTTTTTAGCTATGTCATCTGACTGGCTAAGATGGCACCCTTGGGCGGGAAGGCGACCGCGCATGCGCGCTGCAATTCCCAAAGGCTTTCTTTGAAAGCTGGGGAAAATTGCTCCGCGAGGGCTCCGTCGGCGCCGACGTCACCCATAAGTGAGGACTGATTCCTGCTGCTCCTGGAGAACACCTGTTACAGGTGAGTAACTACGCTTTTTGGTCTCTCCAGTGGTGGACATCCTCCAAAAATCTGTTGTTGGGGATCCCCTTCCAACCTTCGTTGCCCCAAGCAACCCTCACAACAGATGCCTCCCAAGCAGGGTGGGGAGCTCATCTCCAGCACCTCTCCACTCAGGGCACCTGGTCTCCTCAGGAGACCACCCTTCACATCAACCTTCTGGAACTGCGAGCAATCTTCCTTGCCCTCACAGTCTTCCACACCCTCCTTGTCAACCTGACTGTCCTAGTCCAAACAGACAATCAGGTAGCCATGTTCTATGTCAACAAACAAGGAGGGACGGGCTCTCTGTCGCTTTGCAACGAAGCTCTCAGATTATGGGCCTTCGCCAGAGAGCACCAAATTCATCTTCTGGCAGTATATCTTCCAGGAGTTCAAAACTCTCAGGCAGACAGACTCAGTCGAGTTCTGCTCCCACACGAATGGTCCCTACATATGGACCAGATACGCAGAATCTTTCAGGAATGGGGGACCCCGGACATAGACCTCTTTGCAAGTCCGTGGAATGCCAAACTTCCCCGGTTCTGTTCCAGGACTCCGTGTCAGGGAGCTCAGGCCAACGATGCCTTTCTCCCTCATTGGGGTCAGGAATTCCTGTACGCTTTTCCACCCATTCCTTTGATTCCCAAGACTCTGTTCAAACTTCAGAGGGATCACGGATCCATGATCCTCATTGCTCCACGCTGGCCACGCCAAGTGTGGTTCCCTCTCCTTCTACAGCTCTCCCAAGGCTCCTCCCTGGACCTGGGAGCTGCACCAGACCTTCTGTCTCAGGAGCAGGGGACTTTGTGGCATCCAAACCCCAAGTCCCTACATCTCCGAGCTTGGTTACTGAAGGCTTAAGCCTTCATGAGTTTAATCTTTCCCAACCAGTGAAAGATATCCTTCATGCCTCTAGGAAACCCTCTACGAGGCGTTCCTATGCTTTCAAATGGAAACGTTTTTCCATTGGTGTGCGCAACAGGGTCTTGACCCTCTAGCACTTCCTTTGAATTCTCTACTGGACTATCTCCTGCATCTTTCCAATGCAGGCCTCAAGACGAATTCAGTACGAGTCCATTTAAGTGCTATTGCAGCATCCTTAAAACCTATAAATGGACAACCTGTCTCCTCTCATCCTCTTATTGCAAGGTTCATGAGAGGCCTGACCCTCACTAAGCCTCCCATCCGACCTCCTCCGGTAGCATGGGACTGATATCTAGTTCGGGGTCAACTTATGAAGCCACCTTTTGAACCGTTGGTATCTACCTCCCTGAAATTTCTTTCCTGGAAGGTTCTTTTCCTTATTGCAGTCACTTCGGCTCGCCGCATCAGTGAACTGCAGGCTTTGGTGGCTAATCCACCTTATACCAGATTTCATCATGATAAGGTGGTCCTTAGGACGAATCCCCACTTTATGCCTAAAGTGGTCTCGCCTTTTCATCTTAATCAAGAGGTATATCTACCTGTTTTTTTCCCGGCTCCTCATGCATCCAGTGCAGAGAGGAACCTTCATACTCTTGACTGTAAAAGAGCTCTCGCCTTTTACCTCAACAGGACTCAGCCACATCGAAAGTCTTCCCAACTTTTCGTGGCTTTTGATCCTTCTCATTTGGGACTTTCAGTCACCAAACGTACACTTTCCAATTGGATTGCTCAGTGTATTTCTTTTGCTTACCAGAGTAAGAACATTTCTCTGGAAGGCCATGTCACAGCTCACAATGTGAGAGCCATGGCTACTTCTATGGCTCATCTTCACTCTGTGTCCATAGATCAGATCTGTCGAGCAGCCACTTGGGCCTCGGTTCATACCTTCACAGCCCATTACTGCTTGGACAAGGACTCCCGCCGGGATGCCTTGTTTGGTCAGGTTGTCCTCAAACACCTGTTTCCATACTTAAACAACTCCTGCCCACCTTCCCTGGATGGATGCCTGAGATCCATACGAAGATGGTTTACCCTTGGAGGGGGATCTCCCAGGCATCTTAGCTAGGGAGTCCCCATATGTGAGGACTTATTCCTGCTTGTTCCTGGAGATAGCACAGTTTACTTACCTGTAACAGGTGATCTCTGGGAACAGCAGGAATTAGTCCTCACAACCCACCCACCTCCCCTAGGAGTTGTATCTTTATCTATCTATCTTCCTTTCCTCTCTCTATTGTCTCAGCTTTAAACTCGAACTGAAGAGAGCTGGTCAGGAAGGCGGGAAGGCAGCGCGCATGTGCAGTGGGAGGCCCCAAAAGCCTTTCATCTGAAAGGCTGGGGAGCTTTCCCGCGCAGGCTCCGTCGGTACCGACGTACCCATATGTGAGGACTAATTCCTGCTGTTCCCAGAGATCACCTGTTACAGGTAAGTAACTGTGCTTTCCCCATGGTGCCTACCTCTCCACATATCCACCAGCCCTAACCTGTCTCGTAATCGCAATAAGCTCCGTCTATCTTTCCCACACCCCTCCCCCTGTATTCTCCAACCTTGGGTTAACCGTGATGTTGAAGTCCCCCCCCTATAATCAAAGGCACTGCTCCCCAACCCTCCACCTCCCTCAGTAATTTGTCAAAAAAAACCCCGCTGAACATTGGGAGCATACAGGCTCATTATCCACACTTGCTCCTCCTTGATCATAACCCTTACTGCCACCCACCTTCCCTGCTTATCCCTCCTCTCCTCCAGCACTGCATCTTTGGGTTAACTCGCCAAAACTGACCTCAATTTCCAACTCTCCAACAGTCCCAATACATCCAACCTTGACATAGTAATCATAGCAAATAATCACTGCTCCATCATTCTGCTGTACAGGGCCCCAACAACTTCTCATGAGGACCTAGCCACGATAATTGAGATAGCCTGAAATACTCCAAGCTTGCGTACCCCAAACTGGATAATGAGAGACTTCAATCTGCCATCCCTGCATGACTCTCAAACGACAGCACTCCTTGATGCGCTGACAGACTTAGGTTATCAACAGTTAATCAATGAACCAACCCACACAAAAGGAAACACGCTGGATTTGATCTTCGCTCCTATAACCGTCCGCAACGCAGCCCCCTACACCTCACCAACCTACACCGAAGTTCCATGGTCCGACCATAAGCTAATCATGTTCCAAATTCCCATGGAAGACCACCACAAGAAGCCTCCTGGAAACAAGACAAATACCACAAGATTACCCCCACATAGTTTCCATCCTTTCAACAGGGAAACCATTATGAATCACACACAACCACTCCTTAGCATGACAACAACTAACCTTGATAAACTAGTCTCTAGCTGGAATGACAGCCTTAGCTCCATTGCACTTCGCACGGTGCACAATAAAGCCCCAAGAAAAAGGGTTGCTGCTCCCTGGTACTCAAAAGAACTACAGGATTCCCTCCTCAAACTCAGAAAACTCGAAAGGCGATGGAGGCGTTCACGATCCACAGAAGACCATGAAGCCTATAACCTCCAACTAGCAACGCACCGTAAGGCGATAACTGAGAAAATAAGACAAGCGCACACAGACACACTACGACGATCACTAAGGAAACCACATGACTTATTCAACCTAATCAAGAACCTCACGAGAGAACCAGGACCGGTGCAAAAAACTGAGATCCGCGCACAAGACTACGCTGACTTCCTTCAATCAAAGCTATGCCAAACCAGCAAGCTTGACGCACCCGCCTCCTATAAAGTACAAAGCAATGCAAGGAAACTAACATCTTTCTCCACTCCATCACTCAAACAAATTACTGACACCATCTCCACAATCAACACCTCAACGGCGCAGACTGATCCTTGTCCCGCCTTTTGGATAAAGGAACTAAAAACTGAATTTAGCCCATTCATAGCCAGACTCTGACACATCATTCAGCTCAGGACTTTTCCCCCTAAATCTCAAACAAACATCCATCAGACCCCTGCTGAAAAACAGCAAACTCGACCCTCAGAAATTGGAATCATATAGACCAATTGCCAGTATTCCACTCTTAGCCAAGATAATAGAAAAAGAGGTCCAATGCCAGATACAACAACACGTCAACGATGCCGCACCCCTAGACCACTGCCAACATGGCTTCAGAGAAGCCCATGGTGTGGAGACTCTACTCACCTCCCTCTTCAACAACATTCTCAACACAATAGACAACATTCATAATGGGGTGGCTCTTATATTTTTGGATATTGCCGCAGCCTTCGACTCAGTGTGCCCCATGACCCTCCTGAGACGGCTAGAAGAGAAAGGCATCTGTGATTTAGCGCTAACATGGTGTAAATCATACTTATCTGATAGATGGCAGCATGTGCGAACAGAGACTTCAACATCTGAACCGTTTCACCAGAAACAAGGCGTTCCGCAGGGATCCTCCCTATCAGCCCTAATGTTTAACATCTACATGCAGCCCATCTGCGATCTCATATGTTCATTTAACATTGAATGCATGATATATGCCGACGACGTCCTGCTCTACACACCCTTCAAAACCGACCAGATCGATCTCTCATCACTAACGAACTGTTTCAGTGCAGTGGAAAATTGGCTCCAAAATCAGACTCTCCGGATACAACACAAGAAGACGGAAGTACTGTTCATTACCAGAAACCCTAACTTTCGCCCACCAGCCAATCTAAAAGTCGGAGATGTAGAACTGCAAACTAAGTCCACAATCCGTTACCTGGGCGTAACACTGGACCAAAAACTGGACATGAAGACCCACATCGGCAACATGGTCAAATCAGCATATCTTAAAATCAAAACACTCAGACATCTACGCCCCCTGCTGCAACCTGATGATTTCAGAACAATCAGGCGCTAACTATTCCACACCTCGACTATGCAAACGCGATTCTGCAAGGGTTACCTCAATCCACCCTAACTCCACTCCAACTCGCCATGAACTCGGCAGCCAGAGTTCTAAATGGGGCCTCAAGACGTGACCACATAACACCTATCCTCAAGAGTCTCCACTGGCTCCCAGTCCACGGTAGGATCACCTTCAAGATCTTGCTACTAACATTCAAGGCCATCAACGGGCTCTCCGCCTCATCACTTGCGAGCCTTACCTCCTTGACTCCCGCCACCAGGACCAGACGACACGCAGCAATAAATACTATGGTAATCCCCAAAACAATAACCCATTGTACACAGTCAGCCGCAAACAGAGCATTCAGTCTTTGTGCACCTAGAAACTGGAATGCCTTGCCACCCAGTATACGAGCAGTCACTGAGATAACCAAATTAAGGAAGGCACTGAAGCATCACCTCTTTCTCAAGTACTACCCGGAAGTAGGTATGCCTAACTACCCCGCACTCAACACAGATCCTTAACTACCCAGTAACCATTCCACAATATGATGTACATAGTGTATATACTTTCTGGTATGCTTTTTGTGTAAATAGTTAACATGTTATCCAAGTTAATCTCCTTGTTATCTGTAATTTATGGTGTAACCCCACCGTAAAACCTCTTTTGATGTTCCATGTAAACCGCACTGATGTCGAATAGCGCGGTATATAAGAGTATTAAATAAATAAATAAATCTTTATATTCTGCCCCTATCAAGAGCCCCACCCCCCCTCTCCTAGGCTGCGCCCTTTGTCCCACCAACACCACCCTAGGGTACCTCTCCGAGCACATCAAACCCTCCTGACCTACCCTCAAATGAGTCTCCTGGAGGCATAGAAAATTGGCCATCAGCCTCCTCCCCTCCCTTTCCACCAGAGGCCTCTTCCACCAGGTTTGCAACCCCTTAACATTCAGGGTACTCACCGTTAGTTTGCCCATATCCACCTTCCGCCCCTACCAACACCTTGATCCCCTTCCCTCCCCCTCTCCTTAGCGAGGCTATCTCGGAGTCGTGCCCCACCCGCCACCCCCAGATCCCCACCCTCACCGAACTCCCCAACCCGCCCTTCCCCCTCTATCCCTCCCGCCAATTCCCTTCTCACCCCCTACTCCCCTAAACCCTCAACCACCCCGCCTCTCCCACCCCCTCCCTCCTCTCCCACCCCCTCCCTCCTCACCTCACCTCCCCTCTCATACCATTAACCACATCCATCCCCTTACCGCCCTCCTCCCCTCCCCCATACAAGCATATATATTCCACTTTTATCATTAGTCCATTCACCCATTTCTATCCACCAAACATTCCATTCCCGCTGTCTCAATGTTGCTGTTCAGCGCTTGGCTCCTCTCCGATGTGATCTCCTCTGGTCTCGCTCCATCTCCGTCGGCCTCTCCTCTGTATCCGACTCCCTCAGCTGCCTCTGCCCGACCTCCGGTTCTTGTCGGGAACTCTCCGCCGACGCCTCCCTCTCGGTTCTCTGCACCCCAGCTGCTTTTAAAGCCACCAACGCCTCCTCCAGGGACTGCACTCTCCAAGTCCTTTCCCCTTTTGTAAACGCAAGTCCAAAGGGGTATAACCACCGATACCTCAAGTCCAACTTTCTCAATTGACTGGTGATAGGTGCCATAGCTCTCCTCCTCTGTAGCGTCCCAATAGACAGATCAGCATATATTGCTACAAAATACTCCTGCCACATGAAGTTGCACAGCCCCCTCATCCGTGCAGCAATTCTCTCCTTTACCTTATAGTCCCGCAGACAGACTACTATATCTCTGGGCCGGTTATTACGCATAGGTCCCAGGGCCCGATGAGCTCGGTCCAGCTGTATTTCTCCCACCTCGCCCTCCTCCCCTCCTTGCTTCAAGGCCTCACGACACACGGCCTCAGCCACTTTAGCACAGTCCCGGAACTCCGGCTCCTCAGGCACTCCTTTAATGCGCAAATTGTTCCTCCTGGAGCGGTTTTCTAAATCTTCCAACTTCATCTTTATTTGCTCCTTCCACTCCTCCTCACCTTTGTAATGTGCCTCCCACTCTTCCTGCTGCTGTTCCAACGTTTGCAGCCGATTCTCGTGGTCCCCCATCCTGTGCGTGACTTCCTCTACCTCCTCTCTCAGGCCCTTCATAATTTCTCCCAGCGCTGTCTTAGTGGATTTCACCTCTTCCTTCAGCTCAGCAAACCACTCCTTGAGCTCTTCCCTCGTAACTATGTGCGCCACAGGCTCTCTACTCCCTCCCGAGCCGCCGTCCTGCTCCGCTCCATGCTGCTCGGCCTGCACGCCACGTGCGCTCTCCTCCCCTGCCATTTTAGTTTCAGCCACTTGTCCGCTCACCGCCGCCGCACCAAAGGCATAATCTCTCAAATCGGCGGTTTTCTTTCGGGTCGCCATGCGTCCCCGCTCTTGAGGCACCTTCTACCACTTTTATCGTCGCCGTTTACTCCCAGTAAGGGCCTTCTTCACTCGTTTTTCACTTGGTGGGGTCCGGAGCTATCTCCTCACGCGTCCATACTGACGGGTGACGTCACTTCCTCCCCATTTCTTCTTTTTTCTAAGGAATTTTTTCCTGTTTAGTGCCTGACGGTTTCTTGGCCACTAGGCCTCTATCCTTTCCACTATGGAAAGGCCAGCCACTATCCTTAAGAAATACTCAAAGTGTGGCGGTACAAATATATTTTTAGACACTCATACTTGGTGTCTAAAATGTTTAGGTCCTGACCATTGCCCACTGGAGTGTCTCTCCTGCAGGAGCTTAAATAGAAGAAGTCTTCAGGATATCGATACCCAGTTCACATCAGGCTCGATGTCACCATCCAGAATATCTTCTTCCTCACAGGATCAGGTAACCAAACAAAAGTCTGTTAAGACTAGCCAGTCCTCGAGTGGTAGATCCTCCTTCTAATCATCGATATGCCTCTGGCGTTGCCCTCGAGGACATTTTGGCAATAAAGCCCCAGTGGGAGTCTTCGGGCTCCAAAGCATTAACAGTGCTTCAGGTTGTTCCCGAGGTTCTTACCTCCATGGACATACCTGGGCCATGCTCGGTGGTTGTGGCCACTTCGGGTGGTACCGACACCCCGGCATCGGCTATGGTGGATGGATGAAATATTCCTTACCGATGAAAATAGTCTAGTGAATCTCTCAGCTACTTCGGTACCGCTCCAGTCATAAGAACATAAGATATGCCATACTGGGTCAGACCAAGGTCCATCAAGCCCAGTATTCTGTTTCCAACAGTGGCCAATCTAGGTCATACGTACCTAGCAGTTTCCCCAAGGGACACAGGTTCCACAATGCAGACCGTTCCCCGACTATCGGTATCAGCTTCAGTACCGGCACCGATGTCGGTACCGTCGATGCTTGCTTTGACAGACTCGCTTCCTTCGATGCCGAGCCTGGAATCGCTCTCTAGCATGGAGTATTCGGTACCGACTCGTCTCGGTACCGACCTCGGGCGGTACCGAAGACATCTCTTTAAAGAAAATCCAATGCTTCATCCTTTCAAGTCTTCCGATCCCGATGACTGGGATGAATCCATCGGTACCAAAGCTGAATTTTCAACAGTTTCAGCTTTTACCCCTCAATTCAGGGGGTCCTCCTCAGGAGAGATTTCTTTTCAAGCTTTTCTGCTTGATATGGCAAAGTTACTTGCCATTTCTATACCTGGTAAGGAATCTATACCAGGGGATTCAGAAACTCTGCAATTCCCTTGGATTCCAAAGGAGGTGATCATGCCTCCTTTGCATCAGAGCTTACAGGATCTACTATTAAGAATGTGGGAAACTCCTTTAACGGTATCCCCACATTCTAAGACACTTGACACTATGGACAAGGTGCCACCTTCTCCAGGTTTTCAGAAGACTCAACTTCCTCATCATTCTATTGTTGTAGAATCAGCAATGAGGCGTATTAAGAGCGCAAAGAAGCCACTCCTCTTATCCACCAGGTCGTGAGTCTAGGACTTTAGATGCCTTTGGACATTGATGCTTCCAGGCATCCATGCTTTCAGCAAGAATTATCTCATATATTTTGTATATGGGATTATCTCTTGAAGAGGTCACAAAGAACTTAAAGCTTTTGAACCCTTTTCTTCAAGAACATAAAAGAGCAGACTATTTCTTATTAGTCAGTCATGCTCAAGATATCTCTAAGTTCCTTAATCGTGCTTCCCTGGACTGTTTTGAGTCTATTAGCAGAACTTCTGCTATAGCCATAGGGGCACGACGCATGGCTTGGCTCCAAGCTTCAGACTTGGACAAATGGGTACAAGAAAGGCTGGGAAATACTCCTTGTACTGGTGAAAATCTCTTTAACAAGGATGCTTTATTCCAAGCTAATCAGTTAAGCACTGATATTGTTGCTTTCAGAGGATTGTCAAAACTTTCCTCTATCCCAGCTAGTAAAAAATCTCCTAAGAAACTTTATCCCCCTAGGGGAAAAAAGTTATCTCCAGGAACAAGCAGGAATGAGTCTTCACATATGGGTACGTCTGTACCGACGGAGCCTGCGCGGGAACGCTCCCCAGTGTCCAAAAAGAAAGCTTTTGGGAG
This sequence comes from Ichthyophis bannanicus, assembly GCA_033557465.1. NCBI lineage: Eukaryota > Metazoa > Chordata > Amphibia > Gymnophiona > Ichthyophiidae > Ichthyophis > Ichthyophis bannanicus. The sequence goes on from CM066037.1 coordinate 1,176,037, forward strand.
CATCCCACGCGCATGCGCGCTGCCTTCCCGCCCATTCACTTCCCTCTCATCAGTTTTCTGCGGAGCTGGCAGGACATATTCCTGTCACCGCAGAATATTCTTCTTTTTATTCTTAATTTTTTGTGGTCGCGTCTGCCTTCCCTCAACGCCACTGGTACCGCCGGTGTTTTTCTTTCTTTTTTCTAAAGAATTTCTTCTTTTTCTTCAGAAATTTTCCTGTTTTAGTGTCTGACACTTTCTAGGCCACTAGGCCTCTATCTTTCCATCATGGAAAAGCCAGCCACTACCCTTAAGGAATGCTCAAAGTGTGGCAGTACAGATATGTTTTCAGACACCCATACTTGGTGTCTAAAATGTTTGGGTCCTGACCATTGCCCACTGGAGTGTCTTTCCTGCTGGAGCTCAAACAGAAGAAGTCTTCAGAATCGAGCACAACTCGATACCTGCTTCACATCGCACTCGATGTCACCAGCTAGAATATCTCCACAGGATCAGGTAACCAAACAAAAGTCTGTAAAGACTAGCCAGTCCTTGATTGGTAGATCTCCTTCCCAGTATCGAGAACGCTCTGGCCTTGCCCTTGAGGACATATTGGCAATAAAGCTCCTGCGGGAGTCTTCGGGCTCCAAAGCATTAATGGGGCTTCAGGTTGTCCCCGAGGCTCTTACTTCGATGAACATACCTGAGCCATGCTCAGTGGTTGTGGCCGCTTCGAGCGGTACCGACACCCCGGCATCGGCTATGGTGATGGATGAAACACTCCTCACCGATGATCGCAGTCTAGCACACTCGGTTACTTCGGTACCGCTAGAGTTGCTGCAGACCGATCTTCCAGTATCGGTATCGGCTTCGGTACCGGTATCGACATGGGCATTGGTGTCGGTACCGTCCATGCTTACTTTGACAGACTCGCTTCCTTCAATGCCGAGCCTGGAATCGATCTCTAGCATGGATGATTCGGTACTGACTCGTCTCGGTACCGACCTCGGGCGGTACCGAAGACATTACTTTAAGGAAAATCCGATGCTCCACCCTTTCAGGTCTTCCGATCCCCCGATCCCGATGACTGGGATGAATCCATCGATACCAAGGCTGAATCTTCAACAAGTCCAGCCTTTACCCCCTCATTTTAGAGGGTCCCCCTCAGGGGAGATTTCTTTTCAATCTTTTCTGCTTGATATGGCAAAATTACTTGCCATTTCTATACCTGGTAAAGAATCCTTCCCAGGGGATTCAGAAATCCTGCAATCCCCCTGGATCCAGAGGAGGTCATCATGCTTCCTTTGCATCAGATCTTACAAGATCTACTTTTCAGAATGTGTGGAACTCCTTTAACGGTATCACCACATTCTAAGACACTTGACTCCATGTACAAAGTGCCACCTTCTCCAGGTTTTCAAAAGACTCAACTTCCTCATCATTCTATTGTTGTAGAATCAGCAATGAGGCGTATTAAGAGTACAAAGAAGCACTCTTCTTATCCGCCAGGTCGTGAGTCTAGAACTTTAGATGCCTTTGGACGTTGATGCTTCCAGGCATCCATGCTTTCAGCAAGAATTATCTCATATATTTTCTATATGGGATTATCTCTTGAAGAGGTCATAAAGAACTTAAAGTCTTTGAACCCTTTTCTTCAAGAACATAAAAGAGCAGACTTTTCCATATTAGTCAGTCATGCTCAAAATTTCTCTAAATTCCTTAATCGTGCTTCCCTGGACTGTTTTGAGTCTATTAGCAGAACCTCTGCTATAGCCATAGGAGCACGACACATAGCCTGGCTCCAAGCTTCAGACTTGGACAAATGGGTACAAGAAAAGCTGGGAAATACTCCTTGTACTAGTGAAAATCTCTTTAACAAGGATGCTTTATTTCAAGCTAAGCAAGTAAACAATAATAGTGTTACTTTCAGAGGATTGTCAAAACTTTCCTCTACCCCAGCTACTAAAAAATCTCCTAACAAACTTTATTCCCCTAGGAGGAAAAAGTTTTCTCCAGGACCAAGCAGGAAGTCAGTCCTCACTTATGGGTGACGTCGGCGCCGACGGAGCCCTCGCGGAGCAATTTTCCCCAGCTTTCAAAGAAAGCCTTTGGGAATTGCAGCGCGCATGCGCGGTCGTCTTCCCGCCCGAGGGTGCCATCTTAGCCAGTCTTCTTTTTTCCGCGGAGCCCTACAGACGTCCCCGTCTTGTCCCCGCGAAAAAGTTGATTCTCTTCTTTATTTTATCCTTTTTTCTTTCGGTTCGACGCCGATCGTTTTCCCGCCCGGACTCGCGACGCCGGTCTCGAGTCCTCTTACTTTTTTCGGTTTTTCTGACTTAGTCAGCTTTCGTTTTCGGTTTCCCTGGCAGCCCGGTCCTTTGACCTCGCAGGGGCCCTTTTTCCCCCGATGGCTGCCAGTGGGTTTAAGCGGTGTGGTCGGTGTGACCGAAATATGTCACTAACCGACACACACGACTTTTGCCTCCGCTGCCTGGGCCCGGATCATGAGGAACTGATCTGTAGGCCCTGCAGCAAACTGTCCTCAAAGGCGTTGAGAAGTCGGCGGCATCAGCGTGAGAGAATCTTCGCTGACCCCAGCCGTACCCGGACCTCGTCGGAGGCCTCCGCGTCGAAAGGCTCCAGCTCGGACCGTCGCCGGAGCTCCTCCGACCGGGGTTCTCCCTCCGGGGACCATCGTCGGAAGGAAAAACCCGCGAGGGCGGCGTCGGTGGACGCTCCTGGTTCCGCGAGGGCCAGGTCGCATAGCCCCGACAGCCGCCCCGGGTCCTTGGAGAAGGAACACATCCCGTAGCGACCTCGCCTGGAGTCGGAGATGCCTGCCCGGGTAAGTCCTGTGGTCCTTCTGGACTCGCCTCCGCGACAGCCGACGTCGGGCCCGACGCCGTCGGGGCCCGAGTCGGGGGCTGCTGGGTCACCTGAGCTCGGACTCAGGTTGACGGCCTTGGAGAGCAGACTGTCTGCCTTCATGGACCAGCAGAGGGCACTGCTCGCTGGCTTCGCTGGCGCCGCTGCCCCGACCGCCGGGACGTCGACGTCCAAGTCGACCCCGGAGACCGAGCCGATCCTCGAGTCGATGAGAACTCGAGTCGATCCTCGGTCGAGGTCACCCTCGGCCTCCCGTTCGGGACCGAGGTCGCCGACGCCGACTCCCTCGGCGTCGGGGCGGCTGGCGCCGCACCCTGCCCGGGCCGACCCCACCGAGTCCTCGTCGGAGTCGGTCTGGGAGTCTGAGGAGGAAGAGTCACCTGATTCTTTCCGGACTCGGTGTGTCCCATCGGACTCACCGGAGTCCGAGCCTCGGAAGCAGTCCCCCCCGGAGGATGCCCGGTTCTCGGACTTCGTTAGGGATATGGCCAAGGCTTTGGCCTTCCCTGCGGATCCCGAGGAGGAGCCTCGAGCCGAAGAGCTCGACGCCCTCCAGTATGACTCTCCCGCGAGGGAACACTTTACTGTGCCGGTTCCTCCTATGCTGGAACGACTACTCTTCCGCATGTGGGAGAGTCCGGCCTCCTCGCCGGTCCTGAGCAAGCGGGTCGATTCTATCTATCGGGTCCGCAAGAGCCCTGGCTTTCAAAAGGCACAGCTGCCACACAACCATTCCATGGTAGTGGAATCGGCCATGCATCGTCTTAAGAGCCAGAAGATGCACTCCTCGGTGCCTCCTGGAAGGGAGGCCCGTAACCTGGATGGCCTTGGCAAGAAGTGCTTCCAGGGCTCTATGCTCGCATGTCGTGTCCAGACTTACCAGCTATACATGGGCATGTATCTCCGGGATCTGGCTAAAGAGCTAGCCGGATTCTCCGCTGGTCTCTCTCCGAGGAGCCCTTGCGGAGGTTCCTAGCCTTGTCCACGGGCATTCGGGAATGCTCAAAGTTCATGTCCCGAGCAGCCTATGATGGCTTTGAAGCCTCGGCTCGAGTGGCCGCAGCCGGCATCGGTGCCCGCCGACAGGCTTGGCTTCAGTCGTCAGACCTTGAGCCCTGGGTACAGGACAAGTTGGTCGATGTCCCCTGCCGAGGCGAAAACCTCTTTGGCAAGCCCATGGCGGAAAAGGCTGCACAAATTGAGACTGAGACTCTCACCAGGACCAGGCTTTCTAGGAAGACCTCCGCCCCTTCCCAGAAAAAGAAGGGCTCGGGGAAAAAGTCCTTTTACCCGAGGAAGGCGGCTGCCTACAAACAATACCCCCATTATCAGGCCCCTGCAGCTCCCCAACAGGGCCAGCAGGCCAAGGGACGGGGTAACGGGTCCCGTAGGCAGCAAGCCCCCAAGCCTGCACCACCAGCCCCTGCTCAGCAGGGTGGGGGCTTTTGACTCGCTCAGCATAGCCTCTTCCCCCCCCGCTGGTTCCTCCCAGCACCGGAGGCCGGCTGGTTCACTTCGCCCACAGGTGGTCCAGCATCACCGCAGATGCCTGGGTGCTTCAGGTCGTGCGAGAAGGCTACCTTCTCCACTTCCATCAGGTCCCTCCCTCCTATTTTCCGGGAGAGCCTCCGTGCCCCCCTCTGCACAGGGAGTTGCTCCTTCAGGAGTTAGCAGGTCTTCTACAGGAACAGGCGGTGGAACCGGTGCCACACCACCTGAGAGGTCAAGGCTTTTATTCAAGGTATTTTCTGATACCAAAGAGAACAGGGGGCCTCAGACCCATCCTGGACTTGCGCAACCTCAACAAGTTCCTTGTGCGGGAGAAGTTCAAAATGCTTACCCTTGGAATCCTTCTGCCCTACCTCCAGCAGGGAGATTGGCTATGCTCCTTGGATCTAAAGGATGCCTACACGCACATCCTCATCCACCCAAGCCACCGCCAATACCTAAGGTTTGTGGTGGCAGGAAATCATTACCAGTACAGAGTACTGCCCTTTGGCCTGTCCTCCGCACCGCGAGTCTTCACAAAATGTCTCGCGGTCGTGGCGGCCCATCTCCGGCTTCACGGCCTCTATGTCTTTCCGTACCTCGACGACTGGCTCATTAGAGCAGCGTCCGCTCAGGAGGTCACCAACGCCACGTGCCGCACGGTGACTCTGCTGCAGCACTTGGGCTTTGTTATAAACTTCGCAAAGTCCACTTTGCTCCCCTCACAGGATCTCGAGTTCATCGGCGCAAGGCTGCACACTCCTCAGGCGCGAGCGTACCTACCGCTCGACAGGGCTCAACGGCTCATGGACCTAGCCGACCGCTTTCGCAGCCAGCCCCTGGTCTCCGCCAGGCGCTTCCTGAGACTGCTCGGCCATATGGCTTCCACCGTCCATGTGACCCCCAATGCCCGCCTGAATATGCGGTCTGCTCAATGGTGTTTCCGCCAGCAGTGGCGACAAGCCACGGGCGGCCTAGCAGACCTAGTGCGCGTTTCCGAGCCGCTGGTCTCGTCTCTCCGGTGGTGGCTCCGGCAGCCGAATCTGATATTCGGAATGCCTTTCCAGTCACCTCAGCCGACCCGGGTGCTGACCACCGATGCATCCCTCCTGGGCTGGGGAGCACATTGCCAAGAGGCACGTACTCAGGGCCTCTGGACCACGTGGGAGTCGGCTCAGCAGATCAACTTCCTGGAGCTCAGGGCGATCCGCCTAGCTCTCAAGGCCTTCTCCCACCTGACTTCCCAACAGTCCGTCCTTGTCCAGACGGACAATCAAGTTGCCATGTTCTACGTGAACAAGCAGGGGGGCACGGGCTCCTTCCTCCTCTGCCGGGAGGCACAGAAGCTCTGCTCTTGGGCCGTCAGTCACGGCATTCTCCTCAAGGCAGTTTATCTCCCGGGCCAAGAAAATTGCCTTGCAGACAAACTCAGCAGGGTCCTCCGGCCGCACGAGTGGCGTCTGGATCCCTTGGTAGTTCAGAAGCTCTTCCTCAAGTGGGGTCTCCCCACGGTGGATCTCTTTGCCATTCCTCACAACCGGCAGCTTCCTCGCTTCTGCTCTCGTCGGCCACACCCCTTTCGGGTTGCGGCGGACGCCTTTCTGATCTCGTGGTCGGGGAGCCTTCTGTACGCTTTCCCTCCCATCCCGCTAGTCTCTCGGACTCTTTTCAAGGTTCTCCGAGACAAAGCCTTCATGATCCTGGTGGCCCCTCGCTGGCCCAGGCAGCCGTGGTTTCCGCTCCTGCTGCAACTGGCGGTGGAGGATCCAATCCCTCTGGGGGTACAACCGGATCTCCTCACTCAGGATCAGGGGTCCCTCCTGCACCCCAACCTCAGGTCTCTCAACCTCATGGCCTGGCTGCTGAGAGGGTAGTCCTTGCTCCCCTTCTCCTGCCGGCGGAGGTGGAGGAGGTCGTCTTGGCTTCGCGACGGCCTTCTACCCGCAAATGCTACGCCCTTAAATGGCGTCGCTTTGCAGTCTGGTGTACCCAACAGTCTCAGGATCCCTTCTCCTGCCCGGTGTCGGTGATCTTGCAGTACTTGCTGCACCTCTCTAATCTGGGACTTAAGTCCAACTCCGTCAAAGTTCACCTCAGTGCTCTTTCAGCACATCATGTGCCGGTGGACGGCAGACCTCTCTCCAATGACCCTCTCGTAGCGAGGTTTCTCCGAGGTCTCCTTCTACTTAAACCACCTCTGCGCCCGCCAGCGCCTGACTGGGACCTGAATGTGGTTTTGCAGCGGATCACCTGTCCGCCTTTTGAACCTATGGCTACCTGTTCTCTCCGTTTTCTGTCTTGGAAAACACTGTTCTTGATAGCCCTCACTTCCGCTAGACGCGTAAGTGAATTGCAGGCCCTCGTGTCTGATCCCCCTTACACTAGGTTCTACAAGAATAGGGTGGTCCTACGGACTCATCCGAAATTTCTGCCTAAAGTGGTCTCCCCTTTTCACATCAATCAGGAGGTGGTACTTCCAACCTTCTTTCCCAGACCACACTCCAGCCGAGCTGAGACGGTCCTCCATACCCTGGACTGTAGAAGGGCTCTGAACTTCTACCTTGACCGTACGCGGGAGCACCGTAAAGCTGCTCAGCTTTTTGTGTCTTTTGACCCCAATAGATTGGGGCTCCCGGTCTCCAAGCGTACTCTGTCCATCTGGGTTGCGGACTGTATCTCTTGGGCTTATGGGGCGGCCGGACTCTCCTTAGAAAGTAGAGTCACGGCTCATTGCGTTCGGGCAAAGGCCACGTCAGTGGCTTACCTCCGCTCTGTTCCACTGGCAGACATCTGCCGGGCCGCTACTTGGTCTTCGAGCCAGACTTTTGCGGTCCATTACTGTCTCGAGAGGGAGTCCCGTAGGGACAGTGCTTTCGGACAGGCAGTCCTCCGTAATCTCTTTGAGGTCTGAGCAACTCCTACCCTCCATCCCGGATGTGGGCTACCGGTGGGTGATAATTCAGCGAAGATTCTATCCTTCTGTGCTGCTGAGCTAGAGGGAGCTCATTTTTGTGCTTAGGGTCTCCGGTAGCCTTGAGCTTGGGAGTCCCATAAGTGAGGACTGACTTCCTGCTTGGTCCTGGAGAAAGCGTAGTTACTCACCTGTAACAGGTGTTCTCCAGGAGCAGCAGGAATCAGTCCTCACTACCCTCCCTCCTCCCCTTGGAGTTGCAATCGTCTGCTTATGTTCTTTTTGCAAATTTTATGCTGTCTTTTTTAGCTATGTCATCTGACTGGCTAAGATGGCACCCTCGGGCGGGAAGACGACCGCGCATGCGCGCTGCAATTCCCAAAGGCTTTCTTTGAAAGCTGGGGAAAATTGCTCCGTGAGGGCTCCGTCGGCGCCGACGTCACCCATAAGTGAGGACTGATTCCTGCTGCTCCTGGAGAACACCTGTTACAGGTGAGTAACTACGCTTTATTCATCTTCTACCCATCATGCAGATGTTTCCAAAGAAGGGCAACATCATACCAGGCTAAGAAAACCAAACTCTCAACAGGCTCAGCAAACTTTGCAGTCGCAGGGTTTCTGATTTTTTATTACATTTAATCTTTTTTTTTTCCTGTTGAGTCTCAGAACCACTACTTCTTAACTATAGAAGCATTTGTACTTCTTCTCATCCTTATTAAGAGGTCAGTAATACACTGCCTCAATCCTCTACTTTAGGCATGAATCTCTTGCCAAGGGCAATCCATCCTTTCAGCTCTTAGAGCTATTGAGGATAATCATGCCCCACAGGTAACAGTTTTCTCCTCTCCTTTTAATTTAAACAGAGGAGTTACAACTACTTACAAGGTATGCTATGTCTTTCACCTTGGCAGTTGTCCTGTACGAGGATATCTTATACGTTGACTGCAGGGGAGCTTTACCCTTTTCAGGGACTACCATATTGTAAATCTTCCCAACTCTGTATTACTTCTATCCCTCTTAGTTGACATTTTCAATCTGAGAGTGATATTATTTCACTGGAGGGGCTTACCTTTTAAGCCATAGGATTGTCCTCAATACCTACTCCAGTAAGTAATTTCCACACAGGGTTTCTCCCCTCTGCAATCTTTCAAATAGTTCTTTTAAGCAGCTTATCAGACCATAATTGAGAGTTAGTCACTTCTAATTCTGTCTGTCGGTCCTTGTCCAATCTATAGGACCTATCCTTTTTTGCTGCCTTAATAACACATAATTCCTGGGAAGGTTCCAATAACCTACTTGGCCAATTTATTGTTGCAGGCAACCAGCCTGTCTGCTATTCTTAGCCATCTTCAATTCTTTGGCTCCCACAGAATAGATTAGGTTGCACACTGGTAGTTAAACAACCAGATCTCACCTGGGCAACCTACAACATGCTCTCTGCAATTCTACAAAAAGCTCTGCAACTATGGGCCTTTGCCAGAGAGCGTCAGAGTCATTCCTGGTGGGTAGCTTCCAGATGGTTCAAAGGCTTGCCCAGTCATGCTCCCACATGACTGTTTTTTCCCTACCTTTACCATCTTCCTTAAAATTTCCTTTTAGGGAAAATGAACCAGGGCTTAAATCACGTGAAAGCATAAAGAATTGCTTAATTCCCTAAGTTGTTCCACATCTCCAGTGGAACTTCTCCAACAGGGATGCATTTCTTTTCACTGCAGTCGGTCCTTGTCTACCACATTCCTTCTAATTCCCAATACTTCATTGGAGCTTATGCTGAACAAAGAATGCATTATACTCATATTGCCCTCATAGATGGGCAAATATGGTATTCCCTTTTATTGCGTCTTTTTCTCCACACTGAAGTTATAGAAGGATCCAGACTTCTCGTCTTAAGACTAAGGGTGTGAGAGGAGTCCAGCTGATGCCCGTTGTCCTGCGCCTATCCTGTGCGGTTGGGAGTCTGACCTCCGGAGCAGCGGTGTGACGCAGTGATTGGCCCCGACGTCATCTCCGGGGCTAGAAAAGGAAGTGGCAGAGAAACGCACCTTGGGTGTGTGTGAGAGGAGTCCAGCTGATGCCCGTTGTCCTGCGCCTATCCTGTGCGGTTGGGAGTCTGACCTCCGGAGCAGCGGTGTGACGCAGTGATTGGCCCCGACGTCATCTCCGGGGCTAGAAAAGGAAGTGGCAGAGAAACGCACCTTGGGTGTGTGTGAGAGGAGTCCAGCTGATGCCCGTTGTCCTGCGCCTATCCTGTGCGGTTGGGAGTCTGACCTCCGGAGCAGCGGTGTGACGCAGTGATTGGCCCCGACGTCATCTCCGGGGCTAGAAATCCGCGGTGGTTCCGCGGTTGCGCGGTCGCGGTTGCGTTTTAAGGGGTGCGTTTAAAGGGGTTTGAGAGGCCCCTTGTGCGCCCCTTAGGCGCCCGTGGCGCGCAGGGAGCAGGGAGACCCAGGACCGGTATGGGTAAGCGTAAGAAGAAGCTAAATGTGAGTAATCCCAATCCCGATAAGGCTGTTAAAATCTCTGGGCCTATGGACAGGCATATCGTGTCTGTTTCTGGTGATGGGAAACCACCTGCTTCCCTGCCTAAACCCTCGATCTCTTTAGATAGCTCCCTTGGTTCTTTAGGGGGTTTAAACTCTGCCCCACATGCTAATTTATGGAATCCTCAACTTGTAACGTCTTCACCCGTTGAAGGAGGGGCCCTTGGAGGTCTGGAACCTATATCATCAGTGGTGTCATCTAGCTGCTTGGCGGACATTGCGGCAGTGTCTCTGCCTCAAGTCCTTCAATTGCCGGCGGTTCCTGGAGGCGTTCAAAGTGCTAGTGTATCTGCTTCTCCAGAGGCTGCTCAGAATGTGTCCTTATCTGACATCTGGTGTATTCTGTCCAGGATTGAGCGCTCTTTATCATCTGTTACCACTCAGATAAATGGTTTTTCACAAGAATCTGTTTCTAAAATGGCTCAGCATGATTTACAGATAACTGCTTTAGATAACAAATGTCAGAAAATGGATGCCCAATATTCTTTGTTACAGTCTGCTAATTTGTCTTTTATGAGAGATAGTTTGACGTTACATACTCAACAGGAGTTGCTAGAGAATACTTTGAGGGCGGTAAATATTCGGTGTTTGAATTTTCCTTGTACTAGATTAATGTCGCCCAAAATATTATTTGAAAAATATTTAACTGAGGTATTGGGATACCAGTTAAATACTATGCCAGTAATTACAAAATTATATTATTTGCCATGCCCGAGGGCTACAACCTCTGGTGACCGGCAATCTGTAGCCTTGGCTGAACCTTTAGATTCTCTGGATATTACTAATTTCATAGAGTCTTCGCGTGACTTAATTGCAACTAGATCTACTCTTTTGGTGTCCTTCTCTTCGGAGATAGACAAGAGTGCTGTTATGCGACTTTATTTTCGAAATAAGAATGCTGAATTCTGTGGTGGAAAAGTCAATATGTTCCCAGATGTGGCCAGGCAAACTCAAGCTAGGCGTAGAGCCTTTCTGGCTCTTAAGCCAAGGGTTCTCGCTTCTGGCGCAACCTTTTTCTTGAAATTTCCTTGCAAATGTCTGGTCACATCTGGGAATACTAAATATGTGTTTATGGATGTTGGTTCGCTAGAATTATTTCTTAAAGGGCTAGATTCTCAGGTTGCAGCAGATGCATAGGTATATGAGGTTTGTTATGCCTTTAAAATGTTTTCTTAGGTTGTCTATATTAGTATTGTATGTAATAATTAGAGTTTGCTAAATTTTTGGCTGTCGGCTGGATGTTCCCTCACTACTCCCCGTGATGTGGACTAAGCTTGTTTTCTAATTATTTTTGTGATATATTATTTTGCCTGTATTTGATATTTTGTATAACCTTAATAAAAATTAAATTACAGAAAAAAAAAAAAGACTAAGGGTTTCTCTGCACCCCTTTACTTAGATCTCCTTTTTCTGGTTATTCAAAGTATAGAATTTTAAAGAGATCTAAACCTATCCTTCTGACTAGGAAAATTCCACTGGTTTCCATGTAACCTTCTTCATGGTTCTCCACGTATAACCAGTAAGGGGTTCTCTATCCATATTTGCAAGCAGGTCTTACCCCTTCTTGTATTAAGTGAGTCTCTCTTTTTATATATATATATATATATATATATATATATATATATATATATACATGATCTCCAGGAACAAGCAGGAATGAGTCTTCACATATGGGTATCGTCGGTACCGACGGAGCCTGCGCGGGAATGCTCCCCAGCGTCCAAAAGGAAAGCTTTTGGGAGCATCCCACAGCGCCTGCGCGCTGCCTTTCCGCCTTTCCCAACCGCCTCTCTCCAGTTCTTCTTTTCCGCGGAGCCAGCAGGTCGTGTTTCCTGTCACCGCTGAAGAATTTCTTATTTTTCTTTAAAAAAAACAAACAAAAAAAAAACTTTCTTTCTGTTTCAGTGCATTTTCTTCTGTGGCCTTAGGCCTACAGTCTTTTTCCTCATGGAAAAGCCCGCCTCCGGGTTTAAAAAGTGCACAAAGTGCAGTGGCACTATTTCTGTCACGGACACCCATGACTGGTGTCTAAAATGTTTAGGTCCTGATCATTCCATCGCGGATTGTAAGTCCTGCTCCATGATGTCTAAAAGAGGGTTACAGAATCGGGCAGCCAAGCTCAGTACACTGTTTCCCTCCGATGCAGCTTCTGTAGCATCGACGTCTTCCAGAGCTGCTTCTTCATCCCATGGATCTCAGGTAACAAAACTTAAGTCCGGTCGGTCCTCAAAGGGTACATCTCCCTCTAAGTATCGAGATGTACCCGAGCTCACTATTGAGGAATCCACACCGGTAAAATTACCCCGGTGGGAGGCTCCGGCTTCCAAAGCATTATCTATCTATCTATCTATCTATCCAGACTTCAAACCACCCACTCACCTCACCATGGGAACCACGCAAATTCAAATACAACCACACATAAGATATCTCGGCATCATCATTGACCAAGTCCTAACCCTTAAGCAGCAAATCAACAAGACTACTGGAACTGTATTCCACAAAGCGAAAATGGTACAACGTCTCCGACCTCTCCTCGAACCACAGGACTTCAGGACAGTAATGCAAGCTCTGACACTCCCTCATCTGGACTACTGCAACATAATCTACCATGGCCTACCTGCCGCACAAACCAATCCCCTCCGAACTGCCCTAAACACCACGGCGAGAATAATACACAATGCAAAGAAACGGGACCACATCACCCCAATTCTGAGGGACCTTCATATTCTCCCCATCGAAGCAAGAATCAAGTACAAAGCTCTTCTACTCACCCACAAAACCATCCACCAAACACAAGGCACCCCACTCCGCACCCTACTGCCTCGCCCAACCCACAGCAGAACAACCAGGCAATCCTCCAACAGCTCCATTGCCGTCCCCCACAAAAGAACCAAAGCAACACAACGGACCTGCAACAGAGCCTTTGAACTCTATGCCCCATCCCTCTGGAACTCTTTACCAAGCCACATCAGGAACAACGGTGATCTCCCATCATTCAAAAAGCAGCTAAAAAACGTCCTATTCCAAGAACATCTCTGAATAGGAACCCCCCCTATTCCTCTTCAAGAACTCCAGACCAGTAACTCTACTATCCTGTCAGTCTCTATGTTCGCCCCAAAATCATCAATGTTGAACCCCCGGTGATGGGCCCCCCCCCCACTATTGATTCCCCCCCCCCCCTGTTATACGTCCCACCGCTTTGACCCGGTGAAAAGCGGGATATAAATACAGTTAAATAATTAAATAAAATATGGGGTCACAGGTTGACATCGATGGCACGGCCTCGACCGATCACCTGTTACAATGTTCTGGGGTACCGGCGGTTCCCGGTACCGACATCCAGACATTGGTGGCGTCGATGGATCAGAATATTCTGACCATGCAGCGTGCCATTACGGCCTTCATACAAGCTGCGATGCCCACGGTACAACAACAAACTCCGTTGTCGATACCAATTCCAGTTCCGGATCCAGCTCCGGTTCCGATACCAGTACCGCTTGCATCGGCATCAGCATCGACAGCAGCGATACGGTATCCAGTGATGTCTGTTAGTACCGATTCGGTACCAATGACTCCCGATGTCGATACCCCTCGGTACTCGTATCGGGCTTTGCGAGAGCATCCAGACAGTCGATACTTCAATTCCTCTGAAGAATCTGATTCATCAGAGGTTTCCATCGAAGCATCGGAGATCCGTCCTCAGGAACCCTCTTCTCCAAAAAGAAGAATGTCTCCTCCTGAGGACTTGTCTTTCCAGGACTTCATCAGGGAGGTGGCCAGAGGCCTGTCCATTGCAGTAGCCTCTGAAACTGAGCCCAGAGCCAAAAAATTGGATATTCTTCAATATCCTAAGGCTCCTAAAGAGGCAGCCATTTTACCAATACATGAGATTCCCATATACCCAACATGTGGTCATAAAGAAACTCCTCTTATCACCTCTCCTTTTTCTCGTAGGTTGGACACTATGTATCGTGTTCCTCCTTGTCCTGGATTTCATAAGACTCAGCTTCCTCACCACTCTATTGTGGTAGAGTCTGCTATGAAAAAAATCAAGAGTACAAAAAGACACTCCTCTGCTCCTCCAGGAAGAGAATGCAGAACCTTAGATGCTTTTGGCAGGAAAATCTTCCAGGCCAGTATGCTTATAGCCAGAATCAACTCCTATAGTCTCTATATGGGGATGTTTCTGAAAGAAGTTACAGATCATCTACACACCTTATCTCCTTTTATGTCAGAAGATAAGAGAAAAGAATATCTTCCTGAGCGTCCCTCCAGTCTAGTCCCGGAATCCTAGGAGTTGTCAACCTAATCCAGCAGCTTTGGAGACTGAGAAACTTCATGGCTCTGATGTCACTGGTATATAAGGACCAGTAGCTCCTCTTCTCACCAGTTATCAGTCTCCAAAGCAGCTGGTGAGGTTGTGAGCCCAGGGATTCCAGGGCTCAACTGAGGAACAATTAAGAGGATTTTCTTTCTTAAATTGGTTAGGGTTTCTTAGGGTAATTATTAAAAAAAAAAAAAAAAAAAAAAAGGATATAAATCTGAACAGGGGCTTCTTTGCCTTGTTGAACATTCCCTGAAAGTCTTGCTCAGGGTTCACTTTCTAGCCGACAGTTGCTCTGAGGTCCTCGATTCCCTCCTTTTCTTATTTTCAGTCCCCTGCCTCTGGAGGCGCGCTGGGAGCCGCGGTTTCCTTAGCGGGGCACTAAGGGTGAGGGCCCGCTACTGCTTACCCGATTGAGCGGGAGCCAGAAAGCAGTCGGCTGTTGGGCTCAGCGCGCAGATGACCTGCCTGCTTGCGCTTGGAGCCGGCCTGCCCGAGTAGTTCTGTGTCGGGTGTAGCTCCCCTGCAGCAATTCCAGGACTCGGGGGGACTCCCGAGGGCACGGACGATCACATAGCCGTGAGCGGCATCTTGTCCTTCAGCGGGAGGTAAGCAGCTGATTTATCAGCGTCTTTTCCTTTTTTATTCAGGGGCAGGCCGCACCGCATGTACTTTGCGCGGGAAATCCGATTCTGTCCGTGCCGATTTTCAGCGGCCCATAGCTGCCTTTAGTAGCAGCGGTTTTTCTCAGTTTCCCTCAGCTCTGGATCGGGGAAGACTGTTTAGCCTGTGGGGTTTCTAAAATTTAAAATTTAAAAAAAAAAAAAAAAAAGCGCCTGGCGGACACCTTTATAGGTTTGTTTCTTTTTTTGGGCTCAATATGCCTGCCAAACAGCTCTGTTTGTTATGTGGTGCCAGGAAATCTTCTGTTTCTACTGAAGGAGTGTGTAGAGGCTGTGCTCAGGAAGCTAGCGCAGAAGATCCACAGCCAGAGCGGGTAGCGGCTGAGTCAGGGAGTGCCCAGGAGTTGCTGGAGCCCCTTTTGCCCCCCCTGCCAACTCCTGAAGCATTGCCCAGTACTTCAGGGGCGCAGCAGCCTCCGCTGTCACATTTGCCTTCTTCGGGGGCTTTGGCGGCCATATTTTCACCTGATTTTTTGTCCTTACTGCAGAAGACTTTGGCAAGTCCTCCAGGGGGCCCAATGGCGGGGCCTTTCGGGGAGGGGAGTGGTGCTAAGCGGTCCGGTTCCCCTGTGGCGCCCGAGGTTGCGGGGGGACTCCTGAAGAGAGCTAGGATGGATAGGGATCGCTCGGAACCCTCTATTCTGTCAGAGGATGTTCCTGCAGATGACCCTCTGTTGGATGAGGGGTCTGGAAGAGGACATGGAGGAAGGCGAAATTAAGGATCAGGAGGATCAGGCTAGAGTAGTCCGAGTTTTCCGTCGAGAAGAGTTGCCCGCTCTTATAGCAGAATCTCTTAAGACGCTGAACATGCCAGCGGGGGGTCCGGCTGAGGAAACAGCCTTGGAGGATCCCTTATTGCAAGCTGTGCGTAAAACGCAGAGGGCGTTTCCGGTGCACAGAGTATTTCGGGAGATGATTCAGGAAGAATGGGATATGCCCGAGGCCGCTCTAAAGGGTTCTAGGGTGATGTTCCGTCTTTACCCCTTGTTGGATCAGGATAAGGAACTCTTTAAGGCGCCGAAGGGAGACGCTGCCGTTTCGGCAGTGACCAAGAAGACTACCATCCCGGTGGAAGGCGCTGCGGCGCTCAGGGATGCACAGGATCGTAAATTAGAAACGTTGCTGAAACAGGTTTTTGAGGCTAATGCGTTGTCCTTACAGGCTTCCATATGCGGAGCTTGGGTAGCTCGTGCCTGTTTGCGGTGGGCTCAACACATTCAGGCGGGCGCTTCGGTGGAGGAGACCGAAGAGGCGTCCAGGTTAGAGTCTGGCGCAGCGTATCTCGCTGATATTCATTATGATCTCATCCGTGGTTTAGCGAAGAGTATGGCTTCTGTGGTGGCAGGCAGACGCTGCCTGTGGCTACGAAATTGGGCGGCAGATAGTTCGTCAAAGGCTCGGTTGAGTAAATTGCCTTTCCGCGGTAAGTTGCTCTTTGGTGAAGATTTGGAGAAATTGGTAAAGGACTTAGGGGACTCCAAAGGTGGTCGGTTGCCGGAGGACAAGCAAAAGCAGGGACGGTCGGGTCCCAGTCTGCGCGGCCAACAGCGGGATTTTCACCGCTTTCGTAACCCGCGGTTTGGTCAGGGACAGAGAGGACGTTTTACTTCTCGTGGTCAAGGTTTTCGTGGGTTTCGAGGAGCGAGCCAAGGGTTCTCACCCGCTGCCTCTTCCTCCACTTTCCGAAAAGCCCAATGAAATCAGGGGGGTCCAGGCAGGGCTGGTTCCCGTAGGAGGACGGTTGCGGGAGTTTTACCCTGCCTGGGCCCAACTCACTTCCGACCGGTGGGTGTTAGAGGTGATTTGAGAGGGTTACGCATTGGAGTTGCAGCGTCCGGTGCACGATTCTTTCGTCCTGTCCCCATGCAAGGCGTCTGCGAAGCGCCGGGCAGTGCGGGAAACGGTACTGCGGCTTTTGGATCTCCGGGCAGTGGTACCGGTTCCTGCAGACCAGTTAGGCAGCGGTCGATACTCGATTTATTTTGTGGTGCCCAAGAAAGAAGGCTCTTGGTGCCCCATTCTGGACCTCAAGAAGGTGAATCGTTGTCTACGGGTGTCGCATTTTCGGATGGAAACCCTCAGATCCGTGATAGTGGCGGTTCAAAAGGGAGAATTTCTGACTTCCTTAGACCTCTCCGAGGCCTACCTGCACATTCCTATAAGGCGGGAACATCAGAAGTTCCTCAGGTTTGCCGTACCTATGGGACATTATCAGTTTCAAGCTCTCCCTTTCGGTCTCGCTACAGCGCCTCGCGCATTTACCAAGGTCATGGTGGTCGTGGCGGCGGCTCTGCGGAAGGAGGGGGTCCTAGTACATCCGTATCTGGACGACTGGCTGATTCGAGCCAAGTCCCAGGAGGAGAGTGTGGCGGCTACCGACAAGGTGGTGTCGTTGCTTCAGAGCCTCGGTTGGGTGGTCAACGTAGCGAAAAGCAAGTTGGAGCCGTCTCAGAACCTGGAGTATCTCGGGGCCCGTTTCAACACAAGGAGGGGCCGAGTCTTTCTCCCGCAACAGCGCGGGGTCGCGCTTCGCCAGTTGATTTTTCGCTTTCTCAGCAAACGCTGTCCCACGGCCTGGGAGTATCTTCAGGTGTTAGGGACCATGGCGGCGACACTGGAGTTGGTACCGTGGGCACGAGCCCACATGAGACCCTTGCAGCGGGCGTTGTTGAGAAGGTGGTCACATCAGCGAGATCCTCTGGCTCGCCGGTTGGTCTGTCCGCTGCAGACTCGTCAAGCTCTGGGTTGGTGGTTGCTTCCGGAAAACTTGGAGCAAGGTGTGTCGTTGGAAGTTCCGACCTGGATACCACTGACAACCGATGCCAGTCTCCAGGGCTGGGGCGCCCACTGTCAAGGTCGCTTTGCCCAAGGGGAGTGGTCAGTTCTCGAAAAGGCTTGGTCGATCAACCGGTTAGAGTTGAGAGCGGTGACTTTGGGGCTGTCGGAGTTTCGCCCATTTCTTCAGGGTCAGGCGGTACGCGTCTTTTTGGACAACGTGACAGCAGTGGCTTACATAAATCGGCAAGGGGGCACCAGCAGTGTCGAGCTGGAGTCCGAGGCAGACCAGTTGTTCGAGTGGGCAGAGAGCAATCTGGTAGCAGTGTCGTCTGCGCACGTCGCGGGGGTGGACAATGTGCAAGCGGATTTCCTAAGTCGCGTTCGGGTGGACCCGGGGGAATGGGTTCTTCATCCGGACGTTTTCGCGATGCTGGTGCAGCGCTGGGGGACGCCGGTCATGGATCTCATGGCGACCTTTCAGTCGACACAGGTCGGTCGGTTCTTCAGCAGGCGAAGAGAAAGAATGTCGGAGGGGCTGGATGCCCTGGTTCAGGACTGGCCACGGGCACATCTTCTGTACGTGTTTCCCCCGTGGGTCTTGGTCGGCAGAGTACTTCAGCGGATCGAGCGTCACGAAGGCCGCGTGATCCTCATTGCTCCGGATTGGCCTCGTCGGCCGTGGTACGCGGACTTGGTTCGTCTCTTGATTGTGCCTCCTTGGAGGCTGCTGGTGCGGACGGACCTCTTGTCGCAGGGACCTCTGTTCATGCCTCAGGTAGCTCGATTCTCGCTTACGGCCTGGCTCTTGAGCGGGCGCGGTTAAGGTCCAGGGGCTATTCGGGGGCCGTCATCGCTACCCTTCTAAAGGCAAGACGAAGGTCCACGTCTCTAGAGTATGTTAGGGTGTGGCGTATTTTTGAGACGTGGTGTCAGGAGAGAGCGGTGATTCCGTTAAAAGCGGACATTCCCCAGGTGTTGGACTTTTTGCAGGATGGTTTTCAAAAGGGCTTAGCTGCGGCTTCCTTGCGAGTCCAGTTGGCGGCTCTGGCATGTTACAGAGGTAAGGTTCGTGGTCATTCCCTGTCCACTCATGCGGATGTGAAGCGGTTTTTGCGGGCGGCGGTGTTGCTGCGGCCGCCGCGTAGGCAGGTCGTGCCCTCCTGGGATTTGCCCTTGGTTTTGGAAGCGCTGGGGAAAGCGCCTTTTGAGCCCTTGGCTACGGCAACGCTGAAAGATCTGACGCTGAAGGTAGTGTTTCTGGTGGCTATTGCGTCGGCGAGACGTGTCTCCGAGTTACAGGCATTGTCTTGTAGGGAGCCTTTTCTCTCCTTCTCGGATTCTAAGGTAGTGTTGCGGACAGTACCGTCCTTTTTGCCCAAGGTGGTTACGGCTTTTCATGTTAATCAGATGGTCTCACTGCCCGTTTTCCTCGGCTAAGCGGAACGGTCGAGTTGTGGATCGACGACATTGTTTGGATGTTAAACGGGCTTTGAAGAAGTATATCGCTAGGACAGCTACTTTTCGGAAGTCCGACCGGTTGTTCGTCCTGTTTGCAGGACCTCGGCGCGGAGAAGCGGCGTCGAAGAGTTCCATTGCTCGATGGTTAAAGGAAGCGATAGCGTCAGCATATTTGTTGCACTGTCGTCCGGTGCCGGACACTTTGAGAGCTCATTCCACGCGGGCGCAGGCTGCCTCTTGGGCGGAATGTAGCCTCGTTCCGGTGGAGGACATCTGCAGAGCGGCGACGTGGTCTTCCTCTCACTCCTTTGTCAAGCATTACCGACTGGATGTGCAGGCGGAAAGAGATACCCGATTTGGGGCGGCAGTGCTTCAGGTGGGGCTAGCAGGGCCCTCCCGTTGATTGTTTCACTGCTCTGTTACATCTCCTAGGATTCCGGGACTAGACTGGAGGGACGCTCAGGAAGGTTAAATTAGACTTACCTGCTAATTGTAGTTCCTGTAGAACCTCCAGTCTAGTCCCGGGTCCCGCCCTGAGTGAAGGCTGCTAGAGGGCCTGAAGCGGAACGGTGTTTACAGGTAAGCAGATTTGAGCTTTCCGCTGGCGGCTTCCTGGCGCCTGCGGCGGTGGCAGTAGCGGATCGGGAGGGGTCCCGACAGTTTCATGGTGGGAGCGGGGGACCTCATGGTAAGGTTGGTTGGTGTTCTTTGTGTACATAGTTGGATCCTGCATCCGTCTAAGTTAGGGGGGCAGATTTCCCTTATTATTTTTATTATTATTATAATTCTTATTGACCTATATCTACTTACTTGTTGCTCTGGTGAGTCTGCTTTGTCAATAGGTAACTGGTGAGAAGAGGAGCTACTGGTCCTTATATACCAGTGACATCACAGCCATGAAGTTTCTCAGTCTCCAAAGCTGCTGGATTAGGTTGACAACTCCTAGGATTCCGGGACTAGACTGGAGGTTCTACAGGAACTACAATTAGCAGGTAAGTCTAATTTAACCTTACCTGGCTTAAACATGCACAGGATGTATCCAAGTTTTCCAACCGTGCAGCCTTTGACTCCTTTGAGGGTGCCAGTAGAGCTGCGGCTATTGCCATAGGCGCATGCAGAGTAGCTTGGTTACAAGCCTCTGATTTGGAATCCTGGGTACAGGATGGTCTAGGCAACCTTCCCTGTACAGGGGAAAATCTGTTTGGCAAAGATTGGCAGGCAAAAGCCACCCAGATGGATGCTGAAAATTCTGCTTTAGATAGACTCTCAAAGTCTACTACTACTCCTTTCAAAAAGAGGTTGTTCAAGAAAGGATCTTTCCTAAAAAAAGGGAAATTTTCTTCTGGTTATGGTCAGGCCTCTTCTCACGGTCGTTTTGCTACAAAGAGACAGCAACAACCAAAACAGGCCAAGCCTCAGGCTGCGAGGACTGCTACGGCCCAACAGCCTCGGCCTCCTCAGGACCTTTGACTTTCCACTAGAGAACTTAGCATTTCTGGCTCTAGATCATCCAGAGCCTCTCACCATCCCAGGAAGATTAGCTCACTTTGCTCCCAGATGGGAACAAATCACAGCAGAGCAATGGACACTCTCCATCATAAGGGAGGGATACAAGCTACATTTCTTAAACCTTCCTCCCCACACCATGGTGAAACAGTTCAACTCTCCAACATCTCTTCTCGACCTTCTAGGTCAAGAGATTGCCACCCTTCTTGCCCAAAGGGCAATAGAAGAAGTACCCCTTCTTCAACAGGGCTCAGGGTTCTACTCCCCCTATTTTCTCATCCCAAAGAAAACAGGGGGCTAAAGACCCATCCTAGATCTCAGAGAGTTGAACAAGTTTCTATGCAAGGAGAAATTCAAGATGATTTCTCTTGGAACTCTCCTTCCATACCTCCAGAGTCAGGACTGGCTTTGTTCTCTAGACCTCAAGGATGCGTACACCCATGTCCTCATCCATCCAACACACAGAAGGTTCCTTCGGTTCCTTTACCAAGGAAAGCACTACCAATACAGAGTGTTTCCTTTCGGTCTGGCCTCTGCTCCAAGAGTGTTCACAAAATGCATGGCAGTGGTAGCTGCGTTTTTACGCACTCTAGGGATATTCGTATTCCCATATTTGGACGACTGGCTCATCCGAGCTCCATCCCAGTCAGAGGCCCAGACTTCCCTGGCCTGCACAAGGCGTGTTCTTCAGTATCTGGGACTGGTAATCAACATTCTAAAATCCCATCTCACCCCTACTCAGTCTCTAGAGTTCATATGGGCCTTATTGGATACCACAACTGCAAGGGCCTATCTTCCCCAGGCCCGTTGCCTACGCTTGGTGTAGTTAGCCTCCCAGATTCAGTTAAAATCCCATTTAACTGCTCGAGAGATGTTGCAACTCTTAGGCCACATGGCATCCACGGTGCATGTGGTTCCCTATGCTCGCCTTCACATGAGAGCAGCTCAGTGGACCCTTTCCTCCCAATGGACCCAGGCATCAGGTTGCCTGTCAGACAAAATAGCAACGTCCAGTCGCCTTTTTTGATCCCTCCACTGGTGAAACTCCACTCAGAATCTGTTGCTGGGGTCCCCCTTTCAACAGGTGTTACCCCAAGCCACCCTTACAACAGATGCCTCTCCAACGGGTTGGGGGGCTCATCTACAAGATCTCTCAACCCAGGGCATCTGGTCTCCACAGGAGACATCTCTCCATATCAACCTCTTAGAGCTCAGAGCAATCTTTCTGGCTCTCAGAGTCTTCCACACCCTGCTCAGCTACAAGACAGTCCTCATCCACACGGACAACCAGGTAGCCATGTTCTACGTGAACAAGCAGGGAGGGACTGGCTCTCTGTCGCTTTGCAACGAAGCTCTGAGATTGTGGGCCTTCGCCAGAGAGCATCAAATCCATCTCATGGCAGTATATCTTCCAGGGTTCAAAACTCTTGGGCAGACAGACTCAGTCGAGTTCTGCTTCCGCACGAATGGTCCCTCCATGGGGACCAGATAGCCAGAATTTTTCGGATTTGGGGTACCCCAGACATAGACCTGTTTGCAAGTCCGTGGAATGCCAAACTTCCCCGGTTCTGTTCCAGGATTCCATGTCAGGGAGTTCAGGCCAGGGATGCCTTCCTCCTTCATTGGGGGCAAGACTTCCTCTATGCCTTTACACCTATTCCCCTAATTCCCAAGACTCTGTTCAAGCTTCAGAGAGACAAGGGGACTATGATCCTCATAGCACCACTTTGGCCACTCCAAGTGTGGTACCCTCTACTTCTGCATCTCTCTCAAGCTCCTGGGGTCTGCTCCAGATCTCCTCTCCCAGGAGGAGGGAACCTTGTGGCACCCAAATCCTCAGTCTCTTCATCTCAGGGCCTGGTTGCTGAAGGCCTAGACCTTCAAGATTTACAACTTTCTCAGCAAGTGAAGGACATCCTTCATGCTTCCAGGAAGCCTTCCACCAGACGTTCATATGCTTTTAAATGGAAAAGGTTTTCCATTTGGTGTGCAGAGAAGGGTCTCAACCCTCTTGCAATACCTTTGCATTCTTTACTAGACTATTTGCTGCATTTATCCCATGCAGGCCTTAAAACAAATTCAATCAGAGTCCATTTCAGTGCTATTGCAGCATCCCTTAAGCCTCTCAATGGACAACCTATTTCCTCTCATCCTCTTATAGCAAGATTCATGAGAGGCCTTCTTTTGACTAAACCTCCCATTAGATCACCTCCAGTGGCCTGGGACTTGAATCTGGTTCTTGGCCAGCTTATGAAGGCCACCCTTTGAACCCTTAGCCACTACCTCCTTAAAATTCCTTTCCTGGAAGGTTATTTTTCTCATTGCAGTCACCTCAGCTCGCCGTATCAGTGAGTTGCAAGCTTTAGTGGCTAATCCTCCTTATACAAGGTTCCATCATGACAAGGTAGTCCTCAGAACTAATCCACACTTTATGCCTAAAGTGGTCTCACCTTTTCATCTGAACCAGGAGGTATTTTTACCTGTCTTTTTTCCAGGACCTCATGCATCAAGTGCAGAGAGGAATCTTCATACCCTGGATTGTAAAAGAGCACTTGCTTTCTACTTACACAGGACACAGCAACATAGAAAGTCCTCTCAAATTTTTGTTGCTTTTGATCCTTCTCATTTAGGACTTCCAGTCTCTAAGAGAACTCTGTCCAATTGGATTGCTCACTGTATTTCCTTCGCTTACCAAACTAAGAACCTTTCTCTGGAGGGCCATATCACAGCTCACAATGTGAGGGCCATGGCAACCTCTATGGCTCATCTAAACTCTGTGTCCATCGACCAAATCTGTTGAGGGCCACCTGGGCATCGGTTCATACCTTCACAGCCCATTACTGCTTGGACAAGGACTCCCGCCGGGATGCCTTGTTTGGTCAGGCTGTTCTCAAACACCTGTTCCATACCTAATCAACTCCTACCCTCCATCCCTGAACTGGATGCCTGAGATTCATGGGTAGAGGTAGAGCCCTTCCCAGGGACTCACAATCTGGGTGATCTCCCAGGCATCTCTAGCTGGGGAGTCCCCATATGTGAAGACTCATTCCTGCTTGTTCCTGGAGATAGCACAGTTACTTACCTGTAACAGGTGATCTCTGGGAACAGCAGGAATAAGTCTTCACAACCCACCCACCTCCCCTAGGAGTTGTATCTCTCTATCTATCTTTCCTTTCCTCTCTCTCTCTTTGTCTCAGCTTTAAAACCGAACTGGAGAGAGGCAGTTAGGAAAGGCGGGAAGGCAGCGCGCAGGCGCTGTGGGATGCTCCCAAAAGCTTTCTTTCTGGACGCTGGGGAGCGTTCCCGCGCAGGCTCCGTCGGTACCGACGATACCCATATGTGAAGACTTATTCCTGCTGTTCCCAGAGATCACCTGTTACAGGTAAGTAACTGTGCTTTCTCCGGGGACAGCAGTAATCAGTCCTCACAACTCTCCCACCTCCCCTTGGAGTTGCTTCTTTACCATCTTTTATTTTTGCTGTCTTTTACCTATGTCATCTGACTGAGCAAGATGGCACCCTTGGTATCAAGGGGACCACGCATTCGTGGTAGCATCTTCCAAAGGCTTTCTTTGAAAGCGGGGGGGATGCTTCCTCGAGGGCTCTGTTGGTGCTGTTGTCACCCATCTTTGGGGACTGATTCCTGCTGTCCCCGGAGAACAGCTGTTACAGGTAAGTAACTACGCTTTCAACCCTCCCACCCTTCATTTCCCTCAACAACATGGAAATCCAAATCAAACCTGAAATCAAGTATCTGTTTATCGTCCTAGACAACCACCTCACCTTGAAGACTCAAATAGCGAACATAGCAAGAGCAATCTTCTTCAAAACCCAGACTCTATAACACTTCCGCCCTCTCCTTGCCCCATTGGATTTCCACTCAGCCCTTCAGCTCTCATAACACCCCATGCAGACTACTGCAATTCAGTATACCACGGACTACCTAAATCAACACTCCATCCTCTTCAAATAGCTCTTTGCACTGCAGCAAGGACCATCACCGGAACATCCAATTACGAACATATCACTCCCTTCCTCAAACACCTACTCTGGCTTCCCTTGCAAAGCAAAATCCTCTACAAAATCCTTCTAATGATTCACAAAGCACTGAACCATGAATCATCCACCCACCTTTGCTCCCTCATCACGCCATTACCTACAAATAGTCCACAAAGAACCTCCACAATGAACACGCTAACAACTTCCCCCCCCCCCAAAAAAAGCTGTAACAAAAAGCACCCAATAAGCCTGTACCGGTTCCTTTGAACTTTACACTCCAACTACTTAGAACTCTCTTCCTGCCCACATAAGAAACACTACATATCTCCTATCCTTCCGTAAACCCCTCAAGACCCACCTATTAACCCTCCATTTTTGCCCAACACCCCCCTAACCCTACCCTCCTCCCACGAGCCAAAATAAATAAATAAGTAGTGCTGAGTCAGTGTATGTACTAAGACAAATGGGACTTGGGAGTTGTGGGCCAAAGTTTGATGCAAAGTAGTTAAGTATGGGGGGAGGGAGTATGCTGGGAACCTTGAAATAGAATATATGTTGACTTTTTAAGTGCTGCTGTTCATTTTGTTTTTGTTACCCCCCAGATGGCTGATAACTGGGAGAGTGCCCCTCGTCATATGATGCGCCTAGATGTTCGCTCTTTACTGCAGGATGCTGCTATTGAGGAGGTGCGTTAAAGAACATACATTATCTTCTTCAATATTATAAATGTTTCTTGACAGAAAATGTGGTGAGCATTGTTTCTCGGTGGTTGTAGCATCAGAGGCAAGCAATAGTAAAGTGAAATTTGTCAGACGGTTGCCTGGGTGAGAATCTTCACAGTCTTGGCAAGTGCATATATCTATATGATTTGCAAGGGATTGTGGGCAATGCAGTTCATTCACACCAGACACAGCTGCTGACAATAATTTAGTTGTGCTCAAGTGTTAAAGCCAATAAGATATTTATTTATGGGGTTATTTCTCCCAACACAGATATGCTTGATAGCACATAAATCAGGTTACTTACTTTCAGTGTTAAACTTGGGAAAAAAAAATAAGGAAAACAACCTTTAAACTTGTCAGGCAATCAAAGCAAAAGAAATAAAGACCTGGTTGATAATAAACTGGTCTTTTTCTGTAGGCTTAGCTAGTATCCTCTTAGCAAGTATCAAACAACAAATGAAAAGCCACAAAGAAAGAAAAAAACTGTTCTTTTCAGGTTAACTTCTGATAACTTCCCACATAGATTCAGAAGTGATTCTCTCCTAGCTCACAAGCAATTAGGTAAGGCTCAATTGCTAGCAGTTATCCAGCTGAAACCCCTTAGCTGTCTTGCTTTCTACTGTGTGGGTCAAATCCTGCTTCAGGAGCTTTTCTGAGTAGATTAAAGAACAAGTTTGTATTTCTTTGTGATGGTTGCTGTACTTTGTAACAGAAAATCACCAAAGGAGTTTGGACAGAGAGCAGTCCATATAAACACATTCTTCATCTGCAATCATTCCCCCTTCTTCAACAAGCATGGGTTCAATATCATGGATTGGCACAGATGAATCTCTCAATGGAGCACTTTCAGGAGAATACTTGTTTCTCTGCTGTCTTTCAAGGTTATAGCTAGGGCATAGATCAGTGTTCATACCTGAGCTTCCATTGCTGCTAGAGTTCCTCTCCATATAGCCTGGCCAGTATGTAGTCCAGTTCGTATGTCCAGCCTTCCAATCCAGATCCCTGGACACTGGATCTCTCTTCACATACCTTCTGGCACGGGTCTTAGGGTCCCTTCCACGTGCAGCCGTCTCTCTCACAGGTACCGTCTGGAGATTCCTAGCTCTGCAGCACCATTCCTCTGGCTTTCCCCAGTCCAATGGTGTATGCTGGCCCTTGGAATGCCTCCCAGTATACGTACTGCTCTGGACTCTTCTAGACCTCTCAAAGGCTTTTCTCCTCTTTCTTCCAAAGGGTTTCTTTCCCTCTCTGTCCGTCCGGTTTGGCTTCTGCTTCTGATGATCCTTCAGATGAAACTGATGATCAAGCTCAAGCTGATTCTCAGGATAATGAGGATGATTCTCTGTAGAATAAACTCTACTTTTATTCTGCCTAGATGAGTGCTCCTCCCTAACACAGCGCAGCTGTGCTGAATCAGGCCCTGCCCTTTGAGATGAGTGCTTAGGGATTACCTCATAGCCCTCCTGATTGAACACACGTTTCCCCACTTCAGCTCCTCTAATGGCTGCTGGAAACCTGGTGCATTCTGGGACTGGTAGTCTTTTATGGGAAAATTCTGTTTTCTTATTTCTACCAGAACTGACAGGTTGCTTGTTCAGAGTCACTTCACCTTTTCTATAGCTCCTTCCTGAGCTATGATAAGCTTCCTTATCACAAATTTTACTAACCCAATAATTTTCTTTCCTGGTGTTTTGCTAGACCAGTCCAGAAAACTGGATACTGTTCCCCGGCCAGCAGATGATGAACACAAAGTCTAGAAGATTCCCGTGACATCACCAAAGGGCACTAAGGCTGATGCAGCTAGGGGCACCCTTCAGTATTTATTTTACAAGCATATGGTAACAACTAGCAACCAACGGGCAAACCCAGAATACCAAACAAAACCTCTAATAGAGATAAAGCTTCAGGTTAAAAGGCCCAACTAGATACATGAATCCTGCAAAACTGAAAGAATTCTGTGACAACTCTTAATGCAGGGCAGCCAACAATCCCTCAGGGTGGGTCCTAGACTGGTCCAGGAGGACTCCAGAAAAGGAAATTATCAGGTAAAGCATAGTTACTCACCTGTAACAGGTGATCTCCGGGAACAGCAGGAATTTAGTCCTCACATATGGGTATCGTCGGTACCGACGGAACCTGCGTGGGAACACTCCCCAGCGTCCAATTAGAACGCTTTTGGGAGCATCCCACAGCGCCTGCGTGCTGTCTTCCCGCCTTTCCCAACTGCCTCTCTGCGGTTGAGTTTTAGAGCTGAGACAAAGAGAGAGAGCGAGGAAAAGGAAAAGAGATAGATAGAGAGATACAACTCCTAGGGGAGGTGGGTGGGTTGTGAGGACTAAATTCCTGCTGTTCCCGGAGATCACCTGTTACAGGTGAGTAACTATGCTATCTCCAGGGACAAGCAGGAATGTAGCCATCACATATGGGGACTCCCTAGCTTTAGGTTCCAGGGAGAGACCCCAGAGGTTGTGTGTCCCTGAGAAGGGTTCCACTTCCCCCCATGGATCTCTGTCATCCTACCAGGAATGGTGGGTAGGAGTTGAGTATGGAACAGGTGTTAGAGAACAACCTGACCAAACAAGGCATCCCGGCAGGAGTCCTTGTCCAAGCAGTAATGGGCTGTGAAGGTATGAACCGAGGCTCAAGTGGCTGCTCGACAGATGTCGTCAATAGACACAGAGTTCAGATGAGCCATTGAGGCTGCCATGGCCCTCACATTGTGAGCTGTGACATGGCCCTCCAGAGAAAGGTTCTTACTCTGATAGGCAAAAGAAATACACTGAGCAATCCAGTTAGATAGTGTTCTCTTGGAGACTGGAAGTCCCAAATGAGAAGGATCAAAAGCAACAAAGAGTTGAGAGGACTTTCTGTGTTGCTGTGTTCTTTGTAAGTAAAAAGCTAGAGCTCTTTTACAGTCCAAGGTATAAAAATTCCTCTCTGCATTTGATGCATGAGGTCTTGGAAAAAAGACAGGTAGGTAGACCTCTTGGTTGAGATGAAAAGGCGAGACCACCTTAGGCATAAAGTGTGGATGAGTCCTAAGGACTACTTTGTCATGATGGAACCTTGAATAAGGTGGATTAGCTACTAGCGCTTGCAATTCACTAATGCAGCGTGCTGATGTGATTGCAATGAGAAAGATAACCTTCCAAGAAAGAAATTTCACGGAGGTGGTAGCTAAAGGTTCGAAAGGTGGCTTCATGAGCTGCCCAAGAACCAGGTTCAAGTCCCATGCCACCAGAGGTGGTCTAATGGGAGGCTTAGTTAGAAGGAGGCCTCTCATAAATCTTGCTATAAGAGGATGAGAGGAAATAGGTTGTCCATTTAGCGTTTAAGAGAAGCTGCAATAGCACTGAAATGGACTCTTACTGAATTTGTCTTAAGGCCTGCATTAGACAAATGGAGGAGATACTCCAGCAAAGATTCCAGAGGTATCGCAAGAGGGAAGACCCTTTTCCGAACACCAAATAGTAAACCTTTTCCACTTGAAAGCATAAGAACGTCTAGTGGAAGGTTTTCTGGAAGCATAAAGAACATCTTTCACCTGCTGAGAAAGATGAAGATCTTGGAGATCTAGGCCTTCAGCAACCAAGCCCTGAGATGCAGAGACTGGGAATTGGGATGCCATAACATTCCGTTCTCCTGAGATAGGAGATCTGGAGCAGACCCTAACTCCAGGGAGGGAGCTTAAGAGAGATGTAGAAGCAGAGGGTACCACACTTGCCGTGGCCAATGTGGTGCTATGAGAATCATGTGGTCTCTGTCTCTCTGAAGCTTGAAGAGGGTTTTGGGAATTAGGGGAATGGGTGGAAAGGGATACAGGAAGTCTTGACCCCAGTAAAGGAGGAAAGCATCCCTGGCCTGAGCCGGAATTATGGAACAGAACCGGGGAAGTTTGGCATTCCACGGACTTGCAAAGAGGTCTATGTTCGGGGTTCCCCAAAGTTGAAATATCCTGGTCACCTGGTCTGCATGCAGAGACCACTCGTGTGGAAGGAGAACTCGACTGAGTCTGTCCGCCCAAGAGTTTTGAATGCCTGGAAGATATACTGCCAGCAGATGAATCTGATCCTCTCTGGTGAGGGCCCATAGTCGCAAAACTTCGTTGCAAAGCGACAGAGA
Organism: Ichthyophis bannanicus; assembly: GCA_033557465.1. Lineage (NCBI taxonomy): Eukaryota > Metazoa > Chordata > Amphibia > Gymnophiona > Ichthyophiidae > Ichthyophis > Ichthyophis bannanicus. The sequence continues at coordinate 1,205,432 of CM066037.1, forward strand.
GCCCGTTTCCCCCCTGCTTGTTCACATAGAACATGGCTACCTGATTGTCCGTATGAATGAGGACTGTCTTGTAGCTGAGCAGGGAGTGGAACACTCGCAGAGCTAGGAAAATTGCTCTGAGTTCAAAGAGATTGATATGCAGACAACTCTCTTGAGGAGACCAGGTGCCCTGGGTGGAGAAGTCTTGCAGATGAGCTCCCCAACCCTTTGGAGAAGCATCTGTTGTGAGAGTTGCTTGGGGTAAGGGTTGTTGAAAGGGGAACCCCAGCAACAGATTTTGAGTGGACCTCCACCATTGGAGGGACAAAATGAGGCGACTTGTGTTTGCTATTTTGTCTGACAGGCACCCTGATGCCTGGGTCCATTGGGTAGATAAAGTCCACTGAGCTGCCCTCATGTGGAGGCGAGCATATGGAACCACATGCACGGTGGATGCCATGTGGCCCAGCAATTGCAACATTTCTCGAGCAGTTAGATGAGGCTTTAGCACTGCTTGAGAAGCTAACTGCACCAAGTGAAGGCAATGGGCCTGGGGAAGATAGGCCCTTGCCGTTGTGGTATCCAGAAGAGCTCCTATGAACTCTAAATGAGTGAGAGTCAGACTGGATTTTGGGATGTTTATTACCAGCCCTAAATACTGAAGGATACTCATTGTGCAGGATAGAGAAGTCTTGGCCTCTGACTGTGTTGGAGCTCGAATGAGCCAGTCGTCCAAGTAAGGGAAGACGAATATTCCCAGAGTGCGGAGAAATGCTGCTACCACAGCCATGCATTTCGTGAATACCCTTGGTGCTGAGGCCAGGCCAAAGGAAGCACCCTGTATTGGTAGTGCTTTCCTTGAAAAAGGAACCGAAGGAACCTTCTGTGGGTTGGATGGATGAGGACATAAGTGTACGCATCCTTGAGATCTAGAGAACAAAGCCAATCCTGACTCTGAAGGCATGGAAGCAGAGCTCCGAGAGAAATCATCTTGAATTTCTCCTTGACAAGGAATTTGTTCAATTCTCTGAGATCTAAGATAGGTCTGTATCCCCCTGTTTTCTTTGGGATAAGAAAATAAGGGGAATAGAATCCTGTGCCCTGTTGATGTAGAGGCACTTCTTCTATTGCCCCTTGGGCAAGATGGATGGCAACCTCCTGACCTAACAGGTTGATGAGAGAGGTCGGAGAATTGAACTGCTTCACTATTGTGTGAGGGGGCATGTTTGAAAAATGAAGTTTGTACCCCTCCTTTATAATGGAGAGTGTCCAATGCTCTGCTGTTATTTGCCCCCATCTGGGGGCAAAATGACATAACCTTCCTGGAATGGTGGACGTTTCTGGTCCTTCCAGAACCAGAAAGGCTAAGTTCTTTAGCTGAAAGTCAAAGGCCCTGAGGAGGCTGAGGCTGCTGGGCCGGTGGAGGCCTAGCAGCCTTTGTTTTCTTCTGTTTGGGTGGTTGCTGACGTTTGGTTGAAAACTGACCTGCAGAAGATGCCTGCTGACCATAAGCAGGATAAAATCTTTTCTTTTTAGAAAAAGATGTTTTCTTGAACAACATTTTTCTAACAGGATCAGCAGTGGACTTGGATAGTCTATCCAAGGTGGAATTTTCAGCATCCATTTCATTGGCTTTTTCCTGCCAATCTTTACCAAACAGGTTCTCACCAGTACAAGGGATATTTCCCAATTTATCTTGTACCCAGAGCTCTAAATCAGGTGCCTGGAGCCAAGCAATTCTACGTGCACCTATGGCAATAGCCGAGGTTCTGCTTATACACTCAAAGCAGTCAAAGGCTGCACGGTTGGAGAATTTAGAGACATCTTGGGCATCTTTGACCCAAGTGAGAAAGTCCTGTCTTTTATCCTCAGAAATGAAAGGACTTAAAGTCTGTAAATTATCTGTGACCTCCTTTAGGAACATTCCCATGTAGAGACTATAGGAACTGATTCTTGCAGCAAGCATGGAAGCTTGAAAGACTCTATGTCCAAAAGCATCCAGGGTTCTGCATTCACGTCCTGGAGGATTAGAGGCATGTCTTTTTGCACTTCTGATCCTTCTCATAGCTGACTCCACTTCAGTAGAGTGGTGAGGAAGCTGAGTCTTATGGAACCCAGGACAAGGAGGGACACAATACATATTATCCAACCTACGAGAATGAGGAGAGGTGGTAAGAGGTGTTTCCCACATCCTTAACATGAGATCATATAGAATCTCATGAATGGGTAAGGTAGCTGCCTCCTTAGGAGTTTTGGGATATTGTAAAATTTCCAACTCCTTGTCCCTTGGCTCTGTTTCAGGGGCCACAGTAATGGACAGGCCCCGAGCCACCTCCCTGATAAAATCCTGGAAGGAAATATCCTCTGGTGGAGACATCCTGCGTTTAGGGGAGGAGGACTCCTCTGGAAGAAGCATCGCTGCATCGACAGAACTTTCAGAATCCTGAGATTCTTCTGAGGACTCGAAGTATCGTCTGTCCGGATGCTCCTGTAGAGTCCGATACCCGTACCGACCAAGGTCGGTACCGGGAGTAACCGGTACCGGAGAATCGGTACCGGCGGGCATCGGAGTACAGGATACCGGCAGCACAGACACCGATGCCATCAGTACCGATGCCGGTACCGGTGGAGTTGTCTGTCGCGGTACCAAGGGCATCGATGCCGCAAGGAAAGCCGCCAGACTGCGTTCCATGGTCAGAATTCTCTGGTCCATAGACACCGCCAATGCCTGGATGTCGGTACCCCAGAGCATGGCACCAGGAGATCTGTTGAGGCCGAGCCAGTGAGAACATCCTGGAACCCCAATAATGCTTTGGAAGCCAAAGCCTCCCACCGGGGTAATTTTGCCGGTGCAGAATCCTCGAGGGCAACGCCAGAGGCATCTCAATGCTTAGAAGGAGATCTACCCTTCGAGGACCAGCTGGATTTATGTTTAGTTACCTGAGATCCACGGGAGGAAGAAGAAGCCATGGAAGACGTCGATGCCACCGAAGCCGCATCAGAGGGAAACAGGGTACTGAGCTTGGCAGCTCGGTTCTGCCGACCTCTTTTAGACATCATGGCACAGGACACACAATCCGTGATGGAGTGGTCAGGACCTAAACATTTTAAACACCATTCATGGGTGTCGGTGACGGAAATGGTACCCGCCACACTTGGTGCACTTTTTAAAACCTGAGGCAGGTTTTTCCATGTTAAGGAAAGTTTTTGGGCCTAAGGCCCAAAAAGGCGGGTGCACCTGAAGAAAATGGAAAAACAGATATTTTATTATTTTTTTTTTTTTAGAAATAGGAAAAGAAAGATCGGCGGTACCGGTAGAACGTCGAAGAAGGCAGACGCGACCACAAAAAGAAATAAAGAAAAAAGAAATTCTTCTGCGGTGACAGGAACACGACCTGCTGGCTCCGTGGAAAAAGAAGAACTGGAGAGAGGCAGTTGGTAAAGGCGGGAAGGCAGCACTCAGGCGCTGTGGGATGCTCCCAAAAGCGTTCTAATTGGACGCTGGGGAGCATTCCCGCGCAGGCTCCGTCGGTACTGACGATACCCATATGTGATGACTATATTCCTGCTTGTTCCTGGAGATGTAAAATTTCACCTTTTGGAGCATCCTGCTAGACTAGTCCAGACGAGTGGGAACTACGACTCGACCGGATGAGTAGAGGCAGCTGCCCTAAGGACCTGTGCATCGAAAGTAGAATCCACTCTGGCAGGTAGAGAGAGAAGACTACTACTACTACTACTGAGCATTTTTATAGCGCTACCAGTCATACGCAGCGCTGTACAAACATGTAAGAGACAGTCCCTCTCATCAGAGCTTACAATCTAATCAAGACAAAACATAGAAGACGTAAACAGGTGACCAAGTCGCCGCCCAACAAATGTCAGTCGGTACGACTCAACTCATCTCCACCCAGGAAGAGTCCTGTGCTCAGGTGGAGTGAGCTTTGAGCTCCTCCAGCACTGGCTTATTTTTCAAAAATAGGCAGAAACCACCATGTCCTTTAACCAATGCCCCAAGGTGGATTTGGAGGACACTTCTCCCTTATGTGGCCTGGCAAATAAAACCAAAAATCTGTTGGACTTGTAGAAAGTGTTCATCATTTTCAAGTATCAGAGAGGAATCATATAGATGTCAGCCAGATAACAGTCCTTATCCCTACCAATATACTACTCTGAGGAAATGGACACTAGCTAGATTCACCTTGTTGACATGAAAGGCAGAAACCACCTTGGCAAGAAGGAAGGAACCGTGCATAGGGAAACTCCCTCCGCCGAAAAGGAAAGGTAAGGGTCCCAAAAAGAGAGGACCTGTAACTCAGAAATGCAACACGCTGAAAAGATAGCTATTAAGAAGGTCATCTTAAGGGATGGATCTTTAGGCCTGTCCCACTTCAGCAGCTTGAAGGGAGGCTTAACCAACGCTCAAAGAACCAGGCTAAGATCCCAAGGCAGATCCATGGGACTTACAGCCCGGAAAAAGCAGAACACATTTGAATAGGAAGCTATGGACCGGCCTACTACCAGTCCTCAAAAACATGACAGGGTGGAAGTGACATCAGTCACACTGATGGCAGCTTAAGGCACTTGCTCCTTTGGCCCATGTTGCAAAAAGCACAAAAATGAGTTGAATTGAGCGGCAACTGGAGTGGAGAACCGTCCCAGAGACTTGTTATTGAGGATGGCAGTGAAAGTAAAAACTGCAGAGATTTAAAAAACAAACAAACAAGCTATGAGTGCCCCAGTGTCTAGTGAGCAAGGTGGGCCCATGTACTGAATTGTCAGCAAGCATGGCGTTGGCCGAATCAGATTTCAAGAGCAATGGAAATTAAGGCCCAGCAGTGTTTTATACAGTGATGTTTAAAAAGGAGTTTCTCAGAGATTTTGATGAGATGGCCGTGGAGTTCCTCATGAGGAAGGAGATCATGTAAAAAATTGATGACATCCATGGAGACCTTGAAGAATTGTGGGTACCAGATGGAGGAGGCAGAAAGCAAATTAGAAGAACATGCAGGGACTTTGAAATGATGTGCATTGGACAGGCATAAGCAGCAGGCAGTTGAGCTGCTTTATAAGTGAGCAATACTGAAAACCGAAATAGGAGAAATTGTGTGCTGTTCCATGGTGTCCCAGAAGCAACCAGAGATAAAAATGTGGAGGCCATTGTGCACACCCTGTGTACTGAGCTGCTGAAGGATACCGAACAGGCAGAGAGGGTGCGAGGGTGCCCCAGATGGAAATGGACCATGCACATCATGCCCCAGGAGCACCACCGGCTAACAAACCAAGAGACATTATTGCACGTTTAAGATCCAGGACGCCGCACTGCTGCACAGCAAAGGCCTCACCTGTATCGTGAGGCATAGGTACTTTGCTTCAAAACCTCTCGGCCTTTACCCTAGCGTGAAGGTAAGAAATGAAGCCAGTTGCTGAAATGCTGGTGAAAAAAGATGATTTGCTACGTGTGGTCTTTCCCATTTCAGATGAATTTCATTGTGAATGGTAAGAGATACACGGTTAAGGATCTGGACAAAGCATGGAGATTACTGCGACTGGCCGGCTTGGCCAAAGAGGATGTTCTGCAATCTACACCAAAGCAACAGAAGGTCTCTCTTAATAAATGGTAACAAGTGGGGAAGGAGGAGATGTAATCTGGCAGACCACATGAGAGGACTACTGTTGCCCTTGGGATAACTAACAGATATATCTCTTTGTCTCAGACCATGATATTCAGTGGTGTCTCTTCATCATTCCAATCCCAAAATGTCATATCTTTTGAAGACTGGCCGTATAAGCATAAAAGAAGTTATAGTCCTAAGGCATGGTGCAGGGCATGCAGTGGAAAACAGTCTGCCATCCACAAAAATACTGCATTTTCAAACAGTCCAGCAGAGAAGAATGGAGGGATGGTGTTTGTGGATGGTAACCCCGGACTGGAAAGAAGCTGAGATTAGTTGGGACTGTTTTTTTTAATTTTCTTTTAGATTTTTTTTTAATATAAATACTTAATGATATGAGTATTGGGGGATGGAGATAGTGAAGGTGGGGAGTGGCTGTGGTTGTGTTGGTGGGTTGGGAAGAGAACTTCCTGCAGTCTGGGGAAGGGAAGAGTTGGGATGAAGCTGTTAGAAGGGTGGGTGTATGGGAGGCGTGACTTTGAGAATGGTTGTGCTTTAAAGGTGAAGTGCGAATGATTACTACTACTACTAATTATTTGTATAACGCTACAAGGCTTACGCAGCGCTGTACAGAGACCTGCTGGATGAAATATACACTGGGGTTTTCGAACAAAGTTGTTTAGGTGCTACAGAAGCTGGATGCGGTAAGAAGATGCAAATGTATGTTTGTTTATTCAATTTGATAGACCGCCTTCGTAACAACAAGGCGGTGTACAAAAGTCAAAAGTACAGCAAGGCCAGAGGCCAGAAAAAGAAAGGAGCTACAATATAAAATAGGAGAGCATAGACAGGCAGACAGGACGTGGAGAAGAGACAACCTGAGAAACATAAGGTCACATAGTAGGAGCTGGGAGATCAAAGGCAGAGGAGAATAGATGGCTTTTGAGGAGTGATTTAAATTTGCTGTAATTCTTTTCTAATCTCAGGGGGGTAGGAAGGCAGTTCCACAGGGCGTGTCCAAGGAAAAAGAAAGCTGAGTGACGTGTGGACTGTAGATGAGCACGTGCTGGAGAGGGGAGGTGAAGATGGTTTATGTGGGCTGAGCACATTTGACTGCTGGGAGTGTGGAACCGGAGAAGATCTGCCAAGTATTACAGGGTGTGAGTAGGGATGATTCTGTGAGTGGGGTTTGATTGTTACCATGGTTAAGATAGTGACTTTTTTTTGTTTTGTTTTTTTTAATTATTTATTTCTAAATTTTCAGAATTACATCAAGCAATAATACATACTTGAAAGAAATGGAAAGATGCAAGTTACAGAAACTGTCACAAAGAAAAAATACAATAATTCCAAATTCCAAATTGCACCTGACGCTCCAGCCCAAAATTAGGGGAGAGAGGATCCTAGTAAAGAGGCTATAATGATAAATCGAAAACTTAAAAGGAAACAATTCCCTAGGAAAAAGCAACCGCGGGACGCATTAACAAATCTAGCGTTCCAAGATGAGTCGATCTAATTAGGCTCTACTGGAGCCTAATTCAGGAACAGCTCTAGCTTCCAAAAGCGTATGTAAATGTTTTGGAACGTAGAAAATAAATCTAGATGAAGCAGATTTAATTACACATTTATATGGAAACCTTAAAACAAAGGAATAACCCAGTGAGATTACCTCAGGGCGCATAGAGAGAAATAATTTCCTTTTTTCCTGAGTTACATAGGAAACGTCCGGGAAGACCCAGACTTTCTGACCAAAAAAAAGTTTATCAGAATTTTTAAGGTCCAAACTTTATCAGGTTCCAAAACAAACACCACCATAAGAGTAGCTCTCCTCGTAATTTCCTCCATAGAGGATTCCAGTACCTGAGAAAGATTCAGGATGTCAAAACTATTTCTCTGAACACCCAACCCATTATCAATAGAACTAGAACATTTCTTCATAGGCAAATAATAAACCCTGAAGGTGGGTGGGAGGGCGGGCAGCTACCGACATCCCTAAAACCTCTAACAAGTAATTTTGAACAACGCAACAGGGGAAACACCAGGAGATACAGGAAAATTAACAATACGTAAATTTAACCTTTTGGAAAAGTTCTCCAACTTTTCCAGTTTAGCATGAAGAACAGTGCTGTCCTTAATAAAGGTAGAGCACTGTGTATGCACATTAGTCATTTGAGAAGACAAATTCTGAAGTGTTTGAGTAGAATCCCTTACTAGCTTGTTCCTGTCGATCCAGTCTCATCTGTGAGTCCTGAGAAATCTGTTCCACGATATTCAAACGATTGGAAACAGAGCGCTCTAATGAAACAATCGCAGTCGAAATGGAATCCAAAGTCACCACCGTTGGCTTCACTAAGACACTGTGAATGGCTGTAGCTCCAGGCCCCTCTGTGACCCCCGAAATTGAAGTTCCCGTCACACCAGACGCCGAGGGAATCAACGCTCCTGCACAAGAAGCAGAAGCACTCAGGGTGGATCCCCCGGTTCCTCCAGCAACATCCAACAGCAGACCCGTGCTTGGCGATGCCCCCCAAAGACGGCAATCCAACAGCTACCTGGTTACGGTGCGGTTGCAGCCAGCAAGCGGGGCCAACAGACAGCAAAAAAGGCTCATCAGGTGGGACACACTGCTCGGGGCTCAGACTCACGTCCGAGGTTGAAAGGACCGCCTTCAAGTCAGCTCCGACGCTAACCCCAGCAGACTCCTGCGTTGCTCCGACGGTAACAAAGTTGGTTATGGGCTGCTGCTTAGGTGGAAGATCCGCTTCAGGGTATGTAACCTTCCCCTTCCTTTTCTCCATCGTAAACAGGAAATTTACACAGCAAGAAATTAGGATTAAGAGGACAGCGTCCAAAATCGACCGCCGGAGCGCGTCCTTACACGGTGGCCATCTTGGATCCGACCAAGATAGTGACTTTTAATGTAAAGGAGTTAAATGCACTAATAAAGCAAGCCAAGCTGTTCAAAAAAGCTGAATTGCTGAAGGGAGATGTTACTTTTCCAGGAGACTCACCTTCAAAGAGCAAACCAGGATTGGTTGAGGAGAAAGCCTTATGGAGAAGTTTGGGCATCCTCGGACGTCTCCAACTATAAAAGGAGAGGGACAGCTATCTTATCTCCTCAGTCATTACAAATTGAAGTGACTGGTGTTGAACACAATAAAAGGGGAAGATGGATATTTCTTAATGTAAAAATCCAAGGGGTCTTATATACACTAGCTAACATTTATGCAGCTAACAACCATCAGCCTTCCTTTTTTGCTGAGGTGAAGATTTCCCTAGCAGCTTTTTCAGAGGCAATAAAACCTAAAAATCAGAGGGACACCCCCACAAGAAGCAAATGCGAAAATTAAAAAGAATAGATTTTGTTTTGCCTGAAACGGCCTTGTTTTGGCAGATGGTGCTTACGTCAGGGGCAACTAAAATACAGTATGACAAAATAAAGCCATATACAATATGATCCAATTCATATATGCAAAAACAAATAAATAGAATACAAATATAATTAAATATAGCTACATACCAAATTGGAAGGTCAATTAAATGTGGTTTCTGTTTTCTGTTTTATGATTGGTGTTTAAGATTACAATCACTATACATGTTACTTGCTCATTATAAGTTTGTCTTTATTCTTATACAATTTGATATGCATATTAGACTGATATTGTTTTCATTTTTCATGTTTATGTGACCTTCCAATTTGGTATATATTTATTATATTTATTGTTTGTTTTTGCATGTATGAATTGGATCATTTATGGTTTATTTTGTCATGATGATAATTGTAAATATCTACTATGTACATATGTTCTAATAGTTTAACGTTCTAATAATTTACTGTTTAAATATTATACTGTTACCTGTACCTAGTTCAACTGTTCTATGTTCTATGTAAAATGACTTGGTATGATACTACCCATACCATATAACATAATGTTCATTGTAAACCGCACTTGATACTTGTGAAAGAGCGGTATAGAAATAATTGTTAAATAAAAATAAAATAAATATTGTATTTTAGTTGCCCCTGATGCAGGCACCATCTGCCAAAACATGCCATGTCAGGCATTTATTTTTTTAATATTTTATTTAAGAGTTTTCTGAATACAATATACGAGTAAGAAATAAACAAGATACAAAACCAATTTCTATTCAAAAGTAGAAGCCATAACACATTAAACAGACCACATTAAGGGAGAGAGAACCTTGAAATATACATCATGCATAAAGAAAGGAAAGGAAAATAGTGAGTATCAAAACTCCATGATAGGGAGCTTAAAAACAATATCAATTCCTCCAACTAAGTCTCACTCACCTCTTTCCCAGCAAGAAACTGCTGCAAAGACTTTACATCCCGTATAAGCAAAAGTTTGTCCCCCATGAGTAACAATACAACGGCAGGGAAACTTCAGGAAAAACATTGCCCCCAGAGCCACAACCTGAGATTTCAGCATCAAAAACTGCTTTTTCTGGATTTGAGTAATGCGACAGACATCAGGAAAAACCTGGAGCTTATAACCACAGTAGAGAGCATCTCGAAACTTAAAGTATGCTCTCAAAACGTGCAATTTGGCGGATTCAGAATCAAACTTCACCACCAAAGTGTTGCGTTTTAAAATAACATCAGATGAATCCTCCAGGAAAGCGGTTAAGTTCTGATCCACGGAGCAAACTGAGGGAGCACCGGCCCCCGCAGTCTGCGAAGTGGAAGAAGAACCAACGGGAAGGTAATACTTATGGACAGCATGAGAATCTCCCTCTAAATGTAACACTTCAGAAAAGTACTTTCCCAATAAAATTTTAGGAGATAATAGGTGTGTAAAAGGAAAGTTCAAAAAACGCAAGTTACGTGCTCGAGACTGATTTTCCAGCACTTCCAACCTACAGGAAACAAAGAAAATCTCTGGTCAAAACAGCATCAGAGTCACAACAGGACTGGAGCTGGGAATCAGTTCGAGCAACAAACTTGCTAAAAGAACCCATTTGATTATCAACATATTGTAATTGACCAACCACCTCTTGGGAAAATTTACAAAGAGAGGATACAGTAGAGTTTAAATGTAAATTAATTTTCTGAATAACGGTCCAAATATCCACAAGAGTCACTTCCCCCATAGGGAGAACAGAAGTTCCTGAGTCTGCCTCAGCCAGAAAAACCGGGAGCAGAACTGGAGGAGAACTCTCAGGGGAAGACTCCAAAAACGTTGATGAGAGTGGAGGTAGAGGGAGAGGAGGAGGAGACCGGAGAACAGGGCTTAACGATGCCCCTTCCGGTGAATGATCCTCAGGCAGTAGCGAAGTTACATGTTTGTCCATAGGACCCACCGCTTTCCCACTTGCAACACCATCACCAGCTTTTGTACCAACCTTTGCCTTCCATTTTCCCATGGCGTAAACAAGCTTCACTTCTCACATGAACACCTCATGTGCACCAAACGGGCATGTCCTGCCCCTTGAGTCACGCCCCTTAGGTCACACCACGCAGGCCGCAACACACGGCCGCGTGGGAACCCTCTGGGCTTTTATCGAGCAGGGAAGGGTCCTCCGAATCAGGGCACGTCCTTCTCCCGCCTGCACGCTGACACACCAAGCCTCCAACAAGGTACTGCTGCAATGAAACCATGCTGATGAAAACACGCGGCAGCTCCCACACACACAGTGCTCTCTCCGGTAATCTCTCAGGTACCTCCGGGCTTTATCGAGCAGGAAAGGGTCCTCCGAAGCAGGGCACATCCTCCTCCCGCCTGCACGCTGACACACCAAGCCTCCAACAGGTTACTGCTGCACTGAAACCACGCTGATGAAAACACGCGGCAGCTCCCACACACACAGTGCTCTCTCCGCGCCGTGTCAGGCATAATGAAATCTGTTCTATAAGCAGATATGGAAGCTCTTTGTAGACTTTTATGGACCCAATGATGTGCGAAAGTAGGGGACCTCAGTGTGTACTGCTGAGTGGGATGGGTGAGGGGGAGGATAACGGAAGAGAAGAGGGTAGCAGAGGGAATGTTTTTGTTTTCTTTTTTTCATGCTATTTGGATCCATCAGAGGAACTGCCTCTTCTCCTTGAAGGATTTTTGAAATAGAATCTTTTAACAGAATAGCAACTCCCATGCTGCATGTTAGGAGGTTATTTTGTGTTGGGGAAAAATTGAAAAGTGTTTTTTTTTAAGATAAGGCTATGTGTAAAGCTGAATGAAAAGCAACAGAAGGTCTCTCTTAATAAATGGTAATGAATGGGGAAGGAGGAGATGTGATCTGGCAGACCACCTGAGAAGGACTACTGTTGCCCTTGGGATAACTAATAGATATGACACCTTGGGACTAGAATGATGAAGAGGCACCACTGAATATCATGGTCTGAGAGATGTATCTTTTTAAAACTGGCCGTATAAGCATAAAAAAAGTTATAATCCTAAGGCATGGTGAGTTGAGCTGGAAAGACTGCTGCATTATTCTGTAACATGTACAGATCTCAATAAAGCCTTGTTGTTAAGTGCCGTTGAGTCGGTATCAACTCCTGGCAACCCTCTGGATAGTTATTTATTTATTTATTTAACACTCATTTTTATACCGCATCTTCCAGAGATCAGTTGCGGTGTACAAATAACAACAATTAACAAAGCTAAGTTTGTTTTACATAGAACATCTTAATTTTACATAGAACATCTTAAAATATCATAAATTAAACAAAGAGAGTTTACACTGGAACCATGTGAAAACAATTTAACTAACAAAGTGTAGTGTCTATATACATAAGACAGTACATAAGTGATACAACTATATACATGCGTAGGTATTAGGGCATAAGAGATAGGATAGATAAGAGATAGTTGACCTAAACTTTGTTCAGTCCTTAGCCAAGTGGCTCATTTTGATAGAGTGGTATCCATAGCTGCTGCTGTTGTATCGATCCATCTCATTGCCGGCCTTCCCCTTTTACGATGGTCTTCTACCTTGCCAAGCATTGTTTTTCTCCAGTGATTTCTCTCTTCGCATGATGTGTCCAAAGTATGAAAGTCAGAGTCTTGTCATCTGAGCTTCTAAGGAAAGCTTAGGTTTGATCTCTAGTACTGACTGATTTGTTGTTTGGTCAATCCATAATATACACAGTATTCGTCGCCAGCACCATAATTCAAAGGCATCAATTTTCTTCTTGTCTATCTTTTTTACTGTCCAACTTTCTCCCATGGCCTGGTCAAGTTGAATCTTTGTAAAGAGAGAGACATCTCTGCTCTTGAGAATCTTGTCTATGTCCTTAATAGCCATTCTACTAAGAGCAATACGTCGTTTGATTTTTTGACTGCTAGTCCTTTCTTTGATTGTTGATCCAAGTAAGTTAAAGTGAATTTCTTCTCCATCAACAATGAGCTTATTGATTTTGCCAGTAGTCAGGATCTTTGCCTTCTTAACGTTAAGGCACAGACCCGTTTTAAGGCTATGTTCCTTTATCTTAGAAACAAATGTTTCAGATTGTCTTCACTTTCAGCCAGTAATGTGGCGGTATCAGCATAATGAAGGTGGTTGATGATTCTTCCACCAAACTTCACATCTCTGTTGTCTTCATATAATTCTGCTTCTCTGATAATTTGTTCTGCATATAAATTAAAGAGGTAGGGGGAAAGTATGCAGCCTTGTCGTGCACCTTTGCTGATTTTAAACCATTCTGTTTCTCCTAGTTCTGTTCAAACTGTTGCTTCTTGATCAATGTAAAGGTTGCGCAAGAGAACGATCAGGTGTTCTAGTATACCCATACTTCTTAATGTGGCCCAGAGTTTCTCATGGTTTACACAGTCAAAATTCTTGCTGTAGTCAATAAAACACATATGGATATCCTTTTGGTATTCTTTTGTCTTTTCTAGGATCCATCTCACATCTGTGATGTCTCTCGTTCCTCGCCCTTTCCTGAACCTTGCTTGTACTTCAGGCAGTTCTTGTTCCAGGTATGGTTGTAGTCTCTGCTGAATGATCTTGAGTAGAATCTTGCTGGCATGTGGGATCGGAGTGATTGTGCGATAATTTCCACAGTCAGTCGGGTCACCTTTCTTCAGTATTGGTATAAACACAGATCTTTTCCAGTCAGTTGGCCATGAATTTGTCTTCCAAATTTCCTGGCAGAGCCTTGTAAGTATGGTGACAGCTTCACCCGATTGTTGTAATACTTCAGTTGGAATGCCATCAATGTCCGCTGCTTTGTTCTTTGATAAGGCTTTCAATGCTGCTTTGATTTCTTCTTTCATCATCAATGGTTCCTGATCATAAGGTACAGGTTGAAACGGCTGTTGGTCCACTTGGTCTTTATGATATAATGACTCTGTATATTCTTTCCACCTTTTCTTGGTCTTCTCAGCATCATTCAACATGGATCCTTGATCATCTTCTAGCATTCCAATTTGAGGCTGGAATTTTTTTTTTAAACTCTCATAGCTTTAGAAAAGCCATTCTTGTTCTTCTAATAGTTTTTGATTCTATTTCCTTGTATGTGTCATTGTAGTACCTCTCCTTGTCTTGTCTTGCTGCACGTTGGAAATCTCTGTTGAGTTCTGGGATTGCCTCTCTTTCTCGTCTGCCTTTAGCTTCTCTGCGTTTCTGGACAATTTTCAAAATAATTTCAGAATTTCTTCAATCATCCATTTTGGCTGTTTTTGCTTTCTCACCTAATGTAGAGACTTAACGCTTTCTTCCAATACACCTGGAACTCTGCCATTTGTATCTAAAGCAGCAAATCAATTTTTCAGGAAGTCTTTAAATTCAAGTGGTATATTCTCAAGGTCATATCCTGCTGCATTCATGAGTGGCTTGCTCTTTTTCAAGTTTAGCCTGAGTTTGCATACCAGTAAGTTGGTGATCTGTACCACAGTCAGCTCCAAGTTTTGTCTTTGTTGATGTTATCAAGCATCTCCAGGAACAAGCAGGAATGTAGTCTTCACATATGGGTATTGTCGGTACCGACGGAGGCTGTGTGGGAATGCTCCCCAGCGTCCAATTAGAAAGCCTTTGGGAGCATCCCACAGCGCCTGCGTGCTGCTTTCCCGCCTTTCCCAAATGCCTCTCTCCAGTTTTTTGTTTTCCGCGGAGCCAGCAGGTCGTGTTCCTGTCACCGCAGAAAATTTTCCTTTTTTTATTGTGGTCGCGTCTGCCTTCCTCAACGCTTTACTGGTACCGCCGGTTTTTCTTTCTTTCTTTCTTTCTTTCTCTTCTTAAAAAAAAAATTCTTAGTACTTTTTTCCCATTTTTTCCAGGTGCACGCGCCATTTTGGGCCTTAGGCCCAAGATTTTTTCCACAATGGAAAAACCCTATTCGGGTTTTAAAAAGTGTACCATCTCCGTCACCGACACCCATGAGTGCTATCTTAAATGTTTAGGTCCTGACCATTCCATCTCGGAATGTATGGCCTGTACCATGATGTCCAAGAGAGGTCGACAGAACCGAGATGCCAAGCTCCAGTACCCTGTTTCCCTCTGATGCAGCTTTGGTGGCATCGACGTCTTCCAGGACTTCGTCTTCCTCCCGTGGACTAATAAAAGAAAATATTTTTTCACTCAACATGTAATCAAACTCTGGAATTTGTTACCGGAGGATGTAGTAAAGGCTGTTAATGTAGCTGGGTTTAAAAAAGGTTTGGACAAGTTCCTGGAGGAAAGGTCCATAAACCATTATTAAGAAGGGACCCAGGATATCAATGCTTGAACCAATACAAGCATTGTGGAACCTGTGTCCCTTGGGGAAACTGCTAGGTACATATGACCTAGATTGGCCACTGTTGGAAACAGAATACTGGGCTTGATGGACCTTGGTCTGACCCAGTATGGCATATCTTATGTTCTTATGTTCTCGGCCATTGCCATAGGTGCACGTAGAATTGCTTGGCTCCAGGCATCTGATCTGGAGCTCTGGGTACAAGACAAACTGGGAAATATCCCTTGTACTGGTGAGAACCTGTTTGGTAAAGATTGGCAGGAAAAAGCCAATGAGTTGGATGCTGACAACTCCACCTTGGATAGATTATCCAAGTCCACAGCTGATCCTGCTAGAAAGAAATCTTTCAAGAAACCATTCTTTTCTAAAAAGAAAAGATATTATCCTGCTTATTCTCAGCAGGGACATTATGCAGGTCAGCTTGTCAGGAAAGGTCAGCAACCACCCAAACAAAGAAAAGGAAAGACTGCTAAGCCTCAGCCGTCCCAGCAGTCTCAGCCTCCACAAGGCCTTTGACTTTCAGCTAGAGAACCTAGCCTTCCTGACTCTCATTGGACCAGAGCCCTCCACCATTCCAGGAAGGTTGTGTCACTTTGCCCCCAGATGGGGGCAGATAACAACAGAGCATTGGACACTCTCCATCATAAAAGAGGGGTACAAGAGGAGTTTCTTTGATGTTTTGACTGGAGTTTCTTTGATGTTTTGACTATTATTGTTGCATGGTGTTTATAAATAAAGTTTATAAAAAAAAAAAAGAGGGGTACAAGCTTTATTTTTCGAGCATGCCCCCTCCCACAATGATAAGGCAGTTCAATTCTCTGACCTCTCTCATCAACCTGTTAGGTCAGGAGGTCGCTATGCTTCTTGCCCAAGGGGCAATAGAAGAAGTACCCATCTATCAGCAGGGTACAGGGTTTTACTCCCCCTATTTCCTTATCCCAAAGAAAACAGGGAGATACAGACCTATCTTGGACCTCAGAGAATTGAACAAATTCCTTGTCAAAGAGAAATTCAAGATGATTTCTCTCGGAACTCTGCTGCCATACCTTCAGAGTCAGGATTGGCTTTGTTCTCTAGATCTCAAGGATGCGTGCACCCATGTTCTCATCCATCCAACTCACAGAAGGTTCCTTCGGTTCCTTTTTCAAGGAAAGCACTACCAATACAGGGTGCTTCCTTTTGGCCTGGCCTCAGCACCAAGGGTGTTCACGAAATGCATGGCTGTGGTAGCAGCATTTCTCCGCCATCTAGGGATATTCGTCTTCCCCTACTTAGACGACTGGCTCATTCGAGCCCCAACAGAGTCAGAGGCCAGGATTTCTCTATCCTGCACAATGTGTATCCTTCAGTATTTGGGTCTGGTAACAAACATCCCAAAATCCAGTCTAACTCCCACTCAGTCTTTTAGAGTTCATAGGAGCTTTGCTGGATACCAGAAAGGCAAGGGCCTATTTCCCCCAGGCCCGTTGCCTTCGCATGGTGCAGTTAGCTTCTCAAGCCGTGCTAAAGCCTCATCTCACTGCCCGAGAAATGCTACAACTACTAGGCCACATGGCATCTACTGTGCATGTGGTTCCCTGTGATTGTGAGGGCAGCCCAGTGGGCTTTATCCACTCAATGGACCCAGGCATCAGGATGCCTGTCAGACAAATTAGCAAACACAAGTCGCCTTATTTTGTCCCTCCAGTGGTGGAAGTCCACTCAAAACCTGTTGCTGGGGTCCCCTTTTCCAAAAACAAAAGATTTCAGAAAAACAAAACACCCCCACAAAACACAAAGCAATTGTGCATAATTTCTTTTTGTCGGAATATGTCAACACAGTGCCGGGAATTCAGTCCAGGCACCACTGTGGCAATTCCTTTTATTAAAGATAAATATGTGGATTAAAAATTTCAAAATCCAAAGACTTAGCTTTCGTATTGTGGTGGCCAAAGTGTCCCCAAGCCCTTAGAAAAGGGAAAAGAGCCTACTTTTACCTTTAGGGAAAGATGCAGCAGGCGGGGAGGTGAAACACAAAATGTTTTGAAACCTGAAAAAACTCACCTAGTGAATAGCTGCAGGCCACACCCTAGTTTAGGAACAAGCTACAGGGGTAATGAAAACCAGCTGGAGAGCCAGCACGTGAGCACTGCTCTGATACGTGCAGAGGGAGTTCCCAGGGGGTTACAAAAAGGAAGTAACAGAGAGAGGAAGCAGTTGCAGGTTGTCTCCAAGGTTCAGCAAACAGAGGAAGCCACTCAAGAAGTTGCTGGAGAGAGTGTTAGAGACCACGTTCCAGATGCCGTGGTAAATCCAGAGAAAGAAAGAGAAAGACAGAGAGACTTGGAGCGGAAGCAACTCAAGAAGCTGGGAAGGAGACAGCATTGGGCACACAGATACCGAGTGCAGAGGGCTGAGTCAGACAGCACAGATAGTGATGAAGTAAGTCTGAAAAGCAGCCTGTTTCCTGAAGCATATTTTGATGCTGGTACAAATGCTGAGCTAGAGAAACAGCATTGCAGGAGAAAGGAAATTACCAGGGGAGGAGCAACTGGAGACTCTGAACGGAGCAGAGAGCCCAAGGCACTGGGGAGAGGAAAAAGCTCTCGTGTTTCAGAGGAGAGAGGTATTTCCAAAGACACCCAGCCTTAAGGGAAACTGCTAGGACATTCAAACAAACAGGCCACAAGGCAAGGAGCTTTGCTGGGGAGAGAAGTTTGAATGAGGACAGTTTTATCACAAGCCAAAGGTTTGATAAAACCCCAACTGAGAAATGGAGAACCGTGAGTAATCCTCTGTCTAATAAGCAGTTAAGTAAACGGAAGGCATTAAACCATTTGGAGGGAAAGGAAGAATTGTCTACATGTGCTGAGCAGCCTAGGGACAGGAAAGCCTCTAAGTGGAAAGATATCCTTAAGCTTTTAGAAACTGCAGAACCAGGTTTTATCAAGAGGAATGTATGCCATGAGATCCCAGAGTCACTCGTGGAGGATATGGAAATAGGGAGTTACCCTTCTGAGAGTGAGAGTGACAGTCTTATGGAATGTGCTATCTGTTATAAAACAAACGTTTGAGCCCTGGAAGGAAAGAAGCTCAAACAACAGCCTTTATAATTGAAGAGGTATAAACAGGCTGAACTATGTTTTAAAAGCCTTGTTTTCTTTTTATTGTTCCTGGAGTAAAACCTGAAAGTAATTGCATCTGAAGAAGTTTAGCAAAGTAACCTAGCACTGATGTTAATAAGGCTAGAAGAAGTAATGAAGCTGTGGTTTGTGGAATCTGGAAACATTTGAAGCTGATTCTGTCAGGAGAAGAAAATCCTTTATTTTTCTTTCTTATTTTTGCGTTAAGCTTTATACAAGCATTGTTTGGAGAAGCAGTACAAATCAAATAAAATTCCTGTGCTTGCCTTAACCTCTCGGACTTTTCATTTCAATATGGAAACCCACAACTACGAAATATAGAGGTGGCACCCCACTATAGGCGACCGCCTAGGGTGGCCCTATAGTAGCTTGGCTGTAAAGGGGTGGATCGGCCACAGTATATATATATATTTAATATATATATTAATATATTTAATATATTAAATATGTGGATTAAAAATTTCAAAATACGAAAGCTAAGTCTTTGGATTTTGAAATTTTTAATCCACATATTTATCTTTAATAAAAGGAATTGCCACAGTGGTGCCTGGACTGAATTCCCGGCACTGTGTTGACATATTCCGACAAAAAGAAATTATGCACAATTGCTTTGTGTTTTGTGGGGGTGTTTTGTTTTTCTGAAATCTTTTGTTTTTGGGTTGTTAGATTGATTTCAGCGGTTTTTTGTTTTGGGGTCCCCTTTTTAACAACCCTTACCCCAGGCAACTCTCACAACAGATGCTTCTCCGATGGGTTGGGGAGCTCATCTGCAAGACCTCTCCACCCAAGGCACCTGGTCTCCACAGGAGACTCATCTACATATCAATCTCTTGGAGCTCAGAGCAATTTTCCTTGCTCTTCGAGTGTTCCACACCCTGCTCAACTGCAAGACAGTCCTCATTCATACGGACAATCAAGTAGCCATGTTCTACGTGAACAAGCAGGGGGGAACAGGCTCTCTGCTGCTTTGCAAAGAAGCTTTGCGACTATGGGCCCTCGCCAGAGAGCATCCGATTCATCTCCTGGCAGTGTATCTTCCAGACATACAAAACTCTTGGGCAGACAGACTCAGTCGAGTTCTGCTTCCACATGAGTGATCTCTGCATGCAGACCAGGTAGCCAAGGTTTTTCATATTTGGGGAACTCCGGACATAGACCTCTTTGCAAGTCTGTGGAATGCCAAACTTCCCCAGTTCTGTTCCTGAACCCCGGCTCAGGGGGCTCAGGCAGGGATGCTTTCCTCCTTCACTGGGGTCAAGGCTTCCTGTATGTCTTTCCACCCATTCCCCTAATTCCCAAAACCCTGTTCAATCTTCAGAGAGACAGAGGCCGTATGATTCTCATAGCTCCACATTGGCCATGGCAAGTGTGGTACCCTCTGCTTCTACATCTCTCTCAAGCTCCCTCCCTGTAGTTAGGGTCTGCTCCAGATCTCCTATCTCAGGAGGACAGAATGTTATGGCATCCCAATCCCCAGTCTCTGCATCTCAGGGCTTGGTTGCTGAAGGCCTAGATCTCCATGTTCTTAACCTCCCTCACCAAATAAAGGATATTCTTTATGCTTCCAGGAAGCCTTCCACAAGACGCTCTTATGCTTTCAAGTGGAAAAGGTTTACCATATGGTGTTCGCAGAAGGCTCTTAACCCCATTGCCATACCTCGGGAATCATTACTGGAGTATCTCCTTCATTTATCCAAAGCAGGACTTCAGACTAACTCAGTGAGGGTCCATTTGAGTGCTATTGCAGCTTCCTTCAACCCCCTAAATGGACAACCTATTTCCTCCCATCCTCTTATAGCAAGATTTATGAGAGGCCTTCTGCTAACTAAGCCTCCCATTAAGCCACCACCTGTGGCATGGGACTTAAATTTGGTTCTTTGTCAGCTCATGAAGCCACCTTTCGAACCCTTAGCTACTACCTCCTTGAAATTCCTTTCTTGAAGGTTATCTTTCTCAATGCAATCACACCAGCATGTCGCATTAGTTTGTTGCAAGCATTAGTAGCTGATCCACCTTATACAAGGTTCCATCATGACAAGGTAGTCCTTAGGACTCATCCACACTTTATGCCAAAGGTGGTCTCGATTTTCATCTAAACCAAGCGGTCTACCTACCTGTGTTCTTTCCAAGGCCTCATGCATCAAATGCAGAAAGGAACCTTCATACTTTGGACTGTAAAACAGCTTTAGCCTTTTACTTACAAAGAACACAGCAACATATAAAGTCCACTCAACTCTTTGTTGCTTTTGATCCTAGTCATTTGGGACTTCCAGTCTCCAAGAGAACACTAACTGGATTGCTCAATGTATATCCTTTGCCTATCAGAGTAAGAATCTTCCTCTGGAGGGCCATGTCACAGCTCACAATGTGAGAGCCATGGCAGCTTCAATGGCTCATCTGCACTCTGTCTATCAACGACATGAGGGTTTTGGATTTGTTAGGAACTGGGGAACATTCTGGGGAAAGGAGGGGCTCTTCCGAAGGGATGGGCTTCACCTTAACCGGGATGGAACCAGGCTGCTGGCATTAAGCTTTAAAAAGGAGATAGAGCAGCTTTTAAACTAGATATTAGGGGAAAGCCGACAGTCGCCCAAGAGCGGATGGTTCGGAAGAATGTATCCTTGAAGGATACTACCAAAAGCAGAGAGGTTCCACAAAAGAGTAAAGTAGCCCAAATGCCCTCAAGTATGGAGCAGACAGAGCTTAAAGATCCCAATTTACCCATGTCTAACAATAGCCAAATTAACATCAATAAAATACATTCTCTAAAATGCTTGTATGCAAATGCTAGAAGTCTAAAAAATAAGATGGGAGAGTTAGAATATATAGCACTAAATGAAAGGTTAGATATGATTGGAATATCAGAGACATGGTGGAAGGAGGACAACCAGTGGGACACTGTGATACCTGGGTACAAACTTTATCGTAATGATAGAGCTGATCAAATTGGTGGAGGGGTTGCGCTCTATGTTAGAGAGGGCATTGACTCAGAAAGGATTAAAGTTTTGCAGGAAACAAAATTTGCTGTAGAATCTATATGGATTGAAATTCCATATAAAAGGGGGAAGGCAATGGCAGTGTGGGTGTACTATCGAGCACCTTGCCAGAATGACCAAATGGATGATGAAATGCTCAAAGAAATCAAGGAAGCTAGCAAAAGTTACAGTGCAGTAATAATAATGGGTGATTTCAATTACCCCGGTATCGACTGGGTCAGTGTCACGTCAGGACATGCTAGGGAGATAAAGTTCCTAGATGAAATAAATGACTACTTCTTGGAGCAGCTGGTTCATGAACCGACCAGAGGGGAAGCCATATTAGACCTAGTCCTTAGTGGAACACCAGATCTAGTGCAAGAGATAAGGGTGTTGGGGCCACTTGGCAATAGTGATCATAGCATGATCGCCTTTGATTTAATTAGTGGAGGAGGGATAGTAAAGAAATCCACAGTACTACCTTTTAACTTTCGAAAGGGAGACTATGATAATATGAGGAAAACAGTTAAGAAAAAATTAAAAGGAGCAGTTGCAAAGGTTAAAGACGTACATCAAGCTTGGGTGTTGTTGAAAAATACTATCTTGGAAGCCCAGACCAGCTGTATTCCACGCTTTAAGAAAAGTGGAAGGAAGTCCAAAAAACTGCCAGCATGGTTTAAAGGTGAGGTCAGAGAGGCTGTTGTTGCCAAAAAAGCATCTTTCAGGAAATGGAAAAAAGAGCCAAACAACGACAACCTGGAAACAGCACAAGCACTGGCAAGTCAAATGCAAGGCATTGATAAGGCAGGCAAAGAGAGAATTTGAGAAGAAGCTTGCTGCGGAAGCAAAAACGCGAAATAAAGACCTTTTCAAGTACATTCGTAGCAAAAATCCTGTGAGAGAGTCAGTTGGTCCATTAGATGATAAAGGGGTTAAAGGAGCACTAAGAGGCGACAAGGCGATAGCGGAGAGACTGAATGAATTCTTTGCTTCGGTCTTTACTGAGGAAGATGTAGGGATGTTACCCATGACTGAAGTGGTGTTTAAAGGTGCGGAAGAATTGAAGGAAATATCGATACATCGGGAAGATGTCTTACAGCTATTAGATAAACTGAAGAGTAGCAAATCACCTGGGCCGGATTGTATACATCCAAGGGTGTTGAAAGAACCGAAATGTGAGATTGCAGACCTGCTATCAGTAATCTGTGAACTATCATTAAAATCATCTCTAAAACCGGAAGATTGGAGGATCGCCAATGCAACACCAATTTTTAAAAAGGGTTCCAGGGGTGATCCGGGAAACTACAGACCGGTGAGCCTGACGTCAGTACTGGGAAAAATGGTAGAAACCATCATAAAAAATAAAATTACTCAGCATGTAGATAGTCACGATCTAATGGGAGACAGCCAACATGGCTTTAGACAAGGAAGATCTTGTCTTACTAATCTGTTATGTTTTTTTGAAGGAGTGAATAAACAGGTGGACAAAGGTGAGTCGGTTGATATTGTGTATCTGGACTTTCAGAAAGCCTTTGACAAGGTCCCTCATCAGAGACTTTTGGCAAAACTAAAGAGTCATGGGATAGGAGGCAGTGTACTGTTGTGGATCATTAACTGGTTAAAAGATAGAAAGCAGAGGGTAGGGCTTAATGGCCAATTTTCCCAATAGAGAAAGGTGAATAGTGGTGTACCCCAGGGATCTGTGCTGGGTCCGCTGCTTTTTGACATATTCATAAATGACCTGGAAAGTGGAATAACGAGTGAGGTTATCAAATTTGCAGATGACACAAAACTATTTAAAGTTGTTAAAACCCAAGAGGATTGTGAAAACTTGCAAGAGGATCTTGATAAATTGGAAGACTGGGCATCATAATGGCAGATGAAATTTAATGTGGACAAGTGCAAGGTTATGCACCTAGGGAAGAACAACCCAAACGATGGTTACACGATGCAAGGTTCCACATTAGGAACCACCACCCAGGAAAAAGATTTAGGCGTCATTGTGGATACCATGTTAAAACCCTCGGCCCAGTGTGCAGCGGCGGCCAAGAGAGCAAATAGAATGCTAGGTATGATAAGGAAAGGAATGGAATATAAAACAAAAGATATTATAATGCCTCTATATCGTTCCATGGTGAGACCGCACCTTGAATATTGTGTGCAATTCTGGTCGCCGTATCTTAAAAAGGATATAGCGATTTTAGAAAAGGTTCAGAGAAGAGCCACCAAAATGGTAAAGGGGATGGAAGGATACTCCTATGAAGAAAGGCTAAAAAGGTTAGGGCTCTTTAACCTGGAAAAGAGACGGCTGAGGGGAGATATGATAGAAGTCTATAAATTAATGAACGCAGTGGAAAGGGTAAACGTAGATCGATTGTTTACGTTATCAGAATATAGAAAGACTAGGGGACATGCAATGAAGCTACAGGGTAAACTATTTAAGACTAATAAAAGAAAATATTTTTTCACTCAACGTGTAATCAAACTCTGGAATTTGTTACCGGAGGATGTAGTAAAGGCTGTTAGTGTAGCTGGGTTTAAAAAAGGTTTGGACAAGTTCCTGGAGGAAAGGTCCATAAACCATTATTAAGAAGTGAACGAAGATATCAATGCTTGACCCAGTACAAGCATTGTGGAACTTGTCTCTTGGGGAAACTGCTAGGTACATATGACCTAGATTGGCCACTGTTGGAAACAGAATACTGGGCTTGATGGACCTTGGTCTGACCCAGTATGGCATATCTTATGTTCTTATCTGTCGGTCAGCCACCTGGGCCTCAGTTCATACCTTCACAGCCCATTACTGCTTGGACAAGGACTCCCGCCGGAATGCCTTGTTTGGTCAGGCTGTTCTCCAACACCTGTTTCATACCTAATCAACTCCTACCCACCATCCCTGGTAGGATGCCAGAGATCCATGGGGGGAAGTGGAATCCTTCTCAGGGACGCACAACTTCTGGGGTCTCTCCCTGGCATCTAGAGCTAGGGAGTCCCCATATGTCATGACTGCATTCCTGCTTGTTCCTGGAGATAGCATAGTTACTCACCTGTAACAGGTGATCTCTGGGAACAGCAGGAATTTAGTCCTCACAACCCACCCACCTCCTCTAGGAGTTGTATCTCTCTATCTTTCCCTATCCCTCTTTGTCTCAGCTTTAAAACTCAACTGGAGAGAGGCAGTTGGGAAAGGCGGGAAGGCAGCACACATGCGCTGTGGGATGCTCCCAAAAGCTTTCTAATTGGACGCTGGGGAGCGTTCCCACGCAAGCTCCGTTGGTATCGACGATACCCATATGTGAGGACTAAATTCCTGCTGTTTCCGGAGATCACCTGTTACAGGTGAGTTAACTATGCTATCTCCAGGAACAAGCAGGAATGTAGTCTTCACATATGGGTATCGTCGGTACCGACGGAGCCCGCGCGGGAACGCTCCCCAGCGTCCAATTAGAAAGCCTTTGGGAGCATCCCACAGTGCCTGCGTGCTGCCTTCCCGCCTTTCCCATCTGTCTCTCTCCAGTTCTTTGTTTTCCGCGGAGCCGGCAGGTCGCACTTCCTGTCACCGCAGTAAATATCCCATTTATTCTTCTTTTTTGTGGTCGCGTCTGCCTTCCTTCGACGCTATACCGGTACCGCCGGTTCTTTCTTTCTTTTCCTTAAAAAAAATAAATATATAAATATATATATACTTTTCCTGGAGTCTTCAAGCTTTTTTTCTCCTCTGGTGCCGCGCACCATGTTGGGCACTAGGCCCAACTTTCCTCTACAATGGAAAAACCCGCTTCGGGTTTTAAAAAATGTTCCAAGTGTGGCGGTACCATCTCCTTCACCAACACCCATGAGTGATGCCTCAAATGTTTAGGTCCTGACCACTCTATCTCCGAGTGTGTTGCCTGTGGGTGATGTCGAAGAGGGCTCAGCAAAACCGAGCTGCTAAACTTAGCACCCTTTTTCCCTCCGATGCAGCATCTGTGGAATCAACATCCTCCAGGGCTTCGTCTTCCTCCCATGGATCAAAAGTAACTAAACATAAGTCTAGCCGGTCCTCAAAGTGTATATCTCCTTCTAAGTATCGAGATGCCTCTGACGTTGCCCTTGAGGGACTCACACCGGAAAATTGCCCCGGCGGGAGGCTTCGGCTTCCAAAGTATCATCGGGGCTCCAGGATGTTCTTGAGGCCCCAACCTCGGCAGAATTACTGGTGCCATGCTCTGGGGTACCAGCCGTTTTGTCCGGTACAGATACCTAGGCATTTTGCGGCGTCGATAGACCAGAGATTCTTGGCTATTTAACGCAGTCTGGCGGCTCTTCTCGGCATCGATGCCCCCGAAACTACTTCAGACAATTCAACTGGTACTGATACCGGCACCTACATCGGTACCGGGGCCAATTGCATCGACGTCGGCAGGTGGACTACTGGTACCGACGCATGCTGTGCCCTCCGATACTGACAAGTCCGGTACCGGTATCGTGCGCTGCACGATTACCCGGACAGGAGATACTTTGAATCCTCCGACGTGTCTGAAGACTCTGACAGCTCTGTCGATACCAGAGTATTTCTTCCTGAGGATTCTTCCTCTCCTAAACGTAGGATGTCTCCTCCAGAGGATATATCCTTCCAGGATTTTATCCGGGATGTGGCTCAAGGTTTTTCCATCACAGTGGCTCCTGAAACAGAGCCTAGGGCAAAGGTATTGGAGATTTTACAGTATCTTAAAGCTCCCAAAGAGGCAGCTACTTTGCCTATTCATGAGATCTTGCATGATCTCATGCTAAGGATGTGGGAAACACCTCTCACCACTTCTCATTCTCGTAGGCTCGATACCGTGTATCGAGTTCCTCCCTGTCCTGGATTTCAAAAACTCAGCTGCCCCACCATTCCATGGTGGTGGAATCAGCTATGAGAAGGATCAAGAGTGCAAAAAGACATGCATCTAATCCTCCAGAACTCTTGATGCCTTTGGGTGTCGAACCTTCCAGGCCTCTGTGCTTTCTGCCAGGATTAGTTCCTACATTTTATATGGGAATGTTCCTTAAGGAAGTTACAGGAGATCTAGAGCTTATGAGCCCTCTCCTTCCTGATGATAAGAGACAAGATTATCTTGCACTTATCAAACATGCTCAAGATGTTTCCAAATTCGTAAATCGTGCAGCTTTTGATTGTTTTGAGTGCATAAGCAGAACTTCTGCTATTGCCATAGGCGCACGTAGGATTGCCTGGCTTCAGGCATGTGACTTGGAACTTTGGGTAGAGGACAAACTGGGGAATATTCCTTGCACAGGAGAGAATCTCTTTGGCAAAAACTGGGAAGAGAAAGCTAATGATCTAGATGCTGATAATCTCACCTTGGATAGATTATCAAAATCTATAGCTGATCCTGCAAGGAAAAAGTCCTACAAAAAAAATTCTTCACTAGAAAGAAGAAGTTCTACCCCTCCTAAACCCAGCAAGGGCATCGTTCAGGTCAGTCTGCCCAAAAGGGTCAACAGCAACCTAAACAAAGAAAAACAAAAGCTGCTAAGCCTCAACCGGCTCAGCAGACTCAGCCTCCACAGGGGCTTTGACTCCCATCTAGAGAACTTTGTCTTTCTGGCCCTGATCGGGCCAGAGCCTTCCACCATTCCAGGAAGGTTATGTTGTTTTGCCCCCAGATGGGGACAGATAACAGCAGAAACTTGGACTCTGTCCATTGTAAGAGAGGGATACAAGCTTCACTTCCTCAGCATTCCCCCTCCTACAATGGTAAGACAGTTCAATTCTCAGACCTCTCTCAACTCCCAGTTAGATCATGAGGTCAGTCTGCTTCTTGCCCAAAGTACAATAGAATAAGTACCTATTCATCAACAGGGTGCAGGGTTCTGTACGCCCTTTTTCCTTATTCCAAAGAAAACAGGAGGGCACAGACCCATTTTGGACCTCAGAGAATTGAACAAATTCCTGTTCAAAGAGAAATTCAAAATGATTTCTCTGGGAACTCTACTGCCATACCTTCAGAGTCAGGACTGGCTTTGTTCTCTAGATCTCAAGGACGCGTACACTTATGTTCTCATCCATCCAACTCACCGAAGGTTTCTTCGCTTTCTATTTCAAGGGAAGCACTACCAATACAGAGTTCTTCCTTTTGGCCTAGCCTCAGCACCAAGGGTGTTCACAAAATGCATAGCT
The DNA here is from genome assembly GCA_033557465.1 of Ichthyophis bannanicus. Lineage (NCBI taxonomy): Eukaryota > Metazoa > Chordata > Amphibia > Gymnophiona > Ichthyophiidae > Ichthyophis > Ichthyophis bannanicus. Next base: position 1,232,983 of record CM066037.1, read on the forward strand.
GTGGTGGCAGCATTTCTCTGCACCCTAAAAATATTTGTCTTCCCTTACTTGGACGATTGGCTCATTCGAGCCCCATCAGAGCAAGAGGCCAGGATTTCTCTATCTCGCACAATGCGTATCCTTCAATATTTGGGAATTCATAAACTCCCCAAAATCCAACCTAGCTCCCACTCAGTCTCTAGAGTTCATAGGAGCCTTGCTGGATACTAGATAGACAAGGGCCTATCTTCCACAGTCCCGCTGCCTTCGCATTGTGCAGTTAGCTTCCCAAGCAATGCTAAAGTCTCACTTCACTGCTCGGGAAATGCTACAATTGCTAGGCCACATGGCATCCACCGTGCATGTGTTCCCTTATGCCCGCCTCCATATGAGGGCAGCCCAGTGGACTCTATCCACTCAGTGGACTCAGGTGTCAGGTTGCCTGTCAGAAAAAAGAGCAACCTCAGATCATCTTATTTTGTCTCTCCAATGGTGGCAGTCACCCCAGAATCTGTTGTTGGGGGTCCCCTTTTCAGCAACCCCCACCTCAAGTAACTCAGATGCCTCACAGGTGGGTTGGGGAGCCCATTTGCAAGGCCTCTCTATCCAGGATACCTGGACTCCACAGGAGGCCGATCTCCTCATCAATCTCCTAGAGCTCAGAGCAGTCTTCCTTGCTCTTCGAGTGTTTCACACCCAGCTCAGCTACAAAACTGTCCTAATTCAAAAGGACAACCAGGTAGCCATGTTCTATGTCAACAAGCAGGGCGGAACAGACTCTCTGTCGCTTTGCAACGAAGCTTTGCGACTTTGGGCCCTCTCCAGACAGCATCAGATTCATCTCCTTGCAGTGTATCTTCCAGGCATTCAAAACTCTTGGGCAGACTGACTCAGTCGAGTTCTGCTTCCACACGAATGGTCTCTCCATGCAGACCAGGTGACCAGAATTTTCCAAGTTTGGGGATCCCCGGACATAGATCTCTTTGCAAGTCTGCTGAATGCCATACTTCCTCGGTTTTGTTCCAGAATTCCGGCTTAGGGTTGTCAGGCCAGGGATGCCTTCCTCCTCCATTGGGGTCGGGACTTTCTGTATGCCTTCCCACCCATTCCTCTAATTCCCAGAACCCTATTCAAGCTTCAGAGAGACAGAGGCCGTATGATTCTCATAGCCCCACATTGGTCACGACAAGTGTGGTACCCCTGCTCTTACATCTCTCTCAAGTTCCATCTCTGGAGTAGGGTCTGCTCCGGATCTCTTATCCCAGTAGGACAGGATGCTGTGGCATCCCAATCCCCAGTCTCTACATCTCTGGGCCTGGTTGCTGAAAGCCTAGAACTTCATGGTCTTAGCCTTTCTCCAGGACCAAGCAGGAAGTCAGTCCTCACTTATGGGTGACGTCGGCGCCGACGGAGCCCTCGCGGAGCAATTTTCCCCAGCTTTCAAAGAAAGCCTTTGGGAATTGCAGCGCGCATGCGCGGTCGTCTTCCCGCCCGAGGGTGCCATCTTAGCCAGTCTTCTTTTTTCCGCGGAGCCCTGCAGACGTCCCCGTCTTGTCCCCGCGAAAAAGTTGATTTTCCTCTTTATTTTATACTTTTTTCTTTCGGTTCGACGCCGATCGTTTTCCCGCCCGGACTCGCGACGCCGGTCTCGAGTCCTCTAGCGTTTTTTTTCGGTTTTTCTGACTTAGTCAGCTTTCATTTTCGTTTTCCCTGGCAGCCCGGTCCTTTGACCTCGCAGGGGCCCTTTTTCCCCCGATGGCTGCCAGTGGCTTTAAGCGGTGTGGTCGGTGTGACCGAAATATGTCACTAACCGACACACACGACTTTTGCCTCCGCTGCTTGGGCCCGGATCATGAGGAACTGATCTGTGGGCCCTGCAGCAAACTGTCCTCGAAGGCGTTGAGAAGTCGGCGGCATCAGCGCGAGAGAATCTTCGCTGACCCCAGCCGTACCCGGACCTCGTCGGAGGCCTCCGTGTCAAAGGGCTCCAGCTCGGACCGTCGCCGGAGCTCCTCCGACCGGGGTTCTCCCTCCGGGGACCATCATCGGAAGGAAAAACCCGCGAGGGCGGCGTCGGTGGACGCTCCTGGCTCCGCGAGGGCCAGGTCGCATAGCCCCGACAGCCGCCCCGGGTCCTTGGAGAAGGAACATCTCCCGAAGCGACCTCGCCTGGAGTCGGAGATGCCTGCCCGGGTAAGTCCTGTAGTCCTTCTGGACTCGCCTCCGCGACAGCCGACGTCGGGCCCGACGCCGTCGGGGCCCGAGTCGGGGGCTGCTGGGTCACCTGAGCTCGGACTCAGGTTGACGGCCTTGGAGAGCAGACTGTCTGCCTTCATGGACCAGCAGCGGGCACTGCTCGCTGGCCTCGCTGGCGCCGCTGCCCCGACCGCCGGGACGTCGACGTCCAAGTCGACCCCGGAGACCGAGCCGATCCTCGAGTCAATGAGAACTCGAGTCGATCCTCGGTCGAGGTCACCCTCAGCCTCCGTTCGGGACCGAGGTCGCCGACGCCGACTCCCTCGACGTCGGGGCGGCTGGCGCCGCACCCTGCCCGGGCCGACCCCACCGAGTCCTCGTCGGAGTCGGTCTGGGAGTCTGAGGAGGAAGAGTCACCTGATTCTTTCCGGACTCGGTGTGTCCCATCGGACTCACCGGGGTCCGAGCCTCGGAAGCAGTCCCCCCCGGAGGATGCCCGGTTCTCGGACTTCGTTAGGGATATGGCCAAGGCTTTGGCCTTCCCTGCGGATCCCTAGGAGGAGTCTCGAGCCGAAGAGCTCGACGCCCTCCAGTATGACTCTCCCGCGAGGGAGCACTTTACTGTGCCGGTTCCTCCTATGCTGGAACGACTACTCTTCCGCATGTGGGAGAGTCCGGCCTCCGCGCCGGTCCTGAGCAAGCGGGTCGATTCTATCTATCGGGTCCGCAAGAGCCCTGGCTTTCAGAAGGCACAGCTGCCACACCATTCCATGGTAGTGGAATCGGCCATGCATCGTCTTAAGAGCCAGAAGATGCACTCCTCGGTGCCTCCTGGAAGGGAGGCCCGTAACCTGGATGGCCTTGGCAAGAAGTGCTTCCAGGGCTCTATGCTCGCATGTCGTGTCCAGACTTACCAGCTCTACATGGGCATGTATCTCCGGGATCTGGCTAAAGAGCTAGCCGGATTCTCCGCTGGTCTCTCCGAGGAGCCCTTGCGGAGGTTCCTAGCCTTGTCCACGGGCATTCGGGAATGCTCAAAGTTCATGTCCCGAGCAGCCTATGATGGCTTTGAGGCCTCGGCTAGAGTGGCCGCAGCCGGCATCGGTGCCCGCCGACAGGCTTGGCTTCAGTCGTCGGACCTTGAGCCCTGGGTACAGGACAAGTTGGTCGATGTCCCCTGCCGAGGCGAAAAACCTCTTTGGCAAGCCCATGGCGGAAAAGGCTGCACAAATTGAGACTGAGACTCTCACCAGGACCAGGCTTTCTAGGAAGACCTCCGCCCCTTCCCAGAAAAAGAAGGGCTCGGGAAAAAAGTCCTTTTACCCGAGGAAGGCGGCTGCCTACAAACAGTACCCCCATTATCAGGCCCCTGCAGCTCCCCAACAGGGCCAGCAGGCCAAGGGACGGGGTAACGGGTCCCGTAGGCAGCAAGCCCCCAAGCCTGCACCACCAGCCCCTGCTCAGCAGGGAGGGGGTTTTTGACTCGCTCAGCATAGCCTCTCCCCCCCCGCTGGTCCCTCCCAGCACCGGAGGCCGGCTGGTTCACTTCGCCCACAGGTGGTCCAGCATCACCGCAGATGCCTGGGTGCTTCAGGTCGTGCGAGAGGGCTACCTTCTCCACTTCCATCAGGTCCCTCCCTCCTATTTTCCGGGAGAACCTTCGCGCCCCCCTCTGCACAGGGAGTTGCTCCTTCAGGAGTTAGCAGGTCTTCTGCAGGAACAGGCGGTGGAACCGGTGCCCCACCACCTGAGAGGTCAAGGCTTTTATTCAAGGTATTTTTCTGATACCAAAGAGAACAGGGGGCCTCAGACCCATCCTGGACTTGCGCAACCTCAACAAGTTCCTTGTGCGGGAGAAGTTCAAAATGCTTACCCTTGGAATCCTTCTGCCCTACCTCCAGCAGGGAGATTGGCTATGCTCCTTGGATCTAAAGGATGCCTACACGCACATCCTCATCCACCCAAGCCACCGCCAATACCTAAGGTTTGTGGTGGCAGGAAATCATTACCAGTACAGAGTACTGCCCTTTGGCCTATCCTCCGCACCGCGAGTCTTCACAAAATGTCTCGCGGTCGTGGCGGCCCATCTCCGGCTTCACGGCCTCTATGTCTTTCCGTACCTCGACGACTGGCTCATCAGAGCAGCGTCCGCTCAGGAGGTCACCAACGCCACGTGCCGCACGGTGACTCTGCTGCAGCACTTGGGCTTTGTCATAAACTTCGCAAAGTCCACTTTGCTCCCCTCACAGGATCTCGAGTTCATCGGCGCAAGGCTGCACACTCCTCGGGCACGAGCGTACCTACCGCTCGACAGGGCTCAACGGCTCATGGACCTAGCCGACCGCTTTCGCAGCCAGCCCCTGGTCTCCGCCAGGCGCTTCCTGAGACTGCTCGGCCATATGGCTTCCACTGTCCATGTGACCCCCAATGCCCGCCTGAACATGCGGTCTGCTCAATGGTGTCTCCGCCAGCAGTGGCGACAAGCCACAGGCGGCCTGGCAGACCTAGTGCGCGTCTCCGAGCCGCTGCTCTCGTCTCTCCGGTGGTGGCTCCGGCAGCCGAACCTGATATTCGGAATGCCTTTCCAGTCACCTCAGCCGACCCGGGTGCTGACCACCGATGCATCCCTCCTGGGCTGGGGAGCACATTGCCAAGAGGCACGTACTCAGGGCCTCTGGACCACGTGGGAGTCTGCTCAGCAGATCAACTTCCTGGAGCTCAGGGCGATCCGCCTCGCTCTCAAGGCCTTCTCCCACCTGACTTCCCAACAGTCCGTCCTTGTCCAGACGGACAATCAGGTTGCCATGTTCTACGTGAACAAGCAGGGGGGCACGGGCTCCTTCCTCCTCTGCCGGGAGGCACAGAAGCTCTGCTCTTGGGCCGTCAGTCACGGCATTCTCCTCAAGGCAGTTTATCTCCCGGGCCAAGAAAATTGCCTTGCAGACAAACTCAGCAGGGTCCTCAAGCCGCACGAGTGGCGTCTGGATCCCTTGGTAGTTCAGAAGCTCTTCCTCAAGTGGGGTCTCCCCACGGTGGATCTCTTTGCCAGTCCTCACAACCGGCAACTTCCTCGCTTCTGCTCTCGTCAGCCACACCCCCTTCGGGTTGCGGCGGACGCCTTTCTGATCTCGTGGTCGGGGAGCCTTCTGTACGCTTTCCCTCCCATCCCGCTGGTCTCTCGGACTCTTTTCAAGGTTCTCCGAGACAAAGCCTTCATGATCCTGGTGGCCCCTCGCTGGCCCAGGCAGCCGTGGTTTCCACTCCTGCTGCAACTGGCGGTGGAGGGCCTAATCCCTCTGGGGATACAACCGGATCTCCTCACTCAGGATCAGGGGTCCCTTCTGCACCCCAACCTCAGGTCTCTCAACCTTATGGCCTGGCTGCTGAGAGGGTAGTCCTTGCTCCCCTTCTCCTGCCGGCGGAGGTGGAGGAGGTCGTCTTAGCTTCGCGACGGCCTTCTACCCGCAAATGCTACGCCCTTAAATGGCGTCGCTTTGCAGTCTGGTGTACCCAACAGTCTCAGGATCCCTTCTCCTGCCCGGTGTCGGTGATCTTGCAGTACTTGCTGCACCTCTCTAATCTGGGACTTAAGTCCAACTCCGTCAAAGTTCACCTCAGTGCTCTTTCAGCACATCATGTGCCAGTGGACGGCAGACCTCTCTCCAATGACCCTCTCGTAGCGAGGTTTCTTCTCCGAGGTCTCCTTCTACTTAAACCACCTCTGCGCCCGCCAGCGCCTGACTGGGACCTGAATGTGGTTTTGCAGCGGATCACCTGTCCGCCTTTTGAACCTATGGCTACCTGTTCTCTCCGTTTTCTGTCTTGGAAAACACTGTTCTTGATAGCCCTCACTTCCGCTAGGCGCGTAAGTGAATTGCAGGCCCTCGTGTCTGATCCCCCTTACACTAGGTTCTACAAGAATAGGGTAGTCCTACGGACTCACCCAAAATTTCTGCCTAAAGTGGTCTCCCCTTTTCACATCAATCAGGAGGTGGTACTTCCAACCTTCTTTCCCAGACCACACTCCAGCCGAGCTGAAACGGTCCTCCATACCCTGGACTGTAGAAGGGCGTTGAACTTCTACCTTGACCGTACGCGGGAGCACCGTAAAGCTGCTCAGCTTTTTGTGTCTTTTGACCCCAATAAATTGGGGCTCCCGGTCTCCAAGCGTACTCTGTCCATCTGGGTTGCGGACTGTATCTCTTGGGCTTATGGGGCAGCCGGACTCTCCTTAGAAAGTCGAGTCACGGCTCATTGCGTTCGGGCAAAGGCCACGTCAGTGGCTTACCTCCGCTCTGTTCCGCTGGCAGACATCTGCCGGGCCGCTACTTGGTCTTCGAGCCAGACTTTTGCGGTCCATTACTGTCTCGAGAGGGAGTCCCGTAGGGACAGTGCTTTCGGACAGGCAGTCCTCCGTAATCTCTTTGAGGTCTGAGCAACTCCTACCCTCCATCCCGGATGTGGGCTACCGGTGGGTGATAATTCAGCGAAGATTCTATCCTTCTGTGCTGCTGAGCTAGAGGGAGCTCATTTTTGTGCTTAGGGTCTCCGGTAGCCTTGAGCTTGGGAGTCCCATAAGTGAGGACTGACTTCCTGCTTGGTCCTGGAGAAAGCGTAGTTACTCACCTGTAACAGGTGTTCTCCAGGAGCAGCAGGAATCAGTCCTCACTACCCTCCCTCCTCCCCTTGGAGTTGCAATCGTCTGCTTATGTTCTTTTTGCAAATTTTTATGCTGTCTTTTTTAGCTATGTCATCTGACTGGCTAAGATGGCACCCTCGGGCGGGAAGACGACCGCGCATGCGCGCTGCAATTCCCAAAGGCTTTCTTTGAAAGCTGGGGAAAATTGCTCCGCGAGGGCTCCGTCGGCGCCGACGTCACCCATAAGTGAGGACTGATTCCTGCTGCTCCTGGAGAACACCTGTTACAGGTGAGTAACTACGCTTTCTCAGCAAGTAAAGGATATCCTTTATGCTTCCAGGAAACCATCCACAAGACGCTCTTATGCTTTCAAGTGGAAAAGGTTTACCACATGGTGTTTCTTAGAAGGATCTTAACCCTCTCGCAATACCTCTGGAATCATTACTGGAATATCTCCTTCATTTGTCTAATGCAGGGCTTAAGACCAATTCAGTGAGAGTTCATTTAAGTGCTATTGCAGCTTCTCTCAAACCTTTAAATGGACAACCTATTTCCTCTCATCCTATCATAGCGAGATTTATGGGAGGCCTTCTTCTAACTAAGCCTCCCATTAAGCCACCACCGGTGGCATGGGATTTAAATCTGGTTCTTGGCCAGCTCATGAAGCTGCCTTTTGAACCATTAGTTACTACCTCTTTAAAATTCCTTTCCTGGAAAGTTATTTTTCTTATTGCAATCACATCAGCACGTCGCGTTAGTGAGTTACAAGCATTGGTGGCTGACCCTCCTTATACAAGGTTCCATCATGATAAGGTAGTCCTTAGGACTCATCCACACTTTGTCAAAGGTAGTGTCACCTTTTCATTTAAACCAAGCAGTTTACCTTCCTGTTTTTTTCCCAAGGCCTCATGCCTCTAATGCAGAAAAGAATCTTCATACTTTGGACTGTAAAAGAGCTTTGGCCCTTTACTTGCAAAGGACGCAGCAGCATAGAAAGTCCTCCCAACTCTGTTGCTTTTGATCCTAGTCATTTAGGGCTTCCAGTCTCCAAAAGGACACTGTCAAACTGGATTGCACAGTGTATATCTTTTGCCTATCGGAGTAAGAACCTTCCTCTTGAAGTCCATGTCACAGCGCACAATGTAAGAGCCATGGCAGCCTCTATGGCTCATCTTCACTCTGTGTCTATCGACGATATCTGTCGAGCAGCTACCTGGGCCTCGGTTCATACCTTCACAGCCCATTACTGCTTGGACAAGGACTCCCGCCGGGATGCCTTGTTTGGTCAGGCTGTTCTTCAACACCTGTTCCATACTTAATCAACTCTTACCCACCATCCCTGGTAGGATGCCAGAGATCTGTGGGGGGAAGTGGAGCCCTTTCAAAAGGGCACACAACTTCTGGGGTTTCTCCCTGGCATCTGTAGCTAGGGAGTCCCCATATGTGATGACTACATTCCTGCTTGTTCCTGGAGATAGCATAGTTACTCACCTGTAACAGGTGATCTCCGGGAACAGCAGGAATTTAGTTTTCACAACCCACCCACCTCCCCTAGGAGTTGTATCTCTCTATCTCTCTCTTTTCTCTCTCCCTCTCTTTGTCTCAGCTTTAAACTCAACTGGAGAGAGACAGTTGGGAAAGGCGGGAAGGCAGCACGCAGGCGCTGTGGGATGCTCCCAAAGGCTTTGTAATTGGACGCTGGGTAGCGTTCCCACGCGGGCTCCATCGGTACCAATGATACCCATATGTGGAGACTAAATTCCTGCTGTTCCCGGAGATTACCTGTTATAGGTAAGTAACTATGCTTTTTCCATCTTTGTCTTCCACAGATGTAGTCAATTTCATTTCTGTACAGTCGGCGCTTGTGTTGCTGGAAGAAGGTGTCTGAGATGAATAGATCATTGTTCTCCAGGAACAAGCAGGAAGTCAGTCCTCACATATGGGTGACGTCGGCACCAACGGATCCCGCGCGGAGCAATTCCCCAGCTTTCAAACAAAGCCTTTGGGATTGCTGCCACGCATGCATGGTCCTCTTCCTGCCCAAAGGTGCCACCTTGCTCATTCTCTCTTTTTCTGCAGAGGCCTTCGGATGCACGTGTTTCGTTTTCGGCCTCTGGCCTTTTTTGTTATCTGGTAGCACCGGTCCTCTACCTGTCCTTCTCCTGCTCTCCTTTTCTTTTGAGAGAGGGGGACATCCTTTCATGTGAAAATTTTCTTTTGCTGGCTTCGCGCCCTTTGTCCCTCAACCGCTGGCCGCAAATGTCTTTGTTCTAGTGGGGGCCCTTTTTGCCCCAGTGGCCACCGTTTTTAAAAAATGTGACAGATGCTCCAAAAGCATGTCGCTCACGGACACCCATGGTTGCTGTCTTCGGTGTCTCGGGGCGACCATGACCTAGAGCTCTGCTCTCTTTGCAAGAAAATGTCCCCCAAAGCCCTGCTAAGTCGTAAGCAGAAGTCCGATGACATTTTCCGGAAGGTAGCCCCGGAATCCCCCGGTGGCACCCTCGGTTGTCCCTCCGCTGGTGTGATCCCCCACTTCAGCCCCACGTTCAAGGCGGCACTCTGATCAGGGGCCCCCTGAAGTGGAGAGGTCTAAGAAGAAGAAGACTGCAAAGTTGCAGTCGGGGCTTCCAGACAAGTGCAAGCACTCCCACGCTCGGTCGCTCAGCCCCTCAGCCCCCCCCCCCCCCCCGCCCCGCATTCCCAAGAATCGGATAAGGAGCGGCCTCGAAAGGTACCTCATACAGACATGGAGGCCTCCAGCGATGGCGCCCGGTCTCCTGAGGGTCATCCCGGTGAGGACCCCTTCTCCTTTTCTACCCCAGACCCGGTAACCCCGGTTTCAGTGTCACAGGGACCCACGTCCGCTAGAGAGTCCCAAATGCTGGCAGTAGAGCTCAGCGTTTCTGCCTTTTTAGCTGCTCAGCAGGCGCTCATGCCCAGCACGGCTGGCCCGTGCCTCTTGACTGTGGTTCCCTCAAGAGGGACACGCAAACCTGCCCTGGAAACCCCTGAGAGCCATGGGCCTCATGAGAGTCCTTGGCGTCGGTCTCACTCGCCTTCCCGTTCCTCAGGAGCGAGATCCTCCAAGGCCTCTGGCTCCAAGCGGGTCTCGGCCTCTGGACGGGGTGTCCAACTCAACTCCTCCTCGGACCTCTCGGGCTGGGAGTCAGACTGGGATACTTTTCCGGAGACCCATTCCCACAGGGACCTCCCTTCAGACCCGTCCCCGCCTGCCTCTCAGAGGCGGTTGCCACCCGAGGACACTTCCTTTCTAGTGTTTGTGCGGGACATGACAGGGGTTCTCAACCTGGCTACGCAGGCTGAAGAGGAGCCATGAGCTGAAGAGCTCGACATCTTACAGTATGAGTCCCCGCCTCTGGAGACTCTTACTGTCCCAGTTTCTCCCATTTTGTCCAGACTGCTCCTCCGCATGTGGGAGATACCTGCTTCGGTCCCCAACGTGAGCAAACACCTTGACGCCATTTATAGGGTTCAGTGTGGCCCAGGTTTCCAGAAGACCCAGCTTCCGCACACCTCCATGGTAGTGGAATTGGCGATGTGGAAGCAAAAGAGCCCGAACTCACTCTTTGGTCCCGCCAGGCAGGGAGTTTAGAGCCCTTAGGCGTAAAGCCTATCAGGGGTCCATGCTTACATGCCGCATTCAGGCATACCAATGGGCATGTTCCTGCGTGACCTTGCCAAAGAGCTTGGCGGTTTCTCCGCAGGTTTTGGGGGTTTACCCCTTCTCAGGTTCCAAACCCTCCTGAGGTCCATCGCGGAGTGCTCAAATTACCTCTCCCGTGCCGTGTATGATGGATTTGAGTCCTCTGCCAAAGTGGCGGCAGCCGGCATCGGGGCTCCAGTCCTCGGACCTGGAGCAGTGGGTCCAGGAGAAGCTCCTGGACGTTCCCTGCCTCGGCGAACAACTGTTCAGTAAGCCCATGGAGGATAAGGCCGCTGAGAGAGAAACAGAGTTCGTGACTCGGGCCCGCCTCTCGCGTAAGACCTCTTCTCTCCCCCGGAAGAAACAGTAAACCAAGAAACCGTTCTTCCATAGAAAGGGGCTTCCCTACCGGGGATACCCGCCCTTCCCGCCCACCCCTGCGCTGGCCTCTGGCACACAGGGGAAGGGTGGAGCACATGGACACCGCAAGCCTAAAGGGCTCAAGGCCCAACCCTGGCGCCACCCCAACCCGCTCAGGGCTTTTGACGCCGAAGGCATAGCCTCTCACCCCCCAGCAGCACTTCCGCTGGTGGGAGGACGTCTGTCCCTTTTCGTCCCACAGTGGGTGTCGATCATGTCGGACACCTGGGTTCTCCAGGTACTCCGTGACGGATATTGTCTTCACCTGGACAGGCTTCCTCCTACCTTCTCCCCAGCGGAGCCTACTCAGCTTCCGTCGCACCAGGCATACTTGCAGCAAGAGCTGTCCAACCTCCTCTCCCAGCGGGTGGTCGAGAAGGTACCGCTGCACTTTCGAGGCCGTGGGTTCTACTCCTACTAAGAACATAAGATATGCTATACTGGGACATACCAAGGTCCATCAAGCCCAGTATCCTGTTTCCAACAGTGGCCAATCTAGGTCATACGTACCTAGCAGTTTCCCCAAAAGACACATGTTCCACAATGCTTGTACTGAGTCCCTTCTTAATAATGGTTTATGGAGCTTTCCTCCAGGAACTTGTCCATACCTTTTTTTAAACCCAGCTACACTAACAGCTTTTACTACATCCTCCGGTAACAAATTCCAGAGTTTGATTACACGTTGAGTGAAAAAATATTTTCTTTTATTAGTCTTACATAGGTTACCCTGTAGCTTCATTGCATGTCCCCTAGTCTTTCTATATTCTGATAAGGTAAACAATCGATCTACGTTTACCCATTCCACTCCGTTCATTAATTTATAGACTTCTATCATATCTCCCCTCAGCCGTCTCTCTTCCAGGTTAAAGAACCCTAACCTTTTTAGCCTTTCTTCATAGAAGTATCCTTCCATCCCCTTTACCATTTTGGTGGCTCTCCTCTGAACCTTTTCTAATAACGCTATATCCTTTTTTAAGATACGGCGACCAGAATTGCACACAATATTCAAGGTGCGGGCTCACCATGGAACGATATAGAGGCATTATAATATCTTTTGTTTTATTTTCCATTCCTTTCCTTATGATACCTAGCATTCTATTTGCTCTCTTGGCCGCCGCTGCACACTGGGCCGAGGGTTTTAACATGTTATCCACAATGACGCCTAAATCTTTTTCTTGGGTGGTGGTTCCTAATGTAGAACCTTGCATCGTGTAACCATAGTTTGGGTTGTTCTTCACTAGGTGCATAACTTTGCACTTGTCCATATTAAATTTCATCTGCCATTTTGATGCCCAGTCTTCCAATTTATCAAGATCCTCTTGCAATTTTCCACAATCCTCTTGGGTTTTAACAACTTTAAATAGTTTTGTGTCATCTGCAGATTTGATAACCTCACTTGTTATATTCCCTTTTCCAGGTCATTTATGAATATGTCAAAAAGCAGCAGACCCAGCACAGATCCCTGGGTTGCACCACTATTCACCTTTCTCCATTGGGAAAATTGGCCATTTACCCCTACCCTCTGCTTTCTATCTTTTAACCAGTTCCTGATCCACAATAGTACACTGTCTCCTATCCCATGACTCTCTAGTTTTGCCAAAAGTCTTTGATGAGGGACCTTGTCAAAGGCTTTCTGGAAGTCCAGATACACTATATTAACCGACTCACCTTTGTCCGCCTGTTTATTCACACCTTCAAAAAAACATAACAGATTAGTAAGACAAGATCTTCCTTGTCTAAAGCCATGTTGGCTGTCTCCCATTAGGCCATGACTATCTACATGCTGAGTAATTTTGTTCTTTATGATGGTTTGTACCATTTTTCCCGGTACTGACGTCAGGCTCACCGGTCTGTAGTTTCCCGGATCACCCCTGGAACCCTTTATAAAATTGGCGTTACATTGACGATCCTCCAATCTTTAGGTATTACAGATGATTTTAATGAAAATTCACAGATTCCTAATAGCAGGTCTGCAATCTCATATTTCAGTTCTTTCAACACCCTTGGATGTATACCATCCGGCCCAGGTGATTTGCTACTCTTCAGTTTATCTAATAGTTGTAATACATCTTCCCGATGTATCGATATTTCCTTCAATTCTTCCGCACCTTTAAATGCCACTTCAGTCATGGGTAACATCCCTACATCTTCCTCAGTAAAGACCGAAGCAAAGAATTCATTCAGTCTCTCCACTATCGCCTTGTCGCCTCTTAGAGCCCCTTTAACCCCTCTTTTATCTAATCGGCCAACTGACTCTCTCACAGGTTTTTTACTACGAATGTACTTGAAAAAGGCTTTATTTCGCGTTTTTGCTTCCGCAGCAAGCTTTTTCTCAAATTCTCCCTTTGCCTGCCTTATCATTTGACTTGCCAGTGCTTGTGCTGTTTCCAGGTGTCATTGTTTGGCTCTTTTTTCCCCATTTATTTATTTTATTTATTTTTTATTTATTTACATTCTCTTATATACCGTGCTATTCTGCATCAGTGCGGTTTACATTGAAAACTGAAATTACATTGAACAGGGCATTATAACTTGGAGATAACTATATTACAGGGAACATGGGCTATGGCGGGTTAAGTGGCTTGCCCAAGACCACAAGGAGCACCTGTGGGACTAGAAACCCCAGTCCTTCCGGCCCAAGGTTGCTGTCCTCTAGTGGGATTTGAACCTTCCGGCCTGAAGTACCTTGCCCCAACCACTAGGCTACTCCTCCACTCCGAAAGATTTCCTGAAAGATGCTTTTTTGGCAACAACAGCCTCTCTGACTTCACCTTTAAACCATGCTGGCAGTTTTTTGGACTTCCTTCCACTTTTCTTAAAGTGTGGAATACAGCTGGTCTGGGCTGCCAAGATAGTATTTTTCAACAACTCCCAAGCTTGATGTAAGTCTTTAACCTTTGCAACTGCTCCTTTTAGTTTTTTCTTAACTATTTTCCTCATTTTATCATAGTCTCCCTTTCGAAAGTTAAAAGGTAGTACTGTGGATTTCCTTACTATCCCTCCTCCACTAATTAAATCAAATGCGATCATGCTATGATCACTATTGCCAGGTGGCCCCAACACCCTTATCTCTTGCACTAGATCTGGTGTTCCACTAAGGACTAGGTCCAATATGGCTTCCCCTCTGGTCGGTTCATGAACCAGCTGCTCCAAGAAGCAGTCATTTATTTCATCTAGGAACTTTATCTCCCTAGCATGTCCTCCTGTGACACTGACCCAGTTGATACCGGGGTAATTGAAATCGCCCGTTATTATTACTGCGCTGTAATTTTTGTTAGCTTCCTTGATTTCTTTGAGCATTTCATCATCCATTTGTTCATTCTAGCCAGGCGGTCGATAGTACACCCCCACTGTCATTGCCTTCCCCTTTTTACATGGAATTTCAATCCATAGAGATTCTACAGCAAATTTTGTTTCCTGCAAAACTTTAATCCTTTCTGACTCAATGCCCTCTCTAACATAGAGCGCAACCCCTCCACCAATTTGATAAGCTCTATCATTACGATATAGTTTGTACCCAGGTATCACAGTGTTCCACTGGTTGTCCTCCTTCCACCATGTCTCTGATATTCCAATCATATCTAACCTTTCATTTAGTGCTATATATTCTAACTCTCCCATCTTATTCTTTAGACTTTTAGCATTTGCATACAAGCATTTTAGAGAATGTATTTTATTGATGTTAATTTGGCTATTGTTAGACATGGGTAAATTGGGATCTTTAAGCTCTGTCTGCTCCATACTTGAGGGCATTTGGGCTACTTTACTCTTTTGTGGAACCTCTCTGCTTTTGGTAGTATCCTTCAAGGATACATTCTTCCGAACCATCCGCTCTTGGGCGACTGTCGGCTTTCCCCTAATATCTAGTTTAAAAGCTGCTCTATCTCCTTTTTAAAGGTTAATGCCAGCAGCCTGGTTCCATCCCAGTTAAGGTGAAGCCCATCCTTTCGGAAGAGCCCCTCCTTTCCCCAGAATGTTCCCCAGTTCCTAACAAATCCAAAACCCTCATCTCTGCACCATTGTCTCATCCACTTATTGAGACTCCGAAGCTCTGCCTGCCTTTTGGGTCCTGCGCGTGGAACAGGAAGCATTTCGGAGAACGCTACCCTGGAAGTTCTGGATTTGAACTTCCTACCTAAAAGCCTAAATTTAGCCTCCAGAACCTCCCTACCACATTTTCCTATGTCATTGGTACCGACGTGTACCAAGACAGCAGACTCCCCCCAGCACTATCTAAGACCCTGTTGAGGTGGCGCATGAGTTCCGCTACCTTTGCACCAGGCAGGCATGTTACCAGGCGAGCCTCACATCCACCAGCCACTCAGCTATCTGCATGCCTAATGATCGAATCACCAACTATAACGGATGTCCTAACCCTTCCTTCATGGGCACATGACCCTGGAGAAACTTCCCCGGTGCGAGAGGGTTTTACATCACCTGGATGACAGGTCCTAGTTAACAGGATCACTTCCTGCCATACCAGGGTGATGCTCTCCTGTCACGTGACCGCTCTTCTCCATGGCAACAGGGATGTTGCCAGACTGGAGGTGGGACTTCAGGACTATATCCCTGTAGGTCTCGTCTATGTAGCACTCTCTTTCTTATGTCTTCCAAGTCTGCTACTCTAGTCTCTAGAGAACGGACTCATTCCCTGAGAGCAAAGAGCTCCTTGCACCTAGTGCACACGTAAGACCTCTCTCCAACTGGGAGAAAATCATACATGTGACACTCAATGCAAAAGACTGGAAAGCCCCCATCTCGCTGCTGGACTGCTGTCTGCATCTTATTTTTAAGCTTGTGTTTAGATCTTTAAGTTCTTTACTTACTAAGGGTTGCTATGGATATTTATACTAATAAAACTGTACCGCAACCACCTTCCTGCCTGCGGACTGTGCAAACTGCCTCCGAGCCATAGTGGCCCAGGTCCATAACAGTGCTCGGATTACAGCACGGGCCATGTTGCACCTCCTAGGACACATGGCCTTCATCGTTCATGTGGTCCCCCACTCTCTCGCATGCCCAGTGATGCCTCAGGGTGCAATGGAGCTAGGCCTCTAGCCACCTCAGAGACCCTATCCAAGTCTCCTACAGTCTCCACAACTCCCTGTTTTGGTGGCGGGACCCCCGAAGCCTCCTTTGGGGAATGCCCTTCCAGACCCCACAGCATGAGCTTGTTCTGATGACCGATGCCCGTTCCACTTCAATCATTAATTTATAGACTTCTATCATATCTCCCCCCAGCCTTCTCTTTTCCAAGTTGAAGAGCCCTAACCTTTTAAACCTTTCCTCATAGGGGTATCCTTCCATCCTCTTTACCATTTTGGTGGCTCTTCTCTGTACCTTTTCTAATTTTGCTATATCCTTTTTAAGATACGGTGACCAGACTTGCACACAATATTCAAGGTGCAGTCGAACCATGGAACCCTCACCCTTCAAGCCTCTGTCTGTGGGGGGCTAGCAGCACATGCCCTTCTAAGAACATAACATAAGAACATAAGATATGCCATATTGGGTCAGACCAAGGCCTTCTATCTTCGACTGAGCCCTATAGTAAAAGGAAAGGCTCAATAACAGCTCATAAATAGTATAAACTGGCAAACATATACTGTACTTATCTTAATTCTCCTCGCACTCCAGACGTCATCAAAATAAAGCCCAACAAATATCTTCTTTTCTCCTTAAAAAGGCTTCATCAGGGGCTCACAGTTCTTTTTGCAAATCACAATTTGAGGAGATGGCCAAAGCGTCTAACATAATGCCATTTAAATATTCAACCACCAGTCAAAGAGCTTCCAAACAGCACGTCATTTCAAGATACACACACCACTCCAATACTAATTATACTTACACTCCACAGCTCGATACGGTAGAGCATACCCCTCCCATCTCATTCAGAAGAAAAGGCTCCACTCAATCTTATCATTAAACTCAAGTGGCTCCAAAGTGTCCAGCTAATAAATCCACTGTTGTTCACGTTGTAGAAGCAGTCTGCCTCTCCCTGCCGTATATTAGATGGAACATGCTTTAACACAATGCAGCGTAAATCATCAAAATTGTGATGCAGCAAAGAACTGTACTTTACTAATAGCGTTTCCACTCGAGCTTTAGGCAGACTATATTTATGCTCCGCCAAACGAATTTTCAATGCTCGAGTAGTTTTGCCGACATATAATTTGTCACGGCAGGACATGCTAGGGGGATAAAGTTCCTAGATGAAGTTCCTAGATGAAATAAATGACTGCTTCTTGGAGCAGCTGGTTCATGAACCGACCAGAGGGGAAGCCTGCTTGTTCTTGGAGATAGCGTAGTTACTCACCCTGTAACAGGTGATCTCCGGAAACAGCAGGAATTTAGTCTTCACAACCCACCCACCTCCCCTAGAAGTTGTCTCTCTCTCTCTCTCTGTCTCTTTCCTCTCTCCCTCTATCCTTTCACTCAGCTACAAACTTAACTGAAGAGGGACAGTTGGAAAGGCGGGAAGGCAGCGCGCATGTGCTGAGGGATGCTCCCAAAAGCGTTCCTATTGGAATCCCGCGCAGGCTCTGTCGGTACCAACGATACCCACATGTGAAGACTAAATTCTTGCTGTTCACGGAGATCACCTGTTACAGGTGAGTAACTACGCTTTCCCTGCAGTGGTGAAAACCTCTTTGGCCAGAGGTGGGGAGAAAAGGCAGGGGAAATAGAAACAGATGACCTCACAATGAAGAGGCTTTCTAGGAGGACGTCAGATTCTTCCAAGAAGAAAGCTCCTAACAAGAAGCTGTTTTACCCCAAGAAAAAACGTTTCTTCCCGCCTTACCATTCTTATTCCACCTACTAGTCGCATCAACAGCAGCAGAGGCAACAGGGAGCCAAGCTACCTCGTAAGCCTAAAGCTCCTAAGGCACAGCCTGTCTCTCAGCCACAACCTACACAGAGTTTTGAATCTTTTCAGCAGGGCATGGCATGGTCAGTCGTCCTATAACAACATCTGTTCCTCTCCAAATTCCAGGGAGATCAGTTCTGTTCACACACCGATGGACCGATATCACCTCAGAACCCTGGACCTTGCAGTTAGTCAGCAGGGGCCATTAACTGTGTTTGAAGTCGCTGCCACCCACTCACTTTGTGGCCCAACCCTCTATGGATCTACATCAGGCCACTCTACTCCAGCAGGAGTTCCTCACTCTTCTTTCACAGGTAGCGATCAAGGAGGTCCCTCCTTCCCAGCAAGGTTGAGTGTTCTACTCCCACTACTTCCTTATCCCAAAGAAGTCGGGAAGGCCCAGGCCCATCCTAGATCTCAGAAATCTCAACAAATTTCTAGTCAAGGAGAAAATCAAAATGATTTCACTCAGTATACCTCTCCCTTATCTCCAGCCAAACGACTGGCTATGCCCTCTGGATCTCGATGCATATACACACATCTTGATTCACCCCAATTACAGAAAATTCCTCAGGGTTGTGTTTCTCAAACACCATTACCAGTATTGGGTTCTTCCCTTTGGTCTGGCTTCAGCCCCCAGAGTTTTCACAAAGTGCATGGCAGTTGTCGCAGCCTATCTCCGCACCTTGGGAATTTTTCTGTTTCTTTACTTAAATGGTTGGCTGATCAAGAGAGATACCCCTCAATCTGTCACCGTGGCCCTTCATCAAACCATTCAGGTCCTCCAAGACTTAGGATTCGTAATAAACTATCCAAAGTCCCACCTAACTCCAATGCAAGACCTGGATTTTATAGGGGCTCGCCTAGACACAGTTCAAGCCTGAACTTTCTTGCCAGACGACCGCCGGGCTCAGCTGGTCACTCTCGCCACTCATTGTCAGAGGCAGACAACTGTATCTGCCAGGGAATTTCTTCACTTACTAAGCCACATGGCCTCCACAATCCATGGTGTACCACATGCCTGTCTGAATGTGCGAGTAGGACAATGGAACCTATGCTAGCAATGGACACAATCCACAGGTCGCCTGTCCATCACATAACCATTTCTCCTCAAATGATAAACTCCCCTCAGAGGTGGCATATGCCACACAACCTAAACGTAGGGTTACCTTTTCAAAGGTCCATACTGCAGTGTACTTTGACCACTGATGCATCCAAGCATGAGTGGGAAGCTCACCTCAACAGCCTCAAGGGCTGTGGTCTCATCAGGAGACTTGACTTCACATCAACTTTCTCAAACTCAGTGCAATTTCCAACACCCTACACATCTTTTCTCCTCACCTTGTAGGGCAGTCAGTCCTGATTCAGACAGACAATCAAGTTGCCATGTTCTATGTAAACAAGCAGGGAAGAATGGGATCTCGCCCCCTCTGCAAGGAGGCAATTTGCCTCTGGAATTTTGCAATAGCTCGCGGAATTCATCTGCATGCAGTTTATCTCCCAGGGGAAGAGAATTGGTTAGATGACAGACTCAGTCGGGTCCTCCACCCACACGAGTGGATACTGGATCCTCGAGTCTCACCATTTCAACTATGGGGGCACCTTTACTTGACCTCTTTGCTTCTCCGTTCAATGCCCAACTACCTCGCTTCTGCTCAAGAATTCCATCTCCCTGCAGTGAGAGTTCAGATGTGTTTCTCTTGCACTGGGGACAGGGTCTGCTATATGCATTTCCCTCTTTCCAGATTCTTTTCAAACTTCTAATAGACTGGGAATGATGATCCTCATTGCCCTCTTTTGGCCCAGGCAGCTGTGGTTTCCACTTCTACGCCTCGCTCAGGTTCCTCTCCTTAGACTGGGTTGCACTCCCAACCTGCTCTTGCAGTATCAGGGAACTCTTCTATATCCCAGCCTCAAGACTCTGCGCTTGATGGCCTGGCTGCTGACCATTTCTCCCTCAGGACTAGAGCCTCCAGAAGATGTTTTACAAGTCCTCTTATCTTCCCGGAAGGACTGTATTAGGCATTCCTATGTTTTTAAATAGCGCAGATTTTCTTTCTGGTGCTCCCAGAAAAGCCTGGATCTGATCACCATACTCCAATAGCTACTGCATTTATCCTCATCAGGTCTCAAAACCAATTCAGTGCGGATACACTTGAGTGCCATTTCCGCTTCCCACCATCCATGGAAGAATCGCTCTATTTCCACTCACCCGTTGGTGTTACAGTTTATGTGAGGCCTTCTAACAAGACCATATCTCCATCCTCCACCTATTGCATGGGACTTAAATGTTGTTCTCGCACAACTCATGCTCACTCCCTTTGAACCATTGGCTTCAGTTCCTTTAAAGTTCCTAACTTGGAAAGTCCATTTCCTTGTTGCATTAACTTCAGCCCGAAGGGTCAGTGAGCTACGAGCTCTAGTGGACTATGCTCCATACACTAGGTTCCACCATGACAAAGTGGTCCTCCGTACACACCCAAACTTTCTCCCGAAAGTAGTCACTTCCTTCCACTTAAACCAATCTATCTTGCTACCAACATTTTTTCCCAGACCTCACAGCTCTCGAGCTGAAGCCAAGCTTCATACTCTTGAATGCAAGAGAGCACTTGCTTTCTATCTTGACTGTACTAAGGGTCATCGCCAATCCTTTCAACTCTGTCTGCTTTGACCCAAGTCATCTTGGCTTTCCAGTTTCCAAAAGGACTCTGTCGAACTGGATTGCAGACTGCATTGCTTTTGCTTATTCCCAGGCTGGACTGTCTCTCCAGGATCATATCACAGCCCATAACGTCCGAGCTATGGCTGCTACTGTGGCCAACCTTCATTCAGTCTCGATTCCAGAAATCTGCCAAGTAGCCACATGGTCTTCCTTGCATTCCTTCGCTGCTCACTACTGCCTGGACAAGGACTCCAGTAGAGATGCTCAGTTTGGACAATCTGTACTACGTAATCTGTTTCAGGTCTAAAACAACCTGCCCATCCGACTAACCCGCGAGGAGTGTACCAAACAAGCTGAGTCTGTCAGATCCTTGCTGCAACCCCTGTATGGGCCTGGGATCCTTCCTCTCGCAGGTTGTCGAGGGCTAGGGAATTCCATTTGTGAAGACTCACTTCCTGCTTGATCCTGGAGATTTATTTATTTAACAGTATTTCTAAACCGCCTTATCTTAATAATCAAGGTGGTATCACAGCAAACAATCAGGTCAAGTGAGTGTGTTATACATGCAGTGGGGGGAAATTGAGTGTGTGTTGTGTTGTGTGCTAGATTGGTGTGAGCTATTTACAGAGTGGGCTATATACAGTGGTGCAAAAACAAGTTCCATGCATACATTGGTTAGGCGGGATCATGTGCTGTTGTTCATTCTCTGAAGTTATGTGATGTGTCCATAGTGTTCTATGAACAGTATGGTTTTCAGCTGTTTTCTGAAGTCTTTTAGGTCTGTAGTGGCCCTCAAGTCGTCCGGGAGTTTGTTCCATATTGTTGGAGCGGCCATTGAGAGTGCTCTGTCTGTTGTGTCCTTGCGTGTGTGTTTGTAGTGTCATTACTCACTCGTAGCAGGTGATCTCCGGGAACAGCAGGAAGCAATCTTCACAATCCACCCACCTCCCTTTCAAGTTGTTTTTTCCACCTACCTCTGTTTTCTTTTACTCTGCTTTTTACCTTATTGAGGAGACCAAGTGGAAAGGTGGGAAGGCATGTCTCATGAGTGGAACAGAGCTCCCAAAAGCATTCCTTTTGTATGCTGGGGAGTGTTCCCGCACTGGGCTCTATCGGTATCAACGTCACCCATATGTGAAGACTGCATCTCCAGGAACAAGCAGGAATGTAGCCTGCACGGGACCGCTCCCCAGAGTCCAATAGGAACGCTTTTGGGAGCATCCGTCAGCACATGCGCGCGCTGCCTTCCCGCCTTTCCAACTGTCCCTCTTCAGTTCTTTTCCGCGGAGCCAACAGGTCACATACCCTGTCACCGCAGAAAATTTCTTCTTTAAATTGTTTTTCTTGTGGCCGCGCCTGCCTCCGCTCGACGCCTACTGGTACCGCCGGTTCTCTTTTCTTCTTTTCAAAAAAAAAAAAAATATATATATATATACACTTCTTAAGTGTTTCTCTTCAGAAACTTTTTCTTTTTGGTGCTAGGTGCCATTTTGGGCATTGGGCCCCATTTTCCTGAAAAATGGAAAAACCAGCTAGTAGTTTTAAAAAATGTACTAAGTGTGGCAGTACCATTTCCGTCACTGACAGCCATGACTGGTGTCTCAAATGTTTAGGCCCTGACCATTCTCCATCAGAGTGTACCCCCTTTTCTTCAGATGCGATGTCCATTGCATCGACGTCTTCCAGAGCCTTGTCTTCCTCCCATGGATCTCAGGTAACTAAACATAAGAGCCGGTCCTCAAAGGGTAGATCTCCTTCTAAGCATCAAGAAGCCATTGGCATTGCCCTTGAGGAAACTATACCGGCAAAACAGCCCCAGTGGGAGGCTTCGGCCTCCAAAGCACTAACGGGGCTCCAGAATGTTCTCGAGGCCTCGATCTCGGCAGAACTACTGGTGCCATGCTCAGGGGTTCTGGCAGTTTTACCGGTACCAACACCAAGGCATCGGCAGCGTCGATAGACCAGAGATTCCTCGCTATCGAACGCAGTCTTGCAGCTCTCCTTACAGCTGCGGTACCGTTGACACCGCTACCGATGGTTCAACGGGCACCGATACTGATGCCGGTACCAGCACCGATGGTACCGGCCCCAGTGGGAATTCTGCCCATGCCGACTTTTTCGGTCATCGACAGATCGGTACCGGACCAACTCGGTGCCGACTTCGATCGATACCGATACCGTGCTTTGCATGAACATCGGGATCAGAGATGCTTCGAGTCTTCCGATGACTCGGATAACTCGGTCGGTACCAGAGTACTTCTTCCGGAAGACTCCTCTTCTCCTCAACGCAGAATGTCTCCTCCGGAGGACATGTCTCTTCACAATTTTATTCGAGATGTGGCCTGAGGCCTATCAGTCACGGTAGCTCCTGAAAAAGAACCTAGAGCAAAGGAATTGGAAATTCTCCAATACCCTAAGGCTCCCAAAGAGGCAGCTACCCTGCCCATTCATGAAATTCTTCATGATTTGATGCTCAGAATGTGGGAAACACCTCTTACCACATCTCATTCTAGGAGACTCGATACCATGTATCGAGTTCCACCATGTCCTGGTTTTCAAAAGACTCAGCTGCCACACCATTCAATGGTAGTGGAATTAGCCACGTGTAGGATGGAAAGTGCAAAAAGACATGCATCCAATCCTTCAGGTCGTGAATGCAGGACTCTTGATGCCTTTGGGCGTCGAACATTTCAGGCTTCCATGTTTTCAGCTAGGATCAGCTCATATATTTTATATATGGGAATGTTCCTCAAAGAAGTCACAGGAGACTTGGAGCTTATGAGCCCCCTTCTCCCTGATGACAAGACTTCCTTACTCTTGTCAAGCATGCTCAAGACGTTTCCAAGTTTGTAAATCGTGCAGCCTTTGACTGCTTTGAATGCATCAGCAGAACCTCTGCTATTACCATTGGTGCACGGCGGATTGCCTGGCTTCAGGCATAAGACTTGGATACAGGACAAATTAGGAAACATTCCTTGCACAGGAGAAAACCTCTTTGGCAAGAATTGGCAGGAAAAGGCTAATGAGATAGATACTGACATTCTCACTTTAGACAGATTGTCAAAATCTACAGCCACTACAGCCAAAAAGAAACCCTTTTTCAGCAAAAAAGAGGAAGTTTTATCCATCCTATACCCAGCAAGGGCAAGCTCAGGGTCAAGTTGACCAAAAGCAACAATCCAGACAACAAAAGAAGCCAAAAGGCCAGAGAGCTCAACCAGCTCCACAGGCTCAGCCCCCTCAAGGGCTTTGACTCCTTCCTAGAGAGCTTAGCTTTCCTGCCTCTGAAGGGTCCAGAACCCCTAAACATTCCAGGCAGGTTGTCATTTTGTCAACAGATGGCACCAAACAACAGCAGAAAATTTGGACTCTGTCCCTTGTAGGGGAGGGGTACAAGCTTCATTTTCACAGCATGCCTCCTCCTACAATCGTAAGACAGTTCAATTCCCAAACCTCTCCAGGCAATCTACTGGATCAAGAGGTCTCAACACTCCTTGCTCAGGAGGCAATAGAGGAAGTACCCATTCCCCAACAAGGTAGAGGGTTCTTCTCCCCCTATTTCCTTATTCCAAAGAAAACAGGAGGACACAGACCCATTCTGGACCTCGGAGAATTGAACAAATATCTGTTCCGAGAAAAGTTCAAAATGATTTCTCTGGGAACTCCTCTGCCATACCTTCAAAGTCAGGATTGGCCTTGCTCTCTAGATTTAAAGGATGCATGTACTCATATTCCGATCCATCCAGATCACAGGAAATTCTTACAATTCCTTTTCAAGGGAAAACGCCTCTAATACAGGGTTCTTCCTTTTGGTTTAGCTTCGGCACCAAGAGTATTCATGAAATGCATGGCAGTAGTAGCTGCATTCCTGCAAACCCTAGTGATATTCGTCTTCCCTTACTTGGACGACTGGCTCATTCGAGCCCCCACGATTCCAGAAGCCAGCTCTGCACTGTCTCGCACAATGCAAATTCTCCAATACTTGGGATTCGTCATAAACTTCCCAAAATCCCAACTTGTTCCTTCTCAGACCCTGAAGTTCATAGGAGCTTGTTTAGATACTAGACAGTCAAGGGCTTTCCTCCCACAGCCCCGCTGTCTTCGCATAGTGCAACTAGCTTATCAAGTAGCGGGAAAGTCCTACCTAACTGCTTGAGAACTGCTGCAATTACTGGGACATATGGCATCCACAGTTCATGTAGTTCCCTATGCTAGCCTCTATATGCGAGCAGCCCAGTGGACCCAATCCACAAGTGGACACAAGCCACAGGATGTCTGTCGGACAAGATATCAAACTCACAACGACTGATCTTGTCCCTACAATGGTGGCAATCACTGGAGAATCTTTTAGTGGGGTCTCCTTTCCAACAACACCCATTCCAGGCCACCTTAACAACAGATGAATCGCAGGTGGGATGGGGAGCACACCTGCACCATCTCTCCACCCAGGGTACCTGGACTCCACAGGAGGTTTGTCTTCACATAAACCTCCTAGAACTCAGAGCAATCTAGCTAGCTCTTCGAGTATTCCATGCCCAGCTCAGCTACAAGACAGTCTTAGTCCAAACGGACAATCAAGTAGCCATGTTCTACGTGAACAAGTAAGGTGGAACAGGCTCTCTGTCGTTATGCAACGAAGCTTTACGACTATGGGCCCTCGCCAGAGAGCATCAAATTCACCTTCTCGTGGTATATCTTCCAGGCATTCAAAACCTTTGGGCAGACAAACTCAGCCGAATACTGCTACCTCACGAATGGTCTCTCCACCTAGACCAGGTGATAAAGATATTTCACATCTGGGGAACCCCAGACATAGACCTCTTTGCAAGTCCACTGAATGCCAAACTTCCCCGGTTCTGTTCCAGAATTACGACTCACAATTGCCAGGCAAGGGACTCCTTCCTCCTTCACTGGGGTCAGGACTTCCTCTGTGCCTTCCTACCCATTCCTCTCATCCCCAAAACACTCTTCAAGCTTCAGAGAGACAGAGGTCTTATGATCCTCATAGCGCCATGGTGGCCACGACAAACGTGGTATATCCTGCTTCTACATCTCTCTCAAGCTGCACCTCTGGAGTTAGGGTGTGCTCCAGACCTTCTCTCCCAAGAAAATGGGATGCTATGGCACCCGAATCCCCAGTCCCTGCATCTCAGGGACTGGTTGCTGAAAGCCTAGACCTGCAGGATCTTAACCTTTCCCAAAAGGTAAAGGATGTCCTTCAGGCTTCTAGAAAACCTTCCACAAGACGCTCTTACTCCTTCAAGTGGAAACATTTTACTATATGGTGTTCACAGAAGGGGTTAAACTCCCTTATGATACCTTTGGAATCGATACTAGAGTTTCTACTTCATTTATCAAATTCTGGTCTAAAGACCAATTCAGTAAGAGTCCATCTTAGTGCAATTGCAGCTTCCTATAAGCCTCTAAATGGACAACCAATTTCCTCTCATCCACTCATAGCAAGATTTATGAGAGGTCTTCTATTAACAAAGCCTCCCATCAAGCCACCACCGATAGCATGGGATTTAAACCTAGTTCTCGGGCAGCTCATGAAACCGCCTTTTGAACCTTCAGCCACTACAATCCTAAAGCTCTTGTCCTGGAAGGTCATCTTCCTAATTGTAATCACCTATGCAGGTCACATTAGTGAACTGCAGGCTTTAGTGGCTGATCCTCCTTATACTAGGTTTCACCATGATAAGGTTGTTCTCAGAACTCATCCACACTTTATGCCAAAGGTGGTTTCGCCTTTTCATTTAAATCAATCAATTTATCTTCCTGTATTCTTTCTGAGGCCTCACACCTTTAATGCAGAAAGAAACCTTCGTACTTTGGATTGTAAAAGGGCCTTAGCCTTTTTTCATACAAAGAACACAGCAACATAGAAAGTCCTCACAACTTTTTATAGCTTTTGACACTAGTCATTTGGGACTTCCAGTCTCCAAAAGAACTTTATCCGTATGGATTGCCCAATGCATATCCTTTGCTTATGAGAGTAAGGGTCTTCCTCTTCAGGACCATGTCACAGCTCATAATGTGAGAGCCATGGCAGCTTCTATGGCTAATCTCCACTCTGTGTCTATCGATGACATTTGTCGATCAGCCACCTGGGCTTCCGGTACACACCTTCACAGCCCACTACTGCCTGGATAAAGTCTCCCGTCGGGATGCCTTCTTTGGCCAAGCTGTTCTTCAAAATCTCTTTCAGACCTAACTCAACTCCTACCCACCAACCCTGGTGGAATGCCAGAGATCCTTGGGAGTAAGGATGCCTGCCTTTCTAGGGTGACACCTTCCTGGGGCTATCTCCCTGGCATCTTCAGCTAGGGAATCCCCATATGTGAAGACTACATTCCTGCTTGTTCCTGGAGATAGCATAGTTACTCACCTGTAACAGGTGATCTCCGGGAACAGCAGGAATTTAGTCTTCACAACCCACCCCCTTCCCTAGGAGTTGTCTCTCTATCTCTCTGTCTCTTTCCTCTCTCCTTCTATCCTTTCAATCGGCTACAAGCTTAATTGAAGAGGGACAGTTGGAAAGGCGGGAAGGCAAGCGCGCATGTGGTGAGGGATGCTCCCAAAAGCGTTCCTATTGGACACTGGGGAGAGTTCCTGCACAGGCTCCGTCGGTGCCGACGATACCCCTATGTGAAGACTAAATTCCTGCTATTTATGGAGATCACCTGTTACAGGTGAGTAACTACTCTTTCCTGCTGTTCCTGGAGATCACCTGATCTCCAGGAACAAGCAGGAATGTAGTCTTCGCATATGGGTGACATTGGTACCGACGGAGCCCAGTGCGGGAACGCTCCCCAGCGTCCAATAGGACAGCTTTTATGAGCATCCCACTGCACCTGCGTAGCCGCCTTCCCGCTTTTCCAGCTCTCCCTCCTCAGTTCTTCGTTTTCCACAGAGCTGACAAGAAGCAATTCCTGTCACTGCAGAAAATTTGATTTTTTTTTCTTGTGGTCGCGTCTGCCTTCCCGTTGACTTTGGTACTGATCCTGTTGGTGCTCTCTTTCTGTAAAAAAAACCAAACCCTTTTCTGAGGGGAGAACCCTTTCCCTCAGGGCACACGACGCCATCTTAGGCTTAGGCCTTGTTTTCCAAAATGGACAAACCAGCTAGTGGTTTTAAAAAGTGTTCCAAATGTGGCAGTACAATTTCAGCCACAGACACCCATGACTGGTGTCTGAAATGTTTGGGACCAGATCATCAACCGTCTGACTGTCTGCTCTGTAGGAAGATGAGAAAGAGAGGCCTGCAAAACAGAGCTGTGAAACTCGGCACCCTCTTTGCCACCGATGCAGTGTCTGTAGCATCGACGTCATAGAGAGCTTCATCTTCCTCCCAGGGATCTCAGGTTTTGAAACCCAGGTCTTCGTCGAAGACTAGCCGCCCCTCCAAGGGTAGATCTCCTTCTGTGCATTGAGATGCCCTCGGCGTTACCCTGGAGGGAGACGCACCGGCCAAACAAACCCGGCGGGAGGTCCTTGCCTCCAAAGCATTAGTAGGGTCCCAGGATTCTCCCGAGGCCTTGACTTCCGGAGAACTCTTGGTGCCATGCTCAGGTATCGTGGTCCGCAACTCAGGTACCTATACCCAGGCATTGGCAGGCTCCATGGATCAACGTATCCTGGCTATTGAGCAGAGCTTAGCGGCCTTGCTAGCAGCTTCCATACCAGTAAAGCCTCTACAGTTGATTTCCCAGCTATAGGTACCAACAACGGTACCGAAGGTACTGGCATCAACATTTTTGCCGCTTACCACGCTAACACCTATTCCGGCCCTCGAGTCTGGCTCCGGTACCGAGGTTCCGGCACCAAAACTTTCCGATGCCAATTTTGAGCGTTATCAAGTATGGGCAGAGCGCGAGCACCCGGCCCGTCGATACTTTGAGTCTTCGGACTCTGATTCGTCGGATGATAAATCAACCGGTACAAGAGAAATGAGAATCCTGCCGGAGGATCCATCTCCATCCCCACAACGTCGCATGTCCCCTCCGGAGGACATGTCTTTTCAAGATTTTATCCGCTATGTTGCTCGGGTTCTCTCCATCACTGTGACTTCAGAGAAGGAGCTTGATATCCTTCAATACCCTGCAGCCCCAAAGGAATACTTCACGACCTTATGCTTCAAATGTGGGAGACACCCTTAACCATCTCTCCACATACGCGAAGCCTTGATACTATGTATCAGGAACCGGAGAGCCCTGGCTTCCAGAAGAGACAATTACCACACCATTCCATGGTGGTGGAATCGGCAGTGCATCAATTTAAAAGTGCCAAAACGCATTCCTCGAACCCTCTGTGCAAGGAATCGAGATCCCTCGATGCTTTCAGGCCTCTATGTTATCGGCCACAATCAGTTCCTACATACTCTCCATGGGTATGTTTCTTAGAGAGGTGACTAGGGATTTGGAGTTGATGGCTCCTCTCTTCCCTGATGATAAGAGAGCTGATTATCTCGCACTGGTGAAGCATGCCCAGAATGTTTCCAAATTTGTTAACAGGGCAACCTTGAATGCATCAGCAGGACTTCAGCTATATGCATTGGTGCATGCAGGCGAAAACTTTATCTCCAGGAACAAGCAGGAATGAGTCTTCACATATGGGTACGTCGGTACCGACGGAGTCTGCGCGGGAACGCTTCCCAGCATCCAATCAAGAGCTTTTGGAAGCATCCCAGCACGCCTGCGTGCTGCCTTCCCGCCTTTCCCAACTGCCTCTCCTCAGTTTTCGTTTTTCCGCGGAGCCGGCAGGATGTCCTCCTGTCACCGCAGAAAATTCTTGTTTTTATTTTTTAGTTTTCTTGTGGTCGCGGCTGTCTTCCCGACGTCACCGTTTTCTTTTCTTGAAAAATGTTTCCTTTTTCACGGGATATTTTTTCTTCAAAGTGTCCCACGGTCTCTTAGGCCTTTCAGGCCTCTTCTTTTCCTTCATGGAACCGCCAGGCACTTTCTCCAAGAAATGTTCACACTGTGGCAGTACAACTTTATTTTTAGACCCTCAAAGTCTGTGTCTAACCTGCTTGGGTCCTGACAACAGTTTGGTGAGAAGAGGTCTTCAGCATCGAGGTTTCCTCGATACACGGTTGCCCTCCAATTTCGGGGCACCGTCCCCTTCTTCTTCCACACAGGATCAGGTAACCCACAAACAGTCTGTTAAGACTAGCCAATCCTCGAGTGGTAGGTCTCATGCACAGCATGTAGACGGCTCCGGCCTTGCCCTCGAGGGCCCACTGGCTTCAAAACCCCGGCGGGAGTCTTCGGTCTCCAAAGCAGATAAGGGGTTTCAGGTTGTTCCTGCGGTTCACTCCTCACAGAACATACCTCAGCCGTGTCCGGTGGTGGCATCCACTTCGAGCGGTACCGGTACCCCGGCATCAGCACTGGTGTTGGATGAAACACTCCTCACCAGGGATCGTCATCTGGCGTCCTCGGTACCTTCGGGACCGGTGGATACCCTCCAGACTGACTTTCCATTATCGGTACCAGCACCGATACTACCACCTACGTCGGTACCCTCCAGACGTGCATCGATAGCCTCGCTTCCTTCGATGCCGAGTCTGGAATCGATCTCCAGTCTGGAGGACTGGGTACCGACTCGCCTTGATACCGGCTCTGGGCGGTACCAAAGGCTCGGTTCCGATGATTCGGATCCACAACTCTGTTCCCCCGAGGCCGATTGACTTGCCACTGGTTGATCTTCCTTCACCGGTGTCTGACACGGTACCGAAATCGGTACCGATGTCCTCATTACCTTTACGGTCGATGCCTTCCATGCTTCGATTATCAGGCTCTCTGCCCTCGATGCTGAGTTTGGAATCGATCTCTAGTCTAGAAGACTCGGTACCAGTAGGTTTTGGTACTCACATCGATCGATACCGGTGCTTCGGTACCGAGGATAGTGGCCGGAGGTTTTCGGTCACCTCGGTACCGATTGAACTATCACCGATGACTGCTCCGATGTCTTTGTCGGGCTCGACTCCGACATCGGTACCGGTATTAACATCGATACCGGTATCCACAGTAGCATCGTGGCCAACTCCTGCCATGCTTTTTTCAACAGGAT
The DNA here is from genome assembly GCA_033557465.1 of Ichthyophis bannanicus. Lineage (NCBI taxonomy): Eukaryota > Metazoa > Chordata > Amphibia > Gymnophiona > Ichthyophiidae > Ichthyophis > Ichthyophis bannanicus. The sequence continues at coordinate 1,263,487 of CM066037.1, forward strand.
CGCTCCATTCTATACCAAGCTTAGAGTCGATACCTGACATGGACAATGTGGTAAGGACGGTTGCTGCTCCTGATACCCAGTACCGGCAACCATCCCTTACACATTCCACACTGCACTGTGCAGGATCTTCTCTTCCTGTATATTTGAATACCTCTGTGGGTGCTCAGGCTAGTTCTTTAAATCTACCCTGTCCAAGAGAGATTCCTGTTAGGGATCCCTCTTTTCAGAGTTTCCTCCTGGATATAGCAAGATCTCTTGCCATTCCTATCCCAGGACATGATCCTGCACAAGGCTCTCTTTCTTCCAAAGCAAAGGAGAACATAATGCTTCCTTTGCATCATTCCTTGCAGGATCTCCTTCTAGGAATGTGGGAAACACCTTTCAGGGTACCCACACCTTCCAGGGCAACTGATCTCTTATATCAGGTGCCCCCCTCTCCAGGGTTCCAAAAGACTCAACTTCCTCATCATTCCATAGTAGTGGAATCAGCAATGAGGCGAGTAAAGAGTAAGAAAAAGCACTCTTCCTATCTGCCAGGTTGTGAGTCTAAAACACTAGATGACTTTGGACGTCAAGTCTTCCAGACATCTATGCTTTCTGCAAGAATTCTCTTATATATTTTTTATATGAGTCTTTCTCTTGAGGAGGTCACAAAGCAATTACATCTTTTGTCTCCATTCCTTTCAGATTCCAGGAGTAAGACTATTCCTCACTGCTTCAGCATATCCAGAATATCTCTTGGTTTCTTTCTTGTGCTTCCCTAGACTCTTTTGAATCTGTTAGCAGGACCTCTGCTATAGCTATAGGGGCACGACGTAGAGCCTGGCTCCAAGCTTCAGACTTGGACAAATGGGCACAACAAAGGCTGGGACATACTCCTTGCACTGGAGAAAATCTTTTCAACAAGGAGTCTTTACGTCAGGTTACTCAGTTGTCCACTGTTTTACCTGTTCCTAAGGGTTCTTCTACCCCTTCCTCTGTCCCAGTACATAGGAAATGTCCTACCAAACTTTCTTCCCACAGGAGAAGAAGGTTTTATTCATCACTTGCCCATCATACAGATGTTCCCCAACAGGGGAAGCATCGTCCTGGTCTGAAGAATCCAACCTCTCACCAGGCTCAGCAAACCCAGCACCTGCAGGATTTCTGATTATTCATCATCAGTTGCTTGTGACTCTTGGGGTTAGAATCTACAGTTGCTTCTTCTCAATAGAGGCAATCCACCCCTTTATTCCAACCCCTACACAGGGATCTCTTTCCAAAAGATATCCATTTTTTCTATATTTCTATGAGCTGTCAGGATGTTCATTGCCTATAAGTCACAGATTTCTCCTCTTTTTCCTGCTAGGGAAAGAGGTCTAACCACTATCAGATGATAGTTCCTGTGCCAGCATGTATTTTTCTTTTCTATAGACTTACTACTTCGTAAGTCTTCTTCAGCTCCATTCTCTTCACCCTCTTACCAGGTTTTTCCTCTGTAAGAGCGGAATTACTTACTGGGAGGCTTTCTCTTCAGCCTCTCTAATTTTCTCACTTTCCAGTGTGGACTTTTCCTCTCTGAGTTACCTACTCTGTTTCAATCTTACTTTGGGGCAGCTTATCAGACATGTCCAGAGTTTCCTACTCCTGTTCTGTCCTTTCTGTTTTGAACAGTAAGATTCTTCTGCTCTCTTGCTAGCAGCTGCCTATGCAGGAGCCTTAATCTTTGGACCACTGGTTCTTGTCCTCCAACAACCAGATTTGTCCTCCACTAACATTCTGTCTAGTCTTAGTAGTGGCTCCAAGTCAGTGTTTCATCTCTCTTGGAGACTATCTCACTACAAGCTTTCTAGATTGTCTTCTATTTCTACCATCTCCATTCTCCTGGGTTTGGCAGCATAGTGGGCAGAGATACTGGCTCTCTTGCAGCCAGTTCTATCTCCTCATTCTCCTGCATCATGCTCTCTGCAAATTACAGAGAAGCTTTCCACTATGGGCCCTTGCTAGAGAGCATGGTTTTTTTTTTCTCCAACAGCTATCCTAGCTGATTAAGAAAGGCTTTTCAGTCATGTCTCCCATGACTAGAAGGTTCTCCCTTCTTTTACTATCTCCTTTTTTGATATAAAGGACATAGGCCTTCTCTTACGTGAAAGCTCAAGGACTTGCCACTTCCCTGCTTTGGGTCATAGTATTCCCAATCGGGGATATGCTCGTCCTCATGGTAAGAACGCATGATACTCTTGCCCTTAAGTAGGTCAACATGGTATCTTTTCTCTAGGCGTTTTCTGTCTGCTTACCATGTTAGAGTCCTGGAAGACTCCAGACTTGCTGACTGCACATGGATATTATCCTCTGTTTTTCACGTAACAGTCCTGGTTATTTTTCACTAGCTAGCATTCTTGCAGATTATGACCAGGAGGAATAGATTCTCTATATGTCTTCTCAAGTAGGTTCCACCTTGTTACTAGATGAATCTTTCCTCTCCACATATCCTATGTGATCACTGTGCTGTAGGCATATCTCTGTCTGTTAATTGCAGACACCCATATGTAGGCCTACATATCCATATTTATTTTTTGTGTGTGTTTTATGCCCTTCTATATCTCACTCTATATATATATATATATATATATATATATATATATAGATGCATAGATAGACATATAAAAAAATATATCTGTATCTGTTATTTTATTATAGATAGATATGTATCCACATACTTATCTATCTTACTGTCTATCCTCATATAGCTATATGATCCTGACAGAGGGGTTTACCCATACCTATGCTATCTAGCAGTTTTGGGGTTCTACACACACAACCACTCCTGTGGTAATCAACTATTTTTTACCATAACCTAAGGGTTTAGGTACCTCTGAAGCTCTCCGTGCCCAATATCTCTCCAGGCTTACCCCAGTTAGGAGAGACATTGTGGATCTTCAGTTAATCACAGGCTTTAACGCCTCAGGCTTTGCCCTCTTTTTTGGGATACAAAGGGTTCCCATACCTTTCTCCCCACAAGGACTGTGCCTGTTTGTCCAAATCGGTTAGCCTTCTCTTTTTGCTCCCAAGAGTGAGCCACTCTCCTGCCAAAAGAGTTAGGTTTTTATCATAAAGCCTTCCTCTGAAGGCCACCGTTTTTGTACTACCCCAGTTTTTCCCACTGGGGTTGCATATCCCTTTCAGGATTCTGACCTCCATTTTTTTTCCTGCAGGTTTATTACCTCCACTTTACAGTGAGGTTCTCTTCTAGGTTCCTCTACTGGGTTCCCAGTAGATCCATGAACCTCCATACTTCTGTGAAATCCTGTCAGGGGAGGTCCATATTGCAATATCCTTTGCAATATTATTGATGACCATCATCATCCACACATGGACTCCATCTCTGCCGTCCTATGCTAGGTTAGCTGTTCCACAGCATCCTTCTTTCTTCAACTCCTACCCTCCATCCTCAGGATGCCTGGTGTTCTGGGAGATAGCATGTTCCAGCCTATGACATGCTGGGACTCCAGGCATCTCAGCTTGGGAGTCCCCATATGTGAAGACTCATTCCTGCTTGTTCCTGGAGATAGCACAGTTACTTACCTGTAACAGGTGATCTCTGGGAACAGTAGGAATAAGTCTTCACAACCCTCCCACCTCCCCAGGAGTTGTATCTCTATCTATCTTTCCTTTCCTCTCTCTCTCTCTTTGTCTCAGCTATAAAACTTAACTGAGGAGAGGCAGTTGGGAAATGCGGGAAGGCAGCACACAGGCGTGCTGGGATGCTTCCAAAAGCTCTTGATTGGACGCTGGGAAGCGTTCCCGCGCAGACTCCGTCAGTACCGACGTACCCATATGTGAAGACTTATTCCTGCTGTTCCCAGAGATCACCTGTTATAGGTAAGTAACTGTGCTTTTTGGCAATGACTGGCAGGATAAGGCATCTCAATTAGAGTCTGAGAACACCACTCTAAATAGACTTTCTAGATCAACTGCCAGCCCATCTAAGAAGAAGATAGCAAAGAAACCCTTTCTCAATAAGAAAAAGTATTATTATTCTTACAACCCTGTGGTGCACTGTCTCATCCATTCTCCTCAAAAAGGACGACAACAACCAAAACAACAAAGAAAGGCTCAGACTCCCAGGTCTCAGCCAGCTCAGCAGACCCAATCTCCTCAGGGTCTTTGACTCCTTTCTGGAGAACATAGCCGTCCTGCCTCTGGAGATTCCAGATTCCATCCCCATTCTAGGCAGACTATGTCACTTTGCCAACAGGTGGCGTAACATCAGAACACTGGATTCTCTCCATATTAGGGAAGGGTACAAACTTCACTTCTGAAGTCTACCCTCACAGTCTCCGTTAAGAGAATTCAGTTCTCAACCCCCTCTCACCGGAGGTCACCTCCCTTCTCTCACAGGTGCAATAGAGGAAGTGCCACTTTCCCAGCAAGGTCTGGGCTTCTATTCTCCTTATTGCCTCATTCCAAAGAAGGCAGGGGGATAGAGGCCCATCCTGGACCTCAGAAAACTGAACAAGTATCTTCTCCAGGAGACATTCAAGATGATCTCTCTAGGTACTCTTCTCTCCTATCTCCAGAGTCAGGATTGCCTCTGTACTCTAGATCTAAAGGACGCATATACTCACATTCTTATCCACGCAGAACACAGATGTTTTCTGTGTTTCCTGTTCCAAGGGAAACATTATCAGTACAGAGTCCTACCTTTTGGCCTGGCCTCTGCCCCAAGAGTCTTTACAAAGTGCATGGCAGTTGTAGCTGCATTCCTAAGGACTCTAGGGATATTTGTCTTCCCTTACTTAGAAGGCTGGCTCATTCGACAAAGCACACATCTAGAGACCAATCTCTCTCGCGCGCACCATGCAGGTTCTGCAACACTTAGGATTTGTAATAAATTTTCCAATGTCCCAGCTCATTCCCTCTCAAACTCTGGTGTTTATACAACATCAGATTCACCTACTTGCAGTTTATGTCCCAGGCAAACAGAACCCCTTGGTGGACAAGCTCAGTCAGGTACTACTTCCCCACGAGTGGTCTCTCCATGCAGACAAGGTTGCTCACATTTTCCAGATCTGGGGAACCCCAGACATAGACCTCTTTGCAAGTCCTCAGAATGCCAAACTTCCCCGATAATGTTCCAGAACCCCTGCTCACAACAGCCAAGTAGTAGATGTCTTTTACCTTTACTGGGGTCAGGGCTTCCTATACGCCTTCCCCTCATCCCTAAAACTCTTTTCAAACACCAAAGAGACAAGGGCTACATGATCTTTATAGCCGCACGTTGGCCACGACAACCGTGGTATCCTTTGCTTCTACGTCTCTCTCAAGTTCATCCAGTAGATTTGGGGTCTGCCCCAGATCTCCTCTCACAGGAGAACAGGACACTGCTGCATCACAATCCGCAGTCCCTACACCTAACAGCATGACTGCTGAAGGCATAGAATTCCAGGGCATCCACCTCTCTCAGCAAGTGAAAGCTATACTTTTGTCTTCTAGGAAACCTTCCACAAGGCGCTCCTATGCCTTCAAGTGGCATAGATTCTCTGTCTGGTGTTCGAAAAGGGATCTTTAACCCCTTTTCAGCCCCCGTGGAGACATTACTTGAATATCTTCTCCACCTCTCTTCCTCTGGACTCAAACCAATTCGGTAAGAGTCCACCTAAGTGCCATAGCGGCTTCCCACTTACCCTTGGATGTTCAGCCCATCTCCTCTCAACCGCTTGTAGCACGCTTCATGAGAGGTCTTCTATTAACTAAGCCTCCCATTAAACCACCCCCAGTGGCATGGGACCTTAATGTGGTTTCTCCAGGACCAAGCAGGAAGTCAGTCCTCACATATGGGTGACGTCGGCGCCGACGGAGCCCTCGCGGAGCAATTTTCCCCAGCTTTCAAAGAAAGCCTTTGGGAATTGCAGCACGCATGCGCGGTCGCCTTCCCGCCCAAGGGTGCCATCTTAGCCGGTCGTTTTCCTGCCCGGACTCGCGACGCCGTTGCGAGTCCTTCTCTTATTTTTCGGTTTTCGCTGGCAGCCCGGTCCTTTGACCTTGCAGGGGCCCTTTTTCCCCCGATGGCTGCCAGTGGTTTCAAGCGGTGTGGTCAGTGTGACAGAAATATGTCACTCACTGACACACACGATAATTGCCTCCGCTGCCTAGGCCCGGATCATGAAGAAATGATCTGTGGAGCCTGTGGCAAAATGTCCTCCAAAGCGTTGAGGAGTCGGCGGCACCAGCGGAATAGAATCTTCGCTGACCCCAGCCGTACCCGGACCTCGTCGGAGGCCTCGGCATCCAGAGGCTCCAGCTCTGACCATCGCCGAAGCTCCTCCGACAGGGGTTCTCCCTCCGGAGACCATCGACGGAAGGCAAAACCCACGAGGGCGGCGTCGGTGGACGCTCCTGGCTCCGCGAGGGCCAGGTCGCATAGCCCCGATAGCCGTCCCGGGTCTTTGGAGAAGGAGCACCTCCCGAAGCGACCTCGCCTGGAGTCGGAGTTGCCTGCTCGGGTAAGTCCTGTAGTCCTTCTGGACTCGCCTCCGAGAGGTCCGACGTCGGGCCCGACGCCGTCGGGGCCCGAGTCGGGGGCTGCTGGGTCACCTGAGGTCGGACTCAGGTTGACGGCCTTGGAGAGCAGACTATCTGCCTTCATGGATCAGCAGCGGGCACTGATCGCTAGCCTCGCTGGCGCCGCTGCCCCGACCGCCGGGACGTCGACGTCTAAGTCGACCCCGGAGACCGAGCCGATCCTCGAGTCCATGCGAACTCGAGTCGATCCTCGGTCAAGGTCACCCTCGGCCTCCCGTTCGGGACCGAGGTCGTCGCCGCCGACTCCCTCGGCGTCGGGGCGGCCGACGCCTCCGCCTGCCCGAGCCGACCCCACCCCACCGATTCCTCCTCGGAGTCGGCCTGGGAGTCTGAAGAGGAGGAGTCACCTGATTCCTTTCGGACTCGGTGTGTCCCCTCGGACTCACCTGAGTCCGAACCTCGGAAACAGTCCCCTCCGGAGGATGCCCGGTTCTCGGACTTCGTCAGGGATATGGCCAAGGCTTTGGCCTTCCCTGCGGATCCCGAGGAGGAGCCTCGAGCCGAAGAGCTCGACGCCCTTCAGTACGACTCTCCCGCCCGGGAGCACTTTACTGTACCGGTTCCTCCCATGCTGGAACGACTACTCTTCCGCATGTGGGGAGAGTCCGGCCTCGTCGCCGGTATTAAGCAAGCGGGTCGATTCCATCTATCGAGTCCGCAAGAGTCCTGGCTTCCAAAAAGCACAGCTGCCACACCATTCCATGGTAGTGGAATCGGCCATGCATAGGCTTAAGAGCCAAAAGATGCACTCCTCGGTGCCTCCTGGCAGGGAGGCCCGTAATCTGGATGGCCTTGGTAAGAAGTGTTTCCAGGGCTCTATGCTGGCTTGTCATGTCCAGACCTACCAGCTATACATGGGCTTGTATCTCCGAGACCTGGCTAAAGAGATAGCCGGATTCTCCGCTGGACTGTCCGAGGAACCTTTGCGGAGGTTCCTGGCCTTGACAACTGGTATTCGGGAATGCTCCAAAAACATGTCCCGAGCAGCCTATGATGGCTTTGAAGCATCGGCTCGAGTAGCCGCAGCTGGCATCGGTGCCCGCCGACAGGCTTGGCTTCAGTCGTCTGACCTTGAACCTTGGGTGCAGGACAAGTTGGTCGATGTCCCCTGCAGAGGTGAGAACCTCTTTGGCAAGCCCATGGCTGAAAAGGCTGCACAAATCGAGACGGAGACTCTCACCAGGACTAGGCTTTCTAGGAAGACCTCCGCCCCTTCCCAGAAAAAGAAGGGCTCGGGAAAGAAGTCGTTTTACCCGAGAAAGGCGGCTGCCTATAAACACTACCCTCAATATCAGGCCTCCGCAGCTCCCCAACAGGGCCAGCAGGCCAAGGGACGGGGTAACGGGTCCCGTAGGCAGCAAGCCCCCAAGCCTGCACCACCAGCCCCTGCTCAGCAGGGTGGGGGGTTTTGACTTCCTCAGCATAGCCTCTCCCCCTCAGCTGGCTCCTCCCAGCACCGGAGGCCGGCTGGTTCACTTCGCCCACAGGTGGTCCAACATCACTTTGGATGCCTGGGTGCTTCAAGTCGTGCGAGAAGGATATCTTCTCCACTTCCATCAGGTCCCTCCCTCTTATTTTCCGGGAGAACCTCCTCGACTCCCTCTGCACAGGGACTTACTCCTTCAGGAGTTAGAAAGTCTTCTTCAGGAACAGGCTTTGGAACCGGTGCCCCACCACCTGAGAGGTCAAGGCTTTTTTTCCAGGTATTTCCTGATACCAAAAAGGACAGGAGGCCTCAGTCCCATCCTGGACTTGCGCAACCTCAACAAGTTCCTCGTGCGGGAAAAGTTCAAGATGCTTACCCTTGGAATCCTTCTGCCCTACCTCCAGCAGGGAGATTGGCTATGCTCCTTAGATCTAAAGGATGCCTACACGCACATCCTCATCCACCCAAGCCACCGCCAATACCTAAGGTTTGTGGTGGCAGGAAATCACTACCAGTACAGAGTACTGCCCTTTGGCCTATCCTCCGCACCGCGAGTCTTCACAAAATGTCTCGCGGTGGTGGCGGCCTATCTCCGGCTTCACGGCCTCTATGTCTTTCCGTACCTCGACGACTGGCTCATCAGAGCGTCGTCCTCTCCGGCAGTCACCAATGCCACACACTGCACGGTGACTCTTCTGAAGTACGTGGGCTTTGTCATAAACTTCGCAAAGTCCACTTTGCTCCCCTCACAGAATCTCGAGTTCATCGGCGCAAGACTGCACACTCCTCAGGCACGAGCTTTCCTGCCTCTCGACAGGGCTCAACGGCTCATGGACCTAGCCGGTCGTTTTTGCAGCCAGTCCCTGGTCTCTGCCAGGCGCTTCCTGAAACTACTCGGCCATATGGCTTCCACCGTCCACGTGACCCCCAATGCTCGCCTGAATATGCGACCTGCTCAATGGTGCCTTCGCAAGCAGTGGCAACAAGCCACCGGCGGACTGGCCGACTTAGTACGCATCTCCGGGCCGCTGGCTTCTTCCCTACAGTGGTGGCTTCATCGGCCGAACCTGGTGCTCGGAATGCCGTTTCAGTCGCCTCAGCCGGCTCAAGTGCTGACGACCGATGCTTCCCTCCTGGGTTGGGGGGCACATTGCCAAGGGGCATGTACTCAAGGTCTCTGGACCGCGTGGGAGTCTGCTCAACAGATCAACTTCCTGGAGCTCAGAGCAATCCGTCTGGCGCGCAAGGCTTTCTCCCACCTGACTTCTCACCAGTCCGTCCTTGTCCAGACGGACAATCAAGTTGCCATGTTCTACGTGAACAAGCAGGGGGGCACGGGCTCCTTCCTTCTCTGCCGAGAAGCTCAGAAGCTCTGCTCTTGGGCCGTCAGTCACGGCATTCTTCTCAAGGCAGTTTATCTCCCAGGCCAAGAAAATTGCCTGGCGGACAAACTCAGCAGGATACTCCAGCCGCACGAGTGGCGTCTGGATCCCTTGGTAGTTCAGAAACTTTTTCTGAAGTAGGGCCTCCCCACGATGGATCTCTTTGCCAGTCCTCTCAACCGGCAACTTCCTCGCTTCTGCTCTCGTCAGCCACATCCCCTTCGGGTAGCGGCAGATGCTTTTCTACTCCATGGTCGGAAAGCCTTCTCTATGCTTTTCCTCCCATCCCGCTAGTCTCTCGAACTCTATTCAAGGTTCTCCGGGACAAAGCTTCCATGATCCTGGTGGCTCCTCGCTGGCCCAGACAGCCGTGGTTTCCACTCCTGTTGCAATTAGCGGTAGAGGATCCGTTCCCTCTGGGGTTTCAACTGGATCTCCTAACACAGGATCAGGGGTCTCTACTACACCCCAACCTCAGATCTCTCAACCTAATGGCCTGGCGGCTGAAAGGGTAGTCCTCGCTCCCCTTCTCCTGCCGGCAGAGGTGGAAGAGGTTGTCCTAGCTTCTCGGCGACCTTCTACCCGCAAATGCTACGCCCTTAAATGGCGTCGCTTTTCCGTTTGGTGTGTACAGCAGTCTCAGGATCCCTTCTCCTGCTCGGTGTCGGTGATCTTGCAGTACCTGCTCTACCTCTCTAATCTGGGACTTAAGTCCAACTCCGTCAAAGTCCACCTCAGTGCTCTTTCAGCACACCATGTGCCGGTGGACGGCAGACCTCTTTCCAGCGACCCTCTCGTAGCACGGTTTCTCCGAGGTCTCCTTCTACTTAAACCACCTCTGCGCCCGCCAGCACCTGACTGGGATCTGAATGTGGTTTTACAGCGGATCACCTGTCCGCCTTTTGAACCGATGGCTACCTGTTCTCTGCGTTTTCTTTCGTTGAAAACCTTATTCCTGATAGCCCTCACTTCCGCTAGACGCGTAAGTGAATTGCAGGCCCTCGTGTCTGATCCCCCCTTCACTCGGTTCTACAAAAATAGGGTAGTCCTACGGACTGTCAGACGGCTGCCTAGGGTGAGAACTTACACAATCTTGACGATGCATATATTCATATGATTCTTGCAAGGTATTGTGGGTATTGTAGTTCATTCACTCCCAAACACAGCTGATGACAATAATTTGAGTTGTGAAACCAAGTGGTAAGATCAATAAAATACTTCTTTTATTGATGGGGTTTAATTCACCCAGCACATGTATGCTTGATAGCACTATAAATGAGGTTACTTGCTTGCAGTGTTTAAAATGGATAACAAAAAGTCACAAAGTAAACCAGAAAACAACCTTCAGCTTGTCAGGCAATTAGCTAATGTTTTCTTAGCAAGTAATTACCAAATACAAAGGCACAAAGTAAAGAATAAACTTTGCTGGTTAGGTTAACTTCTGCTTATTTTCCACACCGATCTCAGCAGTGATTCTCCCTTGCTCACACACACAATCAGGTGCAGCCCTAATTACTATCAATGGACCAGCTGAAAGCCTTTAGCTGGCTGGCTGCTACTGTGTGAGCCCAAATCCTGCTTTAAGAGCTGTTTGCAGTGGAAATAAAGAACAAAGTTAGGTTTCTTTGTGATGGCTGATGTGTTTGCTCATAGAAAACTAGCAATAGCATTTAGATAAAGAACAGTCCATGTAAATAGTTTCATCTGCTGTATTTCCCCCTGCATCAACAATCATAGGGTCAATATCATACATTGGCACAGATGAGTCTTTCATTAAGGCACTATCATGAGAATGCTTATTCCCTTGCTGCCATTCTCTATTATAGATAGGGTCTGGATCAGTGTTCATACCTGAGCCTCTCCTGCTATCATTATTCCTCTCTGTATAGCCTGGCCAATATGTAATCCAATTCTGATGTCCAGCCTTCCAATCTTGATCCCTGGACGCTGGATCTTCTCTCACATACCTTCTGGCCTTGGTCTGAAAGTCCCTTCCACATGCAGTCTTCTCTCTTCCAGGTAGCCACTGGTGATTCCTATCTCTGCCACTCCATTCCTCTGGCTGAATCCAGTCCAATGGACTCTGCTGGCTTTTGGAATACCTCCCAGTATGAGTACTGCCTTGGAATCTCCCAGACCTTCCAATGGCCTTTCTTCTCTTCCTTCCAGAGAGTTTCCTTCTCTCTCTATCTGCTTGGCTTGGCTTCTGTTTCTCCAGGTGATACTGGTGCTTGTAGCCGTTGCTGTCTCTGTATCTCTTCCTCCCTCTGTAGCTGAAACTGTTATCTGAAGAAAAAGCTCTACTCTTATCCTGTTCTAATGTGTGCTGCTCCCTAACACAGCGCAGCTGTGTTGAATCAGGCCCTGCCCTTTGAGATGAGTGCTTAGGGATTACCTCATAGCTCTCTTGATTGCACACGCATTCTCTCACTTCAGCCCCTCTCATGGCTGCTGGAAACCTGGTGCATTCTGGGACTGGTAGTCTTTTATGTGAAAACTCTGTTTTCTTGCTTCTACCAGAACTGACAGGTTGCTTGTTCAGAGTCACATCATCTTTTCTATAGCTCCTACCTGAGCTATGATAAGCTTCCTTATCACATACCCCCCTGCTTAAGTTATTACGGACTGGTTTTACTGGTGAAACTTCTTCTCTACAGTCCGTAATACGGGAAAGTGCATCCGCATTCTTGTGTAACTTCCCGGCACGATGTTCAACCTGAAAATCAAACGCCTGTAAGGCCATGTACCAGCGTGTCAGCCTGGCATTGTGGTTCTTCATTTGCTGCAACCACTTAAATGGGGCATGGTCCGTGACCAACTGGAACTTTCTCCCTGTAAGGTAAAACCTTAACGCCTCCACTGACCACTTGATAGCCAAACACTCTTTTTCTATCGTGGAATACTTTTGTTCAGCCAGTGACAACTTCCTGCTCAGGTACATCACAGGATGCTCCTCCCCATCATGGCACTGGGATAGGACTGCTCCTAGCCCTACATCCGATGCATCGGTTTGAACCAGAAAGGGTTTCTTGAAGTCTACTCCTTTCAGTACCGGTCCTGTACACAATTTTTCTTTTAATACTGAAAACGCTTTTTCAGCTTCTGGTGTCCACTTTATCTGGTTTGGACAATTCTTTCGCAGCATATCCGTGAAAATGGCACTTTTCTCTGCGAATTGCGGTATAAACCGGCGGTAGTATCCAATAAGTCCTAAGAAACTTCTTAGTTGTTTCTTGGTTGTTGGAGGAGGAAAATTCCTGATGCTATCTATTTTGCTTAATAGAGGTTTAATTTTTCCTCTTCCCACTAGGTGGCCTAGGTATTTTACCTCCCTATTTGCAAAGGCACACTTCTTCGGGTTTAAAGTGATTCCCGCTTGCTTCATAGAGCACAAGACTGCCCTGATCCTCTTCAAATGCTCCGCCCAGGTGTTACTATGGATTATGACATCATCCATGTATGCAAAAGCATAACTTTGGTGGGGTCGAAGTACCTGATCCACTAACCTTTGGCAGGTAGCCGCTGCTCCATGCAGTCCGAAAGGCATCCTCTTGAACTGGAAAAGGCCAACGGGGGTGCTGAACGCAGTTTTCGGCTTCGACTCCCTGGTGAGCGGGATTTGCCAATATCCTTTTGTCATATCAAGGGTGGTTAAGTATTGAGCCTGTCCCAGCTGGTCTAGCAGCTCCTCAATTCTTGGCATTGGATATGCATCAAAAACTGATATGGCGTTTACCTGCCGGAAGTCAATACAAAATCTTAAGGATCCATCAGGCTTCGGCACCAGGACTATGGGGCTATTCCAGGGACTCTTTGACTCCTCTATTACCCCCATGTCCAACATCTCCTGGACTTGTGCCACTACCTCCTGTCTTTTGGCTTCAGGCAAGCGGTATGGCCTTTGACGAACCAATTTCCCAGGTGGAGTTATTATTTCATGGGCCACCAAATGGGTCTCCCCAGGTATGGGTGTCAACACATCTGGGAATTCCTTAAGCAACTTCCTAATTTCTTCCTGTTGTACCATTGTCAGGTCCTCACCTATTTGGGGCTCTGATTTTTCTTTACAATCAGATACCTGGGGTCCCAAATCTTCCTCTTCACTCACCTCCCTCTCTCGGGCACAGGTGGCAGCTAAGCTTTTAACCCCTTTGACATCAGTAGAACCAAAGCCTTTGGCTCCACGTTCAGAATTCTCTAGGGATGTGACCTCCTCCACAGGTGGAAAACCCAGCCTCTCACAAATCAATTGGGCAATTTTGTCTCCTGTCTTCACATGATACTCATTCTGTCCAAAGTTAAACAACAGAACTTTAATATTGCCCCTGTAATCGGGATCAATTACTCCCGCACCCACATCGATGAAATATTTAAGGGCTAATCCGGACCTTGGGGCTACTCTCCCATAACATCCAATTGGTATTTCCACTTGGAGACCGGTGTCAACCAGGGCTCTCCCTTGGCTAGGTACAGTCACATTTTCTATGCTGCATAGGTCAAACCCAGCAGACTGAGGGGTTGCCCGCTTAGGAGCTTGGGCCTTCTCAGAGACCTTATGGTACTTTAGGACGAATATCTGCTTTGGGGTAGCTTGGTCTTCTGGACGCTTAACCATCTTTTTAGCTGGGGTCTGAGGACTTCCAAATAAAGGCCCGGGAGCTACTACCATTAAACCTTCTCCCTCCTTCTTTCCTAGTCCTTCCACTAGACCCTGCTTAAATCTTGGCCAGTCTCTTCCTAGAACCAAATCAAAGGGTAGCCTAGGCACCACTGCTAACAGGACTTCCTCTTGTTTCCCTAGGCACTTAACCTTTAGCCTATAGGTGGGATATGATGATGCAGCACCATGAATGCATCTGATGTGAACTTGGCTTTCAGGGGTTCTAGGCACAAATCTTTCTTGGGCCTCTATCCTCTTCCAAAGCCTTTTTGACATCATACTCTGGTCTGCCCCAGAGTCTAATAATGCATTTGTGGTAATTCCTTGCACATCAACCATCAAAAGAAATCCTTCCTTGGGCTGTTTTAAATCCAGACCCATTAAACTAGTGTGTGTCTGGCATCCCTTCTCTAAATGTCCCAATTTTCCACACTTGAAACATTTCTTTCTATTCCACTGTGTCATCTGGTTTGATACAGTACATTCATTTTCTGAAACATTCTTAATTATTCCTTTTTCTGATACAGCACATCTAGCCTCAGCATCCATCTTTAGAGGGCCACCCATTCTATGGCAAGCCTGCGTGGCTTCCAAGAATCTCTCTGCTAGCATGGTTGCCTCTCCAAGATTTTGGCAATTTTGCTGTATAAGAAAAACATTCAAATCTTTAGGTACCCCAAGCATAAATTGTTCCAGCATTATAATATCTAATAACATTTCTACTGTCTTTTGCTCAGGCTCCAACCATTTTACAGCTAAACTTCTGATTCTCTGACTCAGAGCCCTGGGTGTCTCACCCACTTTCAATGTAACAGCTCTAAACATTCGCCTATACTCTGAAATTGACAACCCTAGGCGATCTCTAATAGCTGCCTTTACATCCTTATAAATCAAAGCCTGGGCTGCTGGCATTGCTCTGTAAGCTGCTAGTGCCTCACCAGTTAATGAGGCTGCCAGCCTTACTGCCCACTGGGTCTCTGGCCATGCTAAAGCCTGTGCCACTCTTTCAAAAGACTCTAGAAAATCATCAACATTATCTTCTGGAGTTAATTTCCCAAAATTAAATGCCCCAATCCCTTGATTGAGTCCCACAGTGTCCACATGTGGTGCACCAGTACTAACTGCTGGTCTTGCATCTGTTCCACTTTGGCTCTGCAGCTGAACTAGAGCTTGCACCAGATCAAGCACTGGTTTCTGCTGTTCGATTAAGGCCTTCATAGCAGTGTCCTGGGCCTGCTGTGATAGCTCCTGCTGCTTGCAAAATTGGGCTGCCATCCACTGAGCCATCTCCCTCGGATCCATCTTGACCCCTGCAAGAAAAGAGAGAAAAAAAAAGAAAAACCCAAGAGCAGCACCTTCCAACCAGGTGTGGTTTTTTTTTTTTCAACTTTTTTTTTTTTTTTCAATTACCCCCTGTGCTTACACACATCCACCACTAGACATGCCCAGGTACATATTACCTTGTCTTAGTGATGAATCCAGCTTTGCACAGGGTCTTTTCCTCTGGGACAGCTTCCTGGAACAACCCCTTTTCCTCCAAAGTGCAGACGAGGGAAAAAAATCTTCTTACAGCTTTAAACTTGACTTTTATTTGTAATCCACAACAAGTAAATCCTCTTGGTGCAAGAGCAATCTGAAAAACTACGCCATTTGTCAGACGGCTGCCTAGGGTGAGAACTTACACAATCTTGACGATGCATATATTCATATGATTCTTGCAAGGTATTGTGGGTATTGTAGTTCATTCACTCCCAAACACAGCTGATGACAATAATTTGAGTTGTGAAACCAAGTGGTAAGATCAATAAAATACTTCTTTTATTGATGGGGTTTAATTCACCCAGCACATGTATGCTTGATAGCACTATAAATGAGGTTACTTGCTTGCAGTGTTTAAAATGGATAACAAAAAGTCACAAAGTAAACCAGAAAACAACCTTCAGCTTGTCAGGCAATTAGCTAATGTTTTCTTAGCAAGTAATTACCAAATACAAAGGCACAAAGTAAAGAATAAACTTTGCTGGTTAGGTTAACTTCTGCTTATTTTCCACGCCGATCTCAGCAGTGATTCTCCCTTGCTCACACACACAATCAGGTGCAGCCCTAATTACTATCAATGGACCAGCTGAAAGCCTTTAGCTGGCTGGCTGCTACTGTGTGAGCCCAAATCCTGCTTTAAGAGCTGTTTGCAGTGGAAATAAAGAACAAAGTTAGGTTTCTTTGTGATGGCTGATGTGTTTGCTCATAGAAAACTAGCAATAGCATTTAGATAAAGAACAGTCCATGTAAATAGTTTCATCTGCTGTATTTCCCCCTGCATCAACAATCATAGGGTCAATATCATACATTGGCACAGATGAGTCTTTCATTAAGGCACTATCATGAGAATGCTTATTCCCTTGCTGCCATTCTCTATTATAGATAGGGTCTGGATCAGTGTTCATACCTGAGCCTCTCCTGCTATCATTATTCCTCTCTGTATAGCCTGGCCAATATGTAATCCAATTCTGATGTCCAGCCTTCCAATCTTGATCCCTGGACGCTGGATCTTCTCTCACATACCTTCTGGCCTTGGTCTGAAAGTCCCTTCCACATGCAGTCTTCTCTCTTCCAGGTAGCCACTGGTGATTCCTATCTCTGCCACTCCATTCCTCTGGCTGAATCCAGTCCAATGGACTCTGCTGGCTTTTGGAATACCTCCCAGTATGAGTACTGCCTTGGAATCTCCCAGACCTTCCAATGGCCTTTCTTCTCTTCCTTCCAGAGAGTTTCCTTCTCTCTCTATCTGCTTGGCTTGGCTTCTGTTTCTCCAGGTGATACTGGTGCTTGTAGCCGTTGCTGTCTCTGTATCTCTTCCTCCCTCTGTAGCTGAAACTGTTATCTGAAGAAAAAGCTCTACTCTTATCCTGTTCTAATGTGTGCTGCTCCCTAACACAGCGCAGCTGTGTTGAATCAGGCCCTGCCCTTTGAGATGAGTGCTTAGGGGTTACCTCATAGCTCTCTTGATTGCACACACATTCTCTCACTTCAGCCCCTCTCATGGCTGCTGGAAACCTGGTGCATTCTGGGACTGGTAGTCTTTTATGTGAAAACTCTGTTTTCTTGCTTCTACCAGAACTGACAGGTTGCTTGTTCAGAGTCACATCATCTTTTCTATAGCTCCTACCTGAGCTATGATAAGCTTCCTTATCACAGGACTCACCCAAAATTTCTTCCAAACGTTGTCTCCCCTTTTCACATCAATCAGGAGGTGGTACTTCCAACCTTCTTTCCCAGGCCTCACTCCAGCCGAGCTGAACGGGTCCTGCATACCCTGGACTGTAGAAGGGCATTGAACTTCTACCTTGACCGTACGCGGGAGCACTGTAAAGCTGCTCAGCTTTTTGTGTCTTTTGACCCTAATAAATTGGGGCTCCCGGTCTCCAAGCGTACTCTGTCCATCTGGGTTGCAGACTGTATCGCTTGGGCTTATGGGGCAGCCGGACTCTCCTTAAAAAGTCGAGTCACGGCTCATTGTGTTCGGGCGAAGGCTACGTCGGTGGCTTACCTCCGCTCTGTTCCGCTGGCAGACATCTGCCGGGCCGCTACTTGGTCTTCGAGCCAGACTTTTGCGGTCCATTACTGTCTCGAGAGGGAGTCCCGCAGGGACAGTGCTTTCGGACAGGCAGTCCTCCGAAATCTCTTCGAGGTTTGAGCAACTCCTACCCTCCATCCCGGATGGGGGCTACCGGTGGGTGATAATTCAGTGAATATTCCTTCCTTCTGTGCCGCTGAGCTAGAGGGAGCTCATTTTTGTGCTTAGGGTCTCCAGTAGCCTTAAGCTTGGGAGTCCCATATGTGAGGACTGACTTCCTGCTTGGTCCTGGAGAAAGTGTAGTTACTCACCTGTAACAGGTGTTCTCCAGGAGCAGCAGGAATCAGTCCTCACAACCCTCCCTCCTCCCCGTGGAGTTGCAATCATCTGCTTGTTTTTTTGCAAATTTTTATGCTGTCTTTTAGCTATGTCATCAGACTGGCTAAGATGGCACCCTTGGGCGGGAAGGCGACCGCGCATGCGCGCTGCAATTCCCAAAGGCTTTCTTTGAAAGCTGGGGAAAATTGCTCCGCGAGGGCTCCGTCGGCGCCGACGTCACCCATATGTGAGGACTGATTCCTGCTGCTCCTGGAGAACACCTGTTACAGGTGAGTAACTACGCTTTTAGGACAGTTTATGAAGCTGCCTTTTGAACCTCTAGCCACTACTTCCCTGAAGTTTCTTACCTGGAATGTCACCTTCCTTATTGCCCTCACTTTAGCAAGGCGCATCAGTGAGTTTCAAGCTTTAGTGGCTGATCTTCCTTATGCACATTTCCACCATGATAAGGTAGTCCTTAGGACTCATCTTCACATTATGCCAAAGGTGGTCTCCCCATTTCACTTAAACCAGTCAGTGTACCTCCCTGTTTTCTTCCCTAGATCTCATTTTTCTAGGGCAGAAATAACCCTGTACTCTGGATTGCAAGCGTGCTTTGGCCTTCTATCTCCAGAGAACTCGGGAGCACAGAAAAGCTTCCCAACTTTTCATAGCTTTTGACTCCGGCCATCTAGGACTACCAGTATCCAAGTGGACTCTCTCCAGATGGATAGCAGATTTATCTTCTTTGCTTACAACAGTGCAGGACTCTCTCTTGAGGGTCACGTCACTGCGCATTATGTTTGAGCAATGGCTGCCTCCATGGCGAATCTCCATTCTGTGCGATCGATGAGATATGTAAAGCAGCAACCTGGTCCTCTGTCCATACTTTTGCTGCTCACTATTGCCTGGACATGGACTCCCGCCGGGATGCCTCGTTTGGCCAAGCTGTTCTCCAGCATCTCTTTCAGACTTAGATCAACTCTTACCCTCCGTCCTGGGTTTCGATACCAGACATCCTTGGAGGATATATGTTTATGTTTATTTAGATTTGATATACCGCTCAGGCCAGAGGCATTAGAGCAGTTTACAATGCAATATCATTTGAGGAAATAGGAAAAGAACGCCATTCATATGATAGGACAGAATAGAGGACAGAGACAGTCAAACAGAATCTCCAGGAACAAGCAGGAATGAGTCTTCACATATGGGTACGTCGGTACCGACGGAGCCTGCACGGGAACGCTGCCCGGCTTCCAATCAGAAAGCTTTTGGCAGCATCCCTCGCACCTGCGTGCTGACTTCCCGCCTTCTCCAGAGCCTCTCTTCAGTTTTCGTTTTTCCGCGGAGCCGGCAGGACGTCCTCCTGTCACCGCAGAAACTTTTCCTTTTACTTCCTTTAATTAGTTTTTGTTTTCTTGTGGTCGCGGCTGTATTTCCCGCTGCCACCGGTATCGCCGGTGGATTTTTGACTAAATTCTGAGAAACTTTTTCTTCAGTTTTTTGCCTTAACTTGTTGGGTCTACCAGGCCTCTTCATTATGGAGCCTTCTTTTCCTAAGAAGTGCATTCGATGTGGAAACACCTGTTTCTTTTTAGACACCAATAGTTGGTGTCTCAACTGTGTGGGTCCTGACCCTTTTTCCCCTGACTTGTCAGGGGATAAGTTTGTGAGGAAACCTTCAGTTTTTAGAGTTTCCCTCGATACCGTTTTTTCCTCGGCAGTGAGGGTACCCAGTTTCTCCACTTCACAGGATCAGGTAACCCACAAACAGTCTGTTAAGACTAGTCAATGCTTGAGTGGTATGTCCCATGCCCAGCATGGTGACGGCTCCGGCCTTACCCTCAAGAATCCATTGGCATTACCCCTGCGGGAGTCTTCGGGCTCCAAAGCGTTAAAGGGGTTTCAGGTTGTTCCTGGGGCTCACCCCTCACAGAACATACCTGAGCCATGCTCGGGGGTGATATCCGCTTCGAGCGGTACCGAGCCTCCGGCATCGGCACCGGTGTCGAGTGTTCCACTCTTCACCAGGGATCGTCATCGGGTATCCTCGGTACCTTCGGGACCGATCGATACGCACCGGATTGACTTCCCTCGATCCCAGCCGTGTACGGTGCGGGTATCCGCTTCGAGCGGTACCGATACCCCGGCTTCGGTGTCGAGTGTTCCACTCTTCACCAGGAATCGTCCTCTACCATCCTCGGCGCCTTTGGGGCCGGTCGATACGATACCGATGGACATTTCCATATCTCAGCCATGCTCCGGGACGGTACCGGCGTCGATCGGTTCCGATACCCTGGCATCGGCATCGAGGTGGGCCGCCTTACCCTTTGCAAGGGGTGGTCATCGGGTATCCTCGGTACCGTCGGTACCGATCGATGTAACCCAGGCTGCCTTAGTGGTATCGGCATCGCCGATACTGCCACCGGCGTCGGAACCCTCGCGACATGCATCGATAGCCTCGCTTTCTTCGATGCCGAGCCTTGAACCGATATCTAGTCTCAAGGACTGGGTACCGACGCGTCCCGGAACCGACTCCTGTCGTTTCCAGATAGGCAGTTCCGAAGATCCTAGCCATAACTCTCTCATGATCTCGGTACCACTGCAGCAGTCCCCGATAGCAACTTCAACTACTGGTCCTGTATCAGTATCGATGTCGATGCTTGTTCTTGCACCGATTCCACCGATGCCTAGTTTGGAACCGATATCTGGCATTGATGCAGTACCCACTGCCTCTAAGTTAACATGCCAGTATCCCTGTCCATCTACTAGGTTTCTCTCTTCACACCACTGTACGTCCTTTGGTGCTCAGCCTCTTTCTTTAGCCTTACCAAGGATGGTTCCCATAGGAGATCAGTCTTTTCAGGCTTTTCTCCTGGATATGGCAACCTTTCTTAATATCTCTATCCCTGGTTGTGATGCTACTCATGGCTCACCGGCACAAATGGAAAATATGATGCTTCCTTTACATCCTGCTCTGCAGGATCTCCTTCTGAGGGTCTGGAAATCACCCTTACGACTTCCTCTAGTTTCTACAGCCACTGAGGTTCGGTACCGGGTGCCACCCTCTCCAGGGTTTCAAAAGCCTCAACTTTCTCATCATTCCCTTGTAGTGGAATCAGCACTAAGGAAAGTTAAGAGCAAGAAGAAGCATTCTTCTTATCCGCCAGGTCGTTCTTCAAGAACACTCGATGCTTTTGGTCGTCAGGCCTTCCAAACCTCTATGCTGGCCTCCAGAATTCTTTCATATATTTTTCACATGAGTCTAACACTCCAGGAAGTGACAGAGAAATTGTCTCTTTTGACCCCTTTTTTACCAGAGCCCAAGGCTACTGATTATTCCTTGCTCATCAATCACAGCCGGAATATATCCTGGTTCCTGTCTCGTGCTTCTGTAGACTCTTTTGAGTCCGTTAGCAGATCCTCTGCTATTGCCATTGCAGCACGTCGCAGAGCCTGGCTTGAAGCTTCAGACTTGAGCAGATGGGCACAAACTATACTGGCTCATTCTCCTTGTACAGGAGAAGGTCTCTTCAATAAGGAGGCTTTACGTCAGGTTGCTCAATGCTCCACTGACTCTCCTTCCACTAAAGACCATTCTAAGCCACCCCCTTCTTCAAGGGGTAGGAAATGTCCTACCAAACCTTCTTTCCCTAAGAAAAGAAAGTTTCATTCATCTCCTGCCCATCATTCGGCTGTACCTAAACAAGGGACGCCTCAGCCTAGCCTGAAGTCCTCCAGCTCTGGCCAGTCTCAGCATTCCCAGCAACCAAATTTTTGTTAAGGGACTACAGACGTCTCCTCTTCTTACACTCTAGAAGAGCAGTTGCAACTATCCCCTGATAGTTCTGTCCCAACTGAACATTTTTTCCTTCAGTTGACTTACCCTATGGGTACGTCACCCTCCAATTACTTGCTCTACCCTCTCAACCGGGTTTTTTCCCTGACTGAGGGATACCATACTGAAAAGCTTCTCTAGCAAGCTCGTTCCTCAGACAGGGAGAAGGGATATCTCCTCTCTTTTCTTGTCTGTTTTTCTTTATTGGGCACAGGACAATCTCTCTGCTGTTTCCGTCAGCAGCTGTGCCTGCAGGAGTTACAGTAATTGTATTTCTCCAGGACCAAGCAGGAAGTCAGTCCTCACATATGGGTGACGTCGGCGCCGACGGAGCCCTCGCGGAGCAATTTTCCCCAGCTTTCAAAGAAAGCCTTTGGGAATTGCAGCGCGCATGCGCGGTCGCCTTCCCGCCCAAGGGTGCCATCTTAGCCAGTCTTCTTTTTTCCGCGGAGCCCTACAGACGTACCCGTCGTGTCCCCGCGAAAAAGTTGATTTTATTCGTAATTTTCTCTTTTTTTCTTCGGTTCGACGCCGGTCTTTTTCCCGCCCGGACTCGCGACGCCGGTCACGAGTCCTCTTCTTCTTTTTCGGTTTTTCTGACTTAGTCAGTTTCGTTTTCGGTTTTTCCCTGGCAGCCCGGTCCTTTGACCTCGCAGGGGCCCTTTTTCCCCCGATGGCTGCCAGTGGTTTCAAGCGGTGTGGTCAGTGTGACCGAAATATGTCACTAACTGACACACACGACAATTGCCTCCGCTGCCTGGGCCCGGATCATGAAGAAATGATCTGTGGGGCCTGCGGCAAAATGTCCTCCAAAGCGTTGAGAAGTCGGCGGCATCAGCGGGATAGGATCTTCGCTGACCCCAGCCGTACCCGGACCTCGTCGGAGGCCTCCGCGTCCAGAGGTTCCAGCTCGGACCGTCGCCGGAGTTCCTCCGACAGGGGTTCTCCCTCTGGGGACCATCGACGGAAGGTGAAACCCGCGAGGGCGGCGTCGGTGGACGCTCCTGGCTCCGCGAGGGCCAGGTCGCATAGCCCCGATAGCCGTCCCGGGTCCTTGGAGAAGGAGCACCTCTCGAAGCGACCTCGCCTGGAGTCAGAGCTGCCTGCTCGGGTAAGTCCTGTGGTCCTCCGGGACTCGCCTCCGAGACCGCCGACGTCGGGCCCGACGCCGTCGGGGCCCGAGTCGGGGGCTGCTGGGTCACCTGAGGTCGGACTCAGGTTGACGGCCTTGGAGAGCAGACTGTCTGCCTTCATGGACCAGCAGCGGGCACTGCTCGCTAGCCTCGCTGGCGCCGCTGCCCCAACCGCCGGGACGTCGACGTCTAAGTCGACCCCGGAGACCGAGCCGATCCTCGAGTCCATGCGAACTCGAGTCGATCCTCGGTCGAGGTCACCCTCGGCCTCCCGTTCGGGACCGAGGTCGCCGACGCCGACTCCCTCGGCGTCGGGGCGGCAGGCGCCGCGGCCTGCCCGGGCCGACCCCACCGATTCCTCGTCGGAGTCGGTCTGGGAGTCTGAAGAGGAAGAGTCACCTGATTCTTTTCGGACTCGGTGTGTCCCCTCGGACTCACCTGAGTCCGAACCTCGGAAGCAGTCCCCCCCGGAGGAAGCCCGGTTCTCGGACTTCGTCAGGGATATGGCCAAGGCTTTGGCCTTCCCTGCGGATCCCGAGGAGGAGCCTCGAGCCAAAGAGCTCGACGCCCTCCAGTATGACTCTCCCGCCAGGGAACACTTTACTGTACCGGTTCCTCCCATGCTGGAACGACTACTCTTCCGCATGTGGGAGAGTCCGGCCTCCTCGCCGGTCCTGAGCAAGCGGGTCGATTCTATCTTTCTCCAGGACCAAGCAGGAAGTCAGTCCTCACTTATGGGTGACGTCGGCGCCGACGGAGCCCTCGCGGAGCAATTTTCCCCAGCTTTCAAAGAAAGCCTTTGGGAATTGCAGCGCGCATGCGCGGTCGTCTTCCCGCCCGAGGGTGCCATCTTAGCCAGTCTTCTTTTTTCCGCGGAGCCCTACAGACGTCCCCGTCTTGTCCCCGCGAAAAAGTTGATTTTCTTCTTTATTTTATCCTTTTTTCTTTCGGTTCGACGCCGATCGTTTTCCCGCCCGGACTCGCGACGCCGGTCTCGAGTCCTCTTACTTTTTTCGGTTTTTCTGACTTAGTCAGCTTTCGTTTTCGTTTTCCCTGGCAGCCCGGTCCTTTGACCTCGCAGGGGCCCTTTTTCCCCCGATGGCTGCCAGTGGGTTTAAGCGGTGTGGTCGGTGTGACCGAAATATGTCACTAACCGACACACACGACTTTTGCCTCCGCTGCCTGGGCCCGGATCATGAGGAACTGATCTGTGGGCCCTGCAGCAAACTGTCCTCAAAGGCGTTGAGAAGTCGGCGGCATCAGCGTGAGAGAATCTTCGCTGACCCCAGCCGTACCCGGACCTCGTCGGAGGCCTCCGCGTCGAAAGGCTCCAGCTCGGACCGTCGCCGGAGCTCCTCCGACCGGGGTTCTCCCTCCGGGGACCATCGTCGGAAGGAAAAACCCGCGAGGGCGGCGTCGGTGGACGCTCCTGGTTCCGCGAGGGCCAGGTCGCATAGCCCCGACAGCCGCCCCGGGTCCTTGGAGAAGGAACACATCCCAAAGCGACCTCGCCTGGAGTCGGAGATGCCTGCCCGGGTAAGTCCTGTGGTCCTTCTGGACTCGCCTCCGCGACAGCCGACGTCGGGCCCGACGCCATCGGGGCCCGAGTCGGGGGCTGCTGGGTCACCTGAGCTCGGACTCAGGTTGACGGCCTTGGAGAGCAGACTGTCTGCCTTCATGGACCAGCAGAGGGCACTGCTCGCTGGCTTCGCTGGCGCCGCTGCCCCGACCGCCGGGACGTCGACGTCCAAGTCGACCCCGGAGACCGAGCCGATCCTCGAGTCGATGAGAACTCGAGTCGATCCTCGGTCGAGGTCACCCTCGGCCTCCCGTTCGGGACCGAGGTCGCCGACGCCGACTCCCTCGGCGTCGGGGCGGCTGGCGCCGCACCCTGCCCGGGCCGACCCCACCGAGTCCTCGTCGGAGTCGGTCTGGGAGTCTGAGGAGGAAGAGTCACCTGATTCTTTCCGGTCTCGGTGTGTCCCATCGGACTCACCGGAGTCCGAGCCTCGGAAGCAGTCCCCCCCGGAGGATGCCCGGTTCTCGGACTTCGTTAGGGATATGGCCAAGGCTTTGGCCTTCCCTGCGGATCCCGAGGAGGAGCCTCGAGCCGAAGAGCTCGACGCCCTCCAGTATGACTCTCCCGCGAGGGAACACTTTACTGTGCCGGTTCCTCCTATGCTGGAACGACTACTCTTCCGCATGTGGGAGAGTCCGGCCTCCTTGCCGGTCCTGAGCAAGCGGGTCGATTCTATCTATCGGGTCCGCAAGAGCCCTGGCTTTCAAAAGGCACAGCTGCCACACCATTCCATGGTAGTGGAATCGGCCATGCATCGTCTTAAGAGCCAGAAGATGCACTCCTCGGTGCCTCCTGGAAGGGAGGCCCGTAACCTGGATGGCCTTGGCAAGAAGTGCTTCCAGGGCTCTATGCTCGCATGTCGTGTCCAGACTTACCAGCTATACATGGGCATGTATCTCCGGGATCTGGCTAAAGAGCTAGCCGGATTCTCCGCTGGTCTCTCCAAGGAGCCCTTGCGGAGGTTCCTAGCCTTGTCCACGGGCATTCGGGAATGCTCAAAGTTCATGTCCCGAGCAGCCTATGATGGCTTTGAAGCCTCGGCTCGAGTGGCCGCAGCCGGCATCGGTGCCCGCCGACAGGCTTGGCTTCAGTCGTCAGACCTTGAGCCCTGGGTACAGGACAAGTTGGTCGATGTCCCCTGCCGAGGCGAAAACCTCTTTGGCAAGCCCATGGCGGAAAAGGCTGCACAAATTGAGACTGAGACTCTCACCAGGACCAGGCTTTCTAGGAAGACCTCCGCCCCTTCCCAGAAAAAGAAGGGCTCGGGGAAAAAGTCCTTTTACCCGAGGAAGGCGGCTGCCTACAAACAATACCCCCATTATCAGGCCCCTGCAGCTCCCCAACAGGGCCAGCAGGCCAAGGGACGGGGTAACGGGTCCCGTAGGCAGCAAGCCCCCAAGCCTGCACCACCAGCCCCTGCTCAGCAGGGTGGGGGCTTTTGACTCGCTCAGCATAGCCTCTCCCCCCCCGCTGGTTCCTCCCAGCACCGGAGGCCGGCTGGTTCACTTCGCCCACAGGTGGTCCAGCATCACCGCAGATGCCTGGGTGCTTCAGGTCGTGCGAGAAGGCTACCTTCTCCACTTCCATCAGGTCCCTCCCTCCTATTTTCCGGGAGAGCCTCCGCGCCCCCCTCTGCACAGGGAGTTGCTCCTTCAGGAGTTAGCAGGTCTTCTGCAGGAACAGGCGGTGGAACCGGTGCCACACCACCTGAGAGGTCAAGGCTTCTATTCAAGGTATTTTCTGATACCAAAGAGAACAGGGGGCCTCAGACCCATCCTGGACTTGCGCAACCTCAACAAGTTCCTTGTGCGGGAGAAGTTCAAAATGCTTACCCTTGGAATCCTTCTGCCCTACCTCCAGCAGGGAGATTGGCTATGCTCCTTGGATCTAAAGGATGCCTACACGCACATCCTCATCCACCCAAGCCACCGCCAATACCTAAGGTTTGTGGTGGCAGGAAATCATTACCAGTACAGAGTACTGCCCTTTGGCCTGTCCTCCGCACCGCGAGTCTTCACAAAATGTCTCGCGGTCGTGGCGGCCCATCTCCGGCTTCACGGCCTCTATGTCTTTCCGTACCTCGACGACTGGCTCATCAGAGCAGCGTCCGCTCAGGAGGTCACCAACGCCACGTGCCGCACGGTGACTCTGCTGCAGCACTTGGGCTTTGTTATAAACTTCGCAAAGTCCACTTTGCTCCCCTCACAGGATCTCGAGTTCATCGGCGCAAGGCTGCACACTCCTCAGGCGCGAGCGTACCTACCGCTCGACAGGGCTCAGCGGCTCATGGACCTAGCCGACCGCTTTCGCAGCCAGCCCCTGGTCTCCACCAGGCGCTTCCTGAGACTGCTCGGCCATATGGCTTCCACCGTCCATGTGACCCCCAATGTCCGCCTGAATATGCGGTCTGCTCAATGGTGTCTCCGCCGGCAGTGGCGACAAGCCACGGGCGGCCTAGCAGACCTAGTGCGCGTTTCCGAGCCGCTGATCTCGTCTCTCCGGTGGTGGCTCCGGCAGCCGAACCTGATATTCGGTATGTCTTTCCAGTCACCTCAGCCGACCCGGGTGCTGACCACCGATGCATCCCTCCTGGGCTGGGGAGCGCATTGCCAAGAGGCACGTACTCAGGGCCTCTGGACCACGTGGGAGTCTGCTCAGCAGATCAACTTCCTGGAGCTCCGGGCGATCCGCCTAGCTCTCAAGGCCTTCTCCCACCTGACTTCCCAACAGTCCGTCCTTGTCCAGACGGACAATCAAGTTGCCATGTTCTACGTGAACAAACAGGGGGGCACGGGCTCCTTCCTCCTCTGCCGGGAGGCTCAGAAGCTCTGCTCTTGGGCCGTCAGTCACGGCATTCTCCTCAAGGCAGTTTATCTCCCGGGCCAAGAAAATTGCCTTGCGGACAAACTCAGCAGGGTCCTCCAGCCGCACGAGTGGCATCTGGATCCCTTGGTAGTTCAGAAGCTCTTCCTCAAGTGGGGCCTCCCCACGATGGATCTCTTTGCCAGTCCTCGCAACCGGCAGCTTCCTCGCTTCTGCTCTCGTCAGCCACACCCCCTTCGGGTTGCGGCGGACGCCTTTCTGATCTCATGGTCGGGGAGCCTTCTGTACGCTTTCCCTCCCATCCCGCTAGTCTCTCGGACTCTTTTCAAGGTTCTCCGAGACAACGCCTTCATGATCCTGGTGGCCCCTCGCTGGCCCAGGCAGCCGTGGTTTCCGCTCCTGCTGCAACTGGCGGTGGAGGGTCCGATCCCTCTGGGGGTACAACCGGATCTCCTCACTCAGGATCAGGGGTCCCTACTGCACCCCAACCTCAGGTCTCTCAACCTCATGGCCTGGCTGCTGAGAGGGTAGTCCTTGCTCCCCTTCTCCTGCCGGCGGAGGTGGAGGAGGTCGTCCTGGCTTCGCGACGCCCTTCTACCCGCAAATGCTACGCCCTTAAATGGCGTCGCTTTGCAGTCTGGTGTACCCAACAGTCGCAGGATCCCTTCTCCTGCCCGGTGTCGGTGATCTTGCAGTACTTGCTACACCTCTCTAATCTGGGACTTAAGTCCAACTCCGTCAAAGTTCACCTCAGTGCTCTTTCGGCACATCATGTGCCGGTGGACGGTAGACCTCTCTCCAGCGACCCTCTCGTAGCGAGGTTTCTCCGAGGTCTCCTTCTACTTAAACCACCTCTGCGCCCGCCAGCGCCGGACTGGGACCTGAATGTGGTTTTGCAGCGGATCACCTGTCCGCCTTTTGAACCTATGGCTACCTGTTCTCTCCGTTTTCTGTCTTGGAAAACACTGTTCTTGATAGCCTTCACTTCCGCTAGACGCGTAAGTGAATTGCAGGCCCTCGTGTCTGATCCCCCCTACACTCGGTTCTACAAGAATAGGGTAGTCCTACGGACTCACCCAAAGTTTCTGCCTAAAGTGGTCTCCCCTTTTCACATCAATCAGGAGGTGGTACTTCCAACCTTCTTTCCCAGACCACACTCCAGCCGAGCTGAGACGGTCCTCCATACCCTGGACTGTAGAAGGGCATTGAACTTCTACCTTGACCGTACGCGGGAGCACCGTAAAGCTGCTCAGCTTTTTGTGTCTTTTGACCCCAATAAATTGGGGCTCCCGGTCTCCAAGCGTACTCTGTCCATCTGGGTTGCGGACTGTATCTCTTGGGCTTATGGGGCAGCCGGACTCGCCTTAGAAAGTCGAGTCACGGCTCATTGCGTTAGGGCAAAGGCCACGTCAGTGGCTTACCTCCGCTCTGTTCCGCTGGCAGACATCTGCCGGGCCGCTACTTGGTCTTCGAGCCAGACTTTTGCGGTCCATTACTGTCTCGAGAGGGAGTCCCGTAGGGACAGTGCTTTCGGACAGGCAGTCCTCCGTAATCTCTTTGAGGTCTGAGCAACTCCTACCCTCCATCCCGGATGTGGGCTACCGGTGGGTGATAATTCAGCGAAGATTCTATCCTTCTGTGCTGCTGAGCTAGAGGGAGCTCATTTTTGTGCTTTGGGTCTCCGGTAGCCTTGAGCTTGGGAGTCCCATAAGTGAGGACTGACTTCCTGCTTGGTCCTGGAGAAAGCGTAGTTACTCACCTGTAACAGGTGTTCTCCAGGAGCAGCAGGAATCAGTCCTCACTACCCTCCCTCCTCCCCTTGGAGTTGCAATCGTCTGCTTATGTTCTTTTTGCAAATTTTTTATGCTGTCTTTTTTAGCTATGTCATCTGACTGGCTAAGATGGCACCCTCGGGTGGGAAGACGACCGCGCATGCGCGCTGCAATTCCCAAAGGCTTTCTTTGAAAGCTGGGGAAAATTGCTCCGCGAGGGCTCCGTCGGCGCCGACGTCACCCATAAGTGAGGACTGATTCCTGCTGCTCCTGGAGAACACCTGTTACAGGTGAGTAACTACGCTATCGAGTCCGCAAGAGCCCTGGCTTCCAAAAAGCACAGCTACCACACCATTCCATGGTAGTGGAATCGGCCATGCATCGTCTTAAGAGCCAGAAGATGCACTCCTCGGTGCCTCCTGGCAGGGAGGCCCGTAACCTGGATGGCCTTGGTAAGAAGTGTTTCCAGGGCTCTATGCTTGCGTGTCGTGTCCAGACCTACCAGCTATACATGGGCATGTATCTCCGAGACCTGGCTAAAGAGCTAGCCGGATTCTCCGCTGGTTTGTCCGAGGAACCTTTGCGGAGGTTCCTGGCCTTGTCCACTGGCATTCGGGAATGCTCAAAATTCATATCCCGAGCAGCCTATGATGGCTTTGAAGCATCGGCTCGAGTGGCCGCAGCCGGCATCGGTGCCCGCCGACAGGCTTGGCTTCAGTCGTCTGACCTTGAGCCCTGGGTGCAGGACAAGTTGGTCGATGTCCCCTGCCGAGGTGAAAACCTCTTTGGCAAGCCCATGGCTGAAAAGGCTGCACAAATCGAGACGGAGACTCTCACCAGGACTAGGCTTTCTAGGAAGACCTCCGCCCCTTCCCAGAAAAAGAAGGGCTCGGGAAAGAAGTCCTTTTACCCGAGAAAGGCGGCTGCCTACAAACACTACCCCCAATATCAGGCCCCTGCAGCTCCACAACAGGGCCAGCAGGCCAAGGGACGGGGTAACGGGTCCCGTAGGCAGCAAGCCCCCAAGCCTGCACCACCAGCCCCTGCTCAGCAGGGTGGGGGCTTTTGACTCCTTAAGCATAGCCTCTCCCCCTCCGCTGGCTCCTCCCAGCACCGGAGGCCGGCTGGTCCACTTCGCCCACAGATGGTCCAGCATCACTTCAGATGCCTGGGTGCTTCAAGTCATAAGAGAAGGCTATCTTCTCCACTTCCACCAGGTCCCTCCCTCCTATTTCCCGGGAGAACCTCCACGACTCCCTCTGCACAGGGACTTACTCCTTCAGGAGTTAGCAGGTCTTCTACAGGAACAGGCGGTGGAACCGGTGCCCCACCACCTGAGAGGTCAAGGCTTTTATTCCAGGTACTTTCTAGTACCAAAAAGGACAGGAGGCCTCAGACCCATCCTGGACTTGCGCAACCTCAACAGGTTCCTCGTGCGGGAAAAGTTCAAAATGCTTACCCTTGGAATCCTTCTGCCCTACCTCCAGCAGGGAGATTGGCTATGCTCCTTGGATCTAAAGGATGCCTACACGCACATCCTCATCCACCCAAGCCACCGCCAATACCTAAGGTTTGTGGTGGCAGGAAATCATTACCAGTACAGAGTACTGCCCTTTGGCCTGTCCTCCGCACCACGAGTCTTCACAAAATGTCTCGCGGTGGTGGCGGCCCATCTCCGGCTTCACGGCCTCTATGTCTTTCCGTACCTCGACGACTGGCTCATCAGAGCAGCGTCCGCTCCGGAGGTCACCAACGCCACACGCCGCACGGTGACTCTTCTGCAGTACTTGGGCTTTGTTATAAACTTCGCAAAGTCCACTTTGCTCCCCTCACAGGATCTCGAGTTCATCGGCGCAAGGCTGCACACTCCTCAGGCACGAGCGTTCCTACCGCTCGACAGGGCTCAACGGCTCATGGACCTAGCCGACCGTTTTCGCACTCAGCCCCTGGTCTCCGCCAGGCGCTTCCTGAGACTACTCGGCCATATGGCTTCCACCGTCCATGTGACCCCCAATGCCCGCCTGAATATGCGGCCTGCTCAATGGTGTCTTCGCAAGCAGTGGCAACAAGCCACAGGCGGCCTAGCAGACCTAGTGCGCGTCTCCGAGCCGCTGGCCTCGTCTCTCCAGTGGTGGCTTCATCGGCCGAACCTGGTACTCGGCATGCCTTTTCAGTCACCTCAGCCGGCCCAGGTGCTGACGACAGATGCATCCCTCCTGGGCTGGGGAGCACATTGCCAAGGGGCGCGTACTCAGGGCCTCTGGACCACGTGGGAGTCTGCTCAGCAGATCAACTTCCTGGAGCTCAGAGCGATCCGCCTGGCTCTCAAGGCCTTCTCCCACCTGACCTCTCACCAGTCCGTCCTTGTCCAGACGGACAATCAAGTTGCCATGTTCTACGTGAACAAGCAGGGGGGCACGGGCTCCTTCCTTCTCTGTCGGGAAGCACAGAAGCTCTGCTCTTGGGCCGTCTGTCACGGCGTTCTTCTCAAGGCAGTTTATCTCCCAGGCCAAGAAAATTGCCTGGCGGACAAACTCAGCAGGATCCTCCAGCCGCACGAGTGGCGCCTGGATCCCTTGGTAGTTCAGAAGCTCTTTCTAAAGTGGGGCCTCCCCACGATGGATCTCTTTGCCAGCCCTCTCAACCGGCAACTTCCTCGCTTCTGCTCTCGTCAGCCACATCCCCTTCGAGTTGCGGCAGACGCTTTTCTACTCTCATGGTCGGAGAGCCTTCTGTATGCTTTTCCTCCCATCCCGCTAGTCTCTCGGACTCTTTTCAAGGTTCTCCGAGACAAAGCTTTCATGATCCTGGTGGCCCCTCGCTGGCCTAGACAGCCGTGGTTTCCACTCCTGCTGCAATTAGCGGTAGAGGATCCGTTCCCTCTGGGGTTACAACCGGATCTCCTCACTCAGGATCAGGAGTCTCTGCTACACCCCGACCTCAGATCTCTCAATCTAATGGCCTGGCTGCTGAGAGGGTAGTCCTTGCTCCCCTTCTCCTGCCGGCAGAGGTGGAAGAGGTCGTCCTAGCTTCTCGGCGACCTTCTACCCGCAAATGCTACGCCCTTAAATGGCGTCGCTTTTCCGTTTGGTGTACCCAACAGTCTCAGGATCCCTTCTCCTACCCGGTGTCGGTGATCCTGCAGTACTTGCTATACCTCTCTAATCTGGGACTTAAGTCCAACTCCGTCAAAGTTCACCTCAGTGCTCTTTCAGCACATCATGTGCCGGTGGACGGCAGACCTCTTTCCAGCGACCCTCTTGTAGCGAGGTTTCTCCGAGGTCTCCTTCTGCTTAAACCACCTCTGCGCCCGCCAGCGCCTGACTGGGATCTGAATGTGGTTTTACAGCGGATCACCTGTCCGCCTTTTGAACCTATGGCTACCTGTTCTCTCCGTTTTCTTTCTTGGAAAACATTGTTCTTGATAGCCCTCACTTCCGCTAGACGCGTAAGTGAATTGCAGGCCCTCGTGTCTGATCCCCCTTACACTCGGTTCTACAAAAATAGGGTAGTCCTACGGACTCACCCAAAATTTCTTCCAAAAGTGGTCTCCCCTTTTCACATAAATCAGGAGGTGGTACTTCCGACCTTCTTTCCCAGACCACACTCCAGCCGAGCTGAAACGGTCCTCCATACCCTGGACTGTAGAAGGGCATTGAACTTCTACCTTGACCGTACGCGGGAGCACCGTAAAGCTGCTCAGCTTTTTGTGTCTTTTGACCCCAATAAATTGGGGCTCCCGGTCTCCAAGCGTACTCTGTCCATCTGGGTTGCGGACTGTATCACTTGGGCTTATGGGGCAGCCGGACTCTCCTTGGAAGGTCGAGTCACGGCTCATTGCGTTCGGGCAAAGGCTACGTCAGTGGCTTACCTCCGCTCTGTTCCGCTGGCAGACATCTGCCGGGCCGCTACTTGGTCTTCGAGCCAGACTTTTGCGGTCCATTACTGTCTCGAGAGGGAGTCCCGCAGGGACAGTGCTTTCGGACAGGCAGTCCTCCGTAATCTCTTTGAGGTTTGAGCAACTCCTACCCTCCATCCCGGATGTGGGCTACCGGTGGGTAATGATTCAGTGAAGATTCCTTCCTTCTGTGCTGCTGAGCTAGAGGGAGCTCATTTTTGTGCTTAGGGTCTCCGGTAGCCTTAAGCTTGGGAGTCCCATATGTGAGGACTGACTTCCTGCTTGGTCCTGGAGAAAGCGTAGTTACTCACCTGTAACAGGTGTTCTCCAGGAGCAGCAGGAATCAGTCCTCACAACCCTCCCTCCTCCCCTTGGAGTTGCAATCATCTGCTTTAGTTTTTTTGCAAATTTTTATGCTGTCTTTTTTAGCTATGTCATCTGACTGGCTAAGATGGCACCCTTGGGCGGGAAGGCGACCGCGCATGCGCGCTGCAATTCCCAAAGGCTTTCTTTGAAAGCTGGGGAAAATTGCTCCGCGAGGGCTCCGTCGGCGCCGACGTCACCCATATGTGAGGACTGATTCCTGCTGCTCCTGGAGAACACCTGTTACAGGTGAGCAACTACGCTTACTGGTACTTTTTCCAAGTTCCAGTCTCTTGTTCAAAATTTTGTCTAGCCTCAGTAGCGATTCCAAGCTATTCGTCAGCTATCTTGGATCCTCCTACTCGTTTAGGCTTTCTCACATTATCCTAACCATCTCCTCTCCTAGGATATGGCAACACACCTGACTTCAGTCAGTTTATCTCATATCTCTCCTGCACAATGCTCTCTGCAGTCTTCAGAGAAGCTTTCTACTATGAGGGCCTTGCTATAGAGCATTGACCTTGTCTCTGAAGCTTCTCTATTAGTAGGGAAAAGCTTATAAACCCTTCCCATGCCTGTGAGGGTTCTCCACACCCTCTAGCCTGGGGTGTTAACACGAGATATAAGTTCTTCTGCGTGACAATCCAAGGCTGATGTTTACGCATGCTACCTCTGGGTCCCTCCAGCAGGTTCCTCTGGTATCTTCTTCTGCGTTTCTGCACATCTGCCATGTCAGTGTTCTGTGGAACTCCCGCCTTGTTCCTTATAGATTCATATGATCATCTGTACTCACGCGAACATCACGGTTATCTTGTTGGATTGCCTTCCTGCATCCCTCAATCCACGGAAATAGATTCTCTATACATATCCCAAGTGGGTTCACCCTCTTGTAGAGCGAAGAATCTTTTTCTATTATATTCCCCATGTACAATTATGGGGCTGGGTGGTAGACATGTATCTTCAACCTGTTGTCTTGTATGTAGCATCTCCATATATGTCTACATACCTATATCATAACTCTGGTGGTGCAAAACCATGCCCCACAAATGTATATATATTTAGGTATATCATATCTATATATATATATATATATTTTGATACATTTCTCCACCCATATCCTAATATACACATCTGGACATATGTACATATATATATATATATATATTCCATCCACATAAATATATGTGTCTGTTGGGGGGCTTCTTAAGGGTTGATATGTCTTACACACTATCACCCTTACTGTCTATACTAAATGTTTTACCTCCTAGAGGGTTTAGACAGTCTATCGCCCTACTTCCCATACCATATTACGATGCAGAAACTGTTAGGCACCAATAACCACTGTGGTGCTAACATCTTCCATTTTTTCTTTAAGTCCTTGAAGCATCAAGCTTCAATATTTTTCCTATCTCTCGCCAGCTAGGAAAAACAATGTGCATCTTTATCTTTGAGTACACAGCTGTTCTCCTTGGGAATAGGGGTTTTTCCAGTCCCCCTCTTCCCGCCAGGACTGGGCTAGTTCTCCAACTCCGTCAGTCTTCTTCCTTTAGTCCTCAATGTTAATGACCTTATGCCTAAAGGAGTTTTCAGCTTTTTCCCATAAAGCTTTCCATTGAAGACCTGATGTCTAATCCTACCCAGTTGACACCTGGATCGTGTACTACCTCCAGGTCTGGACCTTCATCCTCACTGCTGGGAGGTCACCTTGAAGATTCCGCCACTGCTTATCCAGTAGACTCCATCATGCTTTCTACTTCCTACAATACAGTAGGTAAGCTGCATATTTTGAGTGTACATTAAATGTGTTTTAATGCTACTCATCATATATACCAAGGACTCCTGTAGTCTGTAGGACCCTCTAGTCCTTGGCTATGCTGTTTCTTTCCTCACAGCTCCTTTATTGTCAACTCCTACCCTCCATCCCACATTGGATGCCGGGGATTCCTGGAGACAAAATGCACCCCTGGTCCAGGCTCCTGCATTTTTATGGGATCTCCCCCTGGCATCTCCAGCTAGGGAGTCACCATATGTGAAGACTCATTCCTGCTTGTTCCTGGAGATAGCACAGTTACTTACCTGTAACAGGTGATCTCTGGGAAGAGCAGGAATTAGTCTTCACAACCCTCCCACCTCCCCTAGGAGTTGCATCTCTTTATCTTCTTCTTCCTTTTCTCTCTCGCCTTTGTCTCAGCTTTGAAACTCAACTGAAGAGAGGCTCTGGAGAAGGTGGGAAGTCATCGCGCAGGCGCGAGGGATGCTGCCAAAAGCTTTCTGATTGGAAGCTGGGCAGCGTTCCCGTGCAGGCTCCGTCGGTACCGACGTACCCATATGTGAAGACTAATTCCTGCTGTTCCCAGAGATCACCTGTTACAGGTAAGTAACTGTGCTTAATAGAAGGAGAGAAACATGGAACAGCAAGTCACCATAAAATAGAAGCACGTCAACCCAGTCCATGTCATCAGTGCAACCCTCAGCAACAGACGCCACGGACCAACGCCTAAGGGCCACGCCAAAGGGCCCTCTAGCGAGGCCCTCAGGCACGGGCACGTCTCAGAAGCGGCGGTTTTTATGCTGCTTGTCAGACGGCTGCCTGAGTGAGAAGGTTCACAGTCTTGGCAAGTGCATATATCAATATGATTTGCAAGGGATTGTGGGAAATGCAGTCCATTCACACCAGACACAGCTGCTCACAATAATTAGTTGTGCTTGAGTGTAAAGCCAATAAGATATTTATTTATGGGGTTATTTCTCCCAACACAGATATGCTTGGTAGCACATAAAACAGGATACTTGCTTTCAGTGTTAAACTTGGAAAAACAAAATCAGGAAAACAGTTGAACTTGTCAGGCAATCAAAGCAAAAGAATAAAGATCTGGTTGGTAACAAACTGGTCTTTTCTGTAGGCTTTAGCTAATATTTTCTTAGCAGTGTTTCAAACAACAAGCAAAACCCACAAAGAAGGGAAAAACTGTTCTTTTCAGGTTAACTTCTTATATCTTCACACATAGACTCAGAAGTGATTCCCTCAGAGCTCACAAGCAATTAGGTAAGGCTCAATTGCTAGCAGTTATCCAGCTGAAACCCCTTAGCTGGCTTGCTTTCTACTGCGTGGCCCAAAATCCTACTCAGAAGCTTTTCTGAGTAGATTAAAGAACAAGTTTGTATTTCTTAGTGATGGTTGCTGTACTTTGTAACAGTAAATTACCAAAGGAGTTTAGACAGAGAGCAATCCATATATTCACAGCCTGTATCTAAGACCGCTCCCCCTTCTTCAACAATCATGGGTTCAATATCATGGATTGGCACAGAGGAATTTCTCAATGTAACGCTCTCAGGAGAATACTTGTTTCCCTGCTGTCTTTCAAGGTTATAGCTAGGGCATAGATCAGTGTTCATACCTGAGCTTCCATTGCTGTTGGAGTTCCTCTCTAAATAGCCTGGCCAGTATGTAGTCCAGTTCTTATGTCCAGCCTTCCAATCCAGATCCCTGGACACTGGATCTCTCTTCACATACCTTCTGGCACGGGTCTTAGGGTCCCTTCCACGTGCAGCCGTCTCCCTCACAGGTACCGTCTGGAGATTCCTAGCCCTGCAGCACCATTCCTCTGGCTTTCCCCAGTCCAATGGTGTATGCTGGCCCTTGGAATACCTTCCAGTATACGTACTGCTCTGGACTCCTTTAGACCTCCCAAATGCTTTTCTCTTCTTTCTTCCAAAGGGTTTCTTGCCCTCTCTGTCCGTCCGGTCTGGCTTCTGTTCCTGATGATCCTCCAGATGATGAAGACGTCCAAGCTGAGGATATCCAAGCTGATTCTGAGGATCTCTCAGATGAAACTGAGGATGAGGATCTCCCAGATGAAACTGAGGATGAGGATAATTCTCTGTAGAATAAACTCTACCTTTATTCTGCTTTGATGAGTGCTCCACCCTAGCACAGCGCAGCTGTGCTGAATCAGGCCCTGCCCTTTGAGATGAGTGCTTGGGGATTATCTCATAGCCCTCTTGATTGAACACACGTTTCCCCACTTTAGCTCCTCTAATGGCTGTTGGAAACCTGGTGCATTCTGGGACTGGTAGTCTTTTATGGCAAAATTCTGTTTTCTTATTTCTACCAGAACTGACAGGTTGCTTGTTCAGAGACACTTCACCATTTCTATAGCTCCTTCCTGAGCTATGATAAGCTTCTTTATCACATGCTGAAGAGGGCCGCTGATAGGCAGGTAAGGGAGGTGAGGAGGAGCTCCTGCTCACTCCCTCCGAAGATGGCTGCTGCTCCCCGATCGATCCGCGCGCCTCAGATGCGGCGGTTTTTATGCTGCTGAAGAGGTCCGCTGATAGGCAGGTAAGGGAGGTGAGGAGGAGCTCCTGCTCACTCACTCCAAAGATGGCTGCTACTCCCAGATCGATCCGCGCGCCTCAGAAGCGGCGGTTTTTATGCTGCTGAAGAGGGCTGCTGATAGGTAAGGGAGGTGAGGAGGAGCTCCTGCTCACTCCCTCCGAAGATGGCTGCTGCTCCCCGATCGATCCGCTTGCTCTGAGGTCATCTTTCAGGCATCTCCAAGCTAGGGAATCTCATATGTGAAGACTACATTCCTGCTTGTTCCTGGAGATAGTGTAGTTACTCACCTGTAACAGGTGATCCCCGGGAACAGCAGGAATTGAGTCTTCACAACCCACCCTCCTCCCCTAGGAATTGTACTTTCTTCTTCTCTCCTTCTATCTCGGCTACAAACTCAACTGAGGAGAGAGAGCTGCAAAGGTGGGAAGGCAGCTATGCAGGCGCAGTGGGATGCTGCCAAAAGCTTTTCTATTGGATGCTGGGGAGTGTTCCCGCGCAGGCTCCATCGGTACTGAAGTCACCCATATGTGAAGACTCAATTCCTGCTGTTCCTGGAGATCACCTGTTACAGGTGTGTAACTACGCTTTACAGGTGAGTAACTACGCTTTAGGTACGGTCTCCAAAACTAAACACAATTCTCCAAATGAGGCCTCACCAACAACCTGTACAGGAGTACTAATATCTCCTTCCAGCTGGTTATTCCTCTCTGTATGCAGTCTTAACATCCTTCTGGCTTTGGCCACTGGCTTGTCACACTGCTTCGCCACCTTGAAATACTCAGACACTATCACCACAACATCCCCCTCTCGGTCTGTACACACCAGCCTTTTGTCCCGTATTACATACAGCTCCTTTGGGTTTCTGCGTCACTCTGTACTACTTTGTATTAAATCTCAATTGCCAGTCATGTGACCATTCTAATTTTTGTAACATGGGGTTCTTCTGCAATTTTCATGTCATAGGTGACTTCTGTGCTGCACAAGTCATGTATGAAGAGTGCATATGTTTTTCCTGCATATGCAATTTAGTACCCTTGCTTATTACAATATTTTATGCTTGATGTTTGACAAGTTTTGCTCTTCAATTTGAATGGATCCAGAAATGGAAATATGATGTCACTTAAAGATTGCACGCACACAGAACAGTGGCTGCAGGAAAAGTTTCATGAAGATTATTAATAAAAGGATCGCACCCACATAATCATGTATATTTTTATCCCTTTTAAATGTAAATATCGAAGGTTGAGAGAAAACCTTATTTATTTAACAATTTTTTTTATACTGCCTTATCTTATAATCAAGGCAGTTTACATTGTAACTTCAATTTTACAGAGACCTTGCGATAAATACAGCTAACAATTTAAACCATTACTGGACAACTTTCATAGCATGCGAAGGGAGGGGGGGGCACTTGGAGTACTAAAACATGACTTATGTACAAGGTAATGTATATGCAGTTGATCATGTGGGGTGGGCACGAGATCGGAGTAATGATGCAAGCAGGGGTGTGTGTGGAGATTAATTTTGGGCCTCATTTGCATATGCCTCATTTGCATAATAGTAACATGCACTTTTAGTAAACGTGCCTTTTAATGACTGTCTGGATAAAGAAAGACTAACAGATTTCTACATTACTATATTGCAGTGACAACCACTAGACCCATTAGGAAGTACTACAAACAATAACCATTTAGAACCCATAGCAAATCCACCCTATCATAACAGCACTACCAGGACTCTCAAAGCACCAAACCCTACCTATCAAAAGGCAACACTTCAGATATTAAACCAATACATCTTAGAGAATGCCAATACATCTCACTGGGGGAAAAAGAATAAGTGAGACTGTCAAATAGAAACTACATGAACAGAATACCTCAGCTCGGTTACACATGCAGAACATAGACCTTCACCACACAAAGAACAAGGGATCACAATTTAGAAATAGGAAGATATAATAATTAAACTGGGAACCCCAAAAGCCAAACATGACATGTACAACACTGGAGAAATAAAACTATAAAGTAATTTCCTCTTGCATTAAACAAAAACGCAAAGATGTTAGCCACACATACTTCCCAGACCAGACATATTCCAGTTAATAAATTCAAAATAAAAAGTATTTTTCTACCTTCTGTTCGGGCATTTTATTTTTTAGTTGCAATTGCTCCAGTCACTTTCTTCTGATTTCTTCTGTCTTCTGCAAGCTATCCATTTGTCCTTTCTTCTCTTTTAGATTTTTTCAATTTTCTCGCTATATCTGCTTTAACATACTGATTGTTTCCCTTTTGCTCTTTCCCCCATTTCTTTCCTTATTCCTTTATCATCCACTAAAATGTCACCCTTCCATTCTCAATCCCCACTTATTCTCTCAATATCCGGCCCATCGTAGACTTTTCTTCCTTCCCACACAAAATATCTTTTCCCCTCTCCATTCTCATTCCCCATCCCCTTCTAGTCCTCCCCCAAAATCAGCTCCCTTATAGTTCTAGACCCACCCAGCATCTGCTCCCTGCTAGTCCCATTCTCCCATGCCCCCACATCAGCCCATTTCCAGTCCTATCCCCCCATATGCTCTTTTCCAGTTCTATTCCAGCCCCCATCAGCCCATTTCCACTCCAAGCTCTCCCATGTTTATGTTTATTAAGCTTGATATACCGCTTTTCAATCATTAAAACAAAGCACTTTACAAAAAATAAAGTCACAGTAACAGCCAATGGCCTGGAGAAGGAAAAGAAGTTACAATAGCAACAGGACAGAGAGAGGGAACATGCATACCAGACAGGGGAGAGGGGTTGTAACATAGGAGTAAATCAGACAGTGTGGGCTGTGAAGCCGCGAATGCCAGGAAAGGTTAAAGGTCATTGCTTTTAACCTCTCCCGGCACTCACGGCTTTACAGAAACAGCCGCCAGCGTGAAGGAAAAGTCTCTTCACACTGGTGGCTGTGCAGAGGGAGCCGGGGCCTTGCACGGGCTTCCCCGGCTCCCTCTGAAGCCATCTGTTGTGCGATAATGGAGTTTGCGCGGGGCCCTGTGCGAACAACATTATCGCTCAATGGACGGGTCTGCCCTGGATGCAAGTTATGCAAGTTCAGAATGTCCCAGTGGCAAA
The DNA here is from genome assembly GCA_033557465.1 of Ichthyophis bannanicus. Classification (NCBI taxonomy): domain Eukaryota; kingdom Metazoa; phylum Chordata; class Amphibia; order Gymnophiona; family Ichthyophiidae; genus Ichthyophis; species Ichthyophis bannanicus. The sequence goes on from CM066037.1 coordinate 1,304,269, forward strand.
AACTCTTCTGTTTGTCATGGTGGGGAAGAGGATAGTAAGATAATACACATACTTTTCTGGTGCTTTCCTTTCTTAGAAGATAATAATAAATGGAGGCATGAAACATGTATATGCAGTTGTGATAATCCATTGCAGGTAATTTCTTTCTTTGAAATGGTCTGCTATCAATTCATCTTGTTTCTTGAATTCCTCATTAGTAGAACATAACCTGTATAGGTTCATAAATTAACCAAATAGCAGGTTCTCTCTGTAACGTCTTAGGTGATAACTCTAAAACCTCAGCAGGGTCCTCCCAACTGTAGGTTTTTGAAAGATGGAAGAAACCTGAAGGTGTTACTGTAGTATAATGCATGTGATCTTAATTTGAAGTTCACATTCCTATTCGTCTCTCCGGGCCAGTCCAGAACAGATGGGTAGTCAATCTCCCTCCTCTAGCAGCTGAGGACTGAAACACTGATCTTTGTTGCCAGGTTACCCAGCTCTCCCCTGGTGGCAGAAGGCAGTCTTATAGTCCTCAGCAGCTGAGCTGAATGTGTGGATAGCTAGCTCCCCACAAGATACCTAGATTTTCTTTTCCCTTTATTTTATTTCCCTTTGGGGTTTGCGCTAGTGGAAAGAGTTCACAGAGGAGGATTTGTGCTTTGCCCTAGCAGGGTGAATCTGCACATGAGTGCTTTATGCTGTTTGGTATACTTGCACCTCAGTGTTGCTGTTAATTGACTGAAGAATCGGCTCGGAGAACGAGGCAGAGCCTGTCTCCTCTTCTCGGGTCGGTTGGGGCAGCGGGGAACAGATCTGGGAGCCCCAGCAACTGTTTTTCCTCCGCCGTATTTCTCTGCCTCCCTTTGCCGCTAGCAGCGGTTTCGCGAGCGGGAGTCTTGAAGGCCTTGACTGCACAGGTATTTGCTCAGCGCGGGCACCGCCGCGTGCGTTTTCCCCTCTTCCCTGGTGGGGTGCGGGTCAGCTTGCTAGGAGAGGTGCTCGGGTTGCTGGGTGTTCGCGGATTTTGTTTCTGGCGGTCGCAGGGGCTCCGTTGAAGGGGCGGACGGGCCGCGCGATGCAGGAACAGCAAGGGAATCAGAGTGAGCAGTTAGGCCGGCTGAAGGCTTCGGGTGAAAGCTCGGGAATGGCAGCCATGTTGGAAGGGCCGGCCGTTTCATCAGCTCCACACTCTAAGGCTGGCAAGCGAAAAGCTAAGTCCCGAGTGCATAGCGCTGAGGAGCAAGAGCAGCCAACATTAGCAGCGGTGCCAGAGGTCCTGGATCCTTTGCTCTCCGCGGAGTTTATTTTAACGTTTCACAAAGCTTATTTGCTTAAAAAGGCTCAAGCTCCTAAAACAGTTTTGCCTGACTCCATGCTACTTTCTCAGGCAGGGGTCTCTGGGTTGCCAGATCCTGGTGAGGGGGGTCCCTCGATGGTAATGGCTTGGGACACAAAGGTTGACACTGCTTCTCTGGCTGCGGAGGCTCTGGGGCCGGAGGAGGGAGAGCTCTTGTCAGACCCGGGGTTGGAATCTTGGCCCGCGGATTTGGAGGAAGGCAAATTGGGACCCGGAGATGATCCTAATATCTTTCGGGTTTTTAGAAAGGATGAGCTGACAGCGTTGATTGCGCAGTCTCTGGCGGCGCTTAATATAGTGCCTCCTGTGGTTTAACAGGAACCTTTAGAGAGGATCCCTTGTTACAGGGTTTCAAGTCGGAACAAAGATGCTTTCCTCTGCACAGAGTGATTAAACAGATGATTGAATCTGAGTGGGAATGTCCAGAAGCGTCCTTACGAGGTGCTCGGGCTATGGCACATTTATATCCCGTTCCCCAAGAGGAGAGGGAGTTGCTGCGTATGCCTAAGGTGGACGCGCTGGTTTCGGCAGTCACCAAGAAGACCACGATTCCAGTGGATGGAGCTACGGCCCTTAAGAATCTTCAGGATCACAGATTGGAGGCGCTTTTGAAGCAGGCCTTTGATTCCAGTGCGCTGGCATTGCAAGCGTCCGTGTGTGGGGCGTACGTGTCCAGAGCTTCTATTCGATGGAGCCAGCTTAGTTCCGGTCAGGATGGGGACGCAGCTCCTTCTGGGGAAGGGGCTAAGCTGGAATCGGCGGCGGCGTACTTAGTGGACGCCTTTTATGATTTGATTCGGATTTCCGCGAAGTCTATGGCTTCCGTGATTGCCGCGCGGCGGTTTCTGTGGTTACAGAATTGGGCTGCGGATGCTTCGTCCAAGGCGCGAATCAGTAAACTCCCGTACAAGGGTAAGCTTCTTTATGGAGAAGCGTTAGAAAAGATTGTTAAGGATTTAGGTGAGTCTAAAGGGGGGCGTCTTCCCGAAGACCGTCCTAGAGCTGCTAAACAGGGCTCTTTCCCTAGGGGTCAGGGCCGTGATTTTCGCCATTTTCGGGGAGCTCGCTTTGCCCCTTATCAGCGCGGTAGGTTTCCTTCGCGGGGGCAGTCCTTTCGGGGAGCCCGAGGTTCCAGTAGAGGCTATTTTGGTGCCCCTCCGGTCTCCGTTAAGAAACCGCAATGAAGTGAGGCTGGCCCAGGGGGAGATTCCGGTAGGAGGTCGCTTACAGGGCTTTGTCTCCGCTTGGGCCGCCATTACTACCGACCAGAGGGTACTCCACATTATCGGAGAGGGCTATGCTCTCGAGTTCGAGCATCCTCTGGCGGATGCTTTTGTTTTCTCTCCGTGCGGTCCTCTCACCAAACGGCTGGCGATCCACGACACATTGCAGCGCTTATTGCGGCTTCAGGCAGTGGTTCCGGTACCTCCAGACCAGTGCGGCTTCGGTCGATACTCGATTTATTTTGTGGTGCCCAAAAAGGAAGGATCGTTTCGGCCCATCTTGGACTTAAAGCACGTGAACCGGTGTTTGCGCGTTCCTCATTTCCGGATGGAGACGTTGAGATCGGTAATACGCCCGGTACATCCAGGGGAGGTTCTCTCCTCCATAGATTTGACGGAGGCCTATCTGCACATTCCTATCCGACCGGAACATCAGCGTTTTCTTCGGTTTGCAGTCCTCATGGGTCATTTTCAGTTTCGGGCTTTGCCGTTCGGTCTTGCGACGGCGCCGCGCACCTTTACCAAGGTGATGGTGGTAGTGGCGGCAGCCCTGCGCAAAGAAGGAATTCAGGTTCATCCTTATCTGGACGACTGGTTGATTCGAGCGGCGTCGCAGGAGGAGTCCGTCAGGGCGACCGCTCGGGTGGTGTCTTTTCTCGAAGGTCTCGGTTGGATTGTGGACCAGGCGAAGAGTCGTTTGGAACCAGTACGGCAGTTGACTTATCTAGGAGCTCTCTTCGACACGGACAGAGGTATCGTTCTTCTTCCTCCGGAAAGGGTTCGAAAGCTTCTCTCGCAGGTGACAGCCTTTTTACGCATTCGGGCTCCGACGGCTTGGCGGTACTTGCAATTGCTGGGGTTGATGGCGGCTGCCTTGGATCTGGTTCCTTGGGCCAGGGCGCACATGCGGCCGCTCCAGCAGGCTCTGCTTTCGCGGTGGTCTCCTCAACATCATCCGCTTTCGCGTCGATTGAGCTGTCCCGATCCGGTGCGTGTCAGTCTTCATTGGTGGTTAGTTCCGGAACACCTGCAAGCAGGGGTTCCGCTGGAGCTCCCAGAGTGGATTTTGGTCACTACGGATGCAAGTCTGACCGGTTGGGGGGCGCATTGTCTGTCTCAGATAGTGCAAGGCTCCTGGTCAGTGGAAGAGAAGCTTTGGTCGATCAATCGGCTGGCGCTGAGAACGGTGCGTCTGGCGCTGGTGGAGTTTGCAAGCCTTCTCGAAGGGAGGCCAGTGCGGGTTTTCTCCGACAACTTGGTGACGGTTTCCTACATAAATCGCCAAGGAGGCACAGGCAGTGTTCTTCTCCTGGAAGAGAGTCAGCGGTTGTTCCAGTGGGCGGAATTGCATCTCACGGCGCTTTCGGCGGCTCATGTGGCTGGGAAGGACAATGTTCAAGCCGATTTTCTCAGTCGGCATGTGCTAGATCCCGGAGAATGGGAGCTCAATGCGGACGTCTTCCACAAGCTCACCTTGCGTTGGGGTCTGCCGGTCATGGATCTTATGGCGACTCTCGGCAATGCCAAAGCTGTGCGGTTCTTCAGCAGGCGCAGGGAGCATATGTCGGAGGGCCTCGACGGCCTCGTTCAACCCTGGCCGTTGGGGCAGCTTCTGTATGTGTTCCCTCCGTGGCCCTTAGTGGGTCGGGTCATTCAGAGAGCGGCAAGACACGAGGGACTGGTGATTCTCATTGCTCCGGATTGGCCCAGGCGTCCTTGGTACGCGGATCTGATGTGTCTTCTGGTGGAGCCGCCATGGAGGTTGCCCGCGCGAGCCGACTTGCTGCATCAGGGGCCCGTGCAGTTGCCCCAGGCGGAACGGTTCTCGCTTACGGCATGGCTCTTGAGAGGGTGCGCTTGCGCCGCAAAGGTTATTCGGGGGCGGTGATAGCCACAATGTTACAATCCCGGAGGCGGTCCACGTCGTTAGCGTACATTCGGGTGTGGCGCGTTTTTGAGGCGTGGTGTGCGGATCGGTCCTTGCGGCCGGGGAAGTCGTCCCTCCCGGATATTCTGGCCTTTCTTCAGTATGGGCTCGAAAAAGGACTCGCTCTTAACACCCTAAAGGTACAGTTAGCGGCCCTAGCGGTTTTTCGCGGCCCAGTTCACGGAGCTTCTCTTTCCGCTCATCCAGATGTTCTGCGGTTCCTTAGAGCGGCCAGACAAATTCAGCCTCCGTTCGGCAGGTGATTCCTCCTTGGGATTTGAATCTAGTGTTGGAAGCTTTGACGGAACCTCCCTTTGAGCCGCGTACGTCTGGTAGTATCCGGGAATTGTCCTGGAAGACGGCCTTCTTGGTGGCCTTATGTTCAGCGAGGCGAATTTCAGATTTGCAGGCGCTTTCGTGTAGACCGCCTTTTCTTCAGTTTTCGGCGGAAAAGGTGGTCTTGTGTCCGGTGCCGTCTTTTCTACCGAAGGTGGTGTCCGCCTTTCATCTGAATCAACCGGTTTCGCTACCCACCTTCGCGGAGTCGGGGACTGGTTCGTTGGATCGCTCTCTGCGTAAGTTAGACATGGGTCGTGTGCTCCACAGATACCTTAAAGAGACCGAATCCTTTCGTAAATCGGACAGGTTGTTCGTTCTGTCTGGCGGCCACCAAGGCCTCCATCGCTCGTTGGGTGAAACATGCGATCCGGGTTGCGTACGAGGCCCGAGGCAAGTCAGTTCCAATCGGGCTTCGGGCTCATTCTACCAGAGGACAGGCTGCATCGTGGGCGGAGTCGGCTCTGGTGCCGCCGGTGGATATTTGTCGAGCGGCGTCCTGGTCTTCTCTTCATACGTTTACGAGACATTATCGTCTGGATGTGCAGGCGAGGCAGGATGCGTGTGTGGGGGCCTCGGCCGTGGTTGCAGAGCTCACAGGTCCCTCCCGGGGTTAGGTACTGCTTTGGTACTACCCATCTGTTCTGGACTGGCCCGGAGAGACGAATAGGAAGAAGAAATTAGACCTTACCTTCTAATTGTCTTTCCTTGAGTTCTCTCCGGGCCAGTCCAGAACCCACCCTACTGTGAGTGGTATGCTCTTTTTGGCTTCAGTCCTTGGTATAATTTCATCTACGAAATCTTTCATATTTTGGGGATTTTTCAAGATATGATGTTCAGATGTAAAAAGAAAAAAAAAAAAACCAAAGAAAGGAAATGTAAGACTTCTCATTAAGTTAAGAATGAGGTTTTCTGCAAGTAAACGCGCACGTACAGTGCCCTTCTGTGTTACTCTTTCCAGTACTTTCCAGTTCTTTCTCGTTCTTTCAGGCCCACTGTTTCGTATTTGGGCAGGGGTTGTTGTCTTTTTCTTTTCCATTATTGAGGGTAGTTTACTGCTTTATACCTTAAGACTGCCTTCTGCCACCAGGGGAGAGCTGGGTAACCTGGCAACAAAGATCAGTGTTTCAGTCCTCAGCTGCTAGAGGAGGGAGATTGACTACCCATCTGTTCTGGACTGGCCCGGAGAGAACTCAAGGAAAGACAATTAGCAGGTAAGGTCTAATTTCTTCTTTTTTATAGCCAAGAAAAGATTCCTTTTTTAGATCAATGAATCCATTTAACACTTTCAGGTTTTCAGTTTTTGTCTTTCAAAAATCTATTGATAGGAATACATTGTTGATGTTTTTGAGTTGGTCACTCTTTTTGATATATTGCTTGACCATGGGACTGACGTGCACCGTTTGTTTTTTATTAATATTCATCATGATTGGTGAAATGCCTCTTGCTTCTGCCTTCTCCCTTCCGAAAATAGTTCTGGGGTGTCTACTCTTGCCGTGGGCATGGTTTGAGCTGAAGCAACATGAGGATTCAGCTCTACTTCAGGAACAAGCAGAAAGTCAGTCCTCACATATGCGTGACATCAGCACCGACTGAGCCCTCACAAAAGCATCCCCCCAGCTTTCAAAGAAAGCCTTTGGAAGATGCTACCACGCATGTGTGCTCCCCTTCCCGCCCAAGAGTGCCATCTTGCTCAGTCTCCTTTTTTCCACAGAGCCCTTCAGACGTCCATCTGGCTTGTCCACGGAAAAAGTTGATTTTTTTTTGCCTGAGTTTTGTACTCTTCCTGCCACCTGACCTCGCTGCCTCGGAATCAAGTTTGGGTTTCTTTTATAGTTTTTGGTGTTTTCGCGCCTTTTTTCTCCAACTGGCAGCCCAGTGGGTCTTTGACCTCGCGGGGGTACTTTTTTCCCCCATGGCTACCAGTGGCTTCAAGAAGTGTGATCGGTGCATGAAAATTATTTGACTGACACACATGACTGCTGTCTCGGGCCTGACCACGACCCTGCAGCTTGCGGTCTCTGCAAAAAAGATGTCCAGCTAGGCCCTCAAGAGCCACCAGCAGCAGCACAATAAGTTTTTCCCAAGTCCCCCAGTACCTCCGAAGGCCAGGACCTCATCTGAAGCCTCAACATCTCAGGCAGGCCCCTCCAACCCCAAGCCTTGCAGTGGTTCTTCAGAGAGGAGGTCTCCCTCGAGGGAACACAGAAAGAAGAAGAAAACCTTGAAGGCAGCGTTCCTGGACGGATCTGACAGGCCGGATGTTCCCTGGGCCAGATCCCGCAGTCCGAGACGGTCGTCTGAGGGATTGGATAGGGAGCGGCCTGCAAAGTTACCCCGTAAGGACCTTGGACCGTCTTCTGTCACCAGACACCATCTTCGTCGAGGACTCCCCTTTGGGTGAACCGGCTTCAGGCTCGGTGCCCACGCTGATGGCTGCAGAGCCTTCTGGCCTGAAGTCCAGATTGGTGGCCCAGGAGTGCAGTTTCTCTGCCTTCATGGACCAGCAACGGGCACTGTTGTCCGGTATGACCTGATCATCCACCCCGACCACCAGGCCCTTGACATTAAAGACGTCCCCGGAGGCCGAACCGATCTTCAAGGTCCTTCGGCCTCTAGTCGATCCTCGGCCAAGGTCTCAATCCGGTTCCTGCTCAACAGGACCGCGATCATTCCCGGCCAGTACGCTCAGCGTCGGCCATGGGGCCTCAGAAGACAGCAGGCTGTGGCTCGCAGACTGCCTTTCCTTTGAGTCCTCGACGGACTACTCAGAGTAGGAGATGGAGGATGAGAAATCGCCCGATATCCATCGCCACTGCAACCTCCCCTCAGACTCTTTCACCTCGGAGCCTCAGCGGCAATCTCCATTTGAGGATATGGGATTCTTTGACTTCGTCAAGGACATGTCTAAAGCCCTGGCATTCCCGGCAGAGTAAGTGGACGACCCTTGGGCGGATGAGTTAGAAATCCTCCAGTACGAGGCCCCTCTGAAGGAATCGCTCATGGTGGCCCCTCCAATCATGGAATGGCTGATGCTCCGTATGTAGGAAACACAGGCATCTGTGCCAGTGGTGAGCAAGCGCTCGACGCGATGTATCGAGTCCACCGGAGCCTGAGCTTCCAGAGGTCACAGCTGCCGCACAACACTATGGTGGTGGAGTCGGCCATGCGTCGATTGAAAAGTCAGAAGATGCACTCCTCTGTGCTCCCCGTCAGGGAGGCACGCACCTTGGACACCCTCGGCAGAAAGTGTTACCAAGGCTCCATGCTTATCAGCCGCATCCAGGCTTACCAGCTGTACATGGGCATGTACCTGAGAGACCTGGTGAAGGAACTTGCTGGGTTCTCAGCTGGTCTATGCGAGGAACCTTTGCAGTGGTTCAGGAACCTGACCAAGGCATCTGTTAATGCTCCAAGTTTGTCTTAGGCAGCCTATGACGGATTCAAGTCGGTGGCTCGAGTAGAAACATAGAAATATGATGACAGAAAAAGACCACATGGCCTATCTAGTCTGTCCTTCCATATCAACAACTACAACAGTCCCCTTTTTACCTTTAGAGATCCTCTATGTTTGTCCCATGCTTTTTGAATTCAGTTACTGTCCTCATCTCTACCACCTCCACTGGGAGACTATTCCATGAATCCACTACTCTTTCCATAAAGAAATATTTCCACATATCACTCCTGAATCTTTCCCCCTTCACCCTCATCCCATGTCCCCTTGTAGCAGAACTTGCTTTCAGTTGAAAGAGGCTCTCTCCCTGAAAATTTGTGCCACGGAGGTATTTAAACATCTCAATCATATCACCTCTATCCCGCCTTTCCTCTAAGGTGTACATATTAAGATCCTTAAGTCTGTCCTCATATGCTTTATTATGAAGACCACTAATCATTTTAGTAGCCACCCTCTGCACCGACGCCATCCTGTTCACATCCTTTTGAAGGTGCGGTCTCCAGAATTGCAGACTATACTCCAAATGAGGTTGCACCAAAGACTTATACAGAGGCACTATCACCTCCTTTTTTCTGCTAGCCATTCCTCTCTGTATGCACCCAAGCATCCTTCTAGCTTTTGCCGTCGCCTTTTCTACCTGTATAGCTACTTTTTTTTAGTAATTTAGGTTTTATTGAATGCAACCAAATACATACATTTACCAAGTACATCTCTTAACCTCAACATTTCCTTTCTTTTAGACAATACGGAATGAGTATATAAATGATTTCCATCCCCATTCTTCCTTCCTTTTCCTTGCCCCAAATACATAGGCCAGTATAAATGTAACCTTTAACACTTTTCAACCAGCTCATCCCCTTGACTTTCACTATTATATTAAATATGGTTTTAATATTCTTTTCCCCCTTCTAATAATCTTCTGAGCTCCTGCCCTTATCCCCTCCCCCCCTTTTATGCCCCCTCCTCCTTTCCCCCCGCCTGCCCCTTTAAGCTTTTAATCCCAAGAATTGTTAAACATTTAAGCCCATTATTACCCTTCTCTCCCCCTTCCTGCAGTAGCTTCACCCCGCCCTCTCCTCCCCCTTAACTACTTCCACACCCCCCCCCCTACTGTTTTTCCACCTTAACTTTTTTTTAACCCTGTTATCCTGTGCATTTGATAAAGTTCTGCCAGTCGCCTGGCATAATTTTCTAGAGGCAGCAACATGCATTTCTTCCAGTGTAAGGCAATTTCACATCTTGCCGCCATGAGACATTGCCACACTATGCTCCATTGGCCTTCCCCTCCCCCTCCCTTCTTAAGCAACAGACATATCTCTGAGGTCAGTACTAGACTCGTTCCTGTGATTTCCTTCATACTATCCCCTATTAACTCCCAATACTGATGTACTGCCGGGCATGTCCACCACATATGCATCCAGGTTCCTTTCTCTCCACACAACCTCCAGCAATCATCCGATTTACAGACCCCCGCTTTGAACAATCTTTCCGGTGTCAGATGCCATCTGGTCAACACTTTCCACCCATTCTCTCTAAAGGAAGTAGCTATTGAGGCTTTTGCTGTGTCTAAAGCTACCCGCTCCCATTCCTCCGTCTCCCAGGTTACCCCCAGCTCCTTCTCCCACGCCCGCATATAGCTAAGTTTCTCCTCTCCCTTCATAATTAATCCTTTATAAATTCTTCCTCCCTATCGAACCTAAGCAGCTACCTTCAAACCACTCCGGTTCCTTCCCAATATCCTGCCAACGCTTTCTCTGCCTAATATATGATCCAATCTGGAGATAAGGGAATCTGTCGCTTTCCCGCAATTGATATAAATCCCTAACACCTTCAAATGCTCTTACCCCTTCTCCGGTAATTATCTGCGACACTTGGCTTAACCCCTGCTGTGCCCACCTTTGCAGCACTGCGACCTCTGTACCCCCTCTCTCTTTACAGCATGCCACCAATGACATTGTTCGTGCACAGCTCTTATCCCCTAGCATCCGCTTCCGGTGTTGTTGCCACACATTCAAAGTATGTCCTACCATCGGATTCTCCCCACGCCTACCTTTACCGCCCCACACCGTTCTCTCCAACTCTCCTGGTCTCAGACCCATTTCCTCCATCATTACCCAGTGTTTCTTCTGTTCCCGCAACCAAGAGTAAACAGCTTTCAGCTGTGCCGCTTGATAGTACTTCATGAAATTAGGTACCCCCAAACCTCCCTCCCCCCTTGGCGCCTGTAACGTCCATGCTGCCACTCTGGGGTGCTTATTCCCCCATATAAACCTCTCTACTAGCTTTTGCACCCTTTTTAGCGCCTTTGCCGGTATCTCAATTGGCAATACTTGAAAATAGAAGAGGTACTTGGGGGAGCAACATCATTTTAATCACCGCCATCCTCCTCATCCAAGATATATACCCCCTCTTCCATGACTCTGTCTTTCTACTTGCCCAAAAAGCTTCTTGTAATTCAGATCATGTAGTTCCTCCAAGTCCCTTCCCAACTGCACTCCCAAGTATCTGATTGAGCGCTTTGCCCACCGGAATTGGAATTGATTTTGCATACTCCTTTGCAACTCTATCCCGCCTGTCAAATTTAATATTTCAGATTTTTTCCAAGTTATCCTAAAGCCTGCCAAGTCCCCATACTCCTGCACCTCCCTCATAAAAGCGGGCAACGTCACACTAGGCCTAGTAATCATAAGTAAAATGTCATCCGCAAACATCGCCATTTTGTATTCCCTCTGCCCCACCCTCACCCCCTTAATATCTTGGCCCCTCCGTATCTTCCCTGCTAACGGTTCCAAGGACAATGCAAATAGCAGCGGTGATAGGGGGCATCCCTGTCTGGTTCCCCTCCCCAAGGGAAAATTTTTTGAATATCCCCCATTAACTCTTACGCACGCTTTAGGGCCCGCATATAGCACCTTCACCCATTCCACAAAGCCCTTTCCAAAGCCCATGTATTCCATCACTGCGAACAGAAATTTCCATGACACCTGATCGAACGCTTTTTCTGCATCTAGCGAGAGAAGTATCGTCTGTTCTGTCTCTCTTTTTGCTGTCCATATTATATTCATTATTTTCCGAATATTATCAGACACCTGCCTTCCCAGTATAAAACCCACCTGGTCTTCATGAACTAATTTACCCAAAATTCTGTTAAGTCTCCCTGCCAATACTTTAGCTAACAACTTTGCATCAACATTTAGCAGCGAGATAGGCCTGTAAGACGCACACTCCAAAGGATCCTTCCCCTCTTTATGGATTAGCGTTACCCCTGCCCACCCCATCGTCTCAGCTAACCGTTCCCCCTCCTTTGGCAGATTGAACACGCGCGTCAGGGGTTTCAACAACACTCCTTTACATTTTTTATAAAAGCCAGCCGTCAGCCCATCAAGCCCTGGGGCCTTCCCTGTCTTCAAGTCCTTGATTGCCTGCTCCACTTCCACTACCTGTATTTCTCTATCCAGTTCACTCCTCTCCCCTTCCTCTAAATGCTTGAGGCCTGCTGCCTCCAGGTATTCCCCCATCTCCCCCTCCGACCTATCGGGTTTTGCCTCATATAACCTCTGGTAATATTCCACAAACTCATCCCTTATCTTCTGCTCATCCCTCTCCACCCCTCCTCTGCACTTAAGCTGTTATTTGTGTCAAATTCCTCTTCTGCTTTAATCTCTGCGCCATGTACTTTCCTGCCTTATTTCCCCCTTCGAATAATGCCTGCCTCAATAATTGTAACCGATGTTGAATCTTTTCTGCCTCCAACCCGTTAAGCTTAGCCCTGGTCTCCATAACCTCTCCCCTATATTTCCCACTGACATCCTTGGCGTCCGCCTCTTCCAGCCTAACCAGCCGCTGCCGCAATTGTAGTTCATTTCCCTCTCTTTCCCTCTTTATTCTCGCCCCCCATTTTATCAAGGTACCCCGCATCACAGCCTTAAAAGCGTCCCAGACTATCCCTGCCCTCACCTCTCCATTCCCGTTCCTTGCAAAGTATTCTGGAATCACCTCCTCTAGCTCCTTCACCACCCTATTATCGTCCAATAGGGCCTCATTCAATTTCCAGAATTGTGTCCCCTTGTTTTCTCTTCTACAGCTCAAACGCACAATCACCGGCGCATGATCAGACCACGTGATCAGCTCCATTTCCCCTCCCTTAATCCTCCCTGCTAACTCTTTCCCTATCCAGATGGTATCCAGCCTGGAGTAGGTGCCATGCACCGCTGAATAGAATGAATACTGGCGCCTTCCAGGGTTAAGCAACCGCCATGCATCCATCAAATCATGGTCCCTGACGAACTTCTGATATCGCCTCCTATCCGCTCTCCTCCCTTCCCTTTTCCCGTAGAGTCCCTCCCAACCTCCCAGGGCATATTAAAATCCCCTCCACAAATCCTCGCTCCCTCTCCCAATAGACTCGCCGCCTTATCCACTTCCTCCCAAAATTCTTTTTGTGTCCCAGTGGGTGCATACACATTGATCACACAGAACCATTCATCTCCAATTCTCATTTGCACCATTAAGTACCTTCCCCTTTATCCCGAGTGGTCTAGTGGTTAGGACAAGGTACTTCAGGCCGGAGGGCCGGGGGTTCAAGTCCCACCTGGGGACAGCAATCTCAGGCCGGAGGGACTGGGATTTCTAGTCCTGTAGGCACTCCTTGTGGTCTTGGGCAAGCCACTTAACCCTCCATTGCCCATGTTCCCTGTAAGTATTAGTGTATGTGTCTCATATCCCCTCGTGTTAAATGTATCCCCCAATTGACCGCTTTGACCCGGTGAAAAGCGGGATATAAATACAGCTAAATAAATAAATTGTATGGAGCTCTACCTTAAGTCGCCCACTTAACAATAGTGCTACCCCACCTTTCTTCCGCTCCTTCATATTTGAAGCAAATAATAGTTCAGTATAACCCTTAGGTTTCACCATTGACTCATGCCTTTGTAACAAATGTGTCTCTTGCAGTAAAGCAAGTGAGGCTTTCTATCGTGATAGTTCCTTATATAGCTTCTGTCTCTTAAAGAATGAATTTAAACCTTTCACATTCAGCGTAACAATTTTCAATTCACCTGTTCTGCCCCCCCCATCCTCCCTCCCCTCACTCTTCATTCCCTTACTCCTCTCCACCCCCTCCCTCCTCCCCCACTATCTCTCTCCTCTTCCTTCCTCTCCCCCCTTCCTTCCACTTCCCCCTCCCCCCGTCCACCCCACCCCCGTCTCCCTCCCCCCCCTTCTCTCAAGGGAGATTCAGCTTCCATTACAGTGACAAACTATCAGGCCGCGCCTGTCTTGTATTCCTCCATTCCCCTTCAGTCCCCATCTACCCCACCACCTTCACCCCCCTCTATCGACCCCTCCTACCTCTACCCTTCCTCCTCCCCCCCCCCTTCTACTCCCCCCCCCCCACCTCCTTACCCCTACAAACCCAGTACTGCCATCAAGTCCAGGGGTTTACTCCTAGACCCCTCCCCTTCCCACCTCATCCCTCACATTTCAGTAAACCTTCTATCCTTCCCCCCCACCCCTATGTATCTGAGCAACAATGTCTTTTCAGAGTCCTCCACTTCAGCCAGTTCCATTCTCCGCCACTTGCGCTACTCCTGGGCTCTCTCTGTTCAGCCTTGCCAGCCGTCTCCCCGTCACTGAGACTCTGTGCCACCTCTGACTGTTCCTCTTCGCGCTGGGCCTGGCTGTAGGTGCGGCTCTCTCCATCCTTTTCTCCCCTTCTGGCAAGTTTGTTACTTCCAGCTCTTTAAGTGCTTTCCAGGCTTCCTCAATAGTCTGCACTCTTCGCGATCGTCCCTTTACTGTCATCAGCAAGCCAAATGGGAACAGCCACTTATATCTCATGTCCTCCCTTCACAAGAATGCCGTCACCTCTTTAAGGTTTCTTCTGCGCTGTAGTGTTCCCAACGACAAGTCTTGAAACAATTCGAGCTTATGCACCTCCCAGGTGAAATGTCTCTCTGCTCTCGCCGCTCTCAACAGCTTTTCTTTAGTTTTGAATGAGCTTAGACATGCTACTATGTCTCGTGGCCTATTATCTCTGGCTGGGCCCAGCCCTCTGTGTGCTCTCTCAATTTTTATGTTCTCTGCCTCTCCCCCTTCACCAAGTTCTCCATGTGGCAACAGAGTGTCAACGATTTTTGCCATTACTACTTCACAGTTCTTATATTGTGGAACCTCTGGAAGGCCCCGTACCCTGATATTGCATCTTCTGGAGCGGTCTTCCAGATCCTCCAATTTCATCTGTTGTTTACTTGCATGCGCTTCACTTCCTCCCAGTCTTTATGTAACTCATCTAGCGCTTCTCCTTGCTGCTCCACCTGGCTCTCTATTTCTTCTACTCGATTTCCCATGTCCACAATATCTTGCCGCAGAGCCTGTATAGACTCCTTCAGTTCATTTTTTACCCCACTGATTTCCGTCTTGATCTCCTCTTTCAACTCCGTTAGCCATAATTTTAGCATGGCTGCCATACCTGGGCTGCAGGCTCTTTCCATCTCCTCCTCCTGCTCCACCGGTTCTTCGTGCTGTGTTTCTCCATCCTGTCCCTCCTTCCCTCCTTTAGTTGCCACATATGAAGATCTGTACTCCGCCAATTTTTTCCTCACACCTTGACTGCTCTCTGTCTTTTCCATGGGCGCTCTTGTGCCCCACAGACGAATTGCCTGCGCTTCTACCTCGCTGGCAATAACAGTACCTCAGATAGCTGCTCTGGCACTCTTATCAATCCCGCTGAGGGTAAGTTCGTTAGTTTTAGTGCTCCACAGCTGCTCTCTCCAGTTCTCTGATTTCTGCGTGGCTCCTCTGCAACCACTCTTCTTCCCCGTCCGGTCTCCAATGCAGCAGCGTCTCTCCTGCCCCCCCCCCCCCCGGGCTTTGACTCCCCTGCCCCCCCCCTGGGCTCTGACTCCCCTGCCGACTCTGCACACAAACTCCTTCGTCTGCTCACCAGCCCTCTTGCTTGGTTGCAATCCGCTCTGCTCTATTGCTCCTCAACTCAGGCTTCCACTCTTCACTTCGGGCCTCCGATCCTCTTACCGGCCCTATGCACCTCTCTCCGGGCCTCCGCTCTCAACTTCAGGCCTCCGCTCCTCTCCCCGGCCCTCCGCTCCTCTCCCCGGCCCTCCGCTCCTCTCCCCGGCCCTCCGCTCCTCTCTCCAGCCCTCCGCTCCTCTCTCCAGGCCTCTGCTTCTCTCACCAGGCCTTCGCTTTCACCTTCAGGCCTTCGATCCACTCCCCAGTCCTCCGATCCTCTCCCCGATCCTCCAATCCTTTTCTCTGGGTCTCCTCTCTGTGCCCCGGTCCTTCGAATTGCTCTCCGGGCTTCCGATCTTCCCTCCAGGCCTCAGCTCCACTCTCAGACTGCCCCGCACTTCTCCTATTGGGCCCACCACGCGGTCCTCCGCTTTGGCTTGCCACGCAGTCCCCCTCTTCGATCTGTTCCTGCCTTTCTCAAATATCCGCGTTGCTCGTGCTGCTTATATCATTTTGTTCCTGGGTTTCTCCTCTCCTTCCTCACCCCTCTCGCTCCTCTTTAATCGCTCATTTAGGGGTTCTTTTCCCCTTTAGCACAGGCTTGGGTGGCGGAGCTAGTCTGCTACACTGCCATTCACCCTGAGGACGTCACCAGAAGCCGCCCTGTTTAGCTACTTTAAGATCATCAGAGACAACCACGCCTAGGTCCCACTCTTCTTTAGTGGACAAAAGTACTTCACCCCCTATACTATATTGCTCCCTTGGATTGCTGCAGCCCAAATGCATGACCTTACATTTTTTTAACATTAAATTCCAGCTGCCAAATTCTAGACCATTCTTCAAGCTTAGCTAGATCCCTCATGTTATCTATACCTTCCTGGGTGTCTACTCTATTGCAGATTTTGGTATCATTCGTAAAGAGGCAAACCTTACCCAACAGCCCTTCCGCTATATCACTAACAAAGATGTTAAAAAGAATCGGACCAAGGACAGATCCCTAGGGCACACCACTAGTAACATCCTTCTCCTCAGAGTGAGCTCCATTTACCTGTACTCTTTGTCGCTTCCCACCCAACCAATTTCTAACCCAAGCAGTAACTTTAGGGTCCATCCCTAGGGTGCTCAGTTTGTTTATAAAAAATCAATCAGATTTGTCTGACAAGACCTGCCTCTGGTGAATCCATGCTGCCTCGGATCCTGTAATCCACTGGACTCCACAAACCTCTCACTATTTTCTCTTTCAGCAGCGTTTCCAATAATTTACCCACCACTGAAGTTAAACTAACCGGCCTGTAGTATTCAACCACATCCTTACTTCCGCTTTTGTGTAAAGGCACCACATGAGCCTCTCTCCAGTCCTTTGGCACCACTCCCGACTTCAACGAGGCATTGAAAAGGTCAGTCAGTGGAGCTGCTAGAACATCCCCAAGTTCCCTCAGTATTCTAGGGTGTATCCCATCTGATCCCATCGCTTTGTCTACTTTAAGTTGAGCTAGTTTCTCACGAACACAGTAGCGGCGGTGGGCATCGGTGCCCGACGCCAGGCTTGGCTACAGTCATCCGACCTCAAGCAATGGGTTCAGGACAAATTGGTTGATGTCCCATGCCAAGGAGAAAATCTCTTTGGCAGACCCATAACCACCAAAGCTGCCAAGCTGGAGACAGAGTTCATGACAAGGACCAGGCTCTCTAAAAAGATCACTGCCCCTCCCCGATGGAAGGGCTTGGGTAAAAAGCCCTTCTACCCGATGAAAGGGGCTGCTTACAGAAACTACCCACCTTTCGAGGCCTCCCTGGCTCCCCAACAGGGTCTTATTTGGTCTCAAACTGGCATTTGTCAATGGAAGAAGCTCCGTGATAGTCTGAGACCCGCTTCACAAAAAGAAAAAGTCTTTTAGACAAGTTTATATCAGCTCCAGTGATATTCTTCATATATTTGTATATTTCAAAGAGATTCAAGCAAAATACTATATAGTTATATCTGGAAATACAGCATTTACTATTAGAGTAATATATATTTATATATCCCCAACAGGGTCAGCAGGCCAAGGGACATGGGCATGGCCCAGCCAGGGGGGAGTTTTGGACTCTTGGGCGTAGCCTCTGTACCCTAAGGAGGTCTGCGGCCCACAGGGGGACATCTGACCCACTACGCCCAAAGGTGGCCGTCCATCACCACCGATTCCTGTGCACTTCAAGTGGTCAAGGAGGATTACCTCCTCCATCTTACTCAGACACCTCCCCCTTATTTTCTGGGAGAGCCCCTCAGGTCTCTGCTTCACCGGGACCACCTTCTGAAGCAGCTGGCAGGTCTTCTCGAGGACAAAGCGATGGAACCGGTGCCCCACCATCTCAAAGGAAAAAAGGTTCTACTCCAGGTACTTCCTCGTGCCAAAAAGGACAGGGGGCTTAAGGCCCATCCTCGACCTGCGCAACCTCAACAAGTTCCTGGTGAGGGAGAAGTTCAAGATTCTCTCCCTTGGAACATTGCTGCCTTTCCTCCACAGGGAGATTGGCTATGCTCTTTGGAGAATGCCTATACCCATATCCTCATTCAATCCACCCACAAGCAGTGCCTGCGGTTCATAGTGGGGTGCAGACGCTATCAGTACAAGGTGCTGCCTTTCAGCTTGGCCTCCGCCCCAAGGGTCTTCACAAAATGCCTGGCAGTCGTGGCCGTTTTCCTCCACCTCCAGGGTTTTTTTTGTCTTCCCCTACCTGGACGATTGGCTCATAAAGGGAGGCACAGCCTCAGAGGTGCAGCAGGCGACTGCAAGCACCATCCAGGTCCTACAGTACTTGGGCTTTGTGATGAACTCTCTCTGGTCTCATCTCCTTCTAACACAGTGTCTGACTAGAGGGTGTTCAGCCCTGCCCCGATGAATTACAAAGGTCTTCCTGCCCAAGGACTGGGCCGACCGACTCAGGGACATACAGCACCATTCCTCCATGCCTGCTCGGCTCCTCTTCCTCCTCCTCGGCACATGGTCTCCTCGGCACATGGCCTCCTCAGTCCATGTCACACCAGACGCCCATCTCCACATGAGGGCTGCGCAGTGGTGTCTTCGGGACCAGTGGACTCAAGTCACAGGGCACCTCCGGGTCAAAGTCACTGTGACCCACCAGTTGGCGAACTCTCTGACCTGGCGGTAGACCCTCAAATACCTCAAGGCGGGAATGCCTTTTCACGCCCCAAGCCCCTTAAGGGTTCTCACCACAGATGCCTCCCTGCTCGGTTGGGGAGCCCACTGCAAGTTACTCAGCACCCAGAGCAGCTGGTCACTGGACGAGGGCACCCAGCAGATCAAGTTCCTGTAACTGCGGGCAATACACTTGGGTCTTCAAGCTTTTTACCACCGCCTGTGTCACCAGCCTGTGCTGCTCCAGACGGGCAACCAGGTTGCGATGTTCTGTGTGAACAAACAAGGGGGCACGGGGTCTCGTGCCCTCTGCCAGGAGGCGGTGCTGCTATGCAGTCCAACAGGGTATCCTCCTGTGGGCAGTATACCTACCATGCCAGAACAACTTACTGACCAACCGATTGAGCAGGGTCATCCAGCCGCATGTGTGGCAGCTGGACCCCAGTGTGGCCTACCGGCTCTTCCGGATCTGGGGGAACCCGTGATGGACCTGTTCACCAGTTCGGGCAACTCCCAGTTGCCCTGCTTCTGTTCCTGGCAGGCGTAGCCCTCCATGGTGGCGGCGGACACGTTCCTCATCTCGTGGCCTCATGTATGTCTTCCCTCCCACACCGCTGATTGCCAAAACTTTGTTCAGGGCCCTCTGTGACAAGGCCTCACTCATCTTGAAAGTCTTTCGCTGGCCCCAGAAACTGTGGGGAACTCTCTGGCATTCCTGTCTCAGGAAGGGAGCTCTCTTCTGCACCCCAACTTGGGGTTCCTGTCACTGACAGCGTACCTTAGCAGACCCCTTACAAAGCAGGTCACCAATGGCTGGGCCGAGAGGGGTTTGTCATCCACCAGGTGGTGGTGCACCACCAGGGCATTGAGGTATACCCTGACGGAGTTAGATTTGAGCCCAGATAAGAGATGGAGAAGGTACTGTAAGCCAGTCCCACAGGGTAGGAGAACAGGTCAGTCCTGTGCTCAGCACACCAAGCTGAGAACCTGCGCCACTTGTTCTCCTGCCCGATGGGACTGTGTTACAGTACCTTCTCCATCTCTTGCAATCCGGGCTCAAATCTAACTCCGTCAGGTTATACCTCAATGCCCTGGCGGAGCACCACCACCTGGTGGATGACAAACCCCTCTCGGCCCAGCCGTTGGTGACCTGCTTTGTAATGGGTCTGCTCTTATTGAAGCCCTCAGTCTGCCCTCCAGCGACCGAGTGGGACCTTAGTGTAGTACTGGGGCAGCTCACTTGCCCGCCCTTTGAGCCTCTGGCTACCTGCCACCTGTGATACCTCTCGTGGAATGTGGCATTCCTGGTCGCACTCACCTCCGCTTGCAGAGTTAGTGAGCTTCAGACCTTAGTGGCGGAAGTGCCTTATACCAGGTTCTACAAAAACAAGGTGGTGCTCCACACGCATTCTAAATTTCTTCCGAAGGTGGTATCATCCTTCCATCTCAACCAGGAAGTGGTACTTCCCACCTTTTTTCTGAGACCTCACTTCATTAGGGGTGAGACGGTCCTTGACATTCTGGA
Organism: Ichthyophis bannanicus; assembly: GCA_033557465.1. Taxonomy (NCBI): domain Eukaryota; kingdom Metazoa; phylum Chordata; class Amphibia; order Gymnophiona; family Ichthyophiidae; genus Ichthyophis; species Ichthyophis bannanicus. The sequence goes on from CM066037.1 coordinate 1,324,182, forward strand.
CTGTAGGAGGGCTTTGTCCTTCTATCTCCAACGTACTCAGGGCCACCATAATGCTGCTCATCTTTTCATCTCCTATAACCCCAGTAGACTTGGGGAGGCAGTGACCAAGCGTATGCTATTCACCCTGGTGGCAGACTGTATCGCTCTCGCCTATGAGCAGACAGGGCTCCTGCTGGAAGGCCAGGTCATGGCAGCCTCTGTGGCAAACTTGCACTCCGTCCCAATTGTGGACATATGCCGGGCTGCCACCTGGTCTTCATTCCATACCTTTGCAGTCATTACTGCCTGGAGAATCCCGACAGGACAGTGCTTCAGCCAGGCTGTGCTCCGTAATCTTTTCGGGGTTTAGGCAACTCCTGCCCTCTGACCCTTCTGTGTTCAGGCTACCGGAGTGCTGGTTTTCATCGTACACAGGGGTACTACTGTAGTCTGCAGACACGGATTCAATTGCTGCTGCTCACGGTTCCCCTTTAGAGAGACCGTATTTTTTTCACTATGGGCTTTCAATAGCCTGTAGCTGGGGAGTCCCATATGTGAGGAATAACTTCCTGCTTGTTCCCGGAGAAAGCGTAGTTACCCACCTGTAACAGGTGTTCTCCGGGGACAGCAGGAATCAGTCCTCACAACCCTTCCTCCTCCCCTTGGAGTTGCTCCTGTGCCATCTTTTAACTTTTGCCATCTTTTAGCTATGTCATCTGACTGAGCAAGATGGCACCCTTGGGCAGGAAGGAGACCACACATGCATGGTAGCATCTCCCAAAGGCTTTCTTTGAAAGCTGAGAGGATGTTTCCATGAGGGCTCCATCAGTGTCTACTGTGAGGACTGATTCCTGCTGTCTCCAGAAAACACCTGTTGCAGGTGGGTAACTACGCTTAACCAGCCCTCACCCGTTTTGTTTGTTTAAAGGTGTACAAACCTCAAATGGCCTCATTCGTTGGGTTTTACTGTTCATCTGAAAGCATTTGCTCATCCCTACCTGAAGTTATATCTATGAAAGCATATAGACAGTTTGGAGACCATCCAGAAAAGGTGTACCAAAGTGGTGTGGTGTCTGCATCAAAAGCCATATGAGATGAGAATTAGAGGCCATGATAGGTATATTAGAGAGGAGAGACATTGGGGATATATTAGAGAGAGTCAAATACCACAAACACATCAGTCAGGCACCAAGAGCAAACCTCATAATCTTACATTGTTTTTCTTCTCTAGGTTGAGATGGAGGATTTGGAACCAAACTTAGAGGAGCAGAGAGAAGAAATCAGGAAAGAACCAACTGAAGAAGAAGAAAGTGACCTGGTAGGAGACTAACCAGCTGCCCCCAGGATTTTTGGCTAGATATTAGAACTTATTTTACAACTCTTAATGTTGTTTGCCTTCTTTCTTGTGCAGTGTTCTCTGGAATACAATGGAAAGAGGGAGGGGGTAATTCAGACTCCTGAGCATTTGTCGGATAATTTTAACTAGCTACATTTATGCTTTTGCAAGCAACACCAATCGCATGAATTAAACTGCTGTTGCCATATGTCAATTAGATGTTATATCTATGGAGAAATTGAGCATCCTACTTAAGAAGGCAATGTGAGATGGAGTGCAGAAGAAATACAACTGTACCTGCATTGCGGGCCATGGAGAAAGAGGGCATACAAATATTTATTTTCTTTTTATCCTCTGTATTTCTCTATCATTTAACCTGCATTCCTTGGCCAGCCAGGAAAGATGAGATATGTCATCAGTGTCATTCCTTCGGTTGCCATGGGTTACTGCATTGGTAGCAGACATCTAGCCTCACTTTCCAAGACTCAGAAAATCCAACCCCTGCTGGCCCCATCAGACATAAGAGATTACTTTTGCTGTGCTATGAGCCATAGGAGTAACCTCAACATGTGAACATTTAATTTTGACGTTGTCATGTGTTTATAGAATTAGGTCAGTAATATACACCATTTTCAATGTTATGCTTTCTTTGTGGGATTGAATGCATTAAGAGGAGAATGTGTCCATTCTTCTGTCCAGGAACTTCCATGTAATCCAGAATGGAATGAGACCCCGCCTTCAGTATTAGGTTCAGTTCTAGAGGTTGTATCTTATTAAAGACATCGAGAGGCTAGGAGCAGTTGAGTGCTATCAAAATGATATATAAAACCCATAGTACATGGCTGGAAGAAAGAAGGGAAGGTGAATATGTCAGCAGGATTCATGTACTTGATAAGCTTGAATTTATGACTTATTAATCAGATTTCTTTGAAGGTATAAGCATGCATATGGATAAGAGCAAGCTGCTTGATATGTTGTGTCTGAATTTTCAGAAGACATTCAATAATGCCTCTCATGAGGTACCCCTCAGGACATAGTAGGGCTAAATGCTCAGTTTTCCCAGTGGAGAAAGGGAATTAGTGGAGTGCCTCAGGGATCTCTTCTGAGACTAGTGTTTAACCTTTCATTAATGATCTGAAAAAAGTAGCAGCAAGCGAGGTGATAAATTTTGCAGATGAGACAAACTTTTTTTTTAAACTTCAAGGTTTTATTAATTGTTTTCCAAAAGAACATAAATACACTCCAAAGTGTCAAACAAATCCCCAACCCCACTCCCTCCCCCTTACTCTTATCTGCTTACTCCATAACAAAAACCAAAAGCTAACATCCCCATACAGTACATAATATGCCAACGCAGATCCCCTCAAGACTCAGGGGCACATGCTACGGTAGAAGCAAACCAGCTCTACCCCTCCTGTTCATTCGGCCCATGCCATTCAGTCTGTGCACCCCCTAGACCTCAACTACTGCCACACACACTCCCACTGCCGTTGCACCTTTTCACCCCTCCCTTTCCTAAGAGCTGTCAAGCTATGCTTTTGAGTATAGGCTGGTGAGGCACCGGGCAAACCTACCTGACCCCAGTAGCTCTGGTTTGTTCCAATGCGCTGCCAGTTCTCGGTACACTGCCACTATGCAGAGCAGCAGCACATCTGGACGATTTTGAGGGGTCTGATCTACTCCCTTATGCACCAGGAAGTATGCAGGTCTCCTGAATCTTTTCATCTGGTGGATTACCGCCTCCCAGTACTCCTGCACATTCGGGCATTCCCACCATATATGGCCCCCACACCTCCACTAGCACACCCCAGAGACAGAAAGTTTTAAAGTGGTTAAAATCTAAGCAGAACTACTGAAGGAACTTGGCATCTAAATAGCCCATGTGCAAAGTGATACACATAGAGAACAAGAAACCAAACTGTAAGTCCATGATGCTGGTTCCATCATCTATTGTAGACAATACGTTGAAATCCTCTGCTCAGAATGAAACAGTATCCAGATAATGGATATAATGGAGAGTAAAATATAGTGGAAAAGAATGGAGAGTAAAACAATGACTATAATAATGCCTTTGATAGATCCATCTTGAAACAAGTATAGCAGAACTAGAAAAGGTCCAGAGAAAAGCAATACAAAATTCATAGTGTTGGACCAATTCCTTTAAGAAAAGCTAAACAGGTCAGGGCTCCTCAGCTTTGAAAAGAAGTAATATGATAGTGGTTTATGAAATATGGCTGGGGTGAGATAAGTTAATAGCAATTATTCTTTCATATAATACAAGAAATTGAGGATGCTTCATGGAACTAAATGGTAGCGTATTTAAAACAAGTCAGCAAAAGTATATGTGCAGTCAAGCTGTGGAATTTGTTATCAGAGGATGAGGTCAAAATTAATAGCATAGCTGGGTTTAAAAAAGACTTGGAGAAGATTCTGAAGGAAATTACTAGCCAGGCATTCGTGTGGATCACCATTCTCTTTGTTTGAGCAATAGTGGTTATTTTCAAGTGGTTTAGATTGTGCCATCAGTAAATCATAGGATGAGATTATTCAGTAGAAAAGTAATTTCAAAGATAAGGATTCATGGTATAAGGTTGGAGGGAAGGAGGTCAATAAAAAGCATGAGAATATACTACTTTGCCAGGAGCATGGCAGATGCCTGAAATAACCTGTCGGTGCAAATTGTGTGACAATTCAAGCAATCTTGAGATAGAAGAGGACAGTGATAGGAACAGAGTTAGGAACTTGAAGTGTTGCAAACAGCTCACGCTTTATTCCTTTGAAAGCAGAGGAATGGGGGGGGGGAGTAATGAGGAGAAACCAGAGGATAAAGGAAGCAAGATTTAAGCTCCATTTTTGCATAGGGTATCTAGATTAGGAAAGAGAGCACAGATTTTGTAAAATCCATATCTCCAGGAACAAGCAGGAATGAGTCTTCACATATGGGTACGTCGGTACCGATGGAGTCTGCGCGGGAACGCTTCCCAGCGTCCAATCAAAAGCTTTTGGAAGCATCCCACCACTCCTGCGTGCTGCCTTCCCGCCTTTTCCAACTGCCTCTCCTCAGTTTTCGTTTTCCGCGGAGCTGGCAGGACGTCCTCCTGTCACCGCAGAAAATTCTTGTTTTATTTCTTTAGTTTTCTTGTGGTCGCGGCTGTCTCCCCGACGCCACCGGTACCGCCGGTGTTTTCTTTTCTTGTGAAATCTTCCTTTTTCAAGGGATATTTTTTCTTCATAGTGTCTCACGGTTTCTCGGGCCTTTTAGGCCTCTTCTTTTTCCTTCATGGAACCGCCAGCCACTTTCTCCAAGAAATGTTCAAACTGTGGCGGTACAACTTTATTTTTAGACCCTCAAAGTCGGTGTCTAACCTGCTTGGGTCCTGACCTTTTTCCTCCGGAGTCTTTAGGCAACAGTTTGGTGAGAAGAGGTTTTCAACATCGAGGTTCCCTCGATACACGGTTTCCCTCCAACTTCAGGGCACCGTCTCTTTCTTCTTCTACACAGGATCAGGTAACCCACAAACAGTCTGTTAAGACTAGCCAGCCCTCGAGTGTTAGGTCTCATGCACAGCATGTAGACGGCTCCGGCCTTGCCCTCGAGGGCCCACTGGCTTCAAAACCCCGGCGGGAGTCTTCAGTCTCCAAAGCGTTTGAGGGGTTTCAGGTTGTTCCTGGGGTTCACCCCTCAAGGAACATACCTGAGCCGTGTCCGGTGGTGGCATCCGCTTCGAGCAGTACCGATACCCCGGCATCGGCACTGGTGTTGGATGAAACACTCCTCACCAGGGATGGTCATCTGGCATCCTCGGTGCCTTCGGGACCGGTGGATGCTCTCCAGACTGACTTTCCATTATCGGTACCAGCACCGATACTACCACCGACGTCGGTACCCTCCAGACGTGCATCGATAGCCTCGCTTCCCTCGACGCCGAGTCTGGAATCGATCTCCAGTCTGGAGGACTGGGTACCGACTCGCCTTGGTACCGGCGGTACCGAAGGCTCGGTTCCGATGATTCAGATCCGCAACTCTCGGTTCCTCCGAGGCCGTTTGAATTGCCACTGGTTGGCCTTCATCCACCGGTATCAGACACGGTACCGAAGCCGGTACCGATGTCCACATTACCCTTGCGGTCGGTGCCTTCCATGCTTCGCTCATCCGGCTCTTTGCCCTCGATGCCAAGTTTGGAATCGATCTCTAGTCTGGAAGACTGGGTACCAACACGTTTTGGTACCGACACCGATCGATACCGGAGACTCGGTACCGAGGATAGCGGCCGGAGGTTTTCAGTTACCTCGGTACCGATTGAACTGTCGCCGATGGCTGCTTCGATGTCTGTGTCGGGCTCGGCTCCGACATCGGTACCGGTATTGGCATCGGTACCGGTATCCACAGTAGCATCGTGGCCAACTCCTGCCATGCTTCTTCCAACAGGATTGCTCCCTTGTATACCAAGCTTGGAGTCGATACCTGGCATGGACGATGTGGTACTGACGGTCGCTGCTCCTGACAGCCAGTACCGGCGACCATCCCTTAAGGATTCCACACTGCACCGTGCAGGATGTTCTGTTCCTGTATATTTGGATACCTCTTTTGGTGCTCAGGCAAGTTCTTCAGATCTAACCTGTCCAAAGGAGATTCCCGTTGGAGATCCCTCTTTCCAGAGTTTCCTCCGGGATATAGCAAGATCTCTTGCCATTCCTATCCCTGGACATGATCCTGCACAAGGCTCTGTTCTCCAGGACCAAGCAGGAAGTCAGTCCTCACATATGGGTGACGTCGGTGCCGACGGAGCCCTCGCGGAGCAATTTTCCCCAGCTTTCAAAGAAAGCCTTTGGGAATTGCAGCGCGCATGCGCGGTCCTCTTCCCGCCCAAGGGTGCCATCTTGCTCAGTCTTCTTTTTTCCGCGGAGCCCTACAGACGTTTGTGAATCCCCGCCGAAAAGTTGATTATTTCTCTTTTTTCTTCGGTTCGACGCCGGTTCTTTTCCCGCCTGGACTCGCGACGCCGGTTGCGAGTCCGTTCTTTATTTTTCGTTTTTTTGTCCTTCGTGACAGATTTCGCGCCTTTTTACTTTTTCACTGGCAGCCCGGTCTTTCGACCTCGCAGGGGCCCTTTTTCCTCCGATGGCTGCCAGCGGCTTTAAAAAGTGTGACCTCTGTAAGAAACTCATGTCTCTTACAGACACGCACGACTTCTGCCTCCGCTGCCCCGGACCCGATCATGACCAGATGATCTTTGGTCCGTGTGGCAAAATGTCCTCTAAAGCGTTGAGGAGTCGGCAGCATCAGCGGGAACGTATCTTCTCTGACTCCGGCCGGGCTTGGACCTCGTCAGAGGCTTCGACGTCTCGGGACTCTGGTCCTGAGCATCGTCGGAGTTCCTCTGAAAGGGGGTCTCCTACCCGGGAACATCATCGGAAGAAGAAACCCGCGAGGGCGGGATCGGTGGACGCTCCTGGTTCCTCGAGGGCCAGGTCACATAGCCCCGATTCCCGTCCCGGGTCCTCGGAGGTGGAGAGGCCTTCAAAACATCCTCGACTCGAGATGGACTTGCCCGCTCACGTGAGTACTGTTCTCCTCGTAGACTCGCCTCCGAAGGAGCCGACGTCGGGCCCGACGCCGTCGGGGCCCGAGTCGGGGGCTGCTGGGTCTCCTGAGCTCGGACTCAGGTTGACGGCCTTGGAGAGCAGTCTGACTACCTTCATGGACCAGCAGAGGGTATTGATCGCTGGCCTCGCCGGTGCTTCTGCCCTGACCACCGGGACGTTGACCTCCAAGTCGACCCCGGAGACCGAGCCGATCCTCGAGTCCATGAGGGCTCGAGTCGATCCTCGGTCGCGGTCTCCTTCGGCCTCCCGTTCGGGACCGAGGTCGTCGACGCCGACTCCCTCGGCGTCGGGGCGGATGGCATCGATGCCCGCCCGACCGGAGCCGCTCGACGACTCCTCCGAGGAGTCGGCCTGGGAATCCGAGGACGAAGAGTCACCTGTTTCCTTTCGGACTCGGTGTGTCCCATCGGACTCCCCCGAGTCCGAACCTCGGAGACGGTCCTCCCCGGAGGATACCCGGTTCTCAGACTTCGTGCGGGATATGGCCAAGGCCTTGGCCTTCCCCGCGGATCCCGAGGAGGAGCCTCGAGTCAAAGAACTCGATGCCCTCCAATATGACTCTCCCCCGAAGGAGGCCTTTATTGTACCGGTTCCTCCGATGCTGGAACGACTTCTCTTCCGCATCTGGGAGAGCCCGGCGTCGTCGCCGGTGTTAAGCAAGCGGGTCGATTCCATTTATCGAGTCCGCAAGAGCCCCGGCTTCCAAAAGGCACAACTACCACACCATTCCATGGTGGTGGAATCGGCCATGCATAGACTTAAGAGTCAAAAAATGCACTCCTCAGTGCCCCCCGGTAGGGAGGCCCGAAGCCTGGATGCCCTCGGTAGGAAGTGCTTCCAGGGCTCTATGCTTGCTTGTCGAGTCCAGACCTACCAGCTCTACATGGGCATGTATCTCCGGGACCTGGCTAAAGAAATTGCCGGGTTCTCTGCTGGTCTCTCCGACGAACCTTTGCAGAGGTTCCAAACCTTGTCAACTGGTATTCGAGAGTGCTCAAAGTTTATCTCTCGAGCAGCCTACGATGGTTTTGAGGCATCGGCTCGAGTAGCCGCAGCCGGCATCGGTGGACGCCGCCAGGCTTGGCTTCAGACGTCCGACCTCGAGCCATGGGTGCAGGACAAGTTGGTCGATGTCCCCTGCAGAGGTGATAACCTCTTTGGCAAGCCCATGGATGAGAAGGCTGCACAGATCGAGACCGAGACTCTCACCAGGACTCGTCTCTCCAAGAAGACCTCTGTCCCTTCTCAAAAGAAGAAGGGCTCGGGGAAAAAGCCCTTTTACCCGAGGAAGGCAGCTGCCTATAAATACTACCCTCAGTATCAGGCCTCACCAGCTCCCCCACAGGGTAAGCAGGCCAAGGGACGCGGTAATGGGTCCCGTAGGCAGCAATCCCCCAAGCCTGCACCACCGGCCCCTGCTCAGCAGGGTGGGGGTTTTTGACTTCATCAGCATAGCCTCTCCCCCTCAGCTGGTTTCTCTCAGCACAGGAGGCCGGCTGGTCCACTTTGCCCAAAGGTGGTCCAACATCACCACAGATACCTGGGTAGTTCACATAGTTCGGAAGGGCTATCTTCTTCACTTTCACCAGGTACCTCCCTCCTATTTTCCAGGGGAGCCTCCGAGACTCCCTCTGCACAGGGACTTACTCCTTCAGGAGTTAGCGAGTCTCCTTCAGGAACAGGCTGTGGAACCGGTGCCCCACCACCTGAAAGGTCAAGGGTTTTACTCCAGGTACTTTCTGATACCAAAAAGAACAGGAGGCCTCAGACCTATCCTGGACTTGCGAAACCTCAACAAGTTCCTTGCAAAGGAAAAGTTCAAGATGCTTACCCTTGGAATCCTGCTGCCCTACCTCCAGCAGGGAGACTGGCTATGCTCCTTGGATCTAAAGGATGCGTATACTCATCTCCTTATTCATCCAGACCACAGACAATATCTCAGGTTTGTGGTGGGAGGAAATCATTACCAGTACAGAGTACTGCCCTTTGGCCTGTCCTCCGCCCCCAGGGTGTTTACCAAATGCCTGGCAGTGGTGGCGGCCTATCTAAGACTTCAAGGCCTTTTTGTGTTTCCCTACCTGGACGACTGGCTCATCAGAGCCCAGTCTTCCCAAGAAGCCATTCAAGCCACTCATCGCACTGTGACTCTACTCCAGCACTTGGGATTTGTCATAAACTTCGCAAAGTCCACTTTGCTCCCCTCTCAAAATCTCGAATTCATCGGCACCAGGTTGGACACTCTTCAGGCGCGGGCCTTCCTGCCTCTGGACAGGGCCCAAAGGCTCATGGATCTCGCCAGCCACTTTCACAGCAATTCCCTGGTCTCGGCCAGGCAATTTCTGAGACTGCTCGGACATATGGCTTCCACGGTCCATGTGACCCCCAATGCCCGCCTGAACATGCGACCTGCTCAATGGTGCCTTCGCACACAATGGCGCCTTCGCACACAATGGCATCAGGCCACTGGGAGCCTAGTGGACTCCGTACAGATCTCCGACCGGCTGGTCTCTTCTCTGCAATGGTGGCTTCATCTGCCCAACCTAGTACTAGGAGTGACTTTTCAGCCCCCTCCACATTCTCAGGTCCTGACGACCGATGCTTCTCTCCTGGGTTGGGGAGCACACTGCCAAGGGACATGTACTCAAGGTCTCTGGACTCCTTGGGAGTCTGCTCAACAGATAAACTTCCTGGAGCTCAGAGCCATCCGCCTAGCGCTCAAAGCACTCTCTCACCTGATTTCTCATCAGTCGGTGCTGATACAGACAGACAATCAGGTTGCAATGTTCTATGTGAACAAACAAGGCGGGACAGGCTCCTTCCTTCTCTGTCAGGAGGCACAAAAACTATGCTCTTGGGCTGTCCACCACGGAATTATCCTCAAAGCTGTCTATCTCCCAGGTCAAGAAAATTACCTGGCCGACAAGCTGAGCAGGATCCTCCAGCCGCACGAGTGGAGGCTGGATCCGATGGTGGTTCAGCGGATCTTTCTCAAGTGGGGCCTCCCCACCATGGATCTGTTTGCCAGTCCTCTGAACCGGCAACTACCCAGATTCTGCTCTTGACAACCGCATCCTCTCAGAGTAGCGGCGGATGCTTTTCTGATTCCATGGTCCACAGGCCTCTTATATGCCTTTCCTCCCATGCCGCTGGTGTCTCGGACACTCTTCAAAGTTCTCAGAGACAAAGCATCGATGATCCTAGTGGCTCCCCGGTGGCCGAGACAACCTTGGTTCCCACTTCTAATGCAGCTGGCGGTAGACACCCCTCTTCCTCTGGGGTGTCAGCCCGACCTCCTGTCACAGGATCAGGGGACTCTCCTGCACCCCAACCTCCGGTCGCTTCATCTGATGGCCTGGCTGCTGAAAGGGTAGTCCTTGCTCCCCTCCTCCTGCCTCCAGATGTGGAGGAGGTCGTTTTGGCCTCCAGGCGGCCCTCCACCCTGAAGTCCTACGCTCTGAAGTGGCGTCGGTTCTCCGTCTGGTGTGCTCAGCAGTCTCAAGATCCCTTCTCCTGTTCAGCGTCAGTGGTCTTGCAGTACTTGCTTTCCCTCTCCAATCTTGGACTTAAGTCCAACTCGGTCAAGGTCCACCTCAGTGCTCTTTCTGCGCACCACATGCCGGTGGAGGGCAGACCTCTTTCTTGCCATCCTCTGGTGGCTCGTTTTCTCAGAGGCCTCCTTCTCCTTAAACCACCTTTGCGCCCACCAGCCCCGGACTGGGATCTCAATGTGGTTTTACAGCGGATTACCTGTCCGCCATTTGCGCCTATGGCTACCTGTCCTCTTCGTTTTCTTTCTTGGAAAACATTGTTCTTGGTGGCCCTCACTTCTGCTAGACGCGTTAGTGAGCTGCAGGCCCTGGTGTCTGATCCTCCGTACACTAGGTTCTACAAGAACCGGGTAGTCCTACGGACTCACCCTAAGTTTCTTCCCAAAGTGGTTTCCCCTTTTCACATCAACCAGGAGGTGGTGCTTCCGACCTACTTTCCCAGGCCACACTCCAGCCGAGCTGAAATGGTCCTGCATACCCTGGACTGTAGAAGGGCGTTAACCTTCTACCTTGACCGTACACGGGAGCACAGAAGGGCTGTTCAGCTCTTCATCTCTTATGACCCCAATAAGTTGGGGCTCCCTGTCTCCAAGCATACTCTGTCCATCTGGATTGCTGACTGTATCACTTGGGCTTACGGGGCAGCCGGCCTCTCGTTGGAAAGTCGAGTCACGGCCCATCGTGTTCGGGCGAAGGCTACGTCAGTGGCTTACCTCCGCTCTGTTCCATTGGCAGACATCTGCCGGGCCGCTACTTGGTCTTCAAGCCAGACCTTTGCGGCCCATTACTGCCTGGAGAGGGAGTCCCGCAGGGACAGTGCTTTCGGACAGGCAGTCCTCCGTAACCTCTTTGAGGTATAGGCAACTCATACCCTCCATCCCGGATGTTGGGCTACCAGTTGGAGACGTATTCAGAGAAGATTCCTTCCTTCTGTGCTACTGAGCTTGAGGGAGCTCCTTTTTGTGCTTAGGGTCTCTGGTAGCCTTAAGCTTGGGAGTCCCATATGTGAGGACTGACTTCCTGCTTGGTCCTGGAGAAAGAGTAGTTACTCACCTGTAACAGGTGTTCTCCAGGAGCAGCAGGAATCAGTCCTCACAACCCTCCCTCCTCCCCTTGGAGTTGCAGTTCTATGCTTTCTTTTTTTGCTAATTTTTTTGCTGTCTTTTAGCTATGTCATCTGACTGAGCAAGATGGCACCCTTGGGCGGTAAGAGGACCGCGCATGCACGCTGCAATTCCCAAAGGTTTTCTTTGAAAGCTGGGGAAAATTGCTCCGCGAGGGCTCCGTCGGCGCCGATGTCACCCATATGTGAGGACTGATTCCTGCTGCTCCTGGAGAACACCTGTTACAGGTGAGTAACTACGCTTTTCTTCCAAAGCAAAGGAGAACACAATGCTTCCTTTGCATCATTCCTTGCAGGATCTCCTTCTAGGAATGTGGGAAGCACCTTTAAAGGTACCCCCACCTTCCAGAGCAACTGATCTCTTATATCAGGTGCCCCCTCTCCAGGGTTTCAAAAGACTCAACTTCCTCATCATTCCATAGTAGTGGAATCAGCAATGAGGCGAGTAAAGAGTAAGAAAAAGCACTCTTCTTATCCGCCAGGTCGTGAGTCTAAGACACTAGATGCCTTTGGACGTCAAACCTTCCAGACATCTATGCTTTCTGCAAGAATTCTCTCATATATTTTTTATATGAGTCTATCTCTTGTGGAGGTCACAAAGCAATTACATCTTTTGACTCCTTCCCTTCCAGAGTCCAAGAGTGCAGGCTATTCTTCACTGCTTAAGCATCTCCAGAATATCTCTTGGTTTCTTACTCGTGCTTCCCTAGACTCTTTTGAGTCTGTTAGCAGGACGTCTGCTATAACCATAGGGGCACGACGTAGAGCCTGGCTCCAAGCTTCAGACTTGGACAAATGGGCACAGCAAAGACTGGGACATACTCCTTGCACTGGAGACAATCCTTTCAACAAGGAGTCTTTACGTCAGGTTACTCAGTTGTCCACTGACTTACCTGTCCCTAGGGGCTGTTCTGCACCTTCTTCTGTCCCAGTAGGTAGGAAATGTCCTGCCAAACTTTCTTCCTATAGGAGAAGAAGATTTTATGCATCATCTGCCCATCATACAGATGTTCCCAAACAAGGGAAGCATCGTCCTGGTCTGCAGAATTCAACCTCTTACCAGGCTCAGCAAACCCAGCAACCGCAGGGTTTCTGATCAATCTTCATCAGATGCTTGTGACTCTTGGGGTTAGAATCTGCAGTTGCTTCTTCTCGAATAGAGGCAATCCACTGCTTTCATTCTAGACCCTAGACATGGATCTCTTCCCAAAAGACATCCATTTTTTCTATGTTCTATGAGCTGTCAGGATGTTCATGCCTATAGGTCACAGGGTTCTCCTCTTCTTCCTGCTAGGGAAAGAGGTCTAACCACTATCAAACGATAGTTTCCTGTGCCAGCATGTCTTTTTTCCTCACTATAGACTTACTACTTTGTAAGTCTTCTTCAGCTCCATTCTCTTTACCCTCTTACCAAGCTTTTCCTCTGTAAGAGCGGTATTGCTTCACTGGAGGGCTTTTTCTTCAGCCTCTTTAGTTTTGTTACTTTTCCAGTGAGGAGTTTTCCTCTCTGAGTTGACTCCTCTTTTTCAGTCTTGCTTTGAGGCAGTTCATCAGACATGTCCAGAGTTTTCTACTCCTGTTCTGTCCTTTCTGTTTTTAAACAGTAAGATTCTTTCTGCTGTCTGGCAAGCAGCTGCCTATGCAGGAGCCTTAATGTTTGGACCACTGGTTCTTGTCCACCAGCAACCAGATTTGTCCTCTACTAACATTCTGTCTAGTCTTAGTAGTGGCTCCAAGTCAGTGCTGTCATCTGTCTTGGACATTATTTCACTACAAGCTTGTTGGATTTTCTTCTCTTTCTGCCATCTCCATTCCCCTGGGTTTGGCAGCATAGTTGACATAGGTACTGGCTCTCCAGCAGCCAGTTCTATCTCCTCATTCTCCTGCATCATGCTCTCTGCGATTCTACAGAGATGCTCTCCACTATGGGCCCTTGCTAGAGAGCATGAGGGTTTTTTCTCCAACAGCTATCCTAGATGGTTGGAAAAGGCTTTTTCAGTCATGTCTCCCATGACTAGAAAGGTTCTCCCTTTTTTCACTATCTCCTTTTTAATATAAAGGACATAGGCCTTCTCTTACGTGAAAGCTTAAGGAGTTGCCAATTCCCTGCTTTGGTCCATAGTATTTCCAATCGGGAATATGCTTTTTCTCCTTGCAGCTCGTCCTCATGGTAAGAACGCATGATACCTTTTTGCCCTTAACCAGGTCAGCATGGTATCTCATTTTTATGCGTCTTCTGTTCACTTACCATGCTAGAGTTCTGGAATACTCGGGACTTGCTGGCTGCAGACTGATATCATCCTCTGCTTTTCACGTAACCGTCCTGGTTATTTCACTAGCTAGCATCCCTGTAGCTCATAACCAGTGGGAATAAATTCTCTATATATCTTCTCAAGTAGGTTCTACCTTCTTGTTTTTAGATGAATCTTTCCTCTCCACATTTTCTATGTGAATACCGTTCTGTAGGCATATCTCTGTCTGCTTCATTGCAGACACCCATATAGAGGCCTATATATTCATATCTATAGCATACATCTTACAGATGTCTATGTCTATCATTTGCGTGTATTTTATGCCCCTTCATATCTCACTATAGATATATTCTTATATGTCTATCTATATATCTATATTGTCACCAGTAACCCTCCCCAGAGGCAAAAGCATGGGGGTAGGTCAGCCTGAGCGTGTCCAAACCTAGCAAGTCGGGACTGCAGTTGGCCCTGCACTGCCTTCTGGGTGTTGTAGTCCCTCTTACTAAGCAAGGAATGAGTTGTAGTCGAGTGGAGTTAGGCAAAAGACAGGATTTTATTTCCCCTTCCGGGTGGATTCATTTGCAAGAAAAACAAGAACAAAAATGACCATACTTCTGGTACAAAAATGAAACGAAACAGGAACAGAAACAGCTTCTATATCTTCAGCTCTTATAAACACTTAGTAGAACAAAACGTAATTGCAGCAGTCCCTTTTAACAAAGGCAAACTCTCTTGCTTTCAGTGCTGTTTTACCAAAACTCTTAACAGCTATTCTAGCACAGAGACGTGACATGGTCTGCTACAGATAGCGTACAATCCATTTCTTCTTCTGGGGTTTGTTCCATAAGAAATTCTGTTTGCATTTCTTCACACTCACCCCCAGCAAAGTATTCTTGTGGATTATTATACGTCCCTCCGAAGTGCAGTCTCTCTTCACTGCCTCGAGACTTCCCTTCCCCCGTTGCTACAGAGCAGGGTGGAAGATTACCACATATACTGGAGTTTGCTATAGAAGAGCCCCACAAACTCTGCCAGTCACAGGGAAAACGTTTACATTCAGTTTCTCTTCTATCAGGTTTATACAGCCTACCTTCCGGCTTTCTCACACAGGAACCTCTCAGCACAGCTGGGTCAATAAGGCTTTCACAGCACGGCTGCATTCTCCTGCCTTTTACCCTTTGCTTTCTCTCTGATATATAAATGTCCTCGGGCCAGGACGTCTCTGCTTCTCTGGACCTGCAGCTTTCAACTTGGACACTTTCCTCTGGTCCCTTTCTCCAACTGGTTTCCCAACCAGTCCTACGACCAAGGCTTCCTTCAGTCCTGCAGCTGGGTCTCTCATCAACTCTCCCGCTGAGACTCCTGATTCTGAGTCCTCTCCTTCTTCCTGCTCCTCCTGTTCCCTTTCCTGTGCTTCTCTCACTATCTTCAGGTGAGTAATTTTTATGTGCGTGTGTCCTAGGGCTTAACTGCACCCCGCCCTCATCCAGCTGCCTCTCATTACACCCTGAGCTCGGGGCTTGTTTGCAGTTTGGGCTTGTTCTCTCCCCTCGTGACACTCCTTGTTTACGTTACTCATGGCAACCCTGGGCCATGTGCTTTTCTATGCTGTCAGTTTCAGCCACACTTTCTTCAGCTTTACTCAGGTCCATAGCTTCTGGAAGATCCACTACATTACAATATATATATATATATATATATATATATATATATATATATATATATATTGTAACACGCTAGTACCCCACAGCCTGGGCATGCAGAGTTTAGCGGCCTGATCCCTTCTTTAGATAGTAGAACAGAGCTTGGGGAAAGCACTGCCTCCTGGGAGTTGTAGTAGTTACTATCCAAATAAAAGAGAGTAGTTGAGCATGAATGGTTTCAGGCAAATAAACAGGATTTTAATTCCCCTCCGGGCGGCTTTACATACAGGAAATGAAGAACAAATTGCCATACATCTTCTGGCAGGAAATAATATAAGAATTTAACAAAATAGCTTCTTATATCAGCATCACATACGTTTCACAGTAATCCAACTTAAACAAGCATTTCTCTGCTCAAACCTTTTGTGCTTTTCTTCCAGCTGCCTCCTGCAGCTCTCTGAACAGCTTAGTATTAGCACACAGGTATTATATTATCAGAAACAGATAATGTACCGTCCATTTCTTCCACTGGCATGTATTCTACAGCTGGTTCTGTCTCCATTGCTTCATAATGGTTATCAGCTGGGAATGTTTGAAACTGGCTACACAGTGTTTCCAAGCATACGCCCAGTTCCTCAGCTCTAGACTTTTCTCTGCAGCCTTCTGCTAGATATGGTTGAGAATTACCACAGTATTTACTATGAGGAGAGCCCCACCCTTCTGGGCTAACACTAGACCACTTCTTAAAAACAGTTTTGTCTTTAAACCAATCACTCAGCCTACCTTTTGGCTTTCTTACAGGAGATTCTCTGCACTTCAGGGTCAGCTAAAGATCCAAACCTTGGAGTTTGTGAGTGCTCCCAAGTCAGCCTTCTTGGTAATCTTTCCCTTTGGCTGCCTTTCAGACACGGCACCAAACCTGGGCTGTTTCTACCTGGCTTCTTGGCACTGGTTCTCCAATTGCTTCTCTTGCTGGTTTCCCTCTCTGAATTAAACCTCAGAGAATCTTCAATTACCATCAGCTCCTCTGGGTCCTCAGTCCCAAGCAGTTCCTCTGCTTCTGAGCTTAACTCCTGTTCTGGCTTTGGTCTTTCTCTCCGTTCCCGTAGCTGTTCTCTCGGCTGTTCTCTTGGCTGTTCTCTCAGCTGTTCTCTTGGCTGTTCTCTTAGCTGTTTCCTTGGCTGTTCTAACTTTCTCTCTAATGAGCATTCTTTATATCTCTGCCTTCTAGAGTTTAACCTGACCCCTCCTCCCAGCAGGTGTTCTGCCTCAGCTCGTGACTGTGGAGCTAAACTGCAGCAGGGGCGTGTTTTCCTCTCCTGTGACTCACTCTGCTTGTGGTTTCCCTGGAAACCATGAGCCATGTGCTTTTGTTTTCTGTCAGCTACTGAAGCTAACTCTTCCGTTTTACCTCTCTCTAAGGGATCAGAGGGACCTTCTACACCACAATATATATATATGTATCTGTCGAGATATTTTATTATCGGTAGATATGTATAGTTATCTACCTGACTGTCTAGGCTCATATAGCTATATGATTCTGACAGATGGGCTTTACCCATACCTATGCTATTCAGCATGTTTGGAGTTCTACACGCACAACCACTTTCTGTGGTAGTTAACAACTTCCACCATAACCTTAAGGTTTAGGTACCTCTGAAGCTCTCCATGTTCCAGTATCTCTCCTAGCTGACTCCAGTTAGGAGAGACATTGCGGATCTTCAGTTAATCACAGGCTCTAACGCCTCAGGCATTTGTCCTTTCTTTTGGGATACAAGGGGTTTCCATACATTTTCCTCCCACAAGGACTGTGCCTGTTTGTCCAAATCGGTCAGCCTTCTCTTTTTGCTCCTAAGGGTGAGCCATTCTGTTGCCAAAAGAGTTTGGCTTTTGTCATAAAGCCTTCCGCTGAAGGCCCACCGTCTTTGTACTACCCCAGTCATTACTGGGGTTCCCTCTTACCTTTCAGGAATATGACTTCCACTGTTTTTTCCTACAGGTTTATTACCTCCACTTCACAGTGAGGTCCTCCTTGAGGTTCCTCTACTGGGTTCCCCAGTAGATCCCACGAACCTCCTTACTGCTGTGTAATCCTGTTAGGGGAGGTCCATATTGCAATATTTCTTTCAATATCATTGATGATAACTATCATCCACACATGAACTCCTTGTCTGCAGTCCTATGCTAGGTTAGCTGTTCCACAGCACCTTTCTTTTTTCAACTCCTACCCTCCATCCTCAGGATGCCTGGTGTTGTGGGGGATAGCATGTTCCAATCTATGACATGCTGGGACTCCAGGCATCTCAGCTTGGGAGTCCCCATATGTGAAGACTCATTCCTGCTTGTTCCTGGAGATAGCACAGTTACTTAACCTGTAACAGGTGATCTCTGGGAACAGCAGGAATAAGTCTTCACAACCCACCCACCTACCCTAGGAGTTGTATCTCCCTATCTCTATCTTTCCCTTCTCTCTTTCTCTCTTTGTCTCAGCTTGAAACTTAACTGAGGAGAGGCAGTTGGGAAAGGCGGGAAGGCAGCACGCAGGCATGGTGGGATGCTTCCAAAAGCTTTTGATTGGACGCTGGGAAGCGTTCCCGCGCAGACTCCGTCGGTACCGACGTACCCATATGTGAAGACTTATTCCTGCTGTTCCCAGAGATCACCTGTTACAGGTAAGTAACTGTGCTATATGGTTGTGCAGGAGTACATATAATGCATGTGCCATTTTACAAAAAAGTGTATAGTGGCTTTTCTTTTATGTTATACATACGAATTCCATATTTCCTAAAACTACTTATGCAAGAGCAGCCAGTTAAGGAACCAAGTTTATTTTTGGCTTCTTGAGGTAGTTTTTAGGGTTAGATAAATACACAATTTCTCCCTCACTTACTCCTCCAAACCCCATTTAGTGCACACTTATGACTCAGAGGAAGTGTAAACGCGGATGGGTGAAATGGGGAAATTTTCTGAAATACGTGTGTATTCTTCTAAAAAGGGAAGTGCCACATATATTTAAAAAATAAACCCACACCATGTCCACTTAAGATCTGTTTGCTTGAGATAATTTTTGAATGTAAGTAGCAGCTTCTCTAAGTTCACTACTTAGATGTGTAAACTAGCAAACTAGTTTTTCATACAGTTGTCAACAATATTGGCATCCTTGCAGTTCAGCCCCTTAATGTCTAATATCTCCTACAAAAAGGTGGCCAGTGAAATGGCTTAGGGGACTATATATGTACACATATTTGACACACAAAATAAAACAAGACCAATTAAAAAAGGAAATAGTATAAAAACTGGGACATTACCAGGGCATGATTATTGGCACTCTTATAAACAAATCAGTTTGAACAGAAGGGCCACATTCCCATTACAGTAAAATTAGACACACCTATGATCAACTGTCAGTACTCGCATGACTTGAATCAGCCAATGAATGATGACTCTAATGTTCCATTTTCACAATGGTGAAGACCTTAGAGCTGCCTGAGACTGCCAGAAAAGCCATTATCATCAAACTTCAAAGTGGGATACAAGGCCATCTCCAAAGACCTTGGGATTCCTGTGTCTGTAGTTCACAGTGTTATTAAGAAGTCTGCTGCTCATGGAACTGTCAGGCCCCTCCCAGGATGTGGTGGGAAGAGGAAAATTAATCCAAGAAGTCTTAGAAGATTAGTGCAAATTGTTGGAAAAACACCACATACAACATCCAAAGAGCTTAAGTCTGACTTGGAGGGGTGGTTTCAACCCGTACCATACACTGCACACTAAACAAAGGCCAAGGACCACCCACTGCTCAAAGACAGACATAAAAAGGTACACCTGATCTTTGCCCAAACCCATCATGAGAAACAACAATCCTTCTGGGAAAATGTTCTGTGGACAGATGAAACCAAATTTGAACTCTTTGGCAATGCAGACCAGTGATACATTTACAGGCGAAGAAATGAAGCTTATAAGGAAAAAAAGACCCTTCCGGCAGTTAAATACGGTGGAGGCTCCATAATATTGTGGAGCTGTTTTGCTGTCTCAGGAACTGGAGGCCTCGAGCGTATTAAAGGAATCATGAAGTCAGTGGACTACCAAGGTATTTTGGATCGAAGTGTGCTACCTAATATCCGAAAGCTAGGTCTAGGACAAAAGTCATGGATCCTCCAGCAGGACAGTGACCCAAAACATACATCCAAAAGTACAAAAGAATGGTTTGAAACTGGCCCACAATGAGCCCTGATCTCTATCTAATCAAGAACCTTTGGAAAGAGCTGAAATCTGCCATCGGTAAAAGGAATCCTGGAAACATTCATGAGCTGGGAGAAAAATTACGAGCAGACATATGTACGAAAATTATAGATGGCTACCAGAAACGTTTGGAGGCTGTCATCACTGCCAAGGGTTCTGCAATATTAGTGAAGGGTACCAAACAGCAGGAGAAGGAGGACCCCCGCAGAGGGTACAGTGAGAGGAAGCGGAAGCCAAGAACCACGGCCAAACACAGTGAGGGTATCCAAAAGACTTTATTAGCAGACCCAGCTAAAAGGTTTCGGCCTGGGGCCTTCTTCAGAGGTCTAAAGACAGACACAAACATAAAGTTAAACTATGAAAACCCATAATATAAATCATTCAAAGATAAAAACACATTAAAAAGTAAATAAGACATCAAAAAATATAATACATTACCAAAGAAGACAAAAAGCAATGTCAAAAGGGTGAAACAAACTACTCTTCCCAATCTATGGTAAATAAATAAACAAATTAAATGTAATTTGCTAAACAATCATAAAAATATAAAATATAATCCATATGATAAACATGAAAAGTAAAAAATAATAAATCAATAAATATGACATACTATATGTCTCATTTGTTATGTATCGATTGAAATGCAGTTCATGAATTGTAGAATAAACAAAAAAAACCTATACGCTTATATCTACAACTTAATAAGATATAAAAACGCAAATTGATATCTTATAATGAATAAAGTCATTACAAATAATGACAAAAAGATGAAAATACACTTAAAGACAATAAACATTTAAAATATAGATGTCAAAAAGCATACAAACAGAATAGTACATAGTGTAGAAAAAGCTGATAAGTAAAAAAGTAACGTTAAGATCATGCTAAAAACCATTGCGTAATCACCAAAGAGTATGGAACATTATAATAGAAATCAACGATGTGTCAATGTACCTTTCTCAAAATGAGAAAAAAGGACCAAAAATGGATGTTTCATAGAAACCTAAAAATACAATATGTGTGGTACTGCTATAAAAATATTATAATTGAGATAAAAAGACATTAAACAATTTGTTGGTGACAGATCCTTAAAGAAAATCTTTATAAATGAAAGCGAAGGATGTCTGACTCATGATAAAAGCGATCGGCAAAATCGTGAAGTGTTACAAACAGAATCATTGATAGAAACGCTGTAAGTGTCCAAACTATTATATTTATTTAGTATGCAGCAATACTTCAAAGACCTCTGAAAACCATGAGAGTATATATGGAAATAAAGCTGCATAAAAACAAAAAGCCGTGAAAGACAACATGAAAGTAAAAAATAAGAAATCTGCAATAAACAAGCACATAAAAGGGAACACCTCACAATGCAAAAGAAGGAGAGTCGAGAGAACTCACTCACTATAAAAAGGGGATCGACAAAACATATACTTAAGCAAGCAGGAACTTCTATGAAAAAAATCAAGATGTGCTATAAAAGTCACAAAGCTCACATTGGTAGGACCCTGCTTTAAAAACCATCTTAAGAGCCATTTGAAAAATTTTTCCACCGATCATGGAGTGAACTACTTTAAAAACCACCTCATTCAAGAGCCGTTTAAAATATGTGTATACCAACTAAGGAGTGAACATTGATAAATGCAAACTCTAAAGAATTAAAAATAGTCAAATATGCTAAAAACAAGACATATTTTAGAAAACCTAAAACAGAGAACATTACCAGCAGCACTGCCAAGGCGGGAAAATGCTGCACAAGTGCAAAGGGGAAGAAATAAAAGCGCAAGAGAAGAACCTCCCACTGCACACGTCATTATGATTGACACAACCTAAAATAAACCGATGAGAATTAAAATGGAGAACATTATCAGCAGCACTGCCGAAGCGGGAAAACGCCACGCAAGTGCAAAGGAGTAGAGATAAAAACGCTAGAGAAGGACCTCTTACTGCAGGCATCATTATGATTGACATAACTTAAAATAAACCGCTGATAGGTAAAACAGCCTAAAAGTTGCTTTTTGTCTTCTTTGGTAATGTATTATATTTTTTGATGTCTTATTTACTTTTTAATGTGTTTTTATCTTTGATTGGTTTATATTTTGGTTTTCATATTTTAACTTTGTTTATGTCTGTCTTTAGACCCCTGAAGAAGGCCCCAGGCTGAAACTTTTTAGTTGGGTCTGATAATAAAGTCTTTTGGATACCCTCACTGTGTTTGGCCGTGGTTCTTGGCTTCCGCTTCCTCTCAACATATTAGTGAAGGGTGCCTTTAATCTTGTCCAGGTCATATTTTATTTTTTTTCTCAGAAATGACTATGTCTAAGTTGTGCTGATATCCTTTTTTGTTATATACCTTTGAACATACTAAACTATTGTGATGACATGCAGTTGGAGTATTTCTGATTATTTCTCAAGATATTATACACAACATACCTAAAATGTAAGGGTGCCAATAATGTTGACCACAACTGTACTTGTAAATGCCACCTAATCCTTCTAAAATGAAGTCTTTGGGGTAACTAGGTTGGTGGCGGCAGCAGCAAACAGCAGTTCCCTAGATGACAAGGTTGATCATGGCCAGGCACTGTTTAGCAAGTTAAGAAGAAAATAATGGACAGAGAAACAGCACAGTCTAGTGATACAGTATGCCATGAGGTATCTGGGCTGATACTTAGACAATAACCAAGTCGGTGGCGGCAGGTTAGTGGTGGCTGGGTACTGTTCAGCAAAGGGATTAGGAGAAGGTAAGAAGCACATAATGGAGGCAGAACAGTGCAGGAATTACAAGCAGGCTGCAATTTGACAAAAACTTGATTGGTGCAGGACAGGAGCGTGTGAGGAGAGGAGGCTGTGCTCACCACTGTGCCCCGCTTGTGTTTTCTCCTGACGGCGTTGGAGTGCACGGTCCATCTCGGCGGCGCCTTCCCCTGGCGTCATCGAAGGGGGTTTAAAGCCCAGAGGCTTGCTGTCTTCAGTGGGAGCATGTAAGGAGAGGAGGCTATGCTCACCACTATGCCCCGCTTGTGTTTTCGCCTGACGGCGTTGGAGTGCACGGTCCATCTCGGCGGCGCCTACCCTTGATGTCATCGAAGGGGGTTTAAAGTTCGATCGCTAAGCGGTACGCGGAAGCGGTCGCGTTCTAAAGGGGTGCATTATTAAGGGGCTTGCTCCTTATGCGCTCCTTGGGCGCTCGAGGAGCTCGGGAGCTGGCTTGTGGCTGTGCAGAATGGGTAGACGGAGGTAACGACCTCTAATTATGAGTACTGAAAATCCTACTAAAGCTGTTAAGACTTCTGGCCCTATGGATCGTCATCTTGTGGCTTTGAATAGTAAGGAGGGAGAGGCTGTTGCTGCAACCCTGACTCAGCTCCCTAGTAATGACTCCTCTCTGTTCTTGGGGGGGTTAGTACCTCTTCCCCATCAGCTGCCGTTTCAAGTACTGTTCCTGTAACTTCCTCTCCAGTGAGGAGGGATGCGCCCTTGCAATTGGACTTAGCACCGACTACATCTTCCTCAGGGTCTTTGTCGGTTACCGGGAGAGTTCCTTTACCCCGGATCCTACTGGTCCCTGAGAGTCCTGCTTTAGCGCAACGGGACGGTGTTTCTTCTTTGCCAGCGGACCCACAGGATGTTTCTCTTTCGGATGTGTGGCGTATTCTGACTAGGATAGAGTCTTCATTGAATTCCGTCGTTTTACAAATGTCGGACTTTACTAGAGACTCTGTAGCTAAATTTACTCAACATGATTCTCAGATTGATGCTCTGGGGGATAGATGCCAGAAGTTGGAAGCTCAGTGTATTGTATTACAAAATTCTTCATTGTCTTTCATGAAAGACAGTCTTATTCTCCATACTCAACAAGAGTTATTGGAGAATAAGAGCATAAGATATGCCATACTGGGTCAGACCAAGGTCCATCAAGCCCAGTATCCTGTTTCCAACAGTGGCCAGTCTAGGTCATACGTACCTAGCAGTATCCCCAAAAGACAAAGGTTCCACAATGCTTGTATTGGGTCAAGCATTGATATCCTGGGTCCCTTTTTAATAATGGTTTATGGACCTTTCCTCCAGGAACTTGTCCAAACCTTTTTAAAACCCAGCTACACTATCAGCTCTTACTACATCCTCCGGTAACAAATTCCAGAGTTTGATTACACGTTAGCCTGCGTGCTTTGAACTTGAGGTGTTTAAATTTTCCTTGCACTCGGTTTTTATCTCCTCAGATTTTGTTTGATAAGTATTTGATAGATATTTTGGGATATCGAGAAGATAATAAGCCGACTGTGACTAAAGTGTTTTATATTCCTTTTAAAGGGGCTCCTGAAGTAGGAGGCTCTGTTGATTTAGCCCCAGTTATATCTCAGGAGTCCCTGAATATTTCAGAATTTATTGAGTCTTCTCAAGATAAAATTTCCACTCGAGCTACCCTACTGGTGTCTTTTACCTCTGAAGTTGATAAAAATGCTGTGATGTGTTTATATTTCTTAAATAAAGCATCGTTTTTTTGTGGAGAGAAGATTAGTATCTTTCCCGATGTCTCCAGGAAAACTCAGCTACGTCGTAAGGCTTTTTTGGTGTTGAAGCCGCGCGTTTTAGCTCTTGGGGCCACGTTTTTCTTCAAATTTCCTTGCAAATGTTTAGTTACCTTTAAGGGCACCAAGTTTGTTTTTCTGGAGACATCGGCATTGGAATCTTTTCTCCTATCAAATAGTGCGCTGGTTTCTTAAATTGTTTTGTGCTAACTTCGGCAGCAGATAGTTAGAAAAAAGAGTTTGTATTTATTGAGTTAGCATCCTCCTTTCATTTGTATGCTTCCCTTGATGTGGACTTTATTATGGACATTCTGCTTTGGTTTTTTTTCCTTGTATTTTATATGACAATATCGGTGGAATATCTGTATCTTCTTTGAAGTTTCTCAATAAAAGAAATTTAAACCTTAAAAAAAAAAAAAAAAACTTGATTGGTGCAGGGGTGGCTACCAAAATGCTCAGTGGTCTTCGTTATAAGCCATATGGGGACAGAGAAAGATCTCAGTATTTTATTATTTATTTATTTATTATTTATTTATTACAGGCTCTTATATACCGCTCTATTCAGAATCAGCGCGGTTCACAATATAACAACATACCATAACAACAACTGTTAGGTTTTACAGAGAACAAGGTCAGAGAACTTGGATAAAACATGGGACGTCATTACTGCAACTATTTACAAGAGTATTTACAAGAGTATGTATACTTTAGAGGAAAGGACTTCTGAAAATCCCTCAAAACCTATCTGTTAAGGGCCTCCTTTGAACAAGAACCTCAACTCCCACCCTGCCAATAAGACGCATCTAGCACCATCACCCCTCCTGGGGCAAAAACCCCCAGATTATATGTATGTTTGTCCCTGATGTTAAATGTACTACCTCGTCCCCCCTACCACTTTGATTGAATGATAAGGTGGTATACAAATCTGGCTAAATAAAAATAAAAAAATAAAGAGAGGAGATATGATAGAGATGTTTAAATACCTCCTTGGCATAAATGCACAGGAGGAGAGCCTCTTTCTATTGAAAGAAAGCTCTGCAACGAGGAGACATAAGACAAAGTTGAAAGGGGATTGACTCAGGAGTAATATGTAGAAATATTTCTCCAGGAACAAGCAGGAAGTCAGTCCTCACTTATGGGTGACATCGGCACCAACTGAGCCCACGCGGAGCAATTCCCCCAGCTTTCAAAGAAAGCCTTTGGGATTGCTACCACGCATGCATGGTCCTCTTCCCACCCAAAGGTGCCATCTTGCTCAGTCTCCCTTTTGCCGCGGAGCCCTTCTGACGTACGTCCTCGTCCCTTGGAAAAAAGTATTTTGTCTTCGGCCATTTGGCCTTTTTTTTGGTAGCACTGGTTCTCTTCTGTCTTCCCCTTCCCCCCTGCTCCGGCTGTGGGCTAGGGGATCCACTTTTTTCACTCTTTTCAGTGTCTTCCTTTCAGGCCCTTTTCACGCCCTTTTTTCTCCAACTGCTGGCCTCAAGGGTTTTCAACCTCTCAGGGACCCTTTTTGCCCCCATGGCCACAGGCTTCAAAAAATATGACATATGCTGCAAAAATATGTCGCTCACGGACACCCAAGACTGTTGTCTGCGGTGTCTGGGGGCTGACCACAATCCGGAGCTCTGCTCTCTCTGTAAGAAAATGTCCGCTAAGGCCTTGCTAAGCCGCAAGCAGAAGTCCAGTGACATTTTCTGTAAGGCAGCCCCGGAGTCTCCGGTGGCACCTCGTCTTGCCGATCCACCGCTTGTGGGGTCCCCGCAATGACCCCGCGCCCTAGGCATCACTCTGATTAGGGTTCGCCCGAGGTGGAGTGGTGAAAGAAGAAGGCGACCTCAAAGTCGCTGTCATGGACTCCAGACAAGCGTGAGCAGTCTTGTGCTCATTCCCTTAGCCTTCCCCGACTTTCCTGAGAGTTGGACAAGGAGCAGCCTTGAAAGGTACCTCGTACGGACACGGAGGCCTCCGGCGATGGCACTCAGTCTCCTGAGGGTCATCCTGGCGAGGACCCCCTCTCCTCCTTCACGCCAGACCCGGTAACGTTGGCATCACAGGGACCCACTCCTGAGTGGGAGTCCTGTATGCTGGCACTGGAGAGCAGCGTTTCTGTCTTTTTAGCTGCCCAGCAGGTGCTTTGCCCAGCACGGCTGGCCCACGCCCCGAGACCAAGGGTCCCCTGTCTGGGGTCCTGAAAACTGCCTTGGAAACCCTCGAGAGCTGCGGGCCTCATGAGGGTCCTCTGCACCGGTCTCGCTTGCTGTCCCATTCCTTGGGGCGAGGTCTTTCAGAGTAAGTGCCTCCAGCTCCAAGTGGGCCTCGGCCACTGGGAGTGGGGATCAGCCCAACTCAGAGTCCTCCTCGGACTTCTCGGGCTGGGACTCATATGGGGACACTATCCCAGAGACCCGCGCCCATAGGGATCTCCCTTCTGACCCATCCCCACCCGCCTCGCAAGGACACCTCTTGCCTGGCGTTTGTGCGGGATATTTTATTTTATTTATTTAAAACTTTTATATACCGCCTTTTCCAGCGATCAAAGGCGGTTTACATATAACAAGTGTAACCAGAACAGGTTTTACATGGAACAGATTTTTAAATTATTTACAAACAACTTTTAAATCAACAATTTTTCTGAGTAACTATATTATTAATTGTAAACAACTATATACAGGAGTAGTAGAGTAGGTAGCATTGGTAGACATTTGTTGGATTTAATCATCAGTAGGGTTTCATTTAGACTTTTCTGATGTGTTTACGGTGTAAACGTCTGCATTTAAGATATGGCTCAGGCCCTCAATTTGCCTACGCAGACTGAGGAGGAGCCAAGGGCAGAGGAACTTGACATTTTGCAGTACGAGTCTCCACCCAGGGAGACTCTTACGGTTCCAGTACCATCTATCCTATCCTGGCTGCTCCTCCGCATGAGGGTGGCACCCACCTCTGTCCCTATTGTCAGTAAAAGACTCGATGCCATGTATAGGGTCCAGCATGGCCCGGGGTTTCGGAAGACCCAATTTTCTCATACCTGCATGGTAGTTGAATCCGCAATGCGGAAGCAGAAGAGCCTGAAGTCGCACTTTTTGGTCTCACCTGGTAGGGAATCCCATGTCCTCAACGCCCTCGGGCACAAGGCTTACCAGGGATCCATGCTGGCATGCCACATCCAGGCATACCAACTGTATATGGGTATGTTTCTCCGCGACCTCACCAAAGAGTTTGACGGTTTCTCTGCGGCCCTTCATGGGGAGCACCTTCTCAGGTTCCAGATCCTCCTGAGGTCGGTCGCAGACTGCTCGAAATACCTTTCTGCGCCGCATATGATGGGTTTGAGTCTTCTGCCCATGTGGCAGCGGCTGGCATCAGAGCTCAACACCAGGCGTGGCTCCAGTCCTTGGCCTGGAACAGTGGGTCCAGGAGAAGCTCCTGGATGTCCCCTGCCTCACCGAGCAACTGTTCGGTAAGCCCATAGAAAACAATGTGGCCGAGATTGAGACGGAGTTCATGACTCGCACCTGTCTCTCTCGCAAAACCTCCTCTCTTTGACGGAAGAAGCAGCACAGCAAAAAACCTTTCTTCCAGAGGAAAGGGCTCCCCTACTGGAGATACCCACCCTACCCACCTGCCCCTACACCCAGCACTCACAGCAAAGGGGGAGCTCAGGGCCACCGGAAACCGAAGGTGCCCAAGACCCAACCACTGGCGTCAGCCCAGCTAGCCCCAGGGGTTTGACGCCGAAAGCATAGCCTCTCGCCCCCCGGGAACACTTCCACCTGTGGGAGGACGCCTGTCTCTCTTCGCTGCCAAATGGGCAGCCATTACATTGGACACCTGGGTCCTACAGGTGATCCGGGACGGGTATCGTCTTCGTCTGGACAGACTCCCTCCTCCCTTCTCCCTGGCAGAGCCTACTCAGCTTCCCTTGCACCACGCTTGCTTACAGCAAGAATTGAACAACCTCCTCAGCCAGCAGGCAGTCAAAAGGGTCTCGCCGCACCTCCGGGGTCGGGGGTTTTCCCCCAATACTTCCTCATTCTGATGATGACGGGGGGCCTGCACCCCATCCTCAATCTCAGGAATCTGAACAAGTTTCTGGTGCGGGAGAAGTTCAAAATGCTATCCCTTGGCGTCCTGCAGCCCTATCTCCAGCAGGGCAATTGATTATGCTCCTTGGATCTCAGAGATGCTTACGCCCACATTCCTGTCCACCCCAAGCACAGGAAATACCTGCGTTTCAGGGTGCAAAGAGAGCACTTCTAGTACAGAGTGCTGCTCTTCAGGCTTGCGTCTGCCCCGCGAATCTTCACCAAGTGCCCCTCAGCGACCGTGGCATATCCGTCTACCCTTATCTAGATGACTGGCTCGTCACGGGCACATCGGCAGAGGAGACTCGTCTCTTGGCGTCACGCACGGTCATCCTCTTCTAGTGCCTCGGTTTCCTGATCAACTACTCCAAGTCCCACCTCAAACCGGTGCAGACCCTGGAGTTCATTAGCACACTTCTTGACACAGAGCATGCGACCGCCTTTCTCCCTCGACCACGTGCAGATTGGCTTCGTGCTCTGGCCACAGAGATCCAAGGCCGGTCCAGGGTCTCGGCGCAGGGCATGCTGCGCCTCCTAGGACATATGGCGTCGACAGTCCACATTGTTCCCCACGCTCGCATGCACATTCAAGTGGCCCAATGGTGCCTCAGAACGCAATGGGCCCAATCCTCGGGCTGATGCAGGAGGAGGGACGGGTGCTATCCCTGACAGCCTGGCGGATGAATGGGTCTCTTAAGCCTCTCTGCACCTCCCAGTGGAGATGGAGGACGTCGTCCTTGTGTCGAGGATGGGCTCGATGAGGCAGGCCTACGCCCTAAAGTGGTGGTGTTTTTCGATCTGGTGCTTCAAACTCCAGATCAACCCGTTCTCCTGCTTCACCCGTTGGGTTCTCCAGTACCTTCTCCACCTCTCGTAGGTGGGGCTGAAGTGGAGGAGTGGCCTAGTGGTTGGGGCAAGGTACCTCAGGCCAAAAGGTTGGGGGTTCAAATCCCACTAGAGGACGGCAACCTTGGGCCGGAAGGACTGGGGTTTCTAGTCCCACAGGTGTTCCTTGTGGTCTTGGGCAAGCCACTTAACCCTCCATTGCCCATGTTCCCTGTAAAATAGTTATCTCCAAGTTATAATGCCCTGTTCAATGTAATTTCAGTTTGTTCAATGTAAACCGCCTTGATATCATGAAAGGCAGTATATAAGAAATGTTAAATAAATAAACTCGGTCAGGATTCACCCAAGTGCCATCTCGGCCAACCATTTCCCTGTCGAGGGTAAACCCCTCTCGGGCCAGCCTCTGGTCTCCCGCTTCACGTGGGGCCTCTTGCTTTCCAAACCCCCCATCCGGCCTCCACCGGCGGAATGGGACCTGAACATCGTGCTCAAGCAGCTGACGCGGCCGTCCTTCGAGCCGATGATGGTGTGCTCGCTCCGGCACCTCTCTTGGAAGGTGGTTTTCCTAGTGGCAAGGACCTCAGTGCGGCAAGTCAGTGAACTTAAAGCCCTCATGGCCGAGGCCCCCTACACCAGATTTTACAGGAACAGGGTGGTCCTTTGCACCCATCCCAAGTTGCCACCAAAGGTTCTCTCGGATTTCCACCTCAATCAGGAGGTGGTCTTGCCGACTTTCTTCCCGAGGCCTCACGCCAACCGGGCATCGGAGGTCCTGCGTACACTTGACTGCAAGAGGGCTCTCGCCTTCTACCTGCAGCACACCTAGGGTCATCGCAAGTCGGACCGGCTCTTCATCGCCTATGATCCCAACCGCCTGGGGCTGGCAGTCACCAAGTGCACCCTCTCCATCTGGGTGGCGGACTGCATCGAGCGCCCTGCTGGATCATTGCGTCACCATGCACGGTGTCCACGCCAAGGTGGCGTCGGTGGCTTCGCTGCGCTCTGTGTGTCTGATGGACATCTGTCAGGCTGCGACCTGGTATTTAGCGAATACCTTCGCTTCGCACTACTGCCTAGAGAGGGAATCCTGCTGGGACAGCGCCTTCAGCCAGGCTGTACTCCATAGTCTGTTCGGGGTATAAGCAGCTCCTGCCCGCCGACCCTTCTTCTGCGGCTACCAAGAGCTTGCTCCGAAAACCCGAGGACTCGGGCTTCCTTCGGACATCGGCTTCTGCTCTCACGGCATTGCGGAGGCATTTTTGTCTTACAGGTTCGGTAGCCTGTAGCTGGGGAGTCCACTAAGTGAGGACTGACTTCGTGCTTCTTCCTGGAGAAAGCGTATTTACTCACCTGTAACAGGTGTTCTCCAGGGACAGCAGGAATCGGTCCTCACTAACCTCCCACCTCCCCCGAAGAGTTGCAGTTTTTTGTATCCTTCCTTTGCTATCTGCTTAATAGGGCTCTAGCTTTGGGACCTGACTGAGCAAGATGGCACCTTTGGGTGGGAAGAGGACCACACATGCGTGGTAGCAATCCCAAAGGCTTTCTTTGAAAGCTGGAGAATTGCTCCACGCTGGCTCTGTTGTTGCCGACGTCACCCATAAGTGAGGACTGATTCCTGCTGTCCTTAGAGAACACCTGTTACAGGTGAGTAACTGTGCTTTACAGAAAGAGTGGTAGATGCATGGAATAGTCTCACCAATGGAGGTAGTAGAGACAAGGACAGTATCTGAATTCGAGAAAGCATGGGACAAACGCAGAAGGTCTCTAAAGGTAAAAAGAGACTATAATAGTTGATATGGAAGGGCAGACTAGATAGAAATATGTCAGCAGAAAAAGACTATAAAGGCCTGTGTTGAAAGCAACCAGGTTGGTCTGTCCAGCAAAATCATGGTTGTTCAGGCAGCAACTCCACTAGTCTGGCTTAGATTATTATAACGTTTTGTGTTAAAATAAAATGGATCATGGTCCATTTGTTGGATTGAGTATGGGATCTTGTATATTTATCTACTTAGGATAATAGAGAAGCAGCAGAAAAGAAAACAAATATAGACGAGAGTGATGTTCTACAAACTCAAGCTTCTGTAGCTGGCAGCTGCTATCTAGCTTTTAAGTATGGGCAGAAAGAGAGGTTGCTTACCTGTTATGGTGGTTCTCCGTAGACAGCAGGATAAATCAGTCACACTGATGGGTGATGTCATCCCTAACGGCACTAGTCGGACTGTTCTCCCAGAGCCCAGAAGAATCTCAAAATCTCTCTGGCATGTGCGAGTGCTGCCTCCTGAGAGATCGTAGCTCCTCCCCCTCAGTCCTTTCTAAAGCTAGGAAAATTAGAATACCAGAACATCAAAGGGAGGAGTGGCCTAGTGGTTGGGGCAAGTTACCTCTGGCCGGAAGGTCGGGGATTCAAATCCCACTAAAGGACAGCAACCTTGGGCCGGAAGTACTGCGGTTTCTAGTCCCACAGGTGCTCCTTGTGGTCTTGGGCAAGCTACTTAATCCTCCATTGCCCAAGTTTCCCAGACGCGTGCTCTCCCAGGAGGGATTGAGCCAGTCCTGACCGGACGCCGCCAACGACATCGCCTGCCCAATCGGGGCTCTTCACCCGGACGCATCCAGCCGCTCTCCGGCCCAATCGGGGCTCTCCACTACATTTAAAAACAGGACGCCGCAAAGATCTGCCCTTTCCCGGAGGCGTGCTCTCCCAGGAGGGATTGAGCCAGTCCTGACCGGACGCCGCCAACGACATTACCTGCCCAATCGGGGCTCTTCACCCGGACGCATCCAACCGCTCGCCGGCCCAATCGGGGCTCTCCACTACATTTAAAAACAGGACGCCGGCAAGTGTGCCCGCGCCTTGCGGGCCCACGCCTGAGGGCCTCGCCAGAGGGCCCTTTGGCGTGGCCCTTAGGCGGAGGCCATGTACTCGCCAAGTCCTCATTTAATCGGCCAGCGAGTAAGCCGCAAGCCAGGACGCAAACCAGGACTTAAATGCAGGTACTGTTGAGCTCCACATGTCTAGAAGCCTAGTCTTTGCTAGATAGTTGCCACAGGACCCTCATATACTGCATCAAATATTATACATTGTATCTGTACAACAACTACTGAGCGTAGCTTTTGTTATAAGCCTACCAGCACCACGACTCCATGATATACTGCTTTGCCCATGACCGGGTTGCTTAGATGGATATACTGCTTTGCCCATGTCTGTGCTGCTTAGATTGATATACTGCTGTGCCCATGTCAGTGCTGCTTAGATTGATATACTGCTGTGCCCATGACTGGGAGGCTCAGATTGCTACACTGCACTGTTGAGACCTCTATACCACTGACTCTGAGATTCTTCTAACAATACCCGTGTTGCCCCCGTTGCCAAATTGTGACATCACTTAGCACTGTACTACTATACTACTGCTACACCCATACCACAAGTAAGCAACGCCCCAAGATTTTGGATTCTCCGACGCCAGAGCTGAGAAACATCATGGCACTCATTAGCATTTACATAGCTGCCATATATCTCCTAACAGGTTGGCTAGATGATGCCGCAGCATTTGCCTCACACCATAATCAAATTCCCATCCTCCATAGCCACAGGAGGAGGTGGACAAGCACTCCCTACCACCCATTCGGTGGTGATGCTCACCCTCACCAACCCCGCTTACTACATATAGCAATACAGCATAACGCGAAAGCACTGAAAGAAATATCCTCCTACCAGCAAAATATTAAATGTGCTCTCATAAACGCACGATCAATACGTGAGAAATGGCCAGTCATATCAGACATAATTTCCCTCCATTGCCTAGACATACTCTTTATAACGGAGACATGGCTATCAGATGATGATAATGTACTCATCAACCAGCTCCTACCCAATGGCTTCTCAATACATACATGTCACAGAAGCGGTAAACGAGGAGGAGGTGTTCTCGCTGTCACCAAAACTGACCTCCATTTCCACCTGAGCAATACAGCCAATGCAACACACATAGACACAATCACCATTACCAATAAGCATTGTACCTTTAACCTAATATATAGGGCCCCATCCACAGACTCTGATTTCCTGGCAACATTAATTGAGCTAGCATACAATTCACAAGCCCCAAGCACACCAAGCTGGGTTGTGGGTGATTTCAATTTACCATCTTTACAAGACGCACAGGCCTCATCATTCCTAGATGCTTTCGAAGAACTAGGATACTGTGGTGAGGAGAGCACTGCTGAGCATAGAGATACACAGGGAAATGAGTCCTATCACTTTAATTCAGAAAGTATCAAGGGTTTCCCTAGTAACCAAGAGTCTCTGACTCAGAACCTAGTCATCCCTAAGCCCCGCCCACAGCAGCACGTCAGGGAGAAGCTCGACCCTAATCACATGTGCTGGGAGCAAGGTGTGGCTCAGGAGGAAGGAAAGTTTAAAAAGCAGACTTTCAGGAACACAGATAGAGCCAGAGACGGAGAGAGAGAAGGAGGAGCTGGAAGTGAAGCAGCAAGAACAAGGAACGCAAAGAGGGAAGTGAGAGCAAGTGAGAGAGTGCTTGCTGAGCATGAAAGACAGTGTGAAGGAAACACTGGAAGCCGAAGAGAGAGAACTGATGAGAGATTGCCAAGCACAGCTGAGAGAGCAAGGAAAGAGAGGCTGGTGCAAGCAAACGAAGCTGCTGCAAACGGAAGACAGCATGACTGGCTTGCAGGGCAGAGAGAGATTCTGAATACCTCTGAAACCAGGCAAGTGTGTCCTTCTCAGTTCTTAACCAGTAAAAGTTTGAGAGAATTAGCTTTAGAGTTAAAAGCTGATTCCAGTAATAAGCCAAACCCCAAGATAAAGAGAGACTGTTTATCTAAGTATCAAGTAGCTCATATAGCAGACGAGCTAGTGCAGAAACAAGCCCTGCTTAAGAAATTGAGTGAATTGATTAAGAAAGAGAATAGCAAGCTCTCCCCTCAGATGTCTTTGGATGTGTGTGAGAATGATAGCGTTGAAGATATGGAGATAACAGATATGGAAGACAGTTCCTTTGAAATGCAATGCGCTGTATGTCAAGCCTCTGACGTAGAAGAGAGCTGAGCCAGAAAGCCATTGAATGTATGCCTGCTTAGGAAGCAGCCTGAATTGTGAAGACGTCACAACCGAAGAAAACAGCTGAGTGCTAAGCTCAACTTATAAGGTTGAAAGCTGATACTAATGTTCAAGGGACATTTAAAGAGTTGTTTTGCTGCAAGAGTTTTGTTCCTGTAAAGAAGAGAAACACTTAAGAAGTTAAAAGTTTTGGAATAAGTGGCATTTTGATTTACAAGCAAAGTTGTGCCTGTTTCTTTGCATTTTTGGAATACAAGCAAAGTTGTTCCTATTTCTTTTGAAGCTGTAGCGTGGGATTAAAAATCCTTTATTTGATTTTTCCACCTGTGTCCTGTGTATGAAGGAACCCCTGATTACATTAAATAAATTTTCTCTGTCTTATGCCTAACCCTCGGATCACAACTCCTTTGCTTTAAGATAGGACTACAATTCCCAGCAGCCCTCCTGGCAGCCATTTTGAGGGAAACTTATTTAAAGCCAAAAAGGCGACCTCACCTGGTATCAGTTATCTACCTGGCCAGGCGGGGGCGACAATACATACAACTCGTCAAGGAGCCCACCCATGCGAAAGGCAAGATGTTAGACCTTGTTTTTGCCCCTCTGACGACCTTTAACACAATAAACACCACCATACTGTCCACCACTGTAGTCCCCTGGTCAGATCACATGCTATTTATGTTTCAAATATCTCTACCCAACAAGATCCAGAAGAGTGTTAAGGCCAACTGCTCCAAAACAGCACCACGCAGGTTCCGTGCCTTCGACAGAGATATCTTAGACCAAACCCGTGCACTCCTCGATCTGACATCTTGCGACCCTGAAGAGTGGGTTTCTACATGGAATGAAAACTTCAGTTCCATTGCATTATGGCCACCATCAAACAATCCTACCAAGAAAAGAACTTCTGCAGTTTGGTACTCCACTGAGCTTAGATCATCACTCTCCTGCCTGAGAAAACTGGAAAGACGCTGGCGCCAGACTCATGCCAATGAGGACCTAAAGACGTACAACACTCAACTAGAAAAACATCGCCAAGCAATATCTGAAAGCATGAAGAGATTCCACACAGACACACTAAAGCGGTCACTAAACAAACCACACGACCTGTTCACCATGGTAAAGAACCTAGCAAAAGAGCCAGTACCAGAGCAACCTAATCAGATCCACCCTCAAGACTTCACCGACTGTTTAAAAGCAAAACTGTGCCAGACCAATAAATCCCCTACACCGACCATCTCACCAGAGCCGAGATCCTCAGCCCTACTGCCCACCTTCGCCAAGCCTTCTGCGAAATACATTGAGGATATAATTGTTAGAATCAACACAACGACCGCACAAACTGATCCCTGCCCGGTGTCCTGGATAAAAGAGTTACGATCATCTGTCAGCCCTTTTATAGCAAAGCTAATGGATTGCTCATACACAACGGGCATCTTTCCCCAATCACTCAAATGTACCTCAATCAGGCCACTCCTCAAAAACAACAAACTGGACCCTAAGAAGTCTGACGCATATAGACCGAAATCAAGCTTACCTCTCCTGGTGAAAATTGTCGAAAAGGATGTTCAAAGACAAATCCAAGATCATATCGATGCCACCACCCCACTTGATCTGTGTCAGCACGGCTTCAGAGCCGCACATGGGGTTGAAACTCTCCTCACCATCCTCTTTAACACCATAGTAGCGGGAATTGACAACATACACCAAGGATTGCTGTAGAATCTCTATGGATTGAAATTCCATGTAACAAGGGGAAGGTGATGGCAGTGGGGGTATACTATCGACCGCCTGGCCAGAATGAACAAATGGATGATGAAATGCTCAAAGAAATCAAGGAAGCTAACAAAAGTTATAGCGCAGTAATAATAATGGGTGATTTCAATTACCCCGGTATCGACTGAGTCAGTGTCACGGCAGGACGTGCTAGGGAGATAAAGTTCCTAGATGACATAAATGACTGCTTCTTGGAGCAGCTGGTTCATGAACCGACCAGAGGGGAAGCCCTATTAGACCTAGTCCTTAGTGGAACACCAGATTTAGTGCAAGAGATAAGGGTGTTGGGGCCACTTGGCAATAGTGATCATAGCATGATCACTTTTGATTTAATTAGTGGAAGAGGGATAGTAAGGAAATCTACAGTACTACCTTTTAACTTTCGAAAGGGAGACTATGATAAAATGAGGAAAATAGTTAAGAAAAGACTAAAAGGAGCAGTTGCAAAGGTTAAAGACTTACATCAAGCTTGGGTGGTGGTGAAAAATACTATCTTGGAAGCCCAGACCAGCTGTATTCCACACTTTAAGAAAAAGGAAGGAAGTCCAAAAAACTGCCAGCATGGTTTAAAAGGGAGGTCAGAGAGGCTGTTGCCAAAAAAGCATCTTTCAGGAAATGGAAAAAAGAGCCAAACGACGAAACCTGGAAACAGCACCAGCACTGGCAAGTCAAATGCAAGGCATTGATAAAGCAGGCAAAGGTAGAATTTGAGAAGAAGCTTGCTGCGGAAGCAAAAACGTGAAATAAAGATTTTTTCAAGTACATTCGTAGCAAAAAACCTGTGAGAGAGTCAGTTGGTCCATTAGATGATAGAGGAGTTAAAGGGGCACTAAGAGGCGACAAGGTGATAGTGGAGAGACTGAATGAATGCTTTACTTCGGTCTTTACTGAGGAAGATGTAAGGATGTTACCCATGACTGAAGTGGTATTTAAAGGTGCGGAAGAATTGAAGGAAATATCGATACATCGGGAAGATGTAGTACAACTATTAGATAAACTGAAGAGTAGCAAATCACCTGGGCTGGATGGAATACATCCAAGGGTGTTGAAAAAACTGAAATATGACATTGCAGACCTGCTATTAGTAATCTGTGAATTTTCATTAAAATCATCTGTAATACCTGAAGATTGGAGGATCGCCAATGTAACGGCAATTTTTAAAAAGGGTTTGAGGGGTGATCCGGGAAACTACAGACCGGTGAGCCTCGCGTCAGTACCGGGAAAAATGGTAGAAACCATCATAAAAAATAAAATTACTCAGCATGTAGATAGTCATGGCCTAATGGGAGACAGCCAACATGGTTTCAGACAAGGAAGATCTTGTCTTACTAATCTATTATGTTTTTTTGAAAGTGTGAATAAACAGGTGGACAAAGGTGAGTCAGTTGATATAGTGTATCTGGACTTTCAGAAAGCCTTTGGCAAGGTCCCTCATCAGAGACTTTTGGCAAAACTAAAGAGTCATGGGATAGGAGGCACTGTACTACTGTGGATCAAGAACTGGTTAAAAGATAGAAAGCAGAGGGTAGGGCTAAATGGCCAATTTTCCCAATGGAGAAAAGTGAATAGTGGTGTACCCCAGGGATCTGTGCTCGGTCCGCTGCTTTTTGACATATTCATAAATGACCTGGAAAGTTGAATAACGAGTGAGGTTATCAAATTTGCAGATGACACAAAACTATTTAAAGTTGTTAAAACCCAAGAAGATTGTGGAAAATTGCAAGAGGATCTTGATAAATTGGAAGACTGGGCATCAAAATGGCAGATGAAATTTAATGTGGACAAGTGCAAAGTTATGCACCTAGGGAAGAACAACCCAAACTATGGTTACACGATGCAAGGTGTTCCACATTAGGAACCACCACCCAGGAAAAAGATTTAGGCGTCATTGTGGATAGCATGTTAAAACCCTCGGCCCAGTGTGCAGCGGCAGCCAAGAGAGCAAATAGAATGCTAGGTATCATAAGGAAAGGAATGGAAAATAAAACAAAAGATATTATAATGCCTCTATATCGTTCCATGGTGAGACCGCACCTTGAATATTGTGTGCAATTCTGGTCGCCGTATCTTAAAAAGGATATAGCATTATTAGAAAAGGTTCAGAGAAGAGCCACCAAAATGGTAAAGGGGATGGAAGGATACTCCTATGAAGAAAGGCTAAAAAGGTTAGGGCTCTTTAACCTGGAAAAGAGACGGCTGAGGGGAGATATGATAGAAGTCTATAAATTAATGAACAGAGTGGAACAGGTAAACGTAGATCAATTGTTTACGTTATCAGAATATAGAAAGACTAGGGGACATGCAATGAAGCTGCAGGGTAAACTATTTAAAACTAATAAATGAAAATATTTCTTCGCTCAACGTGTAATCAAACTCTGGAATTTGTTACCGGAGGATGTAGTAAAGACTGTTAGTGTAGCTGGGTTTAAAAATGGTTTGGACAAGTTCCTGGATTAAAGGTCCATAAACCATTATTAAGAAGGGACCCAGGATATCAATGCTTGACCCAGTACAAGCATTGGGGAACCTGTGTCTTTTGGGGAAGCTGCTAGGTACGTATGACCTAGATTGGCCACTGTTGGAAACAGGATACTGGGCTTGATGGACCTTGGTCTGACCCAGTATGGCATATCTTATGTTCTTATGTTATGTAAGGATACGTGCTAATATTCTTGGATATAACGGCGGCCTTTGACTCCATCTCCCACAACCTCCTCTTACACCGTCTTAAAGAGAAGGGGATCTGCGACTCAGCACTGGAATGGTGCAAGTCATATCTCTCGGACAGATGGCAACATGTAAGATTGGATGAAGCAACATCAGAACCCTTCCACCAGAGCCAAGGTGTCCCACAAGGATCCTCTGCTCTGTTCTGATGTTGATCCAGTACAAGCATTGTGGAACTTGTGTCTCTTGGGGAAACTGCTAGGTACATATGACCTAGATTGGCCACTGTTGGAAACAGAATACTGGGCTTGATGGACCTTGGTCTGACCCAGTATGGCATATCTTATGTTCTTATGTTTAACATCTACATGCAACCTATCTGCGAGATCATCCGGTCTTTCAAGGTGAAGTGCCTGTTATTCGCGGATGACGTTCTCCTATATATGCCTTTTGAGACAGATAATCCTGACCTCTCACCAATGACAGACTGTTTCAACGCGGTATCCAGATGGCTCAATCACAAAACCTTTGAATTCAACATAAGAAAACGGAGGTCCTTTTCATCACAAGGAATCCGGAATTCATCACACACCTTGCTTGAAGGTCCTAGATGCAGAGCTTCTCACCAAACCCTCGATTAGATATCTGGGAGTCACACTTGACCAGCGACTAGACATGAAGATCCATATAGGCAATATAGCAAGAGCTGTATACCATAAAATCTGATCACTCAGACACCTACGCACCTTACTTGAACCGGATGACTTCCGGACAGTGTACCAAGCCTTGATCATACCACATCTTGACCATGCAAATGCCATACTCCAGGGTCTCCTGCAATCCACACTGCACCCTTTACAGCTTGCTATGAACTCAGCTGCAAGAGTGCTCATGGGTGCTCCCAAGTGGGAACACATGACACCCATCCTTAAACAGCTCCACTGGCTTCCCATAAAAGGTAGAATCACTTTCAAAACCATAATGCTTACTTTCAAGATCATAAATAGGTACGCCCCACCAGCCCTGACGGACCTCATACATGTAACCCCCCGAACAGATCGAGAAGGTCTCCAGCAGTCAATAAACTAATAGTCCCAAGAGAAACGACCAAGTGCCGCCAGACGACAGTGAGCAGAGCCTTCAAATTCTCTGCACCAAAATGCTGGAACACCCTCCCACCCAGTATACGGGCTATCACTAACATAACTCAGTTTAGGAAAGCTCTGAAATACCACCTATTCCTCGTGCATTACCCGGATGACAGCACCTCAAATGCTTCATCAGCCAACTGGCCAAGTCAAATGAATGTTCAGCCAGCAGGCTTTGTATAGTTGTAAATAGTTACCCATGTTTTTTCTCCAAGTTCTGTTTCCTCTTAATTGTAAACACAGAGCAACTGTTTTGAAATGTGTACTTTAAATGGTTCTATGTAAACCGCACTGATGGAAAATAGCGCGGTATATAAGAGAATGTAAATAAAATAAATAAATAAAATGTTCCCTGTAAATAGTTATCTCCAAGTTATAATGCCCTGTTCAATGTAATTTCAGTTTGTTCAATGTAAAACCGCCTTGATATCATGAAAGGCGGTATATAAGAAATGTTAAATAAAAATAAATAAACTTAATGGGAGGTGGGAGGGATTGTGTGGCTGATTTATCCTGCTGTCTATGAAGAACCATTGTTACAGGTAAGCAACCTCTTTTTCTCCATGGACAGGCAGGATATAATAAACCACCCACATGAATGATTCCCAAGCTGAGGATGCAAGGTCAGTGAAGGTCTTTGAAGCCACCCCGGGAAACCCTTGCAACCCAGGCCAAGATGCTACAATAGGTTGAGGGAACTTGACAGGTCTTGGGATGGGAAGTAGCAGGATGTTGTTGTGGCACTGTAAAATGGTAAATGGTTGAGAGCAGTAATATGCATCGTAGAGATATGCAGTCTGCTGGGTGATGGCTTGGTCTAGTTATGCAGAAATTCAAAGGCAGGATAACATCAGGCTGTCTTACCCAACTATCTTCCTAGGCATGTCTGGTCCATAGGATTTGAGGGCTCCATGGGGAGGATGCTATATTCAGTGGTCCCATCAGTGTTCTGTAGTTGCTGAAATGAACCAAGAGTGAGGAAGGGGGACCTCTTTCACTTTTTTTCCTATTTATTTATTTATTTATCTATAATTTATTTTATTTTTTGGAGGGCATTCTTTGCCATGAATCTTATGAGTTAAGGTAGGCACGGCCAGGAGTGAGTGCCGTGGAATAGAAAACAGGAGTCTTATGCAAGACTGAGTAGGAGCGGTGGACCCTGGGACACTTCAGGGAAGAATAGTGACTAAGAAGCTGAAGAGGTTATCGATAAGTAGGGTCCACTTTGGTTATATGAAGGGCAAGGGGACTGCCAAGGTAGTTTATGGGTCCTCTTGGCAGAGAGAGACGATGCAGTTACTATCAGATTCTGCATTATGGGCACCCAAAGAATGTCCTTTTAGCTGAAAAAAGCAGATTGAAGATTTTGCCTATTGTTCCAGCATGCTACCACAACGCCTATTGTTCCAGCATGCTACCACAACACCATCTTGATTCAGTCTTTTGTTTTCTGCGGAACCTCACGGACACATTCCAGTAACCTCTGTTGGTAAACTTCTGTTTTCTCCCTGCCGTTGCGGTTTTCTCTTCCTTTTTTCATTTTCCTCCTGCAATCGTTAATATTATTCTTTCCACGGCTCCTCAGCCCTCCTGGTGCTGATCATCTGGTGGGTTCTGGTCTTCATCATTGAGCCATTCGACTTTGCCACGGCTATTTTTCTAGATGGCATGTCTCAGAAACCTGCCAGCGGATTCAAGAGGTGTTCCAGGTGCACTTGGACCATATCATAGAAACAGAAGAATGACGACAGAAAAAGACCACATGGCCTATCTAGTCTGTCCTTCCATATCAACAACTACAACAGTCCCCTTTTTTCCTTTAGAGATCCTCTCTGTCCCATGCTTTTTTGAATTCAGATACTGTCCTCATCTCTACCGCCTCCACTGGGAGACTATTCCATGGATCCACCATTCTTTCTGTAAAGAAATATTTCCGCATATCACTCCTGAATCTATCCCCTTTCACCCTCATCCCATGTCCCCTCGTAGCAGAACTTGCTTTCAATCGAAAGAGGGTCTCCCCCTGTGCACTTATGCCACGGAGGTATTTAGACGTCTCAATCATATCACCTCTATCCCGCCTTTCCTCTAAGGCAGGGGTCTCAAACTCAAATTGCTTTGAGGGCCAAATGAGGACTTGTAAAATAACCCGGGGGCCGCATGAGACGTGGGACCTCATTTGCATAAATATTTGCATAATGTTACCATACCCTAACTTTTAGTAAACATGCCTCTTAATGAGTGCATGAATAAAGACTAAAAGATTTCTACATTACTATAATCCAGTGCCAACCGCCAGGCACATTACGAACTACTACAAACAAACACTGCCCATTTAGAACCCATAGCAAACCCGCCATATCCTAACAGCACTACCAGGACTCACAAAGCACCATACCCTACCTATCAAAAGGCAACACTGCAAATATTAAATCAATACATTTCAGAGAATAACAATACATGACCTACTGGGGACAGAGAACAAGTAGCAATGTCAAATAGGAATTACATAAACAGAATACCTCAGCTCAGTTACACATGCAGAACATACACCATCACCAAACAAGGAATCAAAATTTAGAAACAAGACAATTAAACTGGGACCCCCAAAAGCCAAACTTGGAATGTACAACAACACTGTAGAAATAAAACTATAAATTAATTTCCTCTTGTACTAAACAAAGCGCAGACGTTATTGATGCACATTTCCCAGAACTGACATATTCCAGTTAATAAATTCAAAATAAAGAGATTTTTCTACCTTTTGTGCATTTATTTTCAGTTGCAATTATTCCAGCCACTTTCTTCTGGTTTCTTCGTGCCTTCTGCTAACTCTCCATCGTCTGCTGTCCATTTGTCCTTTCTTCTCTCTTCTAGCTTTTTCCATTCTCCCTCTACATCTGCTTTAACATATTAATCTTTCTCCTTTTGCTCTTTCCTCATTCCTATTTCATCCACTCAAATTTTACCCCTCCATCCTCAATCCCCACTTACTCTCCCAATACCTGGCCAATTGTAGATTTGTCTTCCCTCCCACACAAAATATTTTTCCCCTCTCCATTTCACTCTCCCAGCTCCATCCCATTCTGATCCTCCCCCAACATCAGCTCCCTTCTAGTTCCAGTCCCACACAGCACCCGCTTCCTTCTAGTCACTGCATCAGCCCATTTTCAGTCCTAGCCCCCCATCAGCCCATTTCCAATCGTAGCTCCCCCCCCATCAGCCCATTTCCAGTGCTAGCTCCCTCCCCTCACAGCCCATTTCCATTCCAAGCCCCCCTCCCCATCAGCCATTTGCAGTTCAAGCCCCCCTTCCACTCAGCCCATTTCCAGTCCTAGCAGACCCCCCAGCCCATTATCAGTCCTAGCCCCCCCATAGCCCATTACCAGTCCTAACCCCCTATAGCCCACTTCCAGTCTTACCCCTTATAGCCCATTACCAGTCCTAACCCCCCCATCACCCCATTATCTCCAGGAACAAGCAGGAATAAGTCCTCACATATGGGTACGTCGGAACCGACGGAGCCTGCGCGGGAAAGCTCCCCAGCTTCCCAGAAAGGAAGCTTTTGGGGCCTCCCACTGCACATGCGCGCTGCCTTCCCGCCTTCCTGACCAGCTCTCCTCAGTTTCTCTTTTTCCGCGGAGCCAGCAGGTCGTGTTCCTGTCACCGTTGAAGAAATTCTTGTTTTAGTTTGTTTCTTTAGACTGCGTACCTGCCTTCCCCATACCGAAACCGGTATCGCCGGTCTCTCTCTTTCTTTCTTTCAAAAAAAAAAAAAAAAATCTTTATTTTTGCATAACTTGGTGACTTCGGTTAGGCCTTAGGCCTACACAAATTCTCCTCATGGAGAAACCAGCACCTGGTTTCAAGAAGTGTACCAAGTGTAGTGCTGTTATTTCTGTCACAGACACCCATGACTGGTGTCTTAAATGTTTGGGACCTGACCACTCCATTCCGGACTGCCCATCCTGCTCCCAGATGTCTAAACGTGGTTTGCAGAACCGGGCCAACAAATTCCATGTGCTGTTTGCTTCAGATAATCCAGCATCACAGTCATCCAGGTCTTCCTCTCCGGATGGATCTCAGGTAACCAAACCTTCTTCGGGCAGGTCCTCAAAGAGCAAATCTCCTTCAAAGCATCGAGAGGCTCTCACTTTTGAATCTGAGGATCCTCCCCCGGCCAAACAACCCCGGCGGGAAGCTCTAGCTTCCAAAGCTCCATCTATGGGGTTACAGGTTGACATCGATGGCACGGCCTCGACCGATCACCTGTTAGACTGCTCTGGGATACCGGCCCAT
The DNA here is from genome assembly GCA_033557465.1 of Ichthyophis bannanicus. NCBI lineage: Eukaryota > Metazoa > Chordata > Amphibia > Gymnophiona > Ichthyophiidae > Ichthyophis > Ichthyophis bannanicus. The sequence goes on from CM066037.1 coordinate 1,368,342, forward strand.
ACCGGTACCGACATCCAGGCAGCAGTGGCGTCTAATGGCAATACTGTCCAGACCATGCAGCAGGCCGTTCTGGCTTTCATTAAAGCTGCGACGCCCTCGGTACCACATCTAGCGGTTCCGGGTCCGGTTCCGGTACTGTCTTCCATACCGGAACCGAGACCATCGTCTTCCAAACGCAGATCGGTTCCGCATGCCGGATCCGGGTTTTCACCCGATACCGATCCCATACCCGGTACGCCCGATGTCGATACCGATCGGTATGCGTATTGTGCGTTGGAAGCAAATAGAGGATACTCTGATTCTTCTGAGGATTTTGACTCCTCTGATGACTCTGATGAGCTGTCTCTAGTTCTTCCTGAAGAGCCTTCTTCCCCAAAGAGGAGAATGTCTCCACCAGAGGATTTGTCCTTTCAAGACTTCATTATAGAAGTAGCTAAAGGACTTTCTATTACCACATCCTCTGAAAAAGAACCTAGATCAAAGAAATTGGATATTTTAGGATACCCTAAGGTTCCTAAAGAGGCAGTCACCCTGCCTATCCATGAAATCCTTCAAGAACACTTGATGGACTTATGGGAGGCTCCTCTAACGTTGTCTCCTCATTCCCGTCGGTTGGACACCATGTACCGGGTCCCCCTCCTCCTGGTTTTCAAAAAACTCAGCTGCCTCACCATTCCATTGTGGTGAAGTCTGCGCTGAAAAAGATTAAGAGTACCAAAAGGCACTCTTCTACCCCTCCAGGGCGGGAATGTAAGACCCTAGACTCTTTTGGTAGGAAAATCTTCCAGGCTAGTATGCTTATAGCCAGGATTAATTCATACAGTCTGTATATGGGCATGTTTCTAAGGGAACTTGCCCTAAAGGTACGGCATTTTGCCTCCTTTATCCCTGAGGATAGAAAGGAGGAGTTCATTTCTCTGGTGAAACAGCTTCTAGATGTTTCTAAGTTCTCCAACAGAGCAGCTTTTGATTCCTTTGAGGGTGCCGGTAGAGCTTCGGGCATTGCTATTGCAGCCCGACGACTTGCTTGGCTCCAGGCCTCTGACCTAGAACCCTGGGTCCTGGATGGCTTACGGAATCTGCCCTGTACAGGTGAGAACTTATTTGGTAAAGACTGGCAAATTAAAGCCACTCAAATGGACGCAGAAAATGCTACATTAGATAGACTTTCTAAGTCTACCTCTACTCCTGCCAAGAAAAAGTCTTTCAAGAGGCCTTACTACAAGAAGGCCAGATTTTCCACAAATACTGGCCAACAATCTTCTCAGCCTCGCTTTGCTGCTAAACGTCAGCAACCTAAACAGGCAAGGTCAAAGCCTGCAGCGTCTGCCACTCCTCAGCAGGCTCAACCCCCTCAGGGGTTTTGACTTGCCCCTAGAGAACTTAACATTTCTGGCTCTAGAACAACCAGAGCCCCTCACCATTCCCGGAAGGTTAGCTCACTTTGCTCCCAGATGGGGGCAAATTACATCAGAGCACTGGACCCTCTCTATCATCAGAGAGGGCTACAAACTTCATTTTTCCAACCTTCCTCCACATACCATGGTGAGGCACTTCAATTCTCCCCCATCTCTCCTGGCCCTGTTGGGTCAGGAAGTCTCTTCCCTCCTTGCCCAAAGGGCAATAGAAGAGGTTCCTCTTCTCCAACAAGGGACAGGTTTCTACTCCCCTTATTTTCTCATACCAAAGAAGACAGGGGGATTCAGACCTATCCTAGATCTGAGAGAATTGAACAAATTTCTATACAAGGAGAAATTCAAAATGCTTTCTCTGGGCATTCTCCTTCCATACCTTCAGAGTCAGGATTGGCTTTGTTCTCTAGATCTCTGCGATTTCTGTTCCAGGGAAAACAGTTCCAGTACAGAGTATTTCCCTTCGGTCTAGCCTCTGCTCCAAGAGTATTCACCAAATGCATGGCAGTTGTAGCCGCATTTCTAAGAGGTCTGGGAATTTTTGTATTCCCATATCTGGACGACTGGCTCATCCGAGCTCCATCTCAGTCAGAGGCCCAGATTTCCCTGGACCGCACAAGGCACATTCTGCAGTATCTGGGACTGGTGGTAAACCTTCCCAAGTCTCAACTCATCCCTACTCCGTCTCTGGAATTCATAGGGGCCCAGTTGGATACCACCACTGCAAGGGCCTACCTACCTCAAGTCCGGGGCCAACGTCTGGTGTGCTTGGCCTCCCAAGCTCAATCCAGCAGTCACTTGACAGCCAGAGAAATGCTGCGACTTCTGGGCCACATGGCCTCCACGGTACACGTGGTGCCCTACGCTTGTCTTCATATGAGAGCAGCTCAATGGACCTTGGCCACCCAGTGGACTCAAGCATCAGGAGCGCTCTCCGACCAAATACTCACCTCAAAACGTCTGTTTTGGTCCCTCCAATGGTGGATATCCACCAAGAATCCGTGTGCAATGCCAAACTTCCCCGGTTCTGTTCCAGGACTCCGTGTCAGGGAGCTCAGGCCTACGACGCCTTTCTCCTGCATTGGGGTCAGGACTTCCTATATGCCTTTCCACCCATTCCTTTGATTCCCAAGACTCTGTTCAAACTCCAGAGGGATCACGGATCGATGATCCTCATAGCTCCACGCTGGCCACGCCAAGTGTGGTTCCTCTACTTCTGCATCTTTCCCAGGGACCCTCCCTGGACCTGGGAGCTGCGCCAGACCTTCTGTCTCAGGAGGAGGGGACTTTGTGGCACCCAAACCCCAAGTCCCTACACCTCAGAGCTTGGTTACTGAAGGCCTAAGCCTTCATGACTTCAATCTTTCTCAACCAGTGCAAGATATCCTTCATGCCTCTAGGAAACCCTCCATGAGGCGTTCCTATGCTTTCAAATGGAAACGCTTTTCCATTTGGTGTGCTCAACAGGGTCTTGACCCTCTAGCACTTCCCTTGAATTCTCTACTAGACTATCTCCTGCATCTTTCTAATGCAGGCCTTAAGACGAATTCAGTCAGAGTCCATTTAAGTGCTATTGCAGCATCCTTAAAACCTATAAATGGACAACCTGTCTCCTCTCATCCTCTTATTGCAAGGTTCATGAGAGGCCTGACTCTAACTAAGCCTCCCATCCGACCTCCTCCGGTAGCATGGGATTTGAACCTAGTTCTAGGTCAGCTTATGAAGCCACCTTTTGAACCGTTGGTTTCTACCTCCTTGAAATTTTTTTCCTGGAAGGTCCTTTTCCTTATTGCAGTCACTTCGGCTCGCCGCATCAGTGAACTACAGGCCTTAGTGGCTCATCCACCTTATACTAGGTTTCATCATGATAAGGTGGTCCTCAGGACGAATCCCCACTTTATGCCCAAAGTGGTCTCGCCTTTTCATCTTAATCAAGAGGTATATCTGCCTGTCTTTTTTCCGGCTCCTCATGCATCCAGTGCAGAGAGGAACCTTCATACTTTAGATTGTAAAAGAGCTCTTGCCTTTTACCTCAACAGGACTCAGCCACATCGAAAGTCTTCCCAACTTTTTGTGGCTTTTGATCCTTCTCATTTGGGACTTCCAGTCTCCAAACGTACACTTTCCAATTGGATTGCTCAGTGTAATTCCTTTGCTTACCAGAGTAAAAACATTTCTCTGGAAGGCCATGTCACAGCTCACAATGTGAGAGCCATGGCCACTTCTATGGCTCATCTTCACTCTGTATCCATAGATCAGATCTGTCGAGCCGCCACCTGGGCCTCGGTTCATACCTTCACAGCCCATTACTGTTTGGACAAGGACTCCCGCCGGGATGCCTTGTTTGGTCAGGCTGTCCTCAAACACCTGTTCCATACTTGAACAACTCCTGCCCACCTTCCCAGGATGGATGCCTGAGATCCATACGAAGATGGCAAACCCTTGGAAGGGGATCTCCCAGGCATCTTAGCTAGGGAGTCCCCATATGTGAGGACTTATTCCTGCTTGTTCCTGGAGATAGCACAGTTACTTACCTGTAACAGGTGATCTCTGGGAACAGCAGGAATTAGTCCTCACAACCCACCCACCTCCCCTAGGAGTTGTATCTTCTATCTATCTTCCTTTCCTCTCTCTATTGTCTCAGCTATAAACTCGAACTGAGGAGAGCTGGTCAGGAAGGCGGGAAGGCAGCGCGCATGTGCAGTGGGAGGCCCCAAAAGCTTCCTTTCTGGGAAGCTGGGGAGCTTTCCCGCGCAGGCTCCGTCGGTTCCGACGTACCCATATGTGAGGACTAATTCCTGCTGTTCCCAGAGATCACCTGTTACAGGTAAGTAACTGTGCTTTCAGTGTTACCCCCCTCATAGGCCATTACCAGTCCTAGCCCCCCCCCCCCCATAACCCATTACCAGTCCTAACCCCCCTCCCACCATCAGCCAAGGTAGATTTTTAAAAAATGTATATTTGCTGCCGCCGCCGCCGCAATATTAAGCGTCCCGCGGGCCCCTCTGCCTGGCAGAGTCCTCGCCTCCCTGCAGCATCAGCTCCAAAAGCGGCGGCTTTCAGAGCCGCGAAGAGAGAGAGTTTCTCTCGCGGTTCTGAAGAGCAGCGAGAGAGTCTTCAGAACCGCGAGAGAGAAACTCTCTCTCTTCGCGGCTCTGAAAGCCGCCGCTTTTGGAGCTGATGCTGCTGGGAGGAGAGGACTCTGCCAGGCAGAGGGGTCCGCGGGACGCTTAATACTGCGGCGGCGGCAAGTTTGGTTTGTTTTTTTTTTACACGCCGGTAAGTGCTTCGCGGGCCGCACAAGATGCTCTCGCGGGCCACATGCGGCCCACGGGCTGCGTGTTTGAGACCCCTGCTCTAAGGTGTATATATTAACATCCTTAATCTGTCCTCTTATGCTTTATAATGAAGACCACTAACCATTTTAGTAGCCACCCTCTGTACTGACTCCATCCTGTTTATATCCTTTTGAAGGTGCGATCTCCAGAATTGCACACAATACTCCAAACGAGGTCGCTCCAAAGATTTATGCAGAGACACTATCACCTACTTTTTTTCTGCTAGCCATTCCTCTCCGTATGCACCCAAGCATCCTTCTAGCTTTTGCTGTCACCTTTTCTACCTGTTTAGCTACTTTAAGATCATCAGACACAGCCACGCCTAGGTCTCGCTCTTCTTTAGTGGAAAAAAGTACTTCACCCCCTATACTATATTGCTCCCTTGGTTTGCTGCAGCCCAAATGCATAACCTTGCATTTTTTAACATTAAATCCCAGCTGCCAAATTCTAGACCATTCTTCAAACTTAGCTAGATCCCTCCTCATGTTATCTACACCTTCCTGGGAGTCTATTGCAGATTTTGGTATCATCCACAAAGAGGCAAACCTTACCCGACACCCCTTCCGCCATATCACTAACAAATATGTTAAAAAGAATCAGACCAAGGAGAGATCCCTGGGGCACACCACTGGTAACTTCCTTCTCCTCAGAGTGAGCTCCATTTACCTGTACTCTTTGAGCATCCCAGGGATGGACCCTAAAGTTACCTCTTGGATTAGAAATTGGTTGAGTGGGAGACGACAGTTTGTTTATAAGTTGCCTGTGAGGAACGGTGTCAAAGGCTTTACTGAAATCTAAATACACCACATCTAGGGCTCTCCCTCGGTCCAATTCCCTAGTCACCCAATCAAAAAAATCAATCAGATTGACAAGACCTGCCTCTGGTGAATCCATGCTGCCTCGGATCCTGTAATCCACTGGTCTCCAGAAACCTCACTGTCTTCTCTTTCAACAGCGTTTCCAATAATTTACTCACCACCAAAGTTAAACTAACTGGCCTGTAGTTTTAAACCACATCCTTACTTCCGCTTTTATTTATTTTATTTAGTATACATTTGTATACCGCTACTTCCAGCGATCAGCAGCGGTTTGATTACAAATTGGAAATTGTCAAATCATGACAGGAAATTTTTTTTTTTTTTTTTTGAGGTATAAACACATTGATTAGACAGGAAAGCACAGCACACAGAGAACTATTTTACAGGGAACATGGGCTATGGAGGGTTAAGTGGCTTGCCCAAGACCACAAGGAGCACCTGTGGGACTAGAAACCCCAGTCCTTCCGGCCCAAGGTTGCTGTCCTCCAGTGGGATTTGAACCCCCGACCTTCCGGCCCGAAGTACCTTGCCCCAACCACTAGGCCACTCACTCCACTCCTGTGTAAGGGCACCACATGAGCCTTTCTCCAGCCCTTTGGCACCACTCCCGACTCCAACGAGGCATTGAAAAGGTCAGTCAGTGGAGCTGCTAGAACGTCCCCCAGTATTCTAGGGTGTATCCCATCCGGTCCCATCGCTTTGTCTACTTTAAGTTTAGCTAGTTTTTCACGAACAGTCTTCTGTTTGTGGGTGTTTTCTGAGGTCCTGTTCCTGGTTCTTCATTTGTGAACACAGAACAGAAATATTTGTTAAGCAATTCTGCTTTATCCTCATCAGCTTCTAAATATTCTTCCCCTTCACCCTTGAGTGTGACTACCACTTTTGCACTTCCTCTTCTCACCAACATATCTGAAAAATTTCTTAGCCAATGCAATAAAATGGGGGTGAAATTTCCTCCTCTTTTTGAATCTTTGCTTTCCTGGCTACTTTGCTAGCTTCTGTAAGTTTTTCCAAATATAGATGCCTGTCTTCCTCTCTCTGTGATCTCTTGTATTTCATGAAGGCCTCCCTCTTTTTCTTCACCTTTTCAGCTACTTCTTTCGAAAGCCATAGTGGTCTCCTTTTCCTTTTTCTTTTATTTACCATCTTAACAAAAAGGTTAGTTGCCCTTAAAATATCCCCTTTCAGTTTTCCCCACTGTTTTTCTACATACCCCAGCTGTTGCTGTCCCGCTAATGACTCCCTGAGGTATTGGCCCATCTTGGCAAAGTTAGTTTTCCTAAAGTCTAAGAACCTCGCTTTTGAATTGATTCTAACTGCCCTAGTCCTAATACTGAACCACACCATCTGGTGATCACTGGATGCAAAATGATCTCTCACTATAACATCAGAAACACTTTCACCATTGGTAAGCACCAAGTCCAGTATGGCCCCTTCTCGTGTGGGGTCTGTTTATTTATTTTATTTATTTATTTATCAGTTTCTTCTATACCGCCCCTTTGAGAGATCAAGGGCAGTTCACATTAAACAAGTAACAGTTATGTATACCTGAGTATACTTTACATGGAACGGTGACCAATTGTTACCAATTGCCTGAATAGTTCTCCCTGTAGAGAGTCCAGGATCTCCTTACTTCTAAATGATACTGCAGCAGGAATGTGCAAATCAGCATCTGGCATATTAAAATCCTCTATCAGTAGCACTTCCCCATTCCTAGCAATGCTGCGTATGTCTTCAATTAACTCTCCGTCCACCTCTTCCTCTTGTGAGGGAGGTCTGTATATCACACCAATACAAATAGATTTCTCTTTCCCTCTTTCTGGTTTAACCCACAGTGCCTCCTCTCTCCCTTTTAAGCTCTGTAATTCCAAAGCTTTAATATTATTTTTTACATACAGTGCCACTCCTCCTCCCCTTCTTCCTAACCTGTCCTTTCTGAATAAAGTATAGCCACAGATACCCATTATTGGTGCCTGGGACCCGATTATCATCCTCCTTGTAATTTGTGTTCAGAGATGACAAAAAGAAACATAGAAGGATGATGGCAGAAAAAGACCATATGGCCTGTCTAGTCTGCCCTTCCATATCAACTACAGTAGTCTCCTTTTTTTTTTTCCTTTAGAGATCTTCTGTGTTAGTCCCATGCTTTCTTGAATTCATATAATGTCCTCATCTCTACTACCTACACTGGGAGACTATTCCACGCATCTATCACTCTGTAAAGAAATATTTCCACATATGACTTGTGAGTCTGTCCCCTTTTACTCTCATCCTATGTCCCCTTGTAGCGGAGCTTGCTTTCAGTCAAAAGAGGTTCTCCTCTTGTGCATTTATGCCACAGAGGTATTTAAACATCTCTATCATATCTCCTTTATCTCGCCTTTCCTCTAACATATATAAGAACATAAGATATGCCATACTGGGTCAGACCAAGGTCCATCAAGCCCAGTATTCTGTTTCCAACAGTGGCCAATCTAGGTCATATGTACCTAGCAGTTTCCCCAAGAGACACAAGTTCCACAGTGCTTGTACTGGGTCAAGCATTAATATCTTCGGTCACTTCTTAATAATGGTTTATGGACCTTTCCTCCAGGAACTTGTCCAAACCTTTTTTAAACCCAGCTACACTAACAGCCTTTACTACATCCTCCGGTAACAAATTCCAGAGTTTGATTACACATTGAGTGAAAAAATATTTTCTTTTATTAGTCTTAGTTTACCCTGTAGCTTCAGTGCATGTCCCCTAGTCTTTCTATATTCTGATAAGGTAAACAATCGATCTACGTTTACCCGTTCCACTCCGTTCATTAATTTATTGACTTCTATCATATCTCCCCTCAGCCGTCTCTTTTCCAGGTTAAAGAGCCCTAACCTTTTTAGCCTTTCTTCATAGGAGTATCCTTCCATCCCCTTTACCATTTTGGTGGCTCTTCTCTGTACCTTTTCTAAAATCGCTATATCCTTTTTAAGATACGGAGACCAGAATTGCACACAATATTCAAGGTGCGGTCTCACCATGGAACGATATAGAGGCATTATAATATCTTTTGTTTTATTTTCCATTCCTTTCCTTATCATACCTAGCATTCTATTTGCTCTCTTGGCCGCCGCTGCACACTGGGCCGAGGGTTTTAACATGGTATCCACAATGACGCCTAAATCTTTTTCCTGGGTGGTGGTTCCTAATGTGGAACCTTGCATCGTGTAACCATATTTTGGGTTGTTCTTCCCTAGGTGCATAACCTTGCACTTGTCCACATTAAATTTCATCTGCCATTTTGATGCCCAGTCTTCCAATTTATCAAGATCCTCTTGCAATTTTTCACAATCCTCTTGGGTTTTAACAACTTTAAATAGTTTTGTGTCATCTGCAAATTTGATAACCTCACTCGTTATTCCACTTTCCAGGTCATTTATGAATATGTCAAAAAGCAGCGGACCCAGCACAGATCCCTGGGGTACACCGCTATTCACCTTTCTCCATTGGGAAAATTGGCCATTTAGCCCTACCCTCTGCTTTCTATCTTTTAACCAGTTCCTGATCCACAATAGTACACTGCCTCCTATCCCATGACTCTTTAGTTTTGCTAAAAGTCTCTGATGAGGGACCTTGTCAAAGGCTTTCTGAAAGTCCAGATACACAATATCAACCGACTCACCTTTGTCCACCTTTTATTCACTCCTTCAAAAAAACATAACAGATTAGTAAGACAAGATCTTCCTTGTCTAAAGCCATGTTGGCTGTCTCCCATTAAGTTGTGACTATCTACATGCTGAGTAATTTTATTCTTTATGATGGTTTCTACCATTTTTCCCGGTACTGACGTCAGGCTCACCCGTCTGTAGTTTCCCGGATCACCCCTGGAACCCTTTTTAAAAATTGGTGTTACACTGGCGATCCTCCAATCTTCAGGTATTAGAGATGATTTTAATGATAGTTCACAGATTACTGATAGCAGTTCTGCATTCTCATATTTCAGTTCTTTCAACACCCTTGGATGTATACCATCCGGCCCAGGTGATTTGCTACTCTTCAGTTTATCTAATAGTTGTAAGACATCTTCCCGATGTATCGATATTTCCTTCAATTCTTCCGCACCTTTAAATACCACTTCAGTCATGGGTAACATCCCTACATCTTCCTCAGTAAAGACCGAAGCAAAGAATTCATTCAGTTTCTCTGCTATCGCCTTGTCGCCTCTTAGTGCTCCTTTAACCCCTTTATCATCTAATGGACCAACTGACTCACTCACAGGTTTTTTGCTACGAATGTACTTGAAAAGGTCTTTATTTTGCGTTTTTGCTTCCTCAGCAAGCTTCTTCTCAAATTCTCTCTTTGCCTGCCTTATCAATGCCTTGCATTTGATTTGCCAGTGCTTGTGCTGTTTCCAGGTTTCGTCGTTTGGCTCTTTTTTCCATTTCCTGAAAGATGCTTTTTTGGCAACAACAGCCTCTCTGACCTCACCTTTAAACCATGCTGGCAGTTTTTTGGACTTCCTTCCACTTTTCTTAAAGATATTTAAGTCTGTCCTCATATGCTTTACAACGAAGACAGCTAACCATTTTAGTAGCCACCCTCTGCACCGAATCCATTCTGTTTATATCCTTTTGCCACAAAGAGCACCTGCTACAGATGAGTATCTACCTTATCCCGGAAGTAAACATTGTGGGTAAGGCTCAGACCAAGGAGGAGCCTTGGTGGTCGGAGACATTCAAGGGGTAGCCGAAGAACTGAAGACCACTAGAGGAGAATTAGTGGGAGTGCGCGAACGCTGTCATGCTGTTCAGTAAACGGGCAGGGAGGCAGAATGGTTGGCTGCATGATGCCCTATAGGTGGCTCATAGTTTCCAAAGGCATAAGCTCATATGAGGAGGCCAAACATAAGGGACGGAGCAGTGCCCTCAAGCCTGGGATGATTCTCATGATAGAAGAGGATTTAGGGAAGGGAGAAGAAAGGAATGGCCGAGGCTGTAAGTTGAGCTGAGGTGGAGATAGAAGGCAGGAATATGAGACTTTCATCTTAAGCTTTTTCCATTTCTCTCTCTCCTCTCCTTTTTTTTTTTTAAATAGTCCCCCCATCCCCTTGTATCTGTATTCTTCGCATTTGTCTCATGTCCCGGGGGAGTGTCGGGATGGAGTTCCGCTGATAGTGAAAGGGCATTCTTTAGAGAGACCAAAGACATTTTGGTGCACTGGGAAGAGGGCAGTGGATTGGATATGGTTACAAAGCCAGTCATGATGCGAATGTTGAATTTGGATGTCTCCGGCTAGAGGCTAGTGCTGACTAGGTTCAAACAAGGGGTGCTGGGCTGAGGTCATGGTTGAAGGAGCAGAGCCAAGTCATCATTGACAATGAACATTGGACAGCTGTTGATCTGTACCATGATTTTGTTTGTTAGGTTGTTTGTTTAGAGGGGGTAATAGTGTGATCTGTGGGATTTTGTGTGCCCCTCCCAGTAAGCCTGCCCAGAGCGAACGTTTGGTATGGCAGTCAGTGAAGCATCCCCTTGGATTGTTGCAGCTGGTAGTGGATCTCCCAGAGAATATTAGAGGCCCTCAAGGGGATAGCACTGGTTTTGGTGCCAGCAGATATGGCAGGTGAAAGCTTGGGATTTTCCCGAGCTGACTTGTTACAGAAATCATTTGCCTCAAATTGAATATAGCTGCAAGGAAGGAAGAATCTCCGTAGATGTTTCCTGAGTAAAAGGAACCCAAATTTGAGATGTCTGAAGACAGGATATGGGCCATCATGAGACACGAGCTGAGATACTGAGACCTCAGACAGGATGCCATGGTAGTTGGTCAATCGATGCATGGTCTGATTGAGCACCAGACTGCAGGGGTATATGGGGTATACTCAGGACAGCAAAGCTGCAAAGTATAAATTCTGATGGAATGCAAGCAATTGTAGGTTGTTGCTAATCCTCAGCCACAGCCCACTTTGGTGAGGGTAACATACTTGGCATGTGCAGGAAAAATGCAGGCCATTAAACAGTGATGTTAAGAACATAAGATGTGCCATACTGGGTCAGACAAAAGTCCATCAAGCCCAGTCAGTATCCTGTTTCCAAAGCGGCTAATTAAGGTCACAAATACCTGTTGAGAGCTGCTCCGTGGTGGGGGGGGGAGAGTTGCACAAATCTGTGAATAAGGTAGTTCCAAAGAGAGAGAGCCCAGTGCAGGCAGTGGGAACAAGTGAAAAGGAAAGCTTCCACATAGGATAGCCGTAGGCTCATAGCAGGTCAGGCAAAGGCAACTTGTTTTTCAAGTGAGCTGGGGGAGATAACTGGCCCTATGTGGAGGAGGACAGGGAAAATGAAGAGCAGGAGGTTGACTAAAGAACTGCAAGTCCATGAACTGCCTTGGTATCGTGTGGTACTGTGTCTTGCTGACCTCTTTCTATTTATTTATTCATTTATTTAATTGTCCATTCTTTTTTTCTTTTTTTTTGTGGCGAGCAAAGTGTTCTAAAGTGCCTGTCTGTTCAATGTTCAGAGGGGGGGCTTCAAAGTGGTATAGCTGTGGTGGTATAGCTGTGGAGCCATAGCGGCGTTCTGGTGCATTATCGAGAGCATGGCAAGATACCCTGCAGAATGGATAGAAACATGACAGCAGAGAAAGACCATATAGCTTATCTAGTTTGCCTTTCCATACCAACTACTATAGTCCCTTTTTTTCCTTTAAAGATCATCTGTGTTGGTCCCATGCTTTCTTGAATTCAGATACTGTCCTGGTCTCTACTACCTCCACTGGGAGAATATTCCATGCATTTCCCACTCTTTCTGTAAATAAATATTTCCACATATTACTCCTGAGTCTATACCCTTTCACCTTCTACCTGTTTAGCCACCCAAAGATCATCAGAAACAATCACGCGCAGGTCCCGCTCTTCTTTTGCAGACATGTCGTTCAGTGTACCACTCCCTTGGATTTTTGCAGCCTAAATGTTGTCCCATGTTCAGATTACCTTTCTTACTTTTCTCTTTCTTTTTTTGTGCTTTACTCTCCTTGGCTATAGTAAACTTGGCATTTTTTCCTCATACTTTAATTTATATATGTTAGCATGGGAAATCACCTTGGTACCAAAAGAGTGGGTGGTATAGTAAATTTTGAATAAGCACAAACATAACTGTACTAATGGGGTCAAGGAAGACTCCAGTGAACAAACAAATTCACAGATTGTAAGGAAGGCTGAAAGCGCTGTAGCTAGGAACTATTTCTCCATCTATGTTTTGTGAACTCACCAAAATAGTTTAGGGGGGGTGGAACCTTGGGACCCAGCAGGATGTACTCCTGACCAGCATATTAGCTGAAGCTTTTGGGTGGTTAAGGTGATCTGCTCTGCCTTTGAAAATGGTAAGAGCTAATGCAGACATTCTTAGCAGAGGGTGTTGGTGCCCCCCCCCCCCCCCCCCAGCAAGGGGGTGTCCACACTCGGGGCTGAAGCTGGCTGGAGAGAATCGTACAGCTAGCAATATCTTCAGGTTCCTTAAGCCTCCCTATTAGACTTATCCAGAGTAACCACTGACCCTTGCATTCCTGAAGGAATTCCTCAGTGGTTTTACAGGGTGCCACCATATAGTGACTTGCATGGGAAGAGTTGACTGTAGCCTGAGAATAGGAGAGGTCTGTTTTCATAGGTATTGCCAGTCCGTCTTTGCTGCTGTATGTAAAGGCTCTTATTTCCATGTTGCTGCCACCCGAGAGGTGTTCCCTGAGTCCTCTCCGCTGAGTCCATGGTCACAGGTTGGTGAATAGGATTCTTCTTGGAGCCACTCCAGGAGAGGCCTTGGCCTTCTGCAGTTACGAGCACACTGGGCTTGGCTACCGCAGCCAGGAAGGGAGGGGGGGGCTTCATCCCTGCATGGGTAGTGGCAGCAGAAAACACGTTAAGCAAAAATTACTGAGCTCCCTGTTGAGATGGACGGTCAGTAATATACTGTTCTGGCCGCCTGCATGCCCCCCCCCCCTCCCTTTGAGGACTGGGGCATCTGGGCAGGTAGATGGAGCCAGTGATCATGAGAGGCCACTACCGGAGGCACAGTCTGTTGGAGACACTGCACATGATGATTAGGAGCAGCAGCCCCAGGTTCGAGGACTGTAAACAGACGTGCGCCTGGCTGCTACTGAGGTGAGCAGCTTCAGTCAATGCAGCTGCGAGTGATCCATCTCTCTGGTTTATCATTTGTTTGTTGTTTATATTACTTCCCATTGTATGTGATTTTTTTGCATGCCAAGGCAGCAGTGCCAGAAGTGGAAGCAATGTCGGCTGAGCGAGAAAAATCTTTCTCCTAAATTACCACAACCAGAGAAGTCTGTTCTGGATGGAGCTGACAGAAAAAAGGATACTTGATACCGATATCACAACTGCCAGACAGAGTTCTGTTCTGGAAGGGGTGGACATGGAAGTGCCCACTTTACCCCCCTTAGTGCTGCTGCCGCCAAAGAGAGTCTTCTGTGATCTGTACTAGCACTACAGAGAAAAGCGATCATGAGGATGCATCAGATGGATGATGATAAAATCTTCTTAGATGGGGAGAAAATAATAGGTAAAAATAAAAGAGAGAAACTTAAAATGGTAACAGGAAAAAAAATGGTGTAGTACAGAGTTGGGAGAGCTATGTCCACTTGGCTGCAGATGAAGAAGACTGAGGGGGAGGAGCTACGTTCTCACTAGAGGCAGCACTTGCACATGCCCAGAAAGGTTTCTAGACTCTTCTGGACTCTGGGAGAGCAGTCCGATCTAATGCTGTCAGGGATGATGTCACCCATCTGTGTGGCTGATTATATTCTGCTTGTCCATGAAGAAAAGGCCAGCCACAGCGGATGGGTCAAGTTGGTGTCTTTCTGCTGTCATCTACTCTGCTGCCATGTAGCTTTCACTGCAGTGTTGCTTCTGTTTCACACCATTCCCTCCACATTCATCCCTCCTGTCCAAATCCTGTAGCTCTCTTTGTCTGAAGAGAAGGTGGTAGTGGTATGAGGTCCATGACACCACCATCATCTGGCCTAGAACATATACTTGTGGCAGTGGGACGGGTCTGTGACACACTCTAGCAGTGATAACTGGATGAGGTCATGATGCAGCCAGCTTCCTGGCTGTGACACATCCCATCAATGACAGTGCTGTGGAGTCTGTACCTGTTACCACTTGACCCAGGACACACTCCAGTGGCAGGATAGGGTCTTTAGTGAATTTGATTCCACTACCAAGGCATGGTTCAGCGGTGCACAGGGCAGCAGTATAGACATACTACAGCAATATCAGAATATAGCACTCATCTCCACTACCTTACGTGCATGGCTGTGCCCCAAACAGCAGATGGACAAACAGATGGGCACAGCCTCATCACTAGAGTATTTATTTAATTTTTAGGAAAAGGCACAAGAAAGCTTATCACCCGGTTGGTGAAGTTAATTGTTCTTGCTTTTCCTTTTCCAATGCTGGGCTGCACAAGAGACGCAATCCTTAGAAGAAAGGTGATAATGTCCTTGTACAAATTGTTGGAAAGGCTTCACCTGGAATGCTGTGTCCAGTTGTGTCAAGAGCATAAAGGAGGCTAGAAGTGATTTGGAAGAAAACAAATACAATTTTGTGGGATCTGTGCCAGAAAACCTATGAGAAGATACTTGAGAATCTAAATCTACCCTAGAGGAGCAGAGGGGCAGGGAAATGGTCAATCAAACATTTTCTTCCTGCCTCTCCTAGAGTTGAGCTTCCCTTGCTCTTGAATTGATGCTTGCTTCAGAGTCTGAGCTACTACGGATGACCAGAAGTATTTCTGTGAATTTTCTATAAGATCCTGGAAAGAAGTCCCGTTGTCATAGTACAATGATGATCTTGCTCATCTTTGTCGATTGTTATTATCCTATTTATTACATTTAATTCAATCATATTTGCTGCCAGTATTTCTGCAAATTCATATTTGTCACTGCGTAATAAATAAAGGTCCAGAAATTCCTGAAGCAGTCTCAGAATCTATCAAAGTGATACTAGCCAAGGGTAGACTTTTCATCCAAAATCTATGGTTGCATGATTTACTGCGAGTAGAGCCTCAATAAATTAAACAATCACTTCAAGATCCCGTAGACAAGCATTCCAAATTTGAAATCAAAGAACTTTCAGAACTTCCATTAGCCTTGTAATGGCTAACATTAATTAAGTCTTTGGATACAATAAAAAGATTTATCTGTTGCAGAGTGCATTAATCCACTGTGTATGACAGAGTAATTGGACAGTTCTTATTCTTTGTTCATCGGGGAAGGTATTTTTTTTTTCCAATCACTGTGGACCTTTGCTGGCTTACTTCCATTGGACTTTCTCACTCCTGCACATAGGAGCAGGAGACCAACTTTTTTTCCTGTAGACATCTTTTAAACTTGCTAATCCCCATCAGTGTGAAATTGAATCAAAATGCCTGATTGTTTTCCTATAGAAACCTCTCCTTTTTGAACTGCACATTTAAGGACCAATGAGGAAAACTGGCGTTAAGAGTTGTGAGCTAAAAGCCATGCACACATTTTTGTAGCACGAGAGTATCACAAAAGTTGTGTGTCTGTATGAAGCACTATATGGCATGCAAATGAGGTAGGTGCAGAAAGTCTGCGCTAAACCAGCAGGTACATGCATACAGTTGTCTGCGTAAGTAGTGCTGAGATCCTGCATGCTAAAAGGCACTTGTGAGCATGTGCTGGAATTCTGAGTGGCACGTTTCTCTACTCAGTTTTACTCTAAACAATATCTGTGTCTTTGAATAGTGATATTATTCTGAGTAATATTCCGAGCAGAATGGCTGCTGTCATGTGCCACATACGATTCCACCATATGCTCATAGATTCGTTCCAACACGATTCCCCTGCCTTTTATTTTCAGGACTCATTTCAGCAAAGCCCAGAAAATCCTACTGGAGGGGGGGTGTTATCTCCTCACAAAACAGAAATATATTCCTCTTTGGCACTGAGCACAGACCTCTTATGTCTCCTTTGAGTAGGCATTAAGGTTCCATCACTCAGTTCAGGTTTTGCACTCTTCTCTGCATCTGGGTGGAATACCTACTACTACTACTATTTAGCATTTATATAGCGCTGCGCACGCAGCGCTGTATAGAAATATAAGCAAAAAGACAGTCCCTGCTCGTCAGAGCTTACAGTCTAGTCAAGACAACACAGAACAATAGACAGATCGGGAAAACAATTATGGTGACACGGAGCAATAGTTAATTCGGGATAAAGCAAAGTATGGGGTAAAACAAAGTATGGCAATTACAATTCAGGCAAAACAAGTATGGCATTTACAGTTTTAGACATGACAAAGGACGGGAGTCAGGTTAGGACAAAGGGTAGAAGTCAGGATCTGAAAGTGACAGTGAAGAGGTAGGTTTTCAACCTGGACTTGAAGAGGGCCAGGGAAGGGTGCCTGGCGTATAGACACAGGTAGGTTGTTCCAGGCATACGGTGAAAGGAGCGGTCAGGAGTTAGCGGTGCGAGTGGAGGATCTAGATAGAAGTAATTTGTTAGAAGAGTGAAGTTCCCGAGAGGGGATGTAGAGAGAGATGAGAGATGAAAGGTAATGAGGGGCTATAGAGTGAATGCATTTATAGGTCAGGAGGAGAAGTTTGAATTGGATGCGGAATTGGACAGGGAGCCAGTGAAGCGACTTGAGAAGAGGAGTAATGTGGGCATGGCGAGGCTGGCTAAAGATTAGTCGAGCAGCATAATTTTGAATAGATTGAAGGGGAAAGAGATGACTCACAGAGAGACCAGTAAGGAGAAGGTTGCAGTAGTCGAGGCGAGAGGAGATTAAGGAGTGAACAAGGGTTTTAGTAGTGTGTTCAGAAAGGAAGGGGCAGATTTTGCTAATGTTGTAGAGAAAGAAGCGGCAGGTCTTAGCTACATGTTGGATATGTGTGGAGAAGGAGAGAGAGGAGTCAAAGAACTCCCAGGTTGCGGGCTGAGGAAACCAGAAGGATTGTAGAGCCATCCACGGAGATTGAGAAGGGAGGTAGAGGAGGGGAGGAATTGGGGGGGAAAGATAAGGAGTTCAGTCTTGGCCATGTTCAGTTTCAAGCAACGGTGAGACATCCAGGCAGCGATGTCAGAAAGGCAGGCAGAGATCTTGGTCTGGATTGCTGGAGAGATATTAGGCGTAGAGAGGTAGATTTGGGAGTCATCAGCATAGAGATGGTATTGAAAGCCATGGGAGGAGACAAGCGTACCAAGGGAATGGGTATAGAGAGAGAAAAGGAGCGGACCCAAGACGGATCCCTGGGGTACACCAACATGTAGCGGGGTGGGAGAGGAGGAGGAACCGCCAGAGCATACACTAAAGGAGCGATGGGAGAGGTAGGAGGAGAACCAGGAAAGTACGGAGCCCTTGAAACCAAGCGAGGAGAGGGTGGCGAGGAGAAGATTGTGGTCAACAGTGTCAAAGACAGCAGAGAGGTTGAGAAGGATGAGGGCGGAGTAGAGGCCCTTAGATTTAGCCAGGAACAAATCACTGGAGACTTTTGTAAGAGCCGTTTCAGTGGAGTGTAAGGGATGGAAGCCGGATTGTAGAGGGTCCAGGAGGGCCTGAGAGGTGAGGAAGTCAAGGCAGCGGCGGTGGACTGCTCGTTCAAGTAGTTTAGATATGAAGGGAAGGAGGCATATGGGTCCGTAGTTAGAGGGACAGGTGGGATCGAGTGAGGGTTTCTTGAGGAGAGGTGTGACCACGGCGTGCTTGAAGTCTGCGGGGACAGTTTCAGTGGAGAGTGAAAGGTTGAGAATAAGAGAGATGGAAGGGACAATGGTGGGGGAGATGGGGTTTAGGAGATGGGTGGGGATAGGATCAGAGGAACAGGTAGTGGGTTTGGAGGAAGAAAGGAGGAGTGCGGTTTCCTCATCAGAGATCGTAGGGAAGGAGGAGAGGGTAGCAGAGGAAGTATGGATGGGGGGGAACTGGGGAGGAGGCGAGGTAGATGAGGAAGTAGGGAATTGGAGGGTAATCTTATGTATTTTGTCATGGAAGTAATCATCCAGGGTTTGGGCAGACAGGGAGGGCGGGACGAGGGGGCGGGGGCACCTTGAGGAGAGAATTGAGGGTATTAAAGAGGCGGCAAGGATCGGAGGCAAGAGAGTTGGTCAGGTGGATGTAGTATCCTTGTTTGGCAAGTGCTATGGCTGACTGGAAGGAGCCAAGGATGAATTTGAAGTGTATAAGGTCTTCCAGGGAGCGGGATTTGATCCATGCACGTTCAGCAGAACGGGCATAGGTGTGTAAATAGCGGGTTGTGAATGAAAGCCAAGGCTGGGGTGCAGAACATCTGACAGGACGTGGGGTAGGTGGGGCATGGGTGTCCAGAGCCGAGGATAGTGCAGCATTATAGGAGGTTACTGCCTCGTCGACGGACTTGGAGGACATAATGGAGGGAAGAGATGGAGAAGTGGTGGAAGAGAGAGTCAAGGAATCAATATTATGAAGGTTTCTAAATAGGTCGGAGGTGACAGGGCGAGGTTGAGATGGTGGACGCTGAAGATTAAAGCTTAAAAGGTGATGGTCAGATGAGGGAAGGAATGAGTTGGAAGTTCGAGGGAGAGGAATTAGAGAAGAGTATCAGGTCAAGGCAGTGGCCATGCTGGTGGGTGGGGGCAGTGGAACAAAGTTGGAGGTCAAATGAGGAGGTGAGGGTGAGGAGCTTTAAAGCGTGGGGATCAGAGGAGTTATCAACATGAATGTTGAAATCGCCAAGAATAAGAGAGGGGGAAGAGGGATCCAGAAAGACGGAAAGCCAGGAGTCGAAGTCGGTAAGAAAGGTAGATACGGATTTGTTGGGTGGGCGATAAATAACAGCTACTCGGAGAGGAAGAGGAGTGGAGAGGCAACTGGAATGGACTTCAAAAGAGAGAAAGGAGTGAGACTGAGGCAGCATGAGGGTTTGGAATTGGCAAGAGGGAGAAAGTAGAAGCCCAACACCACCACCACGGCCAGTGGAACAAGGCGTATGGGAGAACTGGTAGCCCCCATGACAGAGAGCAGCAGTAGATGCGATATCATCTGGGAGGAGCCAGGTCTCAGTTAGAGCAAGAAGATGTAGAGCATTAGAGATAAAAAGATCATGGGTAAAAGCAAGTTTATTAGAGACTGATTGTGCGTTCCATAAGGCACATGAGAACAGGAGAGTGGAAGAGGAAAGGAGGGGGATATGGATGAGGTTGGACAAGTTACGTGAGGATTTCTTTCCGGAGTAACATAGAGATCTTGAGGGGCAAGGGTAAGGGTGGGTATCTCTGGATGAGTGTGCCTTCCGTGAGGCACATGAGGGAGGGGGGAGTATAAGTGGATCTCTTCTTAGAGAGAGACAAAATTCTAAAGGGGCTAGGATTAGGGTTGGTGTCTTTGGATGAGTGAGTGGCGCATGAGGGAGGGAGAGTGGAAGGGGAAAGGAGACGGATATGGATGAGATTATAAAAGTTACATGAGGAACATTTCTTAGAGTGAGAAAGAAAATGGGGGGGGGCAGTGTTGGGGTGGATATTACCTGATGAGAGAAGGAGGAGGAGTAGTAGAGAGTGGGGTAAAGAGGAGGCTGTACGGTGGAAACGAGGGTGAGGTTGCCTTAAAGAGAGAGGGGCTGGTTGAATGCAGGGGAGGGTTTGATGAAGCTCAAGAGCAGATGCAAGGTTAGAGGTCAGGATGGAGGGAGAGGTGAAGGAGGAGGGGGAATAGGGGGGAGGAGGAATAAGGGTGGTGGTAAGAGGGGAGGCAGTTGGGGAGTATGAGGAAGAGGGCAATGTGATGTGGGGCCATAGAAGAGGAGTAGTAGGGTATGCAGCAAATGGGGATTATACGCTATGCAATACAAGCAAATACAAGCAATGGGTAGCAAGGAGTCTATAGCCTGTGCAGCAAAGTTAATTGCTAATTGATTGGTTATCATGTAATTTGAATGGATTTGCATGGACTGTGCGCTGGCATCGGTGCTGGCATCTGCACAGTGATTGCGCTTACATTTATCCCTTTTCAGCATTGCGGCGTGATGTCTACACATAAAAAATATGCGTAGACTGTGCTCTGGCCTTTAATTCTCTCTAGCTCTGCACAGGCTCTTAAAGGAGCTGAGGACATTAACAGTTTGTTTGGAGTGAGAGTTGTGTGGTCTAGAGTGCTCTGGGTGGCACAGGAAAGTAAATATATTAAAATATAATTGGAGAGCAGCTCTTCCAGGTAAGTAGCCTTTTTTAGACAACTTATTTTTTAAAAGGCCAACATAATTGCTGACTTTTTTCATGTACACATACAACTTTTGTCAATGTCCTGCAAGTTACAGATCTGTCTAGCTGCTAAATAAAAAAACTAAAGCATGCGCGCAGAAGCTCTAGCAGAATGTGCTTGCAGCTCCGCAGTTTATTTGCCTGCATGTAGGGTTGCTTTTCAGCAATGTAAAAGAAATCCATAATACACTTAGCTTTGTTCTCTACAGAAAAACATGCATAGGTTTGAGCTTGTGAACAGTAGCATTAGTTATCAAAGCTTCAACCTTAGCTGATTTCCTATTTTTACAATATCCATAAGCATTTTAATTCAAGTAGTTTGTTTAAGGGAAAGGTCGCTGTGCCCGGGCAGCATCTGATTGAGAAGCGTATGTGAGCTTTCTAAGACTACACTGGGGAAGCCCCCTGAGTGGCCCCTGTGCCTCCCCGTGCCATGTGGGTGCCTTGCAGGGCTTTATTTCTCAGTCATTGTGCACTGGCAGCACCTACTGGCTGCCCTTTGACCCATACTGTGTGCAGTATGATGGAGAAATATAACACAGTGAAGGCTCATAGTGCCATTGTGCTTTTCTATTTCTTAACTAAGATTAATAAAGAACATAAGTTTATAAGGAAGGTTATCACTGCTCCCGGTGGAGGTAGAGAGCAAAGCTCACCTTTTTCAGCAGATGAAAATATGACTGTGGAGAGAGGCTAAAACACAAAAATGTAGGATGACTCATACTGCCACTGAACCTGCTAAAATAACTGTTCTCTTGCTGTATAAATGTCTGAAACTTGGTTAATCCTCTGAGGCTTTTGGATTGTCTCACTGAGTTAATGAAGGTTCAGAAATACTCTCAGCAACTTGATGGCCTTCACCATAAATGAAACTGCTCCACATACCCTAGTTTAGAAGTGAGGTTCATGACTATCTAGAACTAACCCATTTGGAGAAATTGTACTGAAAGAAACTGCTTATTTTTTTGTGTGTGAAGAAAGCTTCCTTAGTATTTATTTATTTAACAGGTTTTCTATACTGCCTTAGGGCCAAGGTGGTTTACAAGGAACAATTAACAGTACTACTACTGTATTTACATGTGTATATGGAACATCATATAGGAAGACAAGCAGCTAGAGACTTCAGACCTTCACTAGTAGCACCAACATTAGCTTCCTTAGTTTAAAAAATCCTCCTGTATTAACTCATGTCATCATTAGAATGGACTTTTTGGGTGGTAAGAGTTCAGGGAAAATGCTCTCTGAGCTTTCTAAGACTACACTGGAAAATGTAAATATCAGTAGAGAATCTTTTATCATTCTAGAAATTATCATGATCGGAATCCAGTAGTTCAGTCACACATAAATCAACTAGCTCTATTATACAGTTAAAAATATTAAAGAAAAGCAGCAGTGTTTTCCATGCTGCCGATTCTGTTCCTGGATGGTGTATACACAGATTAAGGAATTTTTATAAGCTTGTATAATGCGCAAGGATTGAGGGCACTTAAGTGTTTAAAGTACAGACATTTAAGGTATTAAAGTAGGCTTTGACTCATGAAAATGCATATCCCTCTGGAGCACCCTGTTAGGTAGCAAAAAGATCTTATCAATTTCATAAATTTCCTTTCGGCTGTCAGTGGTGAAAGATCACTGCAATAGTCTGCATAAAGAAACACGCCATTTGTACACGCAAGTCACTGTTTTAAAGGGCTTGCGTGCATGCTTTAGGCAGTTGTATTCTGTAAGCACGTGCTTAAGTCCTATTGCATGTATTTTCAGTATGGGTGTGCACAGGGATGGAGCACAAATTTATGGTCGTATGTTATAAAATACTATAAGTTATGCACGTTTTTGAAAAATCTAGATGCCTGCATAAATACTCGCCCCTATTTTATAAAGTATGCACTGTGTGGGAGTTGGTGAAATTATCCCCATTTGTCTTTATTTTGCAAAGCCATGCAATTATGGTGCCCCATATTAAGCTGATGATGATAATTGTCTGAATGTTACTAGAGAAAAAGTTATGAAAGTAGATTAGAAGTGTTTGGGTGGGAAAAATGTTTTCATTTTCATTTCTTTTGTTATTTATAATCTACCTATCCTATATTTCTAAGCAGCACACAATATTACACTCGCAATAACAACATACAAATATTAAATACAGGAAAAAATATAAACAATTAATTTATTTAATTAGTAGTTTTAGCTCTTGCCTTTCCAGTAGTAGTTCAAGAGAAGTTAGTCAGGTACCGTGGGTATTTCCCTGGCACTGGAGAACTTGCAATCTAAGTTTGTACCTGAGGCTAAGGAGGGTTAAGTGACTTACCCAAGGCCACAAGGAGCAACAGTGGATTTGAACTTCGGTCTTTTTGGTCATCAGGCCACTGCTCTAACCACTAGGTTACTCAAATTACAAATTGAGGAATGCCTTCCTGAATAAATGTTTTAATTTCTTCCCAAAAATGAAAAATCTTGTACTAAATGGATGACTGCTGGAAGAGAATTCCAAATTTGAGATCCTGAAAACTGGATCGCTCTTTTGTGTTACTGTATTATGGACAACTAACCCTGGAGGAAAACAGTAGTTCTGCTGTCTTGATCGCAACACATATAGTGGAGCTTACCTTTGCAGTAAAGTTGTCCGTTCTATCACTGAGCCTATGATGTGTTGGGAGGTATGCTTCATGTGGTTGAAGCTTAATTTGTATTACCTTGGATTCTGAAGCTCTTTCTCTTCCTTCTTGCTTTTAAGTTTCATCAGTACCTGATGTGAGTTTTGATAGATTAGTAGTGATTGCATATATTGTTTTGTAGTTCTATCACTGGGACAACATCCAGTATTTTAAAAATACTATGAAACTTACTACTACTGTCATTTTTTAATAATATTTGTTTTATTTTTGTAATGTGAGCCACTGAGATGTTGTTGATGAGACACAGTAAATCAAGTTTAATAATAACAACGTCACACTGAAAACTAGTACAAGTCACTTAAAATTGGTGTAACATGTTACTGTTTCTTAAATCCTATTATTACACATGCTGCAACATTTTGTACTAATTGCAGTAGTTTTATTACATTCTCTGGTAAACCGACATTCAGCATGTTGCAGTAATCTAAATATGGTGACACCATAGTCTGGACAGGTACTGACAGGTACGTGTGACCTGGATTGGCCACTGTTGGAAACAGGATACTGGGCGTGATGGACCTGTGGTCTGACCCAGTATAATGTATCTTATTTTCTTATGAAGACCAGGTGTATCAAACAACACACCCCACAAAACTGGTATAACCTGTGGACTCATAGAGAGCCTTGAATCAA
This sequence comes from Ichthyophis bannanicus, assembly GCA_033557465.1. NCBI lineage: Eukaryota > Metazoa > Chordata > Amphibia > Gymnophiona > Ichthyophiidae > Ichthyophis > Ichthyophis bannanicus. Next base: position 1,392,468 of record CM066037.1, read on the forward strand.
AAATTACCCCAAATGACAGACATCCCTATGGATTGTTACTGACATTCCATTAAACTAAATTCACAGGCACAAAATTGGTACTCATATATCAGCATTGTCTTTGTTTTCTGAAGGTTTAACTTTAAACGTTCTTCTTAAATCATTTAGAAATCTGCTCAAACTGTGTCATACTCTGTTAGATGAGAAATCAGACTCTAAGCTAATCAAGTTTACAGTTTGGAGGAGGAAGTGACATCAGCTGACTGAATGGAAGTCTAATCCTAGAGCTCCTTTCTCTCCCCCCCCCCCCCATAAATAAATAAGCTAATAACGCCAATAAAATCCCATGATATTGGCACTCACTCTGTGGTAAAATCTAGTAAGTTGAAGTGATGTCAAGAAAGCAAAAAACTCAGAGTTAATCACGAACATCGGCACAGCTGTCTGCTAAGGCCAAAATAAGTGCAATATCCCCTCGCAGCATGACATTGGCCAATTTGGATAGAGAAGCTACAAGTGAGATGGCAGTAAGCGCAGACTCAACTGGAAAGCTTAAAAGAGAATTTCGGCACTGCTTTGCTGATCTGGCTGACGAATTCAGAGCTGTGAGAAATGGAGGTAATGATCAAGATCAATGATAATCCATAATGATATGAGAGAGTTGGGAAAAAAATTAGAAGTAGTAAAGATCAGAGAAGAGAAACAAGTTGGCAGCTCTCGAGAGCCAAATGGGGAGACAGGACTTGCGATATTAGGAGCTCCTTTATAAATTGGATGAACTTGAGGTCTGAGCATTGAAACAGGTAAAATAATGTGCAATTCAGGGTTGGGGTTCCCAGGTTTACTGGACTGGAAGATGTGGAGGCAGCAATCTGTGCACTATGTTAGAATTTGCTAGTGGATGATTCTGCAGAGGTACAGCTGGAGCAAATGGAAATTGAAAGAGCCCATAAGGCGCTGGAAGCCTTCCTAATAAAAAAAACAACACAACATTTAATAGTGCAGTTTTTGTGCTACTGGAATGCAAAGACTATTGAAAAAGGCTTGTGAGAAAGAAAGGTTAAAAAACAATAGAGAGACAGTACACGTTGATCAAGATCTGTTGACATTCACATTTGCCAGAGGCCAGAGCTAAAGCCCATGAGAGAGAGATCAAATAAGGAAAGGTTTGCTACTAGTCCTTTCCATTCTGCATTAAGTTTAGCGTGACAGGGAAGTGGCACTTGCTCAGAAATGTGACAGAAGTGTAGAGAGTGCGAAGACTGGCAGGCCTAGCAGCAGAGGATCGAATGCAGCCGACAACATCAAAGCAGTAAGAGGTCTTTGAGAAATGGCAGAGAGCCACTGAAGTGGACAAACCATTGGGAGCCTTTTGACTAAAGGAGCTACTTAAGTGGCAAGCCTCAGGGAAGATAGTGAGTTGGAAGATATATGTGAATGTGAGCATGCAAGCAAAGGCCTTATCTTAGCATTATATAGATATAAGCAGGATGGGAAACCATTGCAATATAGGCATCAGTGTAGATGTGAACAAGAATTAGGGTGTAATTTTACCAGTCAGCAATGGAAGCAGATGGAAAAAGATTTGGTTAAGACCTTCATAACAGTTTACGTGCAGGAGAACTTTAAAATTATGTATGGATGATACCTGCTACTACTTATTATTATTTGTATAGCACTACAGAGCGTACACATTGCTGTACAGAAACATGTAAGAAACAGTCCCTGCTCATAAGAGCTTACAGTCTAGTTAACAGTCAACAACTGAGGACGAGGATATATCTACACTTGAGTATAATCTTCTGGAATAAACTCTAAATCTTGGGGTAAGAGGGACTTCTTGGGGTTAAAGCTGATAAATCTGTGTATTTTAGAAAAAAGTGTTTTGGCTGAGTCAGTCAGATCTTAGTACCACCAGTACGCTTTGTATTTAAGTCAAAGCAGAATATAGCTTAGCATAGAACATAATATAAGAGTAAATAGACTTTGAAATAAATGTATTTCTAGAGAACTTTTCATTTAATACAAATCAGCGTATAGCTTAACCTAGAAAGTAAAATAGAGTAAATAGTTACTGAAAGAAATTTGTTTCTACAGAGCTTTTTTACTTAAATCTAATCAGAATATAGCTTAACATACAAGTAGAATAGTCTTTGAGTAGAAAGAAAAATAATCTTGTTTCTAGTGACCTTTACAAAGAACCCTTCCAATTAGGAGGCAAGCAATCTGTGAAGTTGCCTTAAATAGGTGTTAAAGCCAAGTGACAAATCAAAGGGACAATTTCAAAGGGCCCCTTCTATCAAACCAAGGGCTATGTGAATCACCCAGGAAATTGGTAAGCCTTTACTTTAGAAGGACAGAGTACTGTGTAGCAGCCAACTTTCCCATGGATGGATCTCTTTGCCAACCTGGCCGATGCCCAGCTGCTCCGCTTCTGTTCCTGGCAGCTGCACCCCGCCAGGGTAGTGGTGGATGCATTCTTGATCTCATGGGCAGAGGGCCTCCTCTATGCCTTCCCACCCACACCTCTGATCGCCAGGACCCTCTTCAAAGTCCAACGCGACAAAGCCACAGTGATCCTTGTAGCTCCATGGTTTCCCCTGCTTCTCCACCTGTCTACGATGCCCCCGGTTCCCTGGGGTGTGTTCCAGGCCTACTCACGCAGGAAGTGACAAGGAACCTTAACCTGGGGTCACTGTCACTCACAGCCTGGTTGCTGAACGAGTAGCCCTTGCTCCCTTCAGTCTCTCTTCTGAGGTGGAGGAGGAGCTTCTGGCCTCCCATAAGTCCTCCACACGCCGGGCATATGCCTTCAAGTGGCGGATGTTCTTCTGGTGTGTGGAGGGGTGGATCAACCCCTTCTCCTGCTCCGTTCAGGTAGTGCTGCAGTATATGCTTCACCTGTCTCAGGCAGGTTTGAAGTCCAACTCGGTGAGGGTGCACCTTAGCACGCTGGTGGCGCACCACCATCTAATTGAGGGCAACCACTAGTGGCTCGCTTCATGAGGGATCGTCTCCTGTTGAAACATCCCATCTGCCCGCCAGCGGCAGAATGGGACTTGAACGTTGTACTCTCAACTTACTCTGCCACCTTTGAGCCTCTTAGCTCCTGCCACATTAAGTATCTCACTTCATGTCCCTCCTAAAAATTCACTTTTTCTCTTCTGCTTTTGATCTCCTAGCTCCTACCTCCTACCTCCTAACCTTATCAATGTTCCTGTTGTCTGATCTCTATGTCTGTTCCAAATGATTGATACAACTATTAATGGTCTTCTAACTGAGCTAATATGTCTATTCAAATACAATAACGTCTGCTCAGTAATACAGAGTAGAACCTCACTGTTAGAATTTTTTTCTATCTCCGAGGTCTCAGACTAATAGAGCGCATTATTCTGGAGACTTGTTCCTCCAATTTTTGTGCTTACATTGCATCAATGACCTCTTGAGATTTTTTTATTCTTATTCTCCCAAAAACTACTGTTGATTTGTTTTAAACTGATACTGTCCATTCCATTATTTATAACATATGGGGCAAACAATTCGACTGTTAGAGTGCCCTTTAAAAATCTGCAAAACAGAACAGACTTTGTAAAGTGTAGCAACTCACGGATCCCAACGCCTGATTTTGGCACCACCTTCGCGTTTCACTTTTTTTTGTTTCTTCAGTGGATCGTACCTCTCCTTTATTTTATTTTATAAAGACATAAAAATATATTGTCCTGTAGCTTAGTGCATTCAAAACTCATACTCCAATATACATTACACTGTGAACTTTGGATAGTACCTACGGTTTATGCTGCACACGTCTTCTAACCGTTCTGTGTGATCGTTATCTTTCTTCATGAAAAAATTTTTAGGTAGTCACACCAGATGAACGCCGCGCATGCGATCTACGAGCCATGACGGTCTTTTAACCTTTCTCATTTAATCACTGTGCTCGCGCCCTAAACGATGATGTCATTACGCGCTCAGCTGATTGTGTGCCAGGCACACCTGTACTAAACACAATAGTAATGTTGCTCACTGTTCCAACTCTTTACTATCTTCTAAAAATTTTTCTTAGTCATATAAAAGGACTTCCCCACCTCACCCTTCGATGGTTTTCTTAATATACTGTAATACTCCCATTGAGAACCTTGAACCTTGACACTAAACTAAGACGTCATCTCTGTTGTTCCCAATATTATAAACAGACTGTCCATTCTATGGTGTTATTCAGCCCGTTCGGTTCCACAGATTTTAAAATGAATATCCACTTTTGTTCTTGGAACAACAGGAACAGCTCTAATGACTTTCCCCCAAATCCTTGCTCCAATCTATCAATACAAAAACATTTAAGTTGTTCAAAACGATGACTGTATTGTATGCAGTGTTGGACTAAAGGGGCTTCTGTTCTCAAACATTTTAAACAGCTACGGTGCTCTTCCATTCTCACTTTAAACTGGCGATTGGTTTTCCCAACATAAATTAGCTGACACGGACATTGAATAATATAGACCACATGCGTTGATGTACATGTCGTCTGTTTATACAGCTTATACGTTCTTCCAGTATGTTCGAAAACTTCCAGCTCTTGTGTGTTCTCGCATATGGTGAAATTACCTCACCTCTTATGTCCCGTGATTTGCTCCATAGGTAGGAACACTGGTCTCAAAACTGCTGGACTTAAATATTCTTTCAAATTACGGTTCCATGTCCAAACACATCTTAATTTTTTATCCTCCAGTCCTGGAACAACTTGTAAAACTTGCATGTGTTTCCTTAATATTTTCTGTATATTATTGCTTAATGGAGAGTATCGAGTAACTAAATTCACATTTGCTGGGTCTTCATCTTCTGACTCCGATGCTTTTTTCTCCAATAACAACTCTCTATTATTGTACTTAGCTCTCGTGTAAGCTAGTTTCAATAAATTTGACAGATAACCCCGTTCATGAAAGTTATTGATCAGTTTTTTTGATAACATACTAATATCCTTAATTTCTGAACAGTTCCGCCGATATCTTAAAAATTGTGAGTAGGGGAGACTTTTTTTCAATCCAAGCGGGTGTACGCTGTTAAAATGTATAAACGTGTTACGATCTGTGATCTTCCGATATACTGTAGTGGACCAGCCTGTTGAACTTTTAGTGATCAGGACATCTAGATATGGTAAGGATTCAGTATGTGAGGAATATGTAAATTTTATATTGGGGTCACATTGATTAATCCATTCTACAAATATTCCTAATTCAACTGTTGTACCCTTCCAAAGTAAAAATACATTCTCCAGGACCAAGCAGGAAGTCAGTCCTCACTTACGGGTGACATCGACGTCAGTGGAGCCCCCATGCGGAGCAATTCCCCAGCTTCCTAAGAAAGCCTTTGGGAATACTGTGCGCATGTGCTGTCCCCTTCCCGCCTAAAGGTGCCATCTTGCTCAGTCTTTCTTTTTCCGTGGAGCCCATCGGACGTCTGTCCGTGTCACCCGGAAAAATTGATGTTTTTTTCTTGCGATTTCATCGTGTATTTTTCTCCGGTTCGACGCCGGTTCCCCTTCCTGCCGGGTTCGGTACACCGATATCAAGCCCGTCTTCTATTTTTAGGTTTTTGCCCTTCGTGGCTCTTTTCCCTGGAAGGCCGGTCCTTTGACCTCGCGGGGACCTTTTTTTCCCCGATGGCTTCCAGTGGTTTCAAAAAGTGTGATCGGTGCAAGAAACTAATGTCTCTCACCGACACACACGACTGCTGCCTTCGGTGCCTAGGCCCAGATCATGATCCTAAGATCTGTGGCCCGTGTGGCAAAATGTCCACCAAGACACTTCGAAGCCGTCAGCATCAGAAAGAGAGGATTTTCTTGGACTCTGCCTCTGGCCGGGCCCGGACCTCGTCTGAGGCCTCGACGTCTCGAGAGTCTGATCCCGAGCATCGCCGGGGTTCCTCGGACAGAGGGTCCCCCAATAGGGAACGTAAAAGGAAGTAACGGTTCGTGAGGGCGGCGTCGGAAGAGGTCCCTGGTTCCTCGAGAGCCAGGTCTAAGACCCCCGACCGCCATCCCGGGCCCTTGGAAAAGGAGAAGCCGTCCAGAATGCCTCGCATGGACCCGTTGGACACGTAAGTCCTGTGGTCCTTGTGGACTCTCCTCCGAGGGAGGCAACGTCAGGCCCGGCGCCGCCGGGGCCCGAGTCGGTGGCTGCTGAGTCTCCTGAGCTTGGACTCAGGCTGACAGCCTTGGAGTGCAGACTGTCTGCCTTCATGGATCAGCAGCGGGTACTGATGGCCAGCTTCGCTGGTGCATCTGCCTCAACCACCGGGACTTCGACGTCGAAGTCGACCCCGGAGACCGAGCCAATACTCGAGACCGTGAAGGCTCGAAGTCGTCCTCGGTCACGGTCACCCTCGACCTCCCGCTCGGAACCGAGGGCATCGACATCGGGGCAGGTGCCACCGAGACCCGCGCGGTCGGAGCCCCCCGACTCCTCTTTGGATGAGTCTGTGTGGGAGATGGAGGACTCACCGCAGTCTGAGCCCTGGAGTAGGTCCCCACCAGAGGACACCCGTTTCTCGGAGTTCATCAGGGATATGGCCAAGGCGTTGTCAATTCCCGCGGACCCCGAGGAGGAGCCTCGAGCCGAAGAGCTCAAGGCCCTCCAGTATGACTCTCCTCCGAAGGATGCCTTTACTGTACCGGTCCCTCAGATGCTGGAACGGCTCCTCTTCCGGATGTGGGAGGCACCGGCCTCGGCGCCGGTTTTAAGCAAGCGGGTCGATTCTATCTATCGACTCCGTAAGAGCCCTGGATTCCAGAAGTCGCAGCTGCCACACCATTCCATGGTGGTGGAATCGGCCATGCATTGTCTGAAGAGCCAGAAGATGCACTCCGCGGTGCCTCCCAGCAGGGAGGCCCGGAACCTGGGTGCTTTCGGCAGAAAGTGCTTCCAGGGCTCGATGCTTGCTTGCCGTGTCCAGTCCTACCAGCTGTACATGGGCATGTACTTACGAGACCTGGCAAAAGAGATTGCCGGGTTCTCTGCTGGCCTCTCCGGGGAACCTTTGCAGAGGTTCCAGACTTTGTCCTCAGGAATACGATGGCTTCGAGGCTTCGGCTCGTGTAGCGGCAGCCGGCATCGGAGCCCGATGCCAGGCATGGCTGCAGTCATCGGACCTCGAGCTCTGGGTGCAAGACAGGTTGGTCGATGTCCCTTGCCGAGTTGAAAACCTTTTTGGCAAACCCATGGCTGAGAAGGCGGCTGAGCTCGAAACTGAGCACCTGACTAGGACAAGGCTGTCCAGAAAAACGTCTGCCCCTTCTCACAAAAAGAAGGGCTCGGGTAAAAAGCCCTTTTACCCGAGAAAGGCAGCTGCCTATAAACCTTTCCCTCGGTACCAGGCCTCTCCAGCTCCCCAGCAGGGTCAGCAGGCCAAGGGGCAGGGACATGGGCCCCGTTGGCAGAAGACCCCCAAGCCTCCGGCTCCTGCTCCTGCTCAGCAGGGAGGGGGTTTTGACTCCCACAGCATAGCCTTTCCACCTCTGCTGCCCCATTCCTGCACTGGAGGTCGTCTAGCCCTTTTTGCCCACAGGTGGCCACCCATTACAGGGGATGCTTGGGTATTGAGCATAGTCCACAGAGGCTATATGCTCATTTCCAGCAGTTGCCCCCTGCCTACTTCCCAGGAGAGCCTCCCAGGCCTCCTCTACACACACACCTCCTCCTTCAAGAACTTCAAAGTCTCCTTCTGGACAAGGCGGTGGAGCCTGTACCTCCTCGCCTGCAGGGGCACGGTTTCTACTCCAGGTACTTCCTTGTGCCAAAGAGAACCGGTGGCCTCAGGCCCATTCTAGACCTCAGGAACCTCAACAAGTTCTTGGAGAAAGAAAGGTTCAAGATGCTTACTCTTGGAACACTTCTGCCCTACTTCCAGCAGGGAGATTGGCTATGCTCCTTAGATCTCAAGGATGCGTACACTCACATCTTCATTCATCCAGACCACAGAAAGTGCCTCAGGTTCATTGTGGGAGGAAACCATTACCAGTACAGGGTACTGCCCTTTGGCCTAACCTCCGCCCCAAGGGTCTTTACAAAGTGCCTGGCCGTGGTGGCGGCCTACTTGAGGGTCTCAAGGTGTTTTTGTCTTCCCCTACCTGGACAACTGGCTCATCATGGGTCAGACTTGCCAGGAGGCCAGGCAAGCCACCCTCCGAACTGTTTCCCTCCTTCAACACCTAGGCTTTGTCATAAACTTCACAAAGTCCACTTTGCTCCCCTCCCAGATCCTGGCATTCATAGGAGCGCGACTGGACTCCCTGCAAGCAAAGGCTTACTTGCCAGAAGACAGGGCACGAAGACTCATAGACTTGGCAAACCAGTTTCTATGCCTGCCAAGGGTTTCCGCCAGACTCTGTCTAAGGCTCCTAGGCCACATGGCATCGACAGTGCATGTGACCCCCAATGCCCGCCTCCACATGAGGCCTGCACAGTGGTGCCTCAGGACTCAGTGGAAGCAGGCCACAGGGAGCCTCACAGACAAAGTGCGGGTGTCCAAACCATTCCTGAACTCCCTACAGTGGTGGCTACACCCCCCCCCAACTTACTACAGGGGGTGCCTTTTCAGGTGCCTGTCCCCACAGTGGTGTTGACGACAGATGCCTCCTTGCAGGGCTGGGGTGCACATTGTCTGGATCGGTGCACTCAAGGCCTATGGTCTCCATGGGAGGCCACGCAACAGATCAACCTACTAGAACTTCGGGCTATTCCCCTAGCCCTCAAAACCTTCTCTCACACCTTGGCTTGCCAGTCTGTTCTGGTGCAGACGGACAATCAATTGGCCATGTTCTATGTGAACAAGCAGGGGGGCACGGGGTCCAGCCGCCTCTGTCGGGAGGTACAGGCCCTGTGCTCTTTTGCTCTCAAACACAGCATGTTTCTCAAGGCTGTTTATCTCCCTGGCCAGGAAAACTTCCTGGCCGACAGGTTGAGCAGGATTCTGCAACCCCACGAGTGGCAACTGCATCCCTTGGTGATTCAGAATATTTTCCTGAGATGGGGGCTTCCTTCCATAGATCTCTTTGCCAGTCCCCTGAACCGGCAGCTGCCCAGGTTCTGTTCCAGGCAACCGCAACCCCTGAGGATAGCAGCGGATGCCTTTCTGATTTCTTGGTCCCAGGGCCTCCTGTATGTGTTTCCTCCCACGCCTCTGGTGGCGCGAACCTTGTTCAAGATTCTACGGGACAAGGCCTCGGTACTTCTCATAGCTCCAAGGTGGCCGAGGCAGCCCTGGTTTCCACTTCTGCTCCAGCTAGACGTGGACACACCACTCCCTCTGGGACTGCAGCCCAATCTTCTCTCTCAGGATCAGGGCTCCCTTCTGCACCCCAATCTCAAATCTCTCCAGTTGATGGCCTGGAGGCTGCAAGCGTAGTGTTGGCTCCCTGGGGCCTACCCCGAGAAGTGGAGGAGGTGGTCTTGGCCTCTAGAAAGCAGTCCACCAGAAAAACCTATGCCTTGAAGTGGAAAAGGTTCTCCATCTGGTGTCAGCAGCGCAAGGAGGATCCTTTTGCCTGCACTGTACCGTTAGTGCTTCAGTATCTGCTGCACTTGTCCAATCAAGGCCTTAAGTCCAATTCGGTTCGGGTCCAACTCTCTGCTCTAGCAGCTCATCACTCACTGGTGGAGGGGCACTCTGTCTGTTCACCCCTTGGTGTCCAGGTTTCTCAGAGGCTTGCTCTTGCTCAAGCCTCCTCTCCGTTCACCGGCCCCTGAGTGGGAATTGAATGTGGTCTTGCAGCAACTGACTCGCCCACCCTTTGAGCCGATGGCTACATGTCCTCTCCGCTTCCTTTCTTGGAAGGCTCTCTTCCTTGTGGCCTTGACCTCAGCCAGGAGGGTGAGTGAGCTTCAAGCCCCCTGGTCTGTGACAGGCCTTACACTCGCTTCTATAGGAACAGGGTAGTCCTTTGGACTCATCCTAAGTTCCTTCCTAAAGTTGTCTCTTTCCGTCTCAACCAGGAGGTGGTTCTTACAACGTTCTTCCCTAGGGCCCATGCCAGCCGGGCTGAGACAGTCCTGCATACCCTGGACTGTAGGAGGGCCTTATCCTTCTACCTTGAGCGTATGCAGGGGCATAGGAGGGCTACTCAGCTCTTCGTATCTTTTGACCCCAATAAATTGGGGTTGCCTGTCTCCAAGCGTACCTTGTCCATCTGGGTGGCGGACTGTATCACCTGGGCTAACAGGGCAGCTGACCTTCCCTTGCAGGGTCGGGTCACGGCCCACCGTGTCAGGGCAATGGCTGCCTCAGTAGCTCCTCTCCGCTCTGTGCCGTTGGCAGACATCTGTAGGGCTGCAACTTGGTCCTCAAGCCAGACTTTTGCGGCCCATTACTTCCTGGAGAGGCAGTCCCGCAGGGACAGTGCTTTCGGTCAGGCAGTGCTCCGGAATCTCTTTGAGGTTTAGGCAACTTCTACTCTCCAGCCCTCTGGTTGGGCTACCGGTAGAGGTATGTTTCAGTGAAATCTTTTCTCTGATGCTGAGGCTAGAGGGAGTTCATTTTTCAGCTCTGGGTCCCCGGTAGCCTGAAGCTGGGGAGTCCCATAAGTGAGGACTGACTTCCTGCTTGGTCCTGGAGAAAGAGTAGTTACTCACCTGTAACAGGTGTTCTCCAGGAGCAGCAGGAATCAGTCCTCACAACCCTCCCTCCTCCCCTGGGAGTTGCAGTTGTACATAGTTTATTTTTACATTTTTGTGTGCTGTTTCTTAGCTATGTCATTGGACTGAGCAAGATGGCACCTTTAGGCGGGAAGGGGAACTCGCATGCGCGCAGTATTCCCAAAGGCTGGACTGCATCGACATCGATGTCGCAGTCTTTTGCATTGAGTGTCACATGTATGATTTTCTCCCAGTTGGTGAGAGGTCTTACGTGTGCACTAGGTGCAAGGAGCTCTTTGCTCTCAGGGAACGAGTCCGTTCTCTAGAGGCTAGAGTAGCAGACTTGGAAAACATAAGAAAGACAGAGAGGTACATAGACGAGACCTACAGGGATATAGTCCTGAAGTCCCACCTCCAGTCTGGCAGCATCCCTGTTGCCATGGAGGAGAGAGGTCACGTGACAGGAGAGCATCATCCTGGTGTGGCAGGAAGTGATCCTTTAACTAGAACCTGTCCTCCAGGTGATGTAAAACCCTCTCGCACCGAGGAAGATTCTCCAGGGCCATGTGCCCATGAGGGAAGGGTTAGGAAAGCCGTTATAGTTGGTGATTCGATCATTAGGCTTGTAGATAGCTGGGTGGCTGGTGGACGTGAGGATCGCCTGGTAACATGCCTGCCTGGTGCGAAGGTAGCGGACCTCACGCGCCACCTAGATAAGGTCTTAGATAGTGCTGGGGGGAGGAGTCTGCTGTCTTGGTACATGTCGGTACCAATGACATAGGAAAATGTGGTAGGGAGGTTCTGGAGGCTAAATTTAGGCTTTTAGGTAGGAAGTTGAAATCCAGAACTTCCAGGGTAGCGTTCTCCGAAATGCTTCCCGTTCCACGTGCAGGACCCAAAAGGCAGGCAGAGCTCCGGAGTCTCAATGCGTGGATGAGACAATGGTGCAGAGACGAGGGGTTTGGATTTGTTAGGAAGTGGGGTACATTCTGGGGAAAGGAGGGGCTCTTCCGAAGGGATGGGCTTCACCTTAACCGGGATGTAACCAGGCTGCTGGCATTATTTATTTAACACTTTTCTATACCGCACTATTCGGCATCAGCGCGGTTTACAAGGAACAGGTTTGAACAATGAGGAACCGCCGTACATTGAACTTACATAGAACAGGGAATTTAAACATGGATAACAGGTGAACTTTATACATAATAAATAATAGGGAGATTTAATAAGGATAACAGGAGAACTTTGTACATTATATACAAAAGGGGATTGCATCATATCTGAGTTTATGATACAGGCCCTAAAGGGGATAGTTGGATGAGGTGGGGAGTTATCATAGGGGATTGGTTAGGCAGCGTTGGATTGATAGGCTATAGGGTCACGTGATACTGTCTAGGTGATGCTGTCGGAGTTACCAAAGTGTTGTATAAATAGGTGCTGTTTGAGGGCTTTTCTGAACTGGGGGAGGTTGTTTATGGACCGGATTTCTGTTGGGAGGGAGTTCCAGCATGAAGGGGCAAACAGGGCAAAGGCACGCTTCCTAGTGGATTCGTTGCATTTTGTGATGGCTTTTGGAAGGAGGATGGTATTGCAGGACGTGGTTCTTCTTAATCTGTTGTTTGGAGTTAGTTGAATCAGATCTGACAGGGTAGTTGCGGTGATACAGTTGATTGCTTTGAAGGTCATGGTTAGGATCTTAAATGTGATCCTGTATTGGACGGGGAGCCAGTGAAGGCTCTTCAGAATGGGGGTGATATGGTCTCTGCGGGATGCTCCAAAGAGGGTTCTAGCTGCGGTGTTCATCGCCAGCTGCAAGGGGTTTAATGAGCTCTTTGGGAGGCCAAGTAGGATGGAATTGGCGTAATCAAAGTGGGGCATGATTATGGCCTGGAAGACTATTCTGAATTCATTTGGTTCAAGAGTGTTCTTTATGAGGCGTAGTGTTCCGTAGTTTATGGTAGATTGTCCTGATGGTATTGTCTATATGAGCATGCATGTCCAAGTGCTGATCAAGTGTTACTCCTAAATATTTGATCGTTGTCTTGGTGATGAGTTCTGCGTTGTTCACCTTGATTGATGAGGGGGAGTGAATGACTGGTCTCTTCCAATGAATAAGACTTCTGTCTTTTTTAGGTTTATCCTGAGCATTTGGTTGTGTAGCCAGTCCGTGACGGCGTTGAAACAAGAGGAGAGCTGATCGAGGTTTGGATGATCTGTGTCTATTGGGGTGAACATTAGGACGTCATCAGCATATACTAGGCAGTTGATGTTAAAGGACCGGATAAGGTTGCAAATGGGCTGCATATAAATATTGAATAATAGGGCTGAGAGGGATGAACCTTGTGGAACGCCTTTTTCTAGTGGGAAAAGGTCTGATAATGAGGAGCCGGAGCGGACATGCTGCCATCTGTTACTCAGGTATGAGGAGCACCATGCTAGAGCGTTGCCATGAATGCCCTTCTCAGCGAGGCGAGATAGGAGTATCTTGTGGTCCACCGAGTCAAAGGCGGCTGCGATGTCCAAAAAGATAAGGGCGAAACCCTTCCTGATGTTATCAAGCCCGATGGTAAAGGAGTTGAATAATGTAGTCAGAAGGGTATCCACTCCATGGGACTCTCTGAATCCATGCTGGCAATAATCAAGAGGCGCGTTGTTTTCAATGTGATGGGTTAATTGCTGTTGGACCGTTTTTTCGATGATTTTAGCTAGGAGCGGAATGCTCGATATGGGCCTGTAAGAATCCATCTTTGTGGGGTCGAGCTTTTTGTTCTTCAGTAGGGGTCTTATTGAGGTTTGTTTTAGGTTCTGTGGGAATATCCCCGACGTGAAGGATATTCCTATTAGTTTGGCGAGGAACGGGCTGAGTTCTGATTTTAGCACTTTTACCCATTGTGCCGGGCACGGGTCGCTCGGAGCCGTGGTGGTGTGAATGCATGTGATGGTATCTTGGATCTCCCTTGCTGTTGGGGGGGAGAAGGAGTTAAGAATGTGGTGGTTATCTGCTGTCCAATTTAAAGGGAAGGGGTCGGGAGGAATCAAGATTGTATGTTCCAGGGGGTGGTAGTTTGCAGGGGCAATGTGTTGGCTCGTCTTTGAGCGAAGGTAGTCCGCATATTCCTGGGGGTCAGGTAAATTTGTTTGGTTGGGGGAGAGCTCCTTTGCCAGTTTTTTGACCAGATTGAATAGCTCTCGTGGTTTGTTTATGGCTCTCAGTAGGATATCTGAATGGTATTGCTTCATTCTTGTGGATACTGCTGTTCTATGATCATCGAGGTGGGAGTTATAAGCTTCGTGGTTCTCGGTTGTCCTTGATCTGCGCCATCGTTTTTCAAGTTGCCGTAACCGCCGGAGGGACGCTGTTAGTTCAGGTGAGTACCAAGGTGCTTTTTTCCTACCTCTGAGATTTTTCTTGGTAGTTGGGACATCACATACTGCGTTGAGGGACTTGTTCCATAATGTTAACATGTCATCGAGGTTGAGTTCGGGTGTTTCCAGGAGGGGGCGTATTCTCCCAATGATCTCCTGCTCGTTGAATGGGAGGTAGCGTGTCCGAGTAGTAATGGTGTTGTCCACTGGGGTGGGGGGGTAGTTAGATCCGCGAAGGGAGGGCAGCGAGAACCTGACGAGACTGTGGTCAGACCATGGCACTGGGCTCAGTGAGAGATTGAACTTGTGGGAGGGGTGGATGGCTATTTGAGGTGCAAATATCAGGTCGAGGGTATTTCCCTTGGTATGAGTGGGGGAGTTAACTATTTGAGAGTAACCTAGTGCTTTGAGGGCATCAAGGAAGGTCTTGGCTTGGGTGTCTTGCAATGCGGGGAAGTTAAAGTCCCCTAACACCCAGTTTGCTGTACGGGGTTTGCTGGGATTGCATGCAAGGTCAACAATTACTGAGAGGTCGTCAGGTATTGGGGAAGGTGCTCTATATATCAGGTTGATGGTGTGGTTCTTGTTTGCTATGGATATGTAATCAAGATGGGGGGAACTGTTAGAGGAGATGGACTGGAATTGTAGGCTTTCCTTAGAGAGGATGATTACTCCACCCCCTGTATGGTCTGTCCTGTGACATGAGTGTATAGCAAAAGAAGGAGGGACGTGTTGGTGGAGGAGGACAGAATCTGAGGTAGACATCCACGTCTCTGTGATGCATAGGATGTCGAGATCGTGATCATCTAGCATGACGGTAATGGCAGGCCATTTCTTACGGATGGAGCGGGCGTTAATGAGTGCACACTTCAGGTTCTGGGGGGGGGGGGTGGGTCTCAGGTTTGGGTGGAAGGGTCTGCTGGATGGTGATATATATAAGATGGGGGTGTAGGGCATGCCCATGTCTTTCAGGTTGTATGTAGGGAGGTGTGTGATGTCTCTTCCATGCACTATGTAGAACAGGGATGGAGTTATAGGTGAGGGCTTGGGAGTGGTGAATGAGGGTGAGAAGCGTGCAGTAAACTGCAAGAATATGTAGTGAAGTTGACGCTGTGGGTGAGATCATGGTGCAAGTGTGGATCAGATACAATTGACAACAATATAATGGTGATAGAACAGAAACAAGTTGCAGTGTAATGATAACATTATGGCTAGTAACTAAGTAACCGTATGGCTATTAGTGACAGTTAACTAACACTGGTGAGGTAGTTGACAGCAGAATAATTAGTTATGAAGCAGGCTACTAACTATGGTAGTGTAGCAGCTGATTAAAGTATAAGAGCAACAATGTGGTGATTAAGTATCAGGTTAAACCATTAACCTTTAAAAAGGAGATAGAGCAGCTTTTAAACTAGATTTTATTTATTTATTTTATTTATTTAACTTTTCTTATATACCGCGCTATTACAATATCAGTGCGGTTTACAATAAACAACATATTACTATGTGGGTGGGCCACATAGAGTTTACATTAAACAAGGTATTAGAACTTGGATTCAACAGGGAATAAACATATCTACATCATTATATGCAGCATTAAATACAGTACAGTTCATGTATTGAGGTTGATGTCCCAAGTTATTCGGTGTGGGCCAGCTTAGTCTGGGTCTGCTTTTCAGTGTAAGTCTGGTCTAGGTAGGTTGAGTGGTCTGATGGTTGTACAGGTTATGTTGTTGGCTTCCGGGTAGTATCTCACAAATAGGTAGATTAGATAATAGGGGAAAGCCGACAGTCGCCCAAGAGCGGATGGTTCGGAAGAATGTATCCTTGAAGGATACTACCAAAAGCAGAGAGGTTCCAAAAAAGAGTAAAGTAGCCCAAATGCCCTCGAGTATGGAGCAGACAGAGCTTAAAGATCCCAAATTACCCATGTCTACCAATAGCCAAATTAATATGAATAAAATACAGTCTCTAAAATGCTTGTACGCAAATGCTAGAAGTCTAAAAAATAAGATGGGAGAGTTAGAATATATAGCACTAAATGAGAGTTTAGATGTGATTGGAATATCAGAGACATGGTGGAAGGAGGACAACCAGTGGGACACTGTGATAACTGGGTACAAACTACATCGTAATGATAGAGCTGATCAAATTGGTGGAGGGGTTGCGCTCTCTGTTAGAGAGGGCATTTGGTCAGAAAGGATTAAAGTTTTGCAGGAAACAAAATTTGCTGTAGAATCTCTATGGATTGAAATTCTATGTAAAAAGGGGAAGGCGATGGCGGTGGGGGTGTACTATTGACCGCCTGGCCAGAATGAACAAATGGATGATGAAATGCTCAAAGAAATCAAGGAAGCTAACAAAAGTTACAGCGCGGTAATAATAATGGGCGATTTCAATTACCCCGGTATTGACTGGGTCAGTGTCACGCCAGGACATGCTAGGGAGATAAAGTTCCTAGATGACATAAATGACTGCTTCTTGGAGCAGCTGGTTCATGAACTGATCAGAGGGGAAGCCGTATTAGACCTAGTCCTTAGTGGAACACGAGATCTAGTGCAAGAGATAAGGGTGTTGGGGCCACTTGGCAGTAGTGATCATAGCATGATCACCTTTGGTTTAATTAGTGGAGGAGGGATAGTAAGGAAATCCACAGTACTACCTTTTAACTTTCGAAAGGGAGACTATGATAAAATGAGGAAAATAGTTAAGAAAAAACTAAAAGAAGCAGTTGCAAAGGTTAAAGACTTACATCAAGCTTGGGTGTTGTTGAAAAATACTATCTTGGAAACCCAGACCAGTTGTATTCCACGTTTTAAGAAAAGTGGAAGGAAGTCCAAAAAACTGCCAGCAGGTTTAAAGGTGAGGTCAGAGAGGCTGCTGTTGCCAAAAAAGCATCTTTCAGGAAATGGAAAAAAGAGCCAAACGATGAAACCTGGAAACAGCCTAAACACTGGCAGGTCAAATGCAAGGCATTGATGAAGAAGGCTCTTATCTATCTGACTTTTATCTATCCTTCCAATGTAAATAGATTATGTATATAGTTAACCCTGTTTTCCAAGTTTATACTCCTGTTCGATGTAAACCTGACAGCTTGTTGTTATGGTCGTTAAGTTATAATGTAAACCGCACTGATGCTAAATAGCGCGGTATATAAGAAATTGTAATAAAATAAATAAAGGCAAAGGGAGAATTTGAGAAGAAGCTTGCTGCGGAAGCAAAAACGCGAAATAAAGATTTTTTCAAGTACATTCGTAGCAAAAAACCTAGGTCATATCCAATCTAGGTCATATGTACCTAGCAGTCACCCAGGAAAAAGATTTAGGCGTCATTGTGGATAACATGTTAAAACCCTCGGCCCAGTGTGCAGCGGCAGCCAAGAGAGCAAATAGAATGCTAGGTATCATAAGGAAAGGAATGGAAAATAAAACAAAAGATATTATAATGCCTCTATATCGTTCCATGGTGAGACCTCACCTTGAATATTGTGTGCAATTCTGGTCGCCGTATCTTAAAAAGGATATAGCGTTATTAGAAAAGGTTCAGAAAAGAGCTACCAAAATGCTAAAGGGGATGGAAGGATACTCCTATGAAGAAAGGCTAAAAAGGTTAGGGATCTTTAACCTGGAAAAGAGACGGCTGAGGGGAGATATGATAGAAGTCTATAAATTAATGAACGGAGTGGAACGGGTAAACGTAGATCGACTGTTTACGTTATCAGAATATAGAAAGACTAGGTGACATGCAATGAAGCTACAGGGTAAACTATTTAAGACTAATAAAAGAAAATATTTTTTCACTCAACGTGTAATCAAACTCTGGAATTTGTTACCGGAGGATGTAATAAAGGCTGTTAGTGTAGCTGGGTTTAAAAAAGGTTTGGACAAGTTCCTGGAGGAAAGGTCCATAAACCATTATTAAGAAGGGACCCAGGATATCAATGCTTGACCTAGTACAAGCATTGCAGAACTTGTGTCTTTTGGGTTAACTGCTAGGTACGTATGACCTAGATTGGCCACTGTTGGAAACAGGATACTGGGCTTGATGGACCTTGGTCTGACCCAGTATGGCATATCTTATGTTCTTATGTCACCCATAAGTGAGGACTGATTCCTGCTGCTCCTGGAGAACACCTGTTACAGGTGAGTAACTACTCTTCATCTATATATCTATGCCACGAGATAATGTTAGGCTGAAACACCGTTTTAGATAACCATTTCCTCTCAAACTCAGCCATATAAAAATTTGCCACTGAGGGAGCACACGTCGCTCCCATCGCCACTCCTGATGTTTGTTTATATATGGTGCCTTCAAAAATGAAATGATTCTGAAAAATAGTTAATTCGGCTAATTGCAACACAAACTGGATCATTTCATTTGAGAGATCCCCACGGCGCTGTAAAACCTGTTCTATAATATGAAACGCTGCATTCTGAGAGATATTAGTGTATAGCGATGTAACATCCATAGTGACCAGCAATACATCAGGTTGTAATGCCCAGTCTGTCAAAGATTGTAAAATGTTCAAAAAGTGCGTGGTGTCCCTGATGTAAGAAGGGATTGTCTCTAACAGTGGTCGTAAAAAGGAATCAACAAAAGTAGACAGAGGTTCTAATAGCATGCCCTTCGTAGATACTATTGGTCTTCCTGGGGGTTTGTCCATATTTTTATATATCGTCGGGACCGTGTACAATTTTGCCATTACAGGAGTTTTTACATTCAAATACTGATACTCATTTTTTAGAGTTCCACTCAATAACCACTCTCATCTTCATGTCACCTGATCATTTTCCACCTTTTATGTTTCCTACTAGCTTTTTACGATATGTTGCTTGTTAGCAGCTGTGTATTACCTTTAGATGGCACTTCTTGAATAAAGAGTTTATTGCCAGTAGGGGGAGCCCTTTACCCCAATTATTCCCTTTAAATAGCGTTCATATGCCCCTGCGCGGCGTTTTCCCGTCTCTCACATTGTGTGCAGGTATGGTTGCTTTTTTCTAGTTTTGCCGACACATATTGTTTATCAAAGGTTTTGTGTTTATTACAGATGGTATGTGTAGGACTCATTACTCCCTTTGGTATTTTCTGCCTTCTTTGCTCTCCACAGCTTGTTTTGTGCGGCCCATACTATAAGCAAGACCCTCTTTTTTGATGTGTATCCTCTCCCTCTTCCCCTTAGCTTTGCAACGACGACATGCAGCATTTATCACACATTGTGTATTACTGGTACATCGGGTGCAAGTATGTCCACTGCCTTTGTGGATTTAGCTCACTTTGTAACCACGCTCTTGATAAGGTTGGGTCGGCATTTTATATGTTTTTTAAAATACATATTTTTGTTTTCGATTATTTTTAAGGTTTGTTTTTAAGGTTACTAAGATATATCCCCTTTTGGTTAATCATATTTCCTTTCATGCTTCGCTTGAGTTAATTCTGTCCCATTTTAGAAGCAGGAAATTCTCCACACACTTTTGGTGACTTTCCTTTCTGACATTAGTTTACCAGCCGTTATCCGTTTTTACAAATGCCTTGAATGTACACACAGTTAAACGGCAGCAGGATGTGGCTCCTTTTTCAATTTTATTTTATGACTGCGGTCTCTTTTTACAGTGTGATGTTTTCCCGCCATTGTCTTTTACGTATGCATACATAGCTTTAACGGTAAGCGGGATGTGGCTCTTTTTTCGATTTTATTTTTTGACGGTGTTCTTATTTTCACAGTGCGATGTTTTCCCGCCATTTTTCTGTGTGATTGTAAGGCGTTGTTTTTAGTTGTCACATATATATTGTCTCTAATTCACAGGCTATTTATTGATTGATTGTAAAAGTTCTTTTGCTATAGCCAACTTGTTATGAGTTGCTTTTTTTGGTTGTCTTTGTATAGTCCACAATTTGAGTGATTCCCATTTGTGAATGTCCTCATCTCCTTCCGACCTTTTTCTTTTCAACTACGTGGCGTGTTCAGAGGCAAGCACGGTTTACATGCCGATGTATTCTATTATGTGTGTCTACACCAACTTCCTCTATTGCCGACATTGTTTTTCATTTTATGGTTTTTGATGTCCTTTACTTTGCATAATCTATACTTCATAGCATCCTGTTTTTATGGTTCTTCTGTAGGTTCTTTTAAAGGTAGGTTTTCTGTTCACCCCTTTGTGGATGGCGTATTAATTTAATTAAAATAAATTTTATACCTCATTTAGGTTTGTGTATGCTAATATCTTCTCTTCTGTTGTATTGATGTAGGTTTCCTTTCTTGTAACGCGTAACAACTTACTTCATTGTTGGCATATCATGTGTACACCCCTTGGGTATATAGGTTATTTTCATCCCAATTTATCTTGGTAGTGCCTAATGTACACCCTGCACGATCTCGCCTTTTTCCTGATGAGCACATAGGTAGCACATGTAGTAACCAATGCATTGTTCGTTAATGCCCTTCCTTGAGTTCCTCTCATGGACATACGTGATACCAGATCAATACAATAATACAGATCAATCATAATCCACCATAGCCACACCCCTCCTCTTGAAACCTTCGTATCCTAGTGCCTATCCGTAGATTTATCATAAGCTATTCCCAAAGCTTACTGTTACATATGTAAATAGTTGTTTTGCATGTCTCTCTAAGTTATCCAAGTTGTACTTCCCTGTTCTATGTAAAAACTGATATTTGTTACTTATGGTTCCTTGTTCCATGTAAACCGCGCTGATGCTAAAGAGTGCGGTATATAAGAAAATAAAATAAATATACGTGATGTTTCATTTATACTCCTCTTGGCCCTGATTAACACACACCTTACACAAAATCTTTTCAGCACAATAGCTCTTCTCAGTTAATGATACACATGGGTTTATTTATTTATTTAGTAAACATTTGTATACCGCTGCTTCCTACGATCAGCAGAGGTTTACTTTACAGAATCATTATGTATCGTATAATACAGGGATTTTTAGATATACATTACGATTAGGCAATGATTTACATAAGACAGGAAAATCAGTTGGATCCAATATACATTTGATTGGGGCACACACAATCTAAGTATACATTTGATTGCAGGTGCGTGGGTGGGGCCCAAAATATACAAATATACATGATTACATACCGGTGTTTTAAATGCAGGCGTGGCAGGCAGAAGACATTTGGTTGAGGTAGAGTGTTGCATTTAGGTCAGGTTGTAGTGGGCCTGAAATAAGTGAGTTTTGAGTTTCCTTCTAAATTCACTCAAGTTGTTTGTGAGTCGCAACTCGTGTGGAAGTTGGTTCCAGTGGATTGGTGCTGTATAAGTGAATGCCCTATTGCTTGTTTCTGCTGTGACAGTTCTTATGCTGTTCGGAACACAGAGAGCGTTGAGGTTTATGGTTCTTCTGCTCCTGTTGTGGGGTTGAATAGTAATTAGGTTATCGAGGTATGATGGTGCGATGTTGTGGATAAGCTTAAACGTTGTTATGAGAAGTTTGAACATGATGCGAGCTTCCACCGGGAGCCAATGCAGTTCCATTAGTACTGGTGTTATGTGATCAGTAACTTTTTTTTCCATGATGACTCTTGCAGCAACATTTTGAGCCATTTGCAAGATGTTTATGGTGTTCTTCGGAAGGCCTTGCAGAATGGCGTTGCAGTAGTCCAGGTGAGGGATGATGAGAGCTTGTGCAACAGTTCTGAAGTCAGATTTTTCGAGGATATTGCGAAGTGGTTGAAGAACTTTCAGTTTGTAAAAAATGGCTCGGTTAATTGTTCGGAGGTGTTTATCCATCCTAAGGTTGCTGTCTAGTAGGACCCCTAGATATTTTATTGCAGGCTTCGTATGATATATGTTTTTGTTAAGGGTGACTGTGGTGGGCGGGATGAAGTTGGTTTTCTTGGAGATAAACATGACCTCTGTTTTCTTGTGGTTTATTGACATGTTGTTTTGTTGGAGCCATGTTTGAAGCAAGTCAAGGCATTCTTCTATTGGAGTGAAATCTGGTTGTGTTATGTCAAGTTGCGTGTACAGCATCACATCGTCAGCATAGATGTGGTAATTGATGTTGTGCTTCTGAAAGATCTCGCAGATCGGTTTTATGTACAAATTGAATAGGAGCGA
Organism: Ichthyophis bannanicus; assembly: GCA_033557465.1. Classification (NCBI taxonomy): domain Eukaryota; kingdom Metazoa; phylum Chordata; class Amphibia; order Gymnophiona; family Ichthyophiidae; genus Ichthyophis; species Ichthyophis bannanicus. The sequence continues at coordinate 1,414,528 of CM066037.1, forward strand.
TGATAAGGCCGACCCTTGAGGGATCCCCTGGGTTTGGGGGAAGGCATCTGCTTTATCGTCGTTGAATTGGACTTGTTGCATCCTGTTGGAAATGTATGATGCAAACCATTTTAGGGGGGGTCCCTGCTATACCTATGGACGCAAGACGGTTTAAGAGGGTGCTGTGGTGAACTGTATCAAATGCAGCAGAAATGTCGATAAATATAAGTATGAACGTAGCATTTTTGTTCTCAAGGCCCCTGAGGAGATTGTCGAGGAGTGCCAGCAGTAGTGTTTCTACTCCGTGATGTTGACGAAACCCATATTGATGCATATCTATGGCTTTTCTATCATCTATGTGATCTTGCAGCTGCTGCTGAACTGCTTTTTCGATTGTTTTAGCTAAGAATGATATGCTTGAGATCGGGCGATATGATGCAGGGTCACTTTTGTTGAGAGATTTGTTCTTTAAGATGGGTCTTATAAGTGATCTCTTGAGGTGGGTTGGCATGGTACCTTGTTGGAGTGACTGGTTGACAATGTAAGAGATAGGTTTTGCGATTTCTTTCTTAGTTGCTTTTATCCAGGCCGCTGGGCATGGGTCAAGAGGGGAGGTGGTGGAGTTTAAGTTAGTTATGATGTTTATGATCTGTTGTTCACCTAATTGCTGGAAGGTATTCCATTCTGCTGCAGTTTCTACCTGAGAGACGGAGTTGGTTTCTCGAGGGGAGAGGACTAGCGACCTACTTTGATCGATGATTGTGGGTACTTGCGGGTGTAGTTTCTTGGCGTAGTGGTCAGCAAGCGTCTGGGCCTTTATTTCGTCGGCATTGACAGTGATCTGGGAGGTTTTGGTGAGAGACTTGACTAGTTCAAAAAGCTCTCTGGGTCTATTAAGAGCTTTATTGAGTAGGTTAGTGTGGTGATCCTTTTTTGCGAGGTTGACCTCATTCTTGTATTTCATGAGGAGTGTTAGGTATATTTGCTTGCATTCCTCGGTTTGTATTCTCCTCCATTTCTTTTCCAATTTTCGTAGTTCTCTTTTCATTCTGCATAGAGTAGGAGAGTACCATGGTTCGGTTCTTTTTCTTGGTGCTGCGTTTGTGGCTTTCCAGGTTGGTTTTGCTGCTGCTTCGATCCCTGAGTTCCATAAGTCCACCAGCTTATCTAGGTCCGTGAGGGTATACTCGATATTCCTTTCCTTTCCTCTTAATGATTTGCGGTGCAACATGTTTACTGCCCCTGCCTCACATCGTTATGTTCCAGTTTCCTTATAGCTCCTACCTATGTAATAGCTCCTCCGTATGTACCTTCCCTAGAATGCTACAGTCGCTCATACGTTTTCTTCAGTTTACGCGTTCTTTTAAGTTTGCAACCCAAAATCATTGTCTTATAGTTGGTTCTTATGGATTAAGTATCATGTTTGTTCATCTTTTATACATTTATGTCACAAATCCCCCTTTTTTTGTACCTCATTGTTTTAATTCATTTAACAGTTTGTCATATATAATCAGCTGTTCATAGATGTTTGTATGGATAAAGCGTCTAGTTCGTTTTTTACATATTTATGTAATTTAACTGTCATGCTACACCGTTTTTTATTCTTCTGTTTATTTATCTTTTACACATTTATGTTACATATGTCTTTTTTGTACCTCATTATTCATTTAATAGTTTGTAATATATAATCAGCTGTTTATAGATGTTTGTATGGATAAATCATCTAGTTTGCTCTTATTCGATTTTTACATATTTATGTAATTTTACCGTTATGCTATACAGTTTTTTATTCTTTCCTTCTGTTTTCATTTATATTTGCAATTTTACTGCTTTTCAGATTGGGAAGAGTGATTGCTGCACCGCATAGACGTGTCTCTCACATCATCTATGTGGTTCCCTGGTAATCTGTTATTAATAACACAGTTTTATTCATCTTTTATGATGTTTATATTTCCTTGTTTTTAGTTTTTTGCTTATCTTTTGCTTATTTTATGTATGTTTGTTTTTTAGACCCCTGACGAAGGCTTCGGCCGAAACTTGTTAAGTTGGGTCCTTAATAAAGAATTTCATTTATCACCTGGTAGGCCGTGGTCATTTCTTCCGCTGCTCTCCTCTGGTTGTCTATCTGCGGAAGAATATCTTCTTTTTCTCCAACTCTTCTGCCATACCTTCAAATTCAGGATTGGCTTTGCTTTAGATCTAAAGGATGCATATACTCATATTCTGATCCATCCAGATCACAGGAAATTCTTAACGATTCCTTTTCAAAGGAAAACACCTCCAATACAGGGTTCTTCCTTTTGGTCTGGCTTCGGCACCAAGAGTATTCACGAAATGCATGGCAGTAGTAGCTGCATTCCTGCGAACCCTAGGGATATTTGTCTTCTCTTACTTGGACGACTGGCTCATTCGAGCCCCCAAGATTCCAGAAGCCAGCTCTGCATTGTCTCGCACAATGCGAATTCTCCAATACTTGGCATCGGTCATAAACTTCCCAAAATCCCAGCTTGTTCCTTCTCAGACCCTGGAGTTCATAGGAGCTTGTTTAGATACCAGACAGTCAAGGGCTTTCCTCCCACAGCCCCGCTGTCTTCGCATAGTGCAACTGGCTTCTCAAGAAGTGGGAAAGTCCTCCCTAACTGCTCGAGAACTGCTGCAGTTACTGGGACATATGGCATCCACAGTTCATGTAGTACCCTATGCTCGCCTCCACATGCGAGCAGCCCAGTGGACCGTATCCACACAGTGGGCACAGGCCACAGAACGTCTGTCGGACAAGATATCAAACTCACAATGACTGATCTTGTCCCTACAATGGTGGCAATCACTGGAGAATCTTTTAGTGGAGTCTCCTTTCCAACAACCCCCATTCCAGGCCACCCTAACAACAGATGCATCACAGGTGGGATGAGGAGCACACCTGCACCATCTCTCCACCCAGGGTACCTGGACTCCACAGGAGGCTTGTCTTCACATAAACCTCCTACAACTCAGAGCAATCAATCTAGCTCTTCGAGTATTCCATGCCCAGCTCAGCTACAAGACAGTCCTAGTCCAAATGGACAATCAAATAGCCATGTTCTACGTGAACAAGCAGGGCGGAACAGGCTCTCTGTCGTTATGCAACGAAGCTTTACGACTATGGGCCCTCGCCAGAGAGCATCAAATTCACCTTCTCGTGGTATATCTTCCAGGCATTCAAAGCCTTTGGCAGACAAACTCAGCCGCGTACTGCTACCTCATGAATGGTCTCTCCACCTAGACCAGGTGATAAAGATATTTCACATCTGGGGAACCCCAGACATAGACCTCTTTGCAGGCCCACTGAATGCCAAACTTCCCCGGTTCTGTTCCAGAATTACAACTCACAATTGCCAGGCAAGGGACGCCTTCCTCCTTCACTGGGGTCAGGACTTCCTCTATGCTTTTCCATCCATTCCCCTCGTCCCCAAAACACTCTTCAAACTTCAGAGAGACAGAGGTCGTATGATCCTCATAGCACCACGGTGGCCACGACAAGCATGGTATCCCCTCCTTTAACATCTCTCTCAAGCTGCACCTCTGGAGTTAGGATGTGCTCCAGACCTTCTCTCCCAAGAGAACGGGATGCTGTGGTACTTGAATCCCCAGTTCCTGCATCTCAGGGCCTGGTTGCTGAAAGCCTAGACCTTCAGGATCTTAGCCTTTCCCAACAGGTAAAGGATGTCCTTCAAGCTTCTAGAAAACCTTCCACAAGACGCTCTTACGCCTTCAAGTGGAAACGTTTTACTTTATGGTGTTCACAAAAGGGGTTAAACCCCCCCTATGATACCTTTGGAATCAATACTAGAGTATCTACTTCATTTATCAAATTCTGGTCTAAAGACCAATTCAGTAAGAGTCCATCTTAGTGCAATTGCAGCTTCCTAAAAGCCTCTAAATGGACGACCAATTTCCTCTCATCCACTCATAGCAAGATTTATGAGAGGTCTTCTATTAACAAAGCCTCCCATCAAGCCACCACCGGTAGCATGGGATTTAAACCTAGTTCTTGGGCAGCTCATGAAACCGCCTTTTGAACCTTTAGCCTGTTTGGAGATGGGAGTGCCGCTGGAGCCTCCATCCTGGAGACTTTTGACAACGGATGCCAGTCTGTTGGGATGGGGAGCACATTGCGAAGGCAGATTAGCCCAGGGGCAGTGGTCTCTAGCGGAGAAGGAATGGTCAATCAACAGGTTGGAGATGAGGGCGGTGTATTTGCCCTTCTGGAGTTTCAGACGTGGTTGTGGGGTACAGCGGTGCGGGTGCTGTCCGACAATGTAACGACAGTAGCCTATATCAATCGGCAGGGCGACACAGGGATTGCGACGTTAGAGACAGAGGCGAGTCGGCTGTTAAACTGGGCAGAGCTCAATCTGGGGAGTCTGTCGGCGCAGCACGTGGCTGGAGTGGACAATGTCGAGGCGGACTTTCTAAGTCGCTGCAGGGTGGATCCTGGAGATTGGGTGCTTCACCCAGAGGTGTTTGCTCTGGTAGTACAATGCTGGATGATGGATCTAATGGCGACATTCGACTCGGCAAAGGTAGCGCGATTTTACAGCAGGAGGCGAGAACGGATGTCGGAGGGTCTCGATGCGTTGGCGTAGAGGTGGCTGGCGGAGGGCCTCCTCTGTCTTTTCGCCTTGGGCTCTCATAGACAGGGTCGTTCAGTGCATAGAGAGGCACGGAGGCCGCGTGGTTCTAGTGGCGCCCGATTGGCCCAGAAGGCCTTGGTATGCGGATATGGTGCGGCTGCTAGTGGTCAGGCCGTGGCGTCTGCTGCAGCGGGAGGACCTGTTGCTTCAGGGGCCGTTACGTATGCCCCAGGTGAATCAGTTCTCGCTTACGGCATGGCTCTTGAAAGGGCTAGGATGAAGGCCAAGGGCTATTCTGCGGCGGTTATTTCTACGTTGTTGAAGGCGCGGAGATGATCTACGTCGTTGGCGTATATTCGAGTGTCGCATTTTTGAGGCCTGGTGTGCAGAGCGGAAGCTACGGCCCTTAGCGTCTGTGGCACAGATTCTTTCTTCTTGCAGGATGGCATGGAGAAGGGTCTCGCGGCTAGTTCTTTGCGAGTGCAGTTGGCAGCGATATCTTGTTACCGGGGTAAGATACAGGGTCAGCTGTTAGGAACGCACGGGGACATTAGGAGGTTCTTGCGAGCGGTGTTACTCATGCGTCCGCTGCGTCGATGCTCAGTGCCGGCATGGGATCTGAACTTGGTGTTGGACGCTTTGGTCAGGGTGTCGTTTGAGCCTTTGGGCAAGGCCTCGCTTAAGGATCTGACGTTGAAGATGATTTTTCTGGTAGCGATTTCCTCCGCTCGCAGGATTTCGGAATTACAGGCCTTGTCCTGTAAGGAACCGTATCTTTCCTTCTTCAATCACAAGATGATGTTGCTTACGGTGTTAGCATTCTTACTTAAGGTGGTTTTGACGTTTCATGTTAACCAGGTGGTGTCTCTTCCGGTGTTCTCGGGGGAGCGGAAGGAAGCGTCCGATGGTAGGTTGTATTTGCTGGATGTTTGGCGCGCGCGCTCAAGAGATACCTCCGTAGGACAGCGGCCTTGCGAAAGTCGAAGAGGTTGTTTGTATCATTTGGAGGTCCGCAGAAAGGGGAGGCGGCTGCTAAGTCCTCCATTTCCAGGTGGTTGAAGGAAACGATTGCGGCTGCATATATTTTGAAAGGTAAGGTGGTGCCGGACGGTTTGCGAGCTCATTTGACTAGGGCGCAGGCGGAGTTCAGTTTGGTGCCGGCCGATGACATTTGTAGGGCGGCGACTTGGTCGTCGTTGCATTCCTTTACTAAGCATTATAGGCTTGATGTGCAGGCAGCAGCAGATGTGCGTTTTGGATTAGCGGTACTTCAGGCTGGGCTTGCAGGGTCCTCCCGTTGATATTCACTGCTCTGTTACATCCTCAATGGTTCCGGGACTGGACTAGAGGGACGAAAAAGAAGACGAAATTAGACTTACCTGCTAATTGTTGTTCCTTAAGGAACTCTAGTCCAGTCTTGGATCCCACCCGGGGCATTGGGGTGATCAGCCTAAAGTTTGTGGTGTGCAGTTGAGATTTTTGGGGAAGGTTTCTCAGTAGAGCTCAGAGTGAAGGAGGCGATGGGATCATTTCGCAGCAGTGCTTTAGTAGCTCTGGGGGTACTTTCTGCGTCCGGAGGGGCGTATTTTTACCTTTTTATACGTGTACCTTAACGGCACGGGTTCACGCAGTTGAAAAAAAAATAAAAAAAAAAACGCAGGCTTTGTTTCATTAGCCTAGTTAGTTTCTTTAGTTACTCACTGTTTTACTCCTTTAACTACTTATTTGTTGCTCTGCTGAGTCTGCTTTGTCAATAGGTGCTGAAGGAGAGGGGCAGTCCTTGCCTATTTATGAAGGTGTCATCAAAGCGATGACGTGTTTCAGTCTCCAAAGCTGCTGTAGGAGATTCTAAACTCAATGGTTCCGGGACTGGACTAGAGTTCCTTAAGGAACAACAATTAGCAGGTAAGTCTAATTTCGTCTTCCACGCTAGTGATCATCACCCAAGAAAAAAGACCTAGGCATTATCGTGGATAATACGTTGAAACCATTTATTCAGCATGCAGCAGCCAAGAAAGCAAATAGAAGGCTAGGAATCACAAGGAAAGGATGGAGAATAAAACAAAGTATATTATAATGTCTCTGTATCGCTCTATGGTGTGATCACACCTTAAATATTGTGTGCAATTCTGACTTATGGTGACAACTGCAAGGCGAATGGCGGTGTAGCAGACTAGCTCCGCCGTCAAAGCCTGTACTAAGGGGGGGAAAACCCCAAAAAGAGCGAGCGCGGAGGAGTGTGAGGGGTGAGGCAGAAGAGCAGCCCAGGAGCAAAGCGATTTAAACAGAGCGTGTATCACGATCCTGGGCGAAAGGCAGGATAAGACCGCAGAGGGAGACCGCTTTGGAGGACCACATGCTGAGACGGTTCGGAGGAGTGTGGGGCGGTCTGAGAGCAGAGCTGAGGCCCAGAGAGGAGATCGGAGGCCGGGTGAGCCGGTAGACAGACAGGGGCATGGAGAGGAGTCCCGGCAAATAGGATCGGAGGACCGGGGAGTGAATCTGAGGCCCGGAACGGCAATAGTAGGCCCGGTGAGAGCAGTAGCGGCCCGGAGAGCAGCGCGGAGGGCCGGGGAGGGGAGAGGGTGATTGGAGAGAGGAGCTGAGACCAGTGGAGGAGTTTGGAGACCAGTAGTAGAGAGAAGAAGCCCGGTGAGGGAAGCGGTGGCCAGGAGAGAAGAGCGGAGGCCCGAAGAGAGGTGCGGAGATCAGGAGAGTGGAACGGAGGCCCAGAAAGTGTGGCGGAGGCCCGGGCAGCTGATCCACGGCACGGAGTGAAGGGTGGAAGCCGGATTTGAGGAGCAGCGGAGACGAGCAGACGATAATCCAGACAGAGAGCCGGTGAGTGGACTGGGGAATTCACATGCAGAGCCCCGGTACCCAGGATGGAAGGAGAGGCAGGAAAGCATTGGAGAGTGGACGTGGGACAAAAAGCGGGCGAAGAGGTGCTAAGAAGATAGCGGAGGGCCGGAGAGAACAGCAAGGAAGCACCCAAGCCAATGGACCTGCCCTCAGTGGGGGTAATAAGAGTACCGGTGCAATAACCTGAAGTATTGATATTGCCTGCTAAACAGAAGCACAGACAATCAGCTCGAGGGGGAGAAACATAGAAACATAATGACAGAAAAAGACCACATGGCCTATCTAGTCTGTCCTTCCATATCAACAACTACAACAGTCCACTTTTTACCTTTAGAGATCCTCTGTGTTGGTCCCATGCTTTTTTGAATTCAGTTACTGTCCTCATCTCTACCACCTCCACTGGGAGACTATTCCATGGATCCACTACTCTTTCCGTAAAGAAATATTTCCGCATATCACTCCTGAATCTATCTCCCTTCACCCTCATCCCATGTCCCCTCGTAGCAGAACTTGCTTTCAATTGAAAGAGGCTCTCTCCCTGAACATTTATGCCACGGAGGTATTTAAACATCTCAATCATATCACCTCTATCCCGCCTTTCCTCTAAGGTGTACATATTAAGATCCTTAAGTCTGTCCTCATGCTTTATAATGAAGCCCACTAATCATTTTAGTAGCCACCCTCTGCACCGACTCCATCCTGTTCACATCCTTTTGAAGGTGCGGTCTCCAGAATTGCACACTATACTCCAAATGTGGTCGCACCAAAGACTTATACAGAGGCATTATCACCTCTTTTTTTTCTGCTAGCCATTCCTCTCCGTATGCACCCAAGCATCCTCCTAGCTTTTGCCGTCGACTTTTCTACCTGTTTAGCTACTTTAAGATCATCAGACACAACCACGCCTAGGTCCCCTCTTCTTTAGTGGACAAAAGTACTTCACCTCCTATGCTGTATTGCTCCCTTGGATTGCTGCAACCCAAATGCATGACCTTACATTTTTTAACATTAAATCCCAGCTGCCAAATTCTAGAGCATTCTTCAAGCTTAGCTAGATCCCTCCTCATGTAATCTACACCTTCCTGGGTGTCTATTCTATTGCAGATTTTGGGATCATCTGCAAAGAGGCAAACCTTACCCCTCAACCCTTCCGCTATATCACTAACAAAGATGTTAAAAAGAATCGGACCAAGGACAGATCCCTGAGGCACACCACTGGTAACATCCTTCTCCTCAGAGTGAGCTCCATTTACTTGTACTCTTTGTCGCCTCCCACCCAACCAATTTCTAACCCAAGCAGTAACTTTAGGGTCCATCCCTAGGGTGCTCAGAAAGAGTGCCCATGGATAAGACGAAGAGCAGTCAGGCGGTGAGGAAGAAACTGGCGGAATTCAGATCATCATATGTGGCAGCTAAAGGAGGGACAAAAGGACAGCGAAGCACAGCACGAAAGTCCAGGGGAGCAGGAGGAGGAGATGGAAAGAGCCTGCAGCCCAGGGACAGCAGCCATGCTAAAGTTATGGCTCACAGAGCTGAAAGAGGAGATCAAGACAGAGATCAGTGGGACAGAAAAATGAGCTGAAGGAGTCAATACAGGCTCTGCGGCAAGATATTGGCAAGACATGGGAAGCCGCGTGGAAGAAATAGAGAATCAGGTGGAGCAGCAAGGAGAAGTACTGGATGAGCTGCATAAAGACTGGGAGGATGTGAAGTGTATGCAATGAGAACAACAGATGAAGTTGGAAGATTTGGAGGACCGTTCCAGGAGATGCAACAGCAGGGTGCGCGGCCTCCCAGAAGTTCCGAAATATAAGAATTGTGAAGAAGTAATAGCAAAAATCTTTGACTCCCTGTTGTCACGTGTAGAGCCTGAGGAAGGGCCTGAGACAGAAACCATAACAATTTGAGAGAGCGCACAGAGGGCTAGGGCCGGCCAGAGAAAACAGGCCCCGAGGTATTGTAGTGTGCTTAAGTTCATTTAAAACTAAAGAAAAGCTGCTGAGAGCAGAGAGACATTTCATATGGGAGGAGCATAAGCTCAAACTGTTTCAAGACTTATCGTTGGGAACATTGCAGCGGAGAAGACACCTCAAAGAGGTGACAGCATTCTTGCGAAGAGAGGATGTGAGATATAAATGGCTGTTCCCATTTGGCTTGTTGATGACAGTAAAGGGAAGATCGTGAAGAGTGCAGACCAGCGAGGAAGCCTTGACAGTACTTAAAGAGCTGGGTGTGTCTGACTTGCCAGAAGGGGAGAAAAGAATGGCGGAAACCGCATCGGCAGCCAGGCCCAGTGCGAAGAAGGACAACCAGAGATGGCACAGAGTACCTGTGACGGGGAGAAGGCTGGCGAGGTTGAACAGAGAGAGCCCGGGAGCAGCGCAAATGGCAGAGAGCAGAGCGAGCTGAAGTGGTGGACTCTGGTGGAAAATAATAACAATAAAATTATCTCTGTTCAGGTTGATGAAATCACATTGGGGGGGGAAGGATACAGGCTTAGTGTAGGGGCGGGGGGGGAGGAGGGTAGGGAGGGGTTTGGGAATAAGCCCCTGGGTCAATAGGGACTCAGAGATGGGGGGCGGAGGGATTTAGAGGGGGGGCGAGGAGGAGGAAGGGGAGTTGAGGGGGGACTACAGGAGAAGGGGGAGGATGGGGGGGTGAAGGGGAATGGAAGAGCAGGAGACAGGCGTGGCCTGACAGATCGTCACTGTAATGGAAGACGAATCTCGCTTGAGGGGAGGGGAGAAGGAAGAAGGGAGGGGGGAGCGAGGGAGGGAGGGAGGGGGAAGAAGGAGGGGGAGGGGAGGATGAAGGAGGTGGAGAAAGGCAAGGATACAAAGAGAGGGGGAGGGAGGAAGGGGGAGAGGTAGAACAGGTGAGCTGAAGATTATTACATTAAATGTGAAAGGTTTAAATTCACCCTTTAAGAGGCAGAAGTTGTATAAGGAGCTGGCACGACAGAAAGCCTCACTGGTTTTGTTGCAAGAAACACATTTGTTACGAAGGCACGAGGCAGTGGTAAAACCTAAGGGTTATACTGAACTAATATATGCTTCAAATATGAAGGAGCGGAAGAAAGGTGGGGTAGCACTACTGGTAAGTGGGCACCTTAAGGCAGAGCTACATACAATAGTTCGGGATAAAGGGGGAAGGTACCTAATGGTGCGAATGAGGATTGGAGATGAATGGTTTTGTGTGATCAATGTGTATGCTCCTACTGGGACACAAAAAGAATTCTGGGAGGAAGTGGACAAGAAAGCGAGTCTATTAGGGGAAGGAGCGAGGGTCTGTGGAGGGGATTTTAATATGCCCTGGGAGGCGGGGAGGGACTCAACAGGGAAGGGAGGAGAGCAGACAGGAGGCGCTATCAGGAGTTCGTCAAGGATCATGATTTGATTGATGCGTGGCGGTTGCACAATCCTGGTAGGCGCCAGTATTCGTTTTACTCAGCGGTGCATGGCACCTACTCCAGGTTGGATACCATCTGGATAGGGAAAGAGATAGCGGGGAGGATTCAGGGGGGAGAAATGGAGCCGATAATGTGGTCAGATCATGCGCCAGTTATAGTGCGTTTGAGCTGTAGAAGAGGAAACAAGGGGATACAATTCTGGAAACTGAAGATACTAGGGTGGTGAAGGAGATAAAGGAGGTGATACTAGAATAAGGAACGGAACTGGAGAGGTGAGGGCGGGGATAGTATGGGATGCTTTCAAGGTGGTGGTGAGGGGCATCTTGATAAAATGGGGGGCGAGAATAAAGAGGGAAAGAGAGGGAAACAAGCTACAACTGCGGCAGAAGTTGGTTAGATTGGAAGAGGCGGATGCCAGGGAGGGCAGTGGGAGATATAGGGGAGAGGTTATGGAGACCAGGGCTAAGCTTAACGGGTTGGAGACAGAAAAGATTCAGCTACGGTTGCAATTATTAAGGCAGGAATTTTTTGAAGGGGGAAATAGGGCGGGAAAATACATGGCACAGAGATTAAAGCAGAAGAGGAACCTGACACAAATAACACAGCTTAGGTGCAGGGGAGGAGTGGAGAGGGATGAGCAGATGATTAGGGACGAGTTTATGGAATACTACCAAAATCTATATGAGGCAAAACCGGATAGGCCGGAGGGGGAGTTGGGGGAGTATCTGGAGTTGGCTGACCTCAGGCATTTGGAGGAGGGGGAGAGGAGAGATCTGGATAGAGAAGAAATACAGGTAGGGGAAGTGGAGCAGGCAATCAAGGAGTTGAAGCCTGGGAAGGCACCAGGGCTTGATGGGCTGACAGCTAGCTTTTATAAAAAATTTAAAGCAGAGTTCCTGGCACCCCTGACAAGAGTGTTCAATCAGCCAAAGGAGGGGGAACAGTTAGCTGAGACGATGGATTGGGCAGGGGTAACTCTGATCCACAAGGAGGGGAAGAATCCTCTGGAGTGTGCGTCCTACAAGTCTATATCTCTGTTAAGTTTATTTATTTATTTATTTTATTTACAATCTCTTCTATACCACGCTATTCGGCATCAGTGCGGTTTACATGGAACAAAATTCTCAGAACAGGATAACAGGTCCGAGTTTACAATTAACAGGACAGCAAAACCTGGATAACAGTGGGGTAACTATTTACACACAGATCTCATAGAATAATATGTAACATAGTGGGTAACTATTTACATCCCCGCCAACACTTTGGCCAACAACTTCGCATCTACATACATAAATGTAGATGCGGGGAGACTTAATAGAATCTTGGGTAAGTTAGTTCATGAGGATACCGGGTTTTATACTGGGAAGGCAGGTGTCGAATAATATTTGGAAAATAATGAATGTAATATGGACAGCAAAAAGAAAAACGGATCAGACGATACTTCTCTCGCTAGACGCAGAAAAAGCGTTTGATCAAGTATCATGGAAGTTTTTGTTTGCAGTGATGGATCGCATGGGTTTGTGGATTGGGTGAAGGCACTATATGCAGGACCTAAAGCGTGCGTAAGAGTAAATGGGGGATATTCAAAATTTTTTCCTCTGGGGAGGGGAACCAGACAGGGTTGCCCCCATATCGCCGCTGTTACTTGCATTGTCCATGGAACCGTTAGCAGGAAGGATACGGAGGAGTCAAGATATTAAGGGGTTGGGGGTGGGGTGGAGGGAATATAAACTGGCAATGTTTACGGATGACATCTTACTTATGATAACCAGGCTCAGAGTGACGCTGCCCGCTATTATGAGGGAGGTGCAGGAGTATGGAGACTTGGCTGGATATTCAACAAGGGAAGCACGACCCACGTGCAAACAGACACCCAGTAAAAAATGTGGATTGCAATGAAGGAACGTATAAAATGTAACCTTTATTGAAACTTATTGTTATTCCTCTTCAGCCACTGGCCCGACACAGGCCGTGTTTCGTGAAAGCCTTCTTCAGGGGCTTGAATGGCTAAAATGTGTCATATAAAACAAATTATATCATACAAAGTAAAAAATAAAAATAATATCGACACAAATATTAAAAGAACAAAGCAAACTAAAAACATTAGACCTAAAGAATTGTATACAAATAGGATAACATATATAAATATGCATTAAAAATCGGAGCCTGATGAATGTGTAAAAGTTACCACACATAAATATAAACTTATTACACAATAAAATATGTATTTATTTATATTTTATCGTGTAATAAGTTTATATTTATGTGTGGTAACTTTTACACATTCATCAGGCTCCGATTTTTAATGCATATTTATATATGTTATCCTATTTGTATACAATTCTTTAGGTCTAATGTTTTTAGTTTGCTTTGTTCTTTTAATATTTGTGTCGATATTATTTTTATTTTTTACTTTGTATGATATAATTTGTTTTATATGACACATTTTAGCCATTCAAGCCCCTGAAGAAGGCTTTCACGAAACACGGCCTGTGTCGGGCCAGTGGCTGAAGAGGAATAACAATAAGTTTCAATAAAGGTTACATTTTATACGTTCCTTCATTGCAATCCACGTTTTTTACTGGGTGACTTGGCTGGATATAAAATAAATTGGAGTAAATCCGAAATATTAAATTTGACAGGAGGGAGAGAACTGCAAAGGAGTCTGCAAAATCAATTTCAATTCCAGTGGGCACAGCGCTCAATTAGATATTTGGGAGTGCAGCTGGGAAGGGAATTGGAGGAACTATATGATTTGAATTATAAGAAACCTTTTGGGCAAGTAGAAAGGCAGTTAGTGTCATGGAAGAGGGGGTATATATCTTGGATGGGGAGGATGCGGTGATTAAAATGATGTTACTCCCTCAGTACCTCTTCTACTTTCAAGTATTGCCAATTGAGGTACCAGCAAAGGCGCTAAAAAGAGTGCAAAAGCAGGTGGAGGGGTTTATATGGGGGAGTAAGCAGCCCAGAGTGGCGGCGCAGACGTTACAGGCCCCAAAGGGGGAGGGAGGTGTGGGGGGTGCCTAATTTCATGAAGTACTATCAAGCGGCACAGCTGAAAGCAGTTTACTCTTGGTTGCAGGAAGAGACGAAACACTGGGTAATGATGGAGGGAACAGGTTTGAGACCCGGAGAGTTGGAAAGAATGGTGTGGGGAGGAAAGGGTGTGCGGGGGGAGAACCCGAAGGTAGGGCATACTTTGAATATGTGGCAACAACACAGGAAGTGGATGCTTGGAGACAAGAGATGTGCACGCACAATGTCTTTGTTGGCGTGCTGTGAAGAGAGACGGGGACCAGAGATAGCGGTGATGCAAAGGTGGGCGCAACAGGGGTTAAGTCAAATGTCGCAGATAATTACTGGCGAAGGAGTAAGAGCATTTGAAGTATTAGGGATTTATACCAGCTGCGAGAAAGTGACAGATTCCCGTATCTCCAGATAGGATCATACATTAGGCAGAGACAGAGATGGCAGGATATTGGGAAGGAACAGGGGTGGTTTGAAGGTAGCTGTTTAGGCTCAATGGGAAGGAAGGGGGTAATTTCCAGAATTTATAAAGGATTAATTACAAGGGGAGATGAGAAACTTAGCTATATGCGGGCATGGGAGAAAGGAGCTGGGGGTGACCTGGGAGAAGGAGGAATGGGAACGATTAGCTTTAGATATAGCAAAAGCTTCAATAGACACTTCTCTTAGAGAGAATGGGTGGAAAGTGTTGACCAGATGGTATCTGACACCGGAAAGGTTGTTCAAAGCAGGGGTATGTGAATCGGATGATTGTTGGAGGTTGTGTGGGGGGGAAGGAACTTGGCTGCATATGTGGTGTACATGCCCGGTGGTACAGCGGTATTGGGAGATAATAGAGGAGAATGTGAGGAAAATCACTGGAATGAGTCTGGTACTGAACCCAGAGCTATGTTTGTTGCTTAAGAAGGGCGAGGGGGGGGGGGGGGAAGGCCCATGGAGCATAGTATGGCAATGTCTCATTGCGACAAGATGCGAAATTGCCCTACACTGGAAGAATTGTTTGATGTCGCCTCTAGAAGCTTACGCTAGGTGGCTGCAGAACTCTATCAAATGCACAGGGTTAAAAAAAGGTAAAGTGGAAAAGGTGGAAAGACAATTGGGGGGGTGTGGAGGTGGCTAAGAGGGAGGGCGTGGGAGGTTGGGGGAGGAGAGGGAGTGAGTGAAGGAATGGTAGGAAGGGGGAGAGAAGGGCAATAATGGGCATAAAAGTTCAACAATTTGGGGACCAAGGGTTACTGGAGCAGGGAGGAGGGTGAGGGGGGGGTATTATAGGGGGGGGGACAAGGGTAGGAGATCAGAAGTTTGTTAGGAGGGAGAAAAGAATACCAAAAACGTAGTTACTATAGTAGTGAAAGTTAAAGGGATAAATGGCATACAAAGTGTTAACGGTTACATTTATACTGGAATAAGTACTGGGGGGAAGGAGGGGGAAGGAAGGAAGAAGGTGAAGGGAAATTTTTAACACACTTATACAGCACTGTCAAAATTAAAGTAAATGTTGAGGATTAGAGATATTCTTGGTAAATGTATGTATTTGGTTTAAAATCAATAAAATTTTAAATTATAAAAAAAATATATTGTGTGCAATTCTGATCGCCATATCTTTAAAAGGTTATAGCGGAATTAGAAAAGGAACAGAGAAAAGTAACCAAAAATGATAAAGAGGATGGAAGGGCTACCCCTACAAGGAAAGGCTTAAATGTTTAGGGGTTTTCAACTTAGAAAAAAATGGCTGAGGGGGAGTTATGATAGAGGTCTACAAAATAATGAATGGAGTGGAACAGGAAAACGTAGATTGGTTGTTTACTCTTTCAAGAAATAGAAAGACTAGGGGACATGCAATGAAACTACACTGTAGTATATTTAAGACTAATTGAAGAAAATATTTTTTCTCTCAATGTGTAAATTCTGGAATTCATTACTGGAGGGTGTAATAAAAGCTGTTAGTATAGCTGAGTTTAAGAGAGGTTTGGACAGATTCCTGGAGGAAAAGTCCATAAACCCATTACTAAAGTGAACTGAGGAAATCCACTGCTTTACCCCTGGGATAACCCTACTTAAAAGAAACCAAACCAGAATCACTATAAAAGTCCATTATTTGGGGAAGTTTGGTTTTCGAAATCTTTACCCCGGGATAAGCAGTATGGAATCTGTCTATCTTTTAGGATTCTGCCAGGTACTTGTAACCTGGATTGGCCACTGTTGGAAACAGGATATTGGACTTGATGGGCATTGGTCTGACCCAATATAGCATTCCTTATTTTCTTATGTTTCATTCTAATCTCCAGTTGTGCCTCTCCAACCTGCAAGGAGATTGGTGTTTCGAATGAAGGGTCGCAGGACCCAAATAGCATCTCAATTTTCTATAATTTGCCGATAAACCCAGAACTTAATTATCATACTACATCATTGAGACAGCCTATAATTGGGGTGGTCTGCTCTCCAACAGAAGTGGTAAATGATTCATACAGAATAATATTGTCCTCATAAAAATTGTAGCAGATATTGTACAACAGGATTACTTCATACAGTGGCTCTAAACATAAATGTTAAATAGTAGTGCTGATATAGATGAGCTTGTGGGACTCCACACCATACCTATATCACTCTGAGATACTAGGTCCCTCCCTAATGTGCTTGCGCCCAGTGAAATAATAGCGGAACCACTGTAGAAATGTTCTTATCCCAGGGGATTGCAGGCGCATGAGCCAATAGTTCATGACACACTGAGTGAAAAATGGCAGAGATGTCCAGGAAGATCTGGGGGTTATACTGCTCAACGTAATATTGCTACTATAGTAATACTATTACCATTGCCAAAAATGGGAGGCTGGAAATGGGACAGTAGGAGCTAACCATAGATATCTGAAAGAAGTGGGCCACATGGGCCCTGGCCCCACCAAGAATCATGGCACAGCAGGCTGCCCACGGGATTCCACGAGCAGAAGAAGAGAAGCCACGATCATGGCAAAGACCCGTCCCTGTCTGCCCGCAGGAGATCAAATCCCCAGAAACAGAAGGCGCTCTCCTCATGGGGCACAGAATGGAGGAGAGTTAATGCGGTACTTGGGGCTCCCCCCCCCCCCCCCCCCCACCTTCCCCAAGGAAAAGGTCTTCTGCCGCCCTTGGAGCTAACATAATTGAACCATTCCCTTTGGTCCCAAAATACAGTGGCTAAGCTAATTAAAAGGTTGAAAAAATCAGATCATGTCGCTCCCATCTTGATCATATTACACTGGCTTCCTGTGTTATTTCTTATCTGTTTTAAAGTGCTTCTAATGACGTTTACGCCCTGGTTATTTCATGGAGAAGGTTAGTTGCTGCCTTCCAGGCAGGACACTGTACTTGCAAGATGAGGCTAGACTCTATATAATGAGGAAATGTGGTGGAACATATTGCCACCAGCACCAAGGTAGGAGAAGGCTCTTAAAATGCATCTATTTCAGTGTACCTCTGAGGAGAGTGAAATGGATGGGTCCTGATGATGGGAGGATATAACGTACTTAGGATTATGTCCACTGTGATGAGGAGGTATAGGGTGGATTTGATTGGTTGTTTGTATTATTGTGGGGAGGGGGTGGTGAACTATTTTGCACTTGACCATTGTTCTTCACCACATAGAGCGGATATTTTGTAAATGCGGTCTGTAAATGTAAAGTAAGTAAATAAATGTAAAGTAAAAATAAAAGCAAAACTAAAATGCACATAAAGCAGCTAGTCAAGATGACTAACACTAAAAAAAATTGAATGAACCAAAAATAGCATACTAATAAAATTGAAAAATCAAATTCTGCACAAAGAAAATGCCAAATAATAAAACAGAGAATGTTTTAAACTTTGTACTGCTGATAGGTGATAAATTTGAATAAAGTTAGGTGTCAGATGAATTGCATTCACCTCTTTTCCTCACATTTTCCCGAGTTAATACTATCTTCACGTCAATTTACATTTTTATAATGAATTAGTCAGTAGCGATGAAAGTAATTTGTGAATGTGACAGTCTTATTATTGAAATTCTGAAATGTAAATGATGTATGAAGCATATATACCAAGACTGAAATGTTAGACATTATTCTAGAGAAAGTAGGGGATTATTTACTGTTATCATCCAAGGCACAGTAGATGTATCTAAGTAACATTTACTTGTCCCTTGATTCCATATTCTCATTGTAAAATCTACCGTCTCTGTAGATCTTTAGGTAGTCAGATAGTTTCCTTTAATTCTCGGTGAACGTCACCCTTTGTTCCATCTGAACCCAAAGTTTTCAATCTGGAAACAAATAGCAATCACCAAGCATAAGAGCCTGTAATAAATAAATAAATAATAATTTGTGAAGCTGGGTATTGGATCCTCTCCTCATCTTTGCTTTGTATAACAGCTTCTTGCTACTTTAGGTTTCAGCTGTTCCTTGGTCTCCTGTTCTTTGTTCTCTGCTATTACATTCTGCTCGCTGAGTTAGTCAGACCAGATTCAATACTTTGTCTTCCTGGTAACTTGGCACATGGCCACCTTCAGAGGCGTCGGAATGTCGTGTTCTGTAGGGAGGCCAAGCTCTGCCCCTATGGACAAGTGCAGAGTTATGCATCTAGAAAAGATCAACCCAAACTATGGTTAAACAATGCAGGGTTCCACATTAGGAACCACCATCCAGGAAAAAGATTTAGGCATCATCGTGAATAATATGTTGAAACCCTCCACCCAGTGTGCAGTAGCGGCCAAGAAAGCAAATAGAATCAAAAGGACTCGAAAGGAGAATAAAACAAAGGATATTATAATGCCTCTGTATCGTTCCATGGTGTGACTGCACCTTAAATATTGTGTGCAATTCTGGTTGCCGTATCTTAAAAAGGATATAGCGGAATTAGAAAAGGTACAGAGAAGAGCCACCAAAATGGTAAAGGGGATGGAAGGGTACCCCTATGAGGAGAGGCTTAAAAGGTTAGGGTTCTTCATCCTGGAAAAGAGACGTCTGAGGGGAGATATGATAGAGGTCTATAAATTAATGAATAGAGTGAAACAGGTAAACGTAATCGATTCTTTAAGCCATCAAAAAGTAGAAAGACTAGGGGACATGCAATGAAGCTACAGTGTAACCTATTTAAGACTAATAAGAGAGAATATTTTTCTACTCAACCATGTAATCAAACTCTGGGATTTGTTACCGGAGGACGTAGCAAAAACTGTTAGTGTAGCTGGGTTTAAAAAAGGTTTGGACAAGTACCTGGAGGAAAGGTCCGTAAACCATTATAATGGATTACCTGGGTCCTTTTTAAATAATTATTAATAATTTATAATTTAATAATAATAATTTATAATTTAATAATTATAATTATTAATAATTTATAATTTAATAATAATTAAAAAGGACCCAGGTAATCCACTGCTTGCCCCAATACTAGCATTATGCAACCTGTTTGTCTTTTTGGGGGAAACTGCTAGGTACTTGTGACCTGGATTGGCCACTGTTGGAAACAGGATACTGGGCTTGATGGACCTTGGTATGACCCAGTATGGCATTTCGTATGTTCTTACGTCCATACACCTAGACTTCAGCAAATCTACACACACATTTGCTCAGTGTTTGTTGACATTAGTGTGAACATCAACATTTCACTTGTGATGCGCTGCACATATTTACCTCCATATATAGTGACAGTAGGGTTGAGCAGACCGTACTTCATCTGCTGATAAATGTAGTACAGTCAAACCTCGGTTCCTTATCGTTCCTCCAGCTTAGTCCTCTACGTATGGGTTGTGCACCTCCTCCTGCAGCATGAAGACTGGACCAATCAAATTTCAGCATCACTGGATACAGCATCCTGGCCATCTCATCCATCCCAGTGTGTCCAGTCTTCATGCAGCAGGAAGACGTTAGTGAGCCTGGCTGGGCTCACTAGTTAGTCAGTTAGGTCTTTAAGACTGTAGCTAACCTTTTTGTGGTTTATTTTTTGGCTCTATTAGGGCTTATATTGATTTATTAACTTAAGGGGTGCTTGTTTCTTTAAATTTGCAGTTCTCATCGGCTCTCCGTGGGGGGGGGGGACCCGAGGGAGATCTCTCCTCTGCTCTGCCTAAGCGACTTATTTTTCTTGCTCTGTACTAATTATCTTTTAGGATCTCTGCCCCAGGGCTATTCGGGGCAGAGCTCCGGCGGCGGCTGCACAGCAGCACACCTCCCATTGAGGTAAGGAGTGCGCTGGGGGAGTACCGGTATCTTCGGGCGGCAGAGTGCAGGGCAAACGCTGATGAGAAGCTGCCTCTCCTCTGCTCGTCGGTATTTTGATTGTTATCTGCTGCACCCGCGTTACTTGAGCTGCGGGTGTGGGGGAGGCCGCCTGAAGCGTTGGTTCTTCGGCCGGGTGTTTTTTTCCCGTTGCCGAGAGAAAGCGCGCCAAAAGGATTTCTGCCCTGCCGCGGCCATTTTGTGAGCCGCGGTTCTTTCCGTGTGCGGCACACGCGGCTGATTCTTTTCCCGGTATACGGGATCGCCGCCAGAAGTTTTTCCCTCCGCTTCTTTTGTTTTCTTTATTTGCTTTATTTGCCTTTATTTCTTTGTTTTCTTTTGTTTTTCCTCGGAATCGATCCCTCGGGGAGGGGGGGTCGTGGTTCCTTCCCTGTCCTCCTTCGGGTGCAGAGGGCTGTCTTCAACTTCGCTGCTATTTTTGGGCTACTCAGCAGCAAATGGGCAGGCCAGTCTTACAAAGGCATAAGAACTTGTTATATTGAAAAAAAAAAAAATTGTAATAGAGAGGAGACAGAGCAGAGCCACTACGCCCTGGTTCAGCCACTGACCAAGGGAACGGAGGTCAGGGGTTCAGTTCCCCACGGGGCCTATGATCTCAGCTGGCTGTGGCATTCTTTACAACCTTGCGTCCTGGGTCTTCTGGGGCAGGACCAGTTTTTGTCCTTCTGCTTCCGTAAGTACCTTTCCTGCACTTCTGGAGCTGCGGGGTGCGGCTCCATGCCAGCGGGATCTCTCTGTGTTATTTGTGGGTCCCGGAGGGGCGCGGTTCCGGAGACAGGCGTCTGTCACCGCTGTGCCTCTGTCTCCCTTACTATGGAGCAGCGCCTGGAAAGTTCCTTGGCTGCTGCATCTCAGACAGGCTCAGATGCTGTGGAGTTGGAATTCCCCCTGGAGGGTCCGTCGGGGTTGGCTTCGGCGGTACCCTTGGGCGCTGGGGAGCAGGCAGAGCTCGAGGCTTTGCCAGTGGAGGAATTTTCTCCCGATTTCATTTTGCTGATGCATCAGGCGTTCTGTCGTAGGCGTCAGAGCATGGGCGTTGGTCCGGGGGCGACCGCGCCGTCTCCTGCGCCGGTGAGTGCGTCTTCCAGTCTCAAAGCGCCCAAACGCCAGCATTTGCATGAACCCGTTCAGTCTGAGGCGGATTGGCCGGAGGGCGAAGATCCGGATTTGGACTTGGAAGCGGATGGGGAGGCCTTGGAGGAAGGCGAACTCCCGGAGCCAGAGGATCAGGCGAAGATTATTCGTGTGTTTCGACGGGAGGAGTTACCCGCGCTCGTCGCTGAAGCGTTTCAAACTCTCAGTTTGGCCCCTGCGCCGCCGGCCGAGGAATCTGACGGTGCCGACCCCATCATTCAAGCGGTGCGGCAGAATCAGGTGGTTTTTCCTCTTCACAAGGTCATCGATCAGATGATTCAGGCAGAATGGGATACCCCTGAATCTGGCCTCAAGGGGGTGAAAGTTATGCGCAAGCTGTATCCTATGGCCGACGCGGACCTCGAGCGGTTTCGCTCTCCTAAAGTAGATGCAGCGGTTTCGGCTGTGACTAAGAAGACCACTATCCCTGTGGAAGGTAGTGCGGCGTTGAGGGAGCCGCAGGACAGGAAAATGGATGGTCTATTGAAGCAGTCCTTTGAGGCGGACGCGGTTGCGCTTCAGGCCTCCGTTTGTGGGGCATGGGTCGCTCGGGCCTGTCTTCGCTGGGTTCAGCGGCTTCGACAGGCGCCGGCCTTGGAAGCCGAAGATCTAGGTGAGCTCCAGCGCTTGGAATCCGGTTCTGCGTATTTGGCGGATGTACACTACGACCTTAGGGCGCTATCCAATAGCATGGCGTCCTTGGTGGCGACCCGCAGAGCCCTTTGGTTAAAGAACTGGGCAGCGGATGGTTCTTCCAAATCGCGGCTAGGCAGGCTGCCTTTTAAGGGTAAGCTGCTGTTCGGTGAGGATCTTGACCGGTTGGTCAAGGATTTGGGGGAATCCAAGGGCGGTCGTCTGCCGGAGGATCGGCCCAAAAGGGGAAAGTTCCTTTCTGCCCCTCGGGGTCAGTCTCGGGACTTTCGTCGGTTTCGCTCTCCCCGCTATGGGGGGTTTCAGCGCGGTCGGTATGTCTCGAGGACTTCCAACTTTCGGGGTTTTCGAGGAGCCAGTCGAGGCTTCGCGGCAGCTACCCCTACAACCGCCCGTAAGCCCCAATGAAGGGCAACGGGTCCAGGCGGAGATTCCAGCGATCGGAGGGCGTCTTCGACGTTTTCTCTCTGCTTGGGCCCAGATAACGTCCGATCAATGGGTTTTGGAGATCGTTCGCGACGGGTATGCCCTGGACTTGGCCAGACCCGTGCTCGATTCCTTTGTGGCGTCTCCCTGCCGAGGAGCTCGGAAGACTGCTCAAGTCCGACAGACCCTCGATCATCTGCTTCGGCTGGGAGCGGTGGTTCCCGTGCCTCCGGAAGAATATGGTCTCGGAAGGTATTCCATTTATTTCATGGTGCCAAAGAAGGGTGGGACTCTTCGTCCCATTTTGGATCTCAAAGGGGTGAATCGCTGTCTGCGGGTGCCGCACTTTCGGATGGAAACCTTACGTTCCGTGCTTGTGGCCGTTCGCAGGGGCGAGTTTCTCACATCTCTCGACCTCACGGAGGCTTATCTCCATATTCCTATTCGGGAGGCGCATCAGCGCTATCTCCGGTTCGCTCTACCGTGGGGTCATTTCCAGTTCCAGGCTTTGCCCTTCGGCCTAGCAACTGCTCCTCGAGTGTTCACCAAAATCATGGTGGTCGTGGCAGCGGCATTGCGCAAGGAAGGGGTGCTGGTGCATCCCTATCTGGACGATTGGTTGATTCGAGGAAAATCTCGTTCGGAGAGCTTGTCGGCGACAGCGCAAGTGGTAGGCCTACTGCAGTCCCTCGGCTGGGTAGTCAACCCGCAGAAGAGCCAGTTGGTTCCGACGCAGTCTCTCGAGTATTTGGGGGTGCTCTTTGATACTCACAGGGGCTTCGTTTTTCTTCCTGACCGCAGAGTGCTGGGTCTTCAGTCCCTCGTACGCCGGTTTCGGCGAGTCCCAGCTCCGTCGGCTTGGCACTACCTTCAGTTGCTGGGAACGATGGCGGCCTCATTAGAGGTAGTACCTTGGGCTCGATTTCACATGCGGTCGCTCCAGCGGGCCTTGCTGCGTCGCTGGTCCAATCAGACCGATTCCCTGAGCAGACGGCTTCGCTGCTCGGCGAGAGTGCGTCGAGACTTGACATGGTGGCTTCGGCCGGCCTCGCTCCGCGCGGGGATGTCCTTGGAGCAGCCAGACTGGATTCCGCTGTTGACGGATGCTTGCCTGACGGGCTGGGGCGCGCACTGCGGCGCTCACGTGACGCAGGGCCTCTGGTCTCCGGAGGAGAGCGGTTGGTCGATCAACCGCTTGGAACTTCGGGCAGTCCGGTTGGCGTTGCAAAGCTTCGAGACCCTGATATCGCACAGGGCGGTGCGGGTTCTCTCCGACAACGCGGCGACAGTGGCGTACATAAATCGACAAGGCGGCACCGGCAGCTTGGGCATGGAAATGGAAGCCCGGTCGCTGTTCGAATGGGTAGAGCCCAGGCTACAGGCCATATCGGCAGCGCATATTGCCGGGAAGGACAACGTGACGGCGGATTTTCTCAGCAGAGTTCACGTGGATGCCGGAGAGTGGGAACTCAATCCCAAGGTGTTCGAGCAGGTGGTTCTGCGTTGGGGGCAGCCGGTGATGGATTTGATGGCCACGTTCCGGTCTGCGAAGGCGGCTCGGTTCTTCAGCCGTCGACGGGAGCCGATGTCGGAGGGCATCGATGCTCTGTTGCAGGTCTGGCCCTCGAGGGGCCTTCTTTACGTCTTTCCACCGTGGCTGCTTCTCGGGCGCGTGATTCAGCGGATCGAGTCTCACCGAGGTCGCGTGCTGTTAATAGCACCGGATTGGCCCCGTCGTCCTTGGTATGCCGATCTCATGCGGTTGGTGGAAGGCTCCCCATGGCGTCTTCCCCTGGACCCGGATCTGTTGTGTCAGGGTCCTCTTCGCATGCCGCAAGTGGGGAGATTCTCTCTTATGGCCTGGCTATTGAAAGGGCGCGGCTAAGGAAAAAAGGTTATTCGAAGGCTGTCATAGCAACTTTGCTTCAAGCTCGCAAGAGGTCCACTTCGCTAGCCTATGTACGCGTCTGGCGTATTTTTGAGGACTGGTGTTCTCGGCGTCAGGTGCGAGCGGCTACGGCTTCTATTCCTGTGTTGTTGGATTTTCTGCAAGACGGGTTTGCCAAAGGTTTGGCCGCCAGTTCCTTACGGGTGCAGTTGGCGGCGCTTTCCTGCTACAGAGGTAAAATTCAGGGCGTGGCGCTGGGTGCCCATGCTGATGTGGTACGCTTCTTGAGGGCCGTTTCTCGGCTGCGTCCGGCCCGCCGGATTTCTGTCCCTGCGTGGGATCTCAACTTAGTCTTGCATGCTCTCAGTGCGGCTCCCTTTGAGCCTCTCTCGCGGAGTTCGGTGAAGGATCTGACCCTTAAGACGGTGTTTTTAGTGGCAATTTGCTCAGCTCGACGCATTTCGGAGCTTCAGGCTCTTTCTTGCAGGGAGCCCTTCCTTTCTTTCTCCGCTCAGAAGGTGGTCCTCCGCCCAGTGCCTTCCTTTTTGCCTAAGGTGTCTTCTGCCTTTCATTTGAATCAGGTAGTGTCGCTTCCAGTGTTTCCCGCGTCGGGGGAACAGGGTTCCGATCGGGGTCTCAGTCGGTTGGACCTTAAGAGATGTGCGTCGATATTTGAAAGTTACTAGCGATTTCCGCAAATCAGATCGTTTGTTCATTCTCTTTGGAGGGCCTCGCAATGGTGAGGCGGCGGCAAAAGCTTCCATTGCCCGGTGGATTAAAGAGGCGATTGGCTCGGCCTATCTGTTGCGAGGTCGAGTACCGCCGGTCAGTCTGCGGGCTCACTCTACCAGAGCGCATGCGGCGTCTTGGGCGGAGTTTAGCTTGGTGTCGCCGGTGGAGATCTGTAAGGCGGCCACATGGTCTTCTCTGCACACTTTCAGTAAGCACTATCGTCTTGACGTTTTGGCGGCGGCCGATGCCGGGTTTGGTTCCGCGGTGTTGCGTGCCGGCTGGAATAATCCCGCCCATTAGTCTGCTTTGTTACATCCCATACGTAGAGGACTAAGCTGGAGGAACGATAAGGAAATAGTAATTACACTTACCTGGTAATTGTAGTTCCTTGAGAGACGACAGCTTAGTCCTCCTGCCCTCCCTTTAGTGTTCTTGGCTCGGCACGCCTTTGGTTCAGATGTCGCTATTTACAGGTGAGTGTGTTCCTTGTTTCCTTTTTTCTTTCTCTGGCTGCTTATGCTGCGGCAGTGGCGAGACCTTTTATTTGGGTCTGTTTTCAATTGACTACTATGGTAAATGTAAACGAAAAAAAAAAGAGACACGGGTTTGCATTCTGCTAATGGTTTCTCTGCTTAAAGGTTAGCTATTTCTCTGAGTTTGCTTTGACAGTAGTTCACTGGGATGGATGAGATGGCCAGGATGCTGTATCCAGTGATGCTGAAATTTGATTGGTCCAGTCTTCATGCTGCAGGAGGAGGTGCACAACCCATACGTAGAGGACTAAGCTGTCGTCTCTCAAGGAACTACAATTACCAGGTAAGTGTAATTACTATTTTTCATGATTAATCTATTCAAAAAAGTCTGACTAAAACCGAAATGTATGAAAACTGAAGCAATATTTCCCATAAGAAATAATGTAAATCCAATTAATCCGTTTCAGACACCCAAAAATATTCACAAAAAATACATTTTATAGAGAATAACTATATTTTTCATACAGAAAACAATGAGAAATAAATATAAATGGCTAATGAAATGGATAAATGAACATTTAACATCACTTTTACCTTTATTGAAGGCTCTTGTTGGCATATGGAAGACGGTGAGGAGGGGAGAGGGAGGAGGAGAGGTTATTGTTTGGAAGGGGAATCCCCCTCCATAAGGACCTCAGGTATCAAGGCCCTATCGGGGGTTACTTCCCTTCTTTGTCTTTTACTGGCACTAGGACCAGCTTGAGAGTCACTGGACCCCTGTCGCACAAAAAATCTGTCCAAAGAGGTCTGTTTCTGACATCTCTTTAAGATTTGCCTAAAATGGAACAAGGCATTGTCATTGAACATGTTGCAGACACGGCTTGCAATAGCTTTGTTAGGGTGAAATTTCTCCACAAAACTTTGCAATTCACTCCACTTTGCACACATGTCCTTAATCACTGAAGAAGGCACCTTCTCTCCTCTCTCTCCTTCCTCCTCCTCTGAAGCAATTTCCTCAGCTACCGTCTGTTGCTGTTCCAGTTGAAGGTCTTGCAGCTCTTCAGTGGTTAGCTCTTCCCTGTGGTCCTCCACCTTCCACATCCTGGCCACTCACATCTAACCCCATGGACTTTGCCAAAGACACAATAGATTGCACAACAGGCGTAGGGTCGTCAGGGTGTGTAGTTTCTCTGCGGAGGTTACTACTAAGCTGTTCGAGGTGGAAGGGCGGTTGGGGAATATGTCTACTCAAATATCTAGTTGTGAAAACCAGTGCTGTACTCTTAAAGCAGTTAGTTCCTCTAGTATTAAAGATAGTCTAATTATTCACCACAAGATGGAGATGTATGATAATATATTTCGTGCTAAGAATATTCGACTGTTAAATTTTCATTTTTGTCGTCTTCTTTCTGCTGAGATTTTGCTTCAAAAATACTTTAGGGAAGTTTTGGGTTTGGCTTCGGCCGACTCCATAGCTATTTCTAAATTATATTATTTGTCTGGTCGTGGGCTCTCTATGAGTCCACCAGGGGAGTTTGATGTAGTTCAGGCCCGTGATGGACTTGACCGTACTCAATTCCTGGAGGATTCCCAAGATAATATTGTTTCTCGTGCTACCTTGGTTGTAAGTTTTGTCTCCGACCAGGACAAGCTGCTTGTCTTTCGAAGTTACTTCAAAAATATGTCGACCCTATTTTGTGGTGCTAGGGTTCAAATGTTTCCCGATGTCTGTAGGGCTACACAAACTAGGCGGAAGGCTTTTCTGGCTCTGAAACCTAGGGTGGTAGCCCTACCAGCTACATTTTTTCTTAGATATCCCTGTAAATGTCTGGTTACGTTTCAGGGTTCTAAGTTTGTTTTCTTAGATCCAGCTCAGTTAGGTGGTTTCCTGGATGGTAAAGAAGGGCACGGTAATTCGTTAGGTGAGGGTTAGGGAACTATGTTTAAATGCTGTCTTGTACTTAGAGCTTTGCTCTTATTTTTTCTTTTTCTAATTATGTTTGGAATATCTCCTCATTATTGTGGGCTAAGAGATAGTGTGTTTGCTGTTTAGTTATTTTGTAAGAGTTACTTATGTAACATCTTTAGTGTTGTGAGATTTGGATGTAAATGCTCTTAATTTTCTTTATGCTTGCTTTGTAAGTTGTATAAAAATTATAAATTTAAAAACCCCCCAAAAAAACAATTTTCTCCAAGCAGAGTTCAACGTCCTGGAAGTTATTCCCTGCCAAGCCTTATCTATAAGGCTTATGCAATTGAGGATATTGAAGTGATCCCTCCAGAACTCTCTTTAGGGTCAATTAAGTGTCCGAGGTCACTTCAAAGCACCTTTGAAACAGTGCTTTGGTGTAGAGTTTTTTGAAGTTTGAAATGACCTGCTGATCCATGGGCTGGATGAGAGGAGTGGTATTAGGGGGCAAGAACTTCACTGTGATTAAACTAAACTCCTCCAACAATTGGTCTTCCAAGCCTGGAGGATGAGCAGAAGCATTGTCCATTATCAGGAGGCACTTGAGTGGCAATTGATTTTCCAGGAGGTATTTCTTCACACTCGGGCCAAACACTTCATTGACCCACTCAATGAAAATTTGCCTCGTGACCAATGTTCCCTCTAATTTTCTGTAGGCTGTGTGCGCATAAAATATCAGCTATGCAGCTTTTGAAGGAAGGTTAAATTTTTGTGCGCCACATAACGACACTCGGAGTTATATACTTTAAAATTTGACTACATGTCAGAATACAGTATGTACACCACATTGATTGCACTAGAAAATAGTGTGGAACTTGTGGAAACCATAAATACACAACAAATTTTAAATTTTAAGATGTCTGTGTTTTCTATCAGAATCAGAACCGTAATTTTTGTGCGCTCTGTTGTAAAGTATGTGCGCTCGCTCGGCGAGGTGTGTGCGCGCGCACACGCGCACAACTTAGAGGGAACAGTGCTCGTGACCCATACCTTATTGTTAGCCTTCCACATCACACACAATTTACTCTTGATGACATTGTTTTTCTTGAACATTCGGGGATTTTCAGAGTGATACACCAGTAAAGGCTTCACTTTGAAATCCCCACTAGCGTTACCACACAACAAAAGAGTTAGCCTATCCTTCTTAGGCTTGTGTCCTGACTCCTGGCAGTGCCTTTTCCTCCTGCATGATGTAGGTCCTCTTTGGCATTTTCTTCCAAAAGAGGCCTGTTTCATCACAATTGAAGACTTGTTGTGGGAGGAATCCTTCAGCCTCTACGTACTCCTTGAATTCTGCGGCCCCAAGTTTGTCCGAACTTGCAAGCCTCACCATGCCTTACCACACTGTGTATGCCAGTTCGCTTCTTAAATTTGTCAAACCAGCCTCTGCTGGCCTTAAATTCAGTGACATCAGCACTCGTTCGAGGCATTTTCTTTGCAAGATCCGCATGCAACAGCCTTGCCTTTTCACAAATTATCGCCTCCGAAACACTATCTCCCGCTAACTGTTTTTCGTTGATCCACACCAACAACAACTTCTCAACATCTTCGATTGTTTGCGATCTCTGTTTCGTTAGCGCATTTACTCCTTTCGCAACATCAGCTTCCTTGATTTCGTTTTTCTTCACCAGGATGGAACTGATCGTTGATGCGGACTTCCTGTACATCCTGGCGAGATTGGCCACGGGTACGCCACTTTCATACTTTGCTACGAGTTCTTTCTTGAATTCTATCGTGTTTCTCGCCTTCTTTATCATCAAAGGGCTGGCACTCGGAACTTTCTTTGGCCCCATGGTGGCTTATTTAGCAGTCGCACTCAATGAATGCATGGGGTGATGCTCACTCAACGAGAAACAAAGGCAGACTGAGTCACGAACGCATGGGATGCTTTGTATGGGCGCTCGATTCCGGGAAATGAGTGGCCGAGTCACGCGGGCAGGCGGACGAGTTTGGTACGGACCATTTTCAGATCACTGCTCCCCTCAAGGCACAATGAGAACTTTTAGCAATTTGCAGTCAATCAGGAAGAGAATCAATCCCACTTCTGGCCACAAGATGGTGCTCCAAAGGTATTTTTGGCAGACAGATCGTTTAAACTGCTGAGAAGGGAGAAAGATTAACAGCACAATGATCAAGATGCAAATCTTCAACCAAACACCCAGAGAGGAGGTCGGGCACAGGAATAAAAAAAAAAGAAAAAAACAAGAAGGATCCACAAAAAAAAAGCCCTCCAGTAAAGGCACCAGCCACAGCCACCGGAAACCCCACTCTCCCGCTCAGGCAACCTGGAACGCAGAGCTGAGCATGCGTTCCAGAGCCATGTGGCAATGGCTGCAGCAGCACGGGCCCCTGAAGTCTCAGCCAGGCAGTAGAACAGCTCCTGTCATTCTCACCTGCCCGATCATCACAGGACAGCACACACACACAGATACAGCACTGTAATCTGATCGCCGACTCTCACCCGCCTCCGATTCTGTCTCAAAAGCAAATTGCAAGCTGGAAGAAATGCTCAGAAGCAAATTTGGAAGACCCATCAGGACTGGCATGTTTCGAAGACCCATCAAAGTTTCGCCGTCAGCAGGGAGTCCCAGCAGGGAGTCTTCTAATTGAGCATGTTGGAAGCATCAGATCAGCCACACTCTCACTCCTTGATTCTTGCTACTGTATTTCTCAAAGGATCGCTGAAAGCAAAGAGGTCTGGACCACAAAAACAAGCTAAGTACTGTACTTTACTGAACAACCCCCCCCCCCCCCCCTGGAACGGACCATTTTAAAATTGTACGAAAACCGAGCAGATGTACGAGAACCGGGACAAAATCTCAATGAAAAAAAGACGTCGAAAACCGAAGCTTACGAAAACTGGGGTGTACGAAAACCGAGGTTTGTATAATATTTGCTAAGGCTGCTGGATACTCTTCATGCAAGCACCAATACTAGTATCTCTTCAATGATATGGCAAGAACAGCTCTTTCTTTCATCCTGTTTAAAAAAGGAGGGAACCACTTAAGCTTTCTAGGGTTTAGATCTGTTTCCCAGGTTCCTGTCCCCCTCCCTGAATGGCTGATTTCCCTTCAAGCCAAATTAGAATAGGAATAAAGATGATGTTTGCTGATCACAGTAAGGGTTTTCCCTTACTTTTGGTTGGGGTTCCAAATCTGGCAGGTTCCTGGAGCTGAACTGCTAGCAAGAGCTGACTCCTCTGCAGTAGATAAAAGGGCTTCCTGGATATGCATACTCTAAAGGTGGGCCCTGATCCCACCTTCTGTCTGAGATGACAGGAAATGCACGTTTTGTTTTCTCTACCTGTGAGAAAATCTCCCTTGTGCCCTTTTATTTTAAATTTTGTTGTTTCTATTTTGGGGTTTTTTTGCTTCATGTACTTTGCAGTGAAGTGGATCTCCCAAGTGCAAGAGGACCATCCCAAAGTTGTTCAGAAGCCTAGGTTTCCAGAGTACTCTTTACAAAATTGCAAACTGAAAAAAAACTGTAGGCCTTAGAGATCATAAAGGGGGTAAGTTCTCCCTGTTCTTACTATTAGCCTATATTATCTTCTCTAAATAAAGAATGGAAGTTTTACATCCCTCATATGATCTCCAGAGTGAAGAGGCTCCCGTTGGAAAGTAACGTTTTGTGGACTGTTACACCACATCATCCCCATGTAGGTCTGAAGGATTTCATGGACAAATATGGAAAGGGCACTCAAAGATAATGAACATTGGGGTTGTTATGGGGACAGACTGTAAGGTAAAGTATTAGTGTGTTAGATTTAATTATTCGCCTTTCCAAACCCATACTCAAAGCGAGTTACAGTTCCCATAAAATAATAGGTCCCTACCCCTAGAGGAAGGGGTTATTATCTAAGTATCCAAAGCAAGTAGAGAGTAAAGAGGCATGTACAAGGTCACAGAGAGTGTCACTGGTTGAACTGGGGTTTGAATCTGATCATTTCTGGTTTACAGCCTGATACTATATTCTCTAGGCTAGGTCTCTACTCCTGGTATTTATGGCACATTCCTTTTGGCTATGATTAATTAAAACAACTAGAAAGGGGGTGAATGCTATGAAGGATAAGCAAGAGTCCTCCATGATCCTGAAACACCTCAGTATGGCAATAAGAATATTCGTAGAGTACGCCAATGAAAATAGTTTCCTTTTAGCTAGGTTTACAGCCAAAGGAGCTGCTGTATGGAAAGATCTTGGGCTGAAAGAGTGGTTGATAACCTTGCCCTTAAGAATATGTGTTTTGGAGTTGCCTTTTTAGGTAAAATACCTATATAGGCCTAGTCTGGAAATATTCATGTAAGACTTGGATGATTCAGCCAAGCAAGTCCTGTCAAGGAGTTAGCCATACCAGAAATCATTTAGAAGGAGGCCAACTGTCTCATTCTGTACAGATCAAGGAAACAGCCAGCAAACCTTTCCATAAGCATAATTCCTAATTGAAGGACCCTCCCCAATAAGTCTGCTTGGGGAATTACTGCAGTTTGTTTGGACAGCTTGGAGTCACTTCACCCAATACACATGGTCCGGGATGACGTTCAGCATGGGCACACAATCTTTTTTCAGGTCTTTATCAGTTTACCAAGCAATCCACAGATGACTGCAGCCGTCCTTCAGGCTGTTTGAGCCTTAATTCCCAGTTCAGAACTGAGAGGAAAGTCCTGAGAAATACACTTTAACTATTTTTTGGGACAAAGATGATGGGATTTTTGGACACTATTAGACATGAGTTTGAACTCTGAATTGAGTACTTTTATTTTATTTTTGATTGCATGCCTTCATAATAACCTCAAAGCAGGTCATAATAAAATCATATACAAATAAAATATAATAGGGTAAAATACTGATTATAATTATAAACTGTCTCAACCAGAAACTTTAAATTAATCTAACCCTGACTGACTGAATTTTCCTGCCTATGTTGTTCTCCCAGTGTTCCCATCTGATTCTCAGCAATTCCTTACCAGTGAAATAAGCAATGCTTGACCTGACAGTTATTCCTTTCTGTCATCCTGAAGGAAGTAATACTGGACACCTTCAGATATCAGGAAAAACAGCATTTATTTGAGAGGACTACAGCTGTTGGTACAGAACTTCAAATAGCCTCTTTATGAAGGTGCATGTTTTTCTGATGGCAGAACTATTTCAAATTGTTTTCATCATTTCATATCTGGATTACTTACTGTTAAGAGCAACATTGTAAAGTAGGA
The DNA here is from genome assembly GCA_033557465.1 of Ichthyophis bannanicus. Taxonomy (NCBI): domain Eukaryota; kingdom Metazoa; phylum Chordata; class Amphibia; order Gymnophiona; family Ichthyophiidae; genus Ichthyophis; species Ichthyophis bannanicus. The sequence continues at coordinate 1,447,149 of CM066037.1, forward strand.
AAGCAAAGCAGTATTTACAGTTTCATCTTGGACTAGGAGAAGAGAATGGCAGTTCTGCTCAGGACTTGTGTTAAGTGGGAGATTGATTCTTTACCTGTCACCAGTGAATGAACAGATCAGTGACATGAGCGCTGGTGCTAATGATAGCATTTGCAGAAATAGTATTGCGGGTTTGGTTGCAGATGTGGCTAAGGTTGCTGCAGATTTATTTGCTGAAATACAGTCTGAATCTTTGTGACTTGTCTCTAAAAAGTGAAAGACGCTGAGTTGGAACAGCCTAGTCAAGAGCAAGCTGTGGGCAAAATCAGTTCACTTAATGTGACTAAACGTATGAACTCACTGAGACAGGACACCCCTCTTCCAAAGAACAGTCTACAAATGACAGCAGTTTATTATGCATCTCTCCATTTGTCACATCTGAAAATTGTGACTTCATAATGTATATTTAAAAAATACCCCAACTCCATTTTTTCCATTAAGGATGATGTGTTGCCTGCTTTGTAGTAGAATGCAGGGATTTTTAAGAGAAGACCTTTGCGCACTCAATATTTGGAGCAGTGGTTAGAAAGATTGGGGTCAAGACCCCAAATGGGGTCATATCCTTCAGTGGATGGGGTCACAGAAACATGGCCATTTCCCCTTCTCGTTGGACTTTCACTGTGGCTTATGCCAAGTACTGGCAGTCACCAAGTCGGCATGTAGCCTGGGAGCCAGTGCCTTTGCCCCCTCTTGGGTAAACGTTGTGTTAGCCTGGAAACCCCTGCTGAGTACTGGGTTCCGTAAGCGCACACTGACACAGGGGGACCCTGCACTGCTGCTGTTGCGACTACTGTTGTAAGTGGAGGAAGAGAAAGGAACTTGGAGACCTGCTGTTTTGATTTCATCATTATCTAGGGTCATGTGAATTTTCAGTTGTTAGAACGGGATAAAAGTTTAAAAAGCACTGGTTTACAAAATTCTGAAATATTTCTGCAGAGCAAAGGACTTCCATGAGTCGGATATGCTTTTTATTTTATTCTTGGCTAGTAAGAAGAATTTGCTGGCATCTAAGCCTTCTATTTCTAGGTGGCTCAAGCCTGCAAAACTGCCTACAGGTATGAGCCAGAGATGATTGAGGCGCATCCACCAGAGGTGCGCATGCAAGGTGTCCTGTTCTCCATGGATAAGTGGGCACCGTTTTGCTGTGGCTCATCTCTTCAGACTGCTGGAGAGAACTAGATAAGTTTGCTTTACCTCAGTCAATTCTAGTTATATAAATTCTCCATTCTAGTCTGGACCAATTTCCCTCCTCAACTTTTTGAGGCAGTTGTGATAAGGAAGCTTATCAGGACCTAGAAGAGAGGGGTAAAAAGAAGGAATTTGCCATAATAAAGGGACACATTTTAAAAGGTCCGGGACTTAAAAATCCATTTGCTCCTAGAAAGCAGGTAATTCCTGGCTACAATAAGGAACGGAGTGCCCCTAGTGGTGGAAAGGAGAGGGAATACAGGCCCAGGGTAACGAACCCTTACGTCACTGCATCCCCTAATCACTCAGCTGCCACGAGGGAGTTTGATCTCTCTCACCTGAGAGGGGAGAGGGTGGAGCAGGAGCCTGAGGGGTTTAAGTTTAGCTCAGTGAGACCAGAGAGCAGTCGAGGACCAAGACGAGGAGGGACAAGCAGAACACGTGGAGAGGAATTGGAAGGACTCCTGAGACCTGAGAGTGCTGCAACTGCTGACCAGAGAGAGAGAGCACAGAAGTTTTGCCTACTCAAGAAGGAATGGAGCAGTAAGAGCCAGAAGCACTAATTGGAGAACAGGACGTGCTGGATGATGGCCAGAGCATGTAAGAAGTGAAGCTACTACAGGCTTTGATCAAGGTATGAGCCCCAGAAGCTTAGCTAATAAGGAGCATTACGTATTTGCCAGAGACTGCTTTAACCATAACAGAAGGCAGTCAAGTAAGCTATCTGAATCTGAGCCAGAGTGTGAACCCATAGAATTGGGGGAGCCAGATTTACCTTGTGAAGAAGAGGTCTCATACATGGACTGCTCTGCATGCCAGTCTGCCAATTAAGAAGGGTTGCAAGGGATGTCAACCGTAAAGAGAAGCCTCCAGTGTCCAAAGCCTTAAGAGCTGGGTTAGCTTGTTAATGTTCTAAGTTCAGGAGAAGTGTGACGCAGTGCAAAGCTGAATCTTCCTGATTATCTTTTGAGAAACAGCTGTGAGCAGTGCTGAGCTCAGTTTTGATGCTGTTTCAACTCAGGAAGTAAGAAATGCTTTTGTTTGTCTAACTACTGAGAAAACCTTGAAAAGAGTTTTATCTGCTTGTGTGAATTTGACTATCTGTATGAAGTGCTGTGTTTTAAGCACACAAGATAGCCAGGTATTTGTTCTGGACTGAAAAGGGAAAGAAAACCTGGTTTAAAGTTTCTTTCTGTATGTTTTGGACTGCACGGCAAGCTCTGCTAGGAAGCAGGTGCTGTTAATTAAGGCTGAGGAAAGCTGCTTTGTTTCCATTCAAGTTATCCTGTAATGAGTTACAAGAATTCCTGGTGAAATATCTAAAAAGGTGGATCTGTGAACCTTAGCGTGTCTTTCTTTTCTAAATAAATTCTTGTCAATGCACCTACTCAACCCAACTACAACGAAGGTGTGTTTTTTCATCTGAGCCCAAATGATATCTAACTGAACTACCTTTCCCACAATGGCAAAAACAAAACCACGCCCCTCCATACCAATGTAAGGGGCTAAGGGCGTGGCACAGTGTTTTCCGAAGGATTATTTAGTATTTTAATACCTTCCTAAGAATATTTCAGTATTATACCTTGGATAGGGCTGGGATTTGCAGTGGCTGTACAGTGAGGGAAATTGCACATTTCATGGGATGGGGGGGGGGGGGTGTTATAGTACCCAGCCATCCAGACTGTTGTGGACTGCTAGTGTAATAGGAATTCAGCGCTAATGGTGAATTTCCATTAGTAATGGCCGAGAACATTTTAATCTACGTAAACACAGTAACATGTTGGGTAAAAGTCTTCCTTCTGTAAATTAAATAATATAATCTTGCTAAACTTGAATGCTGTAATTTTTCTAATCTCTTCAACCATGTTAATCTGCTGTAGTAAAAGCGTTCTGTACAGATGTGATGATATTCATACATATCAGCATATAGCATGTTTAAAAAAAAACTTGAAATGTATTCTACAAAATGTGCAAAAGCTTTAGATTTATAAGAGAATTTCATCCGAGTGATTCACATACAATGCAGAATTTCCTGCTTTATGGTTGGCATACTTTTATATAATACAAATTGTTTTATGAAATAATTGTGTTGAAATGTTGACCTTTTTTCTTATATTACATGTTTAAAACAATGTTTGTAAAGAGAAGTGCTGAAAGAATCTAACCTTAACAGGAATGGCCAATCTGCAGTACTGGCATCACTTTATTATTTTACGCCATCATTTGACAAGCAAATTTTCCTATTGAGTTTATTAATATGAAAACGCTATTCTCATGGCAGTAAATCAGTATTTTTGTATTCTTCAAGTCCATGCTTAACTGCAAAATTTAGGGTGACAGAACTTCCTTTTGGGGATGTTCTATTTACTATGTCCAGCTGTTGTCTGTGCTGCCAGCTGTGTGCTTAAGCTGTAGACATCGGTATTGCTGTCTCCTGAAGCAGTGGGAGGAGAATATGCCGTGCTCTGAAACATGTCTACAATTAGGAAGTCTTACAGAATCTTTTGTTGTATAGTGAAAGGGCTGCTTTATATTAATAAGCAGTAATTAAAGAATTGTCAGATTACAGATCAGGATTGCTAAGAATATTGTTGCCCATTTCTAACCCTTCGAGCTTCTCTCTGTGTGATATTTAGGGCTACATTCCGAAAAGCAAATGGGAGATGGATACTTCTGAGGCAAAACTAGGTGGGTGTTGTCTGCTTAATTTGAATTTTTTATGTCTTTAACAGCAAGTTTCCAAGATACTATTCTCAGTAACAGACAGCAAAATTGCAAACGCTCATCTCCATTCTCTGCCCACCTGGCAATTTCTAACACATGTCTGAATAAAAATAAAGATTGTGTCCTGTGAGATTTGCTAAGAATGCCGATTCCTGTCTCTGCATGCAGTAGGGACAGACACGAGATGTGGCTGGGAACTGGCTGAAGTAGGAAATAGACTTTCCTGCAGCTAGTGCCAGTCAAGGCTCTTGTATCTCTCACAGCCTCAGAAAATGAGATGACATTCTGCACTCAAAATGCCATATGCCTGCAGTAAATTAGCATCATTCCTGATCGTGTAACCAGTCTAGTCCTGGACCTCTGGGTTCCCAATCCAATCCAGCAGCTGGAGACTGAGGAAACTCCTCCTTTTTTCTGATGTCACAGGTATATCCACTTGGAATCCGCCTCTTGCCATCAGTAACCTCAGTCTCCAAGCAGCTGGATAGATAGGAGCCCGGTGGTCCGGGCTCACTGGAGAATCAATTAAGTTTCTGTATTTCTTTCTTTTTATGGGATTGCAGGGCAGAAGGGGCTTTGGAGGACTGTGCTTTTAAGTGGGGCCCGCGTCTCCTTCCTTACTATCTCTTGCCCTCGCCTTTTTCCCCTCCCCCCCTCCCGCTTCAGTGCTTAAATCAGGCTGTCAGAGAGTGCCTGTGAGGGAGTTCCGTAGCTGTTTGCTTACGAGCAGCAAGCTGCAGGTACCGGGAGGGGTGCTCCGGAGTCCGGTCTTGCCAGCGCCACACAGAAGCCTGCCTGTCAGTGCGCTGGCAAACTGAGAGAGTGTGAGAGACCGCCCGCTGATTTTGGCAGTGCGCGGTTACCTCCGGCAGCTTCAGCAGTCCCTTCTTATCCTCGAGGGATCAGCCCGGTGAATGCTCCGTTTGTCACGGGCTCACGCTCGCGGGGTTTTTGAGGGGGGCAGTCGTTCCTTTTTGCGGCGGTTCGGGGTGTGGATTTAGGCGCGAAATCGCGGCGGCGGGCCTAGCCGCGTGGTGGCTCTGCCGGGGAACGCGCTTTTCCCGCGCGGTTTCAACGTCGGTTCGGGCCTCTTCCAGGGCTCTTCCTGTCTTGCTCTTCTGTTGTCTACCTTCTCCCTCACTTTCTTCTCCGTGTATGGGGATGTTCAGCTCTTTCATTTCCTTCCGTGCTGTTTTTTACTGCTCCCCTCACTATGCCCTCTAAGCCGGTTTGCTTAGTTTGCGGTTTAAAAAAAGGCACTATCTCCGGACTCTGTAAAGCCTGTGTAAGAGATCTGGTTCCTTCAGGTTCTGCCAGAATGGACTCGGGGAGCGAGCCAGAACCGGGGTGTTCAGAGCCTCTACTGCCAGAGCGGAACCAGGAGGAGCCGGTGGCGGGTCCGTCTTCTGTGCCAGCCGCTCCTCTCCCTCAGGCTCCCTTGCCGCTAGACCTTTCCGCCATCTTCTCGCAGGATTTTGTGGCCCTGCTTCAGAAAGCTCTCGGGGCCAATGTTCAGCAGGTCTCCGAGCCTGGTATTCGGAGCGAGGTCAAGAGAGCTGCGACATCTCCCCCCGCTGCAGGTTCTACATGCGAGGCCAAGAGGCCGCGTTCCGAGGGGCTCCCGGCAGAGTCTTCTTTGGCCTCTGAGGGTCATCTACCAGATGAGGATGCTGGAGCTCTTGAGGTGGAGGAAGAGCTCGAAGAAGGTGAACTCTCTGAAAGGGAAGATCAAGCCCGCGTGGTTCGGGTTTTCCGGAAGGAGGAGCTTCCAGCTTTGATTAGCGAGGCCCTGACAGTTTTGAATATGCCTGTGCCAGGGTCGGCGGAAGAGGAGACACTGGAGGACCCGCTTTTGCAGGTTTTTAGAAAGACTCAGCGGGCATTCCCAGTACACCGCGTCTTTCGGAGATGATTCAAGAAGAATGGAACCTGCCCGAAGCTCCTCTTAAGGGGTCCAGGATCTTGGGGCGTCTTTACCCTCTCTTGGATCAGGACAGGGAGGTGTTCAAGTCCCCCAAGGTGGATGCTGCGGTGTCGGCTGTTACCAAGAAGACTACCATCCCTGTTGAGGGTAGTGCGGCCCTTAAGGACCCCCAGGATAGGAAGCTAGATGTCTTATTGCGCCAGATATTTGAGGTGAATGCGCTGTCGCTTCAAGCCGCTATCTGCGGGGCTTGGATTGCGAGGGCATGTCTCCGCTGGGCCCAGAGAGTGCAGGTCACTCGAGGGGGTGACGAGTCTGGAGAGGCGACTAGGCTGGAATCGAGAGCGGCCTATTTGGCCGACAGTCAATACGATCTTATGCGTGGTTTGTCGAACAGCATGGCCTCGGCAGTGGCGGCACGACGTTACTTGTGGCTGCGCAACTGGGCGGCGGACAGTTCCTCCAAGGCTAGGTTGAGCAAACTTCCCTTTAAGGGGCGTCTTTTGTTCGGGGAGGACTTAGAGAAATTGGTAAAAGACTTGGGGGACTCGAAAGGCGGTAAGCTACCTGAGGACAAGCCTAAGTCTGTTCGGCCGGGCTCGACTGGTAGAGGTCTGCAGCGAGATTTTCGACGGTTTAGGGCCCAACGATTTGCCCCGGCGCAAAGAGGTCGCTTCTTTAGCAGAGGGCATGGCTCCCGGGGGTTTCAAGGTGCTGGACGGGGGTTTGGGCCGTCCTCCTCCTCGTCCTTCACGGCCAAAAAGCAGCAATGAAATACCGGGGGCCCAGGCTCTCTTGCGGCCGGTTGGGGGACGGCTTCGGGAGTTTTATCCTGCCTGGGCCCGGGTAACATCCGATCAGTGGGTCCTAGAAGTGATCCGGGAGGGCTACGCTCTGGAGCTTCTGAGACCTGTGCGGGACGCCTTTGTTCAGTCTCCCGGGAGGTCTCCCGCCAAATCTGCAGCGCTGCGGGAGACGGTTCAACGGCTTCTGGATCTCCGGGCAATCGTGCCTGTACCCCCGGACCAGCGCGGCGAAGGTCGTTACTCCATCTACTTCGTCGTTCCCAAAAAGGGGGGCGGCGTCCGGCCAATTCTGGATCTGAAAGGCGTGAATCGTTGTCTGCGGGTGTCTCACTTCCGTATGGAAACGCTAAGATCGGTTATTGTGGCGGTGCAGAAGGGAGAATTTCTCACCCCTCTAGATCTGTCAGAAGCTTATCTCCACATTCCCATCCGTCCGGACCATCGCCGATTTCTCCGTTTTGCGGTCCCCTTTGGCCACTACCAGTTCCGGGCGCTGCCGTTCGGCCTAGCGATGGCTCCACGCACGTTTACCAAAGTCATGGTGATAGTGGCGGCGGCTCTAAGAAAGGAGGGCCTATTGGTGCACCCCTATCTGGACGACTGGTTGATTCGAGCGAAGTCAAGAGCCGAGAGCGAGGAAGCTACTGCGCGAGTGGTGGCTTTTCTGGAGGAGCTAGGTTGGATTGTCAACAGGACCAAGAGACACCTGGTGCCTTCTCAAACCCTGGAGTATCTGAGAGCTCGCTTCGACACCGCAGTCGGAAAGGTGTTTCTCACGGCAGAGAGAGCGCGGAGTCTTCGGAAGCTGGTGCGTCGTTTTCTACACTGCCCGGCACCCTCAGCGTGGCAGTATCTGCAGTTGTTAGGGACAATGGCGGCGGGCACATATGCGGCCCTTGCAAAGGGCGTTACTTCGGCGTTGGTCGCATCAGCGGGATTCCCTGTCTCAGAAGCTGCTCTGCCCGGAAGAAGCTCGTCGCTCCCTGCGTTGGTGGTTGCTTCCCGCGACCTTGGAGAGAGGGAGGCCTCTGGACACGCCGGCCTGGATAGCGGTGATAACGGACACCAGCCTTTCCGGTTGGGGAACGCATTGCCAGGGCCGGTTCACGCAGGGTCAGTGGTCGGTGCAAGAGCAGACTTGGCAAATAAACCGGTTAGAGCTACGAGCAGTGACTCTCGCATTGCGTGCGTTCCATCCCTTTCTCAGCGGCAAGGCGGTACGGGTGCTCTCGGACAATGCTACGGCGGTCTCCTATGTCAACGAGCAGGGCGGCACCAGCAGCGTGGGGCTGGAGGCCGAAGCAGGAGTCCTGTGCGAGTGGGCGGAAGAGCACCTGATGGATCTGTCAGCGGCGCATGTTGCGGGCGTAGAAAATGTCCAGGCAGATTTCCTCAGTCGGGTGAGAGTGGATCCGGGGGAATGGGTCCTTCATCCAGGAGTCTTCGAGTTGATCGTGCACAGGTGGGGTGCACCGGTCATGGATTTGATGGCCACCTTTTCCTCGGCGAAGGTCAGCCGCTTCTTCAGCAGACAGAGGGAAAGGATGTCAGAGGGGTTGGATGCTCTCATTCAGGAGTGGCCGGCGGGTCAGCTCCTCTACGTGTTTCCACCATGGGTGCTGATCGGAAGAGTCCTGCAGCGAATAGCGGAGTTCGACGGCCACGTGATCCTGATAGCTCCAGACTGGCCTCGTCGACCCTGGTACGGAGATTTTGTTCGCCTGTCGGTGTCCCAGCCATGGCGCCTCCCCCCTCGGGCAGATCTTCTGTCGCAGGGCCCTCTGCTCATGCCGCACGTGGCTCAATTCTCGCTTACGGCCTGACTCTTGAGAGGGCGCGGTTGATGGCGCGAGGGTATTCGGCGGCCGTCATTTCTACCCTTTTGAAGGCAAGAAAACACTCCACGTCTCTTGCATATATCCGCGTCTGGCGGTTCTTCGAGGCCTGGTGCGAGGCCCGGAGCTGCGAAGCCTTGAAAGCCTCCATCTCTCATATTCTGGAGTTCTTGCAGGATGGTCTTGACAAAGGACTTGCAGTGGCGACTTTGTCGTGCTACAGAGGCAAGATTGGGGGGCGTTCTATCGGTTATCATTGGGATATTAAGCGTTTCTTGCGTGCGGGGTCGTTGCTGCGGCCGCCAATAAGCCAAGTCATCCCGAAGTGGCATTTGCCGTCTGTCTTAGACGCGCTCGAGCGCCCTCCTTTCGAACCGCTCTCCCGTGCGACTCTCAAAGATATCACCTTAAAAGTAGTATTCCTAGTGGCCATTAGTTCGGCTAGGAGAATCTCTGAGTTACAGGCGCTCTCATGCATGGAGCCCTATCTCTCGTTCTTCCCTTCAAAGGTGGTTCTGCGGAAGGTGCCGGCTTTGCTTCCAAAGGTGGTGTCCCCTTTCCATGTCAACCAGGAAATTTCTTTGCCCGTTTTCGCTCCGGAGGGGGGCGCGTCTGGTTCGAAGGGGTTACATCTCTTGGATGTCCGCAGGGCCTTAAAACGGTACCTCCGTAAGACCGTTGCTTTTCGCAAGTCGGATAAACTTTTTGTGCTGTTTTCGGGGCCTAGGAAGGGGGAAGCGGCGTCGAAAGCGTCCATTGCTCGGTGGCTCAAGGAGACCATCGCGTCCGCCTATTTGTTGAAAGGGAAGGCTGTGCCCGACGGACTTCGGGCTCATTCCACCAGGGCGCAAGCTACCTCCTGGGCGGAGTTCCGCTTAGTGCCTCCGGTAGAAATTTGCAAAGCGGTGACTTGGTCGTCCTTAAATTCGTTTGCTCAACATTACCGCCTCGATGTGCACGCGAGAGAGGAGACGTCCTTTGCTTCGGCGGTACTGCAGGCGGGTCGTCCAGGGCCCTCCCAAGTCTGATTTGCATTTACTGCTCTGGTACTTACCCAGAGGTCCAGGACTAGACTGGTTACACGATCAGGAAGATGAAATTAGACTTACCTGCTAATTGTAGTTCCTGGAGTGTAGCCAGTCTTGTCCTGTATCCCTCCCTGGGCGTTCTGCGGCCTTATTTCCTGGACGAGGACCCACTTACAGGTAAGAGTCTTATTTGCGCCCTACAGGGTAGGTGCGGTAAGTGGATATGGTCATGTATCTATACAAGTACAAAAAAAAATAAAAATGGGACAGGTAATGTAGTATATAGGTTATTCCCTATGGTGGCTGAAGCGGGTGGCTTCTTTTCCCCTCTTTTTCCTTCTTCGGGGAAGGAGGACTCTGCTTCAGTTAAAGTCACAGTTTTGAGCGGGGCGGACTTGCTTGCAGCAAGATGCTGTTCTGTAGCCCCCCAAGGGTTGCTTAGTTTTTGGCATAGTTTTGGAATATTTTCTCCGTTTGCATTCTTAATTGTGTCTCCGGTGAGTCTGCTTTGTCAGTAGGTTACTGATGGCAAGAGGCGGATTCCAAGTGGATATACCGGTGACATCAGAAAAAAGGAGGAGTTTCCTCAGTCTCCAGCTGCTGGATTGGATTGGGAACCCAGAGGTCCAGGACTAGACTGGCTACACTCCAGGAACTACAATTTAGCAGGTAAGTCTAATTTCATCTTATTTAAATGCTTAAAGGATATGAGAGTACATTTTTCCAATTAGATACTGAAAACACTTTAAGAATGTGTAACTATTTCTGGGCTCTCTAGGTCTCTTTTAAATTCTTACATCTTTGTTAGGTGACGGCTCATGATTTAATTTCTGATTTAAATTCAGATCTTCAGTAAGAATTATTTTCATATTCATCTTATGATAAAAGTTCAGTATTTATGTATTAAACAATTCTTAATTCAAGTGATGTATGTCATTCATGTACTGATGACCCTCATACTGTGGCTATTGCAGGGTTGTCCTTAATTGTGCTCTGAGAGTATTGTTTGATTATACAGAAGAATTGATTCATTTTGACCTATATTACTCTTTATATCTCTTTCTATGAAATCGTATTACATTAGGGATCTCAGTTCTAGTGCAGTAGCAGTCCCCTAAGGTCGTCAGTATTATGTCACGTAATAAACCTCCATTGCTTTTGAAAACACTGGGCAGCAGCTAACAGTGAGCTGCTGTAAGTGATTTTCTTCTAGCGCAAAAAGCTGTTTGGAGCCTTTAGTATAATGAACAGTTGTATCTGTAATAAGTATTGTATCTTGCATTGCTTGTACATTTTAATTTCAAGATCTCATCTGTACATTTTTAAAGCACCTTGATCATGCTGAGGGGATTTAACTTTCTGAGTGTGTTCAACTCTAGTTTGCCAGTTGAGGTTTGTTTACAACTTGTCACTATAAAAACAAAATCCAACTTGAAAAGAACATCATGGCACTGTGCTGGCTTATCTTACCATGAGCCTGCTGCTGGTAGAGAGGGACATCCGAGATTCCAGGGGCAGCAGAACATGAGTTCAGTAAGAGGCACCAATCTAGCCAGCCACTGTCCTTGCCCCACAGACTCTCTATCTGCTGAAGTCACATAGGGCAAACGGTGGCCCAGCCCATTGTGCTGTCTATGTTTCAATTCTGAATGGACTCAAAACACTTTCTTGGTTTCCTCCTTTCCCATCTCTTATGAAGAAGAGCGGGACAGCTTAGCATGCTAATTCTGCTTTACATTGCTTCCCAGCAGTGTCTTAAATTATAGCAGCCATGCTGCATCTTGATGCTACACATTTCCACTGTGTGGCTTTATAACTTGTGGCTTCTTATACAGCTGCAGGAAAATTGTTTTCCAAGGCACGTTGGAAGGAAAATGACTGGTTTGTGCCAGCTGAGTAAGGCTGCTTGCCCTTTTGTAAGATTACACAGAATACATACTGCTACCTTATCCTACTGCCTGCTGATGGAGAAAGGCTCCTCTGGCCTCCTCTGTCAGCATTGAATTTACAGCGCAGTGGTATATTAACAATATACAAGGGAGAGTAATGTTCATTCAGCCTGCAATACATACAAATGGATCTTCAAAATGAAACTCCTCGCTCAGTTTCTCTTTGAGAATCAAGAGAGCGGATTCCAGCAGGGAATCTTTGCCGTGCTTGCTTTGCAGAGCCCTGCCCATTTCCCTGAAGGGGAAAGTGCCTCTGCAGCTGGCAGCATATGTAATTTTTTTCCACAGAGGGTCTGGAGCACTATTCAATGGAGTCTTCTCCAGAGGTAAACACCAGTTTAACCATGGAGAATCCAATTTGAAGACCAGAACCCATTACATTTCAAGCTGCAGAAAGTTTATTCTCGGTTCGGTCAGTATTCAAAAGGAGTTTAAGCTTTACCAGTGGCCAGTAAATGTATAACTCCCCAAACTACGAATTTTCAAAGGCTTTATACCAATAGTGCCAGTGAAAATCATTGTAATCACTTTGGCAATATCTGTATAGTGCCTGGGAGGAGTATGGCCAGTAAAGCTGAACTATCCGACTAACAGCAGTCCCACATCTGCTTACCTGCGGTCAGCACTTTCTCCATCTAGTCAGCACTGCCACCTAGCCATGTAGCAGTGTTGAATAGACCTGATTTTTTTTAAACATCACAGAGGGAATTTAAAAAAAAAAGTGACCATCAGATTTCAATATTGATTAGAGTATTTGTGAAAGGCTTCCATATTCATTTCCATTTCCAATTTTATAATCGCACTGCCTGTGTTCCTGCTTTTTCACTGTATTCCAATGATATAAGTAATAGAGGATGCTAGACTTACAATTCCAAAAATTGATTGCAAGGCTACGGTTGTCACAGTGAAGAAGAAAGGTACTTAGTTCAGGAAAAACGCATATTAGTTGCATAGACCTGTAGAGAGAATATAGTTTCATTTATTACAGCTCAGGTACTTATTTTCATTTTCATTATAGATAACCATGGGATAAGGTATTATGGTCCTCACATTCGACAATACACACAGCCTGTTATCATTTAATCAAATAGGTTAGGCGCACAGCATTTTAAACAGTTACATAATTTGAGTTTTCCATGATCTAACTGCATCCAGCTGGCAGTCCTTATTCTTCCAGAGGGAGGTGTCTTCTCTTGATGCCAAAGTAACCAGCTTTGAATGGGATCATCACAGAAAATCTTAGATGGGGTTTTTTGTAGGATGATAGGATGGATTTCTTTTCCAACGTTCTGTGCTTATAGCACAAATCTTTTAAGCCTAAAGGTTCTCTCGCCAGCCATTATGAAACCACCATAGAATCTGGATTCTCAACACCACCTGATGTATTTATCATTAGCAATTTGTTACACTGAAGTTTTCAGCTGACCTAAGGAATTTATAACTGTCCACGTTGCACATGTGGTATGCTGGAAAGGAGGCAATGCATATTTCTTTCTTGATGTGCATGTGATACAGATTTCACTTTTCAGCACTGTTCCCAGTGAACAGAAAACAGAAGCAGTGCCTCTCCTGTTAATAACAGGCATATGAAACCAGTGCAGGAATCACTGTGATCTCCTATTTTCCCTCAACTAATGAAGACCATGTGGACCTGGAAGTGGAAGGGTCTTCTCAAGTGTATTCACTCTTCTTTTGTTTGTGAGAGATATTTTTGGGTATACGTACTAATTGTCTGTTAATATCGCACCACACTTTCTGTATTCCCAGACAAATTGGATGGCTTGAAAATGGGCACCAAGAGGAAGCATGTTGCAAGCCGAATGGAAGACTACCTGCAGCTTCCTGACGATTATGAATCACGTGCCTCAGAGCCCGGAAAGAAAAGGGTAATGTGGCTTCCATAGTTTTAATGTAATTTAGTCTGTCTTGTGTACTGCTAATACAAAATAATCATCTGTTCAATCTGGTGTGCAGTAAGAATTACAGCACACACAATGAAACATAACTTAAACCACTATAACCATTATAGTATAAAATGTAAGCCAAACAACACAATTTAAAAATAACTTAAAACAATAATATAAAAAACGCAAATACAAAACGTACAGGGAATTGCCAATGGTTGTTTTTTAATGAATGTTAAATAATTAACTTCCAGTCTTATTTCATTGGGTAAAACATTCAACAAGCATTCAACACTGCTAAAAATATTGTAGTTTTTATGTGGATTACCTTCCTTATAAGGATTTTTAGCAACAGGATGAAGCAGCCACACAAGTGGGTGACATCATCCAATAGTGCCTGGATAGGAATACCTCAGAGTTCAGAATTCACTTGAAAAGGTTTCTGAGCATGTTTGTGCCATCCTGCATGTTGTACACCTGCAAAGAGGTTCATTGTCTTTCTTTTATTGGCTCTGCCAAATAAACATTTTTTTGTCAGCCCTCTAACCCCATGCAAATAACAATTTTTTTCTTTTCGTTTTTAAATATTTTCCTATTTCAGTACTTTCAAAAATTGTTAAAAAGCTTATTGAGAACTTCTACATTTTTTCTTCTTTTGCCAGGAGTCAGTAGACTACTGCACAGGCTTACATTTTGAACACTAGGGAGGCTAAGTCAAATGCTCAATGTTGTAAACCACTTAGATGCTTCCCTGTGTGAGTGTGATGAGTGGTATAATAAGTGTTTTTAAAGAAAGAAAAAAAAGAAGTAGAAAAGCCAAGTTTCAAGCAATGCCCAACTTGTAATAGAAAGATGATCTTGAAATTTGCCTTTGCTATATTGGCCCCTTGAACAACAAAACAACTACATGTGTGGCAAAATTTCATCAAGAATTCACTCCATCTGCAAACACCAAGAGGGCTCATCTAAGGCCAAGCTCTTAAGAGTTTCTACCCTGAAACATTTAGCTTTGCTAGGAAGGGGAATGGCACTTTATCTACCTCACATGGGATTCTCCAAAGTCCAGTAGTAAAATGGGAAGACTTGGTCTCTACCAGAACATGAGAAAAAAGTACTATGAAGCTTTTCCAACAAAAAACTGAGCTGGGTTTAACACTGTGCCAGGACTTAAACGCCACATGTCAGCACCTGTAGAAGAGCATAGAAGCTGTGTTAAGAGATTAGTGCAATATGTGACAGTGCCACATGTCAGCACCTGTAGATCAGCATAGAAGCTGTGTGTCAAGAGATTAGTGCAATATGTCACAATGCCACATGTCAGCACCTGTAGATCAGCATAGAAGCTGTGTCAAGAGATTAGTGCAATATGTGACAATGCCACATGTCAGCACCTGTAGATCAGCATAGAAGCTGTGTGTCAAGAGATTAGTGCAATATGTGACAATGCCACATGTCAGCACCTGTAGATCAGCATAGAAGCTGTGTGTCAAGAGATTAGTGCAATATGTCACAATGCCACATGTCAGCACCTGTAGATCAGCATAGAAGCTGTGTCAAGAGATTAGTGCAATATGTGACAATGCCAAATGTCAGCACCTGTAGATCAGCATAGAAGCTGTCAAGAAATTAGTGCAATATGTCACAATGCCACATGTCAGCACCTGTAGATCAGCATAGAAGCTGTGTCAAGAGATTAGTGCAATATGTGACAATGCCACATGTCAGCACCTGTAGATCAGCATAGAAGCTGTCAAGAAATTAGTGCAATATGTCACAATGCCACATGTCAGCACCTGTAGATCAGCATAGAAGCTGTGTCAAGAGATTAGTGCAATATGTGACAATGCCACGTCAGCACCTGTAGATCAGCATAGCTGTGTCAAGAGATTAGTGCAATATGTCACAATGCCACATGTCAGCACCTGTAGATCAGCATAGAAGCTGTGTGTCAAGAGGTTAGTGCAATATGTGACAACGCCACATGTCAGCACCTGTAGATCAGCATAGAAGCTGTGTCAAGAAATTAGTGCAATATGTGACAATGCCACGTCAGCACCTGTAGATCAGCATAGCTGTGCCAAGAGATTAGTGCAATATGTCACAATGCCACATGTCAGCACCTGTAGATCAGCATAGAAGTTGTGTCTCAAGAGATTAGTGCAATATGTCACAATGCCACATGTCAGCACCTGTAGATCAGCATAGAAGTTGTGTCTCAAGAGATTAGTGCAATATGTGACAATGCCACATGTCAGTACCTGTAGATCATCATAGAAGTTGTGTGTCAAGAGATTAGTGCAATATGTGACACTGCTGACATGTTGGTGTAGTAACACTTTTCAAAACAGTCAGAGCCAGTTGTCAAACTGCCAGTGCCAGAGGTAGGTGTCAAAGCCTTGACTGGCAGCCTTACTGACAATAGAGGAAGCAGTGCAGAACATGGTTGTCAGAAATCTTAGTGCTTAAACTGTTGGCGCTTTGAAGGTCAGTGCCAATCAAATTATGCAGAACAAGCCAAACTGAATAAAGAAACTCAAAGGTCTAAAGACAATTTTCTTTTAATAGGAGACCCACTGGTTCCAAATGCCCTTAAAAAGCCATAGCTCTGCAGAATTTCTTGGAGCCAGGAGGCAGATAATGTCTACTTACTCAGCTTCCCCAAATATATTAGTGATAACATATTTGAAAAATCGAGTGTGTCTGTGGAAAAATAAACTGAGAGTTTGTTTTATTTCTTTTTATGTTGGAGTGGAGGAATAGCCTTATGATTAGAGCAGTGATCTAAGAATGAGGGAAGCCTGGTTCAAATCCCAATGCTGCATCTTGTGACCTTGGGCAAGTCACTTAATTCTTCATTGCCTCAGGTGCAAATTTAAATTATACGCCCTTTAGGGATAGGAAAATATCTACTATACCTGAATATAATTTACTTGAACGCCAAGAAAGATTTGAGCTAATTCCAATTCCCTTATTGTGCTTTATTATTTCTTATGTTTCATTCTTGGGGCAGCTGGTTAATGAACAGACAAGAGGTGAAGCCATTTTGGACCTAGTCCATAGTGGAACACAAGATCTGGTGCAAGAAAAAAGGGTATTGGAGCCATTTGGCAATAATGATCTCAGCATGATCACGTTAGATTTAATAAATGGAGGAAGGATGGCAAGGAAATCCACAGTACTATCTTGTAACTTTCAAAAGAGAGACAGTGATAAAATGAGGAAAATAGTTAAGATAAAACAAAAAGAAGCAGCTGCAAAGGTTAAAGATTTACATCATACATGGGTGGTGTTTAAAAATACTATCTTGGAAGCCCAGACCAGCTGTATTCCACGCTTTAAGAAAAGTGAAAGGAAGTCCAAAAAACTTCCAGCATGGTTTAAAGGTGGGGTCAGAGAGGCTGTTGTAGCCAAAAAAGCATCTTTCAGGAAATGGAACAAGGAGCCAAATAATGAAAACTGGAAACAACATAAGCATTGGCAAGTTAGATGCAAGGCATTGATAAGGCAGACAAAGAGAGAATTTGAGAAGAAGCTTGCTGTGGAAGCAAAAATGCATAATAAAAATTTTTCAAGTACATTTGTAGCAAAACAAAACCTGTGAGAGTGTCAGTTAAGGGGGGACAAGGCCATAGTGGAGAGACCAAATTAATTTTTTGCTTCGGTCTTTACTGAAGAAGATGGAGGGAAGTTACCCATGACTGAAATGGTATTTAGATACCTATGACTAAAATGGTATTTAAAGGTGATGCATCGGAAGAATTGAAAGAAATATTGATAAACTGGGAAGATGTATTACTCTTTGATAAACTGAAGAGCAGCAAATCACTTGGACAGATGGTATACATTCGAGGGTGTTGAAAGAACTAAAATGTGAGATTGCAGACCTGCTATTAGTAATCTGTGAATTTTCATTAAAATCATCTGTTATATCTGAAGATTGACAAATGACCAATGTAACGCCAATTTTTAAAAAGGGTTCCAGAGGTGATCTGGGAAACTACAGACTGGTGAGCCTGACATCTGTACAAGGCAAAATGGTAGAAACCATTATAAAGAACAAAATTTCTGAACATGTACATAGTCATGGTTTAATGGGAGAAAGCCAACATGGCTTTAGCCAAGGAAGGACTTGTCTTACTAATCTATTATATTATTTTGAAGTTGTGAATAACCAGGTAGACAAAGGTGAGAGCCAGTCGATATAGTGTATCTGGATTTTCATGAGAGACTCGGCGAAATTAAAAAGTCATAGGATAGAAGCAGTGTACTATTGTGGATCAGAAACTGGTTAAAAGAAAGCAGAGGGTAGGGCTAAATGACCAATTTTCCCAATGGATAAAGGTGAATAGTGGAGTACCCCAGGGATCTGTGCTGGGTCCACTGCTTTTTAACATATTCGTAAATGAATAATTGTGCATCATCTGCAAATTGGATTACCTCACTCATACCCATTTCCAGGTCAAAGGTGTTAAAACCCAAGAGAATTGTGGAAAATTGCAAGAGGACTTTGATAAATTGGAAGACTCGACATTCAAATGGCAGATGAAATTTAATGTGGACAAGTGCAAAGTTATACACCTAGAAAAGAACAACCCAAACTATGGTTATACGATGCAAGGTTCCACATTGAGAACCACCACCCAAGAAAAAGATTTAGGCGTCATTGTGGATAGCACGTTGTGAAGCCCTCCAACTAGCGTCTAGCGGTGGCCAAGAAGGCAAATAGAATGCTAGGAATCATAAGGAAAGGAATGGAGAATAAAACAAAGGATATTATAATGCCTCTGTATCATTCCATGGTACGACGGCAGCTTGAATATTGTGTGCAGTTCTGGTCACCTTATCTGAAAAAGGATATAGTGGAATTAGAAAAGGTACAGGACTGTATGTAGACAACAGAGATGTGAAAGTTGCTGGAAGACTCATCAAAATTCGCTATGCTGATGATACCACATTACTGGCTGAAAATGAAGAGAATCTGAAATGATAGATCAAGGAACATAGTCTTAAAATGGGCCTGTAAAGAAGACAAAGATCCTGAAAACTGGCAAAATCAATAAGTTCATCATTGATGGATAAGAAATTGAAATAGTTGACAACTTTAACCTACTTGGATCAGTTATCAGTAAAGAAATAACAAGCGACCAAGAAATCAGATGATGCATTGCTCTTGGCAGACAAGATCCTTGGACCTACACAAGATTCTCAAGAGCAGAGATGTGTGTCTCCATACAAAGATTTGACTTGTTCAAGCCATGGTATTTTCAATAACGTCATATGGATATGAAAGTTGGACAGCGAAAAAGATAGACAGGAAGAAAATTAGTTTGTTCTTCGGGCAGTCCATGGGATACTGTCACCCTCACGGTGGCCAGCCCAACGCCTAGGGCGCTGAGACTTGGTCTGCCTGTGGTGTTCCTGCCTCAGAGAGGTGGGCTTGCTTTAACTCTGCAAGGCCTTCTGGGAATGTAAGTCCCTTTACCCTTTGAGCACAGATGAGTTGCAGTCGAGTGGTTTCAGGCAATGACAAGAATTTATTTTCCCCTTCCCAGCGGATTAAATGCAAGTGAATAACTCAGGACAAAACATGCCATACAATTGGCTTGAGGAAATTATACATGAACTCAGGTAAGTTAGCCTTGTCAGCTTCAGGCTTTAAACGTGCAGTGCTTGATACAAAACAAATCACAACAGCTTCAACTAGCAAAGAAAATGCTCCCTTCTGCTGCTTTTACCGTCTCTCACAGACACTGTTCAGCATAGGGAATTCACCTGGTCAGCCAAAGATAATGTACAGTCCATCCGATCATCCACTATTTCATTATGGTCAGAGTCTATCTGCATTTCCTCAGCATCAGGACTAGCAGGGTGTGTCAGTAAATTGCTATCCTGATCTTTGAAGCAAACGGTTTCTCTGACCTCACGTGGTTTCTCTCTGTAACACTCTCCTGAGCAGGGTTGTAAACTACCATATATGCTGTCGTTTTTGTCCAGGGAGTTTGCTACTTTCTGGCAACTATAGGGAACTGCTTTATAGCTAAGTTCAAACTTATATGAACTATTAAGCCTACCTTTTGGCTTTGAAAGGGAAGGAACTCTCCACTCTGCAGGGTTAGACTGGTTCTCAAACACAGCTGATGTTTGCTTGCCTCTCAGCCTATTAACTTCCCCTCAGACGTACCGGTATTCTCCAACCAGCCTGTCTCTCTCTTCGGAGCGTGTGAGCTTTGCCAAGCCTGCCTCTCAGGAAGATTCTTCTCTCTCCTGCCTTTACCAGACAACCCCTGTCCTGGGTTGCTTCCTTCTGGCCTCGGGAATATGGCTCCCTTGGTTCTCACTCCTCTTTGACTTCTTCTAGTCAGCGTGCTCCTTTGCTGACTTCCTTTCTGGCTCTCTTCCCAGTTCTGCTTCTGCTTCCAGTTCTCCCTCTGGCTCTGCTTCTCGTTCTCCTTGGTCCAAGCTAATGACCACTTTTTATCATTGTAGCTCTCAGGGCTTAGCTGTGCCCTGCCCTGAAACAGGTGAACCTCATTACCTCCTGAGCTAGGGAATACGTCACTGCAGGGGCGTGTCTTTCTAGCTCGTGACTCTCTTTGTTTACTTCTTCTTTGCAAACACTGAGCCATGTGCTCAGACTGCCTGTCAGTTTCTGAAAGCAAATCCTCATCTTGCCCTATCTTTATAGGCTCAGAAGGGACTTCTTCATGACAATACACAGTATTCATCACCAGCACCATAATTCAAACGCATCAGTTAGTACTAGAGGAGATCAAACCTAAGCTTTCCTTAGAAGCTCAGACGACAAGACTTTGACTTTCATACTTTGGACACATCATGTGAAGAGACAGATCATTAGAGAAAGACGACATGCTTGGTAAGGTAAGTCAACGCAAAAGAGGAAGGCCAGCAATGAGATGGATCAATACAATAACAGCAGCTATGGGTGCCACTCTGTCAACAAAGAACCACCTGACTGAAGACTGAACACAGTTTAGGACAACTATCCAGAAGGTCGCCATGAGTCAACACCGACTCAATGACACTTAAAACAACAACAACAGAGAAGAGTCACCAAAATGATAAAGGGGACCCCCCCCCCCGAAAGTACTTTACAAGATGACTATCATTACAACTGTACATAGTCAGAAATGTATATAGTTAAGATCTATGGATCTGTTATATAATTAAGAACCCAAGGGTTTATAGTTGCATGTTTGTATATAGTTTAATGAGACGGTTATAATGTATTTTACTTTCGTTCATGTAAACCGCCTTGACGCGGTGAAAGGCGGTATATAAATAAATAAATGCCTCTGTGAGGAGAGGTTTAAAAGGTTAGGGCTCTTCAACCTGGAAGAGAGACGGCTGAGGGGAGATATGATAAGAGGTCTATAAAATTAATGAATGGAGTGGAACAGGTAAACGTAGATCGATTGTTTATGCCATCAAAATGTAGAAAGACTAGGGGACATACAATGAATCTCCAGTGTAACCTGTTTAAGACTAATAACACAGGTACACTAAAAAATTTTTTTTTAAACTGCCTCTAATGTTTCAATTGATTTTTACGTTTTTTGGTGCGCTGAATCCAAATCTGGTAACCAATTTGCTCCATCACGGACAGATTTTTTGCTACATTGGGTTAGCAGTTTGAGGTGAACGTTTCAGATTGAGTGCGATCGAGATGAAAGTTTCTTGGATGAATTCTTTATACTAATTGTTTAGTAGTTATTCAAATAAGAATAAAGAAAATTGTAACAAGGCAGCACATAAGAATAGAGTAATGTCAACAAAACACACTGTGATGGTAGCAAAATTGTCTGCACTTAAAACAGCCACATACATGTGCACAAACATTGAGCATATAAGAGCGAGGTTAGACACAAAGCAAAGCAAAGAAATGTGCAAAAGATGTTGTACAGGTATGTATGTAAGAATAGAAAACGCAAACCGCACCATTGCAATACATGAAGACAAACACCCGATGGTGTGAAAATAAAATTCTAATAAATGAGATCCGACACTGTGGTAATAACTAGCAAATTTTTATTTCAAAGTTTAGTAAAAACACGATATTTGTCAACACAGTTTAGATTTTAAAGTCATTCTTGGGTCAATCAATCTCCTGGTGGGCCCGTTTCTTCTTCCCACGAATGCTTCTCTTGGTGCGCTGCTTGGCGTATTTTTCATCTGGGGTTTCCCGCAGCAGCAACCAGCAGAAATCAGCCGCCATAGTGGTGTTCCATCTTCCTTGGTACCTTCTCTCTGCGTCCTTGATGTCCTGGTGAAACCTTTCACCTTGTTCTTCACTGTACGCCCCCAAGTTTTCGGGAAAGTAGTTCACATGGGAGTGCAAGAAATGGACTTTCAGGCTCATGTTACAGCCTTGTTCTTTGAAGGCATTGAGCATCCTGGCAACAATATCCTTATAGTTCTCATCCCGCCTGTTCCCCAAGAATTTGAGAACAACATCCTTGAAGGAATCCCAGGCTTCTTTTTCCTTCTCAGACATCGTTTCAGCGAATGCTCCATCTGAAATGAGTTTCCTTATATCAGGGCCAACAAACACTCCTTCCTTTAGCTTTGCTTCAGAAAGTCGGGAGAACTTTGAGCAAAGGTACCGAAAGCACTCACCATCTTTTGGAAGGGACTTGATGAATTGCTTAATGAGACCCAACTTAATGTGGAGAGGTGGTAATAGAATTTTATCACGAGGTACCAAGCTCTCATGAAGAACATTTTTCTCACCGGGTCTCAAATACTCCCGAATTGGCCAGTCTTTTTTCCCCCAGTGTAGGTCGCGGGCCCGGCTATCCCACAAGCAAAGGAAGCAGTGATATTTGGTGAAACCGGATTGCTGCCCTAATAGCATGGATAGAATTTTAAAGTCTCCACAAATCATCCACTTATGCTCATCATAACGAATCTTCTGAAGAATCAGGGCCAAATTCTCGTATTTTTCTTGGAGAATAACAGAGTGAGCAATAGGAACTGAAGCAAATGTGTTGCCATTATGAAGAAGAACACCTTTTATGCTGTCTTTTGACGAATCAATGAACAGCCGCCATTCAGCAGGATCATACTTGAGTTTAAACTTTTCCATCACTCCGTATATATCGTTGCAAAATACCAAATCTTCCTCTTTGCTGAAATACTTCAAAAATTGTGTCTCGCGGTTGCGGTACCAATAAAAAGTTGTTCCTGGTGACAATAAATTTTTCTGTTTAAGCCGAGAACCTAGCAGTTGGGCAGCATCTTTTGGGAGTCCTAAATCCCGGAATAAATCATTCAATTCAGCTTGAGAGAAAAGTTCAGGTTTCGGATCTGGTTCAGTTTCAAACTCGGAAGTACTGGACTCATCGGGAAAATCCATCTGATGAGTCTCATCATGATCAGAACCGTCCACACAAATATGATCCAAAGATTTTGGTGGTTCAGGCACAGGTACTTCGTTGCTATGAGGCATAGGCCTAATTGCTGAGGGAAGGTTGGGGTAACTTATTACGTTCTTATTTTTTTAAGTTGTATCCCTTCACAATGCAAGAGCAAAAATAGCAGTCACTGCTGTGGTCTCTTTGTTCACGCCACATCATAGGTATTCCGAAACGAAATGCTTGTTTTTTACCTTTCATCCATAAGCGTAGATCTTCCTCACATGTCTTGCACACTTTGTGAGGAGCCCACGGTTTGTCTTGATCGCCTAACTTCAAACCGAAATAGGCGAAATATACTTTTTTAATAAATGCAGAAATGTTCCTCTGCCGCTTTTTCACGGTATATTCCCCACAAATAAAACAAAAACTGTCCGGAGAGTTGACGCAACCTCTGGCTCTGTGAGCCATCACAAATACACAGCACTGCAAACTACAACTGTAGTGAACCACTTCGGAATAAAGCTGGATTACGACTGAGCAAACAAAAGGTAATAATGAACTTGCAAGAAACTGAAATTTGACAGGAACGTTCATGTCGCAACCACCGTGTTTGAGCGAGGTGAACGAGGCGAGGCGAACAGGAAAGAACATGCGCCAGCGCGAGTACTGGATTTAGCCCCCCGCCTCCCAATTGTCCTGTTAATGTATAAAATGAATACAAAACACTCTAAAATATCATGAGGGAGTGTTTCTAGTTAGTTAACCATTACAACCTCTATTTTGGGCCAAGAAAATAAACTGCAGTCGGCTAAAAAGAAATTATGTGAACATTCCTTATATGGGTAAGAAATCTAATTTTGCAAGAAAATGTGACGTGATGGAACATTTTGGCTATTTTTCCTGGATTCAGCACCCCAAAATCTATAGGAATCAGTTGCAAAACTGGAGGCAGTTTTTTGGTAGTGTACCTGTGTAATAAGAGAAAATATTTTTTCACTCAAACTCTGGAATTCGTTGCGGATGATGTAGTAAAAGCTGTTAGTGTAGCTGGTTTTAAAAAAGTTTGGAGAAGTTCCTGGAGGAAAGATCCATAAACCATTATTAAAGAAAACCTGGGGAATCCACGGCTTCTCCTGGGACAAGGATTGTGGAACCTGTTTGTCTTTTTGGGAACCTGTCAGGTACTTATTACCTGGATTGGCCACTGTTGGAAACAGAATACTGGGCTTCATGGACCTTGGTCTGACCCAGTATGGCATTTCTTATGTTCTTATTGTAAACCGTGGAGAATGTATAAGATCTGCAGTATTTTAAGAATTAGTAAAT
This sequence comes from Ichthyophis bannanicus, assembly GCA_033557465.1. Lineage (NCBI taxonomy): Eukaryota > Metazoa > Chordata > Amphibia > Gymnophiona > Ichthyophiidae > Ichthyophis > Ichthyophis bannanicus. Next base: position 1,471,246 of record CM066037.1, read on the forward strand.
ACATTTAGTAGATAAAGAGGAAACCTAGATGGAAGCACCAGAAGAAAGGTATATGCAGAAAAAGAAAGAGCAGCTTCAGAAAGGTGCAACTGAAGAAAAGCTGGTGCAGAAAGAGGAAGTCTGGAAAAGAGCATCAAAAGAGTAGTATAGGGAGAAGGAGGGAATTCAGAAAGGAATGCAAAAAGAATTAAAAGAAAAAGGTGTCCAAAAAGGAATGCCTGAAAAACGGTTTATAATAGGAGATAGAGGATAGGTGAAAGGGTAGCCTAGTTGAGGAGTAGCCTAGTGGTTAGAGCAACTGCCTAGTACCCAGAAGATCAAGGGTTCAATTCCCACTGGCACTCCTTTTGACTTTGGGCAAGTCACTTTACCCTTCATTGCCTCGGAAGAAAAGGCTGGCAATCTACTTCCGGTGATACATTGCCAAGAAAACCCAGAGGTAGCTGGGTCGCTATGAGTCAGCACTAAAAAAAAAAAAAGAGGATGCTTCTAACTTAGAAGAAAAACACTTGGGGATGGAGATATGAGATTCAGGAGAGTGAGATAAATGAGGGATAGGCCAAGAAGTCATCTAAAGAGGAAGGAAAAAGGCACTAAAAAGAGCTGGAAGTGAAGGAATTAATAGCAGAGTTCCTAGTTATGTGAAAAGAGATGAGTATTCTGGGTTTCAGGCGAAGAAAAGATTACCTAAGTTGAATTTGGCTCTTCAATAAAGAATATGATAACTACGATTAATAAGGCATAACTCATATAAAGGGTCCACTAGTGACATCACAGAAATAAATTGAATACTTGTGCGGCAGAAATTATTACTGAAAACATTTTACCAACAAAAATGCAGGGCTAGAAGAAAAAAGAGAATACCTCCTGCTTGGAAAAAGCACATCAAAGGAAAATGAAAATCCATTGCATGCAGACATGTCCCTTGCTAGATTGGATATCTAAAAGGATTAAGATCATCAAAGAAATGAGGAAGATAGAAAACATCAAACTGAAACATACTGCATTAACAGAGGAAGACCTTAAATTTGTATGTTCCAACAATATATTGAAAGTAACAACAGAAAATCAAAAATTGCAAAGAGATGAATACAAAAGAGGAGAGATCAAAATGAGCTATTTAGAGAGAATGCAAAACAATTCTGCAGAGAACTGGGAGAGAACGTTAATATGGTAAAAACACCACCAACCAAAGCTTGAAACAGAAACCTATATGAGGGCCCTGTAACACAGTAGAGAAGCAGAATTGGTTACCCTGCATATGGGAGAATTTAGAAAAGACATGCATCAAAGTTATAGAATGGCTTGAAGTAACAACAAAATAACTGGAAAGGAGTTAAAAAAGAGCCTCAAATTGGAAGAGCCCTAGCCCAGATGGAATGACCAACTTTTGGTTCAGTTAACATCATTCCTCCAAGACCTGGCAAACTGCAAAAATCAATTGGTCAAGAAGCCAGATTTAACACTGCAGTGACTTATAACAGGAAGAACACTTTTTCCAAAGGGGGATCCAATTAACATGCCCAAAAACTGAACACCAGTAGCTTATCTACCTACAGATCTCTAAGTTGTTCACCACAATAGGTGCAGACAGAATAATTTATTTATTTACATTCTCTTATATACCGCGCTATTCTGCATCAGTGCGGTTTACATTGAACAAACTGAAATTACATTGAACAGGGCATTATAACTTGGAGATAACTATTTTACAGGGAACATGGGCTATGGAGGGTTAAGTGGCTTGCCCAAACCACAAGGAGCACCTGTGGGACTAGAAACCCCAGTCATTCCGGCCCAAGGTTGCTGTCCTCTAGTGGGATTTGAACCCCCGACCTTCCAGCCTGAAGTACCTGGCCCCAACCACTAGGCCACTCCATAATATGATGAGATCAATTTCAATAACATTTGGCAGAAGGGCAGTAAGAAGGGAGTATATGGAACTAAAGTCCAGTTAATGCTGAATTTATTTATTTAACTGGTTTTGATATTCTGTTTTTCTACTAGGCAAAACAGTTTATATAGAACAAAAAGGAACAGTTTACATGGAACAATTAAATGCGTATAGTTATACAGGCAACTTTAACTAGAAAAGCAAAACAAAGGGAGGGGAAAATACAGGAGAATACAACTTAGCAACTATGTTCCAGAGATCTTGTTAAAGGGGGAAGAGGTGTGCTGAATAAAGATGCCATGGCTAGTGCTAAGAAAAAGAGAAATCTGTGTTGCATAGATTGACCATAAGAGAGTCTTTGGCATCCCCGTACTCATGGGTAATAAATTCCCTTGAAATTTACAAAATCAACCCTGGCTTGATTAGGTATATATCGTTTACAGTGAAAATGTGGCAGACCACACTTTATTTGAAACATGAAGATGGACAGTTTGCCATTCCTAACATTTAAAATCCAGCAAGGAATATTTCAGGGATTCTCTCTTGCACCACTTGCTTTGTATGGTGCTTAATCCACTGAGTGCTCTCAGTTCTTTGGGATACGGATTTAGCCTTAATCCTAAAGATGATACCCAGAGGTAACATCGCACTTTCTGTTTATAGATGACCCGAAGTATTACAGTTTGTGTGCAACAATTAGCAGACCAACTAGGTCTAGTGAAAATCTTCTCAGGTGACATAAAGCTGACATTTGGCCTTAACAAATGTGCTAAGACAACTTGTCTTAGAGGAAAATAGAGAGATGTTTTCGGTTTTGCACAGAGGACTGCGTCAAATGTGAACAAGCATTCTGACAGAGTAGAAAGAATGAGTAAGAATCTATCAGTACACTTAGGGAAAGAAGCAATAAAATTTGCAAAAGAAGAGAAAAACCTCTCTAAAAGATTAAATTGGTAAACGAAGAACAGCAGTTGGCAAATGCATAAATACCAATAACCAGATTAATATGAATAAAATACAGTCTCTAAAATGCTTGTATGCAAATGCTAGAAGTCTAAAAAATAAGATGGGAGAGTTAGAATATATAGCACTAAATGAGAGGTTAGATATGATTGGTAACTCCTAAGGCATGGTGGAAGGAGGACAACCAGTGGGACACTGTGATACCTGGGTACAAGCTATATCGTAATAGAGCAGATCAAATTGGTGAAAGGGTTGCACTCTGTGTTAGAGAGGGCATTGAGTCATAAAGGATTAAAGTTTTACAGGAAACAAAATTCACTGTAGAATCTCTATGGATGAAATTCTATGTAAAAAGGGGAAGGTGATGGCAGTGGGGGTGTACTATCGACCACCTAGCCAGAATGACAAATGGATGATGAAATGCCCAAAGAAATCAGAGAAGCTAACAAAAGTTGCAGCACAGTAATAATGGGTGATTTCAATTACCCCGGTATCAACTGGGTCAGGACATGCTAGGGAGATAAAGTTTCTAGATTAAATAAATGACTGCTTCTTGGAGCAGCTGGTTCATGAACCGACCAGAGGGGAAGAAACACACACAGGGCGAGTGGTACGTGAAGGCCACAGGTGCTTTATTGAGTAGGAAACCCCAACACGTCTCGGCCGTAGCCGCCTTCAGGGGGTATAGATCTTTTAAAAAAACATTATATATAAATTTAAAAAACACCATACAATAATAAATAAAACATGATAAATATTAAAAAGAAATTAAAAACAAGTGACCTGTAAACGAGAAAGATAAGATATGAAGCATACGCAAATAAAAGATAAAAATATAAATATAAAGCATATGCTAATATTAATAAAAGCCATTAAAAAAACAAGTCGAAGTATACTTTGAAAGCACATGTACTTGTGAAACAAATAAAACATACATATCTGTTGTAGAAGAGGATGAAGAGGAACAGAAAGGAGTACCAGCTGGTGCAGAAAATACTCACAATAGTACCTTGTATATTTTCAATTCCAGTGGAAAATAAATGAGAAACAGGTCTGTGGAAATAAAGCATTTCTATAACCAAAACCAGAAGACTAAATGGGAAGCCTCTAGTTGCACATTTCTCTATTCACACTGTAAACCAGGGAAAGAGGGTAGAACTTGTGCTAACATTGATAAGATTAAGATAATGTTTAAAGCGGTGTGATAAGGACAGAAATACAGCATATATATATGCAACGTATACACATTTTCTATAGTGCTGTTAAATCTGTGTGTGGGAAACGTGTGATCAAATGAAAGTCACAATACAAGAGGACTTAACGTTTTTTAACAGAAAAATGTAACCTGTGTGCCTTCAAAAGGCCATTTACAGTTGTATGTGAAGAGATTGCAAATGTGTCACAGATAATCAAACACGCGCTACTATCGTTATTTAAAAAAATGCAATGTATGTATCTGGAAGAGTTACTGATACAAAATAAAAGCTACTGTCGGTATTTAAAAAACAAAACAAAACTATAAGCACCTGTGGCCTCCACATACCACTCGCCCTTTGTGTGTTTCTTCTGGCCTATTGTGAGGGTACTGCTCCTTTGTGTTCCCCCCCGACCAGAGGGGAAGCCATTTTGGACCTAGTCCTTAGTGGAACACAAGATATGGTGCAAGAAAAAAACGTTGTGGGGCCACTTGGCAATAGTAATCATAGCATAATCGCATTTGATTTTTATAAATGGAAGGACGGCAAGGAAATCCACAGTACCACCTTTAATCTTTGTAATTGCGTCTTTTAGGGATTTTTTTGTGTGTTTTTTTTAAACTATTTTCCTCATTTTATCATAGTTACTTTTTGAAAGTTAAAAGATTTACATTAAGCATGGGTGGTGTTTAAAAATACTATCTTGGAAGCCCAAACCAGCTGTATTCCACATTTTAAGAAAAGTGGAAGGAAGTCCAAAAAACTGCCAGCATGTTTTAAAGGTGAGGTCAGAGAGGCTGTTGCCAAAAACATTGATAACAGTGCAAACACAATTCAACCCACTCAATATTCACCAAATAGGAATTCAAACTTTATATTATAGTTTTATTAAGACTGTATTGTAAATTCCAGGTGGTCTCACAAATAGCAGCACTTTAGCTTGGACTAAATAGAGTCCTCATATCGTGCTTATTAGCATCAATGACCTTCACCGTGGAATTGACTGTTATTATTAACCTTTCTCCAGTGAGGGGAACTCCACTCTATTCCAGTTCTTAATCTTTGAAAGTTTAATAATAACAGTCAATTCCACGGTGAAGGTCATTGATGCCAATAAGCACAATATGAGGACTCTATTTAGTCCAAGCTAAAGTGCTGCTATTTGTCTGAGACCTTCTGGAATTTACAATACAGTCTTAAAACTATAATATAAAGTTTGAATTCCTATTTGGTGAATATTGAGTGGGTTGAATTGTGTTTGCACTGTTAAGAGTAACCACTCGGAAAAGAGACCACAATTACATTTGTTTAAAAACATTGATAAGGCAGGCAAAGAGAGAATTTGAGAAGAAGCTTGCTGTGGAAGCAAAAAAGCATAATAATTTTTTTTTCAAGTACATTTGTAGCAAAAAAAACCCTGTGAGAGTGTTAGAGATAGTGGTGTAAAGGGCGCACTAAGAGGGAACAAGGCTATAGCGGAGAGACTCAATTAATTCTTTGCTTCGGTCTTTACTGAAGAAGATGCAGGGTTGTTACCAATGACTGAAATGGTATTTAAAGGAGATGCCTCAGAAGAATTGAAAGAAATAGCAAATCACCTGGACCAGATGGTATACATCCAAGAGTGTTGAAAGAACTGAAATATGAGATTGCAGACCTACTATTAGTGATCTGTGAACTATCATTAAAATAATCTATAATACCTGAAGATTAGAGGATGGCCAATGTAATGCCACTTTTTAAAAAGGGTACCAGGGGTGATCTGGGAGACTGGTGAGCCTGACATCAGTATCGGGAAAAGTGGTAGAAATCATTGTGCTTTCGAGTCAGTCCTGACTCCTGGCGACCCAGAAGCTCCTGGGTTTTCTTGGCAGTGTCACCGGAAGTAGATTGCCAGGCCTTTCTTCCGAGGCAATGGAGGGTTAAGCGACTTGCCCAAGGCCACGAGGAGTGCTAGTGGGAATCGAACCCTGGTTGCTTGGTTACCAAGCCAGTGTTTTAACCACTAGGCTACTCCTCCACTCCCAGAAATCATTATAAAGAACAAAATTGCTGAACATGTAGATAGCCAAGGCTTAATGGGAGACAGCCAACATGGCTTTAGCCAAGGAAGGCCTTGTCTTACTAATCTGTTATATTTTTTTGAAGATGTGAATAAACAGGTGGACAAAGGTGAGTCGATTGATGTAGTGTATATGGATTTTCTACGGGGACAAGCAGAAAGTCAGTCCTCACATATGGGTGACGTCGGCACTGATGGAGCCCTCGCGGAAGCATCCCCCCAGCTTTCAAAGAAAGCCTTTGGGAGATGCCACCACGCATGTGTGGTCCACTTCCCGCCCAAAGGTGCCATTTTGCTCAGTCTCCTTTTTTCCGCAGAGCCCTTCAGATGTTGGTCTGGCTTGTCCATGGAAAAAGCTGATTTTTCTCTCCGAGTTTCATACTCGCCTCCGTTATTGCACCAGTACTCTTCCCACCTACCGACCTCGTTGCCTCGGCATCGAGATCTGTCTATTTTTCTAGTTTTTCATTTTTCTGGCATCTTTGCGCCTTTTTTCTCCCACTGGCAGCCCGTAGAATCTTCGACCTCACAGGGGTACTTTTTCCCCCATGGCTACCAGTGGCTTTAAGATGTGTGATCGGTGCTCTAACATCATGTCTTTGACCAACACACACATCTGCTGCCTTGGGCAAGACCACGACCCGGCAGCCTGCAGTCTCTGCAAGAGGATGTCAAGTAAGGCCCTCGAGCCACCAGCAGTAGCACGATAAGTTTTTCCCCGAGTCCCCAGTGCCTTCAAAGGCCAGGGCCTCGTCCAAGGCCCAGACATCTTGGGCGGAGCCTTCCGAATCCGAGCCTTATCATGGGTCCTCAGAAAAGGGGTCTCCCTCGAGGGAACCCAGGAAGAAGAAGAAACCCTCGAAGGCGGTGTCTTTGGATGCTTCCGACCAGCCGGGTGCTCCCTGGGCCTGGTCCCATAGTCCGAGACGTTCATGCAAGATGGCGGAGAAGGAACGGCCTGCGAAGGTCCTCCAGAAGGATCCAGCCATGGACCTGTCTCGGTCCCCAGACACTATATGTTTTCAGGAAGCCTTTGACAAAGTCCCCCATGGCAAAATTAAAAAGTTTTAGGATAGGAGGCAGTGTACTATTGTGGATCAGTAACAGTTAAAAGATAGAAAGCAGAAGGTAGGGCTAAATGTCCAAATTTCCCAATGGAGAAAGATGAATAGTGGAGTACCCCAGGGATCTGTGCTGGGTCTGCTTCTTTTTAACATATTCATAAATGACCTGGAAATGGGAATAACGAGTAAGGTAATCAAATTTGCAGATGACAGAAAATTATTCAAAGTTGTTAAAACCCATGAGGATTGTGAAAAATTGCAAGAGGACCTTGATAAATCGGAAGACAGGATGTTCAGATGGCAGATGAAATTTAATTTGGACAAGTGCAAAGTCATGCACCTAGGAAAGAACAACCAAAACTATGGTTACACAATGCAAGTTTCCACCTTAGGCGCCACCACCCAGATAAAAGATCAGATTTAGGCGTCATCGTGGATAAAATGTTGAAACCCTCCGCCCAGTGTACAGTGGTGGCCAAGAAAGCAAATAGAATGCTAGGAATCATCCGGAAAGGAATGGAGAATAAAACCCAAGGATATTACAATGCTTTTGCATCATTCCATGGTGCGACCACATCTTGCATACTGTGTGCAATTCTGGTCGCCGTATCTTAAAAAGGATATAGCGTTATTAGAAAAGGTACAGAGAAAAGCCACCAAAATGGTAAAGGGGATGGAAGGGATTCCCCTATGAGGAGAGGCAAAAAAGGTTAAGGCTCTTCAACCTGGAAAAGAGACAGTTGAGGGGGAGATATGATAGAGGTCTATAAATTAATGAATGGAGTGGAACGGGTAAATATAGATTGATTGTTTACTCTATCAAAATATAGAATGACTAGGGGCCATGCATTGAAGCTACAGTATAACATATTTGAAGCTAATAAGAGAAAATATTTTTTCACTCAATGCGTAATCAAACTCTGGAATTCGTTACCGGAGGATGTAGTAAAAGCTGTTAGTGTAGCTGGATTTAAAAAAGGTTCCTGCCGGCTTCCGGTGATGTCATGTAGTGAATGGTGGTAGAGTAGCCGAGCTCCGTCCGAATCCTGCAACATAGTTTAAAATTAGCTATTCCCCATGAAGTAAGGTGGAAGGGAGTCAGGCACCAGCTTATGCCATGTTGGCCCAAAAGAAACTGGCTGGGTTTCAGTCCGCATATGCGAAGAAGGAGGTGGCAGCAGCGCTGAATCTGGCAGGCTCGGAGGAGGAGGAAGATACGAGCACAAGGCAGAGAGAAGGGGCGAATATTAAAGCATGGCTGCAAGTGTTTAAGAGAGATGCATGAAGAATTAAAAGAGATGCAAAAGGATTTAAAGGAGACGCTTTTGAGCATGCAAAAGGATATAGGATGCTTTGGACAGCGCGTGGAGGAATTAGAGGAGCACGTGGAGACTCAGGAAGGAGAGTTACAGGAGATGGCGGCGGGGCAGCGCAAAATCCAGGCCCAGCAGGAAGAGATTGAAGACAGAGCGCGGCGGAGTAATCTCAGAATCAGAGGGATACCAGAGACTGAAATATATAGAGACTGTAATACAGCGTTTGTGTGCATATACTGAGATTGGAGGAGGGGGAAGAAGGTTGGCTGGCCTCAGTGGGAGTTGAAAGAGCTCATCGGAGTTTGGGCCCAAGGAGAGAGAAGCAGACACGAGATATAATAGTGTGTATGAGCAGCTTTTCTGTCAAAGAGAAGATACTGATCGTGGCTAGGAAATATGGAAGGATTGCATGGGAGAGCTGTAAAGTGGAAATCTTTAATGATCTCTCTAGGGGCACGCTGGAGCGACGGAGGAACTTGAAAGAGGTAACAGCTTACCTAAGAGGAAAAGGACTGAGATATCGATGGATGTTTCCGTTTGGATTGTTGGTAACAGTAAATGGGGTCTCCAGAAAGGTGAAGATGGCAGAAGCAGCTTGGGCTGTGCTGCAGGAGCTGGGATGCGAGAATATCCCGAAAGCAATGGAGAAAAAAAGTTCAAGGCAAAATAAAGGAACTGGAAGTAGGGTGCAAACTGCATCTCATTGGAGGAGGGTAGCGGAGAAAGGGAAGAGACTGAAGAGACTATCCCAAGAGAAGAAGATAATGCAACAGGAGGAAACTACATGAGCAGCGTCAACAGGTGGTGAGATTGATAGAGGCCACATGGAGAAGAGCTGTAGGGCCCCTTGGACACTGGACTTATAGGGCAATATTGGGAGATGGGGGGATTTATAGGTTGAATAAGTAAGGGGAGGGGAGGGGTGTATTAAGGAGGAAGAGGAAAGGGAGGGGGGAAATTTGGTTGGGAGGGGTGCTTATTTATGCATGTATGTGGTATAAGGGAGATGGAGGGTGTATTGCTCTTGAGGTGGGGGGAGAGGGGTCTGATTTCCAAGGTGATGAGGTATAGATACGGGGCGGATAATGGGATAGGACATGACACACAGGAAGGTAGGAAGGGAGGGTAGGAGGGAGATGGGGGAGGGGGAGGAACTATGGAGGGGAGGGAAGAGGGGAAAAGGAACGGGGGGAGGAAAGGGGGTTGGGAGAGGGGAGGGGGAGACATGTCAAAGAGGGTAGGGAAGGCGGGGGGAAAATAGGGATATGTTGCGGATAGGCTCAATAAATGTAAAAAGACTAAGCTCACCCAATAAACGTAGATTGTTGTACAGGGAGGCTCGGAAGAATCAGTGGGATGTGGTGCTATTGCAAGAAACACATCTAAGATGAAAGGATATGGGGAGGATGAAAAATGGGAGGTTTCCAGATCAATTCTATTCATTTAATAAGGATGGTGTACAGAAAGGAAGAGTAGCTTTATTGGTAAGGGAGGGAAGTGGGATACAAGTGAAGGGGAGTTTTCCGGATTTAGAGGGGAGAATAGTGGGAATAAAGGAGATAATGGGGACAGAAGTTTACTATGGTATCGGTTTATGGACCGACTGGAAGTAGAATTTTGGAAGGCAACGTGAACGTTGTTGGGGGTGGGGGAGTACAGGGGAAGCGCATCATGGGAGGGGATTTTAATGAGGTTTTACAGCCAGGGGCTGGATAGGGACCCGGGTGGGGTGGATGGAGGGGGGAGGAATCGAAGGGGGTTAAAGCATTTGATGAAACAGTATAATTTGGTAGATACTTGGAGGGAATTGCACCCTAAGAGGAGGGAATACACATTTTTTTCAAACCCTCATAATAGTTGGAGTAGGATTAATATGCTATTAATAGACAAGGAGTGGATGATTGGGGTTCAAGGTGGAAGTATAGAACTGATGGTATGGTCTGATCATGGTGCGGTGGAAGTAGCAATAGTAAAGAGGAGGCAAGAAGGGACGAAATTTTGGAGATTAAATGAGAGCTTGTTTAAGTGTAAGGAGGTGGTGGCGGATATAAGCTGCAATAAAGGAATATTTAGATTTTAACGATAATGGGGAGGTGAGAGATGTAATACTATGGGAAGGGTTGAAAGTCTTTATTCGAGGGAGGTTTATTATGTGGGGAGCGAAGGGGAAAAAAGGTATCAGAAGGAGGAGGTGCTGAGTAGAACACTTAAAGAGGCGGAGTTGAAGTATCAGAGGACGGGGGCAAAGAGGGGCTAGGAGGGAGGTAGAGAAGGTACGGGGGGAGTTGCAAGCTTTACAGATGGAACAAGTAGTTTTCGAAATGAGACAAGTAAAACAGGTATTTTACGAATTTGGTAATAAAACTGGTTGATTATTGGCCAGAAGGCTGAGACAGAGGAAAGTTGCATCTATGATATATCAAATAAGGGGTTCTAATGGAAAGGTGCACGTGGAAGATAAGGACATTCTTGAGGTATTACCAGGAATTGTATAAGGCGGAGCAGGGGATTGGGGAGGAATATATTCAAAGGTATTTAGAGGAGATATGATTGGTCGGTATCCCAGAGGAGGCTCAAGAGGGCTTGGAGGCCAGAATCACGAGAGAGGAAGTGGAACAGGCGGTAAAGGGGATGGTGGGGGGAAAGGCACCAGGATTGGACGGGCTAACAGGAAACTTCTATAAGATATTTGTTGTGGAGATAGGGGACATATTGGGTAGGGTATTTAATGGGATAATAGAGGAAGGGGGAGAGTTGACATCTGACATGTTGACAGCGGGGATTACGATTCTACCAAAGCCGGGGAAAGATCCACTAAATTTCAGCTCTTATAGGCCTATTTCATTAATTAATGTGGACGTTAAAATCCTAGCAAAGATATTGGCGGGGAGGTTGGCACCGTGGTTAACGGGAGTTATAAAGGAAGACCAGGCAGGGTTCATTATGGGGAGGCAAGCAGCGGATAATATCAAGAGGGCAGTAGGGGTGATATTGGAGGTGGGGCAGGGAAAAGAGGATTTGCTATTAATGTCAATAGACGCAGAGAAGGTTTTCGATAGAGTGCATTGGGAATTTTTGATGAGGGCAATGAAGAAAATGGGATGCGGGCCAAATTTTGAGAAGTGAATATGGGGTTTGTATGCTGGGTCACGGGCACGGGTTAAAATTAATGGAAGCTACTCAGGAGACTTTGGATTGGGGAGGGGGACCAGGCAGGGGTACCCGATGTCACCTATTTTATTCGCTATGGTGGTTGAACCGCTGGCGGAGAGGATAGGAGTAAATGATAGGATAGTGGGGATGGAAAGGGGGGGAGTTAGCCATAAAATTTCATTATATGCGGATGATATTTTACTATATATCAGCAAGCCACAGATATCACTGCCGGAGGTAATGGGGGAGATAGAGAGGTTTCGGGGTTTAAAATGAATGTTGATAAGACGGAAGTACTCAAGGTGAGGGTGCCTAAGATGGTGGAAGATCACTTGAAGAAGGAATATCCACTGAGATGGGTCACTAAATCATTGAGCTACTTAGGGGTCCAAATACCAGTGAGATATGAGGACTTATATAAAATTAATTACCCGAGAGCTTTAGGGGAAATTAATAAGGATCTAGATGGGTGGATGAGGTATGAAGTGTCCTGGCTAGGAAGGATAGCAGGGGTTAAAATGACTATTCTACCCCGTTTGTTATATCTTTTTCAAGCTCTTCCGGTGGGAGTACCGGATGGAACGCTGCGGATGTTACAGAGAGAGTTTTTTCAATATATCTAGAAGAAGAAACCCCCAAGAATAGCGCGGGAGGTTATGTATGCACCTAAAGACGAAGGTGGACTGGGTTTCCTAATTTTAAGGATTATTATAGGGCGGCACAAGTCCGACATGTAATGGATTGGAGGTCCAGTAAAGGGGGAAACCCTGGGTGGCATTGGGAAAAATAAAGGTAAAGGGAGGAAGGTTAGAAACGTGGTTATGGGCCCCTAAGAAACAAAGGAAGGAAATGGGAGTGGGCTCCCCTGCTATGAGGCAAGTGATAGGGGTGTGGGATGGGGTAAGAGCACAGGATATTAAAGAGAGGGGTAGTAAGTTTTCATTGATGATACCATGGGGTGGGTGGAAAGCATTTAAACCAGGATGGGAGGTTTGGAATGTTTTTATCAATTGATGGATGAGGGAGAGCTTCAAGATTTTGAGAAGGTACAGAGGGAGTTTGGACTGGAGGGCAAAGATAGATTTGCATATACAGGCAGGGCATTTCCTTAAAGGAGTATTGGGTAAAGAGGGGATGGAAAGGGACTTATCCGTACTGGAGGCAATTTGGTATGGGAAAAAGGACTCGAAAGGGCTGATATCAGCATTATATAAAGGGATAAGGAGACAAAAGAGGGGGAAATTCAGATATATGGTGGAATAGGAAGCAGAGTTGGGAGAAACGATGACACACAAAGAGTGGAAGAAGGTGTGGGACTAGGTGAAAAGAACACCATGGTCGAGCAGTATTAGAGAAAACTGCTACAAAATAATATTTAGATGGTATTACACACCACAGCGGTTACATAGGATATATCCTGGGGTGACACCTTTATGTTGGAGAGAGTGTGGGGAGGTTGGGTCATTTTTGCGTATTTGGTGGGGTTGTGGAAAGGTTCAAATATATTGGGAAAGATACAGAAGTGGATACGACAGAAGATATAGGGTTGGTGGTGGATAAGAAACCGAGTATCTGTTTACTGTCTTGTTGGGGGGAAGATCAATATCAGAGGGGAGGGCAAATGGTATTAGCATGTCTGAGTGCAGCTCGGTGTGAGCTAGCAGCAGCATGGAAACAGAAGGAGGTACTCTCATTGGAGAATTTTGAGGGGCGGCTGAGGCATATAATCCTTATGGAAAAATTAACGGCTGCAAGGCAGCAGAAGGTGGATGTTTGAAGTGGATTGGGGAAAATTATGGCGTGTCATAGGGGAGGGGGGAATGGGGAGGGTGGAGGGAAGGGGGAGGAAGGGCTAATAGAGTAATAAAGAAAATGGAGGGGGTTTATTATGGTATTATGATGTAATAAAACTGTTAGTGGGGACTTATTACTGTTTTAAGTTGTATGGTTGCATAAATATTTAAATAAAATAAAATAAATATTTAAATAAAAAATTTTAAAAAAAAAGGTTCCCGCAAGAAAGGTCCATAAATCGCCATTAAAGGGGATCCGGGAAATCTACTGCTTGCCCCAATACAAGCATTGTGGACCCTGTGTCTTTTAGGGAAACTGCTAGATACTTGTGACCTAGATTGGTCATGGTTGGAAACAGGATACTGGGTTTGATGGACCTTGGTCTGACCCAGTATGGCATACCTTGGGAAAGCAGCAAGGATTCAGAACACAGGAGATGGACCGCTTAATCAGCATGTCGTGTATTCAGTGCAATAACTGGTGCTTTCATTCTGAGAAGAATCATTTGGAACCTAAGAGCTTGTCCTGTATGCCTCAAGTTAGCTGCCATGCATAAAGAATTGACTCTACTAAGGGAAGAACTAGCTGCAATGAAACGCACCTCTTCCAGGATACAAACTGAACAAAGGTCTACAAATAGAGTATCCCAGTGATCCAAGTTCTTAAACTGTTATCTGTAAACTCATACTTGTTAAATGTACTGAGATGTTTTTGTTCCATGTAAACTGCGCTGATGCCGAATAGTGCGGTATAAAAGAAACTTTAAATAAATAAATAAAGTCCACCACCTCTCCCACAAAGAATCAAACATCCCAGGAACAAATGGTTCACAGTGGGCTCTGGTAGATTACGACCTGAAACGCAGAGACACCTATACATCAAGAGATATCCCTGCATAATACCTTCTCTGCTTTGGCTAATGAGGATGCCCAATCCATGGAAATTGAAGGGCCCTTAAATGAGACAGTCAATGCCCAATCTACTGATAAAGCACCAAATATGAAGAAACACTCACAAAACAGAAAACTACTACTACTTGGAGATTCCATCATCAGAGGCACCAACTTGGGAACACAGTTCAAAGGAGAGAAGATAGTCAAATGCCTCCCACGCTCTTCAGCCAGCAGGAATACAAACCAAATTGTTGATGTACTTAGCGCAGAAAGTGAGCCCTCCAAAATTGATATTGTCATCCACTTGGGTACAAATGACCTGGCTAGAAACAGTGCCTCTGCAGTTCAAAGGGACTTCCAGACTCTGGGAGAGAAACTCAAGCCCATTTTTAACACTGTAGCATTCTCAGAAGTTCTACCTCTTTTTGGTAGGGGGGCAGAAAGGCTGCATCGCATAAACAGCTTTAATACATGGCTCCAGGCAGTATGTGGATATACATTTAAACTAGAAAAAGGGGGTGACGGATGGGGAAGGACAAGTTCAGGACGTCACTCCCGGCAAAAGTAGAATAACATCAGAAACAGCCACACTTTTAAACCATACATCAACGACAAGTGGGAAGAAGTGGGCAGAACAAAATCAATGCAAAATACATGCAAGCCAGTTAAATGCTGGAAAGCAATGAGCACAGATGCTTGAAGCTTAGCCAGCAAAGTTCCTGACCTGGAAGCCCTAATGGTGGAAATGGACTTGGACATTGTGGCCATTACAGAAACATGGTTTAATGAATCGCATGAATGGGATATAACCATAGCTGGCTATAATCTATTCAGAAGAGACAGAAAAGGAAGAGTAGCCGCCTTATATGTCAAAAGCAATATCAAAGCTACTGAAATTCAGGGGGCATGGGGAAAAGAAGAAGCGCTCTGGATTGTGCCGGAAAGAGGAGATGACACTGTCATCCATACTGGTGTAGTCTACAGACCTCCAACTCAAATCAAAGAAATAGGTAACAAATTGATTATAGATATTGCAAAGATAGCCACAAAGGGGGAAGTGATCATATTGGGTAACTTTAATCTACCCAGTGTGGATTGGACTACTACTACTTCTGCAAATCTGGAAAGAAGTAAAAAAAAAAAATTGTGAATGCTTTCCAAGATGCATTACCTAGACAAATGATGATGGAACCAACCATGGAAAGCTTAATGCTGGATTTAGTGCTCACCAACAGTGATAGCGTGTCGAATGTCCGGGTGGGTGCCCCTGTGAGGAACAGCGATCATCACATGGTATGGTTTGAGATAAAAGCCAAGGTGCAGTCCAGTCATAGCAAGCTCAAAATCCTAGACTTCAAAAACACTGACTTCAGTAAAATGGCCAAGTACCTGAAGGAGGAGTTGGCAGGGTGGGAGGGGATAAGGGAAGTGGAATTGCAATGGGCTAAACTAAAGGTGGCAATAAAAGGGGCAACAGATAAATATGTAAGGAAAGTAAATAAAAACAAGAGGAGAAGGAAACCTATTTGGTTCTCCAAAGAAGTGGCTGCTCAAATAAAGGCAAAAAACGCAACTTTCACTAAATTCAAAAGCTTGCAAACAGAGGAATACAGGATCAAACTAAAAGAGACAAAAAGAGAAATAAGGAAAGCAAAATCAAAGGCAGAGGAAAAGATGGCTAAAGATGGGAAACATGGCAACAACTTTCTTAAGGTATATTCGGGAGAGGAGGAAAATCAGAGGTGGAATTGCAGGACTCAGAAGTGCTGGGAGCGGACTCGTGGAAAGTGCCATTGGAAAAGCGAAATTGCTAAACAAATACTTCTGCTCAGTTTTTACTAAAGAAAATCCTGGAGAAAGACCACCTGTGACTCCCAAATATAAAAATGGGAATGAAGTAGATACCACACCATTCACAGAAGAAGATGTGTTAGAACAACTTGCAAAACTGAAAGTGGACAAGGCCATGGGACCGGATGAGATACATCCCAAGATACTGAAAGAGCTCAGAGAGGTTCTTGCAGGGCCGTTAAGGGATGTTTTCAACAGATCCTTAGAAACAAGAGAAGTTCCTCAGGACTGAAGAAGGGCTGATGTGGTACCTCTTCACAAAAGTGGTGACAGGGAAGAAGTGACAAACTACAAGCCCGTGAGCCTTACCTCGGTGGCGGGTAAAGTAATGGGGGCGCTCCTGAAAGAGCAAATAATGGACTTTCTCAAAACCAACAGGTTGCATGATCCGAGGCAACATGACTTTACCAAAGGACGATCTTGCCAAACAAATCTGATTGAGTTCTTTGACTGGGTGACCAGAGAACTAGATCAGGGGCATGCGATGGATGTCATCTACCTGGATTTCAGCAAAGCCTTTGATACTGTTCCTCATAGGGGGCTTATCAGTAAACTCAGTAGTCTGGGGATGGGTCCCAAGGTGGTGAACTGGATCAGAAATTGGTTGACTGACAGACGACAGAAGGTGATGGTAAATGGAGCTCACACGGATGAAAGGAGGGTGATTAGCGGGGTGCCCCAGGGTTCGGTCCTGGGCCCAGCACTGTTCAATGTATTTGTGAGTGATATTGCTGAAGGACTGAATGGAAAACTCTGTCTTTCTACAGATGACACAAAAATTTGCAACAGAGTGGACTCCCCTGAGGGAGTTGAAAACATGAGGAAAGATCTACAAAAGCTGGAAGCATGGTCTAATGCTTGGCAGTTAAGATTTAATGCAAAGAAATGCAGTGTCATACACTTGGGAAGCAGAAATCCAAGGGAAATGCACACATTAGGGGGCGAGAGGTTGGTTTGCACGGATCAGGAGAAGGACCTTGGTGTGATTATAATTATTTCTGAGGATCTCAAGGTGGCAAAACAGTGCGAAAAGGCAGTGGCAAAAGCCAGGAGGATGTTGGGTTGCATACAAAGAGGAATTACCAGCAGAAAGGAAGAGGTACTAATGCCACAGTATGTCACTGGTGAGGCCTCACTTGGAATACTGTGTTCAGTTTTGGAGACCATATCTCACAAAGCATGTAAAAAGACTGGAAATGGTTCAGAGGAAGGTGACCAAAATGATTTGGAGCCTGCATCAGAAGCCTTATGAGAAGAGACTTGAAGACCTAAATATGTACACTCTGGAGGAGAGGAAGGATAGAGGAGATATGATTCAGACCTTTAAATACTTAAAGAGAATTAATGAACAAACAAACTTCTTCCAAAGACGGGGAAGCTGTAAAACTAGAGGGCATAACATGAAGCTGCAAGGGGGTAAATCGAAAGGCAATGTCAGGAAATACTTTTTCACTGAAAGAGTGGTGGATGCTTGGAATGCCCTCCTGATGGAAGTGGTGGTGGCAAATATAGTGACAGAATTCAAAATGGCATGGGACAGACATAGTGGATCCCTTTACAGCAACAGGTTAAAATCAAAATAAACTTAGCTATCTAATTTCTCAACAAACAGGGGTGTCCTACACAGAGCAGTGCATTCACCCCTAAACAAAGTCATGGGGAGGGGTGACCTGCACGGAGCGGAAGGTGCACCTACTCTTGCCATCTTATTGGGCAGACTAGATGGACCATACTGGTCCTTATCTGCCATCATTTACTATGTTATGTTCTAATGCGAAGTGTTACCCCAGGAAACATTCAGAAATCAAAACTGTTGACATGCATAGCTAAGTAGAGATGAACTGAAAATGAAAGAAAGAGTTGCAGCCCAAGGCAGTGGATTACAGATGAAATATTTTACAGCAACATCTTGTAGCTGGCGGCAAAGTTCTGATGACATAAAATTTCAACATTGAAAAGCACAGTAAAGTGGCACTTCTTATCCATTGGAAACTCTGTAAACACTATATCACTGTAATGGAAATGCACTGGAATCACTGCCCTGTAAGAAGAACAGAGAATGGAGAGATTGTTCACCTACGACATTTCTATTCCAACAGATAAAAGCTGAAGTAAGGAAATCAGATATAGTGATAGAGAAGAAAAATATCAGAACAGCATTGATAAGAGATGTCAGTGCCAAGAGGTTATTCTCTGAATCGTGGAGAGGGAGTAGGTTCTCAAGTAACACGAAATATAGTCAAAGACCAGGAAAATATTGCAGAAAGATACATAATTTCTCCAGGAACAAGCTTGGGTAACGTCGGTGCCGACGGAGCCCGCTCAGAGCATTTCCCCAGCTTTCAAAGAAAGCCTTTGAGATATGCTACTATGCATGTGTGGCCCCCTTCCCGCCCAAGAGTGCCATCTTGCTCAGTCTCCTTTTTTCCACGGAGCCCATTGGATGTCTGTCCCGTTTCCCCAGGAAAAAATCCTTGCTATATCCTTAATATTAGTCTTTCCTGGTTTGCATGCTGGTTCCTCTGGTGCCGGACCCGGTGCTGTTCTTGGCTTTTTGCCCCTTTTCTCTATCAAGGCTTGCTGTGACCTGCGTTCACGCCTTTTTTCACCTGGGAGTCATCGACCTCAGCCAGGTGTTTCCCACCATGTCCCCCCGGTCGGTTCAAAAAATGTAACCGCTGCAGTCAAACCATGTCAGTCACTGACATCCGTGACTGCTGCTTACACTGCCTGGGACCAGACCATAACAGCACCTCCTGTGATTTGTGTCAGGCCATGACGCCCAAGACCAACAAAAAGAGGTCGGAGTTGCAGGAGAAACTGTTCTCAAAGTCCGACTTCAGAAGCCTCCCCGATGCCGAGCTCCAAGCCCATCACTTCCCCTGAGGCCAGAGCGTCCTCGGAGTCCCGCAGCAGCGGCTCCTCTGAGAAGACCCCTGATCCCTAGAGAAAGAAGAAAAACTCCTCAAAGTCTGTCGAGGTTCCACCGGTGAAACCCGGTAAAATCTAAGGGACTCAGGCAGCGCCCTACAAAGGTTCTCAAAAAGGATTCCTTGGCTGGCAGAGACCATGCGAGGTTCTTCGTGGCCGTAGTCCTCGTCGAGGGCACCCGAGATCCATGGTGCCCGCGCCGAAAGCTGCTCAACCTTCTGGCTTGGAAACCAGAATGGTGGCCCTGGTGCAGAACATCTCTGCTATCCTGGACCTGAAGTAGGGAATAATGGCAGGTTTGTCCGCATCATCTGTCCTAACGACTGGGCCTCTGACTGCGGGGGCTCCCCATTCATTGAGCCTAGCTCCGAGCGCCACCGGCCTCGGGTAAGTCCTTGGCACCGGTTGAGGTCCTAGCCCCGTTCTTCGGGAATCCTGTCCTCCCCAGCCAGTTTCCACGACTCAGACCCCAGGTTCTCGGAGGCCTCCGGCCCATCGGCACTGGCCTCGAGACAAAGAGTCACAGGGTCTCGGATTTGTCGTCACCCCTCGACTCCGAGTGAGAAACAGACAAGGCGGCACCCCCGGAAATGAAGCGGCACCAAGACATCCCATGGATCCATCTGCCCCGGTACCATTCTCCTTCAGAGGACATGGCCTTCCATGACTTTAAGGATATGGCCAGAGCCCTCTCGGTGCAAAACAAGGCAGAGGAGGATCCAAGCACGGAAGAACTGGAGATTCTCCATTATGACTCTCTTCCCAAGGAAACTCTCACGATGCCAGTGCAGCCAATCCTCAAGCGGCTGCTGTTGAGAATGTGGGAGACCCCATCATCGGTACCAGTGGTTAGCCAGTGCCTCGATGCCATGTATTGTATCAGGAAAGGGCCAGGGTTCCAGAAGCCCCAGCTCCCACATAACTCCATAGTTGTCAAGTCAACCATGCAAAAACTGAAAAGTCAGAAGACCTACTCCTCTGTCCCCCCTGGAAGGGATGCTAGGACCCTCGACGCCCTTGGGTGCAAGTGCTACCAAGGCTTGATACTGGGCTGCCAAATTCAGGCCTATGAGCTATACAAAGGCATGTATTTAAAGGCCCTAACCCAGGAGTTGTCCTGGTTCTCAGCGGGGCTTGCTGGAGAACACCTCCAGCGGTTCCAAGCATTTTCCTCCAGATCCAGGACTGCTCGAAGTTCCTCTCCCAGGTGGCCTACGATGGTTTTGAGTCAGCAGCTCGAGTGGCGGCAGCCAGCATCACTGCCCGATGCCGCCTTGCTACATTCTTCAGACCTCAAGCAATGGCTCCAAGACAAGCTGCTTAGACGTCCCTTGCACTGGTGAGTACTTCTTTGTCAAGCCTATGGCTGACAAGGGGCCAAGGTTGTGACCCGCCAGAGGCTCTCCAAAAGACCTCTTCCTTTGCTCGTAAGAAAACCTTGGGGAAAAAGGGGCACTTACAGCAGTCATCGCTACCAGCCCTTCTCGGGCCAGCAACAGGGTTCGCTCACCCTACTACTACTGAGCATTTATATAGCGCTACAAATAGTACGCAGCGCTGCACAGGCACGTACGAGACAGTCCCTACTCATCAGAGCTTACAATCTAGTCAAGACAAACACAGAAGATATAGGCAGGGACAAAGTAAAGGGAAAGAAAAGGGAGATCAGGTGAGTCAAGATCCAAAAGCAGCAGCGAAGAGGTGAGTTTTCAGCCTGGATTTGAAGAGGATTAGAGAAGTTGCCCTAAGAGACAAGGCCAGGGAGCTCAGAAGCCCCAGGCCCCAGCTCCGGCCCAACCCAGGGAGAGAATTGATTCACAGGGCAGGGCCTCCCCTCCCCTGGGAGACCTTAACAAGCCCACAGGGGGCTGCCTGACATTCATTGCCCACAGGGGGGCCAGGGTCACCTCAAACCAGTGGGTACTGCAGGTGGTAAGAGAGGGATAACTCCTCCACTTGCAGCAGGTACTACCCAGGTTCTTTCCAGGAGAGCCAGTGCGACCTCTCCTTCACCAGAGCCTTCTGCTTTCAGAACAGGCAGTTCTGCTGTGGGACAATGCAATAAGAGCCTGTACCCAAACATCTATGGGGAAAAGGCTTCTATTCCAGGTACTTCCTTGTCCCAAAGAGAACTGGGGGCCTCAGTACCATACTAGACCTGAGAAACTTAAACAAGTTTCTGGTGAGGGAGAAATTCAAAATGCTCTTCCTTGAAACATTGCTGCCTTACCTCCACCAGGGAGATTAACTGTGCTCCTTGGACCTAAAGGATGCTTACAGTCACATCCTGATCCACCCTGCCCACAGGCAGTACCTACAGTTTATTGTGGGTGGAGGGCACTACCAGTACAGGGTGCTTCTCTTCGGCCTGGCCTCCACTCCAAGGGTTTTACCAAGTGCCTTGTGGTGATAGCCGCCCCTTGCGCCTACAAGGGGCCTTCGTCTTCCCCTACCTGGATGACTGGCTAATCAAGGGCAGTATGGCCTCAGAGGTCAGTCAGGCCACAGAGCGCGCAACTCTCCTGCTACAGCACCTGGGGTTTGTCATCAATTACCCCAAATCTCATCTTTCTCCATCCCAAAATCTGGCGTTCATAGGTACTCCATTGGACATGTTGCAAGCCAAGGCCGTTCTCCTGCAAGAGAGGGCAGAACTTCTCAAGCAACTGGCAGAAGAGGTACAACACCACCGGTCAGTACTGGTGCACCGCCTCCTCCCCCTGCTGGCAGTCCAATGGTTCCTTCCCTCGCAGTTGTCTCAAGCCACAGTGTTGGGGTTACCCAACAACTGGTGGCAAAACTTGGGGACAGTGTTGGGGTTACCCACCAACTGGCAGAGTCCCTCAACTGCTGGCAAAGCTTGCATAATCTCCAGGTGGGAATACCCTTGCAGGCACCCCCACCACAGAGAACTCTGACCACGGACGCCTCCCTACTGGGTTGAGGGGCGCATTGTGGGGATCCCCACACACAGGGCAGCTAATCTCAGGAGTCACTCCTACAGATCAGTCTCCTGGAGCTCAGGACAGTCTTCTTGGCCCTATGAGTGTTCTGCCACCGCAACACCGTCCTGTGCTGATCCAGATGGACAACCAGGTTGCCATGTTTAATGTCAACAAGCAGGGGGGCACGGGCTCATACTCCCTCTGCCAAGAGGCGGTGACCCTCCTCTCCTTCACAGCACGCAACAGCATGCTTCTGTGAGCAGTGTATCTCCCAAGACCAGGACAACTGCCTAGCAGACAGGCTGAACAGAGTCCTTCACTCACACGAGTGGTGCCTAAACCCCAGGTAGCAAAGCGACTCTTCCACCACCACTGGGGCAGGCCCGTGATGGACCTCTTTGCCTCCCTGGACAATGTGCACCTGCCTCACTTCTGCTCGTGGTAGATGCCTTCCTATGGTTCAAGGGCCTATTCTATAGTTTCCACCGACCTCCCCCCCCCCCCTTCCCCCCGCCCGGTCACCAAGACCCTCTTTGAAGTCAAGAGTGAGAGGGCGTCAGTCATTCTCATTGCCCCCAGGTGACCTAAGCAACCCTGGTTCTCTCTGCTGCTTTCCCTGTTGATGGCACTCCCAATCCTAATAGGCTGGACCCCGGACCTCTTCTCCCAGGAGAAGGGCTCCCTCCTGCACCCCAATTTGGGGTCATTGTCACTAACGGCGTGAACATAAGATATGCCATACTGGGTCAGACCAAGGTCCATCAAGCCCAGTATCCTGTTTCCAACAGTGGCCAATCTAGGTCATAAGTACCTAGCAGTTTCCCCAAAAGACACAGGTTCCACAATGCTTGCATTGGGTCAAGCAATGATATCCTGGGTCCCTTTTAATAATGGTTTATGGACCTTTCCTCCAGGAACTTGTCCAAACCTTTTTTTAAACCCAGCTACACTAACAGCTTTTACTACATCCTTCGGTAACAAATTCCAGAGTTTGATTACACGTTGAGTGAAAAAATGTTTTCTCTTATTATTCTTAAATAGTTTACCCTGTAGCTTTGTTGCATGTCCCCTAGTCTTTCTATATTCTGATGACATAAACAATTGATCTATGTTTACCCATTCCATTCATTAATTTATAAACTATCATATCTCCCCTCAGCCGTCTTTTTTCCAGGTTGAAGAGCCCTAACCTTTTTAGCTTCTTTTCATAGGCGTATCCTTCCATCCCCTTTACCATTTTGGTGGTGGTTCTCTGTACCTTTTCTAATAATGCTATATCCTTTTTAAAATACGGCGACCAGAACTGCACACATTATTCAAGGTGCAGTCTCACCACGGAACGATTCAGAGGCGTTATAATATCCTTTGTTTTATTTTCCATTCCTTTCCTTATGATACCTAGCATTCTATTTGCTCTCTTGGCCGCTGCTGCACACTGGGTGGAGGATTTTTTAACATTTTATCCACGATGTCGCCTAAATTCTTTTCTTGGGTGGTGCATCCTGTAACCATAGTTTGGGTTGTTCTTTCCTAGGTCTTTAACTTTGCACTTGTGCACATTAAATTTCATCTGCCATTTGGATGCCCAGTCTTCCAATTTATCAAGATCCTCTTGCAATTTTCCGCAATCCTCATGGGTTTTAACAACTTTAAATAGTTTTGTGTCATCTGCAAATTTGATAACCATTTCCATGTCATTTATGAATATGTTAAAAAGCAGCGGACCCAGCACAGATCCTTGGGGTACTCCACTATTCACCTTTCTCCATTGGGGAAAATTGGCCATTTAGCCATACTCTCTGCTTTCTATCTTTTAACCAGTTCCTGATCCACAATAGTACACTGCCTTCTATCCCATGACGTTTTAGTTTTGCCAAAAGTCTCTGACGAGGGACCTTGTCAAAGGCTTTCTGAAAGTCCAAGTACACTATAACAACCGACTCACCTTTGCCTACCTGTTTATTCACACCTTCAAAAAAAAATAACAGATTAGTAAGACAAGATCTTCCTTGTCTAAAGCCATGTTGGCTGTCTCCCATAAAGCCATGACTATCTACATGTTCAGTAATTTTGTTCTTTATGATGGTTTCTACCATTTTTCCTGGTACTGACGTCAAGCTCATCGGTCTGTAGTTTCCTAAATCACCCCTGGAACCCTTTTTAAAAATTGGCGTTGCATTGGCCATCCTCCAATCTTAATGATGTTTCACAGCAAACTCCAGGCCCTAGTGGCAGATCCAGCATATACAAGGTTCTATAAGAACAGGGTGGTGCTCCACGTGCACCCCAAATCTGTCCCGAAGGTGGTATCCCCTTTCCACCTCAACCAAGAGATGGTCCTCCCTATCTTTCTGCAGACTCACGCTGGCAGGGAGGAACTAATACGTCATACACTAGATTGCAAATGGTCTCTGTCCTTCTATTTGCAGTGGACGGGCCCATTGGAAAGCTCCTCAGCTTTTCGTGTCTTACGCAAACTCTGTCCTCTTTGGTGGCGGACTGTATCGTCCTCGCCCACGAGCAAGCTGGCCTCTCTCTTGAGTACCGAAATACAGTGTATCGCATGAGGGCGATGGCTACTTTGGTGGCCAACCTCTGCTCAGTGCCGGTGACAGAGATCTGTATGGCCTTTATATGGTCTTCAGTTCATACATTTGCAGCTCACTACTGCCTGGAGAGCGAGTCCCGCAGGGACAGTGCCTTCGGTAGCCTGAACATAGATCGGTTGGAGGGCAAGAGTTGCCTACACCCCGAGAATATTACAGAGTACTGCCTGACCAGAGTGATAGTGTCGCTGGATGCTAGAGTCTTTCAGAGTTTCTCAATGGGGACTCACCTTCTGCAACTCACGGCTACCCGATTAGTCTCTGTGGTGCTGTCGTGGTTCGGTCCTCAGCAACCTGGAGCTAGGGAGTTACATATATGAGGACTGACTTCCGCAGGAAGTCAGTCCTCACTTATGGATCCCCCGCTGAGCAATTCCCGAGCTCTCAAAGAAAGCCTTTGGGATTGCTGCCACGCATGCATGGTCCTCTTCCCGCCCAAGGGTGCCATCTTGCTCAGTTTCCCTTTTTCCACGGAGCCCTTCAAACGCACGTGCTCGTCCCTCGGAAAAGGTTTTTGGGCCTACAGGTCTTATTGTTTTCCGGTTGCACCGGTCCTCTACCCGTCCTTTCCCTGCTCTACTTTCTTCGAGCTATAGAAGATAGTCTTCTCCTTTTCATTTTTTGTTACCAGCTTCACACCCTTTTTCTCCTCTAAAACCGCTGGCTGTGTGGGTCTTCGACCTCGCAGGGGCCATTTTTCCCCCAGGGCCTCTGGCTTCAAAAAATGCAATAGATGCTCTAGGAACATGTCGCTTACAGACACAACTGTTGCCTGCAGTGCCTCAGAGCTGACCATGATCCGGAGCTCTGTTCGCTCTGCAAGAAAATGTCCTCTAAGGCCCTGCTCAGCCGTAAGCAGAAGTCTGAAGACATTTTCCAAAAGGCCACCTCGGAATCCCCGGTGGCACTCTGTCTCTCCCCCAGTAGGGTCCCCCCTGCAGCCCCACGCTCTCGGCAGCACTCCGACTGGGGATCCTCCCCTGCGGCCCCACGCTCTCGGCGGCACTCCATCTAGGGATCCCCTGAGGTGGAGCCGCGCAAAAAGAAGAATGCCTCAAAGTCGCTGTCGAGTGCTCCCAACAAGTGCGAGCGCTCGATCGCTTAGCCCCCTTTGGCGTTCCCAAGAGTTGGACAGGGAGCGGCCCCGCAAGGTATCTCCGGCGAAGGCACCCGGTCTCCTGAGGGCCATCCCGGTGAGGACCCCAT
Source organism: Ichthyophis bannanicus (assembly GCA_033557465.1). Taxonomy (NCBI): domain Eukaryota; kingdom Metazoa; phylum Chordata; class Amphibia; order Gymnophiona; family Ichthyophiidae; genus Ichthyophis; species Ichthyophis bannanicus. The sequence continues at coordinate 1,497,120 of CM066037.1, forward strand.
CTCCTCCTCGACGCCTGATCCGGTGATCCCAGTATCAGTGTCACAGGGCCCCATGTGGGAGTCCTACATGCTGGCGCTGGAACGCAACATTTCTGTATTCATTGCTTCCCAGCAGGTTCTCACGGCCAGCTTTGCTGATTTGCCCCCAGAGACTGTGGGTCCCTCGCGTGGGACACCAAAATCCGACCAGTAAACCCCCGAGAGCCGCTGGCCTCGTGAGGGTCGCTCGCCCTCCCATTCCTCGGAAGCAAGATCTTCCAGTGCCTCCGGCTCCAAGCGAGCACCGGCATTGGACAGGGTGATCTGCCTGGCTTGGACTCCTCGACCGAATTCTCGGAGTGGGAGTCCGATGGGGACACCTCCCTGGAAACCCGTACCCACCGGGATCTTCCGTCGGACCCCTCCCACCCGCATTCCAGTGGCGCTCGCCACCCGAGGACACCTCCTTCCTGGTGTTCGTTCAGGACATGGCACGGTCCTTAACCTGGCTACTCAGGCCAAGGAGGACCCTCGTGCTGAAGAACTCGATGATCTTCAGTACGAGTCTCCGCCCAGGGAATCCCTCACTGTGTCGGTTCCTCCTATTCTATCCTGTCTGTTGCTCCGCATGTGGGAGACCCCCGTCTCGGTCCCCATCATGAGCAAGCGCCTTGACACTATGTACAAGGTATAACGTCGGCTGGATTTCACGAAGACACTACTCCCCCACACCTCTGTGGTGGTGGAGTCAGCCATGAAGAAGCAAAAGAGCCCAAAATCGCACTCGTCGATCCCGCCAGGCTGAGAGTCGAGAGCCCTTGATGCCCTGGGTCGCAAGGCCTACCAAGGCTCCATGCTCTCTTTTCGCATTCAAGCATACCAATTATGCATAAGTATGTTCTTGCGCGATTTAGCCAAGGAGCTCGGCGGATTCTCTGCGGGCCTCGAGGGCAAACCCCTCAATAGATTCGGCACTCTGCTGAAGTCCATCGCAGGCTGCTTTAAATACTTCTCCCAAGCCGCCTACGATGGATTAGAGTCATCGGCTCAAGTGACAGCCGCGGGTATCTAGGCCCTCCCCAGGCATGGCTCCATTCCTCAGATTTGGAACAATGGGTGCAGGAGAAACTCCTGAACGTGCCCTGCCTTGGCGAGCAGCTCTTTGGCAAGCCGATGGGGGATAAAGGCAGAGAGATAGAGACGGAGTTAGTCACCAGAACCCGTCTCTCACGCAAGACCTCCACTCTGCCCCGAAAGAAACAACCAGCCAAGAAGCCCTTCTTTCCTCGGAAGGGCCTCCATTACTGGGGCTATCCCTGATACCTGGCTATCCCCATGCCGAACACCCCGGCGCAGGGTAAATCTGGCCATCAAAAGCCGAAAGGGCCGAAAGCCCAAACTCTGGCTCCTCCACAACCCATTCAGGGGTTTTGATGCCATCAGCATAGCCCCTCGCCCTCTGGTGACGCAGCAGCCATTGTGAGGACACCTGTCTCATTTCGCCCCATCGTGGACCTCCATCACCTCAGATACCTGGGTTCTCCAGGTCATCCGAGACGGCTATCGCCTTCGCTTCTACAGACTTCCACCTCCCTTCTCCCCAGCAGTGCCTCCTCGACTCCCTGCGCACCAGCTTCTACTGAAACGGGAATTACACTCTCTCCTTGCCCAATGGACAGTCGAGAAGGTCCCTCCGCACCTTCAAGGTCAGGGCTTCTATTCCCGGTACTTCCTCGTCCCGAAAAAGACAACGGGTCTGCAGCCCATCCTTGACCTTTGCAAGTTCTACAATTTCTTGGTGCGGGAGAAATTCAAGATGTTATCCCTTGGCGTTCTGCTGCCCTTCCTCCAGCAGGGTGACTAGCTATGCTCCTTGGATCTAAAAGACGCTTATGCCCACATTTTAATCCCCCCCAGCACAGGCAGTATCTGCACTTCAGGGTGCAGGGAGAGCACTTCCAGTACAGGGTGCTCCCCTTCGGCCTCGCGTCTGCCCCGCGAGTCTTTACAAAGTGCCTCGTCGTGGTTGCTGCCCATCTCCGGCGTCAGGGCATGCTGATCTTTCCTACCTCAACGACTGGCTCGTCATGGGCTCCTCATTCGAGGAAGCCCAGCGAACATTGTCGCGCACCATCCTTCTGTTGGAGAGCTTGGGGTTCTTGGTCAACTACCCGAAGTCTCACCTTGAGCCGGTGCAATACTCAAGTTTATCGGGGCGCACCTTGATACTCAGCAAGTGACTGCCTTCTTACCAGCAGATTGCCTTCTTACCAGCAGATTGCACCAACTGCCTCCGAGCTCTGCGGCCCGCATCCAAAGCACTCCCCGGGTCACCACTCGGACCATGCTACGCCTCCTGGGCCACATGGCCTCTACCGTGCAAGTGGTCCCTCACGCCTGCCTGCACATGTGGACAGCTCAGTGGTGTCTCAGTGCCCAATGGAGCCAGTCCCTCGGTCACCTCAGGGACCCCGTCAGAGTCCTTCCCGACCTCCGTTTGTCCCTGAGCTGGTGGCAAAACACCCGCAACTTCCTGCGTGGATTGCCCTTCCACAGGCGCGATATGGTGCTGACGAGAGATGCTTCCCTGTTAGGGTGGGGAGCCCACTGCAGGCCTCTATGCACGCAGGGGCAGTGGTCGCCCGAGGAGTCTCAGCAGCAGATAAACTTGCTTCACCCCCACAAATGGTGGCTGGATCCAGGAGTAGTGGGTTGGCTGTTTCTCCGCTGGGGGACGCCGGCAATAGACCTCTTCGCCAGTCCCCAGAACACGCAGCTCCCCTGATTTTGTGGGCCAGTAACACACCCGAGGAGGGAGATCCCCGATGCATTCCTTCTGGACTGGTCATCCAGCCTGCTCTATGCATTCCCTCACTTACCTCTCATTGCGAGGACCCTTTTTAAGGCTCAGCAGGCCTGGGCTTCATTGATCCTCGTGGCCTCAGCAGACTTGGTTTCCGCTCCGGCTGTCGATGGAGCCTCCTGTTCCCCTGGACTCTGCCCCGGGTCTGCTGACATAGGAAGAGGGGCGGGTGCAGCACCCGAACCTAGCCTCCTTATCCCTCATGGCCTAGCGGCTGAACGGGTCCCCTAGCCTCTCTGGCCCTTCCGGAGGATGTCGAGGAAGTTCTCCTCACCTCAAGGAAGGACTTCACTAGACGAGCCTATGCCTTCAAGTGGAGATGCTTCTCGGTCTGGTGCTCGGAGCTCTAGATTGACCCCTTCTTGTGCCCCATTCGATGGATCCTCCAGTACCTCCTCCATCTCTCGAAGGAAGGGCTGAAGTCGAACTCTGTCAGAGTACATTTGAGTTCCATCTCTGCGAATCACCTCCCCATCGAGGGAAAGCCCCTCTCGGGGTAACCATTAGTCTCCCGCCTTATGCGGGGTCTTCTGCTTTCCAAGCCACCCATCTGTTCTCCCCCAGCGGAATGGGACCTGAATGTGGTGCTCATGCAGCTCACCCGTTCACCTTTTGAGCCAATGGTGACGTGCTCGCTCGCTCTGGCACCTGTCTTGGAAGGTGGCCTTCCTGGTGGCGCTGACCTCGGCCCGCCGAGTTAGTGAGCTCCAGGCTCTCATGGCTGACGCCCCTTACACCAGGTTCTATTGGAATAGGGTGGTCCTCCATACCCACCCTAAATTCCTGCCTAAAGTCATCTCGGACTTTCATCTTAACCAAGAGATAGTCCTGCCGACTTTCTTTCCGAGGCCCCACGCCAACCAGGCATCAACGGCTCTCCACACCCTCGACTGCAGACGGGCTCTCGCCTTTTACTTGCAACGTACCCAAACTTATTGCAAGTCTGGCTGGACCTTTGTGACCTACGATCCCAGTAGGCCAGGGTAGGCAGTTACCAAACGCACCCTCTCGGTTTGGGTGGCAGACTGCATCGCTTTCGCTCATGCGAAGGCAGGCACCCCGCTAGATCGTCAAGTCACAGCACACGGGGTCTGGGCCAAAGCGGCCTCGTTGGCCTCGCTACGCTCCGTGCCCCCGATGGACATCTGCTGGGCGGCGACCTGGTCTTCCACGAATACTTTTGCTGCCCACTACTGCCTGGAAAGGGAGTCCCACCGGGACAGTGCCTTCAGCCAGGCTGTACTCCATAAACTGTTTGGGGTATAAGCAACTCCTGCCCTCCAACCCTTCTTCACAGCTATTGAGTGCTTCGCCCCGAGGACTCAGGCTCCTTTGGGCATCGGCTTCTGCTGACGGCCTCGCATAGGCATTTTTTGCTTACAGATTCGGTAGCCTGTAGCTGGGGAGTCCCATAAGTGAGGACTGACTTCCTGTTTGTTCCTGCAGAAGGTGTAGTTACTCACCTGTAGCAGGTGTTCTCCAGGGACAGCGGGAATCAGTCCTCATTGCCCTCCCGCTTCCCCTGATGAGTTGCTGAATTTTTGTCCTTCCCTTGCCATCTGCTTGGTAGGGCTCGAACTAAGGGACCTGACTGAGCAAGATGGCACCCTTGGGCAGGAAGAGGACCACGCATGCGTGACAGCAATCCCAAAGGCTTTCTTTGAAAGCTGGGAAATTGCTCCATGCGGGCTCCGTCGGTGCCGACGTCACACATAAATGAGGACTGATTTCTGCTGACCCTGGAGAACATCTGTCACAGGTGAGTAACTACACTTTACTCACCTGTAACAGGTGTTCTCCGGGAACAACAGGAATCCGTGCTCACAACCCTCCCCCCTCCCTTGGGAGTTGTCTCCCTTCCTTGTTTTACTTTTTTACTGCCATCCTAGCTATGTCATCTTACTGAGCAAGATGGCACCCTTGTGCGGGAAGGGGACCATGGATGCGTGGTAGCATATCCCAAAAGCTTTCTTTGAAACCTGAGGAAATGCTCCGTGCAGGCTCCACCGGCACCGATGTCACCCATATGTGAGGACTGATTCCCTCTGTTCCCGGAGAACACCTGTTACATGTAACTATGCTTTTTTCCCATTGTGCTTAATTAGGCCTATGGGCTCCCAATACAATCTCCAATCACATTGTAACAGATTGCTTATAAATATTACTTCTTATGAACTCCAGATGGAAGCTGCTCTTTAGCATGATAAGTTTACTGCTAGCATATGCCATAGTACTCATAAGAGACTGACAGCATACCACATATTCTAGCATAGGAGTGACATTCGTTAATGTCATGGTATATACAAAACCTAACCCATTTGTAGACTTCGCCCTGGGAGAAAACCCTGCATAAATTCACCAGCAGCCAGGTGCCATTATTCTCATAGTACCATATTGGCCCCATCATACCTGGTTTGCATTCTTTTGGGGGGGGGGGGAGAGCTAGCAATTCTACCCCAGGCAAACTTTAGACATTTCCAAACATCATTTGCTCAGCAAGAGGGCCATATTCTATCTCCAGGAACAAGCAGGAATGCAGTCTTCACATATGGGTATCATCGGTACCGACAGAGCCTGCGCGGGAACGCTCCCCAGCGTCCAATAGGAACACTTTCGGGAGCATCCCTCAGCACATGCACGCTGCCTTCCCGCCTTTCCAACTGTCCCTCTTCAGTTCTTCGTTTACCGCGGCACCGACAGGTCACATACCCTGTCACCGCAGAAAATTTCTTCTTTAAACTTGCTTTCTTGTGGTCGCGTCTGCCTCCGCATGACACCTACTGGTACCGCCGGTTCTTTTTTTTTCTTTTCTAAAAAAAAACAAAAATAAAGAATTATATACTTCTGAACTGTTTCTCTTCAGAAACTTTTTCTTTTTGGTGCTAGGCGCCATTTTGGGCATTAGGCCCCATTTTTCCTAAAAGATGGAAAAACCAGCTAGTGGTTTTAAAAAATGTACTAAGTGTGGCGGTACCATCTCCGTTACCGACACCCATGACTGGTGTCTAAAATGTTTAGGCCCTGACCATTCTCCATCTGAGTGTCTCTCTTGTATGGGGATGACTAAAAGAGGAAGACAGAACCGAGCTGCAAAGCTGGGTACCCTCTTTTCTTTGGATGCCAGGTCCATTGCATCGGTGTCTTCAAGAGCCTCGTCTTCCTCCCATGGATCTCAGGTAACTAAACATAAGAGCCGGTCCTCAAAGGGTAGCCCTCCTTCAAAGCATCGAGAGGCCATTGGCATTGCCCTTGAGGAAACTACATCGGCAAAACAGCCCCAGCAGGAGGCTTCGGCCTCCAAAGCATCAGCGGGGTTCCAGAATGTTCTCGAGGCTTCGACCTCGGCAGAACTACTGGTGCCATGCTCGGGTTCCGGACGCTTTTACCGGTACCCATACCCAGGCATCGGCAGCGTCGATAGACCAGAGATTCCTCACTATCGAACGCAGTCTTGCAGCTCTCCTTACAGCTGCGGTACCGTTGACATTGGTGGTTCAACGGGCACTGGTACCAGCACCGACAGTACCGGCCCCGGTGGGAATTCTTCCCATGCCGACTTCTTCTGGCATCAACAGATTGGTACCGGACCAACTCGGTACCGACTTCGATCCATACCGAGACCGTGCTTTGCATGAACATCGGGATCAGAGATAGTTCAAATCCTCCGATTCCGATGACTCTGATAATTCTGCCGGTATCAGAGTGTTTCTCCCGGAAGACTCCTCTTCTCCCCAACGCAGAATGTCTCCTCCGGAAGGCATGTCTTTTCAGGATTTTATTTGTGATGTGGCCCGAGGCCTTTCAATCACGGTAGCTCCTGAAAAAGAACCTAGAGCAAAGGAACTGGATATTCTCCAATACCCTAAGGCTCCCAAGGAGGCAGCTACTCTGCCCATTCATGACGTTCTTCATGATTTGATGCTCAGAATTTGGGAGACACCTTTGACCACATCTCCTCATTCTAGGAGACTCGATACCATGTATCGAGTTCCACCATGTCCTGGTTTTCAAAAGACTCAGTTGCCACACCATTCAGTGGTAGCGGAGTCAGCCATGCGTAGGATGAAAAGTGCAAAAAGACATGCATCTAATCCTCCAGGTCGTGAATGCAGGACTCTTGATGCTTTTGGGCGTCGAACATTTCAGGCTTCCATGCTTTCAGGTAGGATCAGCTCATATATTTTATATATGGGAATGTTCCTCAAAGAGGTCACAGGAGATTTGAAGCTTATGAGCCCCCTTCTCCCTGATGACAAACGACAAGACTTACTTACTCTTGTCAAGCATGCTCAAGACGACTCCAAGTTTGTAAATCATGCAGCCTTTGACTGCTTTGAATGCATCAGCAGAACCTCTGCTATTGTCATTGGTGCACATCGGATTGCCTGGCTCCAGGCATCAGACTTGGAGATTTGGGTACAGGATCAATTGGGAAACATCCCTTGCACAGGATAAAACCTCTTTGGCAAGAATTGGCAGGAAAAGGCTAACGAGATAGATGCTGACAATCTCACTTTAGATAGTTTGTCAAAATCTACATCCACTCCAGCCAAAAAGAAACCCTATAAAAAAAAAACCTTTTTCGGCAAAAAGAGGAAGTTTTATCCATCCTATACCCAGCAAGGGCAAGCTCAGGGTCAAGTTGCCAAGAAAGGTCAACAACAATCCAGACAAAAGAAGCCAAAAGGCCTTAGAGCTCAACCAGCTCCACATGCCCAGCCCTCTCAAGGGCTTTGACTCCTTCATAGAGAACTTAGCCTTCCTGCCTCTGAAAGGTCCAGAACCCCTAAACATTCCAGGCAGGTTGTGTCATTTTACCAACAGATGGCACCAAATAACAGCAGAAAATTGGACTCTGTCCATTGTGGGAGAGGGGTACAAGCTTCATTTTCACAGTATGCCCCCTCCTACATTCGTAAGACAGTTCAATTCCCAAACCTCTACAGACAATCTACTAGATTGCGAGGTCTCAACACTCCTTGCTCAAGGAGCAATAGAGGAGGTGCCCATTCTTCAACAGGGTACAGGTTCTACTCCCCCTATTTTCTTATTCCAAAGAAAACAGGAGGACACAGACCCATTCTAGACCTCAGAGAATTGAACAAATATCTGTTCCGAGAAAAGTTCAAAATGATTTCTCTGGGAACTCTTCTGCCATACCTTCAAAGTCAGAATTGGCTTTGTTCTCTAGATCTAAAGGATGCATATACTCACATTCTGATCCAGCCAGATCACAGGAAATTCTTACGATTCCTTTTCAGGGGGAAACATTTCCAGTACAGGGTTCTTCCCTTTGTTCTGGCTTCGGCACCAGGAGTATTCACGAAATGCATGGCAGTAGTACTGCATTTCTGCGAACCCTAGGGATATTTGTATTCCCTTACTTAGACAACTGGCTCATTCGAGCTCCCACGGTTCCAGAAGCCAGCTCTGCCCTGTCTCGCACAATGCAAATCCTTCAATACTTGGGATTGGTCATAAACCTCCCAAAATCCCAATTTGCTTTGTCTCAGTACCTGGAGTTCATAGGAGCTCGTTTAGATACCAGACAGTCAAGGGCTTTTCTCCCACAACCCCGCTGTCTTCGTATAGTGCAGCTAGCTTCTCAAGCAGCAGTAAAGTCCTCCCTAACTGCTCGAAAACTACTACAACTATTGGGACATATGGCATCCACGGTTCATGTGGTTCCCTATGTTCGCTTTCATATGCGAGCAGCCCAGTGGACCCTATCCACACAGTGGACACAGGCCACAGGACATCTGTCGGACAAGATATCAAACTCACAATGACTGATTTTGTCCCTGCAATGGTGGCAATCACTGGAAAATCTTCTAGTGGGATCTCCTTTCCAGCAACCCCTATTCCAGGCCACCCTAACAACAGATGCATCACAGGTGGGATGGGGAGCACACCTGCATCATCTCTCTACCCCAGGATACCTGGACTCCACAGGAGGCTTGTCTTCACATAAACCTCCTGGAACTCAGAGTAATCTAGCTCTTCGAGTATTCCATGCCTAGCTCAGCTACAAGACAGTCCTAGTCCAAACGGACAATCAAGTAGCTATGTTTTATGTGAACAAGCAGGGGGGAACATGCTCTCTGTCGTTATGCAACGAAGCTTTACAACTATGGGCCCTCGCCAGAGAGCATCAAATTCAACTTCTCGTGGTATATCTTCCAGGCATTCAAAACCTTTGGACAGACAAACTCAGCCGAGTACTGCTACCTCACGAATGGTCTCTCCACCTAGACCAGGTGGCCAAGATATTTCAGATCTGGGGAACCTCACACATAGACCTATTTGCAAGTCGCCAAACTTCCCCGGTTCTGTTCCAGAATTCCGGCTCAAAATTGCCAGGCAAGGGACGCCTTCCTCCTTCACTGGGGTTATGACTTCCTCTATGCCTTCCCCCTCATCCCCAAAACACTCTTCAAGCTTCAGAGAGACAGAGGTCGTATGATCCTCATAGCACCACGGTGGCCACGCCAAGCGTGGTATCCCCTGCTTCTACATCTCTCTCAAGCTGCACCTCTGGAGTTAGGCTGTGCTCCACATCTCCTCTCCCAAGAGAACAGGATGCTATGGCACCCGAATCCCCAGTCACTGCATCTCAGGGCCTGGTTGCTAAAAGCTTAGACCTTCAACCTTTCCCAACAGATAAAGGATTTCCTTCAGGCTTCTAGAAACCTTCCACAAGACGCTCTTACGCCTTCAAGTGGAAATGTTTTACTATATGATGTTCACAGAAGGGGTTAAACCCCCTTATGATCCCTTTGGAATCGATACTAGAGTATCTACTTCATTTATCAAATTCTGGTCTAAAGACCAATTCAGTAAGAGTCCATCTTAGTGCAATTGCAGCTTCCTATAAGCCTCTAAATGGACAACCAATTTCCTCTCATCCACTCATATCATGATTTATGAGAGGTTATTAACAAAGTCTCCCATCAAGCCACCATGGGATTTAAACCTAGTTCTCGGGCAGCTCATGAAACCGCCTTTTGAACCTTTAGCCACTACAACCCTAAAGCTCTTGTCCTGGAAGGTCATCTTCCTAATTGCTATCACCTCTGCACATCGCATTAGTGAATTGCAAGCTTTAGTGGCTGATCCTCCTTATACTAGGTTTCCCCATGATAAGGTTGTTCTCAGACCTCATCCACACTTTATGCTAAAGGTGGTTTCGCCTTTTCATTTAAATCAATCAATTTATCTTCCTGTATTCTTTCCGAGGGAGTGGAGGAGTAGCCTAGTGGTTAGAACACTGGCTTGGTAACCAAGCAACCAGGGTTCGATTCTCACTAGCACTCCTTGTGGCCTTGGGCAAGTCACTTAACCCTCCATTGCCACGGAAGAAAGGCCTGGCAATCTACTTCCGGTGACACTGCCAAGAAAACCCAGGAGCTTCTGGGTCGCCAGGAGTCAGGACTGACTCGAAGGCACACATTGCATTGCATTCTTTCCGAGGCCTCATGCCTCTAATGCAGAAAGGAACCTTCATACTTTGGATTGTAAAAGAGCCTTGGCGTTTTACCTACAAAGAACACAGCAACATAGAAAGTCTTCTCAACTTTTTATTGCTTTTGATTCTAGTCATTTGGGACTTCCACTCTCCAAGAGAACTCTATCCAAATGGATTGCACAATGCATATCCTTTGCTTATGAGAGTAAGAGTCTTCCTATTCAAAGCCATGTCACAGCTCATAATGTGAGAGCCATGGCAGCCTCTATGGCTAACCTTCACTCTGTGTCTATTGATGACATTTGTCAAGCAGCCACCTGGACTTCGGTACACACCTTTACAGCCCACTGCTGCCTAGATAAAGCCTCCCGTCGGGATGCCTTCTTTTTCCAAGCTGTTCTTCAAAATCTCTTTCAGACCTAATTCAACTCCTACCCACCAACCCTGGTGGGATGCCAGAGATCCATGGGAGGAAGCATGGCCCACCTTACTATAGGTGGCAGCTTCCTGGGGCTATCTCCTTGGCATCTTCAGCTAGGGAGTCCCCATAGGAGTGGAGGAGTGGCCTAGTGGTTGGGGCAAGGTACTTCAGGCCGGAAGGTCGGGGGTTCAAATCCCACTAGAGGACGGCAACCTTGGGCCGGAAGGACTGGGGTTTCTAGTTCCACAGGTGCTCCTTGTGGTCTTGGGCAAGCCACTTAACCCTCCATAGCCCATGTTCCCTGTAAAATAGTTATCACCAAGTTATAATGCCCTGTTCAATGTAATTTCAGTTTGTTCAATGTAAACCGCACTGATGCAGAATAGCGCGGTATATAAGAGAATGTAAATAAATAAATATGTGAAGACTACATTCCTGCTTATTCCTGGAGATAGCGTAGTTACTCACCTGTAACAGGTGATCTCCGGGAACAACAGGAATTTAGTCTTCACAACCCACCCACCTCCCCTAGGAGTTCTCTCTATCTCTCTGTCTCTTTCCTCTCTCCCTCTATCCTTTCACTCATCTACAAACTTAACTGAAGAGGGACAGTTGGAAAGGCGGGAAGGCAGCGAGCATGTGCTGAGAGATACTCCCAAAAGTGTTCCTATTGGCAGGCTCCGTCGGTACCGACGATATCCATATGTGAAGACTAAATTCCTGCTGTTCACGGAGATCACCTGTTACAGGTGAGTAACTACGCTTTATCAGGACGTCTGCTGCGATAGATAACGTTGGCCTTGAGACATCTGGAAATTTATTAATTTATTTATTTAGCTGTATTTAAATACCGCCTTTTGCAGGGTCAAGGCACTTTATTTAAAACAAGATAAATGGCAATTACAGAGAACGCTGTGGGAGAAACAGTAACATTTTAACATTCTTTAAACCAATTACAGCTTGCAACAGGTAGCTGGGGATGGGATAAGATATGTATAGATCTTGTACGGATTGGACATATATTCAGTTTACAGCAAATGATGTATCTGGGGGGGAGGATTATTTGATGGGGGAGAAATGTTCAGAGAAGAGGTATGTTTTGAGGCTTTCTCTGAATGTGTTGAGGTCAGATATGTTCCTTAGTTCGTCAGGTAGAGTATTCCAGATTGTGGGGGCGTAGAGCTGAAATGCACATCCTCAAGCCTGTGGATTTAATTTGGTTCTGGCATGGGGGGGATTAGTGTATTTTTCATGGATGGGTGTCTTGATCTGTTCGGTTGGGGTGTTTGCAGTAGTCTGTGGAGGTAGGTGGGGGGATCGGAGTGGATAGTCTTGTATGTCAGTATGAGGGTTTTGTACTGTATGCAGCTTGTAGCCAGTGGAGTTAGAGTATGGGGGTGATGGGATCCTGGCGTTTTGCACCTTGGAGGATGCAAGCTGCTGTGTAAAATAGCAGTCCGTAGGGGGAGTAGTATGGATTGTGGGAGGCCTTGGTAGATAGTATTACAGTAGTCCAGTTGTGGTTGGACCATGGCTTGAAATGCGGTGCGGAGGTCTGATGGTTCAAGGAGCGGTCTGAAGCATTGCAGGGTCTTTGCTTTGTGGTATATTGCTCTGATGACATTGCGTATATGGGGTTTAAAGGTGAGATGTTCATCGAGGATGATTCCTAGGTTCTTCACTTCCTTGCTGGTTTTACATAAGAACATAAGATATGCCATACTGGGTCAGACCAAGGTCCATCAAGCCCAGTATTCTGTTTCCAGCAGTGGCCAATCTAGGTCATATGTACCTAGCAGTTTCCCCAAGAGACACAAGTTCCACAATGCTTGTACTGGGTCAAGCATTGATATCTTCGGTCACTTCTTAATAATGATTTATGGACCTTTCCTCCAGGAACTTGTCCAAACCTTTTTTAAACCCAGCTACACTAACAGCCTTTACTACATCCTCCGGTAACAAATTCCAGAGTTTGATTACACGTTGAGTGAAAAAATATTTTCTTTTATTAGTCTTAAATAGTTTACCCTGTAGCTTCATTGCATGTCCCCTAGTCTTTCTATATTCTGATAAGGTAAACAATCGATCTACGTTTACCCGTTCCACTCCGTTCATTAATTTATAGACTTATCTCCTCTCAGCCGTCTCTTTTCCAGGTTAAAGAGCCCTAACCTTTTTAGCCTTTCTTCATAGGAGTATTCTTCCATCCCCTTTACCATTTTGGTGGCTCTTCTCTGTACCTTTTCTAAAATCGCTATATCCTTTTTAAGATACGGCGACCAGAATTGCACACAATATTCAAGGTGCGGTCTCACCATGGAACGATATAGAGGCATTATAATATCTTTTGTTTTATTTTCCATTCCTTTCCTTATCATACCTAGCATTCTATTTGCTCTCTTGGCCGCCGCTGCACACTGGGCCGAGGGTTTTAACATGGTATCCACAATGACGCCTAAATCTTTTTCCTGGGTGGTGGTTCCTAATGTGGAACCTTGCATCGTGTAACCATAGTTTGGGTTGTTCTTCCCTAGGTGCATAACCTTGCACTTGTCCACATTAAATTTCATCTGCCATTTTGATGCCCAGTCTTCCAATTTATCAAGATCCTCTTGCAATTTTTCACAATCCTCTTGGGTTTTAACAACTTTAAATAGTTTTGTGTCATCTGCAAATTTGATAACCTCACTCGTTATTCCACTTTCCAGGTCATTTATGAATATGTCAAAAAGCAGCGGACCCAGCACAGATCCCTGTGGTACACCACTATTCACCTTTCTCCATTGGGAAAATTGGCCATTTAGCCCGACTCTCTGCTTTCTATCTTTTAACCAGTTCCTGATCCACAATAGTACACTGCCTCCTATCCCATGACTCTTTAGTTTTGCCAAAAGTCTCCGATGAGGGACCTTGTCAAAGGCTTTCTGAAAGTCCAGATACACAATATCAACCGACTCACCTTTGTCCACCTGTTTATTCACTCCTTCAAAAAAACATAACAGATTAGTAAGACAAGATCTTCCTTGTCTAAAGCCATGTTGGCTGTCTCCCATTAGGTTGTGACTATCTACATGCTGAGTAATTTTATTCTTTATGATGGTTTCTACCATTTTTCCTGGTACTGACGTCAGGCTTACCGGTCTGTAGTTTCCCGGATCACCCCTGGAACCCTTTTTAAAAATTGGTGTTACATTGGCGATCCTCCAATCTTCAGTATTAGAGATGATTTTAATGATAGTTCACAGATTACTGATAGCAGTTCTGCAATCTCATATTTCAGTTCTTTCAACACCCTTGGATGTATACCATCCGGCCCAGGTGATTTGCTACTCTTCAGTTTATCTAATAGTTGTAAGACATCTTCCCGATGTATCGATATTTCCTTCAGTTTTTCCGCACCTTTAAATACCACTTCAGTCATGGGTAACATCCTTACATCTTCCTCAGTAAAGACCGAAGCAAAGAATTCATTCAGTCTCTCCACTATCGCCTTGTCGCCTCTTAGTGCTCCTTTAACCCCTTTATCATCTAATGGACCAATTTGATCGGTGTGGTGTTTATTGTTATGGTAGATGGAGGAGTGGAGGCTTCATCTTTGGTTATTTTTTATTTTTATTTAGCAAGCACTTGTATACCGCTCCTTCCAGCGATCAGAAGCGGGAATGATTAAATAGAAACAGTTGTCGAATCAAGACAGAGAAATTTTGTTATATACATGGATCAGAGGTAGATGTTGAACAGGAGTGCTGAGAAAGTGGAACCTTGGGGGACTCCTTGTGTGTGTTTGTAGAGACTAGATGTGTTGGGGCCGATCTTTATTTGCTGGTATCTGTTGGTCAGGTAGGATGCAAACCATTGAAGAACCGTGCTTTGTATTCCAGTGGAGCAAAGACGTAGGATGTAATTATTTACTCTATCAAAGGCTGAGGTGATGCCCAGGAAAATCAGTAGGAATCCTTGTTTTGTGTTTTCAATGCCTTGTATGAGGGTGTTGGTTAGGGTGGTTAGGAGAGTTTTTACGCCATGTTGTGGACGGAAACCATGTTGTGGGTTGAATATGTTGTTCCTGTCGATGTGGTCCTGTAGTTGGAGCTGGACAGTCTTTTCAATAATCTTGGTTATGAAGGGTAGGCTGGTGATTGGTCTATATGAGGATAGTTTGGGGGGGGGTCTAATTCTGGCTTCTTGAGTGTAGGGTGTATGGAGGAGGTTTTTAGGGTCTGGGGCATGACACCTTGTTGTAGTATTGATTGAGTGATTATGGTGAGTGATTTACCGAGTTCCTTCTTGGCAGCTTTAATCCATGTGACCGGGTATGGGTCTAGTGGTGAGGGGGTGGTGTTCAGGGACAAAATGGTAGTTTCAGTTTGTCCTTTGATGATCTTAGCAAAGGATGACCATGGGAGAGGGTGGCTGGTTTTGTCGGGGGTATAGGCGGGCGGGGGGGGGGGTGATTCTGGTTGGGGGTCGAGCTGCTTGTAGTGGGATGCCAGTTGTTGGGGGGTGATGGTTATATCTTGGTTTTCAGATGAGGGGGTCTTTGTTAGTCGTTTTATGATGTCAAACAATTCTCTTGGTCGGTTGATGCTGAGTTCAGTCGTTTTGTATGATCGTGTTTCACTTTGACAGTTGCATTACAGTATCCATTGAGGAGACTTAGGGTAAGTAAGTTTGTCAGCAGTGTCCCTAGTTTTCCACCATTAGCGCTCGTATCTTTGTAGCATTGTTTTTATGGTGAGTAGTACCGAAGTATACCATGGGGCTTTAGCTTCTCTTGTGCAGGAGCATATAGGGGTTGGGGTATTTGCAGCTGCGGTGTTGATGATATGGTTCCAGTTCTCTATTAGTATGTGGAGATCCATTGAGTCATTTTGTAGCTGTGGTAGGAATTTCTCTTGATCAAATAGCTTGAATTTCCTTCTCATAGGTTGCTGGGTGGGGTGTCCGCTGTGATTATATTGTGGGAGCGGGAAGATGATCATCTTGTGGTCAGACCATGATACAGGGTGGACTTGAATAGTGGCGTGGTTGTTGGAGAAGATCAGGTCAAGGTTGTGGCCTTTTTTCATGTGTGGAGGTTTGGATAAGCTGGATGTTATGCGCACCAAATAGCATATCCCTTTTCTTAAAAAAAAAAGGCTTCAAACTAAGTTGTTTCTCTTTCTCAGAACAAATGTAGCTAACCATGGTAGCCCTAGTGTGGTAGTAGTATCTTGAGAGTCCTCTAAGAAGGGCTGTTAAATTGAAATCAGGATTAGGCACCAAGACATACAAGTTAAAAGAAAGCAGAGAGTAGGGCTAAATGGCCAGTTTTCTCAATGGAGAAAGGTAAATAGTGAAGTACCCCAGGGATCTGTGTTGGGCCCGCTGCTTTTTAACATACTCATAAATTAACTGGAAATGGGAATGAGTGAGGTGATCAAATTTGCAGATGATACCAAATTATTAAAAGTTGTTAAAACACAAGAGGATTGTAAAAAATTGCAAGATGGCCTTGATAAATTGGGAGACTGGGCATCCAAATGGCAGATGACATTTAATGTGGACAAGTGCAAAGTTATGCACTTAAGGAAGAGCAACCCAAAGTATGGTTACACAATGCAAGGTTCCACATTAGGAACCACCACCCAGGAAAAAGATTTAAGCATCATTGTGGATAATACGTCATAGTGGAGTGCAGGAACACTGGCTTGGGAACCAAGAGACCAGGGTTCGATTCCCACTAGCACTCCTTATGGCCTTGGGCAAGTTACTTAACCCTTCATTGCTCAGAAAAATTCAAGTTATCAATGTCCCGCTTTAATGTACATTACCAAGTATAAGTTACAATGATAAAGTGGTATAAAAAGGGTGTTCAATAAATAAATACATTGAAACCTTCTGCCCAGTCTGCAGCAGCCAAGAAAGCAAATAGAGTTCTGAAAATCATAAAGAAAGGAATAGAGAATAAAACAAAGGATATTATAATGCCTCTGTATCGCGCCATGGTGTGACCACGCCTTGAATATTGTGTGCAATTCTGGTCGCCATATCTTAAAAAGGCTATAACAGAATCAAAAATGGTGAATGGAATGGAAGGATATCCCTACAAGGAAAGGCTTAAAACATTAGGGCTCTTTAGCTTGGAAAAGAGACTGCTAAAGAGAGATATAAGGTTGTTAAGTGCCGTCGAATCTGTCTCTACTCATGGTGACCCTATGAAGACCAAACACAGTTTATGACAACTATTCAGTCAGGCAGCTCATCAAATAATGAATGGGTAAATGTAGATTGGTTGTTTACTGCTTCAAACAGAAGAAAGACTGGGGGTCATGAAATAAAGCTACAGTGTAGCACATTTAAGACTAATCGGAGAAATTCTTTTTTCACTCAATGCGTAATCAAACTCTGGAATTCGTTATAGAGGAACAAGTAGGAATGAGTCTTCACATATGGGTATCGTCGGTACCGACGGAGCCTGCGCGGGAAAGCTCCCCAGCGTCCAGAAAGAAAGCTTTTGGGAGCATCCCACAGCGCCTGCGCGCTGCCTTCCCGCCTTTCCCAACCACCTCTTTCCAGTTCTTCTTTTCCGCAGAGCCAGCAGGTCGTGTTCCTGTCACCGCTGAAGAAGTTCTTTATATTTCTTTGGTCGCGCGTCTGCCTTCTTCGACGTCGGACCGGTACCGCCGGTCTTTTCTTCTTTAAAAAAAAACAAAACAAAAGCTACCGTTTCCCACTTCTGTGCATTTTTTCCATTTGGGCCTTAGGCCTAGAAAAGTTTTCCTCATGGAAAAGCCCGCTTCCGGGTTTAAAAAGTGCACGAAGTGCAGCGGTACTATTTCTGTCACCGACACCCATGACTGGTGTCTAAAATGTTTGGGTCCTGACCACTCCATCGCCGATTGTGAGTCCTGTTCCATGATGTCTAAAAGAGGTCGACAGAATCGAGCGGCCGAGCTCAGTACCCTGTTTCCCTCTGATGCAGCTTCGGTGGCATCGACATCTTCCAGGGCTGCTTCTTCTTCCCATGGATCTCAGGTAACCAAACATAAGTCCAGCCGGTCCTCGAAGGGTAGATCTCCCTCTAAGTATCGAGATGCCTCCGGGCTTGCTCTCGAGGATCCCGCACCAGCAAAATTACCCCGGCGGGAAGCTCCGGCTTCCAAAGCTTTATCTATGGGGTCACAGGTTGACATCGATGGCTCGGCCTCGACCGATCACCTGTTGCCATGTTCTGGGGTACCGGTGGTTTCCACTGGTACCGACATCCAGACATTGGTTGCGTCGATGGATCAGAATATTCTGACCATGCAGCGTGCCATTACGGCATTCATACAAGCTGCGACACCTCCGGTACCGCAACAAACTCCGTTATCGGTTCCGGCACCGGCACCGATATCAGTTCCGGTGCCGGTACCGATTGCATCGACATCGGCTTTGGTGTCGACTGCAGCAGTACCCTGTTCTGTGATGCCCATTGGTACCGAATCGGTACCGATCACTCCCGATGTCGATACTACTCGATACGCGTATCGGGCTCTGCAGGAGCATCCAGACAGGCGATACTTCGATTCCTCCGAAGACTCTGATGAATCAGAGGCTTCTGTCGAAGCATCGGTGCTCCTTCCTCAGGAGCCCTCTTCTCCAAAAAGAAGAATGTCTCCTCCAGAAGACTTGTCTTTTCAAGACTTCATTAGGGAAGTGGCCAGGGGCCTCTCCATTTCAGTGGCCCCTGAATCAGAGCCTAGATCCAAGAAATTGGATATTTTACAATATCCTAAGGCTCCTAAAGAGGCAGCTACTTTACCAATTTATGAGATCCTTTATGATCACATGTTGGGCATATGGGAGACACCTCTCACCACTTCCCCTCATTCTCGTAGGTTGGACACCATGTACCGTGTTCCTCCTTGTCCTGGCTTTCATAAGACTCAGCTTCCTCACCACTCTATTGTGGCGGAGTCTGCTATGAAGAAGATAAAGAGTGCAAAAAGACACTCATCTAATCCTCCAGGAAGAGAATGAGAACCTTGGATGCTTTTGGCAGGAGAATTTTCCAGGCCAATATGCTTGCTGCCAGAATCAACTCCTATAGTCTCTATATGGGGATGTTTCTAAAGGAAGTTACAGATCATCTGCAAACTTTATCTCCTTTTATCTCAGAAGATAAAAGGGAGGAGTTTCTCACCTGGCTTAAACATGCCCAGGATGTTTCCAAATTTTCCAACCGTGCAGCCTTTGACTTTTTTGAGTGTGCCAGCAGAGCCTCGGCTATTGCCATAGGTGCACGTAGACTTGCTTGGTTACAAGCTTCTGATTTGGAACCCTGGGTCCAGGATGGATTAGGAAATCTTCCTTGTACAGGTGAAAACCTTTTTGGCAAGGATTGGCAAGCAAAGGCCACTCAGATGGATGCTGAGAATTCTGCCTTAGATAGACTTTCAAAGTCTACTTCTGCTCCTGTTAGGAAAAGGTTATTCAAAAAGGCTTTCTTTCCCAAAAAGGGGAAATATTATCCTGTTTATGGTCAGCAGGCATCTTCTGCAGGTCGTTTGCTGCAAAGCGTCAGCAACAACCTAAACAAGCCAAGCCTAAGGCTGCAAGGACTGCTACGGCCCAACAGCCTCAGCCTCCTCAGGGCCTTTGACTTACAACTAGAGAACTTAGCCTTTCTGGCTCTAGAAGAACCAGAGCCTCTCACCATTCCAGGAAGGTTAGCTCACTTTGCTCCCAGATGGAAACAAGTCACGGCAGAGCAATGGACCCTCTCCATCATAAGGGAGGGGTACAAGCTTCATTTCTTCAACCTTCCTCCTCACACCATGGTGAGACAGTTCAATTCTCCAACATCTCTCCTCGACCTTCTGGGTCAGGAGATTGCTACCCTTCTTGCCCAAAGGGCAATAGAAGAAGTACCCCTTCTTCAACAGGGCTCAGGGTTCTACTCCTCCTATTTTCTTATCCCAAAGAAAACAGGGGGCTACAGACCCATATTAGATCTCAGAGAATTGAACAAGTTTCTATGCAATGAGAAATTCAAGATGATTTCTCTCGGTGCTCTCCTTCCATACCTTCAGAGTCAGGATTGGCTTTGTTCTCTAGATCTCAAGGATGCGTACACCCATATCCTCATCCATCCAACACACAGAAGGTTCCTTCGGTTCCTTTATCAAGGAAAGCACTACCAATACAGAGTGCTTCCTTTCGGTCTGGCCTCTGCTCCAAGAGTGTTCACAAAATGCATGGCAGTAGTAGCTGCATTTCTACGCACTCTAGGAATATTTGTATTCCCATATCTGGACGACTGGCTCATCGGAGCTCCGTCCCAATCAGAGGCCCAGGCTTCCCTAGCCTGCACAAGGCATGTTCTTCAGTATCTGGGACTTGTAATAAACATCCCAAAATCCCATCTCACCCCTACTCAGTCATTAGAGTTCATAGGGGCCTTGCTGGATACCACAACTGCAAGGGCCTATCTTCCCCAGGCCCGTTGCCTACGCTTGGTGCAGTTAGCCTCACAAATTCAGTTAAAGTCCCATTTAACTGCTCGAGAGATGTTACAACTGTTAGGCCACATGGCATCCACAGTGCATGTGGTTCCTTATGCTCGCCTTCACATGAGGGCAGCCCAGTGGACTCTGTCCACCCAATGAACCCAGGCATCAGGGTGCCTGTCAGACAAAATAGCAACTTCCAGTCGCCTCTTCTGGTCTCTCCAGTGGTGGAAGTCCACTCAAAATCTGTTGCTGGGGTCCCCCTTTCAACAGTCGCTACCCCAAGCAACCCTTACAACAGATGCCTCTCCAAGGGGTTGGGAAGCTCATCTACAAGGTCTCTTCACCCAAGGCATCTGGTCTCCACAAGAGACATCTCTACATATCAACCTCTTAGAGCTCAGAGCAATTCTTCTAGCTCTCAGAGTCTTCCACACCCTGCTCAGCTACAAGACAGTCCTCATCCACACGGACAACCAAGTAGCCATGTTCTACGTGAACAAGCAGGGTGGGACTGGCTCTCTGTCGCTTTGCAACGAAGCTTTGAGATTGTGGGCCTTTGCCAGAGAGCATCAAATTCATCTCGTGGCAGTGTATCTTCCAGGGGTTCAAAACTCTTGGGCAGACAGACTCAGTCGAGTTCTGCTTCCACACGAATGGTCCCTCCATGGGGACCAGATAGCCAGGATCTTCCGAATTTGGGGAATCCCGGACATAGACCTGTTTGCAAGTCCGTGGAATGCCAAACTTCCCCTGTTCTGTTCCAGGATTCCGTGTCAGGGAGTTCAGGCCAGGGATGCCTTCCTCCTTCATTGGGGGCAAGACTTCCTCTATGCCTTTCCACCGATTCCCCTAATTCCCAAGACACTGTTCAAACTTCAGAGAGACAAGGGGTCTATGATCCTCATAGCACCACATTGGCCACGCCAGGTGTGGTACCCTCTACTTCTGCATCTCTCTCAAGCTCCCTCCCTGGACTTGGGATCTGCTCCAGACCTCCTGTCCCAGGAGGAGGGAACGTTGTGGCAGCCAAATCCCCAGTCTCTTCATCTCAGAGCCTGGTTGCTGAAGGCCTAGACCTTCAAGATTTGCATCTTTCTCAGCAGGTGAAGAATATCCTTCATGCTTCCAGAAAGCCTTCCACTAGACGTTCCTATGCTTTTAAATGGAAAAGGTTTACCATTTGGTGTGCACAGAAGGGTCTTAACCCTCTTGCAATACCTCTGAATTCTTTACTAGAGTATTTGCTGCATTTATCCCATGCAGGCCTTAAAACAAATTCAGTAAGAGTCCATTTGAGTGCTATTGCAGCATCCCTTAAGCCTCTCAATGGACAGCCTATTTCCTCTCATCCTCTTATTGCAAGATTCATGAGAGGCCTTCTTTTAACTAAACCTCCCATTAGACCACCTCCAGTGGCATGGGACTTGAATTTGGTTCTTGGCCAGCTTATGAAGCCACCCTTTGAACCCTTAGCCACTATCTCCTTGAAATTTCTTTCCTGTAAGGTTAATTTTCTCATTGCAGTCACCTCAGCTCGCCGCATCAGTGAGCTGCAAGCCTTGATGGCTAATCCTCCTTATACAAGGTTCCATCATGACAAGGTAGTCCTCAGGACTAAGCCACACTTTATGCCTAAAGTGGTCTCACCTTTTCATCTGAACCAGGAGGTGTATTTACCTGTCTTTTTTCCAGGACCTCATGCATCAAGTGCAGAGAGGAATCTCCATACCCTGGATTGTAAGAGAGCGCTCGCTTTTTACTTACAAAGGACACAGCAACATAGAAAGTCCTCTCAACTCTTTGTTGCTTTTGATCCCTCTCATTTGGGACTTCCAGTCTCTAAGAGAACTCTGTCCAATTGGATTGCTCAGTGTATTTCTTTCGCCTACCAGAGTAAGGACCTTTCTCTGGAGGGCCATGTCACAGCTCACAATGTGAGGGCCATGGCAGCCTCTATGGCTCATCTGAACTCTGTGTCCATCGACCAAATCTGTCGAGCGGCCACCTGGGCCTCGGTTCATACCTTTACAGCCCATTACTGCTTGGACAAGGACTCCCGCCGGGATGCCTTGTTTGGTCAGGCTGTTCTCAAACACCTGTTCCATACCTAATCAACTCCTACCCCCCATCCCTGGTTGGATGCCCGAGATCCATGGGGCAGGTAGAGCCCTTCTCAGGGACTCACAACCTTGGAGATCTCCCTGGCATCTCTAGCTGGGGAGTCCCCATATGTGAAGACTCATTCCTGCTTGTTCCTGGAGATAGCAGTTACTTACCTGTAAGGTGATCTCTGGGAACAGCAGGAATAAGTCTTCACAACCCACCCACCTCCCCTAGGAGTTGTATCTCTCTATCTATCTTTCCTTTCCTCTCTCTCTCTTTGTCTCAGCTTAAAACTCGAACTGGAGAGAGGCAGTTGGGAAAGGCGGGAAGGCAGCGTGCAGGCGCTGTGGGATGCTCCCAAAAGTTTTCTTTCTGGACGCTGGGGAGCGTTCCCGCGCAGGCTCCGTCGGTACCGACGATACCCATATGTGAAGACTTATTCCTGCTGTTCCCAGAGATCACCTGTTACAGGTAAGTAACTGTGCTTTAGTGTAGCTGCATTCAGAAGAGGGTTTGATAAGTTCCTGGAGGAAAAGTCTATAAACCACCATGAAAAGGACCGGGGAAATCCATTGCCTACCCATTGGACAAGCAGCATAGAATCTGGATACCTTTTGGGAACCTGGCAGGTACTTTTGACCTGGATTGGCCACTGTTGGAAACAGGATACTAGGCTTGATGGACCCTTGCTCTGACCCAGTATGGCATATCTTATGTTCTTAAAAGAGTGAGGGGTATCAACATCCAAAAGCGGCCTTGAAGAGATGGTTTATTAGCCTGGATTTGAATAGGGATAGAAAAGGAGCCTGGTGTACTGACTCAGGTAGTTTGTTCCAGGCATATAGAGCAGCAAGATGGAATGAGCTGGCAGTGGCAGAGAAGAGCACAGATAAAAGGGATTTGCCCAAGGAGTGGAGTTTCTGAGGAGGGGTGTAGGGTGAGATGAGAGAGGAAAAGGAGTGCGTAGCCACAGAATGAATGTATTTATAAGTCAATAGGAGAAGTTTGAACTGGATGTGGAAATGGATAGGGAATCAATGAAGTGACTTGAGAAGAGTGATTATATGAGTATAGCGACAGTGGTGGAAGATAACCCTTGTGGCTGGGGTTTGAATAGATCAAAAGGGAGAGAGATGATTCAGGGGAAGACCATCGAGTGAGTATTTATTTATTTATTTTTATATACCATGCTTTTTCAGATCACTGTGGTTTACATATAACGTTAACAATAAACTGGTTTGCATAGAGCAATTTACATTCAATGTACATTGAATTGGCATTAATATGAATGGTTAACAGTAAAACATTAAAGCATCAAACAGTTTTGGATAAGACAGGTTAACTTGGGTAGGGAGCAATGGAGAACGGTAGTATACAAGAGTTGGGAGCAGGTAGCCATATGTTTAGTGTTTAGGGTGGCTGGTTGTAGGCTAGTTGGAACAGGTATGTCTTTAATGCCTTCCTGAAAGATGTTAGATCTGTGATGGCTCGCATCGTTGGGGGTAGGGCGTTCCATCAAGTTGGTTGCAATGGTTAAGTTGGGAGGTGACTAGAGGGTAATTAAGGGTCTTAGTGTTTCAGAAAGTAAGGGTTAAAGTTGGTTGAGGTAATAGAGAAAGAAGCGACAGGTTTTAGCTATCTGTTGGATGTGTGCAGAGAGAGAGAGAGTAGTGTCAAAGGTGACCCCAAGGTTGAGAGCTGAGGAGACGGGAGGAGTATAGTGTTATCCTCAGAAACAGAGAAGGGAGGAAGGGGGAAAAATAAGGAGCTCAGTTTTGACCATGTTCAATTTCAGACAGCGTGAAACATCCAGGCTGCAATGTTAGTTAAGCAGACAGAGATCTAGGCCTGGATTCTTGGAGAGATTTCAGGTGCAGAGAGGTAGATTTGAGAGTCGTCGGCGTAAAGATGGTACTGAACAATCACGGGAGGTAATACATCAGTCATGTTAGGGTCCATTCCGAAGGCACTCTGTTCACTTATATGTTGCCGATTCAGGTAGATGTCAAATGCCTTGCTAAAATCTAAGTATACCACACCTAGCGCGCTTCCCTGTTTCAATTCTGTGGTCATCCAATCAAAGAAATCAATCATATTGGTCTGATAAGACCTACTTCTAGTAAAACCATACTGTATAGGATCCTGTAATCCCTTGGATTTAGGAAACTACATTGTCTCTGCTTTGACATCACTTTCCATTAATTTTCTCACTACAGAGATCAAACTAACTGGCCTGTAGTTCCCAACCTTTTCTTTACTTCCACTTTTGTGGACAGGAACCACATCTGTCCATCTATATTTCTCTGGAATCACTTCCAGCTCTAAAGAATCATTGAAGAAGTCAGACAGCAGAGCCACCAGAACTTCCCTGTTCCTTCAGTACCCTCAGATTCTTCCAATCCAGCCCCATCGCTTTGTCCAGTTGTACTTTAGCTAGCTCCTTATGAACACAGTCTTCTAAAAATAGTTTGAGGTCTACCCTGCGTCCTTTCCAGTTTGTTTTTGTTTTCTGAGGTTCCATTCCCATTCCCTTTTATCTGTGAATGCAAAATAGATTTGCTTAATGAATGTTTCTATTCTATCCTCATCATCCTCTACATATCCCCCCCCCCCACTCATCCTAGATCTCACAATGCTATTTTTGCACTTCCTCTTCTCACTAACATACCAAAACAGAGTTTTGTCCCCATAGTTTACTCTATTGTCTGTTTGTGTTTCATTTACATTTTTGCTTTCCTGGCTTCTCTTCCAGCTTCCCTTAACATATGTTCTCCCTGGGCAAGCAGGAAGTAAGTCCTCATGTATGAGCGGCGACAGCGATGGAGCCTATGCGGAACACTCCCCAGCTTCCATTGGAAGCTTTTGGGAGCTACACCTCTTTTCCCACCTGCCGTGGTGCCATCTTCTCCAGTCTCCTTTTTTCTGCGGAGCCCATAGGACATGTCCTGCACCTGCAGAAAATCTTTTTCTGTTACCCTCTGCGGGTATTTTTTATTTATGTTTCAACTGTTTATTGAACAATGCAAAAACAAACGGTGAAACAGGAGCATTTTGAACAGGGCTATGCGTCCTCCCAAGGAGAGTGGCAAATCCCTCCATTTCTCCAAGGTCTGCGCGGTGGAGGCCAACAAGGGAAGCACATTACATTTATAAAGATCTGTGGGGGAGGCCAGGATTATGACCCCCAAGTAGCGAAATTAGCTATCCGCCCAACGAAGTGGGAATATTCCACTCCAGGTGGCACGGAGCGAGTCCCGCATTGGTAGGGCCTCTGACTTTGCTAAGTTGAGCTTATATCCGGATGTCTACCCATAGTCTTGAAAATCCGCCAGCAAAGCCTCCAATGTCTGTTCAGGATCAGTCAGATGGACCAAAAGGTCATCAGAGTAGGCTGAAATCTTAAATTTGTTTGTTCCCATCTGTACCTCCCCAGATCGCCGAGTTTGCCCAAATGCGACTAAGTAATGGTTCCAGTGTGAGAAGAAATAGCAAGGGAGAGAGAGGGCAACCCTGTTGCGTGCCTCGTCGTAGGAGGAACCGCTCAGTACTAAGCCCATTGACCAGTAATTGTGCCTTGGGGTCTGTGTATAGCACCTGTAATACCTGCGTAAAGAACCCCTCAAAACCATAACACTCTAGAAAAGAACAGCCATCGCCACCCCACTCTGTCGAAGGCTTTCTCAGCTTCAAAACTGACCAACAGCGAAGGGATTCTTTTAGCCACACAGTGATGCTGAGAAGCTATGATCTGGCATATGTTCCCCATGGCTTGTTGGCCCTTGACAAAGCCCACTTGTGAAAGGTGAGTCAAACTAGGCATAAATGGTGAAAGCCGCTCCGTCAACACCCTAATCAAAATCTTGAGATCTACACTGAGCAATGATACTGGCTGATACGACTCTGGTAATAGGGGGTCTTTCCTTGGTTTGGAAGAGGGTAATAAGGGCCTCATTTGTCCTGTAAGGGACCGTCTGTATAGTGGCCAGATACTGGTACACTTCCACTAGAGGTATGCATACCTTATCGCTCAGTATTTGGTAAACTTCGGCGCTGAACCCATCAGGGCCTGGCACATAGGGAGTATGTAAAGTCTTTATTACCTGCTGTATCTCCCTAGGAACATTAGGGGCATTCAGCAAGTCCCTCTGCTCCTGTGTCAATGTGGAAGAATGCATCTCCCTAGGTACGTCCATGCCTTAGCTTCATTGCAATCCTCCGTCACATATAACCTGCGGTAGTATGCCAAGTAGGCCTCTTCCACCTCCCTCTGGGATGTGCTGACTCCTCCATCCTGACGTCTAACTGCCATAGGCCAACTAACTTCACCCCCTGATCTGATGAGAGACAAGAGCAGACATCCAGAGCGGTTCCCGAATCGGTAAAGAGCGAGTCGATAATGCAACATAGATCTTTTGGCCCTAGCATGAATGAGGGTATTCAACTGGCTCTGTAGAGCTAAGTATGCGGTCTGAGCTTCCTCAGTGTCTTGTTGTGCTAAGCGCTTCCTAAGGATCTTTAGTTGTTTCCCACCTTCCACCAGTTGCCAGTTCACCTCTTGTCTGACGGCTCACATAGCCAATGAGCTTGCTGCTAGGTATGCTTTTGTGGTTTCCCAGAATAGGACCACCATGTCTTTATGCTCCTCATTCATTGTTTCAAAAAACCCCCACTGCTCCCATAGGAAGTGTAGAAAGTCCACATTCCCTTTAAGCTGGAAAGGAAATCACCAGCGCCAGTCACCCCGCTGCAGGGGGGTCAGCTGGTAATCGACCCAGACTATGGCGTGGTCTGAGATTTGAATGTTTCCAATTTGAGCCTCCTGCACTTTGTTTAAGATCCCCTGTAACAGCAGAAAATAATCAATCCGGGACCAGGTCTTATGCGCGCGAGATAAGCGGGTGTAGTCCCTGTTGCCAGAGTAGAGGACCTGCCATACATCTACCAAATCCGATCGCAGAGGCTTAAGAGCCTTCACCACTATCGCAAATCATTCCCTGTCCCTCACCCGTTGGATCGAGAACACAGTTGTAGTCTTCCCCAAGTGCAATATTGTGCTCCCCCCTCCATAGTCTAGCGCTGCATCGGCACATTGAAGAAGCCTTGGTCGTATTGATTGGGACCATAGATGTTCCCTAGTAATATGGGCATATCTTGTAGATGGCCCTTTAGCAGAAGATATTGCCCCCCAGGGTCACTCCACCACCTGTTCTACCTGTAGATCTATAGTTTTACGGACTAGGATTGCAACTCCTGCCTGTTTGTTGCTCACAGAGGCCCCATAAACCACCCCCACCTACCAGCGTTTCAACTTGGCATGTTATGCCTTCATCATGTCATGTGGGTCTCCTGCAGAAATGCAATGTCTACGTTTTGGGCTCATAGTGCCCTCAGCACCATATGGCATTTCAGGAGACAGCCAATACCACATACATTCCAGGAAAGCACCCGGAGATCCAATTTATTTATGTGAACCCTGGACTAATTAGGTCCCATAGCCAATAACTTTGTGTCATCCATTCCAGAGAATCTCCCCAGCCTAAGACCCCCCTGGGCCTACCACTGATGAGACTCGCCACTCCACCCTTTTATCCTGTGGACTATGTGTGACCCTTGCATTCGTCTTCGCTCCCCCTCCCTCCAGCTCCCATTTATCCTTCCCTTCCTAATTCTTATACCCTGTTATTCACCTACCCTACCCTCACCCTCTCTCTCTCCTCCTTCCCCCTACCCTTGCCTCTCCCCTATCACCTCTTGAAATCCGTTTGCCCACTGCTTCCAATGGGAGCCCATCGCTGGAGTCGTGATTGCATGGGGCCTCTCCTCTCACCCAGATCAAGTTAGTAGCCTTTAGCCTCACTGTGCCCCTCCCCCTCCAGACCACCCCCCATCCTACCCCCATACGATATCCAAATGTCGTGCCCCAAGCGAGCTCCCCTTGGATCCCAATATCTGATGTCCTGGGGAGCATGTTACCTCCATTGCAGCCAATCTCCAACCCACCGCCCCCTTAGTCGTCCTCCCCAGATTACCAATTAAGCTTAAGCCTCCTCCCTCCTATCTCTACTCCCCCCCTCTCATCCATTCACCCTCCCAACCGCTACATCCTTCCATCCCTCTAGAGTTCTTAACTGGTACCCACATTGCAGATTCAAAGTGTAATTATCAGCTTCAGATGGATTATGCTGTGCATTATCAACATGTTCTTATCAGCAACAGATTAATATTTTAAAAACAACCATCTTAAACATCTTAAACATAAATTGTTCTACGAACCTGTGCCAGGTGCTCATCTAAATTTGCAGGTAAACATATACTCTTTTACTCACAGCATTTTGGCACCAATCTGCTTCCCCTCTCTGCTAGGAATGTGGAGCCCCATCCCCCGTTTTTCTGGCACCATTCCTAGTCCACATGTTGGCTCAACAAAGTCAAAGCAGGACCATAGTGACAAACAGCTCTAGGAGATAGGGACCCACACCTGGCACAATACTTCCTGGTACTTATAGCTGACAGTGTACATTAACAGTGGGGTACTGTGGCACATTACAAAGCATGATACTATCCCTGTGGGTCCCAACCTCCATGCTGCTGAAAGGCCGGTCCCTGGGCCCCCCTCTCCGCCCATGAGACCCAGTGAGGAGCCCCTGCCAAGTCATATCTGGCTCTTGTGTGGTAGCCCTTCGGAGAGAGGGGGAGGAGAGAAAGCAGAGAGGACACAGACAACAATAAAGTGGGCATCTCCCCATCCATCCACTTGGGATGAGTTCAGCCAAGAATGTCCCTTGTTCCCGGGAGCCAAAGGAATGCCCCTGGCGATTCAACAACTCCAAGGCTTGTCCTCAAGGTACCATCCAGCCATTATTCTCATCCAGTCCAGTTGACTAGGCCCATCCAAGATCCCACATTATACCACTGCCCACATACAGTCAACAAGGGAGTGTTTTGAGGAAGTGTGTGGCTTCTACCAGGTTGATAAAGAGCTTGTGCTTTCCATTATGGTCCACGTGGAGGTGGGTGAGGTATAGCAGCACGAACCAAAGCTTGCGGGTGGCAAGTTGGCCACAGATGGTCGAGAACGCCTTGCGGCATCTGCTAACAGCCTCTGAATAATCCTGAAAAAGAGGAGGCCGTGTTGTCCCTGCACAGTGTTGCGGTGCACTCTGGCAGCCCATAGTACCGCTTCTTTTTGTAAATAGTTAAGAAACCGCACAATCACCACTCTGGGCCTGGCAGCACCTTCCTTTCATGGGCCAAGCAGATGGACCCTTTCCAGTACTATCTTCCCCAGGTGATCCCCTTGGGGCTGGTTAAGAGGCAGCCACGATTCCAGAAATCCATGGAGCTCTCCATCCCTCATCTACTCCGTAATGATTCTTCCTCCTACCGCAGTTTTCAATGTCGGCAATCTTTTTCTCCTTGTTTTCGGAGAAGGTCTTCTATTCGCTGGAGCCTAACTGCCTGGGATTATTGTTTCTCCAGGACCAAGCAGGAAGTCAGTCCTCACATATGGGTGACGTCAGCGCCGACATAGCCCTCGTGCGGAACATTTCCCCTGGTTTTCAAGGAAAGCCTTTGGGAATGCAGCACGCATGCGCGGTCCCCTTCCCGCTCAAGGGTGCCATCTTGCTCAGTCTTTCTTTTTCCGCGGAGCCCAATGGACGTGAGTTCGTGTCACCCGGGAAAAGTAGATTTTTTTTCGGCTTTTTCTGATCCGGTTCGACGCCGGTTCCCCTTTCCGCCTGGGCTCGGTACACCGGTATTGAGTTCGGAATTTTGATTTTTGGTTTTGGTCCTTTGTGACTGGCGTTCACGCCTTTTTTGTGTTTTCACTGGCAGCCCGGTCTTTTGACCTTGCAGGGGCCCTTTTTCCTCCGATGGCTGCCAGCGGGTTCAAAAAGTGTGATCGGTGCAAGAAACTTATGTGTCTCACTGACACACATGACTGCTACCTCCACTGCCTCGGACCCGACCATGACCCGCTGGTCTGTGGCCCATGCGGTAAAATGTTGTCAAAGGCACTTAGGAGCTGTCAGCATCAACGTGAATCTTCTCAGAGTCCGCATCCGGCCGGGCCCGGACTTCGTCAGAGGCCTCGACATCTCGGGAATCTGACCCTGAGCGCCGTCAGAGTTCCTCTGAGAAGGGAGTCTCCCGCCCGGGAGCACAAAAGGAAGAAGAAGCTCCCGAGGGTGGCGTCGGTGGAAGCTCCTGGGTCCTCGAGGGCCAGGTCGCGTAGCCCTGACCGCCGCCCTGGGCTCTCGGAGTCAGAGAGGCCGTCCAAGTTGCCTCGCGTGGAGCCGGAGTCCCCGAGTCACATAAGTGCTGTTGTCCTCGTGGACTCTCCTCCAGGAGAACCAACTTCGGCCCCGATGCCGTCGGGGCCCAAGTTGGGGGCTGCTGAGTCTCCTGAGCTTGGACAGGCTGACGGCCTTGGAGAGCAACTTGGCTGCCTTCATGAAACAGCAGCGGGTGCTGATCGCTGGTCTAGCCAGTGCATCTGCCCCGACTACCAGGACCTCGACATCTAAGTCGATCCCGGAGACCGAGCCGATCCTCGAGTCAATGAAATCTTGAGTCGATCCTCGGTCAAGGTCCCCCTCGACCTCCCGTGAGGGGCTGAGGTCATTGATGCCGATACCCTCGGCGTCGGGGCGGGTGGCACCGAGGCCCACACGGCTGGAGCCGCTCGATTCCTCCTCGGAGGAATCGGCGTGGGAGATGGAGGACGAGGAGTCCCCGCACACCTTACAGACCCGGTGAGTCCGAGCCTTGGAGAATGTCCACGCCCCCCCCCCCCCCCCCCCGGAGGATACCCGGTTCTCGGACTTCGTGAGGGACATGGCCAAAGCTTTGGCTTTCCCCGCGGACACCGAGGAGCTTGATGCCCTCCAGTATGACTTTCCTCCGAAGGAAGCCTTTAGTGTACCGGTTCCTCCGATGCTGGAACGGCTGCTCTTCCGTATGTGGGAGGCACCAGCCTCGGCTCTTAGCAAATGGGTCGATTTCCATTTATCGAATCCATAAGAGCCCTGGGTTCCAAAAGGCACAGCTACCGCACAACTCCATGGTTGTGGAATCGGCCATGCACCGCCTGAAGAGTCAGAAGATGCACTCCTCAGTGCCCCCTGGCGGGGGTCCCGGAACCTGGATGCCCTCAGTAGAAAGTGCTTCCAGGGCTCTATGCTATCTTGCTGTGTCCAGACCTGCCAGCTGTACATGGGCATGTACCTACGAGACCTGGCAAAGGAGATTGCTGGGTTCTCAGCTGGCAGAGGAACCTTTGCAGAGGTTCAAGGCTTTGTCAACAGGGATCCGAGAGTGCTCGAAGTTTATCTCTTGAGCAGCCTATGATGGCTTCGAGGCTTTGGCCCGAGTAGCCGTGGCCGGCATCGGTGCATGCCATCAGGCCTGGCTACAGTCATCCGACCTGGAGTCATGGGTGCAGGACAAGTTGGTCGATGTCCCCTGCCGAGGTGAAAACCTTTTTCGGCAAGCCCATGACTGAAAAGGCTGTAGAAATCGAGACTGAGACTCTCACCAGGACAAGGCTGTCCAGGAAGACTTCTGCCCCTTCTCAAAAAAAGAATGGCTTGGGAAAGAAGCCCTTTTTCCCAAGGAAGGTTGCTGCCTGCAAATCCTACCCTCAGTATCAGGCCTCTCCAGCTCCCCAACAGGGCCAGCAGGCCAAGGGGCAGGGGCATGGGCCCTGTAGGCAGAAGACCCCCAAGACGCCAGCTCCGGCTCCTGCACAGCAGGGAGCGGGGTTTTGACTCCTACAGCATAGCCTCTCCTCCGCCGGTGGCTTCACTCAGCACAGTGGGTCGGCTGACCCTGTACACCTACAGGTGGCCAGCAATCACAGGGGATACCTTGGTATTGAGCATAGTCCAGCAGGGCTACATGCTCCACTTCCACCAGCTACCCCCTCCTATTTTCCAGAGGAGCGTCCCAGACTCCCTCTACACAGGAACCACCTCCTTCAGGATTTGGCAAGTCTTCTAAAGGAACAGGCAGTGGAACCGGTGCCTCACCACCTGGAAGGGCAAGGCTTCTACTCCAGGTACTTCCTGGTACCAAAAAGGAAAGGGGGCCTCCGGCCTATCCTAGACTTGCAAAACCTAAACAAGTTTCTGGAGAGGGAAAAGTTCAAGATGCTTACCCTTGGGATACTGCTGCCTTACCTCCAGCAGGGAGACTGGCTATGCTCCTTTGTTCTAAAGGATGCTTATACTTACATCCTCATTCATCCAGACCACAGACAATATCTCAGATTTGTGGTGGGAGGAAACCATTTTCAGTACAGGGTACTTCCCTTTGGCCTAACCTCTGCCCCCAGGGTTTTCACCACATGCCTGGCAGTGGTGGCGGCTTATCTCAGGGAATTTTTGTCTTCCCATACCTGGACGACTGGCTCATCAGGGGCCAGTCTCCCCAGGAGGCCCGACAGGCCACTCTTCACACTGTCTCTCTTCTTCAGTATCTGGGCTTTGTCATAAACTACTCAAAGTCCACTTTGCTGCCCTCTCAGAACCTAGAGTTTATAGGGGCAAGACTAGACACTCTTCAGGCAAGAGCCTACTTGCCCGAGGACAGGGCTCACAGACTGATGGACTTGGCCAACCAGTTCCACAGCAGTTCTCATGTGTCCGCCAGGCACTACCTGCGGCTCCTGGGCCACATGGCATCCACGGTGCATGTGACTCTCAATGCCCGCCTGCACATGCGGCCTACTCAATGGTGCCTCAGAGCTTGGTGGACACAGGCCACAGGCGACCTCCGAGACAGAGTAGAGGTGTCCAAACCACTTTCGGACGCCTTACAGTGGTGGCTACATCTCCCAAACCACCTCAGGGGGGTGCCTTTTCAGGCTCCACACACACAAGGGTGCTGGCGACCGATGCTTCCTTAAAGGGCTGGGGTGCACATTTCCAGGGCATGTGCACTCAAGGCCTCTGGTCTCCTCGGGAGGCCACACAGCAAATCAGTCTTTTGGAGCTGCGAGCAATCCGCTTAGCTCTACAAACATTTTCTCATGTCCTGTCTCACCAGTCTGTCCTAGTTCAGACGGACAATCAAGTGGCAGTGTTCTACGTGAACAAACAAGGAGGCACGGGGTCCAGGCTCCTATGTCGGGAGGCACTGGCCCTGTGTTCCTTTGCAGTCAATCAAGGCATGTTTCTCAAAGCAGTTTATCTACCTGGCCAGGAGAATTTCTTAGCAGACAAGCTAAGCAGGATTCTCCAGCCTCACGAATGGCAGTTGAATCCATTGGTGGTCCAGCATATCCCTCTAGGCTGGGGACTTCCATCCATCCATCGATCTCTTTGCAAGTCCACAGAATTGTCAGCTGCCCAGGTTCTGTTCCAGACAGCCACATCCTCTGCAGATAGCAGCAGATGCTTTTCTGATCTCTTGGTCTACGGGCCCTCCTGTATGCATTTCCTCCCACCCCTGGTGGCCCGAACTCTGTTCAAGATTCTCCGGGACAAGGCCTCGGTGATTCTGGTAGCTCCCTGATGGCGGAGGCAGCCGTGGTTTCCACTTCTGCTGCAATTGGCGGCGGAAACTCCATTCCCTCTGGGGTTGCAACACGATCTCTCTCAAGATCAGGGTTCCCTTCTGCACCCCAGTCTCAGGTCCCTCAATCTGATGGCCTGGCTGCTGAAAGGATAGTGCTAGCTCCCTTATGCCTACCTAAGGAGGTTGAGGAGGTGTTCTTGGCCTCTAGGAGGCAATCCACCAGAAAATCCTATGCCCTCAAGTGGCGTAGGTTTACGGTGTGGTGTGCTCAGCGCAATGAAGATCCTTTCTCTTGCCTTGTGCCAGTAGTACTGCAGTATCTACTTCACCTGTCAGACCTAGGCCTTAAGTCTAACTCTGTTCGGGTCCACCTCAGTGCCCTATCAACGCACCACTCACCGATGGAAGGATAGTCTGTCTGCTCACCCTTTGGTGTCCAGATTTCTCAGAGGCCTGCTTCTGCACAAGCCTCCGGTTCGTCCGCCGGCAGCTGAGTGGGATTTGAACGTGGTCTTGCAGCAACTTACTCGCCCACCGTTTGAGCCGATGGCTACTTGCCATTTGCGCTTCCTCTCTTGGAAAGCGCTCTTCCTGGTGGCTCTTACCTCGGCCAGACGTGTGAGTGAACTACAAGCTCTGGTTTCTGATAGGCCGTACACACGGTTCTATAGGAACAGGGTGGTCCTACGGACCCATTCCAAGTTACTTCCAAAAGTGGTCTCCTCTTTCCACCTCAACCAGGAGGTGGTTCTTCCGACCTTCTTTCCCAGGCCGCATACTAGCTGGGCTGAAACAGTCATGCATACCCTGGACTGTAAGAGGGCCTTGTCTTTTTACATAGAACGTACGCGGGGGCATCAAAGGGCTACTCAGCTCTTCGTCTCCTTTGACCCTAATAAGATGGGGTTACCTGTCTCCAAGCGTACGTTATCCACTTGAGTAGCAGATTGTATCGCCTGGGCGTACAAGGCAGCCTACCTCCCCATGCAGGGTCGAGTCATGGCCCACCTTGTCAGGGCGAAAGCCATGTCAGTAGCTCATCTCCGCTCTGTTCCGTTGGCAGACATCTGCCGGGCCGCAACTTGGTCTTCAAGCCAGACTTTTGCAGCCCATTACTGCCTGGAGAGACGGTCCCAAAGGGACAGTGCTTTCGGACAGGCGGTACTTCGTAATCTCTTTGAGGTTTAGGCAAATCCTACCCTCCAGCCCTTGTGTTGGGCTACCGTACGGGGGCGTTCTCAGTGGATGTTCTTATCACGTATGTTGAGGCTGTTGAGAGGGAGCCATTTTTTCAGCTTTGGCTTCCCGGTAGCTTAGAGCTGGGGAGTCCCATATGTGAGGACTGACTTCCTGCTTGGTCCTGGAGAAAGAGTAGTTACTCACCTGTAACAGGTGTTCTCCAGGAGCAGCAGGAATCAGTCCTCACGACCCTCCCTTCTCCCCTGGAGTTGCAGTCATATACTTCATTTTGATTTTTTACTGTCTTTTAGCTATGTCATCAGACTGAGCAAGATGGCACTCTTGGCGTGCATTCCCAAAGGCTTTCCTTGAAAGCTGGGGAAATGCTCTGCACGAGGGCTCCGTCGGCACCGACGTCACCCATATGTGAGGACTGATTCCTGCTGCTCCTGGAGAACACCTGTTACAGGTGAGTAACTACTCTGTCTCCTCCATCCCCACCACACGTTGTTCAGCCTGGTCAATGCGGGCCGTGAAATCCGCCATACCTTGGGCCAGCTGACTAATTTGCACGGAGAGGTTTGACAGCCGCCTCTCCAGCGCCTGGACCACAGCTGCCAATACCTCCTCCATGAGATTGGAGGTGGGGTCCGCATTAGGGCTTGGAGGATTTGAAGCTGCCATTTTGCTTTTGGCCAGCTGCGAAGTCTCCTTTCGGGGTGCCTTTGCCGCCATGGCTCCTCCTGCCAACAAAAGCCTCTGATCTTTTGTCTCTGTCATAGAAACATAGAAATATGATGACAGAAAAAGACCACATGGCCTATCTAGTCTGTCCTTCCATATCAACAACTACAACAGTCCCCTTTTTACCTTTAGAGATCCTCTGTGTTTGTCCCATGCTTTTTTGAATTCAGTTACTGTCCTCATCTCTACCACCTCCACTGGGAGACTATTCCACAGATCCACTACTCTTTCCGTAAAGAAATATTTCCGCATATCACTCCTGAATCTCTCCCTTCACCCTCATCCCATGTCCCCTCGTAGCAGAACTTGCTTTCAATTGAAAGAGGCTCTCTCCCTGAACATTTATGCCATGCAGGTATTTAAACATCTCAATCATATCACCTCTATCCCGCCTTTCCTCTAAGGTGTACATATTAAGATCCTTCAGTCTGTCCTCATATGCTTTATAATGAAGACCACTAATCATTTGAGTAGCCACCCTCTGCACCGACTCCATCCTGTTCACATCCTTTTGAAGGTGCGGTCTCCAGAATTGCACACTATACTCCAAATGAGGTCGCAACAAAGACTTATACCAGGGGTCTCAAACTCAAATTGCTTCGAGGGCCAAATGAGGACTTGTAAAATAACCCGGGGGCCGCATAAGACGTGTGGCCTCATTTGCATAAATATTTGCATAATGTTACCATACCCTAACTTTTAGTAAACATGCCTCTTAATGAGTGTATGGATAAAGAAGGACTAGAAAGGGGGACTGTTACTTCTGGAGAGAAATCTTCAACTGTGAGTATATACTTCTGGTAATTTTCTAAAAAGAATTCTTTGTATTAAAGCTACTTAATCTGTGAGCCCACTGTTTTTTGTTGGATCAGTTAGGGCCTAGTAGCAGCAATTAAAGTTTGAATTTAAAACACAGAGGAGAACTTTCTGGTTACATTTCATACCCAGCAGAGAGCTTGTAGTTTAAATTTAATAGTCACTCAGGGCCAAGTAACAGCAAAGTACTTTTAGTTTAAACTTAACACACAGAAGAAGCTTTCTGGTTACATTTGGAACCCAGCAGAGAGCTTGTAGTGTACATTTAATAGTCACTCAGGGCCTAGCATCAGAAAAGTACTTTTAGTTTTAAAACACAGAATTTAGTACCCAGCAGAGAGTTTGTAGTTTAAATTTCATAAGAAGCTAGAGCCTAGCAGCAGCTAAGAGCTATAATTTAAATCAAATCAGAATTTAGCTTACCTCAGCAGCACAAGACAGGGTACTGTGTAGCAGCCCTCTTTTAATAAGTGTTATTTCCCTCCCCATACCCACCCACCCACCCCTGGGATAATCATAGCTTTATAGGTACTTACACATCTTAAAGGACAGGAGGTGCTTTCAGGTGAAGCTCATTACCCAAATCAGTCATACACTAAGGATCTGAGATTAATTAAGCTTCAGATGAACAAGGTATATTAAACGTATTAGGTACAGTTTTATTGGTATAAATACCCATAGCAACCCCTAGTAAGTAAGTAAGAACTTAAAGATCTAGACACAAACTTAAAACTAGGATGCAGACAGCAGTCCAGCAGCGGGATGGGGGCTTTCCAGTCTTTTGCATTGAGTGTCACATGTATGATTTTCTCCCAGTTGGTGAGAGGTCTTACGTGTGCACTACGTGCAAGGAGCTCTTTGCTCTCAGGGAACAAGTCCGTTCTCTAGAGGCTAAAGTAGCAGACTTGGAAAACATAAGACAGACAGAGAGGTACATAGACGAGACCTACAGGGATATAGTCCTGAAGTCCCACCTCCAGTCTGGCAGCACCCCTGTTGTTATGGAGGAGAGAGGTCACGTGACAGGAGAGCATCACCCTGGTGTGGCAGGAAGTGATCCTGTAACTAGGACCTGTCCTCCAGGTGATGTAAAACCCTCTCGCACCAAGGAAGTTTCTCCAGGGCCATGTGCCCATGAGAGGGAAGGGTTAGGACAGCCGTTATAGTTGGTGATTCGATCATTAGGCATGTAGATAGCTGGGTGGCTGGTGGACGTGAGGATCGCCTGGTAACATGCCTGCCTGGTGCGAAGGTAGCGGACCTCACGCGCCACCTAGATAAGGTCTTAGATAGTGCTGGGGAGGAGTCTGCTGTCTTGGTACATGTCGGTACCAATGACATAGGAAATGTGGTAGGGAGGTTCTGGAGGCAAAATTTAGGCTTTTAGGTAGGAAGTTGAAATCCAGAACTTCCATGGTAGCATTCTCCGAAATGCTTCCTGTTCCACGCGCAGGACCCAAAAGGCAGGCAGAGCTCTGGAGTCTCAATGCGTTGATGAGACAATGGTGCAGAGATGAGGGTTTTGGATTTGTTAGGAACTGGGGAATATTCTGGGGAAAGGAGTGGCTCTTCCGAAGGGATGGGCTTCACCTTAACCGGGATGGAACCAGGCTGCTGGCATTAACCTTTAAAAAGGAGATAGAGCAGCTTTTAAACTAGATATTAGGGGAAAGCCGACAGTCGCCCAAGAGCGGATGGTTCGGAAGAATGTATCCTTGAAGAATACTACCAAAAGCAGAGAGGTTCCACAAAAGAGTAAAGTAGCCCAAATGCCCTCAAGTATGGAGCAGACAGAGCTTAAAGATCCCAATTTACCCATGTCTAACAATAGCCAATTAACATGAATAAAATACAATCTCTAAAATGCTTGTATGCAAATGCTAGAAGTCTAAAGAATAAGATAGGAGAGTTAGAATATATAGCACTAAATGAAAGGTTAGATATGATTGGAATATCAGAGACATGGTGGAAGGAGGACAACCAGTGGGACACTGTGATACCTGGGTACAAACTTTATCGTAATGATAGAGCTGATCAAATTGGTGGAGGGGTTGCGCTCTATGTTAGAGAGGGCATTGACTCAGAAAGGATTAAAGTTTTGCAGGAAAGAAAATCTGCTGTAGAATCTATATGGATTGAAATTCCATATACAA
Organism: Ichthyophis bannanicus; assembly: GCA_033557465.1. Lineage (NCBI taxonomy): Eukaryota > Metazoa > Chordata > Amphibia > Gymnophiona > Ichthyophiidae > Ichthyophis > Ichthyophis bannanicus. The sequence goes on from CM066037.1 coordinate 1,535,839, forward strand.
GGGGGAAGGCAATGGCAGTGGGGGTGTACTATCGAGCACCTGGCCAGAATGACCAAATGGATGATGAAATGCTCAAAGAAATCAAGGAAGCTAACAAATGTTACAGCGCAGTAATAATAATGGGTGATTTCAATTACCCCGGTATCGACTGGGTCAGTGTCACGTCAGGACATGCTAGGGAGATAAAGTTCCTAGATGAAATAAATGACTGCTTCTTGGAGCAGCTGGTTCATGAAACAATCAGAGGGGAAGCCATATTAGACCTAGTCCTTAGTGGAACACCAGATCTAGTGCAAAAGATAAGGGCGTTGGGGCCACTTGGCAATAGTGATCATAGCATGATCGCCTTTGATTTAATTAGTGGAGGAGGGATAGTAAGGAAATCCACAGTACTACCTTTTAACTTTCGAAAGGGAGACTATGATAAAATGAGGAAAACAGTTAAGAAAAAACTGAAAGCAGAAGTTGCAAAGGTTAAAGACGTACATCAAGCTTGGGTGTTGTTGAAAAATACTATCTTGGAAGCCCAGACCAGCTGTATTCCACGCTTTAAGAAAAGTGGAAGGAAGTCCAAAAAACTGCCAGCATGGTTTAAAGGTGAGGTCAGAGAGGCTGTTGTTGCCAAAAAAGCATCTTTCAGGAAATGGAAAAAAGAGCCAAACGACGAAACCTGGAAACAGCACAAGCACTGGCAAGTCAAATGCAAGGCATTGATAAGACAGACAAAGAGAGAATTTGAGAAGAAGCTTGCTGCGGAAGCAAAAACACAAAATAAAGACCTTTTCAAGTACATTCGTAGCAAAAAACCTGTGAGAGAGTCAGTTGGTCCATTAGATGATAAAGGGGTTAAAGGAGCACTAAGAGGCGACAAGGCGATAGCGGAGAGACTGAATGAATTCTTTGCTTCGGTCTTTACTGAGGAAGATGTAGGGATGTTACCCATGACTGAAGTGGTATTTAAAGGTGCGGAAGAATTGAAGGAAATATCGATACATTGGGAAGATGTCTTACAACTATTAGATAAACTGAAGAGTAGCAAATCACCTGGGCCGGATGGTATACATCCAAGGGTGTTGAAAGAACTGAAATATGAGATTGCAGACCTGCTATCAGTAATCTGTGAACTATCATTAAAATCATCTCTAATACCTGAAGAATGGAGGATCGCCAATGTAACACCAATTTTTAAAAAGGGTTCCAGGGGTGATCCGGGAAACTACAGACCGGTGAGCCTGACGTCAGTACCAGGAAAAATGGTAGAAACCATCATAAAGAATAAAATTACTCAGCATGTAGATAGTCACAACCTAATGGGAGACAGCCAACATGGCTTTAGACAAGGAAGATCTTGTCTTACTAATCTGTTATGTTTTTTTGAAGGAGTGAATAAACAGGTGGACAAAGGTGAGTCGGTTGATATTGTGTATCTGGACTTTCAGTAAGCCTTTGACAAGGTCCCTCATCAGAGACTTTTGGCAAAACTAAAGAGTCATGGGATAGGAGGCAGTGTACTATTGTGGATCAGGATCTGGTTAAAAGATAGAAAGCAGAGGGTAGGGCTAAATGGCCAATTTTCCCAATGGAGAAAGGTGAATAGTGGTATACCCCAGGGATCTGTGCTGGGTCCGCTGCTTTTTGACATATTCATAAATGACCTGGAAAGTGGAATAACGAGTGAGGTTATCAAATTTGCAGATGACATAAAACTATTTAAAGTTGTTAAAACCCAAGAGGACTGTGAAAAATTGCAAGAGGATCTTGATAAATTGGAAGACTGGGCATCAAAATGGCAGATGAAATTTAATGTGGACAAGTGCAAGGTTATGCACCTAGGGAAGAACAACCCAAACTATGGTTACACGATGCAAGGTTCCACATTAGGAACCACCACCCAGGAAAAAGATTTAGGCGTCATTGTGGATACCATGTTAAAACCCTCGGCCCAGTGTGCAGCGGCAGCCAAGAGAGCAAATAGAATGCTAGGTATGATAAGGAAAGGAATGGAAAATAAAACAAAAGATATTTTAATGCCTCTATATCGTTCCATGGTGAGACCGCACCTTGAATATTGTGTGCAATTCTGGTCGCCGTATCTTAAAAAGGATATAGCGATTTTAGAAAAGGTTCAGAGAAGAGCCACCAAAATGGTAAAGGGGATGGAAGGATACTCCTATGAAGAAAGGCTAAAAAGGTTAGGGCTCTTTAACCTGGAAAAGAGACGGCTGAGGGGAGATATGATAGAAGTCTATAAATTAATGAACGGAGTGGAACAGGTAAACGTAGATCGATTGTTTACGTTATCAGAATATAGAAAGACTAAGGGGCTTGTTTACAAAGCCGCGGTAGTGGTTCGCGATCGCGATCGCAGCCGCGGCTCCATTGAAATCAATGGGGCCGCGGCTCCGATTACGATCGCAAACCGCTACCGCGGCTTTGTAAACAAGCCCCTAAGGGACATGCAATGAAGCTACAGGGTAAACTATTTAAGACTAATAAAAGAAAATATTTTTTCACTCAACGTGTAATCAAACTCTGGAATTTGTTACCGGAGGATGTAGTAAAGGCTGTTACTGTAGCTGGGTTTAAAAAAGGTTTGGACAAGTTCCTGGAGGAAAGGTCCATAAACCATTATTAAGAAGTGACCGAAGATATCAATGCTTGACCCAGTACAAGCATTGTGGAACTTGTGTCTCTTGGGGAAACTGCTAGGTACATATGACCTAGATTGGCCACTGTTGGAAACCGAATACTGGGCTTGATGGACCTTGGTCTGACCCAGTATGGCATATCTTATGTTCTTATGTTCTAAAAGATTTCTACATTACTATAATCCAGTGCCAACCGCCAAGCACATTAGGAACTTCTACAAACAAACACTGCCCATTTAGAGCCCATAGCAAACCCGCCATATCCTAACAGCACTACCAGGACTCACAAAGCACCATACCCTACTTATCAAAAGGCAACACTGCAAATATTAAATCAATACATTTCAGAGAATAACAATACATGACTTACTGGGGAAAGAGAACAAGTAGCATTGTCAAATAGGAATTATATAAACAGAATACCTCAGCTCAGTTACACATGCAGAACTTACACCATCACCAAACAAGGAATCAAAATTTAGAAACAAGAAGACAATAATTAAACTGGGAACCCCAAAAGCCAAACTTGGAATGTACAACACTGTAGAAATACAACTATAAATTAATTTCCTCTTGTACTAAACAAAGCGCAGACGTTATTGATGCACATTTCCCAGAGCTGACGTATTCCAGTTAATAAATTCAAAATAAAGAGATATTTTTCTACCTTTTGTGCATTTTTTTCAGTTGCAATTGTTCCAGCCACTTTCTTCTGGTTTCTTTGTGCCTTCTGCTAACTCTCCATCGTCTGCTGTCCATTTGTCCTTTCTTCTCTCTTCTAGTTTTTTTTCCATTCTCCCTCTACATCTGGTTTAACATACTAATCTTTCTCCTTTTGCTCTTTCCTCATTCCTATTTCATCCACTCAAATTTTTCCCCTCCATCCTCAATCCCCACTTACTCTCCCAATACCTGGCCAATTGTAGATTTGTTTTCCCTCCCACACAAAATATTTTTCCCCTCTCCATTTCAGTCTGCCAGCTCCATCCCATTCTAATCCTCCCCCAACATTAGCTCCTTTCTAGTTCCAGCCCCACACAGCACTAGTCCCTGCATCAGCCCATTTTCAGTCCTAGCCCCCCATCAGCCCATTTCCAATCCTAGCTCACCCCCATCAGCCCATTTCCAGTGCTAGCTCCCTCCCCTCTCATCCCATTTCCATTCCAAGCCCCCTCCTCATCAGCCATTTGCAGTTCAAGCCCCCCTTCCACTCAGCCCATTTCCAGTCCTAGCAGCCCCCCCCAGCCCATTACCAGTCCTAGCAACCCCCCCAGCCCATTACCAGTCCTAGCAACCCCCCAGCCCATTACCAGTCCAAGCCACCATAGCCCATTACCAGTCCTAACCCCCATAGCCCACTTCCAGTCTTACCCATCACCCCATTTTCAGTCTTACCCCTCATAGTCCATTACCAGTCCTAACCCCCCATCACCCCATTTTCAGTGTTACCCCATCACCCCATTTTAAGTCTTACCCCCTCATAGCCCATAACCAGTCCTAGCCCCCCATAGCCTATTACCAGTCCTAGCCCCCCATAGCCTATTACCAGTCCTAGCCCCCCATAGCCTATTACCAGTCCTAACCCCCCCATCAGCCCCCTTGCAGTCTTACCCCCCATCACCCCATTTTCAATCTTACTCCCCCCCCCCCCATAGCCCATTACCATTCCTAACCCCCCCTCCCCCATCAGCCCAGGTAGATTTTAAAAAATCCAAACTTGCTGCTGCTGCCACCGCCATATCAAGCGTCCCGCGGGCCCCTCTGCCCGGCAGAGTCCTCTCCTCCCTGCAGCATCAGCTCCAAAAGCGGCGGCTTTCAGAGCCGCCAAGAGAGGGAATTGAGCCGCCGCTTTTGGAGCTGAAGAAAGAGAGTTTCTTTCTTGCTGCCCTTCAGAGCCGCGAGAGAGAAACGCTCTCTCTTCGCGGCTCTGAAAGCCGCCGCTTTTGGAGCTGATGCTGCAGGGAGCAGAGGACTCTGCCGGGCAAGGGGGCGCCGCGGGATGCTTGATACTGCGGCGGCAGCAGCAGCAAGTTTGGATTTTTTTTACTCTACCGGCCAGCTGCTTAACACGCCGGGCCAAATGTATGCGGGCCGTGTGTTTGAGACCCCGGACTTATACAGAGGCATTATCACCTCCTTTTTTCTGCTAGCCATTCCCCTCCGTATGCACCCAAGCATCCCTTTAGCTTTTGCCGTTGCCTTTTCTACCTGTTTAGCTACTTTAAGATCATCAGACATAACCACGCCTAGGTCCTGCTCTTCTTTAGTGGACAAAAGTACTTCACCCCTTATACTATATTGCTCCCTTGGATTGCTGCAGCCCAAATGCATGATCTTACATTTTTTTAACATTAAATCCCAGCTGCCAAATTCTAGACCATTCTTCAAGCTTAGCTAGATCCCTCCTCATGTTATCCATTCTTTCCTGGGTGTCTACTCTATTGCAGATTTTGCTATCATCCACAAAGAGGCAAACCTTACCCGACAGCCCTTCCGCTATATCACTAACAAAGATGTTAAAAAGAATCGGATCAAGGACAGATCCCTGGGGCACACCACTGGTAACATCCCTCTCCTCAGAGTGAGCTCCATTTACCTGTACTCTTTGTCGCCTCCCACCGAACCAATTTCTAACCCAAGCAGTAACTTTAGGGTCCATCCCTAGGGTGCTCAGTTTGTTTATAAGTCGCCTGTGAGGAACAGTGTCAAAGGCTTTACTGAAATCTAAATACACCACATCTAGGGCTCTCCCTCGGTCCAACTCTCTGGTCACCCAGTCAAAGAAATCAATCAGATTTGTCTGACAAGACCTGCCTCTGGTGAATCCATGCCGCCTCGGATCCTATAATCCGCTGGACTCCAGAAACCTCACTATTTTCTTTTTCAGCAGCGTTTCCAATAATTTACTCACCACTGAAGTTAAACTAACCAGCCTGTAGTTTTCAACCACATCCTTACTTCCACTTTTGTGTAAAGACACCACATGAGCCTCTCTCCAGTCCTTTGGCACCACTCCCGATTCCATCGAGGCATTGAAAAGTTCAGTCAGTGGAGCTGCTAGAATGTCCCCAAGTTCCCTCAGTATTCTAGGGTGTATCCCATCCGGTCCCATCGCTTTGTCTACTTTAGCCCATGTTCTCTGTAAAATAGTTATCTCCAAGTTATAAAGCCCTGTTCAATGTAATTTCAGTTTGTTCAATGTAAACCGCACTGATGCAGAATAGCGCAGTATATAAGAGAATGTAAATAAATAAACAAAATAAAATAAATAAGTTGAGCTAGTTTCTCACGAACACAGTCTTCTGAAAATTGTTCAAGATGTCCCTCGCTTCTGTTCCTATTTGTGGGTGTTTTCTGAGGTCCTGCTCCTGGTTCTTCATCTGTGAACACAGAACAAAAATATTTGTTAAGCAATTCACTCAGGGATTCTTAGGGCTGCAGCCCGGGGAAGTCCGGGTCAGTTTTTGGGCTATTATGTTAAAATTAGGAGAAGCCTCGGAGCCTAAGAGAACGCTTCCTCTGCGGCTCACCGCATCGCGTGACTCTGATATTTTTTATTTAAATAATTTCATCGTTGGTTAGTCAGCCCTCAGACATTATTTTTCTTTTCCATTTTATTTTGTTGGGTTTTTCTTTGTGCCTTTCTTTTGGGCCTTTTTTTCCTGCCATCACAATCAAGGCCTTCGACCTCGCAGATGCAATCTTCTCTGCTTTAAAAAATGCACAAAATGTGGCCATACCATTTTGGTCACGATCAGGTACAACTGGTGCCTGCAGTGCCTTGAGCCCCAAACACCACCCTGCTTCGTACAACCTTTGCCTGCTGATTGCAAGAAGGGGCCTGAAGGGCCAGGAAAAGCAGAAGGTGTCCCTCTTTGAATCATCAAATTCAGCACCCTCTGCTCCAGCTTCAGCAATACTGTCGCAGATATCCACTGAGGCGTCAGTGGGGCAGGATGCCTGGGCACATTTGAAACCGAGGGGCCAAGTTATCGAGTGGAGACCCTCCATCGATGTCTGACAGGAATAGAGGAAGGACCTGACAGCGAGGGCTGGGAGCAGGTCGCTAACGTTCCCGGCAGGAGGAATCGACCCCCCCACACACACACACACAGCCCTGGAGAGCAGCCAGATGTCTCCTGATGAGTCTGTTATCGTGGCGTCCCTGCTGGAGGTATCCACACCGGTGGTTGAAGTTGCAATCCCGGTCCCCTCTAAGGCAGTGGTACTGGAGCAACGGTTAAGGACCCTCAAGGCTTACATGGTGACAGTCTTAGCCTAGCCCATCCTGGAGACCCATGCGCTGCTAGCAGAGGCGGACGCATCAGGTGGGAGATCAGAATTGATGCTGGTTTCCACAGCAATCCTCTTGTCAAGCATAGCTGGTTCCAATGTCCTGGGACACCCCTGCTCTCACTCGGGGCACCACGGCACACTGCCACCCGCCTTCTCTGCATGAGTGGAGTAAATGATGGGAGAAAACCTGACACTGCTTCGATTTCCTCTTGGAGTGCAAGTCTGAGGTCTGGGAAACCGAAGAGGGCTCTGCCATCTTGAACAGGAGGTCTCCTGACCTTCCTTCCCATCCGTCCCCTCCGTATGAACGGTGTAAATTGCCCCCCTGAGAACATGTCCTTCCAAGACTTTGTGCGGGACATGGCCAGGCCATACCCTTCACGCTTGAGGCGGAGGATAAACCGAGAGTGAAGTTCTGCAGTATCCATCGGTGCCCAAGGGTGACGTGACGGTGACAGTGCACAACATCCAGCAGAGACTGAGGCTGTGGGAAATCCCCTCGCGGTTCCTGCCTTCTGCCGGCAGCTGGATTCGATGTACTGAGTCCAGAAGGCACTGAGCTTTGAGAAGCCCCAGCTACCACACAACTCCATCCTTGAGTCGTTCTTGATGCGTGTGAAGAGCACTACTTGGTGCCCACCAGGACGGGAGGCCCAGACCCTGGACTCTTTTGGAAGGAGATGCTACTAGGGCTTTATGCAGGTGGCTCGGATTCTTTCCTACCAGCTATATATTTGTATGTTCCTGAAGGACATCATGTGGGACCTGGCGGAGTTTGTCACTTATGTCCCTCCTGACCACCTCAACTCCTTCCGCTTCCTAATAGGCCACAGCAAGGATTGCTCTAAGTATGCTGTGCGAGCCACGTATGATGCCTTAGAGTCTGCCTGCAGGGTGGCGGTGGTGGGCATTGGCAACTGGCCTGACTTCAGTCCTCCTTCCTGGAGCAATGGGTTCAGGATAAGCTGACCAACGTTCCCTGCAGTAGGGACAACCTTTTTGGGAAGCTATTTGAGGAGAAGGTGGGTGAACTCGAGAAGGAGCATGTGATGCTCTCCAGGCTCTCAAGGAATACCGCAGACCCTTTGCATAAAAAGTACCGGGGTAAAAAGACCTTCTACCTACTGCGCCGGTACTATCTGGCACCCCAGAGTACCCAACAAAGGCACATTCCCCCCCCCCCTCCCCGGCAGAGGTGGGAGAAACCTCAGAAGGCCTAGAAGCCCAAGCTGGGAGCAAGCTTATGACTGGTTCATCAGGAGCATAGCCAACCGCCCATACCTGCAGGTGTTCCCCTTCAGGTAGGGGGGGCAGCTCGTCCTTTTCACCCATAGATTGCCCTTTATCACCTCGAATGCCTGGGTGCTGCAGTTCGTCTAGCTGGGCTACCGGCTGCACTTTGCCCTCCCGTCGTCCAAGGGGAGTACCGCATGGACCCACTGCACCAACGCATGTTGTGGCAGGTGGTCTACAATGGTCGCCATCGAGCCAGTTCTGCTGGCTCTGTTTGGAAAGGGGTTTTACTCCAGGTATTTCCTGATCCACATAAAGACAGGAGGGTTTTGACTCATCCTGGACCACCTGAACCTCAATTGGTTTCTTGTGCACGAGCGGTTCAAGATGGCCTCGCTGGGGACACGGCTCCCTTACCTTCTAAAGGACGACTGGCTGTGCTCCTTGGAAATCAAGGATGCGTACACACACATCCCGATTCACCCAAGTCACAGAAAATACCTCAGGTTTGTGCTGTGAGACCAGCACTACCAATACTACCAATAATAATATGCACTTCCAATAATAATATGCTAAGCTGTTAAATGTATGCAAGTTTTTAAGTTCTTTGTAAATAGTTCCAAAAACAACTGTTCTATGTAAGATGTTGGTTGTATGTAAACCGCCCCTGATCTCTGGAAGGGGCAGTATAGAAAAATGTAAAAAATAAATAAATAAATATTGGGTGCTCCCCTTCAGGCTCTTTTCAGCACTTCAGGTCTTCACCAAATACCTTGTGGTAATCACTGCCTATCTTCACACTATGGGAGTCTTCGTCTTCCGCTAGCTGGACGATTAGCTCATCAAAGGTCCCACTCCGGACACTGTCTCGAAGTCTGTCCCCCTCACCATACATGTCCTCGAGCGGCTGGGGTTCATGATCGGTTACCCCAAGTCCCACTCAACAGCTGGAGTTCATTGGAGCCCTCTTCAATACCACCAAGCCCATGTGTTTCTGCTGCTGGACCTCATGCAGTAGCTTACGGCCCTGGTCGACAGCATGAGGCATCGGCGCCACACCATGGCCCGGGGGATGCTAATAGCTCTCGGCCATATGGCTTCTACAGTACGCATTACCCCCTTGGCCCACCTCTCCATGCGGCAAGCACAATGGACCTTCTGCACTCAAGGGCAGCAGGCCACTGTCGTCCTTCAGGACGGGGTGGCGGTCACTGCTCCTTTGGTACAGTCCCTTGGCAGGTGGTTGGAACTGCTGAACCTTCTCAGGGGCTTCCTGTTTCAAGCGGAGCCCCCTCTCAGCAGAATGCTGACAATCAACGCATCCAAATTTGGGTGGGGGGGCTCATCTGCACAGCCTGAGGATGCAAGGCCTATGGTCTGAGCAGGAGAACCTGCACCGGATCAACTTCCTCAAGTTACGGGCTATAGCGAATGTCCTCCGTGCCTTCAAGGCTCACCTGGCGTCACAGGTGGTCCTGATCCAGATGGATAAACAGGTGGCAATGTTCTGTGTGAACAAACAGGGTGGAACGGGCTCATACATCCTGTCTTGGGAATCGGTCTGGCTGTGGCTGTATGCCCTGGACCATGGGATGGAGCTTAGAGCAACCTACCTGCCCAACAAGCTCAACATCCTAGCAGATCACTCATGTGGCTGGAGGACTCTGCTCAGCTGAACCCTTCGCAGAGGGGTGGTGAAGCTTATCTTCTGAAAATGGGGTACTCCCATAATCAGCCTATAACACAGCGCAGAACACCCAGATGGATCAGTTCTGCTCCAGGAGGCCATCCAGCGTCTGGCTGGCCTTTGATGCTTTTCCTCCTACACTGGTGAGTGGGTCTACTTTGCGCTTTTCCCCCATTCTACTTATAGCAAAAACTCTGTTGAAGCTTCAGGCTGACAATGGCACCATGATCCTCATTGCCCCATACTGGCCCAAGCAGCTCTTTCGAAGGGAGCTTCTCCACCTGGGCTCTGCCCCGGATCTCATCTCCCAGGACGAGGGGACCCTGCTGCACACCAGCGTCTGCTCTTTGCCACTCGAGGCCTGGATGCTGAGCTGGTAGTCCTTTTGGAGCTCAGCTTACCCGACATCATCACGAATATTTTCCTGGCATTGCACAACGACTTGACTGTCAGGCTTATGCATTCAAGTGACAGAGGTTCACCGCTTGGTGCATGGATAGGGCACTGGATCCCTTCTCCTGCACGGTGGATCAGTTGCTGGAATACCTCCTGCAACTCTTGGATTCGGGCCTGAAATCCAATTCTGTCCGGGTTCACCTCAGCGTGATCGGCACCTACCATCGTGACTTGGTGGGCAGGCCCATCTCAGTTCACCCTTTGGTGACTCACTTCATGCAGGACTTGCTTCTCTCGAAGCCTCCTGTCAAACCCCCTATGGTGGCTTGGGATCTCAACATGGTCCTTGCGCAGCTTATGCGGGCTCCCTTTGAGCCACTCGATGCTTGCCCTCTCTAGTACTTGACCTGGAAGTTCCTATTCTTGGTAGCAGTCACATCGGTCTGCCATATCTGTGAATCCAGGCTTTAGTGGCATATCCATCCTACACCAAAATCAGGTGGTATTGTAGACGCATCCACAATTTCTCCTGAAGGTGGTCTCTGAGTTCCACCTTAACCAGTTGATTTTCCTGCCAACTTTCTTCCCAAGGCCACAATCCAACTAGAGGGAAGCAGCGTTGCAAATACTGGACTGTAAGCATGCCTTGACCTTCTACATCACACGAACCAAGGCCTATTGGTGGTCCACCCAGCTATTCATCTCTTTTGACCCTAATAGGCTGGGGATGGCTGTATCCCCAGGAACAAGCAGGAATGCAGTCTTCACATATGGGTGGTGTCGGCATCGACTGAGCACAGTGCAGGTACACTCCCCAACATCCAATAGGAATGCTTTTGGGAGCATCGCTCCATGCATGCATTTCTGCCTTCCCAGCAATTCTGCTCAGTCGTCTTTTTTTTCTGTGGAACCATCAGGACCTTGTCCTTATTCCGTCGTGAAGAAACTTCTTTTTTCAGTACCTCCCAGGTACTTCTACTTTGCCTTCCTGTCAACCAGAGAAGTCCTGCATCGTTCCGGTGCCAATTTCTTTTTTTACTTTCATATATTTTCTTTGTTTTTTGTCGTGTTTTTCATGTTGGGCACCATTGCCCACTTTGATTCGGCCTCCGTTCTTTTTTCCAAAATGGAGAAATTCCACAGTAGATTCAAAAAATGTACTAAGTGCCGTAGTACCATCTCGGCCACCGACCTGCACAACTGGTGTTTGAAATATCTAGGCCCAGATCACGTTTCCTCCTGTGCTTCCTGCAACACATGACGGCAAGATGGATCAAGAATTGAGAGCAATAGAGTTAAGTTGTTTCGGTCAGATTCAGCCCTTTCGGCACACTCCTCAGGGGCCTCCATGGCGTCAAAGTGGTCACGTGCTTCCCATTCATCGTCGTCATCAAAGCATAGCAAGAAGAATCAATCAGGGTCTCCATCAGAAAAGGTATTGAAGGCCTCAGCATTGAAAAGTTCCCGTTCCTCGGTGTCAACATTGGACTCCGATGCTTGTCATCGGCGGATCCAGACCTGTTCCATCTGGCCATGCAGCCCTGGCAGGAGAATACTCCCTCCAAAGCCACAGAGGGGCTTGGGGATGCTCTTGGGCCCATGTCCTCCATAGATCCCCCAATACCTTGCTTGGGGATTGTGGCTTAGGCTTCTGGGCCGGAAGTCACACAGTCCTCTTCAGTCTCCCTTGATGAGCTGGTCCAGATCATCAAACAGAGTTTGGCTACAATTCTGGTGGCCATTGTGCCCGGGCCTTTGAGGCCCTCGGATTCTACCTTGGAGTGTACTGCCCTGATGCAGTCGCTCAAGGCCGGTGCTCCTGATGCTTCCAGAGCCCTCACTGAAGTATCGGTCCCTCCACGCTTGGAGCCTTCAACAACCCCGGTTCATTCTGGTACATCTTGTACGGCGCATTCCGGTTCTGAGACAGCTTGTTAGGCTCATTGACCTTTGACATCAGGAACCGAGCATCATTGGTACCAGGGCACCGATAAACATTACTTTGATTTTCTGCCAGACACAGATTCAATGTCATCCAACTTAGATCCCGAATCCATGGTTTCTTACCCAGGTCGGGACATTCCATCGGATCTTTCTCCGCCACATGAGAGACGTCTGTCCGCACTGGAGGGCATGTCCTTTCAGGACATGGCGGCAGCCCTTTCAGTCTTTGTGACAATGGAACCGGAACCGAGAATGGAGGAGTTAGATATCCTCCAGTATCCATCAGCACCGAAGAAAGCAACTACCCTTCCTATTCATAACATCCTAAAGAACTTGATGACTTGAATGTGGGAAGCACCACTCTCCACTCCTGCCATTAGCCGGAGATTGGATACACTGTATTGAGTCCCTCCTTGCCCAGGCTTCCAGAAGCCAACACTACCCCACCCTCCATGGTATTGGAGTCCGCCACGAGGCAGATTAAAAGTTCCAAGAACCATTCCTCAGTTTCTCCAGATAAGGATGATAGGACCCTCGATGCTTTTGACAGAAAAGCATTCCAAGCTGTCAGATTCATCCCTGAATACATCCCTTAAGAACATGCCCATATAGAGCATGTAAGAATCGATCCTAGACCCCAACATGAGTTTAGCTACCAGAGGAAAAACAGGCTCCTTATAAGGCTCTAGTTCTTCATGCCCAGAACCCCTCCAAGTTCCTAACTACTAGAGCATCTTTCGATGCTTTTGAGGCTACTAGAAACATAGAAACATGATGACAGAAAAAGACCACATGGCCTATCTAGTCTGTCCTTCCATAACAACAACTACAACAGTCCACTTTTTGCCTTTAGAGATCCTCTGTGTTGGTCCCATGCTTTTTTGAATTCAGTTACTGTCCTCATCTCTACCACCTCCACTGGGAGACTATTCCACGGATCCACTACTCTTTCCGTAAAGAAATATTTCCGCATATCACTCCTGAATCTATCTCCCTTCACCCTCATCCCATGTCCCCTCGTAGCAGAACTTGCTTTCAATTGAAAGAGGCTCTCTCCCTGAACATTTATGCCACGGAGGTATTTAAACATCTCAATCATATCACCTCTATCCCGCCTTTCCTCTAAGGTGTACATATTAAGAACCTTAAGTCTGTCCTCATATGCTTTATAATGAAGCCCATTAATCATTTTAATAGCAACCCTCTGCACCGACTCCATCTTGTTCACATCCTTTTGAAGGTACGGTCTCCAGAATTGCACACCATACTCCAAATGAGGTCGCACCAAAGACTTATACAGAGGCATTATCACCTCCTTTTTTCTGCTAGCCATTCCTCTCCGTATGCACCCAAGCATCCTTCTAGCTTTTGCCGTCGCCTTTTCTACCTGTTTAGCTACTTTAAGATCATCAGACACAACCACGCCTAGGTCCCGCTCTTCTTTAGTGGACAAAAGTACTTCACCTCCTATACTGTATTGCTCCCTTGGATTGCTGCAGCCCAAATGCATGACCTTACATTTTTTAACATTAAATCCCAGCTGCCAAATTCTAGACCATTCTTCAAGCTTAGCTAGATCCCTCCTTATGTTATCTACACCTTCCTGGGTGTCTATTGCAGATTTTGGTATCATCTGCAAAGAGGCAAACTTTACCTGACAGCCCTTCCGCTATATCACTAACAAAGATGTTAAAAAGAATCGGACCAAGGACAGATCCCTGGGGCACACCACTGGTAACATCCTTCTCCTCTGAGTGAGCTCCATTTACTTGTACTCTTTGTCGCCTCCCACCCAACCAATTTCTAACCCAAGCAGTAACTTTAGGGTCCATCCCTAGGGTGCTCAGTTTGTTTATAAGTCGCCTGTGAGGAACAGTGTCAAAGGCTTTTCCTGAAATCTAAATACACCACATCTAGAGCTCTCCCTCGGTCCAACTCCCTGGTCACCCAGTCAAAGAAATCAATCAGATTTGTCTGACAAGACCTGCCTCTGGTGAATCCATGCTGCCTCGGATCCTGTAATCCGCTGGACTCCAGAAACCTCACTATTTTCTCTTTCAGCAGCGTTTCCAATAATTTACTCACCATCACCACCGAAGTTAAACTAACCGGCCTGTAGTTTTCAACCACATCCTTACTTCCGCTTTTGTGTAAAGGCACCACATGAGCCTCTCTCCAGTCCTTTGGCACCACTCCCGACTCCAACGAGGCATTGAAAAGGTCAGTCAGTGGAGTTGCTAGAACGTCCCCAAGTTCCCTCAGTATTCTAGGGTGTATCCCATCCGGTCCCATCGCTTTGTCTACTTTAAGTTGAGCTAGTTTCTCACGAACACAGTCTTCTGAAACTTGTTCAAGATATCCCTCGCTTCTGTTCTTATTTGTGGTTGTTTTCTGAGGTCCTGCTCCTGGTTCTTCATCTGTGAACACAGAACAAAAATATTTGTTAAGCAATTCCGCTTTATCCCTTATCAGCTTCTACATATTCCCCCCCCCCCCCTTCACCCTTGAGTCTGACAATACCACTTTTGCCCTTCCTCTTCTCACTAATATATCTGAAAAATGTCTTATCCCCCCATTTTATTGCATTGGCTATTTCCTTCTCCTTTTGAATCTTTGCCTTCTTGACTACTTTGCTAGCTTCTCTAAGTTTTTCCAAATACAGATGCCTGTCTTCCTCTCTCTGTGATCTCTTGTATTTCATGAAGGCCTCCCTCTTTTTCTTCACTTTTTCAGCTACTTCCTTCGAAAACCATAGCGGTCTCCTGTTCCTTTTGCCTTTATTTACCATTTTAACAAAAAGGTTGGTTGCCCTTAAAATACCCCCTTTCAGTTTTGTCCACTGTTTTTCTACATCCCCCTGCTGTTCCCATCCCACTAACGACTCCCTGAGGTATTGGCCAATCTTCGCAAAGTTAGTCTTCCTAAAGTCTAAGATCCTCACCTTGGAATGGATTCTAACAGCCCTAGTCCTAATACTGAACCACACCATCTGGTGATCACTGGATGCAAAATGATCTCCCACTACAACATCAGAAACACTTTCACCATTGGTAAGCACCAAGTCCAGTGTGGGGTCTGTTACCAATTGCCTGAATAGTTCTCCCTGTAGAGAATTCAGGATCTCCTTACTTCTAGATGATACTGCAGCAGGAATGTGCCAATCAACATCTGGCATATTGAAACCTCCTATCAGTAGCACTTCCTCTTTCCTAGCAATGCTGCGTATGTCTTCAATTAACTCTCTGTCCACCTCTTCCTCTTGTGAGGGAGGTCTGTATATCACACCAATGCAAATAGATTTCTCTTTCCCTCTTTCTAGTTTAACCCACAATGCCTCCTCTCTCCCTTTTAAGCTCTGTAATTCCGTAGTTTTTACATATAGTGCCACTCCTCCTCCCCTTCTTCCTACCCTGTCCTTTCTGAATAACGTATAGCCAGGTATAGTTACATCCCAGTCATGGTTTTCTGTGAACCATGTTTCTGTAACTGCCACTAAATCCAAGTCAGCCACTCCCACCAAAGCTTCAACTTCAGGGATCTTATTTCCCATGCTACGGGCATTAATACACACTGCTTTCCATATGTTACCCCTGTTACCCATTTCCATAAAAGTATTTAATGTATCACCTACCTGGGGCTTTCACTTACCTGGGGGCTTTCTTCACCCATCCCCAACGAATCTAGTTTAAAGCCCTCTTCAGTAGATTAGCCAGTCTACTACCGAAGATGCATTGACCTTTCTTGGACAGATGGATGCCATCTCTGCTCTGCAACCCTTGGAACAGCATCCCATGGTCTAGGAAACCAAAACGCTCTCGATGACACCATCCACGCAGCCATGCATTCATCTCCAGGATGCGAGCCTCTCTGCCTTAGCCTTTTCCCTCAACAGGGAGGATTGAAGAGAACACCACCTGTGCACTTAACTGCTTCACCCTCTGTCCCAGAGCCATGAAGTCACTTTTGATACGTTCCGAGGTATACCTGGCAGTATCATTTGTTCCAACATGGATTAGCAACATTGGGTAATAGTCAGTGGGCTTGATGAGTCTCGGCAAACTCTCCGTAACATCTTGGATTTTGGCACCAGGCAGACAGCATACCTCTCTGGACATCAAGTCTGGTCGGCAGATGGACGCCTCAGTACCCCTCAGAAGAGAGTCTCCAACCACCACTACCCTTCGTTTCCTTCTAGTCACTGATTCTGCAACTTTGGGGTACTTGAACTCTGGTTCTTCCCTTTCCAGGGAAGCTTTCACCTCCTCCACTTCCAGGGCTGCATAATGGTTCTTCAATTTAAGGGCTGGAGAAGTTGGATTGGTGATTTTGCAGGCCCTGGTGACTTGTGTCCAACCATCGACATTCTGTTGGCACCCATCTTCTCCTGTGCTGGAGAGCTTGGTTGCTGCAGGAAGCATCTCATCAATGTACTTCTCACTGTCTTGAATGCTCCTCAGCCTCGCCACCTCCTCTCTGAGTTCCTCCACTTGTTTCCTCAGAGCTTCAGCATGCAGGCACCCTGCACATGGAACCGGTCCTTCAACTGGCATTAGGACCTCTGTCTGGACCGAGGCAGAAGCTGTAACGGGGGTAACAGCTTTAGCAATACGATTTTTCCCAGCCATTGTTCTGTTCGTGGAGCTTAGGTATCTGTTAAAGCAAAAGAGAGAGATTACCAAGTACCAGCCGGTTTCGCAGCTGTCCTTTCAGAGAAAAAGCAGTTAAATCTCTTTAATTATATTCAAAATGTGCTGGTCCAATTCTCTGTGATTTGTTAAAGGGAGAGGTGCCCTATAAAGCAAGACTGCTCACTAGGGGTGGGTGGGAGTCGGGGTGGGTAGGGAGGGAACTAACACCTGATTTTCAAGGCCACATACATTAATTTGAAGGAAACCTGGCGTGCGTCCATATTATTTTAAAGCATGCTTACAATAATATATCGTTGGCCAACGATGTACATTATGCGATTTTCACAGAAAATCTATCGACAGGACAACTATGGGGAACAAACTCAGAAAGTAAGGGCCAAACCAATGCTAAAAGTTGGCCCTAATAGCCAAAGCTATCACTTATCATGAGATACACAGAAAAGGCCACTGGGAGGAAAAAGAAATTAAGATATAAGGTCACAACGTTGAAAAACGTCAAATTTACAAGTGATTCCAGACTTTTGCACACCTCTGTAGAAGAGAGCGGATGCTGGGTGGGGCTGGAACTAGAAGGGAGCTGATGTTGGGGAGGACTAGAAGGGGATGGGGCTGGGGGAATGAAGATGGAGAGGGGAAAAGATATATTGTGGGGGAGGGAAGAAAAATCTACAATTGGCCAGATATTGGGAGAGTAAGTGGGGATTGAGGATGGAAGGGTGAAATTTGAGTGGATGATAAAGGAATAAAGAAAGAAGTAGAGGAAAGAGCAAAAGGGGAAAGATCAGTATGTTAAAGCAGATGTAGAGAGAGAAAGGAAAAAATCTAGAAGAGAGAAGAAAGGACAAATGGACAGCAGACAATGGAGAGTTAGCAGAAGCAACAAAGAAACTAGAAGAAAGTGACTGGAGCAATTGCAACTGAAAAATAAAATGCCCAAATAACAAAAGGTAGAAAAATACTATTTTATTTTGAATTTATTAACCAATAAATCTCAGACAATACCAATACAGCTCTGGGAAATGTGAATTGCTAAAGTCTTTGCGTTTTTGTTTAGTACAAGAGGAAATTAATTTATAGTTTTATTTCTCCAGTGTTATTGTACATTCCAAGTTTGGCTTTAGGGGTTCCCAATTTAATTATTGTCTTCCTATTTCTAAATTGTGATCCCTTGTTCTTTGTTTGCTGGTGGTCTATGTTCTGCATGTGCAACCGAGCCGAGGTATTCTGTTCTTGTAGTTTCTATTTGGCAGTGCCACTTGTTCTCTTTCCCCAGTATCTTTATCTTTATTCTACACTTTATATACCGCCCTTATCGAAACATGAGAGCGGTTTACAATAAAATATGCTAACGGAAAAGAACTCCATTGTGTAATAGGAAAGGAAAGAATATCCAATAGGCCTCTACACGCTAGAATCCTATACAAAGCCCTCGTCCTAACTTTCAAGGCATCAAAAAATCAGCCCCCCACTCCGCTCACCAAGCTCATCCAACCTATGCCACCCAACAGAAACAGACGCTCATCATGTTTGAACAAACCTCAGGTGCCAAAAACACTCACGAAATGTTCAAAGACAGCATCCAGTAGAGCCTTCTCACTATTTGTACCAGGAGCTTGGAATGCTCTCCCCCCAGAAATTCGTTCCATTACAAATATCATTGCGTTCAGAAAGGCTATCAAACATCATCTGTTCCTAAAATACTACCCCAATCCCATTCCCCCCAGTCAGTCTCAACATACTAGACATCATCGCCAAAACCCACATGTAACACAACCCCTTCTAGAAAATGGTTAGCTCGACACTCCTCCTTTTACATACCCGCTTTACACATTACAATGCCTAACCTTGTCCCTTGTATGATCTTTACAATTTTACTTACATAGCACTGTACATAGTTCATCCCCCTGTTCATCCAGGTTTGTATCCCCTGTTGATTGTAAACTCAGTGTAACCTGTTACATTGTTGTATATTTTGTTTAAATGTAAACCAAACTGATTATAATAGCGCGGTATATAAGAAATGCAAATAAATAAATAAATAGGTCATTAGAGAGAGTCTGAAAACAGCCAATTAAGCCAGTAAACCAGTAGAAGATATATTGGTATTCTCTGAGGTGTATTGGTTTAATATTTGCAGTGTTGCCTTTTGATAGGTAGGATTTGGTGCTTTGTGAGTCCTGGTAGTGCTGTTATGATACAGTGCATTTGCTATGGGTTCTAAATGGGCAGTATTTATAGTACTTCCTAATGTGCCTGACAGTTGGCACTGGAGTATAGTAATGTAGAAATCTGGTAGTCTTTCTTTATCCAGACAAGTCATTAAGAGGCATGTTTACTAAAAGTGAGTGCATATTAACATTATGCAAATATTTATGCAAATGAGTCTCTGCACATGGCACCGCACCCCGCTTGGGCTGCCTCTAGATGGCCATAGAGGACCTCTTTGCTTCTCCAGTGAATGTCCAGCTGCCTCGCTTCTGTTCAAGGATTCGCTCTCCACACAGCGACAGCTTGGATGCTTTCTTCCTTCATTGAGGGCAGGGTCTGCTTTATGCATGCCCGCCAATCCCTCTCATTCCAAAGACACTTTTCAAGTTACAGTTGGACAGGGGCAAAATGATTCTAATTGCTCCATTTTGGCCCCATCAACCATGGTTTCCCCTACTTCTTCGTTTGACTCAGAGTCAGCCTCTCCAATTAGGCTGTTCACCCCACCTGTTCTCGCAGGACTAGGGGACACTACTTCATCCCAGCCTCAAGACTCTACACTGGACAGCATGGCTGCTAAGCGCTTCATCCTCTCAGACTTAGGACTTCCAGAGGATGTAACTCAAGTCTTACTTGCTTCTGCGAGACATACCTACACCTTTAAGTGGCACAGATTTTCCCTCTAGTGCTCCTAGAGAGCTCTCAATCCTTCCACTTGTGCAGTAGAACACATGCTGCAGTACCTTCTGCATCTATCTATCTCTGTTCATCTGGTCTGAACACTAATTCTGTCCAAGTACTCTTGAGAGTGCAATTGCAGCTTCTCACCACCCAATTTGGGATCACCCATTTTTTTCACATCCGCTGGTGGGGCGGTTCATGCGGGGGCTCCTTTTAACAAAGCCACTAATACACTGCCGCCCCCCCCCCCCCCTCTCGGCTGCTGGCATGGGAACTTAACATTGTCCTCACACAACTTCTAAGACCCCCCTTTGAGCTCTTGACTATAGCGCCTCTTACGTTTCTCACTTGGAAAGTTGCTTTTCTCATCGCTCTGACATCAGCATGTAGAATCAGTGAGTTACAGGCTCTGGTAGACTATGCTCCTTACACTCGTTTCCACCATGATAAGGTGTTCCTTAGGACTCACCCTAAATTCCTTCTAAAGGTGGTTACACCTTTGCATCTGAACCAAACCATATCTCTTCCTGTCTTTTTTTCTAGGGTGCACACTTCTAAGGTGGAAGCAACTTTGCACTGCAAAAGAGCACTTGCATTCTGTCTTGACCAAACTAAGAGTTATCGCCAATCCTCCCAACTGTTCCTGTCTTTCGACCCTAGTCACCTGGGTCTTTCGGTTTCCAAAAAGACCATTTCCAACTGGATTGCTGACTGCATATCTCTTGCATATACTCAAGGAAATCTAGCCCTTCAGGGACATGTCGCGGCACACAATGTCTGAGCTATGGCTGCTGCTGTAGCCAGTCTTCGCTCTGTCTCGCTTTCCGAGATTTGCCAGGCAGTCACGTGGTCTTTGCTACATACCTTTGCTGCCCACTATTGCATTGACAAAGACTCCGGTCGAGATGCTCAATTCAGACAAGTAGTCTTAGGAAACCTTTCAGATTTAGGGCAACTCCACCTACAGTCCATCTTCGACTATCTCAACAGGAGTGTGTTCAAAGGGCTAAGTCTGACAGATCCCTGCTTTACCCTGTTTTAGTTCCGGTCTCCTCTCTCCTGCTGGGTAGTCGTGGGCTGGAGAGTCCCATTTGTAAAGATGCCATTCTTTCTTGTTCCTGGAGATAGCATAATTACTCACCTGTAACAGGTGATCTCCGGAAACTACAGGAATCAGTCTTCACATATGAATGACATCGGCATCGACGGAGACTGGCGTGGGTACACTTCCCAGCATCCAATAGGAATGTTTTTAGGAGTGTCGCTCCATGCATGCGTGTCTGCCTTCCTGCCTTTCCAGCAATTCTCCTTGGTCAGGTATATAGCAGAGAAAAAAAACCTTGTAAGTGAAAAAGGTAAATAGAAAATGGATGACGACAACTCCAAATGGAGATAGGCGGGTTGTGAAGACCGATTCCTGCTGTTCCTGGAGATCACCTGTTACAGGTATGCTTTCTAAGCACACACTGTCCTTATGACTGGCGGACTGCATCACCTTGGCATATTCCCAAGCTGGTCTGAACCTGGAGTGTCATATCATGGCTCATAGCATTTGGGCCATGGCCACCTCTGTTGTTAACCTGCGCTCGGCATCCATGGAGGAAATCTGCAAGCCTGCAATGTGGTCTTCAGTCCAAGCATTCTCAGCCCCCTACTGTCTGGAGGGAGATTCCCGGACAGTACCTGTAGCAGGGGTTCTCCGTGGACAGCAGGAATAAGTCCTCACAACCCTCCCACCTGCTCAAGGAGTTGCTTCCTTGGCTACTGCTTTGGAATTTGACTGAAGAAGATAGGGCCACGGTAGGCGCACATGCATGATGCAGCTCCCAAAATGTTTCAATGGAAGCTGGGGAGTGTTCCGCGTGGGCTCCACCGATGACATCACCCATACATGAAGGCTTATTCCTGCTGATCATGGAGAACACCTGGAACAGGTGAGTACTTAATCTGTTTTGACCATAAAGGGAGATTGGCTATACTCCCTGAATTTCAAGGCAGTTTACACCCACATAGACATACATTCAAGTCACAGCTTGTAATAGGGAAACAAATCCAATATTTTGTTCTTTCAGCCTAGCTTCAGTACCACGTGTATTCACAAAATGTCTAGCTATGGTAGCAGCGCACCTATGCAAACTAGAGTTGCAACAGTTTTGCCAATTGATTGATTGGCTGTTCATTAGCACATCTCAAGAAAGAGGCATTATCTCTGTGAACATAACCATCCAAGTGTTGGAGCCTCTAGGGTTTGTCGTCAAGTACCCCATACCCAACTTCAGCATGTCATCTGAATTGGAATTTACAGGAGCTCTGCTAGACCCAAGTCGGGTAAAAGTCTTTCTTCCACAGGAGAGCATCACCAGATTGGTATCTGTCATGGAATTAATGAGAAACATTTGTACTGAACTTGTCTTCAGATGTTACTAAAAATGTGTGAGCTAAGTTACATTCAGGTAGAGTAGTTATTTCCCTGTCGGCCTCACAATATAAGTTTGTGCATGAGGCCATGGAGAGTTAAACGACTTGCCCAAGGTAACGAGGAATGTCAGTGGGATTTGAACCATGGCTTTCTTTATTCTGAGCCTGCCGCCCTAAACATTAGGCTGCTATTCCACTTTAGAGATACATGAAAATCACAAGTACTACTACCGATCATTTATATAGCTGTACAGGGCATACGCAGTGCTATAGAGAGATATGTAAGAGACAGTTCCTGCTTAGCAGAGCTTGCAGTCTAATCAAGACAGACAGCACAACAGTTGGGGACAAGAATATGTCTAGGGGAATGGCAAGGAAACAACACATAGTTGGAGAACAGGAGACTATGTGGATCAGGATCCAAAAGCGGCCTCGAAGAGGTGAGTGTTTAGCCTGGATTTGAAAAGGGCTGGAGATGAAGCCTGATGTACTGACTCAGGTAGTTTGTTCTAGGCATGAGCAGCAGGGTGGAGAGATCAAAATTTGAAGTTGGCAGTAGACGAGAAGGGCACAGATAGAAAAGATCTGCCAGAAGAGCAGAGTTCCCAAGGAGGGGTTTAGGGAGAGATAAAAGAGGAAAGGTGAGCAGCAGAATGAGTGCATTTACAAGTCAATAGAAGTTTGAGCTGGATATGGAAACGGATAGGGAGTCAATGAAGCGACTTGAGAAAAGCAGTTACATAAGCATAGCAAGGCTGGCGGAAGATTAACCATGCCACTGAATTTTGAAGATTGAAAGGTAGAGAGATGATTCAGAGGGAGACCAGCAAGGAGGAGGTTGCAATGGTCTATACAGGAGGTGACTAAAGAGTGGATAAGTGTGTACAGACCTGGCTTCCCGGAGAGATTTAAGGTGCAGAAAGAGAGATCTGAGAGTCACGAGTGTAAAGATGGTAGTGAAAACCATGGGAGGAGATGAAGAGCACCAAGGAACTGTGTATAGAATGAGAAAAGGAGTGGTCCCAAGACAGACCCTTGGGGAACACCATCTGAAAGCAGGATAGCATTAAAGGAGGATCCATCAGAGCAAACACTAAAAGTGCGATGGTATAGATAAAAATAGAACCAGGATAGAACAGAGCCCTTAAAACCAAGCAAGGATAAGTTATTGAGGAGAAGGCGATGGTCGTCAATGTCAAAAGCAACAGAAAGATCAAGAAGGATGAGGTTTGAGCAAAGGCCCTTAAATTTGACCAGAAACAAGTTGCTGGAGACTTTGGCAAGAACGGTTTCAGTAGAATGTAGAGGACAAAAGCCAGATTGCAATGGATCCCAAAGGGCTTGAGAGGAGAGAAAGTCAAGACAAAGACTGTGACCGCATTTTCAAGTAGTTTAGAAATAAAGGGTATGAGAGAGATGGGTCGACAGGGTAGGGTCCAAGTGAGGGTTACTTGAGGAGAGGTATAACCACAGCCTGCTTGAAGGCATCAGGAACAGTTGCAGCAGTGGAAAGCGAGAGGTTGAGAATATAACAGATGAAAGGTATGACAGTGGAGGGGATGGAGCTTAGAGGGGTGGGAATAGGATCAGAGGAGCAGGTAGTGATGTTGGAGAAGGAAAGATTATTTGTGGTTTCCTCCTCAGAGATCTTAAAAAGGGAAGAAAAGGTGGCAAAGGTTGAGGGGAGGAGTTGGACGTGAAGAGGGGATGGAGATGACCTCGTGGGGAATTTGTGTGTAATCTTGTGAACTTTGCCATGGAAATAGTCAGCCAAAGTCTGGGCGGAAAGCAAAGGAGTCATCGAAGGCGGAGGCACCTTCAGGAAGTGAGTTGAAAGTTCTAAAGAGACAGTGAGGGTCAGAGGCAAGGGAGTTAGTGAGGTGGACATAGTAGTTTTGTTTGGCAAGTGCTATGGCTGACTGGAAAGAGGCTAGCATGAATTTGACGTGTAGGAGGTCTGTAAGGGTGTGGGATTTGAGCCAAATGCGCTCAGCTGACCGGACACAAGAACGTAGGTGGAGAGTTGTTGAGGACAGCCAGGGCTGAAGTGCAGTACATCTCAAAGGATGTGGCATGGAAAGAGCAAGAGTATTCATAACAGAGGAGGGTGCAGTGTTATAGGAAGATACTATCTCATCAACAGACTCAGATGACATAATGGAGGAAAGAGGTGATGAGACAGTTGTGGAGAGGGCCAATGGGTCAATAACCTGAAGATTCCTAAAGCGGTTAGAGGAGATTGGGCGAAACTGAGATGAGGAGTAATTGGGGGGGGGGGGGATTACTTAGGCCTATATTCAAAGGGTTTAGTCTTCTAAATTAGCCTTTTTGAAAATTTATTTGGTCTGAGTGCCTAAATTTAAACTCTGAATTTCATTAGCTTCATAAATTTAGAAGCCTAAAGCATAAGTGACAACAGTTGGATTTACAGCAGGGATAAAATTAGTTGTCTAGCATTAATTTTCCATTATGATACACCACTTCCAAGCAAAACCAATTCCAGAATGAAGAAGATGTAAATATCACAAAACAAAAGTCTTCATTCAGATACTCTACAAGGGAAAAAAGGGAGTTTTATAAGGTTATCATGTAGTATAATTGTTACAATCCTTAAAAAGGAGAAAAAAGACCAAATTGAGAATAATTAGCATAGGCATATGGTATTTCAGCCTTTAGCAATTGCTCATTGCATCAATGATCCTCAAAAAAACCCTCCTTTGACATTATTTAACATTTTCTTAGTTTTCAGTTTTTTAGTTTCCAGCTTTTTAATTTCAAACTTGAAAAATAATATTATTTTCAACAGTGCCAAACATTCTGAAAGGTGTGGTCCCCCATACAAGTATAAACATAACATCAGAACAGATGATATATTATCTTGTTGCATTTATCTGCTTGAAAGATAGAGGCCCTCTTTTAGAATGTGTGGCACGTGCTATGTGGGATGCACATGGCCTGCCACAGGCACCATGCTGTGCCACTCACAGAAGTCTGCTGCCAGGGCCCGTCTAGTGGATGGGCCAGCCCTGTCTGTAATGTGGAACAAGGCAATCTCACACTAGATGGCCTTCAGAGCTACCTTAACTATCAGGGAAGGACAGCATCTTGGCAGAAAAACTGAATCAAGTCATACAGCCACACAGGTGGACTCCGGACAGAAGAGTAGCAAAAAGGATATTCCATGAGTGGAAGATGTCCACATTAGATCTGTTTGTGTCTTATCACAACAGGGTTGGACTGAAAAAAGTTCCTCCGATGTTGTCATCTTAGATTGGAGGAAAGGTTTTATATATGCATATTCTCCTTCAGTGGCAAAGACTTCTAAGAAGAGACCAAGGAGCAGTAATACTCATAAGCTATTTATTGGCCAAGACAGACCTGGTTGCACCTTCTATATGAGTTGTCCATCAGGAAATTGATCTAATTAGTTTTTCCCAACCCTAATCAAACAGAATTAGGGACCGCGTACAGCCCAATATCCGTCACTATTGCTCATGGCCTGACTGTTGAAGGTAACATTAGTTCAGAAAATCTGCCTAATCATGTCTCTCAAACTCTTCTGGCTTCTAAGATTGATTCAGCTAGAATGTATTATGGTGTTATGAGGCATTCTGCCACCTGATGTGATGGAGATGCCCTCGTACCCTCTTCCTGTCCTGTACAAACGTTTCTTGAATACTTTATACATCTAGCAGAGTCAAATTTGAAAACTAACTCCTTCATGATTCATCTCTGTGCAGTTGGTTTTGATCCACAACAATGTTAAAGATTTACTCATCTGTCTTTAGCCTTTAGATGTTCATTTTATGCAAGACTTGCTTCATCAACCAAGTCAGTATCACCTTGGAACCTCAATGTGATACTGGCACAGCTGACAAAAGCTGGAAGATCTTACTTCTCTGGGAACAAGCAGGAGGTCAGTCTTCACATATGGGTGACTGCGCCAACAGAGCGCACACTGAAGCATCTCCCCAGCTTTCAGAGAAAGCCTTTGAGAGATGCACCATGCATGTGTGGTCCCCTTCCTGCCTATGAGTGCCATCTTGCCTTAGTCTCCTTGTTTCCATGGAGCCCCCCGGATGTCTGTCCAGTTTTCCCCGGAAAAAGTGGGGGGTTTTATATCCTGTTCTTGTCTGGTACGTGTACCGGTTTCTTTCCTGCCCCTGAACCAGATCGCCTCAGCGTTGCTCCTCGGGCTCGTTCCTTTTTTTTTGTTGTTGGGGTTTTTTTTATCGAGATATCCCTCGACCGGTGCTTCATGCCCTTTTTTGCCAAAGGCCTTGGACCTTTGCAGGGCCGCAAGGCCCTCTTTTTCCCCGATGGCCTCCAGCGGCTTCAAGAAATGTGATCGGTGCAGTAAGATGATGTCCCACACCGACCCACATGACTGCTACCTTGGGCTGGAGCATGACGACTCGGGCTGTGAACTCTGCAGGACCATGACCGCAAAGGCCATCAAGAGCCGTCAGCTGCAGCAAGAACAGTTATTTCACAAGTTTGACTCTGCACCGGAGTCTCTGGTGACATCATGCTCCAGGGCCCCCTCCGGTACCTCGGTGGCCCGCGAGGCCCGAGCTGTCTTGGAGTCCCATGGCAGTGGTCCCTCCAAGAGGAAATCCGCAGGTGGAACGCAAGAAGTCGAAACCCTCAAAGACTGCCTTGGAGGACGGATCCGGGAAGAAGGGAAAATACCATGCCAGGCCCCGCAGTCCCCGGCATGAGTCAGAGGGCTCAGAGCAGGAGCGGCCCCACATGCTGCCCCAGAAGGAGTTATAAGTATCCAGCAACCAACCTCAGACACCCGAGGCCATCCTCGTCAAGGACTCCCCCTCAACAGTACAGACGCCGAGCCTGAAGCCCTCAGTTCTTACGTAAAAGGCTGCGGAGCCAACTGGATTGGAGATCAGGATTGCGGCCTTAGAGAGCAGTATATCTATCCTCGTGGCCATGCAGTGGGCGTTTGTTTGGTTCCTCCAGTTCATCTGCCCCAATGATGGGACCTTCAACATCGAGGACTTCCCCGGATGCCAAGCTGATCCTCGAGTGCCACCAGCCTCGAGAGACCCATCGGCATCAGACAAGGTCTCGGTCCCGTTCCTTGGGGCACCAGTCCTCTCCAGCAAGTGAACATGGTTCAGACCACAGGTCTCCCGGAGGTCGCGGGCCTTCGGGCTTGGGCCTCCACCGCAGTGGCCACGGGATCCCAGACTCATCCTCTAACTTGGATCAGAATGGGAGACCAAGGACAGGGAGTCCCTGGACACTCTGACACTGAGATGTGCCCTCAGACCAGGCTCCCCCGGTGTCCTGGCACCAATCCACGCCTGAGAACATCACTTTCCTTGACTGTGCAGAACATGGCTAAGGCGCTCGCCACTAAGACCGAGGAGGATCTCCACACGGAGGAACTGGAGATTCTCCAGTACGAGGTCCCCTTAACGAAGCACTTACAGAGCCTGCCCCTCCAATCCTTAAGCACCATCTCCTCCGTATATGGGAGACACTGGCATCTGTGCTCATTGTCAGCAGGTGACTCAACTTTATGTACCGAATCCGCTGAAGTCCTGCATTCCAGAAGATTCGACTTCCCACAACTCGATTGTCATTGAGTCTGCCATGTGCAGACTCAAGAGTCAAAAGACCTATTTCTCTGTGCCCCTCGGCAGGGAGGCCTGGTCCTCGACGCCCTCAGCCGAAAGGCCTTCCAGAGCTCAGTGCTTGTGTGCCAAGTCCAATCCTACCAACTATACATCGACATGTACCTCAAAGAACTGATGAGGAAGCTCGCTGGTTTCTCAGCAGGCCTCAACAGGGAACCCCTTCTGCGGTTCAAGTCTCTGGCCTTGGTGGTCAAGGAGTGCTCGAAGTTTTTATCCTGAGCAGCTTACAATGGCTTTGAGTCCTCAGCCATAGTAGCCACCGTGGGCATCGTGGCCTGATGCCAAGCATTGCTGCAGTCGTCTGATTTCAAACAATGGGTTTAGGACAAATCGATGTCCCCTTTATCTGAGAGAACCTTTTCGGGAAACCCATGGCAGACAAGGTGGCTGAAATAAAGACTGAGTTCCTGACAAGGATCAGACTCTCTAAAAAGACCTCAGTACAGCCCCGTAAAAAGGCCTCGGGGAAGAAGACCACCTTCCCGAGTCAAAAGGGAGATTTTGGCAATACCTCACAGTTCCAAACCTTCTCGGCCCCACAGCAAGGCCAACAACATAAGGGGCAAGGCAGTGGCCTCCGCAAACCAAAGACCCCCAAGTCCCAGGCACCCGACCCAGCCTGGATGGAGTTTTTGACTCCTTAGGAACCTCCTGGGGGAGGGGAAGGTCATGCCCAACAGCCCACAGGGGGATGTCTGGCCATGTTTGCCCACAGGTGGTCCACCATCACCACTGATTCCTGGGTACTACAAGTGGTCAAGGAGGACTACCTCCTCCACCTGCAACGGGCACCACCCTCATACTTTCCAGGAGAGCCCATAAAACCTCTCCTCCACCAGACTTTGCTTCTCACCGAGCTCATAGGTCTCCTCGAGGACAAGGCAGTGGAACCCAGTGCCCAAGCATCTCTGGGGCATCTGGCTTTTACTTCAGGTATTTTTGTTCCCAAGCAAACAGGGGGCCTCAGGCCCATCTTGGACTTGTGGGACCTGAACACATTTCTGGTAAGGGAGAAGTTCAAGATGCTCTCCCTTGGAACACTGCTGCCATACCTCCAGCAGGGAGATGGGCTATGCTCCTTAGACCAGAAAGATTCCTATATGCACATCCTGATCCATCCCTACCACCGAAAATATCTCTGCTTCATGGTGGGAGGAGGTCACTACCAATACAGGGTGCTGCCCTTCGGGCTGGCCTCATCGCCAAGGGTCTTCACCAATTGCCTGGCAGTGGTTACATCCCACCTTTGTCTCCACAGGGCCTTCATTTTTCCCTGGTTGCACGACTGGCTCATAAGGGGAGGCACAGTTGCAGAGGTGCACCATGCCACAAAGCACACCATCCATGTCCTGCAGCACCTGGGGGGGTTCATCATCAAGTACCCTGTTACGCCTTTCTCTGGCTCAGTGCCTGGAGTTCATAGGGGCTCAGCTAGACACCCTCCAGGCAAAGGCCTTCCTCCCTCAGGAGAGATCAGAACACCTCAGGAGACTAGCTGCAGAGGTACAGCACCACCAGTCACTACCCACTCGGCTTCTCCTCTGCTGGGCCATATGGCCTCTGCGTTCCACGTAACCCCATACACCCGCCTACACATGAGGGCGGCACAGTGGTGCTTTCGTTCTCAGTGGACACAAGCCATGGGCAGGCTCCAGGACAGGATGAGAGTGACCCGTCAACTGACGGACTCCCTCGACTGGTGGCAAATCCCCAACCACTTGCAGGCCGGGATTTCCTTCCAGGCACCTACCTCAGATGGTCCTCACCACAGATGCCTCCCTGCTGGGCTGGGCTGGCCGGGCTGGGGAGCTCATTGCGAGGACCTCCACACACAAGGTAGCTGGTCCCAGACAGAAGGCCTATTACAGATCAACCTTCTGAAGCTCTGAGCGATATTCCTGTTTCTTGAGCTTTCCGCCACTGCCTGCAGCACCAGTCGGTGCTTATCCAGACAACCAGGTTGCACTGTTCTGTGTGAACAAGCAAGGAGACATGGGGTCATACTCCCTCTTCCAGGAGGCGGTAGCCCTCTGATCATATGAGACACGCAATGGGATGCTCCTAAGGGGCGGTCGTCTTCCCGGGCTAGAACAATGCCCTGGCAGACCAGCTGAGCAGAAACCTCCAGCTGCACGAGTGGCATCTGGATCCCAGGGTGTCCTCCCGGTTGTTTCAACTCTGGGGCGTCTCTCTAGTGGACCTGTTCACCAGTCCGGACAACACACAGTTGCCCAGCTTCTGCTCCCGCCAGCCGCACCCGTCCCAGGTGGCAGCGGATGCATTCCTGATTCCATGGATGGAAGGCTTCCTTTATGCCTTCCCGCTGACTTCACTGGTCGTGAATACCCTCTTCAAAGTTGTCAGATGGCTGCCTGGGTGAGAATCTTCACACTCTTGGCAAGTGCATATTTCTATATGATTTGCAAGGTATTGTGGGCAATGTAGTTCATTCACACCAGACACAGCTGATGACAATAATTTAGTTGTTCTCTTGGGTAAAGCCAATAAGATATTTATTTATGGGGTTATTTCTCCCAACACAGATATGCTTGGTAGCACATAAATTAGGTAACTTGCTTTCAGTGTTAACTTGGAAAAACAAAGTCAAAATCAGGAAAACAACAAATGAAAAGCTACAAAGCAAGAAACAAACTGTTCTTTTCAGGTTAATTTCTGATTACTTCCCACATAAATTCAGAAATGATTCTCTCCTAGCTCACAAGCAATTAGGTAAGGCTTAATTGCTAGCAGTCACCAGCTGAAACCCCTTAGCTGGCTTGCCTTCCACTGTGTGGGTCAAATCCTGCTTCAGGAGCTTTTCTGAGTAGATTAAAGAACAAATTTGTATTTCTTTGTGATGGTTGCTGTACTTTATAACAGAAAGTTACCAACGGAGTTTAGATAGAGAGCAGTCCATATAAACAGGATCCTCATCTGCTATTATTCCCCCTTGTTCAACAAGCATGGGTTCAATATCATGGATTGGCACAGATGAATCTCTCAATGGAGCAGTTTCAGGAGAATACTTGTTTCCCTGCTGTCTTTCAAGGTTATAGCTAGGGCATAGATCAGTGTTCATACCTGAGCTTCCATTGCTGCTAGAGTTCCTCTCTATATAGCCTGGCCAGTATGTAGTCCAGATCTTATGTCCAGCCTTCCAATCCAGATCCCTGGACACTGGATCTCTCTTCACATTCCTTCTGGCACAGGTCTTAGGGTCCCTTCCACGTGCAGCCGTCTCCCTCACAGGTAGCCTCTGGTGATTCCTAGCTCTGCAGCAACATTCCTCTGGCTTTCCCCAGTCCAATGGTGTATGCTGGCCCTTGGAATACCTCCCAGTATACGTACTGCTTTGGACTCTTCTAGACCTCTCAAAGGCTTTTCTCTTCCTTCTTCCAAAGGGTCTCTTTCCCTCTCTGTCCGTCCGGTTTGGCTTCTGCTTCTGATGATCCTTCAGATGAAACTGATGATCAAACTCAAGCTGATTCTCAGGATACTGAGGACAATTCTCTGGATATCCAAGGTGATCATGAAGATGGTCATCTGTAGAATAAACTCTACTCTTATTCTGCCTTGATGAGTGCTCCTCCCTAACACAGCGCAGCTGTGCTGAATCAGGCCCTGCCCTTTGAGATGAGTGCTTAGGGATTACCTCATAGCCCTTTTGATTGAACACACGTTTTCTCACTTCAGCTCCTCTCATGGCTGTTGGAAACCTGGTGCATTCTGGGACTGGTAGTCTTTTATGGCAAAATTCTGTTTTCTCATTTCTACCAGCACTGACAGGTTGCTTGTTCAGAGACACTTCACCTTTTCTATAGCCCCTTCCTGAGCTATGATAAGCTTCCTTATCACAAAGTCCACCACGACAGAGCATCACTGATACAGATAGCCCCATGATAGCCCAGGCAACCTTGGTTCCAATTGCTTCTCCACCTGTCAGCAGCTTTGCTGATTTCCCTGGACCATGCCCCGGGACTTCTATCTCAGGAGAAGGGCTCTCTCCTGCATCCCAACTTCGTTCTCCTGTCTTTTACGGCTTGGCTGCTGAAAGGGTAGCCCTCTCTCCCTTCAACCTCCCACGGGACGTGGAAGAGGTCCTGGCCTCCCGCACGGCTTCCACGAGAAGGGCATATGCCTTCAAGTGGCGTCTCTTCTCTGTCTGATGCGCTGAGAAACGGGCAAACCTTTTCTGCTCAGTTCAGATGGTACTCCATAACTAGTCCCACCTGTGACAGGTGGAGTAAAGTCCAACTCAGGGTGCACATGTGCACTATCGCATTGCATCACCATGTCGTTTAGGGGAAATCCCTCTCGGCCCAGCCCCTTGTTTCATAGTCCCTATGGGTCCTCATGCTATCCAAACCCTCCATCCACCCACCAGTGACAGAATGGGATCTCAACATGGTGCTCTCGCAACTTACTATGCTGCCGTTTGAGCCCCTGGCTACCTGCCACTTGCAGTATCTCTCCTGGAAGGTCGTCTTCCTTGTGTCACTCACATCAGCTCGCAGGGTCAATAAGCTCCAGGCTCTGATAACAGAGCGCCCCTACACAAGGTTCTACAAGTGCTCCTCACACACACCCCAAGTTTCTGCCGAAGGTGGTGTCCCCATTCCACCTCAGTCAGGAGGTGGTGCTCCCCACCTTCTTTCCGAGACCTCACGCCGGCAAGGTAGAAACATTCGTCCATACTTTGGATTGTAAAAGAGCCTTGACCTTCTGTCTACAATGGACTTAGGGCCACCGCAGAGCACCTTGGCTTTTTGTCTCCTATGAACCCAGTCGTCTGGGGCTCCCAGTGATTAAACGAACCTGTCCACTTGGGTAGCGGACTGCATTGCCCTCGCCTATGAGCAGGCTGGGATCTCACAGCGCACTGCATCAGGGCCATGGCTACTTCCGTGCCAAATCTGTGTTATGTATTTATGTATTTATTATTTATTTATTTACATTCTCTTATATACCGCGCTATTCTGCATCAGTGTGGTTTACATTGAACAGACTGAAATTACATTGAACAGGGCATTGTAACTTGGAGATAACTATTTTACAGGGAACACGGGCTATGGAGGGTTAAGTGGCTTGCCCAAGACCACAAGGAGCACCTGTGGGACTAGAAACCCCAGTCCTTCCGGCCCAAGGTTGCTGTCCTCTAGTGGATTTGAACCACCGACCTTCCGGCCTGAAGTACCTTGCCCCAACCAATCTGCCGGGCCATCACCTGGTCTTCGGTCTATACCTTCGCAGCTCACTGCTGCCTGAAGAGGGAGTCCCGACGGGACAGAGCCTTCAGCCAGGCCATACTCCATAATCTCTTCTGGGTGTAGGCAGCTCCTGCCCTCCGACCTTTCTGTGTTCAGGCTACCAGAGTGCTGGTTTTCTGCCGGTCACTTGGGTCTTGCGAGAGTCTCTCAATTGGGACAACTGCTGTAGCTCACGACTCACCTTCTCTGGCCACCGTGGCATTTTGTACAGGTTTTCGGTATCCTGTAGCTAGGGAGTCCCATATGTGAGGACTGACTTCCTGCTTGATCCTGGAGAAAGTCTAGTTACTCACCTGTAACAGGTGTTCTCTGGGGACAGCAGGAATCGGTCCTCACAACTCTCCCTCCTCTCCTTGGAGTTGTGTCTGTACCGTATTTTAATTTTTGCCATCTTAGGAATGTCATTAGAGTGAGGCAAGATGGCACCCTTAAGTGGGAAGGGGACCACGCATGCATGGTGCATCTCCCAAAGGCTTTCTTTGAAAACTAGGAAGATGCTTCTTTGCGGGCTCCATCAGCGCTGACGTCGCCCATAAGTGAGGACTGTTTCCTGTTGTCCCTGGAAAACACCTGTTACAGGTGAGTAACTATGCTTTTGTGTGATGGTGGTGGTGTGGTCACTTCAGCATTCAATTAATGAACTCCAGCCCCAAATGACTAATCTGCCGCCTTCAAAGTTTTCCAACAGTGGGATGGTTCAGTGCATGAACCTTAAGTTTCTACTTAAGGTGGAAATTTGACATCATATTACCCAATGAATCATCGTTCCATCAGTTTTCTGCAGGCCAAATCTCCATGAAAGCGAATGTGCTTTGCACAGCTCAGAATGCGAGAAGTAGACTGAAATCATTAAAATCTACTGAACTGTTTCTTTTGACTCATTTACCTTGGACTGCTGTTGCTAATATGCACATTCTAATTGGATAGCAAAGTGTATCTCCCTCATATATGCCCAAGTGAACTTGACCTTGGAAGGACTTATGTAGGTTCATAATGTCAGGTCCATAACAACTTTGGTGGCCCAGTTGAGATGGGCTTGTCTTCTATTTCTAACTCCACACTTCGCTCCTTTCACCTTGCTGCTCCTTATGCTTGGAACAAATTAGCTTAGTCTGTACGTCGGGCGCCTTCTCTGGCCCTTTTGATATCCAGGCTGTAAACTCACCTCTTTGCTGCCGTTTTTGGATCTTGACTCACCTGGTCTCCTTTGTGTTTCCTTACCATTCCCCCTAGATATATCCCGTGTCTACAGCTACTATGTTATCTGTCTTGACTCGATTGTAAGTTCTGATGAGCAGGGACCATCTCTTACATGTCTCTGTGCAGCACTGCAAACGCCTTGTATTGCTATACAAATGCTCAGTAGTAGTAGAAAATGGTTGCAGTCCACACATACTCATTCCATTGTTTGGAGAGTGATTCCTAATGCTATAGTAGGTTTGATTCATCGGTGCTGTGGGTTCTCTTTAAAGTAGAGAATCCAATTCCATTCCCCATCGGGTTTAATTTGTTTTTATTTCCAGGTTGCCTTTGTTCAATAATTCAAGCAAAAGAAAAAAGACTTGTTGACCAACAGAAACATTTATTTGAGTTTAGCTCAGACCTTTTCCATTGGTAGCTCAAGGTGAGTTCTGCTCAGACATAATAGGTATTTCCCTATGCTCAGAGCGGTTACAGCCTTAAATTTGCAACTGAAGCAGTGAGGGTGAAGTGACTTGCCCACGTTACAAGACTAGGGGACATGAAATGAAGCTGCAGGGTAACGTATTTAAGACTAATAAGAGAAAATATTTTTTCACTCAACATGTAATCAAACTCTGAAATTTGTTACCGAAGGATGTAGTAAAAGCTGTTAGTGTAGCTGGATTTAAAAAAGGTTTGGGCAAGTTCCTGAAGGAAAGGTCCATAAACCATTATAAAAGGAATCCAGGATATCACTGCTTGACCCAGTACAAGCATGGAGGAACCTGTGTCTTTTGGGGAGACTGCTAGGTACTTGTGACCTGGATTGGCCACTGTTGGAAACAGAATACTGGACTTGATGGACCTTGGTCTTACCCAGTATGGCATATCTTATGTTCTTAGCTTTGGTGGGAATTCAACCCTGGCATTCCTGGTTCTCATCCTCCACTCCAGCAGCACCATTCTGAAAGAGATTATCCATCTCTCTATGACTGGACAGGGCACAGTGGCCAGTGTTTATGAAGACTAGGTTATCCTTGAGTGCCCTAGTTGATTGGAGAGGGCTTAATGTCCTGGTCCTGCTCTGACAGCAGAGAGATACCAGCTTAGGTTAAAAGTGATGGTTTCAGTCAGGCATTTTCACGGAACTAGATCACGTTGTAAAAGATGAAGGGGGTTATCAAGTTCTGCTGATTGACAGGTGAAAGGCAGCAGAACTGTACATACACACCAGTTTCATGTATATCAAGATGGAAATGGCAGATCAGAAGTTGGCTGGAGCCAGTTTTCTGCTCTCCATCTCATGTCTTGGGATTCAGTGATAAGGAAAGAATATGCATGGTGAGACTTTTCAGAATTATTCAGCTTAGTCTTATGGAAGATTTCTGTATGGATGAGCACAAGTCTTCATTTCTTAACAGCATAGACACAAAGGGCCCAATATTTGAAAGGCATTTACAATGTTTACAGCCCAGTAAACCGTGTAAATGCCTTAAATCGGGATATTCAATGGCACTTACACGGTTAGTGCACTGAATATCCCTTTCTAACCCCGCTACATGCGCCGATGCTATGCAGTTAGCATTGGGGCATTTCAGTGCGGAGCCTGTCACTAACTGGATAGTGGCGATATTGCATGCTGCCCGGTTGGCACCCTGCATATAAAAGGTGAGAAAAAAACCTTGCTTATCTTTCAGGTGCAGGAGCTAACAGGGCAGCATGCAATATCACTACTACCCGGTTAGCTGCTGCGGCTTCTGGCGTGTGTGACTATCCCCGGATATTCACCGCCAGGGCTGCATATGACTCTGGCATTGAATATCCAGGGTTAAGGGTCGGCGCGCAGGGCTATGTACCATAGCGGTGCATAGCCTGCCCATCTGAATATTGGGCCCAAATAATCCATCTGGATAATTTGTACCAAAGCAATAAATTGAGTGCGTGAAGAAGAGTCTGGGAATGTGTGAACCATGAGGGGTGAAAGCCAGAAACAAGCCAGAGGCATCTGTTTTCCTTCACAGCAGTCCAGAACCTTATTAATTTTCCAAGTGGTTCTGTATGCAGAAATGTGGCATCCTGATAGTCACTTGCCCATCGATGCCAGAGATGTACGTACTCTAACAGCAGTCCCTAGGTTCCTTTCCAACTCCTGCATTTACAGAGAGAATGACTTGCTTGAAGATGTGCTTATTAGTATGAAGGCTGTGCCCAGTTTTGTTTGCAGATTTCTCCCTTTGAACAAGGAAGTTAATCTTTTTCCTCAAAAACGCCTTTTCGTAAAGAGGGAGCAGTTCCTCTTCTGTCGGGCAATATGATGGTACAGCCATGAAGATCAGAATCTCCAGTATCCGCATGTGCATAAGGGCTGACCCCAGAGTTGGTTCAAGGTGTTGGCACCCTAGGCAAGCCTTATGCCCCTCCCCCCAAATGGTTCTATTGTTTGAATGCCCTGCTTTTTGCTGGCCCCTTCTCCTCAAAAGGAGCCAACACCCTAGGCTACTGCCTAGTTTGTCTAATGGTTGGGCTGGCCTGTGTGCAAAGCATCAGATTCCTCATAGATTAAAAAAAACCTCCCAGAACTAGGAAAATCTGTTTAGATTTCCACTGATTCCAGCTACTTTCTCAAGCTCCCCTGCATGAGGGCAGAAGAATCAGATCACTGCAGCATGGTACTGATTACAGAGGAGCAAATCCATTGTGTTAATAAGGTACCAGCTTGGACAGGACCAGCTTTCACCTTCCATTCCAGCTACAGTGGGGAAAATATTTGTTGCCCATTGGCATTCTTTTTCTTCCGCTTTCCCCTTTTTTGTTGAAGGCAACTTACAGCTAAGGATTATCATCTGCGAGGACTAAGTATCAAGCTTGTCCTTGGACAGAGCGAAGTTGCTTCCCAGCAACAGGTGTTCTGAGTACAGCATGATATTAGTTTTCACAAAACCTGCCCATTTCTTCTCATTTAAAACTTTATGTTGCACTAAGGTGGCGTGCGCACACGCACATATGCAGAACTCTGTTAACTTTTTCTCCAAACCAAACTCCATGCGATGATGTCGCCCTTCTGCGTGAACTTACATCCTGCTGCCCTGTGAGATTACCTGTTGGAGGGAAGCAACTTGGTTTGCATCCTGCTTCCTTTCAAATGTAAATGTGCATCTAACACACATAGCCAGGTATTTAATAGTTAGAAGGTCTTTCAGTTATGATGTATACTGATTTAGAGAAATGTTTTATTTCTTTGGGCTGCTGTTAGCAATTACGATCTTGATGGCTTCACTGATGGGCATTCCTCTTTTGGTAGGTGCGGTGGGCAGATCTAGAAGAAAAGAAAGATGCTGATCGGAAGAGAGCTATTGGTTTTGTTGTTGGACAGACAGACTGGGAAAAGATCACTGACGAAAGTGGTCACCTGGCTGAAAGAGCACTGAACCGCACCAAATATATTTAATTTGTAATTATTTGTGGTATCTTGGTGTTTCAGAGGTGAGTGCATTTTTTGACGAGACACTTAGTGTTCCCTTTCAAGCCCACATAGCTGTAAGGTATCATAAGTATTTGTATTGGAGGATGTTTTGTATACGAATATTAGGCACATTGTAGTTTCTCTTAGCATTTCCTCCACCTAGCTAGCTAGCAGTACTGCCCTTCCCCCTTCAGCATACAGTACTGGCGTGCTCCTTCTCTGATGGTCTTTTCTCCCTTCACAGGTGCTGAAGCAGCGGGACAGCCCTCCTCCTTCACTTTATTGTACTTACTTCATTTGTTCTGTGATTTTCTTGGAATGTTAAGAGTTGATTTGTTTTGTTCCCACGAGGCATGCCACATTGAAGTGAAATCTTTCTTTTTAACTGATTGGGGCTTTTGGGGAGGGGGGATTTCTGCTTCTTGCTAACTGTAGGGGAATACTGGGTGGGATGGCAGACAGTTTCGTAGATTATATTGTGTTATGAAACATCTCTTGCTCCATTACTTGTGTGAAGTTCGTTTTATATCGTATGTATCTTGTAGCTTATTGTACTGAAATCAGAACAATAAACTTTCATTATTAACCAGGATGAGTTGCTCTGGTGTCCACCTTGGTTGTGTTTTAATAGGGTTTGTTCTGTGTGTATTATGAATTAAAAACTATTGTGGCCTTGCAGACATTTACTGGTCACACTAGTAATAAGCTACCGTTTTAAGTAAGTCTTTGCCCTAGTTCATTTCCTGCCCCTTTTTGTGGATGTTGTCCATTATTGCTGATGTATTATTGAGGTCTGATTTTCAGAACCAAGATACACAGCATTGCTGGCAAGCAATCATGTTGCCATGATCGTAGTATCCCACGACTATTAAAGCACTCTTGTTTTCGGCCTCAGAATGCATGTTGAATATTTGTCAGACAGATTTTGTGGCGAAACAAAAGGCACATAGTGCATACTGCAAATGCATCTCCAAAGCTGTTAAAGCCTTTAGCAGTGATGCTGTGAGATTTGTAGTTTTACCTAGGACTGACTTCTGACATGGGATAGAACACATTGCAGCAGTTGCCTGTTACATGGCGGTTTTATTCTCAGTCTCTGCTATTATGCTTTTTGAAACAGGAATATGCATTTTGTATGAACACAGTCCTAAAACAAATGAGAGTAGCTGATAGATTTAAAACTCATGC
Organism: Ichthyophis bannanicus; assembly: GCA_033557465.1. Classification (NCBI taxonomy): domain Eukaryota; kingdom Metazoa; phylum Chordata; class Amphibia; order Gymnophiona; family Ichthyophiidae; genus Ichthyophis; species Ichthyophis bannanicus. The sequence continues at coordinate 1,574,759 of CM066037.1, forward strand.
TTGCTAAGGATATTCCATGTTAGATGTTAATCTGTGGAGTAAAATGTAATGTATGAATCATATGTGATAGCCAGATTTGAGACAAACACTAGTGTTTCTTAGCTGTGTTAGCAGATTATCTACAGAGAATTTTTATCTTGGCTTGCCCATGAAACCTAAGGGTTGCCTGCACTTCCACACTCGATGTTTCAGTCTTTTTATTTCTCCAGTCTTCTGAGCAGTAAATTTCATCTACATATTTTTGCCTGTAATCTGAAAGCAAAAGACTTTAAAGAGAAATATTTTGTCCTAAAGAACTTGTCTTGGCAGAGGTATCTGCTTGTCAGGTCTGTACCTTTTCATCAGTTCTCAGACGGTCTTTCCTTAAATATAGTGGTTCTTTAATTGCTGGGAAGTGCGGGAGAGTCATCGCTGATGCCAGTGACTCCTCCACTGACAACAGGCTGGCTTCACTGCTCTGGGCAAATGAATGCCTTTGGCAGCGCTTATATGTTCTTATTAAATGTAAAAGTGGTGTTCCTTATCGTCACTTCAGTCCAGTCCCTTAACTTCTGGGGTTGCGCAACCCTTCCAGCAGCTTGGAGGCTGAGCCCATCATCCTTTTGATGATGGTGGGGTATAAATACCCCTGGCACCACCCACTGGCACCAGAAATCTCAGCCTCCAAGCAGCTGGAGGGTTCCTGTAAGCCAGAGTGCTTACGGGGTCTTGGCTAAAGATTTAGTTAATTTATTTAATTTAATTTAATATATTTTAATTTCTTTAATTCAGACTATCCCTTTTACTTTAAGTTTTAGTCTAGGCTTGTGCCTTTAATTCTCCTGTTCCTTCCCCCCCCTCCCTCCCTCCCCTCCCCTCTTTGCCGTCTTCAACTCGGCTCCAGTGAGGCTCCGGAGGAAGGGGTTTTCCCCTGCAGCGGTGAGGACAGGAGAGCTCTCCTCCCGCGCGCACCGCGGCCCGTTTCCCAGCCATCGTCTGCCACGGCCGCGACTGCCTCGCGCCAAAGCCCCCTGGGCGGCTGAGCACTAGAGGCAGCTCCGACTCTTTCTGCAGCGGCGTCCCCTGCCTCGCGCTACAGCCCCGAGGCGGCTGGGCGCTTGAGGTTCTTGTGGTGAGCAAAAGAGAGTGTCATCCTTCTCCGCCTCCCGGTCGGAGAGCCCGCAGCTTCTGCCGGCGTTCATCCTCCATCCGCAGGCCCGGCCTCCACGTGGCTGCGGCCTACCACGTGGGAGCCTGCAGAGGACGGCTGGTTCCCTCGTGGCTGCTGATCCGCGCCAGTGCTTCAAACCGCAAGTATTGGAATTAAATCCTCCTTTTCCAGCTGTTGATTTCAGTGGATAATCGGAAGTTTTGGAGTCCTTTTTGGTGCCGTGCCTTTTCACGGCTAGGGGGGAGGGGACTGCTGGGAGCCTTTAGCTTCAATTCATTTACTTTGTTTCGCTTTATTTTGTTACTTTTTGTTACTTTTAGCTCACTTTAAGTTCCTTTGGGCCTGGGGGTAGCCCGGTTCAAAGGTATGACGGGCAAGCTGTGGTGTCCTTCGTGCGGCATTCGTAGAGGGATGGCCTCAGAAGCAGGAGTCTGCAAGGGGTGTGCAGCAGAGGCCGCTTCCGTGGAACAGGAGATCCACCTGAGCATGTCTCAAGCTCCTCAGGGGTCAGGGGACCTTCCGGAAGGGGGAAGGGATTCCCATTCTCCCCCGCCTTCATCCTCAGTTGCTCCAGTCTCTTCCCAGTCCCTTCCTTCCCTCTCTTCGGGGGCGGAGGGAGACTGGGGTCAATTTTCACCTGAATTTGTTCTGCTTTTGCACAAAGCCTACTGCTTACGCAAGCAGGGTCCGGCAGAACCAGTAGCGCCGAGGGACAGCATTGATGCTGGGCCAGGAAACTAGATCCCTTGAGCCGGGGCCTCCCCCCAAGCGCGCTAGACTATTGGCCAATGACCAGGTTGAGTCTCCGCCTCGGGACCTCCCTGAGGAGGAGCTTTCGGAAAAAGAAGGAGTAGATGAAGGGGAGGAGCTTGAAGAGGATGAGATCCCGGAGGAGGAGCAATCCCGCATAGGTAGGGTTTTTAGGCGAGAGGAGCTCCCGGCGTTAATAAGTGAGTCTCTAAAGGTACTCAATATGGCTTCAGAAGCTCCAACAGATGAAGAAGCTCTGGAGGATCCGCTGATCCAGGCTGTAAGGAAATCTCAGAAAGTTTTTCCAGTGCACAGAGTGGTTCGCCAGATGATTCAGGAGGAATGGAACCAGCCGGAGTCTACCCTGAGGGGAGTACGTGCGATGTCTTGTCTATACCCATTGCCAGAAATGGACAAGGACCTCCTGAAATCGCCTAGGGTGGACGCGGCGGTCTCGGCGGTAACGAAGAAGATGACTATACCGGTCGAGGGTGGCGCGGCTCTGAGAGACAGTCAAGATAGAAGACTGGACACCCTGCTAAAACAAGCCTTTGATGTTAGTGCCCTTGCCTTACAGGCCTCCGTTTCGGGGGCTTGGGTTTCTAGAGCTTGTCTGAGATGGTCCCAACAGCTGCAACTGGCTGACAGTCCTTCAGGCGACTCCCAAGAGGTGGCGGCTAAATTAGAGTCCGGTTTGGCCTTCTTAGCTGATAGCCAGTATGATCTTATTAGAAGTCTGGCGAAGAATATGGCCTCGGTTGTGGCAGCCAGAAGGTACTTATGGTTGCGTAGCTGGGCGGCGGATGCCTCTTCTAAGGCTCGCCTGAGTCGACTTCCTTTCAAGGGGAAGCTATTGTTTGGGGAAGACCTGGATAAGTTGGTAAAGGAGCTGGGTGAGTCCAAGGGGGGTAGGCTCCCCGAAGATAGACCAAGGCTGGGTCGTCCTTCGGCGCCGGGGCGGAGTCAGCCAAAGGACTTCCGAAGATTCCGACAGTCCAGACCGAACCCTTTCCCCAGGGGCCGTTTTCCCTCCAGGGGTCAGAGCTTCCATGGGTTTCGCGGGGCAGGTAGAGGTTTTGGAGCCGCCGCCTCCTCCTCGGCGTCTAGAAAATCACAATGAGAAATCAGGGGTCCAGGAGGGAGTGCTGTCGGTGGGGGGTCGCTTAAGGCAGTTCCTTCCCGCCTGGTCCCGAGTCACATCCGATCAGTGGGTGTTAGAGGTGATCCGAGAGGGTTACGCTCTCGAGTTCACAAAGAGAGTAACCCCCGCATTCGTTCTGTCCCCCTGCGGCCCACCAGAAAAGAAGGCGGCGGTGGAAGCCACCCTTTCGAGGCTCATAGCGCTGGGAGCGGTGTTGCCGGTCCCACAAGACCAAAGAGGATATGGTCGATACTCCATTTATTTTGTAGTGCCAAAGAAGGAAGGTTCTTTCCGTCCTATTCTGGATCTAAAGCAAATCAACCGCTGTCTCAGAGTTCCCCACTTCCGCATGGAAACCCTGAGGTCGGTGATTGCTGCCATTCGACAGGGGGAGTTCTTGACATCCCTGGACTTGACGGAAGCATATTTACACATCCCGGTCAGAGAGTCTCATCAACAGTTCCTAAGATTTGCTGTACCAAGCGGCCATTTCCAGTTACAGGCCCTTCCCTTCGAGCTAGCGACAGCTCCCAGGACGTTCACCAAGGTAATGGTGGTAGTGGCCGCGGCTCTTCGGAAAGAAGGAATTCTAGTCCATCCTTACCTGGACGATTGGCTGATACGAGCAAAGTCAGAAGAGGAGAGTCACGTAGCGACCGCCAGGGTCGTGCATTTCCTCGAGAAGTTGGGATGGGTCATAAATCGTGCGAAGAGCAGTTTAATTCCCAATCAGGAGATCGAGTACCTTGGAACTCGGTTCGACACCAGAAGGGGAAGGGTGTTACTCTCAAAGCAGAGGTTATCCGACCTGAGAAATATCGTTTCCCGTTTTCTGTTAACAAGATGCCCCTCGGCCTGGCATTACCTTCAGCTGCTGGGCACCATGGCAGCAGCAATATAAGTAGTTCCTTGGGCCCATGCTCATATGCGGCCTCTCCAGCGTACCCTCTTACGACAGTGGTCCCATTAACATCACCCCTTATGCAGGCGGATTCCCTGCCCTCCCCGGATCAGGAGGTCTCTGCGGTGGTGGACAAGCTCAAGGAACCTGGGCTGCGGGATGCCACTTGAGACTCCTCAGTGGACTCAACTGACGACGGATGCAAGCCTAGCAGGCTGGGGCGCTCACTGCGAGGGGCAATTCGCCCAGGGCCGCTGGATGCCGGGAGAGTCGCAGTGGTCTATCAACAGGCTGGAGTTGAGGGCGGTAACCTTAGCTCTCCGGGCTCTCGAGCTCTTAGTTCGCCAGAGGGCAGTCCGCGTCCTATCGGACAACGCTACCGCGGTGGCTTACATCAATCGTCAGGGCGGAACGAGCAGCCCGTCCTTGGAGAAGGAGGCAGATGTCCTCCTGCAGTGGGCCGAGAGGCATTTGCTGGCGCTGTCGGCGCAGCACGTGGCCGGAACAGACAACGTAACTGCCGATTACCTCAGCAGGTTCAGAATAGACCACGGAGAGTGGGAGCTGGCGCAGGAAGTGTTCGATCGAGTGGTTGCCCGGTGGGGGACACCAATCATGGATCTCATGGCCCCGGTACACGTCAGCAAAGGCGAGCCGGTTTTTCAGTCGCAGAAAGGAAAGAATGTCCGAGGGCTTGGACGCCCTGGCCCAAAGCTGGCCGTCGGAGGGCCTTCTCTATGTGTTCCCGCCTTGGGCGCTCATAGGGAGGGTTCTACGGCGAATAAAGCCCACCAAGGATTGGTAATTCTCATAGCCCCGGATTGGCCTTGACGTCCTTGGTACGCAGATCTAGTGAGATTGACGGCAGACCGGCCATGGCGACTTCCCTGCAAGAAGGACCTCTTGCGTCAGGGTCCGGTACTCATGCCCCACGTGCATCGGTTCTCGCTTATGGCCTGGCTATTGAAAGGGCGAGGTTCTTGAAGCAGGGGTACTCGGGCTCAGTAATCTCAACCTTGCTGAGCGCTCGCAAGCGCTCCACCTGCCTTTCTTACGTGAGAGTGTGGTGTATCTTTGAGGCCTGGTGTTTAGAACGTCGAATCAGGCCCCTCTCAGCATCAGTCCCCGAGGTCCTGGAGTTCCTGCAGGCAGGTTTCGAGAAAGGTCTAGCGCCTAGCTCCTTGCGAGTCCAGCTGGCAGCTATCTCTTGCTATAGGGGGAAGGTCAGGGGCAAATGTCTCGGGGTGCATTCAGATGTTGGCAGGTTTCTGAGAGCGGTTAGACGGTTACGTCCCCAGCAAAGATCTGTTATCCCCCCTTGGGACCTCAACCTAGTCTTGAATGCCTTATCTGGTGAACCGTTCGAACCGCTGGGAAAGTCCTCTCTGAAGGACTTGACGCTAAAGACGGTATTTTTAGTGGCGATTTGCTCGGCCAGATGCGTTTCAGAGCTTCAAGCCTTGTCATCCCGACCTCCCTTTCTCTCTTTCTTTAGGGATAAGGTGGTCTTGCGTACAGTTCCGTCTTTCTTACCTAAGGTCGTCTCTCCTTTTCATGTAAACCAGGTGGTATCTCTGCCCTCTTTCACGGAAAGGGATCAATCGGGAGACGGAGAAAAGCTTAGGCTCCTGGATGTACATAGAGTGCTGAAGAGGTACCTCGCCCGCACGGCGCCTTTCCGGAAGTCAGAATGCTTATTCGTTCAGTTTGGAGGGCCGCATAAGGGAGAAGCGGCGGCCAAGGCTTCCATCTCTAGGTGGATCAGGGAGGCGATTGCCTCGGCTTACCTCCTCAGAGGGAAGCAGGCTCCAGGAGTGCTTAGAGCGCATTCAACTAGAGCGCAGGCCACGTCCTGGGCGGAAAATAGTTTGGTGCCGCCACTGGATATTTGCAGAGCGGCTACCTGGTCGTCCCTCCATACCTTCACCAAGCATTACAGGTTGGATGTCCATGGGGCGTCGGATGCCAGCTTTGGCAGCGCAGTGCTTCGGTCCGGAATAACGAACCCCTCCCAGATTTAAACTGCTCTGTTACATCCCAGAAGTTAAGGGACTGGACTGAAGTGACGATAAGGAAGAAGTAATTAGTCCTTACCTGCTAATTAGTGTTCCTGAAGGAACTTCAGTCCAGTCCCTGATCCCGCCCGACTTACGTAGATTCAGGTGGCGGACCGAAGTCTAGTTACGAAGCAAATTCTCTTGCCTGGGACCCGCCTCTAGGGGCAGTCCGCGAAAAGAGGTTCAGCTGGAAGGGGCGGAGGGCCGTCGCGGCCTCAGGGAAACCTCCTCCTCCTCCTCCTCCTCCTCCTCCCTTTTTCCTTTACCTCTTGGAAAAAAAAAAGAAGAGAAAAAGAGTTTTACTAGTTTAGGGTGCGTGTGAGTTAGGGCAAGTTATCAAATGGTTATAAGTTCTTTATTATCTATCCTTTAAGTCTGCTTTTGCAATAGATTACTGGTGCCAGTGGGTGGTGCTAGGGGTATTTATACCCCACCATCATCAAAAGGATGATGGGCTCAGCCTCCAAGCTGCTGGAAGGGTTGCGCAACCCCAGAAGTTAAGGGACTGGACTGAAGTTCCTTCAGGAACACTAATTAGCAGGTAAGGACTAATTACTTCCTGCCGTGCTTCAGCCTGAGTACATAGTGATATGGCTTGCAAAATTAATTCATCCTATTTGACAGGTTTCAGAAGCAACAAGATCCATTTTGTCAACATTTGGTTTTCTTGTAACCTTTGTACTAATGCAGATATTTTTTTGATTGTGCTTTATTCTATAAGAGTTTGCGCTATTGGTGTATCACTTGGGGAAACTTAAATGCAGGTTAATCTTCATTATATCATAACCATGGAGTGTTTCTAAAGGAATCAGCTGAAGTAGTGCATCACTTTCATTCTTTATTAGATTTGTGCTCCCACTTGAAATAAAATTCATCACACACTAGTTAAGAAAAATATTGTCATGACATTACAGTGGAATATGTAAGATATGTAATATAAGTGGCAGTTCTTCACTGTGGAGGTAATTGAATGTTCCTGTTCTATTAAACTCCCCAACAGACTGTACTGGTGGGAACTTTGCTTATATTGTGCAGTATTTCTCCTCCTTCGGCTTCTAGTTTCTGTGCGTGGCCTTTTTCCTCTGGTCTCATCTTCAGCACGCTGATGAAACAGTTTATTTTTTTTTTAATAAGTGACTTTTTAAAGCATTGACAGCTCAACAAATTTATTTTATTTATTTATTTATTTATTTAGCCAGTTTTGTGCAACAAATAGATTGTTTCTCTGTTGGCAGACTCTGTGGATGGCATTTTTTATAAGTGAAAGGCTGTCTGCTTCCAAGGAAAGAAGCTTTATAACAAGTGCAAAAGGATTGAAATGGGGCAGGAGCATCCATTGTGTGGCCAGTGGGCTAAATGCTGCTCACCTGATTTCGGGATGCAGGCCGCTCGAGATTGTTAGGGATAAAAAATAGCCTAATTAGATAGCACACTTAACTTTGAAGCCATGCACAGCTATTTGATGAACACGAATTCACAGTTTCAGAAGAGATTCATAGATTTTGAATACTGTGAATCATGCTATAAAAAGACAAAAATATTCACACAACCCACACACACATGGATTTCTGTTCATGTGGCCCATTATTAAAAAAAAAAATTCATGCGGCCTGTACACACACAGATTTCTGATCACACAGCTCACTATTTAAGAAACTTGGACACCTCTGGCATAGGGAACAATCATCCTAACTATAAGTGAACAATATTGGATTCCATATGACGAGTCATCACCTAAGAAAAGGATCATAGAGTCATTGTGGACAATGCATTGAAATCATCTGCTTAGAAGTGTAACAAAATGTGGATTATATTAAATGAAATAAAAACAATAAAATAAAATAAACTCTTGTGAAGAAAGGCAGCTGAACAGGTTAGGGTTCTTCATCTTGGAGGAGAGATTCAAGAAGGGAGATAAGGGGATTATAAAAATGAGTGAGATGGAACAGGTAGATAGGGGAATAGTTGTATACTCTTTCACATAGTACTAGAACTAAAGAGTCAATTCATTAAATTAAGAGGTATCAGGTTTAAAATAAATTGGAGAAAATACATTTTCATTCAGTGCACAGCCAAGCAGTGAAATTTGTTGCTGAAGGGTTTATTTTTTATTTTTTACAAATATGCATAAAGTAAATAAGAAACTTACAGAGTAAACAGAAGAAAATAAATTCATTTAGTAACCCCTCTGATGTAAACTCACTATAACTTATGTATCCACTGCAACATTGCCACTGCATTGTACATCCATAAGCCAGGTAAGGCCAACCTCCCACGCTCCCCAGTCTTTTGTCCAAAGATCATTTCTGATATCCCGTTCTCTTCTCCCCTGTCATATGAATTTCCTTACTATTTCAAAAATGCATTCTTCCATAATCTATACTCAAATGGGGACCATCTGCAATATATACAGTATTTTTGGAAATATTACCATTTCCAGTAAGATGATTCTAGCAAGCAGGTCGTTCCTCTTTGTGTATATCAGACATAGAAAGAAACATGACAGCAGATAAAGACCATTCAGCCTATCCAGTCTGCCCTTCCATACCAACTACTACAGACCCTTTTTTCCTTTAGAGATCTGTGTTTGTCCCATGCTTTCTTGAAATCAGAGGACACTATCTGAATTCAAAAGAGCATGGGGCAAACACAGAAGTTTCTGCCCATACAAAATGACCAGCATAACACGTTTTATATTCTTATAGGCTGCATAGCACATCTCATCTTTACAAGTAGGGGATTAGAAAGATCCAGCCTAAAGCATAGTCAGTTTGCTCCTTCACTTTGTAGCATCTGTTCTGAAATGGAAGTTAAGAGCAAGCTCTCCGAGTGGACACATCACACTGACCGAGTCTCTTAAGTATTAGAAGTGCGATATTTCTCACTGCTATGTCACGACATTTGATCTTAGAGAGAGGGTCTTGCACCTGCTCTGAATATTGAGGTAGGAGCAATTAAAAATGCTAGTCCCTATTTCCATCTGTAGTTTTTTGAGAGCTACAAGTCAGAACCCTTCTGTAGGCATTCATGTTTTTGCCTAGAGATGAAAGCAGTCGATTCTCTTCAGGATTTATTTCTTTCCTGCCAAGAACCTCTGAGACTTTGGAAGATTTTATTCTGGCTGTTCGGCCTCAAAAGTGAAGAGAAACCACAGTGAGAGAGTTCATCTGTTAAATAAAACTTGCAGAAGTTCCTTTTTAAACAGATTTGTCATAATTCTGTTTCTGAAAATGGAAACCACCTGCACAGAAGGCCTCTTTTGGAGCATGAAATTAAAAGGATTTAAGATGGTACAAGTGCATTCAGCTTTAAAGAGCCTAATTAAGAAGGAATGGTCCTATCAGGATAAATAAAGCACTAATGTGTCAACACTGAGTTCAATACAGTCTTTCTAGAGACACAGTAAATTTATAGAAACAGAGAAACGTAACAGCAGAAAAAGACCACATGGCCTATCAAGTCTGCCCTTCTATATCAACTACAGTAGTCCCCTTTTTACTTTTAGAGATTCTCTGTTTGTCCCATGCTTTTTTGACTTCAAATACTGTCCTTGTCTCTACCAACTCCACTGGGAGACTATTCCACACATCTACCACTCTTTCCGTAAAGAAATATTTCTGCATATTACTCCTGAGTCTGTCCCCTTTCACCCTCATCTCCCCTCGTAAGAGATCTTGCTTTCATTCAAAAGAGACACTCCTCCTGTGCATTTATGTCATGGAGGAATTTAAACATCTCTATCATATCTCCTCTATCCCACCTTCCCTCTAAAGTATACATATTAAGATCTTTGTCTGTCCCTCTTATGCTCTATAATGAAGACCACTAACCACTTTAGTAGCCACCCTCTACACCGACTCCAACCTGTTTATATCCTTTTGAATGTGTGGTCTCCAGAATTGCGCGCACAATTTATGGACTAAAGCATCAAATGAAGAGTCCTCTTTTGCTAGTATTTCTTGAAGATCACCATATTTGTAGAGGGCATGGTTGTTGGAAGGGATATGATAGCTTAGTGTCAGAGACAGCAAATATTATGCTTTCCTGGTAACTTAACTGTTTATTCTTTAACTCTTCCTGCAATGTCTGACCTATGGGAACCTGTTTCTACATATCCTTTATCTAACTTTTTCTTCTCTCTCTCTCTCTCTCTCTGTTTTTAGTGCTTCTTTTACTTTACTTTACTTTATATTTTTATATATTATTTTCTTGAATTTTATTATGTGCAAGCAATCTTGATGTATTTATGGAAGGCAGTATATCAAACTTTGGAATAAACATGTCATTAAAAATATCATATGAAATCAATGTTATACCGCCTAGATAGGATCGTAGATAGTGCTGGGGAGGAGTCTGCTGTCTTGGTACATGTTGGTACCAATGACATAGGAAAATGTGGTAGGGAAGTTCTGGAGGCTAAATTTAAGCTTTTAGGTAGGAAGTTGAAATCCAGAACTTCCAGGATAGCATTCTCCGAAATGCTTCCTGTTCCACGTGCAGGACCCAAAAGACAGGCAGAGCTCCGGAGTCTCAATGCGTGGATGAGACAATGGTGCAAGGATGAGGGTTTTGGATTTGTTAGGAACTGGGGAACATTCTGGGGAAAGGGGGGGCTCTTCCGAAGGGATGGGCTTCACCTTAATCAGGATGGGACCAGACTGCTGGCATTAACCTTTAAAAAGGAGATAGAGAAGCTTTTAAACTAGAAATTAGGGGAAAGCCGACAGTCACCCAGGAGCGCATGGTTCGGACGAAGGTATCCTTGAAGGATACTACCAAAAGCAATGAGGTTCCAAAAGGGAGTATAGTAGCCGAAATGCCCTTGAGTAAGGAGCAGACAGAGAATAAAGATTCCAAATTACCCATGCCTACCAATAGCCAGATTAATATGAATAAAATACAGTCTCTAAAATGCTTGTATGCCAATGCTAGAAGTCTAAACAATAAGATGGGAGAGTTAGAATATGGCACTAAATGAGAGGTTAGATATGATTGCACTCTCAGAGACATGGTGGAAGGAGGATAACCAGTGGGACACTGTGATACCTGGATACAAACTATATCGTAATGATAGAGCTGATCAAATTGGTGGAGGGGTTGCGCTCTATGTTAGAGAGGGCATTGAGTCAGAAAGGATTAAAGTTTTGCAGGGAACAAAATTTGCTGTAGAATCTCTATGGATTGAAATTCCACTTATGAAGGGGAAGGTGATGGCAGTGGGGGTGTACTATCGACCGCCTGGCCAGAATGAACAAATGGATGATGAAATGCTCAAAGAAATCACAGAAGCTAACAAAAGTCACAACAGAGTAGTAATAATGGGTGATTTCAATTACCCCGGTATCGACTGGGTCAGTGTCACGGCAGGACAAACTAAAGAGATAAAGTTTCTAGATGGAATAAATGACTGCTTCTTGGAGCAGCTGGTTCATGAACCGACCAGAGGGGAAGCCATACTGGACCTAGTCCTTAGTGGAACGCCAGATCTGGTGCAAGAAATAAGGGTGTTGGGACCACTTGGCAATAGTGACCATAATATGATCATGTTTGATTTAATTATTGGAGAACAAATAGTAAAGAAATCCACAGTACTACCTTTTAACTTTCAAAAGGGAGACTATGATAGAATGAGGAATATAGTTAGGAAAAAACTAAAAGGAGCGGTTCCAAAGGTTAAAGACTTACAGCAAGCTTGGGCGCTATTTAAAACTACTATCCTCGAAGCCCAGACCAGCTGTATTCCACGCATTAAGAAGAGTGGGAGAAAGTCCAAAAAACTGCCAGCATGGTTTAAAGGTGAGGTCAGAGAGGCTGTTGCTGCCAAAAAAGCAACCTTCAGGAAATGGAAAAAAGAGCCAAATGATGAAAACTGGAAACAGCACAAGCACTGGCAAGTTAAATGCAAAGCATTGATAAGGCAGGCAAAGCGGGAATTTGAAAAGAAACTTGCTGCGGAAGCAAAAACACGAAATAAAGACTTTTTCAAGTACATTCGTAGCAAAAGGCCTGTGAGAGAGTCAATTGGACCGTTAGATGATAGAGGGGTAAAAGGGGCAGTAAGAGGAGACAAGGCTATAGCGGAGAGACTGAATGAATTCTTTGCTTCGGTCTTTACTGAGGAAGATGTAGGGATGTTACCCAAGACTGAAGTGGTATTTAAAGGTGATACTGCAGAGGAATTGAGAGAAATATCGCTACACCGGGAAGATATATTACAACTATTTGATAAACTGAATAGTAGCAAATCACCTGGACCGGATGGTATACATCCCAGAGTGTTGAAAGAACTGAAATATGAGATTGCAGACCTGCTATTGGTAATCTGTGAACTTTCATTAAAATCATCTGTAATACCTGAAGATTGGAGGGTCGCCAACGTAACACCAATTTTTAAAAAGGGTTCCAGGGGTGACCCGGGAAATTACAGACCGGTGAGCCTGACGTCAGTACCAGGGAAAATGGTAGAAACCATCATAAAGAACAAAATTACGCAGCATGTAGATAGTCATGGCCTAATGGGAGACAGCCAACATGGCTTTAGACAAGGAAGATCTTGTCTTACTAATCTGATATGTTTTTTTTGAAGGTGTGCATAAACAGGTAGACAAAGGTGAGTCGGTTGATATAGTGTATCTGGATTTTCAGAAAGCTTTTGACAAGGTCCCCCATCAGAGACTTTTGGCAAAGCTAAAAAGTCATGGGATAGGAGGCAGTGTACTATTGTGGATCGGGAACTGGTTAAAAGATAGAAAGCAGAGAGTAGGGCTAAATGGCCAATATTCCCAATGGAAAAAGGTGAATAGTGGAGTACCCCAGGGATCTGTACTGGGTCCGCTGCTTTTTGACATATTCATAAATGACCTGGAAAAGGGAATAACGAGTGAGGTTATCAAATTTGCAGATGACACAAAACTGTTTAAAGCTGTTAAAACCCAAGAGGAAAGTGGAAAACTGCAGGAGGACCTGGATAAATTGGAAGACTGGGCATCCAAATGGCAAATGAAATTTAATGTGGACAAGTGCAAAGTCATGCACCTAGGAAAGAACAACCCACACTATAGTTACTCGATGCAAGGCTCCACATTAGAAGCCACCACCCAGGAAAAAGATTTAGGAGTCATCGTGGATAACATGTTAAAACCCTCCACCCAGTGTGCAGCGGCGGCCAAGAAAGCAAACAGAATGCTAGGTATCATAAGGAAAGGGATGGAGAATAAAACAAAGGATATTATAATGCCTCTGTATCGCTCCATGGTACGACCGCACCTTGAATATTGTGTGCAATTCTGGTCACCGTATCTTAAAAAGGACATAGCGTTATTAGAAAAAGTACAGAGAAGAGCCACCAAATTGGTGAAGGGGATGGAAGGCTACTCCTATGAAGAGAGGCTAAAAAGGTTAGGGCTCTTTTGCCTGGAAAAGAGACGGCTGAGGGGAGATATGATAGAGGTCTATAAATTAATGAATGGAGTGGAACAGATAAACGTGGATCAATTGTTTACGCTAGCAGAATATAGAAAGACTAGGGGACATGTAATGAAGCTACAGGGTAAACTATTTAAGACAAATAAGAGAAAATATTTTTTCACTCAACGTGTAATCAAACTCTGGAATCTGTTACCGGAGGATGTGGTAAGGGCTGTTAGTATAGCTGGGTTTAAAAAAGGTTTGGACAAGTTCCTGGAGGAAAGGTCCATAAACCACTATTAAAAAGGGACCCAGGATATCAATGCTTGACCCAGTACAAGCATTGTGGAACTTGTCTTTTGGGGAAACTGCTAGGTACGTATGACCTAGATTGGCCACTGTTGGAAACAGGATACTGGGCTTGATGGACCTCGGTCTGACCCAGTATGGCATGTCTTATGTTCTTATGTTCTGTTTATAGCTTAAATTCCCTATTCAGATGTGTTCTAAAGTTGAGATGGTTTTATTTGATTCAGACAGATGTGGATAGACTTTCTTCTTTCTGTGATGTCAGCCTCAGTTCTAGCACATGATCTGTCTGATTTTTTTTCTGCTAAGGTTAGGAAATGATTCAATAGGATTTTTTTCATGTTTAATCTAAGAGCTGGTTATTTTTTCAGTTAAAGGGGGATATGATGGTCAGATCACAGAAACAACTGTCAAGGAGATGGCCTATGGAACAAAACGCATGCTTCCTCGTGGAAAAAACACACACTGAAATTTAATTTTATACTTCATGGATGGAATTTCAGATAATACCGTTATTTTTCTTACGTCCAACTTTAGCAGGGCTTTTCCTGGTAGCACGACCTCAGGACAGAAAGACAAATGGAAGAAAGAAGGTACTTTGAGATGTATTTGTTTTAATTGTAAACCGCTGTGTCTGCCTAGCAAAGGGCGGTATATCAAATCTAAATAAACCATAACCATAAACCATGCTGTCAGAAAATTATTGGAGATGGAACAGTGATTCTTTATGAGTGGTCCACAATTTCAAAGTAAAGCTCCATGGCCACAGCCTTATTAGAGACTTTCAACCTTGGCGAATATTTCTGCCATAATTATTTTACCAGAACAGAGATTTCCAGGGATTTGTTTTCAATTTATGGTTCTAAAGATGTCCAGAGGCCAGATTTAATGATATGAAATGGTCCAACCCCAGATCAGTGTATCTGAATGCCGCCTGAAAAGGTGGCTCACAGAAGGAGAGAGCGTACTGAAAAGCTGGAAGACTGGGCATCCAATTGAAGATGAAATTGAATGTGGACAAATACAAAGTTATGCACTTAAGGATGAACAACCAAAACTACAGTTACACAATGCAAGGTTCCACATTAGGAATCACCACCCAGGAAAAGGATTTGAACTTCATCATGGATAATATATTGAAACCCTCTGCCTAGTGTGCTGCTGCCCTCAAGAAAGCTAATAGAATGCTAGGAATCATAAGGAAAGGAATAGAGAATAAAACCAAGGATATTATGCCTCTGTATCGTTCCATGGTGCGACTGCACCTTAAATATTGTGTGCAATTCTGGTCGCCGTATCTTAAAAAGAATATAGCGGAATTAGAAAAGGTAAAGAGAAGAGCGACCAAAATGGTATAGGGATGCAAATATATCCCTGCAAGGAAAGGCTTAAAAGGCTATGGCTCTTCAGCTTGGAAAATAGACGGCTGAGGGGGAAATATGATAGAGGTCTATAAAATAATAAATGGAGTGGAACAGGTAAATGTAGATCGGTTGTTTACTTCTTCGAAAATTAGAAAGACTAGGGGACATGAAATGAAGCTACAATGTGTAGCATGTTCAAGACTAACCATAGAAAATATTTTTTCATTCAATGCATAATCAAACTCTGAAATTTGTTACCAGAGGATGTAGTAGAAAGCTGTTACCATAGCTGGGTTTAAAAGAGATTTGGATGGGTTCTTGGAAGAAAAGTCCATAAACCATTATTAAAGAGGACCCGGGAAATCCACTGCTTACCACTGTGACAAACAGCATGGAACCTGTATACCTTTAGGAGCCTGACAAGTACTTGTGATGAGAATTGTTCACACTGCACCAACCTGAAAAGACAGCCCACATGGGAGGTGCCACCATATGAGTTTGCCCCTATGGAAATAATGGGGATTATGAATGTTGTTCTGTTTGAGGCAGTTAAAGGCATGGTGATGTAGGCTTCTCTTGGAGAATTCATATTTTGCTTTTATTGCATTTCTTATATTGTCAGGTAACTCTGTCCTTCCATCAATGATGATGGGTGCTAGGCAGTGTGTTGTCTTTTACTATAGTGAGATTTTTTTTTGTATTGGGGGGGTGGATTTCATTGCCTCATACTGCTATGTTGTAAACTGCCTTGGATCATCTAGTCAAGAAAGATGATTTAAAAATGGAAAAGGAAAACATGATACTTTCAGTGTTCTCTGGATTTACAAGGAGCATATTTAAATATTCCCACAATAAAGTGCACAACATGTTTTTTTCATTTTGCACTGATGGTTAAGCACTTTCAGTCTTGCTTCAGCCCCCAGAATCTTCACCAACATTCTGGTAACACTCAAAGCAACTCTGGCAATAAGGTCAGTGTTCTCTTTTATTTTCATTCGGTCATATTAGGACTGCTGTGATGCTACAAATGGAGAAATTAACATCAGTGCAGGAATGCTGATGGATTATCAGTTGGAAGAAGAGCTCCCTAAATCTATGGATTTCTTTAATTGGGAAGAAAAGTCATGTTCAAAGATAGTCATACATTTTAATTCCTGAAATTTGACATTTGCAATCCTAAAAGAACAGTAAGGGAGAGCCTGTCTTTACAACTTGAGTCTAATGAAATATGTAGTATAAATGGTTCCCTGAACTACATTTCATGTGAGAAATTAACAGTGCTAGCTGATACAGAAAAGATCTATTCTCAAATTCAGCCATCAGTTTCAATTGACGGAGCGTGAAGTATGGACAGTGGTAGTCAGGTGTTTGGGAGATAGTGAATGGGGTCCCTCAGGGCCCCATTCTTTTGCTATTTTTGTTTAATATCTATATGCTTCCGCTGTGTGTTTTGATGAGGACTATGGTGTTGAAATTTAATATGTATGTGGATAATGTTAAAGAGAAAATATTATTTTATTCAACGCATAATCAAACTCTGGAATTCGTTACCAGAGGACGTAGTATAAGCTGTTAGTGTAGCTGGGTTAAAAAAAGATTTGGACAGGTTCCTGGACGAAAAGTCCATAAACTATTATTAAAGATGATCCGGGAAATCCACTGCTTGCCCTGGGACAAGCATTGTGGAATCTGTGTGGCCACTGTCAGAAACAGGATACTGGCCTTGAAGGACTTTGGTCTGACCCAGTAAGGCATTTGGTTATGGTAATGATTATGGTTTAATTATTTGATAGCCCGCCCTTCAAGGGGTCTGAGTAGAGTGGTGTACAACGATGTCTACAATAAAAACAGGAAAGTGGAGAGCCATTCATACCACACAAAAGATAAGAATAAAAGAGGGACATGCAAGACAAACAAATCAACCAAATTAAGTAGACAAGTCATAAGCAGTATTAAACGAATGTGTTTTCAAAAGGGACTTGAAGGAGGGAAATGAAGATGCCAACCGAATTTCAGGGGAGGAGTGAATTCCATAATGTTCATCTGCTTTTTATTTTCTGGCACCTACAAGTGGAAGTTAATTTGGCCTGAGTAGGTGATGGTAGATGTAATTGGTAAGTATGACTATCCCGGAGAAGATAATGAGTGGCATATGGAATTAATAAATCAGCAAGTTACACTTCATTGTGGGATTCCTCTGTATGATATACCATTAAAAGAAGTTTCAACTGTGCACGGAATCTGACAGGGAGCCAGTAATTTTGCTGCAGGAAAGGAGTGACATACTCATATCTAGACACATGAAAGAGAAATGCATACTGCTGTATTTTGTATAAGTTGTAATCTACGTACCTGAGACTGAGGGAGACCAAGATAAATAGCATTACAATAATCCAACCTAGCAATCACCAAAGAGAGTAACAAAGTGGATAATGAAGAGGAAGAAAGGAAAGGACGAACAGCACGTATACTACGCAGAAAAAAGAAGGAGCAGCGGACTAGTGCAGTAATGTGAAGATGAAAAGACAAAGACGAATCAAGAATAACCACTAAGTAATGCATTGATGAAACTAAAGGAATCGGACCACTAGGAAGAGATGAAGCTAAAGAAGGTGCCGGATGACTTAAAGACTTACTGTTTATTTATTTATTTTTATTTATTTATTTCTTCTATACCGCCCCTTCCAGAGATCAGGGGCGGTTTACATGGAACAATTCAACAACTTGTGTTGCCTTTGTCCCCAGATGAGGATTAATTCATGCATAACTACGTTGCTGGATAGCTGTGTACAAATGTTTCTTAATTTGTATTTGCAGAAGACTGATCTTTTCTGGTTGTCATCCTGAAGGACTGCTGAGGTTTTGTCTGTTGGAGGATTAGGGAAAATCCCTGGATTTTCTGGGCTCTGTTACAGTTGGGGGTATGGTTGGACAGTTCCTTGAACCATGCATGTTCACATTTCAAGAATGATTATCTTTATCTTTATTATAAAACTTTTATACCGCCTAAACCAAAAAGGCATACAGCGGTGTACAATAAAACAAAGGCTATTGAAGAAACAGAAAGGAACGCCAATTATACATAAAAGAGACAGCAAAGAATAGAATAAGGAAATTAGAAAAAAAGAGATCAATCAACTGTGGGCAGGAAGGGAGGGAATATCAAAAGCGGTACAGAAGAGGTGAGTTTTGAGGGAAGCTTTGAAAGTACTAAAGGATGACTCCAGACGTAAAGCCAAGGGGAGAGAGTTCCAAAGGCAGGGGCCGAGGAAGAAAAAAGCAGAAGAGCGCGTTGATTCAAGATGAGCCCTGGAAGGAGGTGGAAGAAAAAGGCGGTTAGCGTGAATCGACCGAAGTGTTCTGGAGGGACAATGAAAGTGCACCACGTCAGAGAGATAAAGAGGAACACCAGTGTGCAAAGCCCTGTGAACAAAAATCAAAACCTTATATTGAATGCGGAAAGGGATAGGCAGCCAGTATAAACGAACAAGAAGAGGAGGAGTGATATGAGCTGAACGAGAGGAGTTGGTCAGAAGGCGAGCAGCAGTATGGTGGACCAGTTGAAGACGACGTAGCTGAGAAAGAGGAAGGCCGGCCAGAGAAGCGTTACAATAATCTAAACAAGAAACTACGAGAGAAAGAAGAAGTGTAGTCAGAGAGGAGAAAGAAAGGAAAGGCCGGATAGCACGAAGTCGACGCAGTGTATAGAAGGAACGCTGAACAATAGAGGAAATGTGCTCTTTGAAAGTTAAGGCTGAATCCAGAGTAACACCAAGATATCGCATAGAAGAAACAAGAGGAATAGGCCCAGCAGACAGGGAGGGAGTGAGAGTGGGAAGAGGAGCACCAGCAGTGAACCAGATGGCAGAAGTCTTAGACAGATTGACATGCAAAAAGTTCTCAGAGAACCAAGAAGAAACAGCGGAAAGACAGGCATTGAGGGGACCAATATCAGGGGAAAGAGGGCAGGTGTGGTAGAGAAGAATGATATCATCTGCGTAGTAATACGCAGAGATACCGTGCTGTTGAATAAGTAAAGCAAGGGGGGCCAGAAAAATGTTAAACAGCAAAGGGGCCAATACAGAACCCTGAGGGACACCACAGGGCAGAGGTGAGGGAGAGGACGAAGTAGTACCTGACAGGACCGAGAAAGACCGGTCAAAAAGAAAGGAGTGAAACCAACGAAAAACCGAACCAGAGAGACCAATAGAATGAAGCCTTAAGAGGAGAGTACGGTGATCAACAACATCGAAAGCAGCAGAAAGATCGAGTGAGACAGCCAAAGAGATAGAACCATGGTCATGAGCAACGTGCAACTCGTTAAGAAAAGAGATGAGAATAGTTTCAGTACTGTGCCCAGGACAAAAACCAGATTGACGGGGGTGAAGAACCAAAGAAGCCTCCAAGTGTGAAGATAAATGAGAGAAAACCAACCGTTCAAGAAGCTTAGAGAGAAAAGAGAGATTAGAAATAGGACGCCAGTTAGAGTGAGAAGTAGGATCCAGAGAAGGTTTCTTCAGAAGGGGACGTATAAGAGCGTGCTTCCAATGGGAGGGGAAAGTACCGGATGAAAGACTAGTGTTAAAGATGGAGAGAACAAAGGGGAGGAGAGCCAAAGAGGACTCGGTGAGCCAGTGGGAGGGTATAGGATCGGACGGACAAGTGGTTTTCCGAGTGGAGGAAAGAACAGTGGAAAGTTCAGAAAGTGTGATGGGCCGGAATACAGACCAACAGTGTGAGAGAGGAGGAACAGTAGAGGAGACTGATGCGAAGGAAGGGACTGGGGAAAGAGGAGGAGGAGGTGAGAGAGGAGGGGGACAGGAGGGGAAAAGCTGCCGGATGGAAATGACCTTGCTAGCAAAAAATGAAGCCAAAGCATCGGGTGTGGGGTTATTAGGGGAGGATATAGCAGGAAGAGAAGCAGCGGGGGACGAGGAGGGAGTGGAGGATGCGATATAGCTGACGAGTGGAGTTAGCCAATGAAGAGATAAGCCTAGAAAAGTAATCCCGCTTAGCGGAGTGCAGAAGGGAACGATAATGGGAGTGACAGTAACGGAAATGTGAAAGAGTAGCAGGTGTGGGGGACTTACGCCAACGGCGGAGAGCCCGACGTAGGTGAGAGCGGTGAAGACGAAAGCCTGGGAGATACCAGGGGGAGTTAGGGCGGTGGCGGGCTACAGAAGAAGGGCGCAAAGGAGCAATCTGATCTAAAGCAGTGGAGAGAGAAGAGTCCCAGCACTGGGCTTGAAGATCAGCAGAAAGCAGAGAGAAGTCCGTAGGGAAAAGAGTATCCGAGGGCGGAAAAAGCTGGAGGGAGGCAGGGGTGAGATGACGGACTGAGCGAGCAGGGGGCAATAGAGGGGAAGAAGGGGGGGAAGGAGAGAGAGGACAGGGAAGGAAAAAACATAAACAATAGTGGTCTGACCAGGAAAGGGGCTGGGAGGAGAAAGAGGAAGGAACAAAGGAAGGGGAGTGACGGGAGATAACTAAGTCCAAGGTATGGCCAGCTACGTGAGTGGGGAGCTGGACATGCTGGGAAAGAGAAAGAGCAGAGAGAGAAAGGAAAGATCACGTTGAGAAGAAGGGAGATCTACATGAACATTAAAATCACCAAGAAGCAAAACGTGATGGTGTCTAAGAGAGACTTCTGATAACGTTAAAAGAACAGAGTCCCACAAAGCAGGTGACAGAGAGGGAGGAACATAGAAAAGAGCAATATACAAAGGAGGGGAGACCCCTAAATGGAGGAGGAGGACTTCCGGGTAGGGAAAGGGAGAAGGGAGCACTTCACGCCAAGGGAGGGAGGAGCGGTGGATCACAGCAACCCCTCCTCCGGAACGACCCCGACGGGACACCGCAGAGAAGGAAAAGCCAGGGGGGAGACAACGGTTCAAGAGAGGCTCCTCCCCATCCTTGAGCCAAGTCTCCGTCAAAAACAAAATGTCCAGAGAGTGTTGAGAGATAAGATCATGTATAAGTACGGTCTTGGACCGGAGGGAACGACAATTTAGCAAGGCCATTTGGAGTAAGAGTAGTTGCGGGGGGGGAAGGGAGGGCAGAGGAAGGTAAACAAGGAATGAGGTTAGCAGAACGACAAACAGCAACATTAGACAAAGCAGAGGGGGGGTAGGAGGAAGAAGGCCTCCAACCCAATAAAGTGGGGATGGCAGACATTGGACAGAACACAGAGATTAGCAGCGACAAAGAGATCAAATGAGCCCTAACGGTGGCAACGGATGTAGTCCAGCGTCGAGTTGTTGCAGGAACAGCAGAGTCTAGGCTGGAGTTCTGAAGGGCTTGCGATAAAAGACAAAAATCAACAGACGATGAGTCACTGGACTTGCCCCCGGACTCGCCCCAAGGAGCTCGTCCAAGGAGCAGGACCTGCTCCTTGGGTGCGCGCCGCTGCGGCACGGGACGCCGCACTTAGAGCGCTTAAATGTAAAATAGCCACTTTATTTGGGGTTTTATGGATGCTTTCTATGCGTGTGACCAGGGCATTGATCCTTCCCACATATGGATTATTGTAATTCCTTGTTCCTAAGTGTCCCTCCAGTCCAGTCCCTCCCCTTCCAGAAGCTTGGAGACTGAGCACGTCATCTTCTTGATGACTCTGGGGTATAAATACCACTAGCACCTCCCACCAGCTCCATTATGCTCAGTCTCCAAGCAGCTGGAGGAGGACAGTAAGCCAGAGTGTGGGGTTTACTGGAGAGATGGTTAATGAGAGTGTAGGGTTTTATTTTTTGTTTTTCTTTTTCCTTGCCTATATTTCTTTTTGTAGTGCAGTCAGTAGCTTATTTTAGTTTTCAGCAAGCAATAGGCAGCTGTTTTCTGCGTGGGCCAAGCCAGGAGGCAGCTTCAGGGGAAGAGAGAAGCACAGACCTGTGGTTCCAGTGGTGGCTCCTGATCCCGGAGCGGGTGAGGAGCCCCCGGCTGGATTAATCAGTGCCTGTCAGGCAGGTCATCTTCAGCCATTCTGCCTCGCTGCCGAAGCGCTTCAGCCAGCTGAGCACGGGAGCAGGACAACATCGAGAGAGCAGCTGGGGGAAAGCGCCAGAGAATTGGACATGCAGCGGTGAGCCGCATGTTGAGGTAAGGGAACTACGCGGCCAACGACTGTGTGTCGAAGGGAAGGCTGCTGCTGGGTGTTTGAGCGCCGGAGGAGACAGGCCTTTTGTTTCGTGTGCTTTTTTGCCTTGGTTTCCTAACCTTGTTTTGCTCGTTCAGAAAAAGAAAAAAAAATTTTGACCCTTGCAATAAGGGAAGAGGACTCAAGGGGGATTAAGGCAGGATAGTCTGTCTGGCTTATCCCTTGGCTGTCTCTTCCCGTGTGTATTTTAGGTCAGGAGACTAAGGCAGAGCTGCTTCTCCTAGTGCCATGCCAGCGAGACCGCAGTGTTTGGTATGGGGGACCCGCCGAGGAACTGTATCGGAGGCAGGCGTCTGCAGAGGCTGTGCTATGGAAGCCGCGTCCCTGAAGCAGGGGCTTCAGGCGAGTATAAATCAGGAACGCCCTTTCTCCCTCTCCCAGGAGTCGAGGGAGTCCGCAGAGGCAGTGGTCAGAACTAGGACCCCTCCTGCCTTTGTGCCAGAGCTGCCTCCCGGCCTCCCGGCCTCCAACCTCCTACCAGACCCTCCATTTCTTGGGGGATGGAGGAGGGAGGAGGGGGGAGGCTGGGGAGGTTTCCCTCCAGAGTTCATTTTGTCGTTGCACAAAGCATTCTGCCTGCGCCAGCAAGGGGCGTAAGGTCCGGTTACAGGGCAGAAGCAGTCTGCGGAGCCCAAGGAGCCTGGGTGCGCGGAAGAGTCCGCAAAAAGGTCCAGGCTTGCTGATGATGGAGCACAGCTTTCTCCTCAGTCTGAGTTCTTAGAAGGGGAATTCCCAGACCAGGAGATGGTGGAGGAGGATGAGGAACTTAAAGAGGGTGAGATTCCAGAGGAAGAACAGACCAGGATTATTCGGGTCTTCCATAGGGAAGAGTTGCCGTCGTTGATCAGCGAGTCCTTGAAGGTCCATAATATCCTCACAGGCATCCCGGCTGAGGAGGAGGCATTAGAGGACCCGTTGATTCAGGCAGTACAAAAGTTGCAGAAGGTCTTCCTGGTCCACTGGGTGGTTAGGCAAATGATCCAGGATAAGTGGAACCAATCGGAAGCCAGGTTGTGGGGAGTGCGGTCCGTGTCTCGCTTATACCCCTTGCCTGAGCAGGAGAGAGAATTGCTTCAGTCCGCTAGGGTGGACGCAGCGGTGTCAGCAGTGACCAAGAAGACCACAATCCCGGTCAAGAGCAGTACGGCTCTCAAAAATGTCCAGGACAGGAAGCTGGATAAGTTATTGAAACAGGCATTTGATATCAATGCCCTGGCTCTTCAGACATCGGTGTGTGGGGCCTGGGTGGCCAGGGCTTGCCTGTGTTGGTCTCAGCAGCTCCAACTACTGGATGACCTGTCTGGGAGTGCAGCAGGGGGGCTGCAAGGCTTGAGTCGGGAGTGGTCTACCTCACAGATGTCCATTATGATCTCATCAGAAGTCTGGTGAAGAGTATAGCATCGGTGGTGGTTCCTCCAAGGCTCTGCTTAGGCTCCCCTTTAAGGGGAAGCTTCTCTTTGGGGAAGACCTGGACAAGTTGGTGAAAGAGTTGGGGGACTCTAAGGGAGGCAGGCTCCCTGAGGATATACCGAAGCAGAGTCGCAACCCCACGCCCGCGAGGACACAGCCACAGGAGTTCCATAGGTTTCAGTCAGCCCGTTCGACTCCCTCTCGGAGGGGGTGTTTTCCCAGAAAGGTCAGGGTTTCTGGGGGGCAGGTAGGGGTGTTAATGCCTAGAAAAGCCACAATGAGGCGGGGGTTCTGCCGGTGGGGGGACAACTGCGGCAGTTCCTCTCCGCCTGGGTCCAGGTCACTTTGGATCAATGGGTCCTGGAGGTTATTCGAGATGGGTATGCTCTCGAACTTGCAAGGCCAATTCCCCCATCGTTCATCCATTCTCCCTGCAGGGCTCCAGCCAAGGCAGGGGCAGTGAAGGAAACTTTGAAGCCTCTTCTGCTCCTAGGGGCGGTGGTAATGGTGCCCGAAGGACAGTGTTGCAGCGGTCAATACTCCATTTATTTCGTGGTACCCAAAAAGGAAGGTTCTTTCGCCCAATCCTCGACCTTAAGTGGGTCAACCATTGCCTGAGGGTAACACATTTCCGCATGGAGACGCTAAGGTCAGTAATAGTGGCGGTTCACAGGAGGGAGTTTTTAACATCCCTCAATCTCACCGGGGTGTACCTCTATATTCTCATCTGCTCGACCCATCAGCAGTTTCTGTGGTTTGTGGTGCCATTGAGACACTTCCAGTTTCAAGCGTTGCCGTTCAGCCTGGCAACGGCCCCCCCCGTACCTTCACCAAGGTCATGGTCGTGGTAGCCGCGGCCCTCCGCAAGGAGGGAATTCTGGTCCACTCTTACCTCAACAACTGGTTGTTCTGAGCCAAGTCCAAGGAGCAGAGTATAAGGGCAATAGCCAGAGTTGTCAACCTCCTGGGGAGTCTAGGTTGGGTGATCAAGCTATCCAAGAGCAGGTTGATTCCCACTCAAGAGATCAAGTACCTCAGGGCAGTGTTTAACACCCACAGTGGCAAGGTGTTCCTATCCATGCAGCGGGTACGGGAGCTTCGGCATCTGGTGCATTGGTTCTTAACTATGAGGGAGCCCTCAGCCTGGCATTATCTTCAGGTGCTGGGGACCATGTCAGCAATGCTTGAACTTGTGCCCTGGGCCAGGGCCCACATGAGACCATTGCAGCGTTCCCTGCTCCGTCGCTGGTCTCACCATCATCAGCCGTTGTCCAGGAAGCTCCCCTGTCCTCCAGTGACCAGAAGAGCACTGCAGTGGTGGCTCCAGCCAAGGAATCTGGAGCAGGGCATGCCCCTCGAATCTCCCCAGTGGATCCTGATGACGACAGATGCGAGCTTGTCCGGGTGGGGAGCCCACTGTGAGGGGCACATTGCTCAGGGTCGCTGCAGCATGCTGGAAGGCCCAGTGGCCAATAAACAGATTGAAGATGCGGGCAGTGGCTCTTGTGCTCAGGACCTTCGAGTGCTAGGTTCACGGAAAGGCAGTCCGGGTATTCTCGGACAACGTGACCACAGTAGCCTATATCAACTGTCAGGGCAGCATGGGCAGTGTCTCCTTGGAGGAGGAGGCGGAGGGTCTGCTGGATTGGGCAGAGGCCCACCTTCAGGCCTTGTCAGCAGCACATGTGGCCAGGGTAGAAAACATCATGGCGGACTATCTGAGCCACGTCAAGGTGGATCACGGCGAATGGGAGCTCTGCCAGGAGGTGTTCGATCAGGTGGTGAGCCGCTGGGGCCCGCCTATAATGGACCTCATAGCAAGGTGGGGCCTCGGCCAAATCAAGCCGCTTCTACAGCAGAAGAAGGGAAAGGATGTTGGAGGGCTTGGATACTATGGTTCAGAGGTGCTTCTGTATGTGTTCCCGCCGTGGGCACTCATAGGCAGGGTCATCCAACGCATAGAGGCTCACCAAGGTTTGGTCATTCTGATAGCCCCGGATTGGCCAAGGCGTCCGTGATAAGCTGACCTAATGCGGCTGCTGGTGGATCGTCCCTGGCGGCTCCCACTGAGGGAGTATCTCTTGACTCAAGGCCCCGTCCGAATGCCGCAGATGGATCGATTCTCACTTACGGCATTGGCTCTTGAAAATGCAAGGTTGCAGAAGCCAGGGTACTCCGGCTCCATAATCTCAACCTTACTGAAGGCTCAGAAGAGGTTAACCTGTCTCTCTTATGTGAGAATCTGGCGCATCTTTGAAGGCTGGTGTGTGGACTGGGGGAAGAGGCCTATGGAGGCTACCGTCCCGGAGATCCTAGACTTCTTGCAGGCAGGATTCAAGAAGAGCCTGGCTGCCAGCTCCTTGAGAGTGCAAGTGGCAGTGGTTTCCTGTTATCGGGGCAAGATCCAAGGGAAGTCGTTAGGTGAGCACCTGGACGTGGGACGGTTCCTGAGGCCAGTGAGTCACCTTCAACCGCAGCAAAGATCGGCAGTTCTGCCCTGATGTTGGAGTCCCTGACAGGAGAGCTCTATGAGCCGGTGGGGCAGGCTTCCCTGAAGGACTTGACCTTCAAGACGGTGTTTCTGGTGGCGATCTATTCTGCTAGGCAGATTTCAGATTACAAGCCCTTTCATGTCGCACTCCATTTCTCTTCCTTTCCAAGGAGAAGATGGTCCTGCGGACAGTGCTTTCTTTTTGCCCAAGGTGGTTTCGCCCTTGTGAATCAGCCAGCTTCCCTGCCATCCTTGCTAAGGGTGTGTAAAGGCTGCGGATACCCGGCTGCGCCATTTGGACATTCGTAGAGTGATGAAGCGCTATCTTGAGCGGACAGAGGTGTTCCACAGATCAGACTGTCTGTTTGTCTTGTTTGGGGATCCATGCAAAGGAGAGGCAGCGACCAAGTCATCCATTTCCAGGTGGATTAGGGAGGCCATTACTTCAGTGTACATTTTGAAGGGCAGGCCCGTTCCAGTGGGTTTCCAGGCGCATTATACGCTAGCCCAGGCGGCCTCGTGGGCGGAGTTCAGTCTAATGCCACCGCAGGATATTTGTAGGGCGGCAACATGGACCTCCTTGCATACTTTCGCCAAATACTATCGTTTTGATGTCCAGGCAGCAGGGGATGCGGTGTTTGGTGGAGCAGTTCTTCGGGCCGGGCTCGCAGGCCCTTCCCGTGTTTGAACTGTTCTGATACATCCCAGAGGTGAGGGACTGGACTGGAGGGACGCCTAGGAAAGAGTAATTAGACCTTACCTGCTAATTAGTGTTCCTGAAGGAACTCCAGTCCAGTCCCCGTTCCATCCGTAAGTTCTGTTTGGTTATTGCTGAGGTGACTCCGGCCCAAAGGTTGAAGGGTAGATGTTTAGATGATTTTGATTAGGCTCAGCGCTGGTGGAGCAAAAGTGGAGCGGTGGAATGGACAAGCTGTGTGCCCCTTGGCTCTGTGAATCCCGGGGTGAGTTGTTTTTCAGGTAAGCCGCCTCCTCTTCAGTGGGGTGGGGAATCCCTTCCGGGGTGGGGAGGAAACCATAGTTTTTTGGAGTTTTTGGTTACGGGAGTGATAGTTTGTTTTAGTAGTCTACTTAATTGTCTCTCCGTTAAGTCTGCTTTGTCAATAGGATACTGGAGCTGATGGGATGTGCCAGTGGTATTTATACCCCAAAGTCATCAAGAAGATGACATGCTCAGTGGAAGGGGAGTACAACCCCGAGGTGAGGGACTGGACTGGAGTTCCTTCAGGAACGCTAATTAGCAGGTAAGGTCTAATTACTCTTTGCTGGGCCTGTCTACAAAGGAGATGACTCGGCTGCAGCATGTACAAAATACAGCTGCTAAAATTAAGGGATTTGGTAAATTTGATTATGTTGCAGTGTTGTTTAGGGTTCGGTAGAAGCTTTTGACAGGCTCCAGTTTTTTTTATAACTGCTTCTTCAATGTTACATCCTTGATCAAGCTTTGAGGTCTGCTGATATGGTGCTATTGGCGGGATAGTCAGAAGATGCATCATCAGCTTTGAGTATTCCAGGTGCAGGCTTCTATACTTTGGAATTCTCTTCCACTACAGTTGCAAAAGGAGGTTGTTTAAGGATTAGTTGAAAACACATTTGTTTGTACAGGCTTTTGTTGTGGTTTACAAAATTAACAAGCAATATACAGTACATCAGTACAACATCATCAATACAAAACAATTCTTCTCTCACAATTCCCTCCCCCCACCCCCAGTGTTTTTTCGGATGTGCGGTATAGAAATGAAATAAATCTTCCAAACTCAACCATGCTTTTTGACTGGTAGTTATGCAGAAGCAATTTAGAAACTTGAAGAAACCAGGTACTCTGTAGGGGTTCATATTGTCATAGCTGTGTCTCAGAGAGATAAGGAGTTGCCCTATAGCATTCAACACAGGGACTGTGAGCTCAAAGATGCAATTTCTAACGCATTCCAATGCATTAACTTTTCTTTCTGTTTCCACAATCTTCTAATCATTAATCCTGAACAAGAACATAAGTATCAGATAGGACAGTTTGGTTGCGGTGAATTACCTGAACATGGAAGGAGGCACAACTTTAGATTCTTTGAGGCACATTCAGAATTCTTAGCTGAGCAGATTTAAGTAGCCAGCAATTCATATTGCAAGCTGGCTGAATGTTTAAGAAGATTAGTGGAGCACAAATACATTGTGACCATTGGAAAATTTGGAAACACAAGTGTTTGAGACGATTTGTCAGCAGTGTGAAAGACTCACTATGGATCTTTTGGCTACTATAGATAACAAGAAGCTTTCAAGATACTTAAGGGATCATTCACTAACTGTAAATTTGTTACAAAGAGGATCATGCAATGAAGATCCAAAACATGAGTGCGACAAATCTTTTTTATATATCTTTTAATACCATGGGTAGTGTTCAACATTTTTTCTAAGATGAGAATAAATGAAGCAAATATTATTCTGGCAGTGCTGTACTAGCCAAGGAAGTTTTAGTTTCCAGAATAGCTGGAACTGTCAGCATCAGAACTGTTCAAGCTTTGTGATAGCAGACATGTCCATATAAAATATCCAGGGGCCCAATATTCAAAGGCCTTTACATGGGTAACTTCCTTAGTTACTCATCTAAGGGCCTTTTCCAGGATATTCAAAGGGCACCTACACGGATAGTGCCCTTCGAATATCCCGGCTAAGTCCCTAACGCGCCCAAGTGCTATCCGCATATCATCGGGGTGTGTTAGGGGTGTTCCAGGGCGGAGGAAGGGACTATAGGGGTAGCAGCAATTTTCATTGCTACCCACGTAGGCCTCTGCGCCTTAAAGATAGGTGAGAAAAAACCTAGCCTATCTGTTTAAAGCAAAGAAAACTTTCATTTATAGAACACATTGCTCTTGGCAGAATGACTATGAAGGACCTAGACAAGATTCTCAGAAGCAGAGATGTCTCTCTCCATACAAAGATTCGACTTGTTCAAGCCATGGTATTTTCAATAACGTCATATGGATGCGAAAGTTAGACAGCGAAAGAGAGACAGAAAGAAAATCGATGCCTTTGAATTATGGTGCTGGCGACGAATACTATGTATACCATGGATTGCCCGAAGAACAAACCACTCTGTACTAGAGGAGATCAAACCTAAGCTTTCTTTAGAAGCTCAGATGACAAGACTTCAACTTTCATACTTTGGACACATCATGCTAAGAGAGAGATTGTTAGAGAAAGCATTGTGCTTGGCAAGGTTAAAGGTCAACGCAAGAGAGGAAGGCCAGCAATGAAATGGATCGATACAATAAGAGCAGCTATGGGTGCCACTCTATCAACAATGAGCCACCTGACTGAAGACTGAACACAGTTTAGGACAACTATCCAGAGGGTCGCCATAAGTCTCTACCAACTTGATGGCACTTTACAGATATGAGCAAAATATTTTCAGACTGAATGTTGCTGTTAAGATATGATTTAATGACATTTACTTGCTCTGATCTTAACTTTTGTCTAGGCTTGTTTGTAAGTACTCTGAGCATGTGGTGTGAGTATTACTGATTTCAGAAGAACTGTTAATGGATTATGCATAAGTTCTTCAAAAGCAGCAAAACATATGACTAGAAATATTGAGGCCTTTATCTTCTTGGAGCCCCAGTGTTTTTGTGAATGCTGAAATCGAATTTCCATTTCAACTCTTCAGCTCAATTTCACATTTTAGCCATTAAAATAGTTTCTTAGCTAACAAGTTTTGTTTGGCAAGAAGACTGAGTGGCTTGGTTTTATATTCTTTCATTTTGCCTGTACGTTTTTGTTAAGGATTTGTCAAAATTAGCTTTTCACATAAATTTACTTGTTCGTTGTACAGTATGTGTGAAACCTAAGTATTCCAAGGAAAATGGAAAATATATTTATATGTTTAAATAGGTATAGTTCTATCTTGAAAAGACTTTTTCAAAAAAATAGTATAGAACATTTTTTGCTTAGAGTTGGAAACTGGAATTCCATTCTTACCAGTGCACCTCTTGCAGATAAATTGGTTTTTATGCTATTGAAGTGCACAAAAGAGCAGCAAAAATCTTCTTCAGTTTTATAGCAGTCTCTGCCTCATGCAGTGAGAGTTCATGCTTCATAAACAAAATATTCAAAGCAACCACATGGCTTAAAATACATTATTAACAAAGATAGATAGACTGGTGGACCATGGCGTATGGTCTTTAGAAAAGAGATTAGGAGTTTTATAACCCAACTCCATAAGGTGCTGTTGAGGTATGTCTATTAAGCACATCTTGTTGAGGAATATATTAGAAGAGAAAATTTCTATGCAATCTATTTCTTTTCTATTAACTCCGGAAACAAGCAGGATGTACCCCAGAAGCATATAGATGCAAATTCCAGAGAAGAACCCTCCAGCCAGAGGAAAGTCCAAGAAGGTTATTCTATCAACTAAAAAACATAGAATGGCTACAGTTGGAAGGAAAAATAGGAGTTGAGGTGGCCAAAATAATGAATAGTTCATAGTCTACCAATGAAATAGTGGATCCATCAACATCTGAAGTTCATGTTAGAGTGTTCACTGTGAATAGTGAACACCTTCCACTGAGCTACGTCCAGGCTGGGAAGCCCAAAGGAAAAGAAGTAATTCCAGGATTCTGGAAACTGTAGGCAAAAGGTGGATCATCTGCAGCTGACCAGATAAAGGGAACTGTGTCCAGCCACCTCCAGGCCCCAGAGTCCAGAACCCTCAACCTGTTTTGGATGTATAGAAAGGGGTAAGTTTGGAACAGATTGCTCTGGGATTGAGGACAAAGCCATGGACATTACTATAATAGGCTGCCCCATCCTCAGCATTATTGACATCCCACAGCATGGTGCTTTGTGGTCTATGTTGAGTTAAATCCCCCACTCAAACCCTGGTATACTCAGGGAGTGTTAAAACATTTATTCAATGAGAAAATGATTGAGAATCTAGGGTGATTATAAACAAAAAGTGTTTTTGGCTTGCATTCATGGAAATCAAAGACCGTATCGTACCACCCATTTTTCAGTAAAGATAGCCCAGAAGCAAATCACTTTAAAAGATGAAATGCTGCCTTGGTTCCTCTAACCTGTCATTGTGGAATGGGATTACTTGGACTTTGGGACTCTGTGGGCCTAGCTGATGACCAAATAGTCTTTGAAGAAGAGTAATTTCTGGAAGATTTTCTCCTGAAAGACCTGGACTTGTGTGTTATGGACCTCAAGATACATAAGCACTGCTGGCAGAACCAGCTGGAGAAGTCCTGGCATGCTGAGAATTTAGGGACTGCAGGAGATAGAAGCCCAGGGACAGCTGAGGGCACTGAAAAATCCCCCAAGCACCCTTAGCTGTTACGCCTGAATAGGATAGGGATTGTAACCCTGGAAACTTCAGGAGGGCCCAGGTGTAAGATGATTTGTTAATACTATGTTACTATACGGAATTCAAAATGACATGGGACAGATACAGTGAGTACTTCAATAAATAGAGGGGGGCTGACCTGCATGGAGCAGCAGGTACAACCATAAATACAGGAATAGAGGAGGGTTGACCTTCACATAACTGCAGTTACAACCATTCTAGCCACCTTACTGGGCAGACTAGATGGACCATACTGGTCTTTATCTGCCATCCTATATGCTGTTACTATGTATGTTTGCACATGAGCAACTCGTATAATAAACAGAAGAGCCTGTCCTTGGCCGAGGAACCCAGAGACTGTCTCTGCCCTTTTTCACAATAAGAAAAAAAAAGACCTAGTGTATATAATGACAAGGGGAAATATGAAAGGAAAGGTGGTTGAGCAGCTCTTAATATCCTGACCCTGCTTACAGTAGTGGACCACTTAGGAGAAGAGAAAACCCAGAAGCAAATATTAGCACAGTTCTCTTGGCTAGGACTATATAAGTCCTTCATGTCTGTCAATTAAGCCTTCTGGAGTCTGCCTTCCTCCTTAGTACCAATACCTATCATGGAAATGCCCTTTGTACAGGTTGCTATGGATTTAATGGGACATAATTCTCATAATTTCTTTATTTTATTTACTTTATTTGATTTTTATCCTGTCCTCTCAAACTGCTCAGGGCAGGTTACAAATTCCATACATAATACAAATTCCATACATAATAACCAAATTCCATTCCATAATACACAAATTCCATACAATTCCATACATAATACAAATTCCATACAAATAACATAGCACAGACTGACAATACCTCATCACAACACATATCTATTCTTCATAAAATTAAAAAAAGGAAAAAGAAATAGGGCAGTTGTTTTCCAAAATTCTAAGATGTCCATCATGTCTCAGGAAAAAAGTATGTTTTATCGCCTTCCGAAAATATAACAGATTGTCCTTGGAACAGTACATTTTTTGTATTCTATGCCATAGTAATAGCAGAGAGCATGAATAAGCTTCACGACATGCACATTCAAGATGAAAATGTTTGAGGTCTCAATCAGACTGTTTGCTAGTGGTTCCCTCTTGCAAAGTATGGACTGGGGGTATACTTCTGCAATTTAAATGCAACATGTTGAAAGCTGATCATGAAAATATTTAAAAGCCAAAATCAGCATTTTAAAGATACAGCACTTCTCAATCGATAACCAATGAAGTAAATTTAAATAAGGAGAGGCATGATCTCTAGGCCTCAAGTCAAAAATCAACCTCACAAAGGCATTCTGTGTCCGTTGTAATTTTTTTTTTTTATTTCGCAGTCAATCCATAAAAGAAATATCTGTGGTTCAGTTTATTTGCATTTGATATACCGCCCTTTATGACATCAGGACAGTTCACAGTCAAATTAACAATCAAATAATGGCACAAAGGCCAGAAGAAAGAAAGGGAACTACAATTTTAACAGAAAAGAGGAAATAGCAGAGAGCATAAAGACAAGACATAAAGAAGAGATTGTAGATGAACATGAATAAACCAGGTCAGTTATGAGAGACTGGGAGGTTGTATGCAGTGGTAAATAGGTTTTCAGCTGAGGTTTGAAAGTAGAGTAATTTGATTCTAGTCGGAGTGGGGTGGGCAGAGAATTCCAAAGGGCAGGACCATGGAAGAAAAAAGCAGAGTGGCGAGTGGATTGAAGATGTGCACATGAAGGTGAGGGAAGATGAAAGCAGTTGACGTGAATGGAGCGGAGACTGCTTGTGGGAACGTGAAACTGAAGGAGGTCGGTGAGGTACTGTGGCGTGTGGGTATAGATAGCTCGGTGCACCAGAGTAAGAATCTTAAAGTGAACACAAAATTCCATAGGAAGCCAATGTAAGTGAAACAAGAGTGGTGTAACATGATCCCTACGAGAAGAGTGAGTGATGATCCTGGCTGCGGTGTTTTGTAATAATTGTAAGCGTCGTAACTGAGTGCGTGTGATACCCATGAAAATGGAATTGCAGAAGTCAAGCCGAGAAATAACCATAGCTAGATTAAGGGTAGTCAAGGTAGAGGGGGAAAGAAAAGGACGGATAGAACATATTTGGCATAGGAAGAAATATGATGTCTTTGCAAGGTGGGAAATATGATCCTTGAAAGTAAGATTGGAGTCAAGCAGGACCCTGAGATAACGGAAAGAAGAAACCAAAGGAATTGTGGAGTTACCAATGGAGGGTGCAAGTGAGAGGGACAGGGACTCCCAAAGGTGAACCAGGTAGAGGACGTTTTAGTCAGGTTGAGGTGAAGGCAATTTGAAGACAGCCAGCTTGTTACAAGGGTGAGGCAGAAGTTTAGAGGAGCAAGATCTGGATGAAGGGGGTTGGTGTGGTGTAGGATGATGATGGTTCACATCATACCTGAACAACAGAACACAGCAAGTCAAGTGTAACCAAACAAAATCAACCCAATTTACCATCAACCAGGCAATACCCCAAGGATCAGCACTGTCCTCATCCTATTCAATATATACATCCAACCCATCTGTAACATTATCAAGCGACACGGACTACATTACCACTTATATGTAGACAACATCATGGTCTACGCCCCAATACACACAAGCACCTGATATGAGCCACATGGCCCAATGCCTAGAGGACATGAACAACTGGCTGTCTGACAATAATCTGAAAATTAACTTCGACAAAATAGAGACATTGTTCATTTCCAGGAACCCCACTTTTAGCCCACCCCAAAACATCAACATCCTAAACAAAACGATAACCACAAGGGACGAGGTGAAATACCTAGGCATCATCCTGGACAAGAACTTGAACTTACAATTGCATATAAAGAAAACTGCAGCAAAGGCATACGACTGATTAAAAATTATCAGGCAGCTCCGACCAGTCCTCAGCCAGGACAACCTCCGCACCATGTGCCAGGCAGTAATCACACCCATACTGGACTACAGAAACTCGTTGTATCAAGGACTTCCCAAGCAAACCACCCATCCACTTCAAATGGTGCAAAACATTGCAGCACGCATCATCATGGGCATAGCAAGACACGAACACATCACACCTGTACTGCAGCAACTTCACTGGTTACACATAACAGCAAGAGCAAGATACAAAACGACACTAAATATTTTCAAAATCATACATCAACAATCAGCAAATATTCTTCAAAACATGCTGATCAGAGAAACCAACACCAGGCCCAGAAGATCCAACGGCATCAACAAACTCCGAACACCCACCGGATACCAAAAGACAAAGCAAAACACCTCCAATAGAGCCTTATCCTTCTTAGCCCCAGCCCTCTGGAACCCCCTCCCAGATGAACTGAGAGCGCTAAGTGACACTAAGGACTTCCTCAAGGCGCTCAAAACACTCCTGTTCACAGAACACTTTCACACCTAACATAGGACACCACTGGCACGCACAGAAGAAAAGAAGTACCAAATGTCTAAAAGTCTGCATGTACGTCATGTTGCCCCACCCCTCTCGTTCAATGTAGACCCTTTGTGTTGTCGACCACTTTGATTGAAGGATAAAGTGGTATATAAAACTGGTTAAATAAAATAATGATGGCGTAGAAAAAAGCTGAGAGACCTGATTGTTGGATACAGAGGGCAAGAGGTGCAAGAAAAGGATTAAACAAGAGAGGGGTCAGGACTAATCCCTGAGGAACACCACAGGGGAGGGGGTAGGAGCAGAAGAGTGATATGGACCAGTGAGGCCACAGAGAAAGAGCGGAAGGATAGGAAAGAATGAAACCAGCGATAGAAGTTCCCCTGAGACCAGCGTCCCAAAGATGTGAGAGGAGGAGGGAATGATCAACTAGATCAAAGGCAGCGGAAAGGTCAAGCGAAACCACCAAAATGTCACCTCAGTCATATGAAGATCGTTGAGGAGTGCTACTAAGACCGTCTCAGTGTTATGGCCCTGATGAAAACCCGATTGACGTGGATGCAAAAAGTTTATGGAATGAAGATGGGAGAGTTGAGAGAAAACAGTTCTTTCTACGATCTTAGCAAGGAAGAGAAGCTTGGAGACGGGGCGGTAATTAGCTGGGATGAGAGGATCAAGGGTGGATTTCTTTTAGAATAGGATGGACCAGTGCGTGTTTCCAGACGGAAGGAAAGGATCCAGAAGAGAGACAGGAGTTGATCATAGTAAGAACATGGGGTATGAGAGCAAGGGAAGGTTCAACAAACCAGGCTGAGGGGATGGGGTCAAGAGGGCAAGTGGTCTTACGTGCTGAAGAGATGAAGGTTAGAAGCTCTGAAGTGATAATAGAGTGAAAAGCCGACCAGAAATGAGAGGAGAGGGAGAGGGAGACGGAGGGGGGGAGGTCAAAGGAGGTGGGCAAGAAGGGAGGGCAGCACGCAAGTCCAGAATCTTGGTTGCAAAGTATGAAGCCAAGCTAGAGGGAGAGGGCATGGGATGAGAAGGAACAGGGGAAGGGTCAGAGTGAAGCGAGGTGAGGGATCTGAGTACGGAGAAGAGCTGTCTAGAGGGGTTAGGAGCTGTAGTGAATACGGTTCGAGAAAAAGGTTAATTTAGCCTGGTGGACAGAGAAACGGTAATGCCGGTGTTGCTCATGAAACTTTGGGTGTGAGTGGTGTGATGCTTTCGCCAGGTGCATTCAGCTCAGCGAAGGTGGCGACGCAAAAGATGCAGACCAGCGTGAAACCAGGGCTGTCTGACAGAGGGGCGTTTGGGCTGAGCTGGCTGAAGGGGTGCAAGCTGATCAAGAGTGGTAGACAGAGCGGAAATCCAGATTGAAGCCTGAGTGTTTGGAGAGAGAGCAGAGAAGGTGTCTGGAAGAAGCTGATGTGCAGAAGGGAAACACTGGAAGGTAAGGGGGGGGGGTAATACAGCGATGTAAAGGGGCGGGGGAAGGGGTGGGAGAGGGAGAGTCCGATTTTGGGGCTGGAATGTCAAGCAGTGGTGATCGGTCCAGGGAAGAGGCTGTACCAAAAGCTGAGAGATTGAGAAAGGAGGGGATAATGGAATGATTAAGGGGTCAAGAGTATGACCAGCTAAGTGGGTTGGGCACAGGACAAGCTGTTGGAGGGAAAGGTCGTGCAAGAGAGCAATGAAAGATAGGTCTTTAGCAGAGGTGGGGTAATCAAAGTGGATATTAAGGTCTCCAACCACAGTCAGATGAGGATAGTGTAGGGAGATGTCGGCAAAAGTGTGAAGGAGAGCATCCCAGAGGTGGGTTGGAAGGGAGGGAGGCGAGTAAAGGACAAGAATATGGATAAGGGGGGAAGATTGGAGGCAGAAAAGAAGGGATTCAGGATATTACAGGAGGGAAGAGGTATCCTGAGATATAGGGAGAGAATGACGATAGAGGACAGCAATGCCACCTCCATTCCAGCCCACATAGGGGACAGAGAAGCAGGGGGGTAAACATCTGGCAAGAAGGGGCTGTTTGTCTCTCTGAGACCTGGATAAAAGACGGCGGAGTATGTCCAGAGACTCTTGGAGGATAAGGTCTTGTACTAGGAGAGATTTTGATTGTAGTGAACGACAGTTTACTGTGCCAAACTTAAGTGAAGGCGGAAGCAGAGAAGGAGGGGCAGAGTATATGGAAGCAGTATTGGGCAAACAGGGACGTAAATTTGACAAATTTCAGAAAAGAGCGCTGTCAGTCACTGGACAGAAGTGAGAGGGAGAGGGTCAGTGCCCCCATATCACAGGGATGGTGGACATAGGGCACAGGAACTGGCTGGAGAAGTCTAGGAAGTTATAAAACACAGGCAAACAGGTGTGCAGATCTACCTGGAGTGAGGAGGAAGAAGCAGGTGTGGAAGAAGCATAGAGCAGGATTAGGAGGAACTGCAGAGTAGCCAATGAGGGTTTACAGTGGAAAGCGACACCCTCAAGCCTTGATGTTATAAATGCATATACAAGTTGTCACATCGCAGATTGCGAGAAAAACTGACTAATCTTATATAATTGTTGCAAATAATAGAAACAGGTCTTAACAGTTTGGGATACATGACCATTAAGAGAGAGAGCGCTGTCAATAAACTCCCAAACTGTGAATCTGACTCTTAATCTGAAGCTCTACTCCCTCCCAAAAGCTTTTGGGGTAGGGGAGGAGCTGTTATTCTGAACCCACAGTATCTCAGTTTTTGAAGGATTACACCACCCAATTTCCAGAAACAATACCATTCTTAATTTGAAGACAGCAACAGTGACAACTGCCTTGATAGAAATCTTCTTATGAGTAGGCTTGCCTAAGGAGATATTAATAGGGAACTCATTTGTGTTGCAAATAATGAAGCAAGTTTATACTTTGTTGAAGGTAAAGCCCTTTCTTACCTCAGTCTAACATCCACAGGTGGATGGACTTGCTGAGGATGGCAAGAACTGGGATTCCTTAATGCTATATATACTGTTTGCAATCCAAGGGGTATCCAAAGTTCAACAGATGTTTCCTCGTTCAAGTTGCTTTAGGGAAGAATACCCAGGG
Organism: Ichthyophis bannanicus; assembly: GCA_033557465.1. Lineage (NCBI taxonomy): Eukaryota > Metazoa > Chordata > Amphibia > Gymnophiona > Ichthyophiidae > Ichthyophis > Ichthyophis bannanicus. The sequence goes on from CM066037.1 coordinate 1,612,759, forward strand.
GAATCCTGGATATAGTCCAGGAGAAATGGGAGGACTAATCCCTCCAAGGACAGAATCTGGCAGACTGTTCTTTGGCTGCAAGACCAGCTGAGAAAAGCTGGAGAAGCTGACAAGCTGTGTTTTGGGGGGGGGGGGGGGACTCAAGCCGCACAAGCCCTAGAGTATAATAACTCTATGGTCCCATAGGTCTTCCAACCAGGAGATTGTGTTTTAGTGCTACTGCTGTCATGTTCCCAGTAAGTATTAGCGTATGTGTCTCGTATCCCCTCGTGTTAAATGTATCCCCCAATTGTGTTGTGACCACTTTGATTGAAGGATAAGGTGGTATACAAAACTGTCTAAATAAATAAATATCTGTGGCAAGGTCCTTACTGAGATCATCAAGAAAGTGTTACCCATGAATTACAGTTTCCCAATTGAATAAGTGGAAAAAGACACAAATCATCTTTGGGAACCTATTGAAGAAATGAGTCACGACAATTTGGCTTTAGTCCAAGGGAAGGATTTTGGACCGAAGTTTCCGTTGTACTCGGAGCCTCAACATGTCTCATTCAAGGACCAGTTATTGACAACACAGAAAGCAAACTTGCTGATGTCTTGTCCAAAATCCCTGGAAGAACTCATCCAACATGTTGTGTATTGTCATGGACTCATTGCAGTCATGTGGTAGTGATAACACCAAATTCTAGAGATTAGCAGCAAGCAGTGGCTTCTGAAGTGAAGGAGATGCTCAAACACAGAGTGATTGGGAGATGACCAGTTACTGATTAGACTTTTCATTGTACTGGTCCATAAGCCTGATGGACATCTTTGCTTCTGCATTGATTTTCAAAAGGTTGATGAAGTCTCTAAGATGAAGCTAACCCGATGTGTCAGATTGATAAACTGATGATAGTTGGGGGCATCCCAGTTTCTCTCTCTACTGGACCTAACCAGGGGATATTAGTAGCTGCCCCTTACTCTTGCAGCCAAGGAAAATACAGCCCTTTCCTGAAGGGCTGTTCCAGTTCACAAGTTCATGTAGAGTGGAGGAGTAGCCTAATGGTTAGAGCACTGGGCTAGAACCAGGAAAGTCAGGTTTCAAATTCCACTGCTGCTCCTTGTAATCTTGGGCTAGTCACTTAACACTCTATTGCCTCAGGTACAAACTTAGATTGTAAGCCCTCTGGGGGTAGGAAAATACCTACAGTACCTCACCTTGAATGCCTGAGAAAAGATGCGAGCTGGATCCAATACCTTATTGCCATTCAGACTTCAAGGAACTCCTGCTACATTTCAGTGGCTGATAGACTTACCACTTGCAACCCTATAGCAGTTATTCAATAGCTTACCTTACTACTTTTGGATCCTGATCTGCTTAGTCTCCTATGTGTTTCCTTACCATTCCCCTAAATGTATCCTTGTCCTCACCTGTTGTGTTGTCTGCCTTGACTAGATTGTAAGCTCTGAGCAGGAACCATTTTTTACATGTCTGTACAGTGGTGCATACACCTTGTAGCGCTATACAAATGATCACTAGTAGTAGTAGCAACATTGGAATTGGATTTGGATTGAATTTACTCATGCCTTTTCTTAGAGGTCCATCTAGCCAGTCAAGTTTTCAGGATACAATAAATATGCATGAAAAGGAATTGCATACAGTTATTCTCCAGTGTATGCATATTCATTGTAGTAATCCTGAGAACGTGACTAGCTAGGTGTACCTCCAGGAAAGGATTGAAAAGCACTGATCTATATTATTGAATGGAAGATGAATTTAAAACAAGTACAAGTTGTCTTTACAAGTCTGCAAAAGGCGGGCTTGACCACGGGAGGACAAGAAGGCCTGTACTTGGATTATTCCATCAGGAAGGGGGCAAGTAAATCCACAAACATGGAGGATAGAAGCTGTCACACAGGTACCTGCTCTCCAGTCAAAGAAACAGGTGACAGCCTTGCTAGACCTTGTCAGTTTATCCCAAAATTTACAGGTAAGGCAGAACCCTTTATCCACTTGTTGCAAAAGAGGACCCAAGAAAAGGTTTCTTGGTCAAAGGAGTTGGATGAAGCCTTTGTTCAAAATTGGTTCTGTTGAATCCAGATTTCACTGGGCTCTTCATCGTACAGACCAATGCCTCAGTGGTAAGTTTGAGAGCAATTTTGGCACAGGAGAAAGGAGAGTCAGGAACACTTGCTGGACTTTATAAATCGGAAGCCGACAGTCGCCCAAGAGCACATGGTTCGTAAGAATGTATCTTTGAAGGGTACTAACAAAACAAGGAAGTTAGGACATCCAAACAGAGAGGTTCCAATAAAGATAAGTTACTCAGATGCCCTTCAGTACAGAGCTGAAAGATTCCAAATTACCCCATCTACTGATAACCAGATTAATATGATTGAAATACAACCTCTAAAATGCCTGTATGCAAATGCTAGAAGTCTTAAAAAATATGATGGGAGAGTTAGAATATATAGCTCTAAATGAGAGGTTAGATATGATTGGTATCTCAGAGACCTGGAGAAAGGAGGACAATCAGTGATACCAGGGTACTAACTATATCGCGATGATAGAATAGTTCAAAGTGGTGGAGGGGTTGTGCTCTATGTTAGGGCATTGAGTCACATAGGATTAAAGTTTTGCAGGAAGCAAAATACCCTGTAGAATCTCTATGGATAGAAATTCCATGTAAAAAGGGTAAGGCAATGGCAGAGGGGTGTGTACTACCGACTGCCTGGCCAGAATGAACAAATGGATAATGAAATGCTGAAAGAAATCAGAGAAGCTAACAAAAGTTACAACATAGTAATAATGGGTGATTTCAATTATCCCGGTATCGACTGGGTCAGTGTCACAGTAGAACATGCTAGGGAGATAAAGTTTCTAGATTAAATAAATGACTGCTTCTTGGAGCAGCTGGTTCATGAACCAACAAGAGGGAAGCTATTTCGGACCTAGTCCTTGGTGGCATGCAGGATCTGGTGCAAGAGATAAGGGTGTTGGGGCCACTTGGCAATAGTGATCATAACATGATCGCATTTGATTTAATAAATGAAAGAAAGATGGCAAGAAAATCCACAGTACTCCCATTTAACTTTCAAAAGAGAGACTTATGATAAAATGAGGAAATGGTTAACAAAAGACTAAAAGGAGCAGGTGCAAAGGATAAAGATTTGCATAAAGCATGGGCATTGTTTAAAAATACTATCTTGGAAACCCAGAACAGATGTATTCCATGCTTTAAGAAAAGTGGAAGGAAGGCCAAAAAATTACCAGCATGGTTTGAAGGTGAGGTCAGAGGCTGTTGTGGCCAAAAAAACAACTTTCAGGAAATGAAGAAAATAGCCAAGTTAGATGCAAGGCATTGATAAGGCAGTCAAAGAAAGATTTTGAAAAAAAAGCTTGCTGTGGAAGAAAAATGCATAAAAAATACTTTTTCGCATAGATTCGTAGCAAAAAACCTGTGAGACAGTCATTTGGACCATTGGATGATAGAGGAGTAAAAGGAGTGCTAAGTGAAGACAAGCCCATAGCGGAGAGATTGAATGAATTCTTTGCTTCAGTCTTTACTGAAGAAGATGTAAGGAATTCACCCGTGCTTGAAATAGTATAAAAAGGTGATGTATCGGAAGAATTGAAAGAAATATTGATAAATCGGGAAGATGTATTACAACTGGGTCCGCTGCTTTTTAACATATTTGTAAATGACCTGGAAATGGGAATAACGAGTGAGGTAATCAAATTTGCAGATGACACAAAATTATTCAAAGTTGTTAAAACTCATGAGGATTGTGAAAAATTGCAAGAGGACTTTGATAAATGGAAGACTGGGCATCCAAATGGCAGATGAAATTTAATGTAGACAAGTGCAACGTTAAGCACCTAGGAAAGAACAACCCAAACTATGTTACACGATGCAAGGTTCCACCTTAGAAATCACCACCCACGAAAAAGATTTAGGTGTCATCGTGGATAACATGTTGAAACCCTCCTCCCAGTATGCAGCTGCGGCCAAGAGAGCAAATAGAATGCTAGGTATCATAAGGAAAGGAATGGAGAATAAAGCAAAGGATATTATAATACCTCTTTATCGTTCCAAGGTGCGACCGCTCCTTGAATATTGTGTGCAATTCTGTTATTAGAAAAGGTACAGAGAAGATCCACCAAAATGGTAAAGGAGATGGAAGGATACTCCTATGAAGAGAGGCTAAAAAGGTTAGGGCTCGTCAGTCTGCAAAAGAGATAGCTGAGAGGAAATATGATAGAGGTCTATAAATTAATGAATGGAGTGGAATGGGTAAATGTAGATTGATTATTTATGCCATCAAAATATAGAAAGACTAGGGTACATGCAATGAAGCTACAGGGTAACCTATTTAAGACTAATAAGAGAAAATATTTTTTCACTCAACGTGTAATCAAACTCTGGAATTCATTACCAGAGGATGTAGTAAAAGCTGTTAGTAGCCGGGTTTAAATAAGCTTTGGACAAGTTCCTGGAGGAAAGGTCCATAAACCATTATTAAAGGGGACCTGGGATATCCACTGCTAGCCCCAATACAAGCACTGTGGAACCTGTGTCTTTTGGGGAAACTGCTAGGTACTTGTGAACTAGATTGGCCACAGTTGGAAACAGAATACTCGATTTTGATGGACCTTGGACTGACCCATTATGGCATACTTTGTTCTGAATGCCAAATCACCTGGACCAGATGGTATGCATCCAAGGATATTGAAAAAACTGAAATATGAGATTGAAGACTTACTATTAGTAATCTGTGAACTATCATTCAAATCAACTGTAATACCTGAAGAGTGGAAAATGTCCAATGTAATGCCAATATTTAAAAAGGATTCCAGAGATGATCCGGGAAATTACAGACCTGTGAGTCTGACATCAGTCCCAAGCAAAATGTTAGAAACCTTTATAAAGAATAAAATTATTGATTATGTATATGGCAGAAAGCCAACATGGATTTAGCCAAGGAAAGTCTTGTGTTACTAATCTGTCATATTTTTTTGGAGATCTATATAAACAGGTAGACAAAGGTGAACTGGTTGATATAGTGTATCTGGATTTTCAGAAAGCCTTTGACAAGGTCCCTCATGAGAGACTTTTGACTAAATTAAAAAGTCATGTGATTGGAGGCAGTGTAGTATTGTGGATCCAGAAACTGATTAAAAGATAGAAGGCAGAAAGTAGGACTAAATGGCCAATTTTCTCAATGGAGAAAAGTAAATAGTGGAGTACCCCAGGGATCTGCGCTGGGCCCGCTGCTTTTTAACATATTCATAAATGACCTGGAAATGGGAATAACGAGTGAAGTGATCACATTTGCAGATGAGACAAAATTATTCAATGCTGTTAAAACACAAAAGAGGATTGTGAAAAATTGCAAGAGGACCTTGATAAATTGGAAGACTGGGCGTCCAAATGGCAGATGAAATTTAATGTGGACAAGTGCAAAGTTATGAACCTAGGAAAGAACACCCAAACTTTGGTTACACAATGCAAAGTACCACCTTAGAAACCACCACCCAGGAAAAAGATTTAGGCGTCATTGTGGATAATACGTTGAAACCCTCCGCCTAATGTGCAGCGGCGGCCAAGAAATATAATAGCATGCTAGGAATCATAAGGAAAGGAATGGAGAATAAAACCCATGGATATTACAATGCCTCTGTTTCGATCCATGGTTTGTCTGCACTTTGAATATTGTTTGCAGTTCTGGTCGCCATATTTTAAAAAGGATATAGTGTAATTAGAAGAGGTACAGAGAAGAGCCACCAAAATGGATGGAAGGATACCCCTATGAGGAAAAGCTTAAAAGGATAGGGCTCTTCAACTTCGAAAAGGGAAGGCTGAGGGGAGAGATGATAGAAGTCTATAAATTATTGAATGGAGTGGAATGGGTTAATGTAGATTGGTTGTTTACGCCATCAAAAAGTAGAAAGACTTGAAGCTACAATGTAACCCATTTAAGACTAATAAGAGAAAATATTTTTTCACTCAATGCGTAATCAAACTCTGTTATTATAGCTGGGTTTAAAAAAGGTTTGGATAAGTTCCTGGAGGAAAGGTCCATAAACTATTATTAAAGAGGACCCAGGAAATATACTGCTTACCCCAGGATGAACATTGTGGAAGCTGCAGACTTTGGGTACTTGCCAGGTACTTGTGACCTGGATTGGCCACTGTTAGAAACAGGATACTGGTCTTGATGGACCTTGGTCTGACCCAATATGGCATATCTTATGTTCTGTCAGCAGATAATATCCAGTCATTGAGAAAAAAGCCTTCATAATAAAATAGACATTGGGAGGCATTTCTCTTGGGCATATTTTTGTTTTGGCAACTTAATAAGCCAATAGTTCCTACAGCCCTTCACTTATGAAATGCGGGACAGGGTAGGCAAGGAATACCAAAATGTGGCTGTCTTTTCTTAGGAGGTATCCCCATCAGAGGCAGATACTTGACCCAGGAAGGTTGAGCCGAGGGGAAAGTTATGTAAAGACCTCCTTAAGTGGTAAAAACCCAATCCACCTTAAGAGAGGTAGAGGAAGGGAAATAGGAGTGATAGGGCATGGTCGAGCTGGTAAAAACCTCAAGCCCATAGAGTAAGGAGGGGAGGTCTAGTCAAGGAAGAGGAAGAAGTAAGGAAAGCCTCTCTAATGGTGCACGTGTAATCCAGCTGGTGTATAACTAGAAAACCTGCAGTTGCTAAACACGGCACTTTAGTGTTTTTTGAAGAATCAAGTTTATTTTGGTTTGACTTAAGGCTCAGCCTGATTGTTATACAAAAGGGCCTCTCTGTAGGCCCAGAACCTGAGTGCTTACTCACATATTGCAGTAAAAAATATGATTTCATAGACCGTTGTTACTACTCATATACATGATATTATAATGTAAAGTATTGAGGAACAAAAGCTTGAGAACCTTCCTAAAATACATTTGTTTCTGCAGATTCAAAAATGACTGAAAAGAAATGTTCTTCCTCGAGACCTGACTTTCCTAAGATATTTGAGCTTTTGTATCAGTAGTCTTCTTTCTAGAAATTTCTACCTATCACCTATTTTCTTTGGATGGTGAAAGAATAGCAATGGTCCTCTGGCTCAAGGTATGATTAGCAGATTACTTCTCAGGCGGAATCTTATCAAAATACTGAAAAAAAAATCAAAAGTCAAAAAAAAAGTCAAAAACATTCTGTGTTCATGCCTAGTATGCTTGTAGGTTTAAATCACAGTGGAAGTCAGCCTTTTACACAAACCAAGTCATTTTTATTTTCATGTTCTGTATTCCCTAACACCCATTTTCAGATTGGCACCTTTCATGTTTAGTGTTCAGAAGCAGATCATTTTTTTTGGGCATCCCAAGGCTTGATAAAATGTTTGCCATTCTTTCATTAAAAGAAGCTGCTTTTCACAATTAATCAATATAAGGTTAATTTTATTTAGTTAGATTTTTAGCTACCTTATAAGCAACATCCATAGAACAAAGAAAGGCAAGGAATACAACATGCTTCAATAGAGCAATGGTAAAAATGCAAACACCACAATGAACAAACAAAAACCTACATAATAGCATCACCTGACAGTTCATTAAAACTGCAGAGAAGCCAGATGCTCAAAGCGCGATAGGCTGGTTAAAATCAAAGACGAGACTGTAAATGTTTTTATAACTTTTCACGTTATAGAAAATTCTGAAATTTAACAAATAACATTTTTTTTCTTTTTTTCGTCTTCTGCAACAGAGAATAGAATTCCATTATAAATCTTATTTAAATTCAGCTCACCAAGAAGCTGTACAAAGGTGGTGATAATAACCAGGGCTGTACCGACTGTAAATCGCGCCCTGTGTGACTTGTACATCGGGCGCGCACCCCCTCCCCGTGGCAGGAGAGAAGAGGCGCGCCCAATGTGCAAGTCACCGGCATGCTAAGCAGATGTGTCCTTCCCTGTAAGAGCAGGGAGGGACAGATCTGCTTAGCATGCCGGCGAGAAGGCTTAAGGGGCACATTTTAGCTGTCTGTCATTGCCTGTCTCCGCTGAGAGAAGAAAAGGTGGCGGCGGCAGGCAACGGCAGACAGCTAAAATGCGCCCCTTAAGCCTTTGCGCCCTGTACGGCCACACCGCTTGCACAGGGCTAGGTATGGTCCTGATCATAACGTTGTGCAGGTTCACTATGAGCATAGTAGAGAGAGGCCAGAAAAGGAGAACCAAAATGGTGCAGGTTGTGGAGGAGGTGAGATTAAGGACCATATAACCCTAGTGCAGGAGTGAGCACTCTGATCCTTGAGGGCTACCAGCTTTTCCAGATAACCCTAATGAACATGCGCGTAATAGACTGGGGCAGTACATGCAAATCTATAGAATTCATATTCCTTTGGGTGATCTGGAAAGTCTGGCAGTTCTTGATGGCTGGAGTGCGAACCAAAGACTGAGAAATCTGATAGACATTCAAATTTATTTATTTATTTAGCTGTATTTATATCCCGCTTTTCACCGGGTCAAAGCGGTCATTTGGGGGATACATTTAACACGAGGGGATATGAGACACATACGCTAATACTTACAGGGAACATGGGCAATGGAGGGTTAAGTGGCTTGCCCAAGACCACAAGGACTAGAAATCCCAGTCCCTCCGGCCTGAGATTGCTGTCCCCAGGTGGGACTTGAACCTCCGGCCTGAAGTACCTTGTCCTAACCACTAGACCACTCAAATACTTCAAAAGCATAAGAAGCAACCTTTTTATTTATTTATTTGTGATTTTTATATACCACTAAGGCCAATACATCATAGAGGTTTACAATAAGGGAGGCAGGGGACCAGATACAAAAAAGGCAACACAGTTTATAATGGATTGAAAGGAAAGGAATTTCTGGAATAAGATGTCATGGTATGAGGCTCCAAGGGGCTTAGACTCTGTAGTAACATCAAAAAATCTTTATTCATGGAAAGGGAGATGGATGAACAGAGTAGCCTGCCAGGAGAGGTGATGAAGGCAAAAGCAATAATGGCTAAAATCTAGTGAGCTCTATGTCACGCACACTTAAGTGGGCATTACAGTGCTCATCTTCTCTTTATATTTTTGATGGATTAATTTTTAATGAATAGTGTTTGCTCTTACAATTCATTATGTAGTATGTGTGATCTTTCCTAGCTTCAGAGTCACATTTTGCATACTGGAAAGTTATGTAATTGTTTGTTAAATGTAAGTTGGTGCATTGGAAAGTTTTGATTTGGTGTATGGAAAATAAAAAACATTTTAAATATAAAATAATAAAGGAGGGGGGGGGGCAAACTAAACACCAACAACCAGCGGGCAAAGGGGCATATCATACCTGCAGATTAGGTTTGGGTTAAAAATGTTTTGTAATGCAGACAAATTTTGGTAATAATACAAAAGAATGGAGACAAGGTATAGTTAAACTGTTTATTATGGAAACGCAGTAGGATAGCAATAGGAGGTTAACATAAGGAATAATGGCTAACATACTTTTTGGAGTGCCTTGTTGTATAGAAATATTGGATGCTAGTTACCCAATGTATAGATGATGGAATGCTATTGATACATGTATATGGTTGTTAAGGAAATGTTGACAATAAAAACTTAAATACAAAAAAAAATAAAGTTATGTAATATTCCAGAAACATGTGACTTGGGAAGTAGAAATTCAGTTCAAATGGCGTAAATGTATTCACTATTTATTAGTGCTGCTGGCTTTGCTTTAAAAATTTGAACCTCTTCAGCATTTTGTTTTGGATTCCATTTCTCTGACTACACTGATGCATTTGAATATGTGTGAATAGTTAATGATAAAGTCACACTTGTCTATCACTTTGTAAGAGGACACTAAATCTTTTAGTTATACTTTACAAACAGTCATCTAATCAGCTAAAATGTCAAAGTTCATAATTGTAATAACATGATGCAGCTGTTGTATCTGATTCTATCATTCCATACTTGGTGTTTGAAGTAACTTCTGATTTAGTAGCTGGGACTGACTGACAGTCTCATTATGCAAATTAACCAAGAATGAAGAAATTATCCCAAATTACTTTGTTCTTTGCTGAAGAAAACATACTTGGTGTTAATGCTGACTTCATAACATATCATGTTATATGTAGTATCTTCTTATTGTGTGGGGTATTGTACCTTCATATTTCCAGTGATGCACAACCATGAAAATATCTTCATATATTGACTTTCTCTGAAGAATTCTTCATCTGTAGAATGCTGTGATAGCAGACTAGATTGCCGACAAAAATGCTGTACTGATGTATTGTTAATGGATTTGCATCTCCTGAACAAGAATAGGCAGGCTTTGCATTTGATATGGCTTTTAGTCTTTATAGTGCTTGAATGAAAGGAATTAGGAGCTCCCAGATATATTTTACTATTATTTATTTGTTTTGTTGAAACATACCTAGATTTTACTCCAAATTATCATGCTTTTACTTATAGTTCAAAATGTCAGCTTTCAAGACTTAGCTGTTTCTGCAACAGTGGGATCTGCATTACTCTGGCATAACAGAAGGAATTCAAGTGATACGCAGTTCAGCATAACTAATTAGGTAAGAAGAGCTAAGTTGTCTTAAGGATTCAAAGGGATAAAAAGACCAGTGTTGAAGAAGAAATCAAATGATAAAAAAAACATAGCACACAGCTGATGATCTCCTTTATTGCTGTGTTGTGAGATTATTTGTTCCCAAACTGTCATTAAACTTGCTCTGATGCTTGTGGACTAAGTGTGGGGAAGAATGCATAGACCTTGGGAGGAAAAAATGTAAAATATTTGTGGTTATGGCTATCCTAACCTGCATATTTATCCCTTTTGTTTTTTCACTTTGTATGTAAATAAAGCAATTTTTAAGTTCTTTGTTTTTGGCCTAGTTATTCCTCCTTCTCTGGACTTCCAGTCAGAACCTGCTTTTTTTTGTCTACAGTGACAGAAGTTTTATTTGTAAATACCCAGTTGCATTTTCCACTGTTTTATAATTCTATCCCTCCTGCAGGCCAAATGGGAGTTGAACCTGAGCCAAAGTACCAGGAAGATAACCTAGAGATTCAGTGGAGAAAGAAATCTGCCCCTGGAGGGGAGAGCCCATTGGGCCAGAAAGAGGTGTGCCTTATGAGTGAGCCATATGTAAGGAAAGTCAGACAGACACACTCCTCATAGTTCAGCAGTTTTTTGTGGGACTGACCTTCATCTGTGATCAGCCCAGCTCCTTGCAGTTCTCCAGTGCAAGTATTGCACAGACCTTATCTGGTTTTGCTCTTGCTTCCTGCACAGCTCCAACTCTGCTCCTTGCTAAAAGACCTTCAGGCTCCCCGTTCATGCTTTCTTTCTGATTCTGCCTGATGCCTACACTGCTCTGCTTTTGGCCTAGCCTCTCCATCTATTCTTCCGGTCAGAGTAGGCCTTGATACCTCCCTAGGTGTTTGTGTGATGGCAGCAACTTCCCTCCAAATGAGCTATAAAAGCTGCCTGCTCAACACTTCTAGTGCCCAAGGAAACAGAAGCTCCATGCAAGAATTAAGCCCAGCTTTTCTGCATGACTGTGCACAGTACTGGCTAGCCCTTATTAACTTTAACAAATGTTCATAGTTTTGTGCATGTTTGACAAACAATCTACAGACAGAAATATCCAATAAATTGAAACAGCTTCTGCAGGCATTGCCTCCCAGCAAGATAATTGAACCAGGGTCTATTGCATATCCAGAACTGGAGGCCGAGCTTTTTGAGTTGATCCCTGAGCATTAGTATCTGCCATGGTCAAGTCCTTGGCTCAAATCTTTCAGTTGATGCCACTGCCTAAGTTGAGTCCAAATATGGCAGGATTCAAAACTTATGGATAGGGCCATTGCTTCATGAGGAAGCTTGACCTAGGCCTATCCAAGCACGCTCTTCCACTTTATGCCTTGTATTAAGCTTCTTGTAATCTCTTATTGTTCACAATGTTTTATGTAACCCAAGTGCTTGGAAAGTTCATTGTATTAACCAGTTCCATGTAAACCGTTTTGACTGGTAGAAAAACGATATAGCAAAACCTGTTAAATAAATAAATTATAAATACTTGAGGTGCAGTTTATAGTACACCTGGACCAGAGAGAGCACCCCTTGGTGGTAACACAAAACATATTTCATCTTATGAACTCCAGAAGGAAGATCTATTTGGCACAATGCAAGTACTACAGCGAGCGTTAGTGGCATGTTTGAGAGACTAAGCTCGTATTCCACATACCCTGGCTTAGGAGTGAGATTCATGACTGGCATGGTATGTGCAACACTAACGCATTTGGAGAAATTGCCCCCTCAGATACTGTTAGCATTGGACAATTCCTGTAACGGAACCCTTGATGTAAAAGGTGCAAAGAATATCTCATTTGCTACAAATGGACATTAAAGTCACTGGACTTGAAAAGTTCACTATGATGCTTGGTGCATGGCCGATGGAACCTTCCATACATCCTTTGCAAGTGTAAAACAATGCCAGAAGGTGTTAAATTCCTAAAAGGAGTTTGGATGTGTGTCTGTCCTAAAGACTGGATGGATGATACTTTCATAATCACCCGGTTAAAAACAGTGTGGTCAAAGCAACTGGGTGGACTTAACAAAGGAAGAGTTGCTACTGGTTTTGGATGTATTACATTGACTTCTGATCTCCCAGCACATCAAGTTCAAGGTTGTCATCCTCTCACACTGCTCTTTTTACACAGGTCTCCCGCATTACCTATTCTCTCTTCTTATCCCTTACACATTGCTTAGGCAGTTAAGGTCATTTCAAGTTCACCTTTTGACTACTCCCACATATTGACATTTAAGGTATGAATAGATTAAGAATGACACCTCCGCGTACAATTCCCCAACCCGCTGGAACTCCCTTCCCTTGGAAGCCCGCTTTCAAATTTCATTCAAGAAATTTGTGTAAACTTGCTTATTCCAACAGAGGTAATGGTATTGGGGCTGCTTGGCAATAGCGATCATAACATGATCGCATTTTATTTATTTATTTAACAATTCTTATATACCGTGCTATTTGTTATCAGTGCGGTTTACATTCAACAACAAGAGTTCAGAGCAGTCGAGACTGTTTGAGTTTTACATTATAACAGGAGTTAGAACTTGGACCACACAGGGTAACTATTTACATGTTGCAATATCTTTAAATGATACAGATAAAGATTAACTATTTACACGTTGAGTTTGGTCCGAATAGACAAGGAATAAATAGTAAGCATATGCAGGTTGACATGGAGTAATAAATATTGCATGGTGTGAATAGACAAGAAGTGCTGACGGGCATGAGTGTGATTGCTTAAAGCATGGGTGTTATGTCGTGACTGAGGTGTTTGTAGGGGATGGGGGTAGCTTTCTCTGGGGTGGGGTAGCTGATTGAGCAAAGTGTAGCAGAAAGAGATGGTGCTTTATAGCCTTCCGAAACTGTAGGAGGTCTTTGATTGCTCTTATTTCTGGTGGGATGTCATTCCAGCATTTTGGGGCATAGTAGGCAAAAGCTCTTTTCCTGGTTGCTTGGGTGCACTTTATGGAGTCTTTAGGGAAGGTCAATGTGTTGGCTGTTGCTATCCTTCTAGTTCTGATTTGTGGAGTTGGTGTAATAAGGTTCTTGAGAGATTTGGGGGCAATGTTGTTGTTAATCTTAAATGTAATCAGCAGGATCTTGTATGTTAGCCTGCAGTATATCGGTAACCAGTGGAGATCTTTAAGTATTGGCGTGATATGGTCTGATCTGGATAGACCACAGAGGACGCGGGCAGCATTTGATTTAATAAATGGAAGGAGGATAACAAGGAAATCCACTGCACAAGCATTTAACTTTCAAACTGGAGACCATGATAAAATGACAAAAATGGTAAAGAAAAAACTAAAAGGAGCAATTGCAGAGGTTAAGAGTTTACATCAGGCCTGTGCTTTATTTAAATATACTGTCTTGGAAGCCCAGACCAGATTTATTCCATGCTTTAAGAAAGGTAGAAGGAAGGCCAAATAACAGCCAGCATGGCTTATAGATGAGGTCAAAGAAGCGGTTATAGCTAAGAGAAAATCCTTCAGAAAATGGAAAAAAGAGCCAAATGATGAAAACAGGAAACAAGATAAGTGCTGGCAAGTTAAATGCAAGGCATTGATAAGTCAGGCAAAGAGAGAATTTCCAAAGAAGCTTGCCGTGGAATCAAAAGCACATAATAAAAGCTTTTTCAAGTACATTTGTAGCAAAGCACCTATGAGAGAGCCATTTGGACCATTAGATGATAGAAGGGTGAAAGGAGCACTAAGAGAGGACAAGGCCATAATGGAGAGACTGAATAAATTCTTTGCTTCAGTCTTTACTGAAGAAGATGTAGGAAACTTACTTATGTCAGAAATGATATTCAAAGATGATGTATCAGAGGAACTGAAACGCATCTCGATAAATCAGGAAGATATAATACAGCTATTTGATAAACTACAGAGCAGCAAAACACCTGGACTGAATGGCATACATCCCAGGGTGCTAAAAGAGCTGAAATATGATACTGCAGACCTACTTTTAGTAATTTGTCCTTAAAATCATCTGTAGTACCTGAGGATTGGAGAGTGGCCAATCTAACATCAATTTTTAAAAAGGGTTCCAGGTGTGATCGGGAATCTACAGACCATTGAGCTTGACATCTGTGCTGAGCAATGTTGACTCTTACCCTTCTGGGGTCTGGAATCCCACACACAAAATACCTGGGTTCTTATATTTCCCTGTACCATTCAACAGGAAAGAAAGACACGACACAATTAATTAATTAATCAATCTCTTTTGAGCTCTATAGGGAAGAAACGCATGGAGTCTAATTTGACATATCCATTCCGCCTCTTCAAAGATGGTCCTGTAGGCTCTTGCTTTTTATTAGGAAATATCAGCTGATTCAGTTAATCTTTAATTAACATCTGGTACTTTCCAAATTCCACGTGTACATAAATTTTGCTAACATAGACAACATTATTATATAAAAAGCAGAAGTTATGTCTCATGACTATGTTCACTAAATTCAATAGGTGTCGCTGTGATTTTACTTTTTAGTAGAAGCTAATTAGTTACTTATTGTATTTTGCTGATTTTCTATTAAGCCATATCCGTTATCTTTGCTAAGGGCAGCACAACCTGACCTAGTAACTACTTTAGCCTATCCGCTTGCAGGATGAGCAACTTCACCCTCTGTTCTATTTAATTAAGGAACTACAATCTGACCTAATATCTATTGTTACACAAACTCTATTTGCTAATCACACAAGCTTCAGTTACTAAATGCAATGTCCTAGCAAAAGCAGAAATGCTCTTTAAAGGGATAGTTTTAAATGTAATTCAGACCTGTATTTTCTAGGCCTACAGCAAGCTAGATTTTTATAATCCTGTTTCATGTATAGCTGATTTTGGTTCTATTCCAATCGATATTATTGATCCCGATCCGCTGTCTGTTTCTGAATCTGACAGCTCCAAGTCTGCATATCCTGGATAAGTCATAGGTGTATAAATTTGTTTATCTGCAGCTGTTTCTTCTACCTCACTGATTATATCCAATTTGCATTTGGGGCCTAGTCGCGTTAGTCCTCGTCTACAGTCCTCCCTTTGGTTCTGCCCAGAACCACATTCTTTATAAAAGGGCATTTCCCGAAGCAAGTCTCCAGTACTAGGAACACTTCTCAATTTCAAAACTGCAATAGTATTTGTAGTTTTGGACAAGTATGTAGTACAACACTTCATAAAACAAGCAAAACCAATTCCTAAAAGTAGGAGGGCCACTAGGAAACCAAACAGGCCTGTCAGTATCGCTTTTACTGGACCTGACAAGCCACTCCTCATGTTATCAAACCAGGGCCATACAGAGTCAGAAGTTCCTTCTATATTATCTTTGGAGAAGTGAGTTTCTTTTCTCACCTGTTCTAGGATACCTGAGACCACCTTACTTTGTGAATTGATGAACGTACAGCAGTGATCTCTTACGATATTACAGACTCCGCCTTCTTTGGCTAGCAAATAATCTAGGGCCATCCTATTCTGTGCAGAGTAGGCAGTCAATTTATCTACAGTACCTTGCATGATTGTAATAGCATCAGTCAAATCTTGGGCTGTTACTTCTTTTTTTTTTTTTTTATTTTGCATTTTCTTGAGATACAGATTTACAAAAGAAGAATAAATTCAACCACAAAATAATACACTCAACAAGAATATATCCTTCACATAACCAGAAATCACATTAAAGGAAGGAGAGGCTGTTACTTCAATTAGAGCATAAATTCGCAATGCTCACCATAACGTTGTGTAGGACGTATGGCGCCAAAGGTACTTAGCCACACTGTCCCCGTGAAGGTGCTTACTTCTTGTTGGGTTAACATAGTGGTATCCTCTAGTAATTTTCTTGCTGCACGTATATCAGCACTAGAGTCATCTGTTGCTCTGCGATGACGACTAGGGGGCGTCCCTAGTAAAGTTTCATAAGGGACCAGTTTCCATGGTAAGTCAAGGGTAGCTATGTAACAAGTGCCAGACCAATCAGCAGGCAATCGAACATAAGCTAAAGTTCCACACACAAAATAGTGACCTACCAAGGCAAGTAGTCCATCAGGCCAAATTTTAAAATCTTTAGGTTCTGTGATTAGAACTTCAGCTCCAGGCCCCATATTTCTTAACCATGGGTGATAATATCCTAAATAGGGATACACATAATTGTCAACATACCCAGATGACAAACCATCTTTGCTATTCTGCAATCTATACTTCCCATATGCTGGGAACCCATCCTGATCACAATATTGTAATTCATACTGATCAAGACGAGTCTTGGGGTCAGGAATGACATTGACTACCTTTAAATTTGAAAGGACTTTTACAGAACTTGCTGTAGTGGACTCCAACACTAAATGGACATGGTTATTAGTCATGACAGTCTGACATTTAGACAAAGGAGTTTCACCCACAGGATATGCTCCTTTTCTCTGGAAACAAATAGGAGGATCAGCCATTGGCTGAGGGCTGATAATTCTTGGAGCAGGGGTTACTCCCTCTGGCCATGTTATAGTAAGATTAAACAGAGTTTCATTCATAGACAACTCCTTCAGCTCTTGCAAGGAAAGAGGTCGAGGTCTAGGCAGGAATCCAAACTGTGTAGCCGCTGGATGAGGCAAGCATACTGCACAGCTGGAAATATTAAAACGCTGAATTAAGGAGTAAATGTGAGAATGAAACACATTATAGAAAGTACCATGTTTTGCCCAAGGAGCATGGGGATCATACTCAGGAACTGTATGAGCTGGAACCGCAGGAGGGGGAGTAGTGACAAACCCAAGCTCCCGAAGCATCTTATCTACTATTGCCTGTTGTTTAGGGGGCATTGTTGGCTTTTCCGATAACTTCCTTATCAGCTCATCTATGCTTCCGATACTGCTAAAAGAGCTGAGAGACACCAAACCCAGAAAAACAAAAACAGTGCCAATGCTACTGCGAATATGCATATTAACCAATCAATAACCAATTCTGGATTAGGTTGTGATTGTCCAACAGCTTCACAGTCACTTTCTTGATCAAGTGGAGATTAACCTGGAGGAAATGAGTCTAGTTCAATTTCAATTAATTCTTCAGCAGTTGGTCTAGGTGGAAGTTGTCTTATCCAGGGGACGGAGCCTTCTTGCACTGGTCCAGATGTATCCACGCTTTTCGCCCCTTCACCTTCAATGCCGAATATCCCACCAGCAACACTTGGAATGGTCCCAGAAACTTTGCTGCTAGAGCTGACTTTGGTGCTGGATCCTTGATGAGTACCCAGTCTCCTGGGTCCACGTCTGGGGTTGATTGTGACTGAGCTCCCTGCTTTGTAAGCTGCAAAAAGGAAGGAGATACCAGCGTTTGGTACAAATATTTACAATAAGATAATAAGTCGCTGCGCAGTAATTGGGGATCTGGTAATTGATCTGGTGGAATTATCACATGTGCTGGAGTGGTTGCTGGACGTCATGTCACAATTTCATAAGGGATAATCCCTTGTCGAGTTCTCTGAGGAGAATTACGAACTGAGAACAAAGCAAACGGCAAAGCTTCCACCCAATCCCGACTCCAATCATGAGTCAGAGACCGGAGAAGCGCCTTCAGCGTCCGATTCATCCGTTCCACCTGGCCAGAGCTTTGCGGATGATACGGAGGATGAAGTTGCTGGTGAAGGCCAAAAAATGCAGTTACACCTTTCCAGACTTCTGCCGTAAATGCTGGACCTTGATCAGAAGACAAAACCAAAGGCACACCCCACAAAGGAATGAATTGAGTAAGCAAGCATTTCAAAACAGTAGCAGCAGACAAAGAATTTGTTGGATAGGCCTCAGGCCATCCAGAATATAAGCAAGTAAAAACCAAAAGATGTTTCCTTCCCCCCTTGGCACAAGGCAGATCAGTAAAGTCCATTTGCAAGAAGAGGAAGGGTCCTCGAGGCCTAGGCAAGGACGGAGAAGGTGATGCGCGCAAAGTGCTCCCAGATCTTCCTGCTTGCAAACATGGGAGACAAGAAACACACACAGCATGAGCAGCAGAAGCAAATGTAGGATTATGCCACAATTGAGCAAAAGCTTTTGACATAGCCAAAACACTTCAAGCCCCCGCCACCACCAGCAGCTCTCCCCTTCCCGGGGATCGAGCAACCAGCAGCGGGAGGGGCCTCCAGCACTGCCCAATCGGGGCAGCTCTTCACCACATTTAAAGCTTCGCGCCATCGGGCGCAGGCCCTTTCAAGCCCCCGCCCCACCAGCAGCTCTCCCCTTCCCGGGGATCGAGCAACCAGCAGCGGGAGGGGCCTCCGGAGCAGCACTGCCCAATCGGGGCAGCTCTTCACCACATTTAAAGCTTCGTGCCATCCGGCGGGCCCGCGCCTGAGGGCCTCGCCAGAGGGCCCTTTGGCATGGCCCTTAGGCGGGGCATGACAGGAGATCTAAAATAATCCAGAAATCCTCATGCAAGTCTCCTTTTACCAGGCGGTTGCCATCCTCCAGTAAGAAGACATCACGCTATAAGGACATGAACCAACAACTCTCAACATACAAATGATCTCCCATGCTTTTTGCAAGTATAATCTAACATACTTCAATGTTATATAATTACCACACTAATGGCTGAGACTCACTAGTAATGTCCTCCCTTGTTTTGTTGACAGTAGCCATATTGCAATCTCTACCATACTGTCGTCAGTAGTCATACTATTGCAATCTCTACCATACTGTCGTCAGTAGTCATACTGATACATAGTTTTGTTGTTGCCAGTAGCCTCACTATTGTAATTAACTGTTGCCAGTAGCCTCCCCTTTGTAATTTACTGTTGCCAGTAGTCTCACCATTGTAATTTACTGTTGCCAGTAGCCTCACCTTTGTAATTTACTGTTGCCAGTAGTCTCACCATTGTAATTTACTGTTGCCAGCAGCCTTACTGTCGTCAGTAGAACTATTCCTATATAGCTGCTTCTATTGGTGCCTTTTTCACCACAAGCACATCTTCAACAGAACCTACCTGAACTAATTCTCCATCATGCCTGGCATGGGCATTTTCAACATCTCTAATGCCCTTCTATACACCATCTTCATCACCATTCTCATCCACTTCTCCGAAGCACTTTTGCTGGACTCCAATCACATACCTATACTGCATGGAACAAGCAGAAAATACTACTGCAATCATCATCAACATCCACCGTATATCCACCATAAGAGGCAGTCTCACCTACTCTACATTACCTTAGACCTATCTACCACCACAAAAATCAATAAAACAGAACCCAAATGTGACCTGAGGTGCGTGCTTATTAATGCACGCTCTATTCGCAACAAATGGCCTATCATAACAGATTTAATATCTACCCGAAACTTAGATATATTATTTGTCACTGAGTCTTGGTTATCAGATTCAGACTCAGTGATAATAAATCAAATGACTCCCCCGAACTTCTCCATCTATAAGTGTAACAGAGAGAACAGAAGAGGTGGTGGTGTATTCATCCTTGCTAAATCATCCTTACAATACCGAGTAAGTCTTGCTAGGAGCACTCAATGTCTCGACACCTTAACCATATCCAATAAGAATAACTCCATTAATCTTATCTACTCATCTCCAAATGCATGCCCTGAGGACATCTCAGATGTAATTAGCCTTGCATGTAACCCCGACAACCCCAGCAAGCCGACCTGGCTGCTAGGCGATTTTAACCTCGCATCCTTGCCACCTGCCTCTGCCAACGCCTTACTTGATGCCATGGAAAATCTTGACTACAAGCAAATTATTGACATCCAGACACACCAACGTGGCAACATCCTAGACCTCATATTTGTCCCGCCTGCAGTAACAGGCCATAATAGTCAGCTTGACCTCACCATCACCCCGGTCCCTTGGTCAGATCATAGCCTGATAACCTTCCAGATACCTTCAAATTCGAATCCTCCAAATCTACCAAAAAATGCACCTCCACCGCATCATAGACGCTTTAAATCACTGGATATCGAAGTTTTCAATGCACAAGCTCTACCTAAGTTATCAATTTCAATGACTGACGTCAATAAAATGGTTGACAACTGGAACGATACACTCCAACAACATGCACAACTAACTACAACTCACAATTCGATTGCTCCTAACAAGGATCCTAGCATAAGGCATAACACCCCCTGGTTCTCTCCAGATATTCGAACATCGCTACTTCAACTGAGAAGACTAGAAAGAAATTGGAGACGCTCTCATGAAACCATCATCCATGATGAATACATGGCACACCTCAAAAGTCACCGTGAACTAATGTGGTCCAAAAGGAAGGAACATCATTCAACATTACTTAGTCGTTCACTAAACAAACCCCGCGAGCTATTCAACTTAGTTAAATCACTATCCAAGGAGCCCTCACCGCAGCAGCAAGAATGCATACATCCCCAACAGTATGCGAATTACATCCAATCCAAACTAACCAGAACAATTTCGGATTCATCACAAGCATCCCCTCAATTCAAGCAGTCACAAACACTACTCCTCAGTATCTCACCTCCATCACCCAAAACCATTAAAGAACTAATTGCCAACTTGAATACCACTACCGCAGCCAACGACCCATGCCCAGCACACTGGATCAAATCAATGCGCGCGGAGCTTAGTCCATATATAGCCAAAATTGCAAACCTCTCCTATTCCACTGGAACTTTCCCTGTTGCTCTCAAGCAGACTTCAATACGTCCCCTATTAAAGAACAACCAGATCGACCCTAAGAAGGAAGAATCATACCGTCCAATCTCCAGCATCCCGCTTCTTGCCAAAATTCTGGAGAAAGAGACACAACGCCAAATTCAGCAATATATTGACACATCTTCCCCCCTAGATCGTGCCAACATGGATTTAGGGAAATGCATGGAGTCGAGACTCTCATGACCTCATTAATCAATTCGCTCATCTGTGGGATCAATAACATAAGATCTGGTGTCGCAATGATCTTCCTCGATATATCCGCTGCGTTTGATTCGGTAGACCATAAGATTCTACTATCGCGACTCTACTATCGCATACAAGGTCTAACATGGAACTGGTGTAAGTCATACCTTGAAGATCGCTGGCAACATGTTCACATTGACTCCAAAACGTCAGAACCATTCCTCCAAACACAAGGGGTTCCACAAGGCTCTTCTCTATCGGCGCTCCTCTTCAATATATATATGCAGCCAATTTGCCAAATCACCAAATCATTTAATGTTTCCTGCCTCATTTACGCTGACGACGTGTTTATTTTCACCCCGATTGATATAACGAATCCAAATTACACCAACTTAACCAACTGTTTCAATGCAATAGCAGATTGGCTTCTAGATCAAAACATGCGAATCAACTTCAAAAAGACTGAAGTTTTAATTGTCACAAGAAACAAGCTATTCTCCCCCCCTGCATTCGTCAAGGTACGGGACGCCGAGCTCCCAATCAAGAATTCAATCCGTTACCTAGGTGTGATCCTTGATCAACGACTTGATTTTACCTCTCACATAAAAAGCACGGTAAAAACTATTTACTTCAAGATAAAAACATTACGCCACCTAAGACCCATGCTAGAATACAGCGACTTCCGCTCAATATTCCAAGCAATAGTCACTCCACACTTTGACTATGCGAATATTGTACTACATGGTCTTCCGAAGAACACCATTAACCCCCTGCAACTAGCAATGAATGCTGCGGCCCGTATCCTAGTTGGAGCATCTAAGAGAGACCATATCACGCCAATCCTTAGGGACCTTCACTGGCTCCCTATAGAATGTAGAATTAGGTACAAAGCTCTTATCATCACATTCAAGGCCTTAAATAATCTATCACCAGCAACGACTTCAGACCTCATCAGTCTACCTCCCGAGACAAGAACCAGGAGACCACTCGCTGAAAATACCCTAGTCATTCCCAGTGAATCCACAAATTGGTCCCAATCAACAATCAACAGAGCATTTAAATCTTATGCGCCTAGATGCTGGAATAAACTTCCTCCAGATATCAGAGCAATACGAGACATGAAGCAGTTCAGGAAGGCTATCAAGCATTTTCTATTCACTGAGTACTTCCAGCCACCGTAATCCTAATATAAGATGTCATAAGACAAATTCTTATGCATAACTACTCCATAAGACATACCTTCTAGAACTAAAATTTTGTTGTAATTCCGCTGCTCACTAAAATCTCTCTGCTAGTTGAATTTATGTAAATAGTTCAATTGTTATTGTAGATAGTTACCCTTGTTTTCCCAAGTTTATTGCCCTGTTATGTGTAACTCATACGTGTTTTCAAATGTACTGAGAATGTTTTGTTCCATGTAAACCGCGCTGATGCTAAAGAGCGCGGTATATAAGAAACTTTAAATAAATAAATAAATAAAATAAGAACAAGGCAACAGGATATAACAATGATTTAGGACAGATAATAATCAAATTGTCCCTTAACCAAAGTCCAGTACCATCAGGTGATACTCCCCAAGAGAACCAGTCCTGTTTTTCGGTGAAGTCAGCTGAGTCCTGGTGAGAACGCATCAAGTCCAGAGATAATGAGCCAGAAGTAGAAGCTGCAGGTGAACGAAGAGTTAATAAAAGGTGTGATGGAACCGCAGGTCCTGCTGCTGCAACTTTAGCAGCTTGGTCTACAAACTGATTGCCTTGTGACACCACAGTACCATTAAGATCATGTCCTTTGCATTTCAAGACAGCTACTTGAGCTGGCTTAAGCACTGCAGCAAGCAAATGTTCAATATAGCGGGCATGTTTGATGGGTTTATGTGCAGCAGTCAAGAACCCCCGCTGAGCCCAAATATTACCAAAGTCCCACAGAACCCCGATTGCATAACTACTGTCACTATGGATATTAACAACCAAATGCGTAGACATTTCCAAGGCCCGAATGAGAGCGAACACTTCTGCCAACTGGGCACTTGCAAACGGCAACGCTCCTGCTTCTATTACAGCATCAACAGTAGTTACAGCATACCCCACAAGTAATTGCCCATGTACATCATGGAAGGCAGAACCATCAGTAAATAGAACCCAATCAGGGTTTGACAAAGGTACAGCAGACAAATCAGGCCTAGCCTTTGAATAGGCTGTTACAGAAGAAAGACAATCATGAGTTCCATCAGGGTCAGACAAGTGTAATAATGGTTCCAAAGAAGCCAAAATTTGAGCTGGTTGTAACAAAGAAACTTCATGTAAGGTTACATGTGCTTGAGAAATTGCCAAATCAAATAACAGCAAACGAGAACTGGATAAAGGTTGAGTCTTTGCCAAATGCAATAACCTAGCTACTGAGTGAGACGTGTATACATGCAGTTCATGTTGGAGAACAAGGAAGTCAGTAGTCTGTAATGCAAATACCACAGCAGCTAAAGATTGAAAACAGGGTGGCATGCCAGAAACAACAGGATCAAAAGCTTGAGAGAAATAGCCTAAAGGCTTGAGTCCAGAAGGAAAGCGTTGTGCCAAAACACACACAGCAGCCTTAGTAGATGTCGCTACATAAAGGCGAAAAGGCAAGTTATAGTCCTGAAATGAAAGACAAGGTGACTTCAATAGCGCTTGCCGCAGAGAATGGAAAGCATTGTGCTGAGCTTCAGTAGGAACTATAATACCTTCAGGAGCCTCACGGCCAAGCAAGGCATACAATGGAGCAGCAAGTTCAGCAAAATCTGGTATCCACTGGCGACAGAACACTAGAAGGCCTAGAAAGTGGCGTATCAATGGTACAGTAGCAGGGAAAGGCATTGACATAATAGGTCCAATTCTCTGTGCAGTAATAGAGCGGCCAGCAGAAGAAAGGCATGCTCCCAGGAAGATTACTTGTGGTACAGCAAATTGCAACTTTGATTGATTCACTTTTAATCCCAAATGAGAGATGTGTACAAGAGCTAACATAGTATCAGCAATGCAAGCATCATAACAAGGAGAACAAATAAGTAAGTCATCTACATACTGAATCAGCACAGATTTGTCCAATGCCAAGTCTTGTAAAGCAGCTTTAAGGGCCTGCGAAAAGTAAGCAGGACTCTCCGTGTTGCCTTGAGACAGGGTAGTCCAGGTATACTGGCGCCCTTCAAACGTAAATGCCAGTAAGTACCTCGACTCCTCCCCCACCGCTATGGAATAGTAGGCGGAGCTTAAATCTATAACTGAGAAGTGGGTGGAGTCACATGGTATGCGAGTCCAAATATCATGAGGGTTGGGCACAAGAGGAAAAATCGGCAGGACAATACGATTTATTGCTCTCAAATCTTGCACAAATCTGTAGGACTTACCATCAGCCTTCAACACAGGTAAGATAGGAGTATTGCAAGGAGAAGAAGTGGGTACCAACACACCCTGAGACAGAAGATTTTCAATTACTGGCCGTATTCCAGCCACCGACGCTGCAGGCAATGGATATTGACGCACATAGGGTAGTGGAGCTCCTGGTTGCACTTCAATCTTGACTGGAGGAATGTTGAGATGTCCAATATCATCACCTGGTACTGCCCACAAGGTGGAAGGAAGGGTGTCCAATGGTGGAGTAGTCGCAACAGCCGGTGTCACAGCTATAGGCTGTTGTACTTTGTGATAAGGAAGCTTATCATAGCTCAGGTAGGAGCTATAGAAAAGATGATGTGACTCTGAACAAGCAACCTGTCAGTTCTGGTAGAAGCAAGAAAACAGAGTTTTCACATAAAAGACTACCAGTCCCAGAATGCACCAGGTTTCCAGCAGCCATGAGAGGGGCTGAAGTGAGAGAATGTGTGTGCAATCAAGAGAGCTATGAGGTAATCCCTAAGCACTCATCTCAAAGGGCAGGGCTTGATTCAACACAGCTGCGCTGTGTTAGGGAGCAGCACACATTAGGAAAGAATAAGAATAGAGCTTATTCTTCAGATAACAGTTACTACAAGCTCCAGCCCAGCTTCAGGAAAGGAGACAGCAAAAGCTACAAGAACAGCTTCAAGGAGAGTTTGAAGAACAGCTTCAGCAAAAGCCAAGCAGATAGAGAGAGAAGGAAACTCTCTGGAAGGAAGAGAAGAAAGGCCATTGGAAGGTCTGGGAGATTCCAAGGCAGTACTCATACTGGGAGGTATTCCAAAAGCCAGCAGAGTCCATTGGACTGGATTCAGCCAGAGGAATGGAGTGGCAGAGATAGGAATCACCAGTGGCTACCTGGAAGAGAAAAGACTGCATGTGGAAGGGACTTTCAGACCAAGGCCAGAAGGTATGTGAGAGAAGATCCAGTGTCCAGGGATCAAGATTGGAAGGCTGGACATCAGAATTGGATTACATATTGGCCAGGCTATACAGAGAGGAATAATGATAGCAGGAGAGGCTCAGGTATGAACACTGATCCAGACCCTATCTATAATAGAGAATGGCAGCAAGGGAATAAGCATTCTCATGATAGTGCCTTAATGAAAGACTCATCTGTGCCAATGTATGATATTGACCCTATGATTGTTGATGCAGGGGGAAATACAGCAGATGAAACTATTTATATGGACTGTTCTCTATCTAAATGCTATTGCTAGTTTTCCGTGAGCAAACACATCAGCCATCACAAAGAAACCTAACTTTGTTCTTTATTTCCACTGCAAACAGCTCTTAAAGCAGGATTTGGGCTCACACAGTAGCAGCCAGCCAGCTAAAGGCTTTCAGCTGGTCCATTGATAGTAATTAGGGCTGCACCTGATTGTGTGTGTGAGCAAGGGAGAATCACTGCTGAGATCTGCATGGAAAATAAGCAGAAGTTAATCTAACCAGCAAAGTTTATTCTTTTCTTTGTGCCTTTGTATTTGGTAATTATTTGCTAAGAAAACATTAGCTAATTGCCTGACAAGCTGAAGGTTGTTTCTGGTTTACTTTGTGACTTTTTGTTATCCATTTTAAACACTGCAAGCAAGTAACCTCATTTATAGTGCTATCAAGCATACATGTGCTGGGTGAATTAAACCCCATCAATAAAAGAAGTATTTTATTGATCTTACCACTTGGTTTCACAACTCAAATTATTGTCATCAGCTGTGTTTGGGAGTGAATGAACTACAATACCCACAATACCTTGCAAGAATCATATGAATATATGCATCGTCAAGATTGTGTAAGTTCTCACCCTAGGCAGCCGTCTGACAACTTGCAGGGGACACAAGGTACACGTCAAAGTGCCAGTTTCCCAGCTTATAACAGTCTTGTTTCTGGACAAAAAATCTCGACCAAGCAAGTTGACAGGCAAAGTAGGGCCTACCAGAAAATCTGTATGATATAATTTTCCCTCCACTATAATTGGCACATCAGATAACTTTTGATGCATTATAGTCTTCCCCTCAATTCCTTCACAAGGTACTTTAGGAGCTGCAGGTAATGCTTCAAATAGAGGAGGAGGTAACTGGGATAGTGCTATGGCAGATGTAGAGGCACCTGTATCTAACAGGAAAAGCAATTCATACCCCAGGACAGTAGCACGTATTTCCCCCTGTGTGTTGGGACACACAACCAAGCCTAGTCAGTCCTCACTATAATCCACATCAGTCTCTGCGTAGTATTGGGTCATTACTGAAGGCTGGTTAGGGGCAGGCACAGGGTATGAAGCAGATGGATATCTAGCACCATCCTGTTGCACCCCAGGTTGGGGAAAATTGCCCCGTGGCTTAGTACAATCTCTAATCAGATGGCCCACTTGCCCACAACCATAGCAGGCACGATCCCCTTGCTGTCCTCCCATATAGCCACGCCCTCTTCCTCTAAAGGGTACCATACCTCTTCCACCTCTTGCTCTACCACGTCCCCGAAAGTTGGATTCATAACTTGCTACTTGTAAATTTAAAAGTTTTTGACGTTGACGATCAAGTTTACCTTTGTCAGCTTCCTTCTGCTTCTGGATTCGCTTCTCTGCATGTAAGGCAGCTTCCAGGATCTCTTGTGCAGACTTAGGGGCATGTTTACTAAACTCCGAAATTGTGCGGGGCCCCGTTAGTGTGCCTGTGCCATATAAGGAGTGGGCGGTTCTGCCAGTAAATAGAAAAAAAAACGGGAGAAAGCGACCGTACTTGTGCACGTCGCGCAACTGTGCGGGGTCCGTATTAGCGCGTGGGAAGGCTAAGTGTCGCGCTGCTGGGCACACAAATGAACAGAGCCGTAGTACAACGGTGAAGACACTGAGCAATGGTGCAGGGGCCATGGGTTCGAACCCCCACTGGGTGCAATGAACAAGGCTGGCTCAGGCA
The DNA here is from genome assembly GCA_033557465.1 of Ichthyophis bannanicus. Taxonomy (NCBI): domain Eukaryota; kingdom Metazoa; phylum Chordata; class Amphibia; order Gymnophiona; family Ichthyophiidae; genus Ichthyophis; species Ichthyophis bannanicus. Next base: position 1,640,489 of record CM066037.1, read on the forward strand.
GTACCTATTATGGGGAGGATTGTTTTAGGAGGGAGCCTAATTTTGTGCGGCAGAAGGCGGCGCGCCGATGTGCAAGCACAGGAACAGAGCCACAGCACAATGGTGAAGACACTGACCAATAGTGCAGGGAGCAGGGGTTCAATCCCCCACAGTGCTCGGGCTCACTGAGGCAGTATTTTAGGGGGCATATAACGAATGGTCAGCATAAGGCGGCGCGCTAATGTTTTAGGAGGCACTGTAATAGTGGCCGGCAGAAGTGGCGTGCTGATGGGCACACACAGGAACAGAGCCACAGCACAATGGTTACGACACTGACCAATGGTGCAGGGGCCATGGGTTCAATCCCCCAAGGTGCCCAATGAAGAAGGCTCACAGAGGCATTATGTATTATGGGGATGAGTGCTGTAGGGGGCAGGTTAGTTTTTTATCTCAGTTAACACTACTAGCAAACACACTCACAAAGCGTGTTAACATAAGGCGGCCCATAAGGCACATGTTAACGTTCACTGTCCGCCAAGGCACCCTAGAATGTCCCCTACAGGGCCCCATATATGTTGCGGTACAGGGTAATGTATAGTGCACCTTATATGGACGGCAACCATAAGGTGCCCTATAGGGCGCCCTCAGAGGCACCTTATGGGTACAGTACGCTGAGGGTGTTTTTGCTGGCAACAACATATGTACATGACAGTTAAAAAAAACATTGAACAACCCTCTAAAAGAACCCCACTGTGGGTTTGAACCCATGACCTCTGGCTTCACAGGCAGTGATGTAACCATTGGGCTACAGCTCTATAGTTGCCAGCAAGCCCCTGACTGGCTGCAGAGAGCCGTCACGTCACCACACGGACACTCTTCTGTGGGAACCAGGATAGGGTTAGGCCACCCGTACCCATGATGCACTGCACATGCAAATCAGCTGACCACAGATGAACACAAGATGGGGAATGCACCCCAACAGCTCCCCGACCTGGTAGGGGGAAGTGTCCGTGTGCACCCACACAGCACCTCGGCCTGGTAGGGGGGTACTGACCGGGTGTGTTACTGGCACAGAGTAGCTACACACCCTCACATCGTGCGGGTACAGTGCTCACCCTGAGGGTGCGGTGATGCGCCCAGGACCAGGTCCACAACACCTGCCATGGCTGATAGAGGCCATGCCGGAGCTCCAAAGCAGTAGTAATCTGAGAGATAGGTAGTTCCTGCAGAAACACCCTGGATTACTCTGTCTGTGTCAGTCAGTGGAACCCCTTATGGCCCCCTAGGTGGGCTATGTACCACCATTTCCCCCCCCCCCCCCAGGCTGCGGGTGAAAAACAGGGTCCCCTATCAACAGATCCACATTCTACCACCCTGCAATGGTGGCAGTAGAGTGGACCATCAACCCCTGTCCTGCTGGGGAACAGACACCCTACAGGGCATCCAAAGCAGCCCTATACACATCCATAACACAATATCAGACAGACATTAGGCCAGGATATGCTAAGCTGCACCCCACCACTATCTGATATTCTCCTGCAGCAGGCCTTCAGCCGCTGCACCCTGCAAGGCGCTCCATCAAGACACATACCAGCTGAGAACAGTCTGCTAGTTAGTCCTGGTAGAAATGCATGCACCCAGAACTGGGATGGCAGCGCACACAAGCAGATAAGTCAGTGACTGGGCCCCACAAGGAAACCCATACATATCACATGAGAGAAATACTATATAGCACTATGGGGGTGCCTAGCCATGCTGGCGTCACTGCACAGTCAGGGTAGAGTGTACCCCCAGCAGCACATACAGAGGTCACCCTGTCTGTGTAGGTGGTGTCCGGCCACTACAATGTCCCTGCCAGTGCCCTATGCCCTGTGCAGATGCATCCTGGCCAGCACACCCTGTCTGAGCTATACCCATGGTACCTTGCTGCTCATTATGCACATTGTCAGGCCAATACTGGCAACAGTGCTGGCAGTGTGGGCTGTGGAAGGTGTTTGCAGCCAACACACACTGTATAGACAGACACACACTCCCACACGTATGCCAGCATTGTGCCACTATAGAGGGGTTTATCAGCCTTGCCCACCACACCAGTCCTGGGCACAGTACAGGCATGGATATGCTACGCAGTACTGTTGGGGGTCACTCCCCAGGGTGGTAAACACTGTCAGACCAGACCTGAAGCACGCACCGCAGACATCAGACAGATTTTTATGTTGGAGATCAAAGAGCCAAATGTGCTTTAAGTAGGACAGTCTACCTGCCAGTACACATAGCAAACGTTTGAGAGCTGTCCACCGCATTCCCAGGTGTAGGGTGGCATTGCTAAGGTATGCAGGTGCTAGTATTGGGAGATGCACGCAGGGCCCAATGTCCTGCCTCTCCAGGAGGCATTGGCCAATGGGGCCTGTGGGTGTGGGTATGTTCGCCTCTGTTGGATGTGGCTTTATGGCAGAGTTTCCCAACTCCAGTCCTGGTGTGCCTACCACTGTTCGGGTTTCCCTGCTGTCCCTCATGAGTATGCATGAGCTACATCTACATGCCATGGGGGTGGTGCATAGATATGCAGCACAGGCATTTGTATTAGCGGCAGCAAGGAGCCTGAATGGTGTGTGGTCCTCCAGGACTGCATTTGGGAGACTCTGCTCTAAGTAATGCCCCTGTTCATGGTGTCTGTGATCGGTGTGCGAAAAGATAGGCGTAATACCAATGCGTATGTCCCCAGCAATCCTGGTTTGTCCGTACTATCACGGTTTAGTTGTGTTAAAAATATGTGGACAGGATTGGCAGTAGCCCCAGCTGGGCTTTGAATCTTTGACCTTCTGTTGTTGCACACACTGTCTGTGTGCACTGCACCACCGTGTTGCCACAGATTGACTGGATTCCCTGGGAAGTCCATGACTGTACATCCGACAGGGCCTGTCTGTTGCAGTGGACAGTGCCAGCCTGCACATGGATAGGCCACTGTCTTCGGTGGCTAGCAGCCACTGCCCCCCCCCCCACCACCTGTCCCCTTACGCCAACATGCTGGCATGTCCTTATCTTGGTAAAAGCATATGGCCTGATTGAGTTGTGGCACTCCCGGACTGCATTTGGGGGACTTGGCTGTAGGTAGTGCCCATTGTCATGGTGTGTGAGCGGTGTAGGGTAAAATATGGGTGTTTGCACCATGCTTCTGTACTCTGCAATAAAGGGGTGTCTTTACTATCTCTGTTTAGTGGTGGGTAAAATGTGGGGACTGGGCTGGTAGGTGCCACAGCTGGGATTTGAACCTGTGACTCTCTGGTCCTATAGGTACTGGCTCTGTCTGCTGCACCACACTGTGGCCACAGAGACAGTGCAGTCCATGGAGATAGGAAACCTGACCAAGAGTAGGGAGCCCTGCTCTGCACATTTTTACTGTGGGCTCATTCACCGTGTCTGGTGACAAAAGTGCAAATAAAACCCGCAAATGACCGCGGAAAACGGGGGAGAAAATCTAACCAAGCTGGCCAACCGTGATATTCATGGGCACTCCGTAGACCCTTCCAAAATTCATTTCTTTTTTTGTAGCTTTCCTGGGTGTGTTTTTGTACTTTTGCCCATTGCTAGAACTATTGCCCAGCAGAATTATCATTTTTAAACATTTTTGTTGGGGTCATTTTGGGTTTTATTTGCACTTTTGTTCTGTGCACATGTATCACACTGCTCACGTTTTGTAGGTTTCCCCGGTTTTGCTGTACATTGCTGACGGAAATGGTTTCTCTTCCCTTTAAATTCCCTCTACCGCGAGTGTTTCACTCGCGGTATTTTTGCTTTGAAATTCGGCCCCGATAATGTGCGGGGAGCCTCTCCCCTCCCCTTCCTCGCCCATTAACCCCGTCTCTCCGCCCCTCGGGAGCCTTCCTCCGCCCTCCGTTAGCCTTTCCACGCCTCTATCAGACATTTGCGGGCCCGTACTTGTGCGGGGCCCGTTAGTGTGTCGCGCACCTGCGCGGGGGTTCATCGCACGTGTGTGGGGCGCTTAAGAGCACTTAAGTGCTGCTTTTAGTGCGCTATTGTGCGGCGCGCAATTGTGCAGTTTTTAGTAAACGTGCCCCTTAGTAGACCATCCAAGCAAAGCATTTTCAAGAATATCTTTTATTTCTGGTTGCAGTCCATTCACAAAAATAAAAGCAAAACCCTCCATCTCACCATTCTGAGGAGAAAAATCTCGGAACGCTAGGCAGCACTTGGTGTGGAACTGGGCCACAGTTTCACCCCCACACTGCTTTAGATCCAAGAGTTTGGACAAATCCCTGACTGGGGTACACTTCTTTTCAATTGCCTTTAACAAATTATCCCTATGATCCCTAAACGCATTCATTTGAGCAGCATCAGAAGCATTAAGAACAGGATCAGCACAGGGCCATACCCATGCTAGATTATCAGGCAGTTGAGGGTGAGTGACTGCCCTTAACTCTATAGGATTCAGAAAGACTGCTTTCAATAAATTTTGTAAATCTACCCATGAAGGGTCATAAGTAGTTATTAGCTGTCGCCAATAATCTATAAATTGACCTGGCTTCTCTCTTGAATCAGGGCAGGATCTAGCTAAACTAAAATTTCAGCAGGGGACCAGTGGGTTGCCAAGGTAACTAAATCCCCACCCCCTCTCGGGAAGGCTCGGAACGGAGCAAGCAGATCATTTTTGCTCTGTTCCTTATTTTGTTTATCAGAAGCTAAGGATTCACCTAATTCCAAAGTTAAACACTGTAGATTTTGCAAATTAGAAATCAATGGAGCCTTGGTCCAATGCCCAATTTCCTTGGCAACAGCTGACATCGCTGCGGCTATAACTTCTCTACTTTGACTGTGAGGCAACAAGCTTACAGTATGCTGTTTTATTTGCAAATCTAATGCCTCAAGCACAGTTGTAATTAGTTCAGTTAACGTACGAGCTCTATTCATAAGATAGTCATGATACTGTGTCAATTTTTCCACAGTAGTTAAACCTTTAAGCTGACTAGCTTCCGTGCCTATTAATTGCTCAAGTTCTATAATATTCTTAGTTAATTGCTGAGCTCTAGTGGTATGAGGCATATATGTAGAATCTATAGGGGTAGAGGCACAGAATTCACCACTCCCAACTGCACCAATTAAAGAATCATCAGAAGGTGATACAACTACACTGGACATGTCAGTTTTTACAGGGGTAGAGATACCAGACTTGTCATCCAGTGGGATCGAGGGCGCCACCCGATCCCAACTGGCAGCCACAGCTGGTACATTATTCCTAGACAGGGAAATAGCCAGTGCAGTGACCTCTTCTTCATAGGCTGGAGGCGCGGACGCTAAAGTGCAAGGTTCACAGTTATGTACATTTTCAAGTTTACCACTATCAGTTTCTCTTTGTTTAGTTAAAACACATATTTGCTCTTCCATTCGATACACCTGGTCTCTGACCTGTTTAATTGTAGAATCATTAGTGTGTTTACTTTTTTCTGCAGCTCTGGAGCACCAAAAGTTATAAGTAATCCATTCATGACTATTGGAAGGAATGTTCTCATTTAATGCTAGCACAGATTGTAAATACTTCAATTTGGACTCATGAAACGTTCCTCCCAAGGGGAACTGCAACTTAGAATTACCAGCAGTCACTGAGTGCCACTTAGATACATAATTTAACGAAGAATCTCCAAATTGTTTCTTAATATCATAATTGAGACTCCCTTTTTTCAAAGCTATCACACGAGCTTTCTCATCCCAATCTTTTAACTGAGATCTCTGCTTCATTTCAGCTGTCTTAGCTGTGTTATTTCCCATGGTAATTACACTTCACACAGATATCTGTCAACACTAATATACTCACTCACAGCTTGTGTATTTAATGTCCTGTTGAAAAGTAAAGGAATCTGAGTCACCTTGGCACCAATCTGTTGACTCTTACCCTTCTGGGGTCTGGAATCCCACACACAAAATACCTGGGTTCTTATATTTCCCTGTACCATTCAACAGGAAAGAAAGACATGACACAATTAATTAATTAATCAATCTCTTTTGAGCTCTATAGGGAAGAAACGCATGGAGTCTAATTTGACATATCCATTCCACCTCTTCAAAGATGGTCCTGTAGGCTCTTGCTTTTTATTAGGAAATATCAGCTGATTCAGTTAATCTTTAATTAACATCTGGTACTTTCCAAATTCCACGTGTACATAAATTTTGCTAACATAGACAACATTATTATATAAAAAGCAGAAGTTATGTCTCATGACTATGTTCACTAAATTCAATAGGTGTCGCTGTGATTTTACTTTTTAGTAGAAGCTAATTAGTTACTTATTGTATTTTGCTGATTTTCTATTAAGCCATATCCGTTATCTTTGCTAAGGGCAGCACAACCTGACCTAGTAACTACTTTAGCCTATCCGCTTGCAGGATGAGCAACTTCACCCTCTGTTCTATTTAATTAAGGAACTACAATCTGACCTAATATCTGTTGTTACACAAACTCTATTTGCTAATCACACAAGCTTCAGTTACTAAATGCAATGTCCTAGCAAAAGCAGAAATGCTCTTTAAAGGGATAGTTTTAAATGTAATTCAGACCTGTATTTTCTAGGCCTACAGCAAGCTAGATTTTTATAATCCTGTTTCATGTATGGTTTCATGTATAGCTGATTTTGGTTCTATTCCAATCGATATTATTGATCCCGATCCGCTGTCTGTTTCTGAATCTGACAGCTCCAAGTCTGCATATCCTGGATAAGTCATAGGTGTATAAATTTGCTTATCTGCAGCTGTTTCTTCTACCTCACTGATTATATCCAATTTGCATTTGGGGCCTAGTCGAGTTAGTCCTCGTCTACAAGCAAAATGGTAGAAAACATTATGTTGTTGTTAAGTGCTGTCGAGTCAGAGTCGACTCATGGCGACCCTCTGGATAGCTATCCTAAATTGTGTTCGGTCTTCAGTCAGGCGGCTCATTGTTGACAGACTGGTACCCGTAGCTGCTGTAATTGTATCGATCCATCTCATTGCTGGCCTTCCTCTTTTGCATTGACCTTCTATCTTGACAAGCATAATGTCTTTCTCTAATGATCTCTCTCTTCGCATGATGTGTCCAAAGTATGAAAGTCGAAGTCTTGTCATCTGAACTTCTAAAGAAAGCTTAGGTTTGATCTCCTCTAGTACCGACTGGTTTGTTCTTCGGGCAGTCCATGGTATACACAGTTCTCCAGGACCAAGCAGGAAGTCAGTCCTCACATATGGGTGACGTCGGCGCCGACGGAGCCCTCGCGGAGCAATTTTCCCCAGCTTTCAAAGAAAGCCTTTGGGAATTGCAGCGCGCATGCGCGGTCGCCTTCCCGCCCAAGGGTGCCATCTTAGCCAGTCTTCTTTTTTCTGCGGAGCCCTACAGACGTACCCGTCGTGTCCCCGCGAAAAAGTTGATTTTATTCGTAATTTTCTCTTTTTTTCTTCGGTTCGACGCCTGTCTTTTTCCCGCCCGGACTCGCGACGCCGGTCACGAGTCCTCTTCTTCTTTTTCGGTTTTTTCTGACTTAGTCAGTTTCGCTTTCGGTTTTTCCCTGGCAGCCCGGTCCTTTGACCTCGCAGGGGCCCTTTTTCCCCCGATGGCTGCCAGTGGTTTCAAGCGGTGTGGTCAGTGTGACCGAAATATGTCACTAACTGACACACACGACAATTGCCTCCGCTGCCTGGGCCCGGATCATGAAGAAATGATCTGTGGGGCCTGCGGCAAAATGTCCTCCAAAGCGTTGAGAAGTCGGCGGCATCAGCGGGATAGGATCTTCGCTGACCCCAGCCGTACACGGACCTCGTCGGAGGCCTCTGCGTCCAGAGGTTCCAGCTCGGACCGTCGCCGGAGTTCCTCCGACAGGGGTTCTCCCTCCGGGGACCATCGACGGAAGGTGAAACCCGCGAGGGCGGCGTCGGTGGACGCTCCTGGCTCCGCGAGGGCCAGGTCGCATAGCCCCGATAGCCGTCCCGGGTCCTTGCAGAAGGAGCACCTCTCGAAGCGACCTCGCCTGGAGTCGGAGCTGCCTGCTCGGGTAAGTCCTGTGGTCCTCCTGGACTCGCCTCCGAGACCGCCGACGTCGGGCCCGACGCCGTCGGGGCCCGAGTCGGGGGCTGCTGGGTCACCTGAGGTCGGACTCAGGTTGACGGCCTTGGAGAGCAGACTGTCTGCCTTCATGGACCAGCAGCGGGCACTGCTCGCTAGCCTCGCTGGCGCCGCTGCCCCGACCGCCGGGACGTCGACGTCTAAGTCGACCCCGGAGACCGAGCCGATCCTCGAGTCCATGCGAACTCGAGTCGATCCTCGGTCGAGGTCACCCTCGGCCTCCCGTTCGGGACCGAGGTCGCCGACGCCGACTCCCTCGGCGTCGGGGCGGCAGGCGCCGCGGCCTGCCCGGGCCGACCCCACCGATTCCTCGTCGGAGTCGGTCTGGGAGTCTGAAGAGGAAGAGTCACCTGATTCTTTTCGGACTCGGTGTGTCCCCTCGGACTCACCTGAGTCCGAACCTCGGAAGCAGTCCCCCCCGGAGGATGCCCGGTTCTCGGACTTCGTCAGGGATATGGCCAAGGCTTTGGCCTTCCCTGCGGATCCCGAGGAGGAGCCTCGAGCCGAAGAGCTCGACGCCCTCCAGTATGACTCTCCCGCCAGGGAACACTTTACTGTACCGGTTCCTCCCATGCTGGAACGACTACTCTTCCGCATGTGGGAGAGTCCGGCCTCCTCGCCGGTCCTGAGCAAGCGGGTCGATTCTATCTATCGAGTCCGCAAGAGCCCTGGCTTCCAAAAAGCACAGCTACCACACCATTCCATGGTAGTGGAATCGGCCATGCATCGTCTTAAGAGCCAGAAGATGCACTCCTCGGTGCCTCCTGGCAGGGAGGCCCGTAACCTGGATGGCCTTGGTAAGAAGTGTTTCCAGGGCTCTATGCTTGCGTGTCGTGTCCAGACCTACCAGCTATACATGGGCATGTATCTCCGAGACCTGGCTAAAGAGCTAGCCGGATTCTCCACTGGTTTGTCCGAGGAACCTTTGCGGAGGTTCCTGGCCTTGTCCACTGGCATTCGGGAATGCTCAAAATTCATATCCCGAGCAGCCTATGATGGCTTTGAAGCATCGGCTCGAGTGGCCGCAGCCGGCATCGGTGCCCGCCGACAGGCTTGGCTTCAGTCGTCTGACCTTGAGCCCTGGGTGCAGGACAAGTTGGTCGATGTCCCCTGCCGAGGTGAAAACCTCTTTGGCAAGCCCATGGCTGAAAAGGCTGCACAAATCGAGACGGAGACTCTCACCAGGACTAGGCTTTCTAGGAAGACCTCCGCCCCTTCCCAGAAAAAGAAGGGCTCGGGAAAGAAGTCCTTTTACCCGAGAAAGGCGGCTGCCTACAAACACTACCCCCAATATCAGGCCCCTGCAGCTCCCCAACAGGGCCAGCAGGCCAGGGGACGGGGTAACGGGTCCCGTAGGCAGCAAGCCCCCAAGCCTGCACCACCAGCCCCTGCTCAGCAGGGTGGGGGCTTTTGACTCCTTAAGCATAGCCTCTCCCCCTCCGCTGGCTCCTCCCAGCACCGGAGGCCGGCTGGTTCACTTCGCCCACAGGTGGTCCAGCATCACTTCAGATGCCTGGGTGCTTCAAGTCGTAAGAGAAGGCTATCTTCTCCACTTCCACCAGGTCCCTCCCTCCTATTTCCCGGGAGAACCTCCACGACTCCCTCTGCACAGGGACTTACTCCTTCAGGAGTTAGCAGGTCTTCTACAGGAACAGGCGGTGGAACCGGTGCCCCACCACCTGAGAGGTCAAGGCTTTTATTCCAGGTACTTTCTAGTACCAAAAAGGACAGGAGGCCTCAGACCCATCCTGGACTTGCGCAACCTCAACAGGTTCCTCGTGCGGGAAAAGTTCAAAATGCTTACCCTTGGAATCCTTCTGCCCTACCTCCAGCAGGGAGATTGGCTATGCTCCTTGGATCTAAAGGATGCCTACACGCACATCCTCATCCACCCAAGCCACCGCCAATACCTAAGGTTTGTGGTGGCAGGAAATCATTACCAGTACAGAGTACTGCCCTTTGGCCTGTCCTTCGCACCGCGAGTCTTCACAAAATGTCTCGCGGTGGTGGCGGCCCATCTCCGGCTTCACGGCCTCTATGTCTTTCCGTACCTCGACGACTGGCTCATCAGAGCGGCGTCCGCTCCGGAGGTCACCAACGCCACACGCCGCACGGTGACTCTTCTGCAGTACTTGGGCTTTGTTATAAACTTCGCAAAGTCCACTTTGCACCCCTCACAGGATCTCGAGTTCATCGGCGCAAGGCTGCACACTCCTCAGGCACGAGCGTTCCTACCGCTCGACAGGGCTCAACGGCTCATGGACCTAGCCGACCGTTTTCGCAGCCAGCCCCTGGTCTCCGCCAGGCGCTTCCTGAGACTACTCGGCCATATGGCTTCCACCGTCCATGTGACCCCCAATGCCCGCCTGAATATGCGGCCTGCTCAGTGGTGTCTTCGCAAGCAGTGGCAACAAGCCACAGGCGGCCTAGCAGACCTAGTGCGCGTCTCCGAGCCGCTGGCCTCGTCTCTCCAGTGGTGGCTTCATCGGCCGAACCTGGTACTCGGCATGCCTTTTCAGTCACCTCAGCCGGCCCAGGTGCTGACGACAGATGCATCCCTCCTGGGCTGGGGAGCACATTGCCAAGGGGCACGTACTCAGGGCCTCTGGACCACGTGGGAGTCTGCTCAGCAGATTAACTTCCTGGAGCTCAGAGCGATCCGCCTGGCTCTCAAGGCCTTCTCCCACCTGACCTCTCACCAGTCCGTCCTTGTCCAGACGGACAATCAAGTTGCCATATTCTACGTGAACAAGCAGGGGGGCACGGGCTCCTTCCTTCTCTGTCGGGAAGCACAGAAGCTCTGCTCTTGGGCCGTCAGTCACGGCGTTCTTCTCAAGGCAGTTTATCTCCCAGGCCAAGAAAATTGCCTGGCGGACAAACTCAGCAGGATCCTCCAGCCGCACGAGTGGCGCCTGGATCCCTTGGTAGTTCAGAAGCTCTTTCTAAAGTGGGGCCTCCCCACGATGGATCTCTTTGCCAGCCCTCTCAACCGGCAACTTCCTCGCTTCTGCTCTCGTCAGCCACATCCCCTTCGAGTTGCGGCAGACGCTTTTCTACTCTCATGGTCGGAGAGCCTTCTGTATGCTTTTCCTCCCATCCCGCTAGTCTCTCGAACTCTTTTCAAGGTTCTCCGAGACAAAGCTTTCATGATCCTGGTGGCCCCTCGCTGGCCCAGACAGCCGTGGTTCCCACTCCTGCTGCAATTAGCGGTAGAGGATCCATTCCCTCTGGGGTTACAACCGGATCTCCTCACTCAGGATCAGGGGTCTCTGCTACACCCCAACCTCAGATCTCTCAATCTAATGGCCTGGCTGCTGAGAGGGTAGTCCTTGCTCCCCTTCTCCTGCCGGCAGAGGTGGAAGAGGTCGTCCTAGCTTCTCGGCGACCTTCTACCCGCAAATGCTACGCCCTTAAATGGCGTCGCTTTTCCGTTTGGTGTACCCAACAGTCTCAGGATCCCTTCTCCTGCCCGGTGTCGGTGATCCTGCAGTACTTGCTATACCTCTCTAATCTGGGACTTAAGTCCAACTCCGTCAAAGTTCACCTCAGTGCTCTTTCAGCACATCATGTGCCGGTGGACGGCAGACCTCTTTCCAGCGACCCTCTTGTAGCGAGGTTTCTCCGAGGTCTCCTTCTGCTTAAACCACCTCTGCGCCCGCCAGCGCCTGACTGGGATCTGAATGTGGTTTTACAGCGGATCACCTGTCCGCCTTTTGAACCTATGGCTACCTGTTCTCTCCGTTTTCTTTCTTGGAAAACATTGTTCTTGATAGCCCTCACTTCCGCTAGACGCGTAAGTGAATTGCAGGCCCTCGTGTCTGATCCCCCTTACACTCGGTTCTACAAAAATAGGGTAGTCCTACGGACTCACCCAAAATTTCTTCCAAAAGTGGTCTCCCCTTTTCACATCAATCAGGAGGTGGTACTTCCGACCTTCTTTCCCAGACCACACTCCAACCGAGCTGAAACGGTCCTCCATACCCTGGACTGTAGAAGGGCATTGAACTTCTACCTTGACCGTACGCGGGAGCACCGTAAAGCTGCTCAGCTTTTTGTGTCTTTTGACCCCAATAAATTGGGGCTCCCGGTCTCCAAGCGTACTCTGTCCATCTGGGTTGCGGACTGTATCACTTGGGCTTATGGGGCAGCCGGACTCTCCTTGGAAGGTCGAGTCACGGCTCATTGCGTTCGGGCAAAGGCTACGTCAGTGGCTTACCTCCGCTCTGTTCCGCTGGCAGACATCTGCCGGGCCGCTACTTGGTCTTCGAGCCAGACTTTTGCGGTCCATTACTGTCTCGAGAGGGAGTCCCGCAGGGACAGTGCTTTCGGACAGGCAGTCCTCCGTAATCTCTTTGAGGTTTGAGCAACTCCTACCCTCCATCCCGGATGTGGGCTACCGGTGGGTAATAATTCAGCGAAGATTCCTTCCTTCTGTGCTGCTGAGCTAGAGGGAGCTCATTTTTGTGCTTAGGGTCTCCGGTAGCCTTAAGCTTGGGAGTCCCATATGTGAGGACTGACTTCCTGCTTGGTCCTGGAGAAAGCGTAGTTACTCACCTGACTGGCTAAGATGGCACCCTTGGGCGGGAAGGCGCTGCAATTCCCAAAGGCTTTCTTTGAAAGCTGGGGAAAATTGCTCCGCGAGGGCTCCGTCGGCGCCGACGTCACCCATATGTGAGGACTGATTCCTGCTGTTCCTGGAGAACACCTGTTACAGGTGAGTAACTACGCTTTTTCGCCGCCAGCCCAGCACCATAATTCAAAGGCATCAATTTTCTTCCTATCTGTCTTTTTCACTGTCCAGCTTTCACATCCATATGATGTTATTGAAAATACCATGGCTTGAACAAGTCGAATCTTTGTATGGAGAGAGACATCTCTGCTCTTGAGAATCTTATCTAGGTCTTTCATAGCCATTCTGCCAAGAGCAATGCGTTGTCTGATTTCTTGACTGCTTGTTGCTTCTTTATTGATAGTAGATTCAAGTAGGTTAAAGTTGTTCACAATTTCAATTTCTTCTCCTTCAACGATGAACCTGTTGATTATGCCAGTTGTCATGATCTTTGTCTTCTTTACATTAAGGTGTAGGCCCATTTTGAGACTATGTTCTTTGATTGTGAGAAGCAAATGTTTCAGATCATTTTCACTTTCAGCCATTAATGTGGTATCATCAGCATAGCGAAGGTTGTTGATGAGTCTTCCACCAATCTTCACACCTCTGTTGTCTTCATACAATCCTGCTTCTCTGATGATTTGTTCTGCATATAAATTAAACAGGTAGGGGGAAAGTATGCAGCCTTGTCTTACACCTTTGCTTATTTTAAAGCATTCTGTTTCTCCTTGTTCCATTCGAACTGTTGCTTCATGATCAATGTACAGATTGCGCAAGAGAACGATCAGGTGTTCTGGTATACCCATGCTTCTTAATGTGGCCCAGAGTTTCTCATGGTTTACACAGTCAAAAGCCTTGCTATAGTCGATAAAGCACAAATAGATATCTTTTGGTATTCTTTAGTCTTTTCAAGGATCCATCTCACATCCAAAATGATGTTTCTCGTTCCTCGCCCTTTCCTGAACCCTGCTTGCACTTCAGATAGTTCTTGTTCCAGGTATGGTTGTAGTCCCTTTTGAATAATCTTCAGTAGAATCTTGCTGGCATGTGGGATCAGAGCGATTGTGCGATAATTTCCACAGTCAGTTGGATCACCTTTCTTTAGTATTGGTATAAACACAGATCTTTTCCAGTCAGTTGGCCATGATGTTGTCTTCCATATTTCTTGGCAGAGCCTTGTGAGTACGGTAACAGCTGCATCAGATTGCTGCAATACTTCTATGGGAATGCTATCAATGCCTGGTGCTTTGTTCTTTGATAAGGCTTTCAATGCTGCTTCAACTTCTTCTTTCATCACCAATGGTTCCCGATCATAAGGTACAGGTTGAAACGGCTGTTGGTCCACTTGATCTTTATCATATAAAAACTCTGTATATTCCTTCCACCTTTTCTTGATCCTCTCAGCATCATTCAACATAGAACCTTGAGCATCTTGTAACATTCCAATTCGAGGATGGAACTTTTTCTTTAACTCTCGTAGCTTTAGGAAAGCCGATCTTGTTCTTCCTCTAATAGTTTCTGCTTCTATTTCCTTGCAAGTGTCATTGTAGTACTTTTCCTTGTCCTGTCTTGCTGCACGTTGGAAATCTCTGTTGAGTTCTGCTTTTATCTTTCTTTCTCCTCTGGCTTTAGCTTCTCTGCGTTTCTGGGCAATTTTCAGAGTTTCTTCCGTCATCCATTTTGGCCATTTTTGCTTTTTCACCTTTTGTAGAGACTTCTTGCTTTCTTCTAAAACAACCTTCTTGATGTCATTCCATAACTCTTCTGGAGCTCTGTCATTTGTATCTAAAGCAGCAAATCAATTTTGCAGGCAGTCTTTAAATTCCAGTGGTATATTCTCAAGGTCATATTTTGCTGCATTCATGAGTGGTTTGCTATTTTTCAACTTTAGCTTGAGTTTGCATACTAGTAGTTGATGATCTGTACCACATTCAGCTCCAGGTTTTCTCTTTGTTGATGTTACAGAGCTTTTCCATTGTTGACTTCCACAGATGTAGTCAATTTGATTTTTATACAATCCATTGGGTGAATTCCATGTGTACAGTCGCCGCTTGTGTTGCTGGAAGAAGGTGTTTGAGATGAATAGATCATTGGTCTTGCAGAATTCTATCAGTCTTTCTCCAGCTTCATTTCTGTTGCCAAGTCCATATTTTCCAACTACTTTGCCTTCTTCTTTGTTGCCACCATTTGCGTTCCAGTCACCCATGACTATCAGGATATCCTGTTTGCATGTTCTGTCAATTTCAGCTTGTACTTGTTCATGGAACTCTTCAATTTCATTCTCTTCTGCAGCTGTTGTTGGGGCATATACTTGAATTATAGTTGTGTTGATAGGCAATCCTCGTAGACGAATAGAGATTAAGCATTCGCTGACTGCACTGTATTTCATTACAGTTCTTGCAAGTTTCTTCTTTATTATAAATGCAACACCATTTCTTCTTTGTCTTTCATTTCCAGCATCGTAGACCATGTGATCATCTGATGCAAAGTGCCCGATGCCAGTCCATTTCAGTTCGCTGACACCCACCAGATCAAGTTGTACACGTTCCATTTCATTCTTGACCACCTCCAACTTCCCTTGGTTCATGCTTCGTACGTTCCATGTTCCAATGTGTAAGACATCTTTACAGCTTTTGACTCTCATTTCATGCGCAGCTACATCAGCAATCAGACTTCCCGAGGGCTTTGATCCAACCACATCATAAATGCTGGCTTTACTCTGAAAACATTATAAAAAGCAAAATTACTGAACATGTGGATAGTCATGACTTATGTTCAATTTTGTTTATTCAAATTTCCAAACCAACACCAGAACAATACAGATCAGATATGCATAACAGAGTATAGTACGAAGTCGTGCAACAAAAATTTTCACATATCCCCAGAAAAAAAAACTTACAAAGCAAAATTAACACCAAAGGACAACCAAGGTATACCCAGAGCACCCTGACCAGCACCTAGGTCCCTCGTGGACAGCATTAGCAGTTGGGCTCCTGGGGTAACCCCACAGTAGACAATGAACAGAACGTTCCAAAGTCCCGTCCCCCCCTTGCTCCCCCAAACACTAACCCAGCAGCCGACGGGCTCGGGGTGAACTCTTCTCCCGTGCCCATCCCTTACCATCCAAGGGAACTTACTAACTAATACCCCATCCTATCCCATTCCAACCCCCCCCCATGCTCCCCTCCCTCCCCCCGAGCCTACCCATCCACCCCCCAACCCGACTGGTACATTCCATATCTGAATCAGCGTACGGACGTAGAGGATCCTAATACCCTGGAGGACAAGAATCTTCAGAGCCCTCCCAGAATCCGGCTACGGGTTCTCCTGGGCAAAGAATATAAATGGGGTCCCCACCTCAGCAGAAATCACTTCCACCGCCCAGGGTGCCCGCTAGCTCTAAACCTTTCCATTAATAACACCTCATGCAAGCGCCCCCGCCATAAACCATATGTGGGACCCCTAGCATCTATCTACCTATGCAAAATAGTCATTCGAGCAATCACCATCACCAATCGCACCCAGTGCAGCACCACCTGCCCCAACGTCACAGCCCAGGAATCCGCCCATACATCCAACACCACATTCACCGCCGTAAAAGCGGGCGATGCACACACCGTCCCAAATAAGCCAGCACCTGCCCCCAGAAGGCCTGGACCCGTGTGCACCCCCAGAACATATGACCCAACGTGGCTCTGCCTTCACCACAGCGAGGGCAGCAATGGGAGCCAGCAATCCCAGCCTTCCACGCCCTAAGGGGAGCATAATATAGCCGACGCAACAATTTGTATTGCATATCCCGAAAAGTTACCAACACACACAGTTTTGGAATAGTGGACAGGCCCCCTAGCACCTCATCACTCGTCACCGCCTCCCCTAACTCCCGAGCCCAAACCGCCGCGAGGTCATCAAGAACAACCGGCGGCGCCATTTCCCATAACATTTTATGCAACCAGGTTACACGCGCCCTTTGCTCCCCCCCCAATAGGGCCACCTCTATGCTAGAACTAATTTCCCCTCGCAGCGCCGCAGTAGGCACAGTACAAAGATAACTATGAACCTGCGCATAGAGGAAAACGTCGCGCCCCTCCAGCGGATATTGTTGACGCAACAAGGAAAAGTCCACCACCGCACCTTCCGGCATTACCACATGCTCCAAATTCACTATCCCCAATTGTGTCCATCGCTTAAAGAGACTGCCCCCCAATCCTGGTAAGAACTCGCCATTACCCCGAATGGGGAGATAAGGAGAGTGGTAAGCGGCGAGCTGTCGGTTTTTACAAAAATACTTCCACGCCGCTCTGATGGGATCCAAAACAATGACGCGAAGATCACGGGCCGGCCCCGGTATCGCCCTCGCATGCAAAAGATACCGCAACTGGAAAGGCCGCACCGCCTCCCGTAGCATCCCCAGTGGCGTGTATTCCCCCAGATCCCAAAGCCAATCCCGTACATGTCGCAACAAGCAGGCTATATTATATTTCCGAATATCGGGAAGTCCCATGCCTCCCGAGGACCAGGGTTGCCTCAAAACCTCCAGCCGCACCCGGGGGAGCCGGCCCTGCCATAAAAGACAATTAAGCGAGCGGTCCATCATTCGCAGGTCCAAGTGTTTTAACAACAACGGGAGTGTCTGCAGCAAATATAAAATCCGAGGGAACAATGTCATTTTATACAGTGCAATAACGGTAAATCCCGCCACTTATCCACACTGACCATCAGGGCATTTAGAAGTTTAGTAACATTCAGCTGGTATAGATCTTCCAGCTCTTCCGGTATATAGACACCCAGGTATTTGAATTGCCCCTTGCCCATTTCAAGGGGAAGTCACCCGGCCACCCCTGTTGTGCTCCCGGGCCCAGTAACATCGCTTCGGATTTATCCAAATTTAATTGGAACCCAGAAGGCACCCCATACTCTCGGAACAGACTCAACAGGTGTGGTAGCCCTCCCTGAGGGTCCGCCAAATGCACAAGCAAATCATCAGCAAAGGCCGCAACACGAAATTCTGTCCTCCCCACAGTAATACCCCGAAATTGAGAATGGGCCCGAATCCGAGTCAGCAGAGGCTCCAAAGTCAGAACGAACAGGAGCGGAGACAAAGGACAACCCTGGCGAGTCCCTTTTTGGATAGGAAACTCCGAGGACATATTCCCATTTATCATAATAGCCCCTTTCGGGTCCGCATAGAGAAGCCGTACCACATCTACAAAAAAACCTGTAAACCCCATCGTACCCAAAACCTGGTACATAAACTCCCAATTAACCCGATCAAATGCTTTCTCAGCATCAAAACTGATAAGCATAGACCCCATCTGAGCCGCCCGCCCCGCACAAACAGAGATCAAAAGTCGTTGCAGACTATAAGCCGCATGTCGACCCCGCACGAAGCCCACCTGATCCCCGTGGATCAGGGCCGGCAAAATTATCGCCAACCTGTCCGCCATGATCTTGGCTAGGAGCTTAATATCAACATTAAGAAGAGAAATGGGCCGATAAGAACCCGGGATAAGCGGGTCCCTCCCCGGCTTTGGCAGGACCGTGACCAAGGCCTTATTCGCCTCACAAGGGAAGCCGCCAAGCTGAATCAGATCTTCGAAGTACCCGGTAAGCGGAGCCACTATAACATCCCCCAAGGTCTTATAAAACTCGCCCCGCAAGCCATCCAATCCTGGAGCTCGCCCAGTCTTCAAATTCCGAATCCCGTCCTGCACCTCACGCAAAGAAATGGGTGTATTCAGGGCTTGCACGTGTTCCGTGCTCAATTGCGATAGGACACACCCCGCCAAAAATTCCTTACTTTCCGCCTCTCTATCCCCATCACTTGCATAAAGCTTTCGAAAGTAGTCAGAGAATACCTTTTGGATCTCCCCCGTATCCCTGCGAAGGGACCCATCTGGATGCCTTATAACTCCGATATGGCGCGATCCTCCCCCCGGTCTCACCAAGGCCAACAGCAACTTCCCCACCTGATTCCCATGCTGGTATAACTGGTATCGATAATACAGCATAGATTTTTGGGCTCGTTGGTGAAGGAGCAATTCCAACTCCTGCTGGATTTCCTGCATCTTGCGCCTATTGACCACCGTCCTATTTGCCGCAACCTGTCTCCTCGCTTTACCTAATTCCCGCTCCAGGAATAGAATTCTCTGATTCCGCCACTTCTGCCTCGAGCTATAGTGGCTAATAATCTCCCCCCGAAGGACCGCCTTACCAGCCTCCCAAAAGAGAGCTGGAGAGATCCCTGGCTGGTCATTAAGAGCTGCATAATCCCTCCACCTGTCCCTAAGAAACCCGGCAAACTGAACATTCCCACTAAGCTCCAAGGGATAACGCCACAACCGGCTACTTTGGGGTTCACGTTTGCGCAGTTCCAGGATTATCATCGCGTGATCAGAAATAACAGAGGGACCAACCGCCGCTTCCACCACCCAACTAAACAGCGATTCCGATAGCAGGAAGTAATCAATGCGTGACCACGTACCATGAGCCCTAGACATGTGGGTATACTCTCGATCCCCCGGGTGTAAAACTCTCCAAATATCCAAAAGCTTATGCGCCTCGCACAACCCCCACAATCTCCGCTGACTCCGCCGATCTCTCCCCCCACTCGACCCGGATCGATCTAAACTATCATCCAAGACTGTGTTAAAATCCCCTCCTACAGTGACCTGATAGCCATCAGTAGCTGCCAACAGGCGTGTAAAAACATGATAGAAGTGGCCTCATAAACATTAGGCGCATACACTGAGCATAAGGCGACCTTAATCCCATCAAGCTGTCCCCAAACCATAACATAACGGCCACCCGAGTCCATTTCGACTTTCTCCTCCACCCAGCCAACGTGTTTAGCAATTAAGATGGCCACCCCCCGTTTCTTCCCTACTGCCGGGGCCCCATAAACCTTAGCAATGTGGCCTACACACAATTTCGCATGTTCAGCCATGGACTGATGTCTCCTGCAGCATCATAATCCCAAGCTGCTTTCGTTTTAGCTGTTGTAACACTTTATATCGCTTTATCGGGGAGCCGATACCACAGATATTCCAGGAGGCGATCTTCGTACCATTACCCATTACACCACCCACAAAAGGGTCTCCAAGTAAAAATAACCATCCCCATTCCGTGGTGAGAACCCCCCCAGCCTAGGGTCCCCCCCAGTAGTATTGTGCCCCAGATCTCCAACATACACTCCCAAACACTCTCACATCCGCACACCAACCCTAACAGACCGAGGAAACCAGTCACATCCTCTCCCCCTTCCCTCCTCCAGATCCTTAAGCTCTGATACCCCCCCAAAACCAAGTACAAGCCCCGCCCCCCATCCCCCCTATCCCCATCACTACCACCGCTTCTCCGACTCGTCTACCCCCTATGCCTCCCGTCCCCTTCCTAATCCCTTGCCCCAACTCCACCCCCACCATCTTGGCCCGTTCCTCGCCGGCCAGCCTAAGTACTGGTCGGTCGACTTCCTATGGTAGTCGGGCCCATCCCCACTTTTACCGGCCCCAATGCGCCCCCCTAATCCTATGCTCCCTATACCCTCCTAATCAGCCCTATGTTCCCCAATTCGCCCCACATCCACCGAGCTATCCGCGAACCTCCTCACCCCCCCTCCCCAGTGTACCCCATGATAGTATAGATGCAAATCCAAGGGGCAGGTAACCCCTACACTGTGCTACAACGCAATACTAGACTGCCGCCCTATACAGCAACCCGCTGTCATACCAGGTTGGACCTCCCCCGTCTGCCCTACCATCACAGCCCCCAAAAGTATGAAGTACCCCAGGGCCCCAATGTCCACCATGTAGAGTTATGCCTCACAGTGTGCCCAGGCCCAACACCAACCCCCACCCGCCACTTCCTGAGTCAGGGAGCAAGGTGCCATAAGGCCAATACAAAAAGAAGTATACGCCATGGAAATAGCTTAAGCTAAAAGGCCCCACAAAAATATCTACAGTACAGTACATATCCCCCCAACAGTGTAGCCAACCCTCATTGCAGGCAATATATAGAGGAAAGGGAGAAAGGATGAAGTACAGTACAAATCAACACTTTCCCACCTCTTATCCCCCCCCCCCCCATAAACAAAACACAAAAGCATGGCGAATCGCAGCAATGATCAGCTCGTAAAGCCGGGACATACACCCTCGCCTGGTCAATAGACTCTTCACCAGAGGGCACCTCCAGGAGTGCCCCAGAACTGGAACATGAAGTAGAGTCTCAGGAATGGCGGATGACCAAAGGGTCCGTTAGTCCAAGGCCCAAGACAGGCGCAAGGCCCGCTGCCACCATCCTCGCAGGCGAGGGCCATTCCAAAGTCTGCTCGGGCCACACCCAGTCACGTCTGTGTCCTCAGGGAGCTGCCGCTGTTAACCCCGGAAGTTGCTCCAAATAAGCAAGAGCCTCCGCAGGGGTCCCCAAGAAGCGAGTCTGCCCTTGATGTTCAACCCGCAGTCTGGCTGGGTACAGAAGCGAGAATCGCATCCCCTTACCAGCCAGCTGCGCACAGACGGGAGAGAAGGCTTTCCGTTGCTGGCTGACCAACAGTGAGTAATCTTGGAAAACCAAGATCTGTTCAGGGTCTTCCGCCTGCCTCCGACGGTTGCGGACTGCTCTTAACACCGCCTCTTTCTGGCGGTAGTCGAGGAATCGGGCTATCACCGCTCGTGGCCTTCGGGCTTGATCCCACCTGGGGCCCAGTCGGTGCACCCGCTCAAGAATAATAGGGGTGTCTGCCTCTCCTTTCAGCAGTTTTGCCATCCAGGTGACCAGGAAACCAGCGAGAGCACTGTCGGCTATATTCTCCGGAACCCCGACAAACCGGAGGTTCTTTCTACGTCCCCGATTCTCGAGGTCCTCGAGCTTGTCCCCTTGCTGCTTTATAGTGGCCTCCAGAGCCTGCACTTTAGCCGTCAATGACTGTTGTGTGTCCTCCAAGCCCGATATCCGGGTTTCCGCGTGTTCCATGCGGTCCGTGAATTCAGTAATACTTTGGGCCACAGAGTGTAGTTGATCCCCCAGCTCCCGAAAGCGTCCGTCGAGGGCTCGCACTACTGCAGCACTCACATCTGCCACCATGCTTTGATCGCCCTCCGACGCGGGACTCTGAGGCGCTCCGTCAGCCATCTTCAGGTCTGGAACGCGGGCCTTGTCCCTCTTCGTTGGTTTCGCAGCCATCAGGGCACCTCCAAGTCGCGAGGATGGCACTATTGCGGTCTTCCCACTCTCTCATTTACCCTTCAACTGGATCAGGGGCATTCAGCCGCTATCAGGCAAGAAAATATGCCGTTTGACGGGGTATGGAGCCCGGAGCTGATCCACACACGTCCGATCAGCTCATTACCAAAACCGGACGTCCTAGTCATGACTTAATAGCAGTAAGCCAACATGGATTTAGCCAAGGAAAGTCTTGCCTCTCTAATCTGTTATTTTTTTTTTTTGATGGTGTGAATAAACAGGTAGATAATGGTGAGCCGATTCATTTAGTGTATCTGGAGTTTCAGAAAGCCTTTGCCAAGATCCCTTATGAGAGACTATTGCGGAAATGAAAAGGACACGGGATAGTAGGCAATATACTGTTGTGAATTAGGAACCGGTTAAAAAATAGAAAATAAAGAGTAGGGCTAAATGGACACATTTTTCCCAATGGAAAAAGGTGAATAGTGGCGTACCCTAGGGATCTGTGCAGGGAACTGCTTTTTAACATATTTATATGTGACCTGGAATTGGGAATAATGAGCGAGGTGATCAAATTTGCAGACGAGACAAAATTATTCAATACTGTTAAAACACAAGAGGATTGTGAAAAATTGCAAAAGGACCTTAAAAAATTGGGAGACTGGGTGTCTAACTTTGCACGTCAACATTAAATTTCATCTGCCATTTATGCACCTAGAAAGAAGAACTATGGTTACACGATGCTACAAGGTTCCACATTAGGAACCACCACCCAGGAAAAGGATTTAGACATCATTGTGGATACTACTTTGAAACCCTCTGCCCAGTGTGCAGTGGTGGCTAAGAAAGCAAATGGATTGCTGAGAATCATAAGGAAAGGAATAGAAAATAAAACCAAGGCTATTATAAAGCCTATTTCTCCAGGAACAAGCAGGAAGTCAGTTCTTACATATGGGTGACATCAGTGCTGACGGAGCCCACCCGGTAGCTTCTCCCCGGCTTTCAAAGAAAGCCTTTGGGAGATGCACCACAAATGTATGGTCCCCTTCCCGCCCAAGGGTTGCCTCAGTCTCCTTTTTTCTGCAGAGCCCACCAGACATGTGTCTGTTTTCCCCCAGAAAAAGTGTAAAGTTTTTTTCTTGAATTTTGCTTCTCCGGTCATGCACCGATTCCCTTTCCTGCCACCAAGATCGCTTGCCTCGACATAGAAACATGATGACAGAAAAAGACCACATGGCCTATCTAGTCTGTCCTTACATATCAACAACTACAACAGTCCACTTTTAACCTTTAGAGATCCTCTGTGAGACATCGTGTCTCGGGTTTGTTCTTCTTTCCTTTTTTTTTTTTGAGAGCTTCTCAACCAGCTTCGTGCCTTTTTTTGTTCCTGGCTGGGCCTGAGGTCTTCCCCACCAGGCCTCTGCCAGTGGCTTTAAGAATTGTGACCAATGCGCCAAAACCATGTCATGCACCAATCTACGACTGCTGTCTCTGATGTCTAGGACCGGACCATGACCCCTTGGACTACATTCTCTGCAAGAAGATGACCTCCAAGGCCATCAAGAGCCGTCAGCAACAGCGGGAGTCCTCCTTCCATAAGATGGATTCTGCACGAGAGTCTCCATCAACACCGTGCTCCAGGAACCCCAGGGAGATCATGCTGCTTTGGAACCCCTCCAGCCGATTCCCAGAGGAAGACTAAGAAGAGGCGGAAATCCTTGAAAACCACGTCAGCGGACAAGCCTGGGCATGTCCACGGGACCTGGGCCCGCAGTCCCTGACAAGGGGAAGGAACGGGAGTTGGTGACCAAAATTCCCAGATGGGAATAGTCTGCATACGGCCACCGGCTTTGGACCCCCAAGACCATCCTGGTCGAGGACATCCCTCAACAGAACCGGCATTGGGCCTGAGTCTCTCAGTGCCCGCGCCGAAGGCTGTGGAGCCATCTGGCCTCAAGACCAGGATGGCGGACTTGGAGCACAGTTTATCTGCCTTCATGGCCCAGCAGCAGCCTCTGATGCCCTGTTCTGCCAGGTCATCAATCCCAACTACCATGCCCTCAACCTCAATGAATTCCCCGGACTTCGATCCACTCCTTAAGTTCCACCAGCCTCGAGAGGTTCCTCTACACCGGTCCTGATTTCAGTCCTGGTCCTCAGAAACTAGGTCAACCGATGACCACAGGGCCTTTGGGGGCCAGGGGAATCAGGCTCAGGGCCTGATCCCAGAATATGGACCGTCCTCAACACCTCCACTGACTACAAATCGGACTGGGAGATAGAGGACGACAAACCCCCCGGATACCCATCTTCACCAGGATGTGCGCTCCGACCTGTCTCCCACCGAGACCCGGCGTATGTCCCTGCCTGAGGACACAGCTTTCCTTGACTTCATGCAGGATATGATCAAAGCACTGGCCTTCAAGACCAAGTCAGAAGAGGACCACCATTGAACCAGAAACTTGAGATCCTCCAGTACGACACCCCTCTGAAGGAGACACTCATGGTGCCTGTTCCCCCGATCCTGGAACGGCTGTGGGAGACCCCCGCATCGGCGCCTATAGTAAGCAGAAGGCTGAACTTGATATATTGGGTCCGCCAGAGCCCTGTCTTCTAGAAAGCACACTACTATACAACTCCATAGAGATGGAGTCAGCCATGCATAAGAAAACGCACTCCTTTGTGCCCCCGGGTTGGATGCCCTGGGAAGAAAGTGCTCCAGGGCTCGATGCTCCTTGGCCGAATCCAGGCATACCTGCTGTACATGGGCATGTACCAGAGAGATCTGGCAAAGGAACTTGCTGGGTTCTCAGCTGGTCTCTCCAAGGAAGCTCTCCAGTAGTTCCGGACCCTAGCCTCAGGTGTCAGAGTGTGCTCCAAGTTTGACTCAGGCAACCTATGACATCTTCGAGTCAGCAGCTAGAGTAGCTGCAGCAAACATCGGCTCCCGACGCCAGACCTGGCTACAGTCCTTTGACCTGGAGCAATGGGTTCAGGACAAGTTGGTCGATATCCCCTGCCAGGGAGAAAATCTATTCTGCAAACGCATGATGGATAAGACTGCAGAGTTGGAGTCCGAGTTCCTGATGAGGACCAGGCTTTCCAAGAAGACTGCTGCCTTCCTGACAGAAGCCTTTGGGTAAAAGGTCCTTCTACCCGAAGAAGAGGAGGGCTTATGGAAACTACCCTCATTACCAGACCTTCCCAACTCCCCAACAAGGGCAGCAGGCCAAGGGACAAGGGCATGGCCCTCGTAAGCCTAAGGCTCCTAAACCCAAGATACCGACTCCAGCCCAGCATGGTGGGGGTTTTTGACTCCTTGGTCATAGCCTCTCTCCTCCTAGGAGGTCCAGCTCAGCAGCCCACAGAGGGGCTTCTGGTTCTCTATGCTCACTGGTGGCCATCCATCACCACCGACTCCTTGGCACTGCAGGTGGTGAGGGAGGATTACCTCCTCCACCTGACACAGGCACCCCTCAGTTCTTCCTGGGAGAGCCCCCCAGGATTTCCCTCCACCAGACTTTACTACTGCAAGAGCTCGCAGGCCTTCTCTAGGACAAGGCGGTGGAACCGGTGCCCACACACCTCACGGGCAAGGGGTTCTACTCCTGGTATTTCCTCGTACTCAAGAGGACCGGAGGTTTCCAGCCCATTCTGGATCTGCGGGATCTAAACTGCTGAAGGAAAAGTTCAGAATGCTCTCCCTTGGAATACTTCTGCCATACTTCCAGCCGGGAGACTGGTTATGCTCCTTGGACCTAAAGGATGCATACACTCACATCCTCATCCATCCCAACCACAGGAAATACCTCAGATTCGTGGTGGGACGTGGCCACTACCAGTACAGGGTGCTACCCTTTGGACTGGCCTCCACACCATGAGGGTTCACCAAGTGCCTGACAGCAGTCGCGGCCTACCTTCGTCTCCAGGGAGCCTTCGTCTTCCCATACTTGGACGACTGGCTCATAAGAAGCCACACTGCCGCAGAGGTAGAACACACAATGGCACGCACCATCCTCATGCTACATCACTGGAGTTTGTAATAAACCATCCAAAGTCCCATCTCCTCCAGACACAGTATCTGGAATTTATAGGGGCAAAGCTGGATACCGTTCAGACCAAGGCCTTTCTCCCTCGAGAAAAGGACCGACCGCCTCAGGGCGCTAGCCATGGCCGTGCAGCGCCGACACTCTGTGCCCATCCGCCTCCTGCTCCACCTGTTGGATCACATGGTGACCACAGTTCATGTTACCCCAGACGCCCGCCTTCACATGAGGGTGACTCAATGGGGCCTCTGCTCCCAGTGGGTCCAAGTCACAGGCCGATTGCAGTACAGGGTGGTGGTGACCCGTCAACTGGCCGACTCTCTCGCATGGTGGCAAACCCTCCATCACCTCCTGACCAGGATACCCTTCCAGGCCCTGCACCCCAGAGGGTCCTAGCCACAGATGCCTCCCTCTTAAGCTGGGAGCCCACTGTGACAGCCTCTGCACTCAGGACAGTTGGTTGCAATCAGACAGTCTGCAGCAGATCAACCTCTTGGAGTCCCAGGCCATATCCCTGGCTCTCTGAGCCTTCCGTCACCAACTGCAACACCATTCAGTGCTAGTCCAGACAGACAATAAAGTGGCGATGTTCTGCATCAGCAAGCAGGGGGGTGTGTATAGCAGTACGTCGTCAGTGTATATCATGCAGTTAATGTTGAATGATCGTATGAGCTCGCAGATGGGCTGCATGTAGATGTTAAACAGCAGTTTAACATCTACATGCAGCCCATCTGCGAGCTCATACGATCATTCAACATTAACTGCATGATATACGCCGATGACGTACTGCTATACACACCCTTCAAGACTGACCAGATCGAGCTCTCATCACTAACAAACTGCTTCACTGCAGTAGAAAACTGGCTCCAAAATCAGAATCTCCGGATACAACACAAAAAGACTGAAGTGCTGTTCATTACCAGAAACCCTAACTTCCGCCCGCCGGCCAACCTAAACGTCGGAAATGTAGAGCTTCAAACCAAACCTACAATCCGTTACCTGGTTTTAACACTGGACCAGAAACTGGACATGAAATCCCATATTGGCGACATGGTCAAATCAACATATTTAAAAATCAAAACCCTCAGACATCTACGCCCCCTACTACAACTGGATGATTTTAGAACGATCTTTCAGGCATTAACGATTCCACATCTTGACTATGCAAATGCGATTCTGCAAGGGTTACCTCAATCCACCCTAACTCCACTCCAACTCGCCATGAACTCTGCAGCCAGAGTTCTAAATGGTGCCTCAAGACGTGACCATATAACACCGATCCTCAAAAGTCTCTACTGGCTCCCAATTCACAGTAGGATCACCTTCAAGATCTTACTACTAACATTCAAGGCTATCAACAGACTTTCCCCCTCATCGCTTGCAAGCCTTACGCTCATGACTCCCCCTACCAGAGCCAGACGACATGCAGCAATAAATACTATAGCAATCCCCAAAACAGTAACCCAGTGTACACAGTCAACCGCAAACAGAGCTTTCAGTCTTTGTGCACCTAGAAGCTGAAACGCCTTGCCACCCAGCCTACGAGCCATCACAGAGATAACTAAATTCAGGAAGGCTCTGAAGCACCACCTCTTCCTCAAGTGCTACCCTGAAGTAGGCAAGCCAAAATGCCCTACACACAACACAGATCCTTAATCACCTGGTAATCAAATCATTCCACAATATGATGTACATAGGGCTTTCACCCTATGCCTTTGTGTATATGGTTAAATTGCTATAGGGTTTTCACCTTATGCCTTTGTGTATATAGTTAACATGTTATCCAAGTTAATCTCCCTGTTATCTGTAATTTACGGTGTAACCCCACTGTAAAACTGTTTTGATGTTCCATGTAAACCGCACTGATGTCGAATAGCGCGGTATATAAGAGTATTAAATAAATAAATAAATAAAATAGGATCATACACCCTCTGCCAAGAGGCAGTAGTTCTCTGCTCGTATGTGAACTGCCACGGGATGCTCCTGCAGGCGGTGTATCTGCTGGGCCAGGACAACTTCCCAGTGAACAGGCTGAGCAGGGTCCTCCAACTGCACGAGTGGCGGCTAGACCCCAGATTGGCCTAACTGCTCTTCCAGCTCTGGGGGACTCCATGTATGGACTTTTTCGCTAGTCCAGCCAACGCCCACCTGCCCCATTCTGCTCTAGGCAGCCACACTTATTTGGGGTAGCAGCGGATGCATTCCTCATCTCATGGATGGAGGACCTTCTCTACGCCTTCCTGCCCACACCGCTGATGGCCATGACCTTGTTCAAGGCTCAGTTGCAACGGGGCATAGCTGATTCTAGTAGCCCCTCAGTGGCCCAGGCAACCATGGTTCCCACTGCTCCTTCGCTTATCCATGGTGCCCCCGGCCCCTCTAGGGAATGCCCCAGGGCTGCTCTTGCAGGAGGAGGGCTGCCTCCTACACCTCAACTTGGGGTCTCTGATGTCAATGGTCTGGCTGCTAAAAGGATAGCTTTGGCCCCTTTCAGGGGAGGTGGTGGAGGTGGTCCTGGCCTCCAGTAGGATCACCACAAGATGGGCTTACTCCTTTAAATGTCACAGATTCTCAGTGTGGTGCGCAGAATGACGGGTCAACCCATTCTTGTGCTCTGTGCAGCTTGTGCTGAAATATTTGCTTCACCTGTCTCGGGCAAAACTGAAGTCCAACTCTGTCAGGGTCCACCTGAATGCACTAGCAGCGCACCTCAACCTTATAGAGTGCAAGTCCCTTCTATCCAACCTCTCATGACCTGCTTTCCAAACCAGTGGTGGAGTGGGACGTCAACGTGGTGTTGTCGCAGCTCACTGGCCCACCATTTGAGCCCTTGGCTATCTGCCATCTGCAGGCCTGGAAGGCCATGTTCCTGGTGGCATTCACATTGGCTTGCAGGGTCAGCAAGCTCCAGGCATTGGTAGCGGATCCACCTTACCTGAGGTTCTATAAGAACAGAGTTGTTCTCTGCACACATCCCAAGTTCCTTCCCAAGGTGGTGTCCCCTTTCCATCTCAGTCAGAAGGTGGTGCTCCCCACCTTTTTTCCGCAGTCTCATGGCAGCAGGGCGGAGACTGTCCTTCACACTCTGGACTGTAAGAGGGCCCTGTCCTCCTCCTTCCAACTTACTCAGGGCTCCCGCAAAGCTTCACAGCTATTTGTCTCCTATAACCCAGTCAGCTGGGGGCAGCGGTGACCAAGCATACTCTATCCACCTGGGTGGCGACCTGCAATGCCCTCGCCCACGAGTAGGTTGGGCTCTCACTGGAGCATCGGGTCACCACGCATAGTGTCAAGGCCATGGTGGCATCCGTAGCAATCCTGCCTTCCTTTCCCTTGTCGGAAATCTGCTGGGCCGCCACCTGGTCCTCAGTCCATACCTTCATAAGTCATTACTGTCTGGAGAGGGAGTCCCGTAAGGGCAGTGCCTTTGGCCAGGCAGTACTCCATCATCTATTCAGGGTGTAGGCAACTCTTGCCCTCCAGCCCTTGTGTGTTCAGGCTACTGCAGTGCTGGTTTTCTCGCTGGTCACTTGGGGAGTCTATCTTCTCAAGGACTCATTGCTGATGCTCACAGCTCACCTTTTCCTGATCACCCGTGGCTTTTTACAAGTTTTCGGTAGCCTGTAGCTAGGGAGTCCCATATGTGAGGACTGACTTCCTGCTTGTTCCTGACTTCCTGCTTGTTTCAGGTGTTCTCCAGGGACAGCAGGAATCAGCCCTCACAACCCTACCTCCTACCCGTGGAGTTTCATTTTGTGTCTTTTTTGTGTCTCTTGTGCCTTTGAGCTAGTCATCCTACTGAGTCAAGATGTCAACCTTGGCTGAGAAGGGGACCACACATGTGTGGTATATCTCCCAAAGGCTTTCTTTGAAAGCTGGGGAGAAGCTACCACACAGACTCTGTGAGGACTGATTTCCTGCTGTCCCCAGAGAACACCTGTTACAGGTGATTAACTATGCTTTATCGCTCCATGATGTGACCCCCCCCTCCCCCCACCTTGAATATTGTCTGCAATTCTGGTTGTCATATCTTAAAAAGGATATAGCAGAATTAGAAAAGGTACAGAGAAGAGCAACCAAAATGGTAGAGAGGATAGAAGGATATCCCTATGAGGAAAGACTTAAAGGCTTCAACTTGGAAAAGAGATTCCTGAGAGGGAGATATGATAGAGGTCTATAAAATGAATGGAGTGGAACAGTAAAGGTAGATCAATTGTTTACTCCTACAAAAAGTAAAAAGACTAGGGGACACGTAATGAAGCTACAATGTGGCACATTTAGGACTAATCAGAGAAAATATTTTTTTCACTCAGCGCATAATCGAACTCTGAAATTCATTACCAGAGATGTAATAAAAACTGTTAGTATAGCTGGGTTCAAAACAGGTTGGATGAGTTCCTGGAGGAAAAGTCCATAGGCCATTATTAAAGAGAACTGGGAAAATCCACTGCTTGCCCCTGGGACAAGCAGCATGGAATGTGTATACATTTGGGAACCCAACAGGTACTTGAGTCCTGGAATGACCAGTGTTGGAAACAAGATACTGGGCTTGATGGACCCTTGCTCTGACCCAGTATGGCATATCTTATGTTCTTAGCAGGCCTTCCAGGATTACTTGTAGAAGATTTGCACAGTATTCCCTATTCATTCTTTTGTACCAGTATCTCTTTGTCTTGGAAGAACCACTGTTGTTCTACTCTCTGTCCCCTTCCTCTTGTTTCCCTCTGATTTTTCAGTTCCACTTTTTTTTGTACTTTGTCTTTTAATTGGTTTATGTTCAGTTATTTTATGGATTGTGTGCACCACGTAGATGTACCCTACGGGGCCTCCATTAGTGGTATAACAAATGAAGAAATAATAATAATAACAATTACACTTCCATTAGATGTCACCCATCAAGAAGAATCTTTTGGATAACAGATTCAGTCATCATTCCTGGTGAAATGAAGAAAATGCTACAACCACTGGACATTAAGGTCAACAAACCAGTGAAATTGCACTGCGTTGAAAATGGGAATGCTGGAAGGTAAGCAGGTAGGCACACTGAAACACTAACACTTCAGAATGCTATCAAATGGATTTTGAGTTAGAGTTAGATCCTTACATCGTTAATATGGGATTTGGCAAGTATCGCAGTTTGAATACCCTAAATTTCAGGATGATGCCCTTTGGACTGAAGATGGTGGATATAGACCTAACAGTGATTACGAATCAGAAAATGAAGACATTGATGACTCCACCATCAAAGATACCACCTATCTTTTTAATGAAGATAATAGCAAATTAAATGGCATACATGATGAATAACCTTTTGTAAACTTTTCCAGCTGAAAGCTTAAATAATGATTGACCATTATTTACTATTTTGAAATTCTATTTTTTAAACTATTTTATATATAGTGAAGCCACTATTCAAGCCCACTTTTCCGGATAGCTGGATTTGCTAACCAGCAAGTGCTGCTGACCTGGGGCATTATACTGTTTAATGTCTTCTTCTCAAAGTTGATCTGAAAAACAAACTCTGAATATAGTGTATGTACCCCAATATTTGCAACAGTTTGGCATGAAAGCTCCACATTTATAGTTGAGATTTAATTGTATATCAATATACATATCTAAATGTAGATATAAATCTACCTAAGGGCCTAATTTTCTAAGCCTTCCCACTATAGCTAAAGTAGCTCTAACAATGTAAATATCTCTAGATATTTATTTAGAGAGAGATTTGTTACAGAAATTTAAATCTCGTCTATGGGTCTGATTCAGTAAGACTTTTATACTATTCATAGAAGGAGGGAAAATTGATTCTGCTACACACTGTTATGATAAGAGCCTGTTGAGCAGCTACAAAATTAGAAGTATCTGGAAGAGTGCAACAGTCTCACACAACCTCAGTACCCCCTCCCTCTTCTTCTGTCCCCCTTGCTCTCTCCCCAAGATTGCAAGGCTCTCAGAGGGATCTGCCTGCCAGCCACCTTAAATGCAGTGCTGCACAGCCAGCCAGTAACACAGTTTCAGGGGAATGGAGCTGAGTCCGGCATGGATCCTCTGCCCAGGGGTCTCGAGGTGAGTACCAAGGCTTGATCTCGTCATTGTTCTTGTTGGCAGTTCCCAATTCTGTCATCCTGGGATACAATTCAGGGTGGACTGCTGGTAAACATTGGCACGGTGTGGGGGTTTCCTGCTGTTTTCTGAACACATTAATAGTATTTTTACCTATTGTGCATCTAGTGGTCGCACAGTCCTAACGAGCATTCTGCCCAAGTGACTCCAACACACACTCCTTCCCTAGTGCCTGTAATGCGCATTTCATAAAAGTGCAGTTAACGCATGCCATCGGGCTGTTGCAGCCTTAGCGCACACTGTTATGATACTTGCCTAACTCCAGAATCGGGGTGAGGCACCTCATTTGCCACAGATCAAACGTTTCCTGGAAGAAGATATAGACCCTGCTATTCTTTCATGGCAACTTCTGAGTCGTTCATGGAGGGCCTGCTTTTTTCCTCCCAGCTGGGGGATACAGTTAGTTCGACCTTGTCTACCTCAGAGCAGAAGGTGATGGATGGCACTTTGTTAAGGATATTCAGCTGGCTGGAGGATCCGGCGACCATTCTTTGAGCCACTCATTGTCCTCTAGGGAGTTTGCAGTGGCTATGCCCCCTGGCACTGGGGAGTCATTTCTGAAAGGAAAGCTTCCAGACTCCAGATTGTCCCCCCCCCCCCCCCGAATTCTTTTCTTTTTTACAGCAGACCTAGTCCTTCTGGCGTGGAAATTCAGACCCTGTTGCCTCTGGGTATCCCGGGCACAGTGTCATGCGAGGCAAGTTGAGAGCGGAAGCCCTGCTTTGTTTATCTTTGGCTAAGCACCCTCGGCAAGGGGCACACCCCTAAAAATGGGGAACAGCTGGGACCTGTCCAAGATTTTGACTGTGACTCTGATTCAGAGGACTTGGTACTGGGCTCTGATGTGTATGAAGAAGTTCTCTTGCCTTCAGAGGAATGTGCATAGGCCAGAGTGATCCGCCTATTCCAGAAAAAGGAGCGGCGCAGTTGATTACCAGGGTCTCATTTGCTTTGAACTTGACTGATGCTTCCAGCACCTTTAAGGGGTGCAAAAATCCACTACTGTCTTCCTGTTCCCAGATGTAATCAAAGATGTGATCTGGTCAGAGTGGGACTTTCTTGACTCCCAGCTTAAAGGGTTAAGGGTGTATAAGAAGAACTCCTCTCTCCCGGAGGAGTGCTTTGAGTGGTTTGGCATTCCCAAAGTGGATGCCCAGGTTACAGCAGTTACCAGATGGACCACCGTTCCCGGAAGACAGATCAGTATTATAGGATTTCTTGGACCGTGAGGTGGATTCATTGCTGTGGAGCCAGTTCGCTGTGGCTGCTACTATTCTGCAGCTGATGGTATGTACCAGCCTGACGTCTTGAGCCCTGCTGCAGTGGATTCAGTCTCTTAAGGACCAAGCAGGAAGTCAGTCTTCACATATGGGTGACGGCGCCGACGGAGCCCTCGTGCGGAGCATTTCCCCAGCTTTCAAAGAAAGCCTTTGGGAATGCAGCGCGCATGCACGGTCCCCTTCCCGCCCCAGGGTGCCATCTTGCTCAGTCTTCTTTTTTCTGTGGAGCCAGACGGACGTGTGTCGTCACCCGGTAAAAAAGTTGATTTTCCTGCGTGGATTCGTGGTTTTGCCCGGTTCGACGCCGGTTCCCCTTCCCGCCTGGGCCCGGTACACCGGTATCGAGCCTGGAGTTTTTCGTTTTTTGTCCTTCGTGACTAGCGTTCCTGCTTTTTTTCTCTTTTTCACTGGCAGTCTGGTCTTTTGACCTTGCAGGGGTCCTTTTTCACCCGATGGCTACCAGCGGGTTCAAGAAATGTGATCAGTGTAAGAAGCTGATGGCTCTCACCGACATACATGACTGCTGCCTCTGGTGCCTCGGGCCCAACCATGACCTGGTGGTCTGTGTCCCGTGCGGCAAAATGTCCTCTAAGGCGCTGTTCACGTAGAACATTGCCACTTGATGTCTATAAACTAATGAACAGAGTGGAACAGGTAAACGTAGATTGATTGTTTACGTTATCAGAATATAGAAAGACATGGGGACATGCAATAAAGCTACAGGGTAAAATAAAAGAAATTTTTTCACTCAACGTGTAATCAAACTCTGGAATTTGTTACCGGAGGATGTGGTAAGGCTGTTAGTGTTGCTGGGTTTAAAAAAGGTTTGGACAAGTTCCTGGAGGAAAGGTCCATAAACCATTATTAAGAAGGGACGCAGGATATCAATGCTTGACCCAGTACAAGCATTGTGGAACCTGTGTCATTTGGGGAAACTGCTAGGTACGTATGACCTAGATTGGCCACTGTTGGAAACAGGATACTGGGCTTGATGGACCTTGGTCTGACCCAGTATGGCATATCTTATGTTCTTATGAGGAGCCGTCAACATCAACGTGAAAGTCTCTTTTCTGACTCGGTGTCCGGCCGGGCACGGACTTCGTCAGAGGCCT
This sequence comes from Ichthyophis bannanicus, assembly GCA_033557465.1. Lineage (NCBI taxonomy): Eukaryota > Metazoa > Chordata > Amphibia > Gymnophiona > Ichthyophiidae > Ichthyophis > Ichthyophis bannanicus. The sequence goes on from CM066037.1 coordinate 1,674,922, forward strand.
CGACATCTCAGGAGTCTGACCCCGAGCACCATCGAGGCTCCTCTAAAAGGGGGTCTCCTTCGAGGGAACACAGAAGGAAGAAGAAACCCACGAGGGCGGCGCCAGTGAACGCTCTTGGCTCCTCAAGGGCCAGATCGCATAGCCCCGACTGCCGTCCCGTGTCCTCTGAGTCGGAGAGGCCTGCCAAGTTGCCTCGAGTGGAGCTGGAGTCCCAGAGTCACGTGAGTGCTGTTGTCCTCGTAGACTCCCTTCTGGGGGAGCCGCCGTCGGGGGCTGCTGAGTCTCCTGAGCTGAGTCTCAGGTTGACGGCCTTGGAAAGCAGCTTGGCTGCCTTCATGGAGCAGCAGCGGGTACTGATCGCCGGTTTGACCGGTGCATCTTCTCCGACTACCGGGACCTCGACGTCCAGGTCGACCCCGGAGGCCGAGCCAATCTTCGAGTCGATGCGGTCTCGAGTCGATCCTCGGCCTCCTGCTCGGGGCCGAGGTCGTCAACGCCGGTGCCCTCGGCGTCGGGACAGATGGCATCGGTGCCCGCCCATCCGGAGCCGCTCGATTCCTCCTCGGAGGGGTCAGAGTGGGAGTCGGAGGACGAGGAGTCCCCGGATACTTTCCGGACCCAGTGCATCCCATCAGACACACCGGAGTCCAAGCCTCGGAGACAGTCCCCACTGGAGGATACCCGGTTCTCGGACTTCATGTGGGACATGGCCAAAGCCTTGGCCTCCCCGCGGATCCCGAGGAGGAGCCTCGAGCCGAAGAGCTCGAGGCCCTCCAGTATGACTCTCCGCCTAAGGAGGCCTTTACTGTACTGGTTCCTCCGATGCTGAAACGGCTGCTCTTCCACATGTGGGAGGCACCTGCCTCGGTGCCGGTTCTCAGCAGACAGGTCGATTCAATTTATCGAGTCCGTAAGAGCCCTGGGTTCCAGAAGGCACAGCTGCCGCACCACTCCATGGTTGTGGAATCGGCCATGCATCGTCTGAAGAGTCAGAAGATGCACTCCTTGGTGCCCCCCGGCCGGGAGGCCCGGAACGTGGATGCCCTCGGTAGAAAGTGCTTCCAGGGCTCTATGCTGGCGTGCTGTGTCCAGACTTACCAGCTGTACGTGGGCATGTACCTTCGGGACCTGGCAAAGGAGATTGGCGGGTTCTCAGCTGGCCTCTCCGAGGAACCTTTGCAGAGGTTTAAGTCTTTGTCATTTGGGATTTGAGAGTGCTCAAAGCTTATCTCTCGAGCAGCCTATGATGGCTTTGAAGCTTCGGTCCGAGGAGCCGCGGCCGGCATCGGTGCACGCCGTCAGGCCTCACTATAGTCATCGGACCTCGAGCCATGGGTACAGGACAAGTTGGTCGATGTCCCCTGCCGAGGTGAGAACCTTTTTGGCAAACCCATCGCTGAAAAGGCTGCAGAACTCGAGTCTGAGACTCTCACCAGGACAAGGCTGTCCAGGAAAACTTCTGCCCCTTCTCAGAAGAAGAAGGGCTCGGGGAAAAAGCCCTTTTACCCGAGGAAGGCTACTGCCTACAAATTGTACTCTCATTTTCAGGCCTCTGCAGCTCCCCGTCAGGGTCAGCAGGCCAAGGGGCAGGGACATGGGCCCCGTAGGCAGAAAACCCCCAAGCCATCAGCTCCGGCTCCTGCACAGCAGGGAGCGGGGTTTTGACTCCCATTGCATAGCCTCTCCTCCTCAGCTGGCTCCTCTCAGCACAGGAGGCCGGCTGACACTATATGCCCACAGGTGGTCAATCATAACAGGGGATACCTGGGTGCTGAGCATAGTCCAAAATGGCTATTTGCTCCACTTCAACCAGTTACCCCCCTCCTATTTTCCAGGGGAGCCTCCAAGACTCCCTCTTCACAGGAACCTCCTCCTTCAGGAGTTGGCAAGTCTTCTACAGGAGCAGGCGGTGGAACCGGTGCCTCACCACCTGAGGCCAAGGCTTCTATTCCAGGTACTTTATGGTATCAAAAAAGACAGGAGGCCTCAGGCTCATCCTAGACTTGCGAAATCTCAACAAGTTCCTGGAGAGGGAAAAGTTCAAGATGCTTACCCTTGGGCAATGTTCCCTCTAATTTTCTGTAGGCTGTGTGTGCATAAAATATCAGCTGTGCAGCTTTTGAAGGAAGGTTAAATTTTTGTGCGCCACATAACGACACTCAGAGTTATATACTTTAAAATTTAACTACACGTCAGAATACAGTATGTACACCACATTGATTGCACTAGAAAATATTATAGAACTTGTGAAAACCGTAAATACACAACAACTTTTAAATTTTAAGACGTCTGTGTTGTTTTCTATCAGAATCAGAACCGTAATTTTTGTGCGCTCTGTTGTAAAGTATGTGCGCTCAATCGGCGAGGTGTGTATGCGCGCACAGCTTAGAGGGAGCAGTGCCCTTGGGGTACTGCTGCCCTACCTCCAGCAGGGAGATTGGCTATGCTCCTTAGACCTTAAGGATGCTTATACTCACATCCTCATTCATCCAGACCTCAGACAATATCTCAGATTTCTAGTGGGAGGAAATCATTTTCAGTACAGGGTACTTCCCTTTGGCCTAACCTCTGCTCCCAGGGTTTTCACCAAGTGCCTGGCGGTGGTGGCGGCCTATCTCAGAAACCAGGGCATCTTTGTCTTCCCATAGCTGGACGACTGGCTCATCAGGGGTCAGTCTCCACAGGAGACCAGACAAGCCACCCTTCGCACTGTATCTCTTCTCCAGCATCTAGGCTTTGTCATAAACTTCGCAAAGTCCACTTTACTCCCCTCACAGAACATAGAGTTCATAGGGGCAAAACTAGATACCCTTCAGGCAAAGGCTTATTTGCCCGAGGACAGGGCCCACAGACTGATAGCGTTGGCCAATCAGTTCCAGAGCGGTTCTCTGGTCTCCGCCAGAAACTTCCTAAAGCTCTTTGGCCACATGGCATCCATGGTCCATGTAACTCCGAATGCCCGCCTGCACATGCGACCTGCTCAGTGGTGCCTCAGAGCTCAGAGGGTGCAAGCCACAGGCGACTTGAAAGACAAGATAAGGGTGTCCAAACTGCTGACAGCCTCCCTACGGTGGTGGCTGAATCTCCCGAACCTGGTCCAGGGGGTGCCTTTTCAGGCACCTCCCCACACACAGGTGCTGACAACCGATGCTTCCCTTCAAGGCTGGGGTGCACATTGCCAGGGGGCTTGCACTCAGGGCCTCTGGTCTCCTGGGGAGTCCACACAGCAGATCAATCTATTGGAGTTGCGAGCTATCCGCTTAGCTCTACAAACTTTCTCTCATGTCCTCTCTCACCAGTCTGTCTTAGTTCAGACAGACAAGTGGCAATGTTCTATGTGAACAAGCAAGGGGGCACAGGCTCCAAGCTTCTGTGTCGGGAGGCACAGGCCCTGTGCTCCTTGACAATCAAACACAACATGTTTCTCAAGACAGTTTACCTGTCTGGCCAGGAAAATTGCCTGGCAGACAGATTGAGCAGGATTCTACAGCCTCATGAATGGCAGTTGAATCTGCTGGTGGTCCAAGGGATCTTTCTAAGATGGGATCTTCCAACCATCGATCTCTTTGCGAGTCCACTGAACCGTCAGCTACCCAGGTTCTGTTCCAGACAACCGCATCCTCTGCAAATAGCAGCAGATGTGTTTCTAATCTCTTGGTCTACGGGCCTACTGTATGCATTTCCTCCCATGCCTCTAGTGGCCCGAACCTTGTTCAAGGTTCTTCAGGACAAGACCTTGGTGATTATGGTAGCCCCCAGATGGCCGAGGCAGCCGTGGTTTCCCCTCCTCCTGCAGTTGGCGGTGGACACTCCGCTCCCTCTGGGTGTGCATCACGACCTCCTGTCTCAGGACCAGTGATCTCTCCTGCACCCCAACCTCAAATCCCTCATCCTGATGGCCTGGCTGCTGACAGGGTAGTTTTAGCCCCCTTACTTCTGCCTAAGGAGGTGGAAGAGGTGGTTTTGGCCTCTAGGAGGCAATGCACCCGGAAATCTTATGCCCTCAAGTGGCGTAGGTTCTCCACCTGGTGTGCTCATCGCCAGGAGGATCCTTTTTCGTGCCTGGTTCCAGTGGTGCTGCAGTACCTGCTCCACCTCTCGGACCTAGGCCTTAAATCCAACTCTGTTCGGGTCCACCTCAGTGCTCTATCGGCACACCACTCACAAGTAGAGGGCCAACCTCTGTCGGGCCACCCCTTGGTGTCCCGTTTCTTCAGAGGCCTGCTTCTCAAGCCTCCGGTCCGTCCGCCAGCCCCTGAGTGGGATTTAAATGTGGTCTTGTAACAACTTACTTGCCCACAGTTTGAGCCGATGGCTACTTGTCCTTTATGCTTCCTTTCCTGGAAGGCCTTGTTCTTGGTGGCTCTTACCTCGGCCAGGCGTGTGAGTGAACTACAAGCTCTGGTTTCTGATAGACCGTACACATGGTTCTATAAGAACAGAAGGTTGTCTCCTCCTTCCACCTCAATCAGGAGGTGGTTCTTCCAACATTCTTCCCCAGGCTGCATGCCAGCCGGGCTGAAACAGTCCTGCATACCCTGGACTGTAGAAGGGCGTTGTCCTTTTACATAGACGATACACAGGGGCATCGAAGGGCTGCTCAGCTCTTCGTATCTTTTGACCCTAATAAACTGGGGTTGCCTGTCTCCAAGCGTACGTTGTCTCTTTGGGTAGCAGATTGTATCGCTTGGGCGTACAGGGCAGCCAGCCTCTCCTTGCAGAGTCGAGTCACTGCCCACCGTGTCAGGGCGAAGGCCGCGTCTGTAGCCCACCTCCGCTCTGTTCCATTGGCAGACATCTGCCGGGCCGCTACCTGGTCTTCAAGCCAGACTTTTGCGGCTCACTACTTCCTCGAGAGGGAGTCCCGTAGGAACAGTGCTTTCGGACAGGCGGTACTCCGTAATCTCTTTGAGGTTTAGGCAACTCCTACCCTCCAGCCCTTTGTGTTGGGCTACCGTACGGGGGCGTTCTCAGAAAGGATTCTTTCATGGATGCTGACGCTCTAGAGGGAGCTTATTTTTCAGCTTGAGTTCCCGGTAGCCTGAAGCTAGGGAGTCCCATATGTGAGGACTGACTTCCTGCTTGGTCCTGGAGAAAGAGTAGTTACTCACCTGTAACAGGTGTTCTACAGGAGCAGCAGGAATCAGTCCTCACGACCCTCCCTCCTCCCCTTGGAGTTGCAGTCATATGATTCATTTTTGTTATTTTTTGCTGTCTTTTAGCTATGTCATCAGACTGAGCAAGATGGCACCCTTGGGCGGGAAGGGGACCGCGCATGCGCGCTGCATTCCCAAAGGCTTTCTTTGAAAGCTGGGGAAATGCTCCGCACGAGGGCTCCGTCTGCGCCGACCTCACCCATGTGTGAGGACTGATTCCTGCTGCTCCTGGAGAACACCTGTTACAGGTGAGTAACTACTCTTTCCGCTGGATGATACTGCACCTTTTTTGGAGTCTGCTGCAGCCTTCCTTTCTGATTCCATGTATGACCTGGTATGCTTAGCAGGCAGGGATGGTGCTCTGACGGCAGTATCACGGCATTGGATTAGCCCGTCACTGGGCATCAGACACATTTTCCAAAGTCTGGTTGGCCCAACTGGGTTTTAATGGCAAACTTCTGTTTGCAGCCGATTTGGAGAAGCTGGTGAAGGACCTGAGCAAGAGAAAATTTTACTGACTTCCAGAAGACAGGTCCAAGGAACCTGAAAAGTGGGCTAGTGCCCCTTTCTGAACAGCCTTCGCCCGTCCACTGAGGGCGCTGGCCGGATTCCCAAAAGGTTTGTGACTTTCATTGTTACCATCCTGGAAAACCACCTTCCCCTCTGTTTAGGGGCCTCGGGCTCATTCTCTGTCCTTTCGTGCAGCGTGTGGGCCCAAGTACTCGGTCCCTTCCAGAGGAGGACCCTCCTGAGCTGTACTATGAAGGTTTGGGGGGCCCTTTTTCCTGGTTCCTTCAGTTGGAGACAGGCTTTGCCTTTTCTTTCAGGAGTGGACCTGGGTTACAAAGTATTGCTAGATGCCATTCAGCTCGGCTATGTCCTGAAATGCAAAGAGCCAATTCCGGATGCCTTCATCGTCTCCCCTTGCTGTTCTGTGATAAATTTAAAAAAAAAAAAGTGCTGTGGTACAAACTACCTTGGACAAGTTGTGGCACCCAAAGGCAGTGATGCCCATCCCACCGGATTAGCGAGGCAGGGGAAGATGCTCCATCTATTTTGTGGTGTCCAGAAAGGATGGTTCTTTCCAGCTCATTAGGGACCTCAAGGAGGTCAACAAGCACTTGCGTATCCTTCGCCTTCGGATGGAAACCTTGCGCTCTGTGATTCAAACAGTGCACCAAGGGGAGTTCTTGGCTTCTCTGGATCTGGCCAAGGTATCTGTATTCCTTTTGCAGTGCTTGGCTTTCACTCTGTTCACCGCCTTCCCTTTTGGTCTATCCACCACCCCAAGGATTTTCTCCTTAGTCATGGTGGTGGCGACTGTGGCTCCAACGGATCTGTATCCATCGATATCTGGATGACTGGTTTATCCGGGCCCTTTCCCTTTCAGAAGTCTCTCAGTGGGCAAAGTTTTCCTGCCAGAAGTGAAAGTCAAAAGACTTTTGGATTGCCTGGCACTATTATGTATGCAGCAGGCTCCCAGAGTCTGGGATTAACTTCAACTCCTTGGATTGATGGCTTTGACCATAGAGATTGTGCCATGGGTGGATCTCACATGCAGCCACTCCAATGGTCCTTGCTGATTCGGTGGTCCTTGAGTTCTCTGGAGTTCGAGCACAGGCTCCCGCTCTCATTAATTGATTGTGAAGTTTGGCCTGCGGTGATATATAAGAACATAAGAAATGCCACAAAGCGGTCTATCAAGTGATGGAATAAAGATAAAGATAACGATACTGGATCAGACCAGGGTCAATCAGGCCTTGAACCAAGGCTGTATCTCCTTTTTAAAAATTAATGCCAGCAGCCTGGTTCCATTCCAGTTAAAGTGGAGCCCATCCTTTTGGAAAAGCCCTTCCCTTTCCCCAGAATGTTGCCCAGTTCCTTACAAATTCAAAACCCTCTTCCTTGCACCGTCGTCTCATCCATGCATTGAGACTCTGGAGCTCTGCCTGCCTTTTGGGCCCTGTGAATGGAACGGGAAGCATTTCAGAGAATGCTGCCCTGGAAGTTCTGGATTTCAGCTTCCTTCCTAAAAGCCTAACTTTGGCCTCCAGAACCTCCCTCCCACACTTTCCTATGTCTTTGGTACCAAGACAACCAAATGAAAAAAAAAAAAACCCGTACCCTCTAAAATCAAAATAATGACCAATCATAAAAGCATTGAAAACCGAACACAATTTAGGATAGCTATCTAGAGGGTCGCCATGAGTCAACTCCGACTCGACAGCACTTAACAACAACATACAAGATATAGAGGAAGACAGATTGAATCCAAAATAAATATATTTTGTGTTGGGTATGCTGTCACAGGAGAGCAGATGGATTTCACACCCCCTGCTGAAGAAGACCCTTTTAATATTTTAAGAATGAAAAAAACTTCACTTAGCTAAGGCTGCAAATGATGATCCCTCTTAAAAGAAGAACAAGACTGCCCCAAGTGCGACGTGACACATTTCAGGTAAATATGAACCCTGCTTCAGTCAATTCGGGATCAGTTAATAACCAGGATACCAGCAACCATATCAAAAGTAAATGGAGGCCAAGGTCTTTTAAACAATGGAAAAAGGCATCTGACATCAGAGATTGAAAATAGCCAATAGGGGAGCAGTAACCAGAACCCTCCCACTATGCAGGGAAGCCCTGAAATGATTGGACAGCATTGAAAAGCATCAGAGCACCTGGGCCAATCAAGCACCGCATTAAGGCCATTGGAAGATAGTGTCCAAATTGAAAATTCAAGATTGTTCGCAGCGTTGAAGCGTGCAGACATGGTCACCACCTCGAGGGTCCTCACGGATGTGGTCTATAATGCGCCAAAGGAGGTCATCAAGCACACGACCTTTAGTTAAACAATGGTCAACCATCGGGGCAGTTACAGTGGCTGTGCGAAATCGAGAAGCATGTTCACCTAGTCTGACCTTGCACTGTCTGGTAATCCTGCCGATGTAGTATAAATTACACGGGCAAATGATCAAATATACTACAAAAGTTGAAACACAGGAGGTTCTCCAACGAGATCGCAATAAAAGACCACTATGTGGGTCCCGCCACAAATCACCCAACAAGGTGGTCTTGCAAAAGTGGCAATTCCCACAAGGGAAATGACCTAGATCAAGGTATCTTGAAGGTGAGCGGTCAGTGGACATAATTGCATGCACTAGCCTATCACGTAAATTAGTGCTCCAAGAGTAGGCAACCATGAGAGGTTGTTGAAAGCAAGCGTGGAGATGAAGCATGGGCCAATATTTATGTAGCAAATGAGTAACATAAATGGAGTGTTGCATGTATGGCAGTATCCCCATGACGTGCATTACAGTATATACTCATAGAGAATGGTTTCTGGGAGATCCTGTCTCTAGATCATCCAAGGATGAGCACATCGGTAGACTTGAACTACAAGTTTATAAGGATAACCCCTAGAACAAAGGCATTGTAGCGGATCATAGGCATGCCTCTTAAACTCAAATGTAGTAGAACCCAAGCGGCGGATGCGCAGGAACTGGCCATAAGGGAGACCTTTCTTCAAAGGAGTGGGATGATAGCTATTGTAGCAAAGCAGGGAATTGCACTGTACTGGTTTGCGATACAAAGAATATGAAAACCCTCAGATGTTAAAGTAACAGTGATATCCAAAAATTGGATTGACAAAGGGTCAAACTGTGCCGTAAACTTTAAATTAGGTGTGAGCAAATTAAGCCATTCTAAAAATGCCATTAAAGAATCACGTGAGCCCATCCAAATGAAAAAAATATCATCCAGAAAATGACTCCAAAAAGGTATAAATTGAAATCAATCAGACATGTATATATGATGCTCCTCAAATTGCGCCATTTAGATGGTGGCCAATGATGGGGCTACCATAGCTCCCATTGCAGTGCCAAACTGTTGTAAATTAAACTTTCTATAATACAAAAAATAATTTTGAGTGAGGACCAGCTGCAGTAAATCAAGCAGCCAATCACGTGGCAAATGAGGGGGTGACATCAGTGGATAAATATGAAGACATTGTAAAACTTCAGCCTGATCAACAGGCTCTTTCCCAGCACTGTCTAAAACCTTGTCTAGGTGGCACATGAAGCCCACTGCCTTCACAACAAAGGCATGTTAAAAGGCAATCCTCATGTCCACCAGCTATCTACATGCCTAATGATTGAATCGCCAACTATAACAGCCATTCTAACCCTTCCCTCATGGACACATGGCACTGGAGAAACCTCCTCAGTGTGAGAGGGTTTTACATCACCAGGAGGGTAGGTCCTAGCTACAGGACCACTTCTTGCCACACCAAGGTGATGCTCTCCTTTCACATGACTTCTCTTCTCCATGGCAATAGAGAGGCTGCCATATAGCAGCAGCCCTGTCTTCCAGGAAAGGCCGTGCCACTGGATGACTTCTCCAGGATCTTCCTAATAACGGATGCCAGTCTTTCGGGCTGGGGATGCAATTGCCAGGACTGTACGGCACAGGGTCGTTGGAACCACAGTGAAGCAGTGTGGTCCATCAACCACCTTGAAGCGGGGGCCATGAGGTTGGCTCTTCTGCATTTCCAGCCCCAAGGCGAGGGCCGGGCGGTTTGAGTGTTTTTAGACAGCGCCACAGTGGTAGCTTATGTCTATCAGCAAGGCAACATGCGAAGTGCTGGGGTAGCTGTGGAGATAGCTCTCCTGTTTACCTAGGTAGAGAAGAGCCTCCTAGTCTTTGGTGGCTCTGCACATTGCCGGGATAGACAGTATGGAAGCGGACTTCCTCAGCCGGCACTCTGCATCCTGGAGAGTGTGAGTTGAGTCAGGAGGTGTTTCATTTGATACTGCGTCGCTGGGGTTGCCCAAAATGGATTTGATGGCGACCCATTCAAGTGTCATCTCAACCCTACTGTACACATGTAACACCCTAAATTCTCAGCACTCAATTTCATTGTACATATGTAATTAGTTCAGTTTGCATCCCCCGTGTTATCCAAGTTGTTACTCCTGTTCTCTGTAAAGCAAAACATGTTATCCAAGTTGTTACTCCTGTTCTATGTGAAGCCATGCAGTTTGTTATGGTCATTTTGTTGTATGTAAACCACGCTGATAATAGTGCGGTATATAAGAAATTGTAATAATAATAATAATAAGTTTGCCGCTTCTTCAGTCGCCACATGAAGATGGGAGTCCAAGGGTGTTGTGACCCAGCTTTTGCCAAGTCAGCATCTGCTGTACATGTTTCCTCTGTGGCCCCTAGTGGGGTGTGTGATGAGGCATATAGAACGCCACCCCAGCAGAATTGTTCTGGTAGTACCAGGTTGGCTGAGGAGAGCATGGTTTGGAGACCTAATGCAGCTCCTGCAGGCGCCGCCTCTTCGTTTGCCTCTGTCTCAGGGCTATTGAGGCAGGGAATTGATCATTCTGGAGGACCCGGCTCCCTTCTCGATTATGACTTGGTCTTGCAAGGAGACAGCCAGCGTGTAAGGGTTGCTCTACAGCAGTGGTTTCTACTCTGCTTGGAGCCCGGAGGAGATCTCCCAAGCTAGCATGCATGTGGATCTGGTTCCTCTTTGAGCGATGGTGTGGTGCTTGGCATTTGGCTTCTGCAGCAGCCCAGGTGCCCTCCCTGCTGGCCTTTCTTCAGGACATCCTGGAGAAGGGCTTTTCCCTTAGCTCCCTGAAGGTTCAGGTGGCAGCTTTGGCCTATTACCAAGGTCCACTGGCTAGTAAGTCTCTTGCCTTTCACCCAAATGTTTCATGCTTCTCCCTTCAGTCTGTGATCCCTTCCTGGGATCTGTCTGATGCTCAGGGCCCTGATGGCGGCACCCATGAGCTATTGAAGCATACACCCACCAAATATAAAGATACAAAGCACTACTATACCAATAAGATCAGAAGTGAGATACCTCGGAGTTACTCTGGACAATAAACTCAATCTCAAGCCTCACATAAACAAAACAATCCAAAAAGCCTACTACAAGATGCAAATCATCAGAAAACTGAAACCGCTCCTCGCCCCAGAACACTTCCGTACCGTCTGTCAAGCACTGATAACCCCACTACTGGACTTCTGCAATCCGATATACCTTGGACTACCGAAACAAGCCCTCAAACCACTCCAACTGGCACAAAACACTGCAGCACGAATCATATCAGGAACCGCACGACAGGAGCACATCACACCCACCTTAAAGGACTTACACTGGCTTCCAATCCGTGCACGCATCAGATACAAAACAATCATAAACCTATTTAAGATAAAACAGCACACATCAGCCAACAGCCTGCACACCCTCATACAACCAGACACCAGCACACGTCCCAGAAGAAAACATACACACAACCGAGTCAGCACCCCAAATGAATACAAACACACACGCAAGGACACAACAGACAGAGCACTCTCCATGGCCGCTCCAACAATATGGAACAAACTACCGGACGATCTGAGGGCTACTACAGACCTCAAGGACTTTAGAAAACAGCTGAAAACCATGCTGTTCATAGAACACTATGGACACATCACATAACCTCAGAAAATGTATAACAGCACATGATACTGCCTAAACAATGTATGTATGGAATTTGATTTTTGCACCACTGTATATAGCCCACTCTGTACATAGCTCATACCAATCCAGCACACAATACAACACACACTCAACTTCACCCTCACTGCATGTATAACACACTCACTTTACTCGATTGTTTGCTGTGATACCACCTTGATTATTAAGATAAGGCGGTTTAGAAATACTGTTAAATAAAATAAATAAATAAAATACCATAGAGGATTTTGCACTCAAGATGGTCTTTTTGGTCATGATTTGTTCCACAAGGTGGATTTTCGAGCTGCAGGCTCTGTCTTGCTGGGATCCTTTTCTGTATTTTTTCAAGGAGGCCATTTCTATTTGGCCTGTGCCTTCCTTCTTGCCTAATGTACTTTCTCCCTTCATGTGTGCCAGGTGGTCTGCCTGCCCTCATTCTCTAAGGAGCAGTGTCAGGGCAAAGAGAAGGATCTTTGCCTTGTGGATGTCCAGAGTGTGCTTCTCCAATACTTGGACGTTGCGGATCCCTTTCGTGAGTCCAACTATCTTTTTGTGTTGTTTGCTGGCCTGCGCAAGGGTGTTGCGGCAGCCAAGTCTAATTTGGGGCACTGGATTCAGGAGGCCATTGCCTCAGCATATCTGTTGCAGAACTGGACAGTTCCAGAAGGTTTGCATGCCCATTCTATCTGAGCACAAGCGTCCTCATGAGCGGAGCGGAGCTCGGTGGCTCCTGCTGACATTGTCGGGCAGCAGCAGCTGCTTCACTTTCCCCTTGTCAAGCATTTCTGCACATGCAGACATGGCCTTTGGCTCAAGGGATTTACGAGCTGCTGTATCTTCTCTCGCCCAGTGGTGCTGTAGCTTTGGTACATCCCACTTGTCTGGCCTGGTCTAGCAGGATGATATGGAAGGTGACATTTTACTTACCAGTTAATGTCCTTTCCTTGAGTCCTGTTAGACCAGTCCAGGGCCCGCCCCTGAAACTCTTTGCTCTGTTCTTCTGCTGCAGTACCCCTTGGGTCCACTATGTTTTGTTTTGTTTTTTGTTGAAAACTGTTTATTGAACCACAAACCAGACTACAAACAAGTGTTTACAAATATACAAGTGCCCCTGGGCGGGGCTGACTCTTATCCACCACCCCAGCAACCCTGAATTAGCATAAATGTGGTACAGCATTTCCATTAACCCCCCCATCACCCTCCCCCCCTCCCCACAGCACAGTTCTCCCCATCTCTTACCCACCCAGGAACTCCCCGGTAGCCCCATCCTCCACTCCCCCTCCCAGAGACTCCCCTCTAAACTCCCATACTCCCCCCTCCCAAACCTACCTAACCCGCGTGGAAGGCTTCATTACGGGGGTGGGGTCCCAGGCCTTGAATGTAGGGTTCCCAGATCAACAGGAAGGTGGCCCAGTGTTTAACATTAGCCCTGGCCCCTCTCCTTTCAAAGAGCATCAGTTGATGAAAATTATTACGCCATTCCCAAACGTAAGGGGCAGTTGCACTCGCCACCTGTGAAGTACCGTCCCTTTCCCCACCAGACATGCTTTCCTCACTAACAATCATTCCCATCTCCCCTTAGGGTGAAGTGGTCCAAGCCGATCCAGCGCAACAAGAGCCCCAGTCAACTGAACGGGCTGATGGCGAAGGTTGCTCATGTAGGTACCTATCCTCATCCAATATTGTTGGATAATTGGACATCCCCACCACATATGTCCCAAGTCTGCAAGAGGAGCCAAACACCTAGGGCAACGCCCATCACATGAAAGGCCACTCTGCAATGCCCTTCTCGGAGAAAAATGCACGCGAGTAACGCTTTTGAATTGCACCTCTCTCCATTTGGTCTCCTCCACCAGTCCCCCAATTCTACCAAGTGCCTTAAGAACCGAACCCAGGGGGACCCCCTGACCCAGCTCCTCCGCCCATTGAGCCTCCTCCCTAGAGTAGTCCGGACGCTCAAGATAGGGCCCCAACCGCTCCTTCAATCCTGATATTGTGTTTGAGACTCCTCACCTAGTGCGAAAAACTCTAAGATCTGCGCGAGCTTTCCGAGGTTAGTTCTCTTTCTGGAAGAGATGCCACATAGTGGGAAACCTGCAGGTAGGCAAAGTAATGGCTACCGCTCAGCTCATACTCCCTGCAGAGACTCGTAAAAGGCTTACATTTCCCATTAGCATCCACCACATGTCCAACATAACGGAGACCAGCTGCTCTCTACATCTGGAAAGCTGCTGTCGTGGACCCTGGGGTGAAATTACTATTACCCTGCAGCGGCAACCAGCTTGATACGATCGGGGATCTATCCCAATACTGACACAGTTGCCTCCATGTACGCCTCACTGGTTCCACCAGTATAATTCGAGCAATACGCCGTGGTAACTGCGAGCCTTCTAAATGCAACGCTGCCAATAAGGTTTGGGGGGCCACCAGGGCTTCCTCAAGGGCCCGAGGCGTATAGGCCTCCGTGTCGCCTAGCCAATCCCCTAGATGCCGTGCCTGGCATGCTAAGCCATAAACTCGTAGATCTGGAATGCCCAGCCCGCCAGCTAACCCGCAGCCGATGCATCGGGATCCGCGCTCTCTCCCCTTTCCATAAGAATCCCCGTATCTCTCGCTCCAAACATGCAATGTCGCGTTTCAGTAACCATACAGGGAGCGTCTGCATCCAATACAGCACACCAGGCAAAACCACCATCCCCACTGCCGCCACTCGCCCTCCCCCCCCCCCCCCCAGCAACAGAGGTAAGGGCCGCCAGGCTCTCAGCTGTGCCCATAGCCCGGTCAAAATCCGCTCGAAGTTCCGTTTATATAATTCTTGCGGGTCTCTAGTTAAGAGAATGCTCAGATAAACAAAGGCATCCCCAGTCCATCGAAGAGGGAATACGCCCCCCCCCCCCCCAACTCCCTTTCACATCCCTTCGCACATCTAGGGCCTCAGACTTATCCATATTAATGCGCAACCCCACTATTTTACCAAGTATTGAAAATTCCTCTAATAATTTGGGTAGCGACTGCTGTGGCGCTTGCAGATGCACAAGAATATCATCTGCGAAAGCCGCGATCTTGAACTCCTGCCTTCCCATACGCACCCCCCATATGTCCTCAGAGAGTTCTATTCTGCGTATGAAGGGGTCTAGAGACAGCACAAATAACAACGGCGAGAGTGGACACCCCTGTCTAGTACCCCTCTCCAATGGAAACATATCGAACAACAGCCCATTGCATAGCACTCTTGCGGTCGGTCCCGTATAAAGAAGGCGGATCATGCTACAAAAGGCGCTGCCTAGACCATAGTGGGGTAGGAGGGCATGTAAATACTCCCAATCCACTCGGTCAAATGCCTTTTCCACATCGAAACTGATTAACAGGGATTGCCGCTCCCGTTCCCGAGTCCATTCCAGTGATGCCAGATTCCTGCGCAAGTTGCACACGGCATGTCGAAGGTTTCAAGCCTTCGATAGAGATGTGATCCTGAGTAAAACACACCCACTTCTTACCGCAATAATACTCAACCCAGAAGATATGGTTTCTGAATGGAACAAAAGCTTCAGTAATATTGCCTTACGTCCACCATCCAACAAGCCACCAAGGACGCGAGCCTCAGCAGTGTGGTACACCTCAGAACTACGATCATCTCTCACCCTCCTACGGAAGTTGGAAAGATGCTGGCGTAAATCTCACTCAGAAGTAGATCAAGAGGCATATAATTCCCATCTTGCATATCATTGGGAAGCAGTAACTGCAAATTTAAGGCAATTTCACATAGATTCTCTGAAACGATAATTGAACAAACCTCATGACCTTTTCAGCCTCGTAAAGAACTTAACTAAGGAACCAGTACCTGAACAATCAAACAAAATCCACCCTCAAGACTTTGCTGACTATCTGCAAGGTAAAGATAAGCCATACCAACAAATCTCCAGTATCCTCAATAGCATTTGTACAAAACAATATAACACCCTTGACCATGTTCACTACTCCATCTAAGAAACACATTGAAAACACCATCGCTACGATCAACACCACCACTGCCCAGACTGACCCATGCCCTGCCTTCTGGATAAAAGAGCTACGGTCTGATCTTAGCCCTTTTATAGCCAGGCTCATGGAAAGATCCTTCACAACAGGGGTGTTTCCTCAATCCCTCAAACATACCTCCATTAGACCTCTGATGAAAAACAGCAAGCTCAACAGCCTGAAAGTGGACTCATACAAACCGATATCGAGCATACCACTTCTTGCCAAAATAATGGCAGATCACGAAATGCTCACAAACAGCCAGGAGCAGAGCATTTGCGCTGTATGCACCCACGTGCTGGAACGCCCTACCTCCGGCCATTAGGGCTATCAAGGAACTATACCAATTTAGGAAAGCAATTAAACATCACCTTTTCCTGCAGCACTACGCGGACCAAGATCACCTTCCACACCTTGACACGCCCAGTAGTACATACAGACAAAACCCAAGCAATAACCATACAGGATTGAAATCGAACACACCAGACCCTGCTCCACCTGACAAATAGCATTTACCCCCACCCAAATTGTCTGCTATTCTCAGATAAGCCAACATGTAAATAGTTAGCTACTCCTCAACATAAGTTATGTGTAATGTAGCTATGCTGTTAAATTGTACATTTCTGTTATATTGTAAGTTAAAATTGTACATTTCTGTTATATTGTAAGTTCATTTTAGATTGTCTTCACTGAACAGTTACTGTTACATGTAAACCGCGCTGATGCTGAATAGTGCGGTATATAAGAAAAATAAATAAATAATAGAAAAAGAGGTACAAAGACAAATTCAAGACCACGTTGACAATATTTCCCCACTAGACCCATGCCAACACGGTTTTAGAGAACAACATGGCATGGAAACCCTCCTCACCACACTTATCAATAAAATAACCACTGGAATTGATAACATCCGGCAGGGATTTGTCCTTATTTTCCTTGACATAGCAGCTGCTTTCGACTCAGTATGTCACGAGCTACTTCTGGGGCGCCTCAGAGAGAAGGGTGTTTCAGAGACAGCGATAGTCTGGTACGAATCATACCTCACAAACAGACGGCAAAATGTACGTTCAGGTACCGCAACTTCTAAACATTTCCACCAGAAGCAAGGAGTCCCGCAGGGATCCTCCCTCTCCGCCCTAATGTTTAATATCTACATGCAGCCTATCTGTAACCTCATTCGATCTTTTGGGTAACTTCCTGATATACGCAGACGACATCCTACTTTACATGCCCTTCTCGACAGAAAACCCAGACCTTTCACCACTTACAGAATGCTTTGATGCAGTATCCAATTGGCTCCAATCCCAAAACCTTAGAATTCAGCACAAGAAAACTGAGGTGCTGTTCATCACGAGGAATTTAAATTTTATCACACCAACACATATAAAAGTCAAGGAAGCGGAACTTCAGACCAAATAGTTCACAATTTGTTAATTGTTAAATGTAAGTTCCAATTTGTTATCTGTAAAAACAGCTCTCCCTGTTTACTGTTGTTCCATGTAAACCGCATCTGATCAGTGGAAGGAGCGGTATATAAAAAATCTGTTAATTAAATTAAATTAAATCCTCGATCCAGTACCTTAGAGTCACCCTGGACCAACGCCTTGACATGAAGATCCACATAAGTAACGTAGTTAGAGCGATATACCACAAGATCCATACCCTCAGGCACCTCCGTTTCCTACTTGAACCAAGCGACTTCCAGACTATTTATCAGGCACTAATCACGCCTCATTTTGACTACGCAAATTCAATCCTGCACGGTCTCCCTCAATCTACCTTAAACCCTCTACAGCTCGCGATGAACGCGGCAGCGAGCGTTCTAATCGGAGCGTCTAGGAAAGATCATATCACACCCATCCTAAAACATCTTCACTGGCTCCCCATACAGTCCAGACTATCTTTCAAAATTCTGCTGCTCACTTTCAAATCAATCAATGGGCTAGCCTCTACATCATTAGCAGAGCTTATCCATGCCACACCATCCAACAGGTCCAGGAGATTGGCAGCTATCAACACATTAGTAGTCCCAAAAGAAATAACCCAATGCACTCATGCTACTATTAACAGAGCTTTCAAACTATGTGCACCGAGAAGCTGGAATTCTCTTCCACCCAACATACGTGCAATCACTGACTTGGTCCAATTTAGGAAGGCAGTGAAACATTACCTATTCCTCCAGTACTACAAGATAGATGAGGATACAGTAGTGTCACCTGCAGTCTAGATAGATATTATGACTAAACCTACCCTTAAGACACTTATAAGTATAGCCTGTATAATATGAAAATCCGATGTAAATAGTTACCCTAGTTAACCAAGTTTTATTTCCTGTTTCCTGTTCATTATATGCAACGTGTATGTTTTATGTAAACCGCACTGATGTCGAATAGCGCGGTATAAAAGAAATGTAAATAAATAAAATAAATATAAATAAATAAATAAATGTCGGCCCTTCACAAATCCTACCTGGGATGCATGTATCAATTCCTCTAACATCCGGGCTAGGCGGTCTGCCAACACCTTTGCCATCACATTCAAATCAAAGTTCAGCAAGGAAATTGGTCTATAAGAGGATGCCTGCGCGTGATCTTTACCTGGTTTAGGAATTAATGTGTGCCTGGTTTTCCCCCCACTTGAAACTGCCTTGCTGCACTCTGTGGTGGTATACCGCCGCCAATGAGGGGGCCACCAGGCCCCCCAACAGTTTATAGAACTCAGCCCCTAGCCCATCGGGTCCCAGTGCCCTATGGCACTTCGCCTTTTGTATAACTTGGAGTGTCTCCGCCTGCGTGATTGGCTGATCCAATTGGGCCCGCTGCTCAGCCCCCAATCTCGGCACTCCCAACCCCCTCAGATAATCCTCTAAAAGGACTGTGGGTGTTCCCTCTTTCTGGTAAAGATTCTCATAGAAAGCCTGAAACACCCGAACAGTCTCACAATTTCCCTTCTGAAGCCTGCCCTGGGCATCTCTTATGACTGCAACAGTCCTAGTCCCTCTACTACCCTGTAGGTATTGTGCCAGGAGTTGCCCCGGTTTATCTCCAAACCGATACAGCTGGTAGCGGTAATACATAAAGGATTTTTTGTCTCTCTGGTGGAGCAGCTCATTGAGTTGTCTTGGTTTCCCACAGTAACTTCTTATTTACTGCATTGGGGCAACTCCCATATTGTCACGCCCATAGCCCCTTACATGTGTATGAAGGGGCGTGCTTGTTAGATAGAGTTCCCCAATTAAGCAATGTTCCAGACTGGCTATCTTGCAATGGATTATGGTACTGGTAGTCCAGTCATGCGGTGCTTGCCTTTGAGGTAAATGAAGACAATGTAGTTGGCTCGAGTGTAAGGCAGTGACAGAATATTTATTTATGAGGTAAATCCAGATGCACACAGATTCTATTTGGTAACACCTTAGGGTGTATTTTCCAGGATTTATATTCAAAATAACAATACAACTGAAGGGTAAAGCAAGTAGCTTGTAAAGTCTATTAACAACAGAAAGTCTTTCTCAGCCACTGCTGACACACCTGCTCAGCAGGGCTGGAGTAAAGGAAAACAAAACTAAAAGCTTCTTCACCAAAAACAGCTTTTCTCTCCACATTTAAAGTACTTTTGTATCCAACGTGAGCTGTGTGCTGCTCTGATACCAGCTGGCTAACAAGCTCTAATCAACAGCTCTTTTGCTTCTCTGCACAAGTACTTACACAAACGTCTAGTGCCAGTTACTACAACGTTTCCCTTTTTCATGTTTGATCCCCCTTTCAGGATTTCTTTGTGCTGGCAACCTTGCATACAGAACAGTCCATGAGATTATCATCCTCCTCTGTAATTATAGCTGGTTCTTCTATTTGCATAGGTACTATATCAGGAGCTGGATCAGAGGGCTTTACTAACTGACCTTCATGAGGACAGGAACTGTGCCTTGCTTTAGGTTAGACAAACGTTCATAGTTAATACCTTGGTTAAAGCTGGCATTAGGCTGTCCTCTCAAATATTCTGGCCAGTATGCATTGGAGCTTTTACAACCTGTCCTCCAGTCTATATTCCTGGACCTCAGGGCATCTGCTCCATACCTCTTCTTAGGGTTCCCAGCTGAAGTTCTCCAAGCCTTTGGATTTCCCCAATCCCTTGAAGCTGGCTTCTCCCAGGAATCTCTCCAAGAACATGAATCTCTCAGAGCTCCTCTCTCCTTGCTCTCACGCTTGCCTTCAAGCCTCCTCTCAGGATTGCCTCCTCGCTCTCCTCGTCTCCCAGGCTTAAGCTTCCCTTGTCTTCCCTCTGCATATTCTGTTCTAGTTTTAAAGTTCCCAGTTTCCAACCCCTCCCTTGCACTCCCCAGGTGTGGCTGATTAAAGTCTCTCCTGGCAGCTGAGTAATTAGGAGTGACGTAAGGGTTTCTCATTCTGGGTTTATACTCCTGCACCTCATCTCCACTAGAGGCTCTCTGCAGGCCACTGCAGCCTGGAATTACCTGTCTTTTAGGTAAATATGCAGTTTTACTCTTGTGACCTGCCAAAACAGGTCCCTTGATTAGGGTAAATTCCCTTCCTTTATCAGTATTCTCTAGGCTCTGGGCAGCTTCCTCATCACAATATTTACACCGGGCCTTGACTGCCTGTTTCTCAAGCTGAATGACCTGTTTGTTTAACACACTCTTTTTCCGCGCAGAATAGCCAAGGATGTCCCCATGCAAAACAACTTTAGCCGTTTCCCAAACAATGTTCCCTCTAATTTTCTGTAGGCTGTGTGCGCATAAAATATCAGCTGTGCAGCTTTTGAAGGAAGGTTAAATTTTTGTGCGCCACATAACGACACTCAGAGTTATATACTTTAAAATTTGACTATACATCAGAATACAGTATGTACACCACATTGATTTTAATAAAATTAAATTAAAATAGACGATTACTAAATGAAGCAGAAAATTTCTAGTAATTACAATCACAACTTTTAAATTTTAAGATGTCTGTGTTGTTTTCTATCAGAATCAGAACCATAATTTTTGTGCGCTCTGTTGTAAAGTATGTGCGCTCGCTCAGCGAGGTGTGTACGCGTGCACACACGCACAGCTTAGAGGGAGCAGTGTTCCCAAAAAAGCTCTGGGTCAACCTGGTGGTGTTCGTTATTACACGCAAAATCCTGCCAGCGTTGCTTAAGATAAAGATGAAATTCAGTATCCCAATATAAATTCACCGGGAATCGCCACATTCTAGACTGCGAGGCGGCTTGGGCCCATTCTATCTCCACCCAGATTAGGGCGTGGTCCGATATCTCTAGTGGACCGATTTGCGCATCAATTACCTGAGCAAAGATTCTACTGGAGATAAAGATATAATCTATCCAGGCGCTTGAGCCTTGCGCCCGTGACTGGTGAGTAAAGTCTTTCCATTGGATGAAGCAGGCGCCAGGCATCAACCGCCCCAACTCGGTTTTTAAGACCTTGCAGGGCTTTTGCCCCAGGTATATGTGCTCAGTCTGCTCCCCCCTTTGAAGTGTCTAAATTCAAATCCAGCACCCCATTGAAGTCCCCTCCTAAGATCAATGGTACATCAGGCAACTGCTCAATTCTGGAGGCCAGGCGAGCGTACAACGCACGGTCCAGTACATTGGGGCTATACATATTTCCCAGCACTATGGGCCTCCCCTCCAGCATACCATATAGTAACACGTACCATCCATTAGGCTCTACATACTCCTTTTCCAAAGTAAATCTTACACGCTTATGGATCAAAATGACCACTCCACCCTTTTTTCCCGCAGCTAGGGACCCCCATTCCTGGCCCACCCAATCCCTCTGCAGCTTCAAATGCTCTTCCATAGATTGATGAGTTTCCTGCAGAAAAGCTATGTCACATTTTTGTCTGGCCAGGGCTTGTAATATCTTGGATCTCTTAATTGGGTTCCCAATCCCACAAATATTTCACGAAATGACCTTCAGAATACCGCATATTGTGCGGGCCCATGGTTCGCACTACCTACATAATTCCCAAGAAGTTCCCCCCCAGCCTGGGGCTCCTCCCATGTGTCTGCCCTATTTCCACATCCCATATATCTGTTCCAGGGTCGGCTATGCTGCCCCCCCTTGCCCCCCTCTCTAACCCCCCACCCCCAAGCTCTCCCCTTATCCCTTTTCATCTCTCTCTTTAACCCTTCTCTCCTTCTGGATCACTTGGATGCGTACGGATCCCCCCCCCCCCCACCCCTTCTAACTGTGGGCCGCTGACTCTTCAACATTCTTGACCCCACTCCCACTGCCATTGAACTTAAAATAGTTCTACTTGTCAGCCAACAACACTATACTTCCATGACCCTCTAGGCCCCAAGGACCATCTCCCATACAGGCAAGCATAGATAAAAACTCAAGTGCCCCTCTCCCATCCGACCGCATAAACATAACATTCCCTCTATGTTCCCCTCAGATACATACATAAATGCAACTCTTCAACTGAGGGATTAAATCCCCCACCCCCTCCCCCCCCCAATGCAGCAAATATCGCAGTCCTCAGATCCCCACAACAGTCTCGGGCCCCTAGTCTGCTGCTCACTCTCTTCACTTTAGAGATCTTCCAGACTCCCAAGTCCTGTTCAAGGCACTTCCTCTTCCACTACAGTATGAGCTGATGCCTTCCGTATAAATCCCTCTACATGGTTAGTTGCTTACGCAGCTGTGGCAAAGCTCTTCTGTGTCCCGCCATACATGATATGGAGTCTAGCGGGGTACGGTACTGTGAATCGGATATTAGCCTCCACCAGCGTTTGGCAGAGGAGTGTATATGCCCTCCGCCGCTGGCTCAGTAGTCCTGTGTTATTCTCACTGTGACATTGTCCTTGACAACTCCCCCAGTTTTCCGAGCTCCATTTAACACTGCCTCTTTCTGGGGGAAGTGCAGGAATTTGGCTAACACCACCCGGGGTCTGTTATCTGTTGGCCGTTTAGGCCCCACTCTATGCACTCTCTCCAGTCTGAGCCGACCATGCTCTTCTCCACTGCCAAACATCTGCATAGTGAGGGCCTCCACATAGGTTTTTAAATCCTTATCTTGCACGCTGCTTGGGTCAACGGGAGCGGTTTTCGAGGTCATCTGTTTTGGCCTCTTGCAGTTGTAACGCATTCTGCAGACTCCTCACCTCGTGTATCAGGATCTCCACACGGTCCTCTGTCACCCCGACTCGGGCCGCTGCTTCCTGCATTCGTTTACCCAGGGATTCCACTGAGGTCTGCAATGCATCCATTTTCCCATGCAAAGCCTCAAACTGGCCTGAGAGTGCTTGGGAGACCACGGCCGATATCTCTGCTATGGCCCTTGGTGAAACTGGTAGAGATGGCGCTGGGGGTGATTCCACCATTTTTAACTGCCCCGTCTGCCGTTCCTTTTCCCTCCTGCTTGTTTTCGCCACTGCTGCCATGCTACATGTTCTACACCCCTCGTCCACCAGGCTATCCGCTGCCTCCCCTGGGGTTGAAAAGCAGCCTTACGGCTCAGAAACTGCTCAATTTAGCGGCGGGAGAAGGGGGGGACCCGGAGCTCGAGCAATCTGCAGCCGCTCGGTCTCACCGCATCACGTGACCACCCTCCACTATGATTTTTATATTTTGCTCTGCAGGTTAATTTTCTGACAACCTTCTGTTTATGCTTTCCTGTACATTGTTCTCTACTGATGATTTCTCCAGGACCAAGCAGGAAGTCAGTCCTCACATATGGGTGACGTCGGCGCCGACGGAGCCCTCGCGGAGCAATTTTCCCCAGCTTTCACAGAAAGCCTTTGGGAATTGCAGCGCGCATGCGCGGTCGCCTTCCCGCCCAAGGGTGCCATCTTAGCCAGTCTTCTTTTTTCCGCGGAGCCCTACAGACGTACCCGTCGTGTCCCCGCTAAAAAAGTTGATTTTCGTGAGTTTTACTCGTTTTTCACTTCGGTTCGACGCCGGTCGTTTTCCTGCCCGGACTCGCGACGCCGTTGCGAGTCCTTCCCTTATTTTTCGTTTTTTCTGATTTTGGTCAGTTTCGTTTTCGGTTTTTCACTGGCAGCCCGGTCCTTTGACCTTGCAGGGGCCCTTTTTCCCCCGATGGCTGCCAGTGGTTTCAAGCGGTGTGGTCAGTGTGACAGAAATATGTCACTCACTGACACACACGATAATTGCCTCCGCTGCCTGGGCCCGGATCATGAAGAAATGATCTGTGGAGCCTGTGGCAAAATGTCCTCCAAAGCGTTGAGGAGTCGGCGGCATCAGCGGGATAGAATCTTCGCTGACCCCAGCTGTACCCGGACCTCGTCGGAGGCCTCGGCATCCAGAGGCTCCAGCTCTGAACATCGCCGAAGCTCCTCCGACAGGGGTTCTCCCTCCGGAGACCATCGATGGAAGACAAAACCCGCGAGGGCGGCGTCGGTGGACGCTCCTGGCTCCGCGAGGGCCAGGTCGCATAGCCCCGACAGCCGTCCCGGGTCTTTGGAGAAGGAGCACCTCCCGAAGCGACCTCGCCTGGAGTCGGAGTTGCCTGCTCGGGTAAGTCCTGTGGTCCTTCTGGACTCGCCTCCGAGAGGTCCGACGTCGGGCCCGACGCCGTCGGGGCCCGAGTCGGGGACTGCTGGGTCACCTGAGGTCGGACTCAGGTTGACGGCCTTGGAGAGCAGACTATCTGCTTTCATGGACCAGCAGCGGGCACTGATCGCTAGCCTCGCTGGCGCCGCTGCCCCGACCGCCGGGACGTCGACGTCTAAGTCGACCACGGAGACCGAGCCGATCCTCGAGTCCATGCGAACTCGAGTCGATCCTCGGTCGAGGTCACCCTCGGCCTCCCGTTCGGGACCGAGGTCGTCGCCGCCGACTCCCTTGGCGTCGGGGCGGCCGACGCCTCCGCCTGCCCGAGCCGACCCCACTGATTCCTCCTCGGAGTCGGTCTGGGAGTCTGAAGAGGAGGAGTCACCTGATTCCTTTCGGACTCGGTGTGTCCCCTCGGACTCACCTGAGTCCGAACCTCGGAAACAGTCCCCTCCGGAGGATGCCCGGTTCTCGGACTTCGTCAGGGATATGGCCAAGGCTTTGGCCTTCCCGGCGGATCCCGAGGAGGAGCCTCGAGCCGAAGAGCTCGACGCCCTTCAGTACGACTCTCCCGCCCGGGAGCACTTTACTGTACCGGTGCCTCCCATGCTGGAACGACTACTCTTCCGCATGTGGGAGAGTCCGGCCTTGTCGCCGGTATTGAGCAAGCGGGTCGATTCCATCTATCGAGTCCGCAAGAGTCCTGGCTTCCAAAAAGCACAGCTACCACACCATTCCATGGTAGTGGAATCGGCCATGCATAGGCTGAAGAGCCAGAAAATGCACTCCTCGGTGCCCCCTGGCAGGGAGGCCCGTAACCTGGATGGCCTTGGTAAGAAGTGTTTCCAGGGCTCTATGCTGGCTTGTCGTGTCCAGACCTACCAGCTATACATGGGCATGTATCTCCGAGACCTGGCTAAAGAGCTAGCCGGATTCTCTGCTGGACTGTCCGAGGAACCTTTGCGGAGGTTCCTAGCCTTAACATCTGGTATTCGGGAATGCTCCAAATTCATGTCCCGAGCAGCCTTTGATGGCTTTGAAGCATCGGCTCGTGTGGCCGCAGCCGGCATCGGTGCCCGCCGACAGGCTTGGCTTCAGTCGTCTGACCTTGAGCCTTGGGTGCAGGACAAGTTGGTCGATGTCCCCTGCAGAGGTGAGAACCTCTTTGGCAAGCCCATGGCTGAAAAGGCTGCACAAATCGAGACGGAGACTCTCACCAGGACCAGGCTTTCTAGGAAGACCTCCGCCCCTTCCCAGAAAAAGAAGGGCTCGGGAAAAAAGTCCTTTTACCCGAGAAAGGCGGCTGCCTACAAACACTACCCCCAATATCAGGCCCCTCCAGCTCCCCAACAGGGTCAGCAGGCCAAGGGACAGGGTAACGGGTCCCGTAGGCAGCAAGCCCCCAAGCCTGCACCACCAGCCCCTGCTCAGCAGGGTGGGGGTTTTTGACTTCCTCAGCATAGCCTCTCCCCCTCAGCTGGTCCCTCCCAGCACCGGAGGCCGGCTGGTTCACTTCGCCCACAGGTGGTCCAACATCACTTCAGATGCCTGGGTGCTTCAAGTCGTGCGAGAAGGATATCTTCTCCACTTCCATCAGGTCCCTCCCTCTTATTTTCCGGGAGAACCTCCGCGACTCCCTCTGCACAGGGACCCTACTCCTTCAGGAGTTAGCAAGTCTTCTTCAGGACCAGGCTGTGGAACCGGTGCCCCACCACCTGAGAGGTCAAGGCTTTTATTCCAGGTATTTCCTAATACCAAAAAGGACAGGAGGCCTAAGACCCATCCTGGACTTGCGCAACCTCAACAAGTTCCTTGTGCGGGAAAAGTTCAAGATGCTTACCCTTGGAATCCTTCTGCCCTACCTCCAGCAGGGAGGTTGGCTATGCTCCTTGGATCTAAAGGATGCCTACACGCACATCCTCATCCACCCAAGCCACCGCCAATACCTAAGGTTTGTGGTGGCCGGAAATCACTACCAGTACAGAGTACTGCCCTTTGGCCTGTCCTCCGCACCGAGAGTCTTCACAAAATGTCTCGCGGTGGTGGCGGCCTATCTCAGGCTTCACGGCCTCTATGTTTTTCCGTACCTCGACGACTGGCTCATCAGAGCGTCGTCCCCTCCGGCAGTCACCAATGCCACACACCGCACGGTGACTCTTCTGCAGTACTTGGGCTTTGTCATAAACTTCGCAAAGTCCACTTTGCTCCCCTCACAGGATCTCAAGTTCATCGGCGCAAGACTGCACACTCCTCAGGCTCGAGCTTTCCTGCCTCTCGACAGGGCTCAACGGCTCATGGACCTAGCCGGCCGTTTTCGCAGCCAGTCCCTGGTCTCCGCCAGGCGCTTCCTGAGACTACTCGGCCATATGGCTTCCACCGTCCACGTGACCCCCAATGCTCGCCTGAATATGCGGCCGGCTCAATGGTGCCTTCGCAAGCAGTGGCAACAAGCCACCGGCGGGCTAGCCGACTTAGTGCGCCTCTCCGGACCGCTGGCCTCTTCCCTACAGTGGTGGCTTCATCGGCCGAACCTGGTGCTCGGAATGCCTTTTCAGTCGCCTCAGCCAACTCAAGTGCTGACGACCGATGCTTCCCTCCTGGGCTGGGGAGCTCATTGCCAGGGGGCATGTACTCAAGGTCTCTGGACCGCGTGGGAATCTGCTCAACAGATCAACTTCCTGGAGCTCAGAGCTATTCGTCTGGCGCTCAAGGCTTTCTCCCACCTGACTTCTCACCAGTCCGTCCTTGTCCAGACGGACAATCAAGTTGCCATGTTCTACGTGAACAAGCAGGGCGGCACGGGCTCCTTCCTTCTCTGCCGAGAAGCTCAAAAGCTCTGCTCTTGGGCCGTCAGTCACGGCATTCTTCTCAAAGCAGTTTATCTCCCAGGCCAGGAGAATTGCCTGGCGGACAAACTCAGCAGGATGCTCCAGCCGCACGAGTGGCGTCTGGATCCCTTGGTAGTCCAGAAACTCTTTCTGAAGTGGGGCCTCCCCACGATGGATCTCTTTGCCAGTCCTCTCAACCGGCAACTTCCTCGCTTCTGCTCGCGTCAGCCACATCCCCTTCGGGTAGCGGCAGATGCATTTCTGCTCTCATTGTCGGAAAACCTTCTCTATGCTTTTCCTCCCATCCCGCTGGTCTCCCGAACTCTGTTCAAGGTTCTCCGGGACAAAGCGTCCCTGATCCTGGTGGCTCCTCGCTGGCCCAGACAGCCGTGGTTCCCACTCCTGTTGCAATTAGCGGTAGAGGATCCGTTCCCTCTGGGGTTTCAACCGGACCTCCTAACACAGGATCAGGGGTCTCTGCTACACCCCAACCTCAGATCTCTCAATCTAATGGCCTGGCGGCTGAAAGGGTAGTCCTTGCTCCCCTTCTCCTGCCCGCGGAGGTGGAAGAGGTCGTCCTAGCTTCTCGGCGATCTTCTACCCGCAAATGCTACGCCCTTAAATGGCGTCGCTTTTCCGTTTGGTGTGTACAGCAGTCTCAGGATCCCTTCTCCTGATCGGTGTCGGTGATCTTGCAGTACCTGCTCTACCTCTCTAACATGGGACTTAAGTCCAACTCCGTCAAAGTTCACCTCAGTGCTCTCTCAGCACACCATGTGCCGGTGGACGGCAGACCTCTTTCCAGCGACCCTCTTGTAGCACGGTTTCTCCGAGGTCTCCTTCTACTAAAACCACCTCTGCGCCCGCCAGCACCTGACTGGGATCTGAATGTGGTTTTACAGCGGATCACCTGTCCGCCTTTTGAACTGATGGCTACCTGTTCTCTGCGTTTTCTTTCGTGGAAAACCTTATTCCTGATAGCCCTCACTTCCGCTAGACGCGTAAGTGAATTGCAGGCCCTCGTGTCTGATCCTCCCTTCACTCGGTTCTACAAAAATAGGGTAGTCCTACGGACTCACCCAAAATTTCTTCCAAAAGTTGTCTCCCCTTTTCACATCAATCAGGAGGTGGTACTTCCAACCTTCTTTCCCAGGCCTCACTCCAGCCGAGCTGAACGAGTCCTGCATACCCTGGACTGTAGAAGGGCATTGAACTTCTACCTTGACCGTACGCGGGAGCACCGTAAAGCTGCTCAGCTTTTTGTGTCTTTTGACCCCAATAAATTGGGGCTCCCGGTCTCCAAGCGTACCCTGTCCATCTGGGTTGCTGACTGTATCGCTTGGGCTTATGGGGCAGCCGGACTCTCCTTAGAAAGTCGAGTCACGGCTCATTGTGTTCGGGCGAAGGCTACGTCAGTGGCTTACCTCCGCTCTGTTCCGCTGGCAGACATCTGCCGGGCCGCTACTTGGTCTTCGAGCCAGACTTTTGCGGTCCATTACTGTCTTGAGAGGGAGTCCCGCAGGGACAGTGCTTTCGGACAGGCAGTCCTCCGAAATCTCTTCGAGGTTTGAGCAACTCCTACCCTCCATCCCGGATGGGGGCTACCGGTGGGTAATAATTCAGCGAAGATTCCATCCTTCTGTACTGCCGAGCTAGAGGGAGCTCATTTTTGTGCTTAGGGTCTCCGGTAGCCTTAAGCTTGGGAGTCCCATATGTGAGGACTGACGTCCTGCTTGGTCCTGGAGAAAGCGTAGTTACTCACCTGTAACAGGTGTTCTCCAGGAGCAGCAGGAATCAGTCCTCACAACCCTCCCTCCTCCCCGTGGAGTTGCAATCATCTGCTTAAGTTTTTTTGCAAATTTTTATGCTGTCTTTTAGCTATGTCATCAGACTGGCTAAGATGGCACCCTTGGGCGGGAAGGCGACCGCGCATGCGCGCTGCAATTCCCAAAGGCTTTCTGTGAAAGCTGGGGAAAATTGCTCGGCGAGGGCTCCGTCGGCGCCGACGTCACCCATATGTGAGGACTGATTCCTGCTGCTCCTGGAGAACACCTGTTACAGGTGAGTAACTACGCTTTCTCTTTGTTGCCCACGATTGAGGTTTTGTGAGGCTTGCTATGTTTTTCCAGTATGCTTTGGGGCAAATACTGAAGGGACCTCTGGTGGCTGAGGCAAATAGAGGCATAGGAGTGAAGTCATTGAAACCTAGGCTTTTCATTGGTTCTTTGTCTCCACCAATCTGCTGGTAGGGGAACACAATCCACTTGTCTGGATTGGTCTAGTAAGACTCAAGAAAAGGACATTAACTGGTAAGTAAAAGGTCACCTTGCTTGTTCACTTTGGCTGCAGAAGCAAAGACACATACCTGCGATACTGTAGTGAAGAAGTTTGATGAATATATCATTCTAAAAGCCAGTTTCAGTCATGTATACACATATGTCTGTCAGCATGCACAGAGATAACAGAGGTATCTATTCAGTCTCTGTATGCTTGTGAGATTAGAGATCCAAAGGTAACTGGAATGTGGATAAAGAGTTAGGCAAGAAACTACATAAGGAAGTAGCTCTTACTCTGAAAAATGCAGTACAGGGAATTCACCAGTTAGAGATGTTTTATAAAATTGGTGCTGTAGCAGGAAACTACCAAAAGCCTAGGAATGATTTAACAATACATTCTCCATGAGGCAACAGGAAAGGACACTGCCCTACCACATCAGTGGAAAAATTCCTAACTGCTAATGCTACAGATGTGGACAGGACAAGCATGCAGAAGGTGGACTATGCCTATCAAAGAATGACTGATATAATGAATGCAAGAAACTTGAGCACTGGCAGAGCATTTGCTATAGCAATACGGTAAAGTGATCAAATCTATATAACAGCTACTCAAGGTAATCTGTACTTTCTAGGCTTAGTACACTAACAGGCCATGGCAGTAGAGTGGCATTTACTATTGTGGATCAGCAACTGGTTAAAAGATAGAAAGCAGAGGGTAGGGCTAAATGGCCAATTTTCCCAATGGAGAAAGGTGAATAGTGGTGTACCCCAGGGATCTGTGCTGGGTCTGCTGCTTTTTGACATATTCATAAATGACCTGGAAAGTGGAATAACGAGTGAGGTTATCAAATTTGCAGATGAGACAAAACTATTTAAAGTTGTTAAAACCCAAGAGGATTGTGGAAAATTGCAAGAGGATCTTGATAAATTGGAAGACTGGGCATCTAAATGGCAGATGAAATTTAATGCGGACAAGTGCAAATTTATGCACCTAGGGAAGAACAACCCAAACTATGGTTCTTGTTCGGTAATCCAGTTTAGTCCTCCAACATCGGGTAGTGCCCCTCCTCCTGCAGCCGGGAGACTGGACCAATCAAATCTTCTGTAGTATATATGCAGCAGGAGCTCCCAGAAGTCCCCAGTGTGTCCAGTCTCCCTGCAGCTGGAGGACTTCTGTGCCCCTGCTGGGCACGCTAAGTGACATTTGAAGGAGCAACACTAGTTAGTTAGTTCTTTTGGGGTTTATTTCTGGTCCTTTATATTCTATTTCTTTTGCTAGGTAGCTGTATCTTTAAAAAAGAAAAAGACACAGGAGACTTTCTGGGGAAAGCCAGACCTGCCTTGGGCTCCTGCCTTTCTGCCTGGGAATCTCTGAAGCCTGGGTTGAGCTCTCCCCAAGGCTGTTCGGGGAAGAGCCATACCGGCTGCAACATTGCCTGTCACTTGGAGAAGTGGGCTGAGTTCCTTGCTGTTCCCAGAGCTGGTAGGAATTTTCCTTGTTTTAAGCTCTCTGTTCTTTGCTTGGGCAGAGGCTCTGTCGGCTCCCCTGGCTTCCAAATTGCACTTTTTCCTGCTTTTTTTTCGCTTGCCCTGTATTAGAGGGTCGTTTTCTTTCTTTTCCATATTATTTGGGTACCTTTGTATTTTCGCGCCGTTTTTTACCGCGGGTGAAAAAGTGCGGCGGCCATTTTGGATTTCTAAAGTGTGCTTTTTAAGGGCACTTTTTAACACTTGCGCACGGGTTCCCCTGGTGTTTTTGGGGTTTCTTTTGCTGGCGATTTTGCTCAGGGCACCCCTAGGATTCTGGGGAGTATTTTGTTTACTGTAAAAAAAAAAAAAAAAAAAAGGTTTTAAATTTAATACTGTGCTGAATTGAATAAGGTTAGTCCCCTTGGTGTGGGCTTCCCTGTTCCTGTTGCCTTATTTTTCCCTGAGAGCAGGTGGCCTGGGCATGGCTGCCAAACCTCAGTGTGTAATTTGTGGCTCCCGCAGAGGTACAATGACTGACTCTGGAATCTGTAAGAGCTGTGCTGCAGTTTCTTCAGAACTGGAGCTGCCTATTGAAATTAAGGAACAGCATGTGCCCGGGGACCCTTCCCTTTCGGGGGACAGTGTCCCTTCACCGAGCATCCTTCCTTCTGGTCTGGGCCCGGCGTCTAATACGTCGGTCCCTGAGCTCCAGCAGGCGGCTATGGTAGTGTCGCCTATAGACTTTTCCCCGGATTTTGTTCTTCTCATGCATCAGGCCTTCCGCTTAAGCCGGTCTGGGGGGGGTTCAGCGGTCTTCCCAACCCGCGGTCAAGCGGCCCAGGTTGGGGGACCAGGATCAGGACGCCCTTTGCCTCCCGGATTCCGAGACTGAGGGGGATCCGGATATTGAGGCGGAGGAGTTAGAAGACGGAGAGCTTCCAGAACTGGAAGATCAGGCTCGCATCATTCGGGTGTTTCGAAGGGACGAGCTGGTACCTTTGGTCACGGAGTCTCTCCAAGCACTTAACCTCTCTGCGGTGCGGCCGCTGGAGGAGGAGGGTCTCGAGGATCCTCTCATTCAGGCGGTCAGGGATGCCCAGGTAGTTTTTCCTGTGCACCGAGTAGTTGAGCAGATGGTCCATGCGGAATGGGAGCAACCGGAAACCGCTTTGAAAGGGATTCGGTCCATGAATCGTCTTTACCCCCTTGCAGACAAGGACAGGGACTTGTTTAAGTCTCCACGGGTGGATGCTGCCGTTTCGGCAGTGACTAAGAAAACCACCATCCCGGTTGAAGGGGCCGCGGCCCTGAGGGATGTTCAGGACAAAAAGGTTGATAATTTGTTGAAGCAAGCCTTCGAGACCAACGCCTTATCGTTACAAGCTTCTATTTGTGGGGCGTGGGTAGCTCGAGCTTGTTTGCGATGGTCGCAGCACCTGCGCTCGGGGTCCGGTATGGACCAACAGGGGCTGTTGGACGTTACCCGCGTGGAGTCGGGATCGGCCTACTTGGCGGATCTGTGTTATGATTTAATACGCTCCCTAGCTAATAGCATGGCCTCCATGGTAGCGGCACGTCGGTCCATCTGGTTGCGCAATTGGGCGGCCGACGGTTCTTCCAAGTCTCGCCTCAGTAAACTACCCTTTAAGGGCAGGTTGTTATTTGGTGAGGCTCTGGATAAGTTGGTGAAGGATCTCGGTGAGTCTAAGGGTGGTCGGCTTCCAGAGGATAAGCCTAAGCTTAATAGGTCCTCCACCTCAGCGCGCGGCCAGTTTCGGGATGCGCGCAGATTTCGTTCTTCCCGGCTGTGGACTTCGCAGCGCGGTCGTTTTGGAACCCGTCATCAAGGGTTTCGTGGTTTCAGAGGAGCGGGAAGGGGCTTCTCCGGAGCCGCCTCTTCCTCGGCCTCTTCCTTTAATCGCAAGCCACAATGAAACGAGGCGGGCTCTAGAGGAAGACCCGGTCATCGGGGGTCGTTTGCGCGACTTTCTTCCTTCTTGG
Source organism: Ichthyophis bannanicus (assembly GCA_033557465.1). Classification (NCBI taxonomy): domain Eukaryota; kingdom Metazoa; phylum Chordata; class Amphibia; order Gymnophiona; family Ichthyophiidae; genus Ichthyophis; species Ichthyophis bannanicus. Next base: position 1,707,723 of record CM066037.1, read on the forward strand.
GCCCAAATTACGTCAGATCGGTGGGTGCTGCAGATTATAGAAGAAGGTTATGCCCTAGAGTTTGCGCACCCACTTCCGGATTCGTTTGTTCTGTCTCCCAGCAAGGGAGCTCAAAAGGCGCGGGACATCCACGTGACCCTGGATCGGCTTCTCTCTCTGGGGGCCGTGGTTCCGGTCCCGCCCTTGGAAAGAGGCGCAGGTCGCTACTCCATCTATTTTGTGGTTCCCAAAAAGGGCGGTTCCCTTCGTCCGATCTTGGATCTCAAAGGCGTGAATCGCGCTCTCAGAGTACCGCACTTTCGCATGGAGACCCTGCGGTCAGTCATCGTAGCGGTGCGTCAAGGGGAATTTTTGACATCCCTCGATCTTACAGAGGCCTATTTACACATTCCCATCCGGCCCTCCCATCAACGGTTTCTCCGCTTTGCGCTCCCGTGGGGCCATTTTCAATTCCGGGCCAGGCCGTTCGGACTCGCCACGGCTCCCCGCACCTTCACAAAGGTAATGGTTGTAGTCGCGGCGGCGTTGCGCAAGGAGGGCATCCTGGTCCATCCATATCTCGACGACTGGTTGATTCGAGCGAAGTCCAGTCGGGAGTGTGTGCAAGTCACGGGCAGGGTGGTGGATCTCCTTCGGTCCCTCGGATGGGTGGTGAACGAATGCAAGAGTTGTCTGTCTCCGTCACAGGATCTCGAGTATCTGGGAGTCCGCTTCGACACAGCAAGGGGCTTGGTGTGCCTTCCGGAGCGACGCGTGCTGGCGTTGCGGGCTCTGGTCCGTCTCTTCCGGGGGATGCCAGCTCCGTCGGCGTGGTGGTACCTGCGGCTCCTCGGCACGATGGCGGCGACCTTGGGGGTGGTGCCTTGGGTGCGCTTCCACATGCGTCCGCTGCAGAGTGCTCTTCTGCGACGTTGGTCCAACCAGTTCGACTCGCTGAACAAGAGATTGCCTTGCCCAAAGACGGTTCGCCGATCCCTCCGGTGGTGGCTCTTCGCCGAGAACCTGTCGCGAGGGATTCCCTTGGAGCCTCCTCTGTGGGTTCCGTTCACGACGGATGCGAGCTTAACCGGCTGGGGGGCTCACTGCGAGTCCCGCTTTGCTCAGGGGGAATGGTCTCCCCTGGAGGCCTCTTGGTCGATCAACCGTCTCGAATTGCGGGCAGTCCGGCTAGCCCTGGTGGACCTCGAGACCCTGGTTCTCGGACGGCCGGTGAGAGTCCTGTCGGACAATGCGTCCACTGTAGCTTACATCAATCGCCAAGGGGGTACCGGCAGCGTGGCCCTGGAGGCAGAAGCGGCGGCCTTGTTCAACTGGGTGCAAACTCGCCTTCCAGCAATCTCGGCGGCTCACATTGCGGGCGTAGACAATGTCCAGGCCGATTTTCTCAGCAGAGTGCGGGTGGACCCCGGAGAATGGGAGCTAAACCCACAGGTTTACGCACAACTCGTCCGGCGGTGGGGTCCACCCATCATGGATCTCATGGCGACCTTTCAATCAGCCAAGACAGGGCGCTTCTTCAGCAGGCGAAGGGAGCGCATGTCCGAGGGGCTCGACGCTCTCATTCAGCCGTGGCCAACGTCCGGTCTTCTTTATGTCTTTCCTCCGTGGGCTCTGATCGGCCGGGTCGTACAACGTATCGAGAGCCACCGGGGTCGCGTGTTACTGGTGGCCCCGGATTGGCCCCGGAGGCCCTGGTATGCCGATCTGGTCCGGTTGAGCGACGGCGTTCCTTGGCTCCTGCCCGCTCTACCGGATCTTCTTCTTCAGGGTCCCTTGCGGATGCCCCAAGTGGATCGATTCTCGCTTACGGTTTGGCCATTGAGAGGGCTCGGCTGAAAAGGAAGGGCTACTCCCCCGCGGTGATTTCTACCCTTCTGCGGGCGAGGAAAACGTCCACTTCTCTTACTTACGTTCGGATTTGGAGGATTTTTGAAGACTGGTGCTCCCGGCGGGGAGTCCGGGCGGCGACGGTTTCAGTGCCCGTCGTTTTAAGTTTTCTTCAGGATGGTTTCGATAAGGGCCTTGCGGCTAGTTCCCTAAAAGTCTAGCTGGCGGCTATCTCGTGTTACCGCGGCAAGGTTTTGGGTCGTCTGCTCGGGGCTCATCCGGATGTACGCCGATTCCTTACGGCTGTTTTTCATTTGCGGCCCTCCCGCAGAGTTTTCGTTCCGCCTTGGGACTTGAATTTAGTTCTGAGGGCCCTGGTTCGTGAACCTTTTGAGCCCCTGCGCAGGGCGTCTCTGAAAGATCTCACGCTGAAGGCGGTTTTTCTTGTAGCCATCTGTTCGGCACGGCGCATTTCAGATCTCCATGCATTGTCCTGTCGAGAGCCTTTCTTGTCTTTTTCCGCGGATCGGATCGTTCTCCGTCCGGTTCCTTCCTTTCTGCCAAAGGTGGTGTCTCCCTTTCACATGAATCAGGCAGTGTTTCTTCCAGTGCTTTCTTCGCAATCTGTCGGGTCAATGGACAAAGGTCTTCTCCGGCTCGATGTGGGTCGTCCGCTCCATCGTTATTTAAAGGTTACCGAGTCTTTTCGGAAATCTGACCGGCTTTTCGTGCTCTTCGGGGGTGCGCGTAAAGGGGAAGCGGCGGCTAAAGCCTCCATTGCTAGATGGCTCAAAGAGGCGATCGCGTCCGCGTATCTGTTGCAACAGCGGTCTGTTCCGGAGGGTCTGAGGGCTCATTCTACTAGGGCTCAGGCGACCTCTTGGGCGGAGTATAGCCTGGTTCCGCCGGCAGATATCTGTAGGGCGGCCACTTGGTCGTCTCTGCATGCTTTCAGTAGACACTATCGCTTAGATGTGTCAGCGGCTCGGGATTCCTGTTTTGGTTCGGCGGTTCTGCGCGCCGGATGGCAAGGTCCCGCCCGGTCTTAACTGCTCTGTTACATCCCGATGTTGGAGGACTAAACTGGATTACCGAACAGGAAATGGAAATTACACTAACCTGGTAATTGTAGTTCCTGGAGGGTCCAGTTTAGTCCTCCTTCCCTCCCGACTATCTGCTAATGTGGTGCGGCGCGCCTTTCCGAACGGTTGATATTAAGACGGTTCCTCTTGCCGTTCGGTCCCTCTGTGGCAGCCGCGTTTTTTGCAGAGGCTCTTCCCTGTCTCGGGGGTTCAGGCAGCTCCTGAACTTCTGGTGGGGAGCGGTGTTTTGATTCCTGAGGCGTCGGTGCCGGCGCAATGCAGTGTTCTGACTTCCTCGTTTGGGGAGGGGGTTGGATATTCCTTGGAGGGGAACAAATTGTTCTTTCATTAGGTCATTTTGTATATTAATCTAATGTGTTGCTTCGTTAAGTATGCTTTGTTACTAGTACACTGGGGACTTCTGGGAGCTCCTGCTGCATATATACTACAGAAGATTTGATTGGTCCAGTCTCCCGGCTGCAGGAGGAGGGGCACTACCCGATGTTGGAGGACTAAACTGGACCCTCCAGGAACTACAATTACCAGGTTAGTGTAATTTCCATTTACACAATGCAAGGGTTCCGCATTAGGAACCACCACCTAGGAAAAAGATTTAGGCGTCATTGTGGATAACATGTTAAAACCCTCAGCCCAGTGTGCAGCGGCGGCCAAGAGAGCAAATAGAATGCTAAGTATCATAAGGAAAGGAATGGAAAATAAAACAAAAGATATTATAATGCCCAGGGCCGGATTTACATGTACGCCATGGCGTAGGGCCCACAGCTGGCAAGGGCCCACAAAAATGGAACAAGTTAGGCTTTTTTTAAAAAATAAAATAAAAAAAAAAACCTGCTGGCTGCCGCCACGGGGCCCCCTCTGCTGCCGCGGCAGCATGGACTGACCCGCGGGGGCCCCCTCTGCAAGCTCGATCCCTCCCTCCGTGCCTCCCTCCCTCCCTCCGTGCAGGCTGTGAGAGACGCGAAGGCAGACTGTCTCCCTCGCGTCTCTGTTAAGCCCGCAGGGGCTGATGGGAAAATTCCCATCAGCCCCTGCGGGCTTAACAGAGACGCGAGGGAGACAGTCTCCCTTCGCGCCTCTCACAGCCTGCACGGAGGGAGGGAGGGACCGAGCGAGCTTGCAGAGGGGGCCCCCGCGGGTCAGTCCATGCTGCCGCGGCAGCAGAGGGGGCCCCGCGGCGGCAGCCAGCAGGTTTTTTTTTTAAATTAAATTTTACTTTAGGCCGGGGGGGGGTAGGACTGGTAATGGGCTATTGGGGGGGCTGGGGCTGGGACTGGAAATGGGTTGGGGGATTAAGGCTGGAGGTGGGCTGATGAGGTTAGGACTGGTAATGGGCTGTGGGCTGTTGGGGTTAGAACTGGTAATGGGCTTTGGGGGGGTTAAGACTGGTAATGGGCTGTGGGCTGATGGGGGCTGTCTGGTAATGGGCTATGGGGGGCTAGGACTGGAAATGGGCTGGGGGCTTAAGACTGGAGGTGGGCTGATGGGGTTAGGACTGGTAATGGGCTGTTGGGGTTTAGAACTGGTAATGGGCTTTGGGGGGGGTTAAGACTGGTAATGGGCTGTGGGCTGATGGGGGCTGTCTGGTAATGGGCTATGGGGGGGCTAGGACTGGAAAGGGGCTGGGGGGGTTAAGACTGGAGGTGGGCTGATGGGGTTAGGACTGGTAATGGGCTGTGGGCTGATGGGGGGTTAGGACTGGCAATGGGCTATGGGGGGCTGACTGGAAATGGGTTGATGGGGTTAGGACTGGAAGTGGGCTGATGTGGGGTTAGGACTGGTAATGGGTTATAGGGGGGGATTAAACTGAAAATGGGGTGATGGGTTAGGACTGTAAGTGGGTTGATGGGGGGCTAGGACTGGGATTGGGTTGGGGGGTTTGCTAGGACTGGAAATGGGCTGATGGGTGGCTAGGACTGGAAATGGGCTGATGCAGGGACTAGAAGAGAATGGATGCTGGGTGAGGCTGGAACTAGAAGGGAGCTGATGTTGGGGAGGATTAGAATGGGATGGGGCTGGAAGAGTAAAATGGAGAAGGGAAAAATATTTTGTGTGGGAGGGATAAAAAATCTACAATTGGCCGGGTATTGGGAGAGTAAGTGGGGATTGAGGATGGAGGGGTAAAATTTGAGTGGATGAAATAGGAATGAGGAAAGAGCAAAAGGAGAAAGATTAGTATGTTAAAGCAGATGTAGAGAGAGAATGGAAAAAAACTAGAAGAGAGAAGAAAGGACAAATGGACAGCAGACGATGGAGAGTTAGCAGAAGACACGAAGAAACCAGAAGAAAGTGGCTGGAGCAATTGCAGCTGAAAAAAATGCACAAAAGGTAGAAAAATATCTATTTATTTTGAATTTATTAATTGGAATATGTCAGCTCTGGTAAATGTGCATCATTAACATCTGCGCTTTGTTTAGTACAAGAGCAAATTAATGTATAGTTTTATTTCTACAGTGTTGTACATTCCAAGTTTGACTTTTGGGATTCCCAGTTTAATTATTGTCTTCCTGTTTCTAAATTGTGATTACTTGTTTGGTTATGGTCTGTGTTCTGCATGTGTAACTGAGCTGAGGTGTTCTGTTTATATAATTCCTATTTGACATTGCCACTTGTTCTCTTTCCCCAGTAGGTCATGTATTGTTGTTCTCTGAAATGTATTGGTTTAATATTTGCAGTGTTGCCTTTTGATTGGTAGAGTATGGTGCTTTGTGAGTCCTGGTAGTGCTGTTAGGATACGGCGGGTTTGCTATGGGTTCTAAATGGGCAGTGTTTGTAGTAGTTCCTAATGTGTCTGGCAGTTGGCACTGGATTATAGTAATGTAGAAATCTTTTAGTCTTTCTTTATCCATACACTCATTAAGAGGCACGTTTACTAAAAGTTAGTATATGGTAACATTATGCAAATATTTATGCAAATGAGGCCCCTTATGCAAATGAGGCCCCGCACCCCCCTTGGGCCGCCCCTGCTGGGGGCCCACAATTTTTGTTGGCGTAGGGCCTCACTCAAGGTAAATCCGGCCCTGATAATACCTCTATATTGTTCCATGGTGAGACCGCACCTTGAATATTGTGTGCAATTCTGGTCACCGTATCTTAAAAAGGATATAACGTTATTAGAAAAGGTTCAGAGAAGAGCCACCAAAATGGTAAAGGGGATGGAAGGATACTCCTATGAAGAAAGGCTAAAAAGGTTAGGGCTCTTTAACCTGGAAAAGAGACGGCTGAGGGGAGATATGATTGAAGTCTATAAATTAATGAACGGAGTGGAACGGGTAAACATAGATCAATTGTTTACGTTATCAGAATATAGAAAGACTAGGGGACATGCAATGAAGCTACAGGGTAAACTATTTAAGACTAATAAAAGAAAATATTTTTTCACTCAACGTGTTATCGAACTCTGGAATTTGTTACCGGAGGATTAGTAAAGGCTGTTAGTGTAGCTGGGTTTAAAAAAGGTTTGGACAAGTTCCTGGAGGAAAGGCCCATAAACCATTATTAAGATGGGACCCAGGATATCAATGCTTGACCCAGTATAAGCATTGTGGAACCTGTGTCTTTTGGGGCAACTGTTAGGTACGTATGACCTAGATTGGCCACTGTTGAAAACAGGATACTGGGCTTGATGGACCTTGGTATTACCCAGTATGGCATATCTTATATTCTTATAAAATCAATTTCAGAGAACTCAAAGAACTTAGCTATTCTTCTCCACTCCAAAGCACAAAGGTTCACTTGAGCAGCTTTGGAGGTCAGTTGCATGTATCACCTACAAAGATACAGACTATAGCTTTTAAATTTATGTTGATTAGGGGAAATTCAGTGGCAGTCTCTTGATGCAGTGTGCAATGATATTGATATGAAGACTGGAAAAAGTTGCTAACACAAGCCTTCTGTGTCAGGATCTAGTAAAAAATCTCACTGAAAGAGGGAGCAATTTTCTTCACAGGCATTGTAGCATGTCAAGTTCCTAAACAGCTACTTCCAAAGGTGCATGAAGAATTGAAAAGAGAGGAGCAGAATGAGACTAGAGAGAAAAACAGAGAAATTTTAGCATGGTGAACTCCAGTGGTACCAGTACTGAAGAAGAACACCAGATACGACATCGTATAGATCTTAAAAAATTCAGTGAAGAAAGAGGCAAAGTATGCCCTACCAACATTAGAAGATATCAATTCACAGTGGTTAGGAGCCAAAGTGTCCTCACTGCTGGAAGCTGCAAGTAAGTTTTGCCAAATACTCCTACACCAAACAATGCTAAGCAACATTTATTAAACCATTTGATTGGTACAACTTTTACCAACTATTTTTTTAATCTATTGTAAATCACTCTGATATTATCATGATAATGACTATATCAAATAAAGTTGACACCTGAAACCCTTTATCTCATGTACGCCAGAGGTTTTTCAGGAAAAACTATGGAATCCCACGAGAATTGGATACAGTAGACATGAATGATGTGCTGGAATATGAAAAATATGCTAGGAAAAGTGATAGAAACACTAGCAAAATCAAATCTGAAGTTGAACTTCAAACAGTGTGTCATGGGGCAAAACAAAATTACAGTTCTTGGGACATCTAATTGATGAGTCAGCAGTGAGGCCTGATCCAGGATTTGCCACCTCCCAAAAGTGTCATAGAACTGAAAAGGGTAATGGTTATGATTAATTACCTTGAGTGTTATGTACCAAATCTTTTCAGTATGGCCAAATCCCTTTAGTTGGTGTTCATGGTGTTTGCCCTTTCTGTACCTTTCTTTCCTATCTAACTTTGGCGTTCTATTTCCTGGTGTGCAGTGTTTAATCAAATTTTTTAATGTACACCGCTTAATGCTTATGCCCTAGCGGTATATCAAATATGTAAATAAAGATAAAGATGGTAAAACGACTTAAACCTTATTTGGACGTATTTGGCACAGTTATTTATGTAGGCTATGATACTGAGCATTCTGGAATACTATAATATGTATGTGGGTTTGCCAGCCAAATGGCTGTGTCGCTTACAAATAGTTCAGAATGCAGTGGCCCATATTGTTACAGGCACAAGGAGTAGAGAGAGCGTGCACATCCATTCTCAGTAAAATTTTACTATCTTCCTATTCAGGAGAGAATAGGATTCAAGTGCCTAAATCACTGAATGCCTACAGTATTATATCCCAAATAGGGCTCTGTGTTCCTTTCCACGTGTTCTGTTATTAGTCCCTTCTCTTAGTTGTATGCATTTGGTGAAATGGAGAGAGTGAGCTTTTTCGGTAGAGCATCAAAAGCTTGGAACAAGCTCCCAGATGAGCTGTGGCTAGAAACACATCTGATGGCATTCAGAAAGCAGATGAAGACCTTGCTTTTTCCCACAAGTTAGATACCTGAGGATAATGTTTTATACTGTATCGTGATGGGAGTGACTGGGATCTGTATGTGTTGGTAATTCTGTTAGTGTATGAGAGGGTAGATATAATATTTTTTAAGTGCCTTCAAGTCAATGCTGACTCCTGGTGACCTAGCAGCCCCTGAGTCTTCTTGGCAAGGTATGACCCGAAGTAGATTGCCAGGCCTTTTCTTTCAAGGCAATGGAGAGTAAAATGACTTGCCCAAGGCCACAAGGAGTGCCAGTGGGAATCAAACCTAGTTCTCCTGATGCTCTAACCACTAGGCTGTTCCTCCATTTAAATATCTCCATGGCATAAATGCATAGGAGGAAAGCCTCATTCAATTAAAAGAAAACTCTGCAATGAGGGGAGGTATGGGATGAAGGAGAAGAGAGCGCTGAGGGGAGATATAATAGAGGTCTATAAAATCCTGAGTGAGGTGGAACGGGTAGACGTGAGTCAATTGTTTACTATATCTAGGAGATATTGCATGAAGCTACAAAGTAGTATATTTAAAATAGATTGAAGAAAATATATTTTCTCTCAACATATAGTCTTTGGAACTTATTGCTGACAGATGTGGTAAAAGCAGGTAGTGTAGTTGGTTTTAAAAAAGGATTAGACTCGTTCCTGGAGGAAACGTTCATAAACCATTATTAAGGTACTTCTAGAGAAAACCACTGATTATCCCTGGAGATAAGTAGCGTGAAACTGGCTACTTATGGGATATGTCAGGTACTAATGACCAGGATTGGCCACTGTTGGAAACAGGACACTGAAATTGATGGACCTTTGGCCTGATCCCGTATGGCAGTTCTTAAAGTTGTGGTCAACATTATTGGCACCCTTGCAGTTCAACACCTTAATGTCCAATATCTCCTAAAACAACGTGGCCAGTGAAATGGCTTTGGACTATATATGCATACATATTTGACACACAAAAGGATCAAATAAAACAGGAGTAATTAAAAAAGGAAATAGTGTAAAAACTGGGACATTATCATGACGTGATTATTGGCACCCTTATAAACAATTTAAATCAGTTTGAACAAAAGGACCACATTCCCATTGCAGTAAAAATTAGACGCACCTGTGATCAATTGTCAGTACTCACATGACTCGAATCAACCAATGAATGATGGCTCTAATGTTTAAAATGGCCACATTCACTCCCTGTTCCATTTTTACAATAGTGAAGACCAGAGGACTGCCTGAGATCGTCAGAAAAGCCATTATCACCAAACATCAAACTTCAAAGGGGTACAAGGCCATCTCCAAAGACCTTGGGATTCCTGTGTCTACAGTTCACAGTGTTAAGAAGTTTTCTGCTCATGGAACTCAAGAACCTCCCAGGACATGGTGGGAAGAGGAAAATTAATCCCAGATGTCTTTGAAGATTAGTGCGAACTGTTGGAAAAAAACCCCACACAACATCCAAAGAGCTTAAGGACCAATCTGGAGTGGTGGTTTCAACCCCGCTCCATGTACTGTGCACTAAACAAAGACTCCATGGGTGAAGGCCAAGGAGGCCCCCTCTGCTCAAAGACAGACATAAAATAGTATGCCTGATCTTTGCCCAAATCCACTTTGAGAAACCACAATCCTTCTGGGAAAATGTTCTGAAGACAAATGAAAACAAACGAGCTGTTTGCAGTGCAGTCCAGCGATACATTTACAGGCGAAGAAATGAGGCTTATAAGGGGAAAAAAACATCCTTCCTACAGTTAAATATGGTGGAGGTTCCATAATGTTGTGGGGCGGTTTTGTTGCCTCAGGAACTGGAGGCCTGGAATGTATTAAAGGAATCTTGAAGTCAGAGGGCTACCAAGTTATTTTGGAGTGAAATGTGCTACCTAGTGTCAGAAAGCTAGATCTGAGTCGAAGGTTATGGGTCCTCCAGCAGGACAATGACCCAAAACATAATCCAAAAGTGCAAAAGAATGGTTTAAAATGAACAAATGGACTGTTTTAAACTGGCCAGCAATGAGTCCTGATCTCATTCCAATTGAGAACCTTTGGAAAGAGCTGAAATCTGCCACTGGTAAAAGGAATCCTGGAAATCATAGTTGAAGAGTTAGAGAAGCTACCAGCAGACAGATGTACGAAACTTATAGATGACTACAATAAACGTTTACGGCTGTCATCACTGCCAAAGGTTGTGCAACCAAATATTAGTGATGGGTGCCATTAATCCTGTCCAGGTCATATTTTGTTTTTTTAACTCAGAAATTACAATTTCTAAGTTGCACAAACATCTCTTTTTTTTGTTGTATACCTTTGACCACTTCAATGTATTTGTGAGTGATAGACTTTTTCATTCAGTCCTTCAGCAATGTCTTTTTGCAGATGAGGAAGTTTCTCCAGGGCCATGTGCCCATGAGGGAAGGGTTAGGACAGCCGTTATAGTTGGTGATTCGATCATTAGGCATGTAGATAGCTGGGTGGCTGGTGGACGTGAGGATCCTGGTATCATGCCTGCCTGGTGCGAAGGTAGCGGACCTCACGCGCCACCTAGATAAGGTCTTAGATAGTGCTGGGGAGGAGTCTGCTGTCTTGGTACATGTTGGTACCAATGACATAGGAAAATGTGGTAGGGAGGTTCTGGAGGCTAAATTTAGGCTTTTAGGTAGGAAGTTGAAATCCAGAACTTCCAGGGTAGCATTCTCCGAAATAGTTCCTGTTCCACGCGCAGGACCCAAAAGGCAGACAGAGCTCCGGAGTCTCAATGCGTGGATGAGACAATGGTGTAGAGATGAGGGGTTTGGATTTGTTAGGAACTGGGGAACATTCTGGGGAAAGGAGGGGCTCTTCCGAAGGGATGGGCTTCACCTTAACCGGGATGGAACCAGGCTGCTGGCATTAACCTTTAAAAAGGAGATAGAGCAGCTTTTAAACTAGATATTAGGGGAAAGCCGACAGTCGCCCAAGAGCAGATGGTTCGGAAGAATGTATCTTTGAAGGATACTACCAAAAGCAGAGAGGTTCCACAAAAGAGTAAAGTAGCCCAAATGCCCTCAAGTATGGAGCAGACAGAGCTTAAAGATCCCAAATTACTCATGTCTAACAGACAAATTAATATGGATAAAATACATTCTCTAAAATGCTTGTATGCAAATGCTAGAAGTCTAAAAAATAAGATGGGAGAGTTAGAATATATAGCACTAAATGAAAGGTTAGATATGATTGGAATATCAGAGACATGGTGGAAGGACGACAACCAGTGGGACACTGTGATACCTGGGTACAAACTATATCGTAATGATAGAGCTGATCAAATTGGTGGAGGGGTTGCTCTCTATGTTAGAGAGGGCATTGAGTCAGAAAGGATTAAAGTTTTGCAGGAAACAAAATCTGCTGTTGAATCTATATGGATTGAAATTCCATGTAAAAGGGGGAAGGCAATGGCAGTGGGGGTGTACTATCGAGCGCCTGGCCAGAATGACCAAATGGATGATGAAATGCTCAAAGAAATCAAGGAAGCTAACAAAAGTTACAGCACAGTAATAATAATGGGTGATTTCAACTACCCTGGTATCGACTGGGTCAGTGTCACGTCAGGACATGTTAGGGAGATAAAGTTCCTAGATGCTATAAATGACTGCTTCTTGGAGCAGCTGGTTCATGAACCGACCAGAGGGGAAGCCATATTAGACCTAATCCTTAGTGGAACACCAGATCTAGTGCAAGAGATAAGGTTGTTGGGGCCACTTGGAAATAGTGATCATAGCATGATCGCCTTTGATTTAATTAGTGGAGGAGGGATAGTAAGGAAATCCACAGTACTACCTTTTAACTTTTGAAAGGGAGACTATGATAAAATGAGGAAAACAGTCAAGAAAAAACTAAAAGGAGCAGTTGCAAAGGTTAAAGACGTACATCAGGCTTGGCTGTTGTTGAAAAATACTATCTTGGAAGCCCAGACCAGCTGTATTCCACGCTTTAAGAAAAGTGGAAAGAAGTCCAAAAAACTGCCAGCATGGTTTAAAGTTGAGGTCAGAGAGGCTGTTGTTGCCAAAAAAGCATCTTTCAGGAAATGGAAAAAAGAGCCAAACGACGAAACCTGGAAACAGCACAAGCACTGGCAAGTCAAATGCAAGGCATTGATAAGGCAGGCAAAGGGAGAATTTGAGAAGAAGCTTGCTGCAGAAGCAAAAACGCGAAGTAAAGACCTTTTCAAGTACATTCGTAGCAAAAAACCTGTGAGAGAGTCAGTTGGTCCATTAGATGATAAAGGGGTTAAAGGAGCACTAAGAGGCGACAAGGCGATAGCAGAGAGACTGAACGAATTCTTTGCTTCAGTCTTTACTGAGGAAGATGTAGGGATGTTACCCATGACTGAAGTGGTATTTAAAGGTGCAGAAGAATTGAAGGAAATATCGATACATTGAGAAGATGTATTACAACTATTAGATAAGCTGAAGAGTAGCAAATCACCTGGGCCGGATGGTATACATCCAAGGGTATTGAAAGAACTGAAATATGAGATTGCAGACTTGCTATTAGTAATCTGTGAACTATCATTAAAATCATCTCTAATACCTGAAGATTGGAGGATCGCCAATGTAACACCAATTTTTAAAAAGGGTTCCAGGGGTGATCCGGGAAACTACAGACCGGTGAGCCTGACGTCAATAGCGGGAAAAATGATAGAAACCATCATAAAGAATAAAATTACTCAGCATGTAGATAGTCATGAACTAATGAGAGACAGCCAACATGGCTTTAGACAAGGAAGATCTTGTCTTACTAATCTGTTATGTTTTTTGAAGGAGTGAATAATCAGGTGGACAAAGGTGAGTCGGTTGATATTGTGTATCTGGACTTTCAGAAAGCCTTTGACAAGGTCCCTCATGAGAGACCTTTGGCAAAACTAAAGAGTCATGGGATAGGAGGCAGTGTACTATTGTGGATCAGGAACTGGTTAAAAGATAGAAAGCAGAGGGTAGGGCTAAATGGCCAATTTTCCCAAAGGAGAAAGGTGAATAGTGGTGTACCCCAGGGATCTGTGCTGGGTCCACTGCTTTTTGACATATTCATAAATGACCTGGAAAGTGGAATAACGAGTGAGGTTATCAAATTTGCAGATGACACAAAACTATTTAAAGTTGTTAAAACCCAAGAGGATTGTGGAAAATTGCAAGAGGATCTTGATAAATTGAAAGACTGGGCATCAAAATGGCAGATGAAATTTAATGTGGACAAGTGCAAGGTTATGCACCTTGGGAAGAACAACCCAAACTATGGTTACACGATGCAAGGTTCCACATTAGGAACCACCACCCAGGAAAAAGATTTAGGCGTCATTGTGGATACCATGTTAAAACCCTCGCCCAGTGTGCAGCGGCAGCCAAGAGAGCAAATAGAATGCTAGGTATGATAAGGAAAGGAATGGAAAATAAAACAAAGGATATTATAATGCCTCTATATCATTCCATGGTGAGACCGCACCTTGAATATTGTGTGCAATTCTGGTCGCCGTATCTTAAAAAGCATATAGAGTTATTAGAAAAGGTTCAGAGAAGAGCCACCAAAATGGTAAAAGGGATGGAAGGATACTCCTATGAAGAAAGGCTAAAAAGGTTAGGGCTCTTTAACCTGGAAAAGAGACGGCTGAGGGGAGATATGATAGAAGTCTATAAATTAATGAACGGAGTGGAACGGGTAAACGTAGATCGATTGTTTACCTTATCAGAATATAGAAAGACTAGGGGACATGCAATGAAGCTACAAGGTAAACTATTTAAGACTAATAAGAGAAAATATTTTTTTCACTCAACGTGTAATCAAACTCTGGAATTTGTTACCGGAGGATGTAGTAAAGGCTGTTAGTGTAGCTGGGTTTAAAAAAGGTTTGGACAAGTTCCTGGAGGAAAGGTCCATAAGCCATTATTAAGAAGGGACCCAGGATATCAATGCTTGAACCAATACAAGCATTGTGGAACCTGTGTCCCTTGGGGAAACTGCTAGGTACATATGACCTAGATTGGCCACTGTTGGAAACAGAATACTGGGCTTGATGGACCTTGGTCTGACCCAGTATGGCATATCTTATGTTTTTATGTTTGCAACAGAGTGGACTCCCCTGAGGGAGTGGATAACAGGAGGAAATGTCTGCAAAAGTTGGAAGAATGGTCTAATGCTTGGCAGTTGAGATTTAATGTGAAGACGTGCAGTATCATGCACTTGGGATGCAGAAATTCAAGGGAATTGTACGTAATTGGGGGCGAGAAGTTGGTGTGCACGGACCAGAAGAAGGACCTTGGAGTGATTGTTTCTGAGGATCTCAAGGTGGTGAAACAGTGTGACAAGGCAGTGGCCAAAGCCAGAAGGATGCTGGGTTGCATACAGAGAAGAATTACCATCAGAAAGGAGGAGGAATCAGTGCCACTCTACAAGTTGCTGGTGAGGCCTCACTTTTGGAATATTGTGTTCAGTTTTGGAATCCATATCTCTCAAAGGATATAAAAAGCCTGGAAACAGTTCATAGGAAGGCGACCAAAATGATTTGGTGCCTGCGCCCAAAGACGTATGAGAAGAAACTTGAGAACCTAAATATGTGTACGCTAGAGAAGAGGAGGGACAGGGGAGATATGATACAGACCTTTAAATACTTAAAGGGTATTAATGAACAAACAAACCTTTTTCAAAAACGGGGAAGCTGTAAAACTAGAGGATATAACATGAAACTGCAAGGGCGTAAACTGAAAGGCAATGTCAAGAAATACTTTTTCACTGAAAGGGTGGTGGATGCTTGGAACGCGCCTCCCGATGGAAGTGGTGGGGGCAAATATAGTGACAGAATTCAAAATGGCATGGCACAAACACAGTGGATCCCTTTATAGCAAAAGGACAAAATCAAAATAAACTTAACTATCTCTTATGTCTCAACAAATAGGGGTGACCTGCATGGAGCGGTGAGTACACCCCTAAACAAAGGCATGGGAAGGGGTGACCTGCACGGAGCAGCAGGTGCACCTACTCTTGCCACCTTGCTGGACAGACTAGGTGGACCATACTGGTCTTTATCTACCATCATATGCTATGTTACTATTATGAACATAGATCCTGACAACTGGCAAAATCAATAAGTTCCCCATTGATGGAGAAGAAATTGAAATACTTGACATCTTTAACCTACTTGGATCAACAATCAATAAAGGACAAGCAGTCAAGAAATCCATCGATGCATTGCTCTTGGCAGATTGACTATGAAGGACCTAGACAAGATTCTCAAGAGCAGAGATGTCTCTGTCCATACAAAGATTCGACTTGTGCAAGCCCCATAGTATTTTCAATAACATCATATGGATGCGGAAGTTGGACAGTGAAGAAGATAGGAAGAAAATTGAAGCCTTTAAATTATGGTGCTGGCTATGAATACTGTGTATATCGTGGACTGCCCAAAGAACAAACCAGTTTGAGTGGAGGAGTAGCCTAGTGGTTAGAGCAACTGCCTAGTACCCAGAAGATCAAGGGTTCGATTCCCACTGGCACTCCTTGTGACTTTGGGCAAGTCACTTTACCCTCCATTGCCTCGGAAGAAAAGGCTGGCAATCTACTTCCGGTGATACATTGCCAAAAAAACCCAGAGGTAGCTGGGTCGCTATGAGTCAACACTGACTCGATGGCACTAAAAAAAAAAATGAATACTGTGTATATCGTGGACTGCCCAAAGAACAAACCTAAGCTTTCCTTAGAAGCTCAGATGACAGGACTGCAACTTTCATGCGTTGGAAACATCATGCTAAGAGAGAGATCGTTAGAGAAAGACATATTGCTTGGCAAAGTAGAAGGTCAGTGCAAAAGAGGAAGGCCAGCAGTGAGATTGAGTGATACAATAACAGCAGCTATATGTGCCAGTCTATCGACAATGAGCCGCCTGACTGACAAACCAAACACAGTTGAGGTCAACTATCCAGGGAGTCACCATGAGTCAACACCGACTCGACGGCACTAAACAACTATGAACATACTATTAAAATATGATGACATACAGTTAGAATATTTCCAATTATTTCCCAAGATATTGTACACAACATACCTAAAATGCAAGGGTGTCAATAATGTTGAACGCAACTGTATGTTCTTAAGGTGAAAGAGGATAGATTTCAGGAGTAATCTAAGGAAATATTTCTTTACAGAAAAAGTAGTAGATGTATGGAACAGTCTCCCACTGGAGGTGGTACAGACGAGTGCTGTATCTGAATTCAAGAAGGTAGAGGATAAACAGAAAAAAGGGTCTGTAAAGCATAGTAGTTTGTATGGAAGGCAAACTGGATAGGCCGTATGACCTTTATTTGTTGTCATTTTTCTATATTTTTTTGAGTTTATATATAGATATAGATATATATATATGTATCTGTTGTAAACTACTATGATTGACTTTGTGCTAAGTTGGTAGCATATACGTTTTAATAAATGAAATGAATATATCAAATAACTCAGTAAACATAAACTGTTCAGACTGAATTCTGTCTGGGTATTGGACCAAGATCAAGAGCAGGCCTTTAATAATCTAGTCACTATAACCCCAGCATCAGTCTTCTATGACATTACAAAGTCCATAGCTGTTATTACGGATGCCAGTAATTACATAAGAGGAGGGTCTGCTATTACAGCTTCATGATGACATCTAGAAATCTGTGACATTTTGCTCCAACAGTAACCTTTCATGCCTGGATAGAAAAGGAAAGCCTTGCCAGGATTTGAACACATGAATAATTCTGTTGCTGTCTTTATAGTTTGAAAATTTTTAAATTACTTACAGACTATAAACCCTGTGTTCTTTTGATTAACTGTATTATAAGTATGTAGATGCTGTGGTTTGAAGGTGTCAGAGACTGTTGATATGGTAGTGCAGTATAAGATATTTGTGAATTATTTGCTAGGGCAAGGGCAATCCTTTTATTGGTACCACTGACACTGCTTATGGCCTTGGGCAAATCACTTAACCCTCCACTGCCTCAGGCATAAATTTAGATTGTAAGCCCTCAAGGGACCAGGAAATGTCTATTGTATCTGAATGTAACTTGCCTTGAACTCTACAGAAAAGGTAGAGCTCATTCAAAACAATAAATAAAATAGATACACTCTCCAGAAACCCTGCTGTCAGAGAGGGTTGATAAAGAGACTGGGGATTATGTGGAAGCTGGCAAACCTGCTAAAAGCAGCAGTCTGGAGCAGTTATGAAATGCCACGAGAAATGATGATAATGTTCAAGCAGTACGAGCTGTGACAAAAAAGAAATGAGACTGTCACATAAATGTTTTATTACAAAATCTACAGAGAAGTTACGCATTGTCCCCTTCAAAATGATCCCCCCCCCCCCCGAGTTGATGCACTTCTGCATTTGCTTCTGCCACATACAGAAGCACTTGGTAAAGTCCTTCTTCTTGAGGTCCCTCAGCTCCCTCGTCACAGTGGCCTTGATCTCTTTTACAGAGGCAAAATGAGTTTCTTTGAGCACAATCTTCAGCCTAAGGAAGAGCCAGAAGTCGCACGGTGCGAGAACTGAGGAATAAGGAGAGTGGTCAAGAGCTATGATCTGTTTGTTTATTTTATTTTTATTTATTTTATTTAGCAAACACTTGTATACCGCTACTTCCAGCGATCAGAAGCGGTTTGATTAAAGTCTTTGGGATATGTCACAAAATCAAGACAGGAAGATTGGGGCATAGATAGAAAGAAGAGGGGTAATACACAGCACACATCTCAGGGTCTAGATATAGCCCTCCATTCTTGTTGGCCAAGAACTGCCTCACACTGAACGCGGTGTGTGCGGGCACGTTGTCGTGGTGGAGCAGCCACAACTTGTCTCTCCACAGAGCCTGCCTGCTGCACCGAACCCGGTCATGGAGGCGATTGAGGACCTGCTGGTAGAAGTGCTGGTTGACTGTCTGACCCTCAGGCATAAACTCATGATGGACCACTCCCTTCTAGTCGAAGAATACGATCAGCATGACCTTGATCCTTGATTTGGACATGCACACCTTCTTGGGTATGGGTGACTGTCGAGTCTTCCACTGCAAACTCTGTCTCTTGCTTTCAGGGTTGTACTGGAAGACCAAATTCTCCAGGACCAAGCAGGAAGTCAGTCCTCACATATGGGTGACGTCGGCGCCGACGGAGCCCCCATGCGGAGCATTTCCCCAGCTTTCAAGGAAAGCCTTTGGGAATACAGCGTGCCTGCGCGGTCCCCTTCCCGCCCAAGGGTGCCATCTTGCTCAGTCTTTCTTTTTCTGCAGAGCCCAACGGACGTGAGTTCGTGTCACCCGGGAAAAAGTTGATTTTTTTTCTGCGATTTTCGCTTTGTCTTATCCGGTTTGACGCCGGTTCCCCTTCCCGCCTGGGCTCGGTACACCGGTATCGAGTCTGGAGTTTTTGATTTTCGATTTTTGTCCTTCATGACTAGCATTCGCGCTCTTTTTGTGTTTTCACTGGCAGCCAGGTCTTTTGATCTTGCAGGGGCTCTTTTTCCCCCGATGGCTGCCAGTGGGTTCAAAAAGTTTGATCGGTGCAAGAAACTTATGTCTCTCACCGACACACATGACTGCTGCCTCCATTGCCTTGGGCCCGACCATGACCCGCTGGCCTGTGGCCCGTGCGGCAAGATGTTGTCGAAGGCGCTTCGGAGCCGTCAGCATCAACATGAAAGAATTTTCTCTGACTGCGCATCCGGTCAGGCCCAGACTTCGTCAGAAGCCTCGACATCTCGGGAGTCTGACCCCAAGCGCTGTCGGGGTTCCTCTGAGAGGGAGTCTCCCACCCGGGAGCACAGAAGGAAGAAGAAGCTCGCGAGGGCGGCGTTGGTAGAGGCTCCTGGTTCCTCGAGGGCCAGGTCGCGTAGCCCTGACTGCCGCCCCGGGCTCTCGGAGTCGGAGAGGCCGTCCAAGTTACCTCGTTTGGAGCCGGAGTCCCCGAGTCATGTAAGTGCAGTTGTCCTCGTGGACTCTCCTCTGGGAGAGCTGGCGTCGGGGGCTGCTGAGTCTCCTGAGCTTGGACTCAGGTTGACGGCCTTGGAGAGCAGCTTGGCTGCCTTCATGGAACAGCAGCGGATGCTGATCACCGGTCTGACCGGTGCATCTGCCCTGACCACCGGGACCTCGACATCCAAGTCGACCCCATAGACCGAGTCAGTGAAGTCTCGAGTCGATCCTCGGTCAAGGTCCCCCTCAACCTCCCATGCGGGGCCGAGGTCGTCGACGCCGATACCCTCGGTGTCGGGGCGGGTGGCACAGAGGTCAACACGGCCGGAGCCGCCTGATTCCTCCTCAGAGGAGTCAGTGTGGGAGACGGAGGACAAGGAGTCCCTGGACACCTTCTGTACCCGGTGCATCCCTTCGGACTCACTGGAGTCCGAGCCTCGGAGACGGTACCCCCCGGAGGATACCTGGTTCTCGGACTTCGTGAGGGACATGGCCAAAGCCTTGGCCTTCAGGCACAAGGAGAGCAGTTAGCTCTTGCTGATCCAACAGGAAACAGTGAGGCAAGAGATTGGATGAACACAGGTGCCTTTATTGGTGGTCCCCTACGCGTTACGGCCGAAGCCTTCCTCAGGGGGATACAAAGGCACTGCAGGAGAAAGGGTTCAATTTGGCCTATGAACTGGTACCTATTGTAATACTGCACTTGATCAATTGTGATGAATCAACGCTAAACGTAGAAAAACCGCAAATCCAAGAAAAAATGAAAAAATGAGGTCAAAGCTTTGACCTCATTTTTTCTTGGATTTGCGGTTTTTCTACGTTTAGCGTTGATTCATCACAATTGATCAAGTGCAGTATTACAATAGGTACCAGTTCATAGGCCAAATTGAACCCTTTCTCCTGCAGTGCCTTTGTATCCCCCTGAGGAAGGCTTCGGCCGTAACGCGTAGGGGACCACCAATAAAGGCACCTGTGTTCATCCAATCTCTTGCCTCACTGTTCCCAAAGCCTTGGCCTTCCCTGCGGACGCTGAGGAGGAGCCTCGATCCGAGGAGCTCGATGCTCTCCAGTATGACTTTCCTCCAAAGGAAGCCTTTACTGTACCGGTTCCTCCAATGCTGGAACGGCTGCTCTTCCGTATGTGGGAGGCACCGGCCTCGACACCGGTTCTTAGCAAATGGGTCAATTCCATTTATCGAGTCTGTAAGAGCCCTGGGTTCCAAAAGGCGGAGCTACCGCACAACTCCATGGTTGTGGAATCGGCCATGCACTGCCTGAAGAGTCAGAAGATGCACTCCTTGGTGCCCCCCGGCCCGGAACCTGTATGCCTTCGATAGAAAGTGCTTCCAGGGCTCTATGCTATCTTGCCGTGTCCAGTCCTACCAGCTGTACATGGGCATGTACCTACGAGACCTGGCAAAGGAGATTGCTAGGTTCTCAGCTGGCCTCTCCGAGGAATCTTGGCAGAGGTTTAAGGCTTTGTCAGCAGGGATTCAATAGTGCTCTAAGTTTATCTCTCAAGCAGCCTATGATGGCTTCGAGGCTTCCGCCCGGGTAGCCGTGGCCGGCATCGGTGCACGCCATCAGGCCTAGCTACAGTCAGACCTGGAGTCATGGTTGCAGGACAAGTTGGTCGATGTCCCTTGCCGAGGTGAAAACCTTTTCGGTAAGCCCATGACTGAGAAGGCCGCGGAAATCGAGACTGAGACTCTCACCAGGACAAGGCTGTCCAGGAAGACTTCTGCCCCTTCTCATAAAAAGAAGGGCTCGGGAAAGAAGTCCTTTTTCCCGAGGAAGGCTGCTGCCTACAAATCCTACCCTCAATATCAGGCCTCTCCAACTCCCCAACAGGGCCAGCAGGCCAAGGGGCAGGGGCATGGGCCCCATAGGTAGAAGACCCCCAGCTCCGGCTCCTGCACAGCAGGGAGCAGTGTTTTAACTCCCACACATAGCCTCTTCTCCACAGCTGGCTCCACTCAGCACAGGAGGTCGGCTGACCCTGTACGCCTACAGGTGGCCAGCCATCACAGGCGATACCTGGGTTCTCAGCATAGTCCAGAAGGGCTACATACTCCACTTCCACCAGCTACCCCCTTCCTACTTTCCAGGGGAGCCTCCAAGACTCCCTCTGCACAGAAACTTCCTCCTTCAGGAGTTGTCAAGTCTTTCAAAGGAACAGGCAGTGGAACCGATGCCTCACCACCTGAAAGTTCTAATATATGACCATCATCAAAATAAACCCACAAAATAAATTCAATACTATTTTTGTCGGAGCCCACCGAGGGAGGGCTAGAACTGTTCACCTAACCCCCACCTGACGGTAGACTACTTTTATTTTATTTCACCCTAGTGCATTTAAAACGAGTACTTATCTTCATAACCAGCACTGCACTTATTATCTTCCACGTTGCAAATCACGAAGGTGCACGACGTGCACATTTCGGGTATGCGCCCTGTTTCAAGTGCTCCTCATCCGTTCAAATATGCAACAAAAACGTCGTCTTCGCGGCCATGGGCTATCTATTGTGAATGGCATCGACAAAGCCCTAACCTTTAAATCAAGGAGAACCAATCAGAACCGGGAAAAACTTCACTGTCAGAGGTATCCCCACTGCTATTGGTCAAAATCTTGGATCATGACTAAAGACACATGAACTCCACGTCATAAAATGGTAATCCAATCAATAGCCCGATTCAGACCATGGGGGTGGATCGTATGCAAAACGAAAATCCATCTTTGTTCCAAACGTTGCAATTTTTGCTCTCGATCACCCCCTCCCCCCCCCCCCCCGTGGATCCCAAGGGACATGATCTATAACAGTCCATGTCAAATCCTCAAAAACATGGGGAATTTCTGCGCAATGTTCTGCCAAAGGGGCTGTTAAAACTCGATTTTTTATCCGTGAAGCGTGCTCCGCAAGGCGTTGGCGCATTGAGCGAATCGTACGCCCCACATACAAGAGTCCGCAGGGACACTTCAATAAATATACCACATATGAGGTGAGGCATGTCGTCTTCCATCTTCGGACATAGTTTCGACTAGTAAGGGGATGTTGCCAAACCGAACCAGAGATTGTCCCTTCACAATATTTGCACATATTACAGGGGTAATGGCCCCCCTCCTGCCCCGGTGAAATGGGTCTATCTAGTGCCAAAGTTGTTTTCACCAATTGATTATCCAAATTGATGCCCCTTGTGAATGCCAAACATAAGGGTTGTTTAAAACAATCATGTAAGGTCAACATTTGCCAATGAGAACGTAGAATTTTTGCAACTTCAGTGCTTCTGTCAGTATAAGGTAATACCCCAACTATCGAATCCCCCTCTGTTGATTTTTTAGAAGAATAACAAGTGTCCAGTAACCATTCGCGATGAACGTGCCTAGCACGATGATAAGCTTGTGAGACAACTTTAGGAGGATATCCCCTTGCCAGCAGTCGGTGTGTCAGTTCAGAGGAATGCACTTTAAACTCCCCCATAGAATGACAAAGACGTCGAAGACGTAAGAACTGACCAAAGGGGAGACCCCGTTTAAGGGGACCAGGATGGTAGCTGTGATAATGAAGCAGGCTATTTCTCTGCACTGGTTTACGATATAAAGTAGATACCAATCTCTCATCTTCCACCATAATCATAATATCCAAAAATTCAATTTTATCTTGTGCAACATGTTCTGTAAATGTAATATTGGTTTTTAACTGATTTAACCAAGTAATGAAATCATGGAGCGAGGATTGATCCGATGTCCAAACAAAAAAAATATCATCCAAGAATCTTTTCCATAATTTCACATGTTGATACAAAGAAGAATGTTGAATGAGGTCCTCCTCCATTTTCCCCATATACAGGGTAGCCAAAGATGGGGCCATAGTTGCCCCCATCGCTATCCCAGAAATTTGTTTATAAAAGTTACCTTCTACTAGAAAATAATTCTGTGTTAATACCAGACGTGCTAATTCCAATAAAAAAGATTGTGGAAGACGACTGGGAGCTGAATAAAATGAATGCTCTAACAATTCCAATGCTTCCGCCTGGTCTATATTGGTGTATAAAGTGGTGACATCTAAAGTCACCAAATAAGCTCCCTGAGGGATCGTAAAATCTGAAATGACCTGTAAAAAATGAGTAGAATCCCTCAAAAAGGATAACACCGTCCGGGCCTCTGTCTTTAGAAACACATCACAGAAAATGGAGAGGGGTTCTAAGATGGAATTTCGACAGGAAACTATAGGTCTTCCCGGAGGGGACACTAATGATTTATGAATTTTGGGCACGAGATATAAAGTGGGAATTATGGGATGAATCATTATCAAAAACCTCTTTTCTTTCGAAGTTATCCAACCATGTTGATGTATTATTTTGATGATGTTTTTATTATTTTGATGATGGTCATATATTAGAACTTTGGAGATCCATCATTGGAGGGGTACTTATTATTTAGTTCACCACCTGAAAGGGCAAGGCTTCTATTCCAGGTACTTTCTGGTACCAAAAAGGACAGGAGGCCTCTGGCCTATCCTAGACGTCCGACACTTAAACGTTTCTGGAGAGGGAAAAGTTCAAGATGCTTACCCTTGGGATACTGCTGCCCTACCTCCAGCAGGGAGATTGGCTATGCTCCTTAGACCTAAAGGATGCTTATACTCACATCCTCATCCATCCAGACCACAGACAATATCTCAGATTTGTGGTGGGAGGAAATCATTTCCAGTACAGAGTACTTCCCTTTGGCCTAACTTCCGCCCCCAGGGTTTTCACCAAATGCCTGGCGGTAGTGGCGGCCTGTCTCAGGAATCAGGGAATTTTTGTCTTCCCATACCTGGACGACTGGCTCATCAGGGGCCAGTCTCTCCAGGAGGCCAGACAAGTCACTCTTCGCACTGTCTCTCTTCTTCAGCATCTGGGCTTTGTCATAAACTATGCAAAGTCCACTTTGCTCCCTTCACAGAACCTAGAGTTTATAGGGGCAAGATTAGACACCCTGCAGGCAAGGGCTTACTTGCCCGAGGACAGGGCCCACAGACTGATGGACTTGGCCAAACAGTTCCAGAGCAATTCTCAGGTCTCGGCCAGGCACTTCCTGTGGCTCCTGGGCCATATGGCATCCACAGTACATGTGACTCCGAATGCCCGTCTGCACATGTGGGTTGCTCAGTGGTGCCTCAGAGCTCAGTGGGGGCAGGCCACAGGTGACCTCCGAGACAGAGTAAAGGTGTCCAAACCACTTTTGGACTCCTTGCAGTGGTGGCTACATCTCCCAAACCTTCTCAGGGGGGTACCTTTTCAGGCCCCAGCACACACAAGGGTGCTGACGACCGATGCTTCCTTAAAGGGCTGGGGGGCACATTGCCAGGGTACGTGCACTCAAGGCCTCTGGTCTCCTCGGGAGGCCACACACCAAATCAATTTTTTGGAGCTGCGAGCAATCCGCTTGGCTCTACAAACCTTTTCTTATGCCCTCTCTCACCAGTCTGTTTTAGTTCAGACAGACAATCAGGTAGCAATGTACTGTGTGAACAAGCAGGGGGGCACAGGGTCCAGGCTCCTGTGTCAAGAAGCGCAGGCCATTTGCTCCTTTGCAGTCAAGCAAGGCATGTTTCTCAAAGCAGTTTATCTATCAGGTCAGGAGAACTTCTTAGCAGACAAGCTAAGCAGGATTCTCCAGCCCCACGAATGGCAGTTGAACCGATTGGTGGTCCAGCAGATCTTTCTGCGATGGGGACTTCCATCCATCGATCTCTTTGCAAGTCCACTGAACCGTCAGCTGCCCAGCTTTTGCTCCAGACAGCCACACCCCTGAGAATGGCAGCAGATGCGTTTCTGATCTCTTGGTCACTGTTCCCTCTAAGCTGTGCGTGTGTGCGTGCACACACACCTCGCCGAGCGAGCGCACATACTTTACAACAGAGCGCACAAAAATTACGGCTCTGATTCTGATAGAAAACAACACAGACGGCTTAAAATTTAAAAGTTATGATTGTAATTACTAGAAATTTCCCACTTCATTTAGTAATCGTCTATTTTCATTTAATTTGATTAAAATCAATGTGGTGTACATACTGTATTCTGACGTGTAGTCAAATTTTAAAGTATGTAACTCCGAGTGTCGTTATGTGGTGCACAAAAATTAACCTTCCTTCAAAAGCTGCACACAGCTGATATTTTATGCGCACAGAGCCTACAGAAAATTAGAGGGAACATTGCTCTTGGTCTATGGGCCTCCTGTATGCGTTTTCTCCCACGCCCCTGGTGGCCCGAACTCTCTTCAAGATTCTCCGGGACAAGGCCTCGGTGATTCTGGTAGCCCCAAGATGGCCGAGGCAACCGTGGTTTCCACTTCTGCTACAGTTGACGGTGGAACCTCCTTTCCCTTTAGGTTTGCAACACGATCTCCTGTCTCAAGGTCAGGGTTCCCTTCTGCACCCCAATCTCAGGTCTCTCAATCTGATGGCCAGGCTGCTGAAAGGATAGTGATAGCTCCCTTGCTTCTACCTAAGAAGGTTGGAGAGGTGGCAGTCCACCAGAAGGCAGTCCACCAGAAAGTCCTATGCCCTCAAGTGGCGTAGGTTCACAATATGGTGTGCTCAGTGCAATGAAGATCCTTTCTCCTGCCTTGTGCCAGTAGTACTGCAGTATCTACTTCACCTGTCAGACCTAGGCCTTAAGTCCAACTCTGTTCGGGTCCACCTCAGTGCTCTATCAGTACACCACTCACCAGTCGAGGGACAGTCTCTGTCGGTTCACCCCTTGGTGTCCCGCTTCCTCAGAGGTCTGCTTCTGCTCAATCCTCCGGTTCGTCCACCGGCGATTGAGTGGGATTTGAATATGGTCTTGCAGCAACTTACTCGCCCACCGTTTGAGCCGATGGCTACTTGCCATTTACGCTTCCTTTCTTGGAAGGCGCTCTTCCTGGTAGCTCTTACCTCAGCCAGACATGTGAGTGAACTACAAGCTCTGGTTTCTGATAGACCGAACACACGGTTCTATAGGAACAGGGTGGTCCTACGGACCCATCTGAAGTTCCTTCCAAAAGTTGTCTCCTCTTTTCACCTCAACCAGGAGGTGGTTCTTCCGACTTTCTTTCCCAGGCCGCATACCAGCCGGGCTGAAACAGTCTTTCATACCCTGGACTGTAAGAGGGTTTTGTCCTTTTACATAGAACATACACGGGGGCATCGAAGGGCTACTCAGTTCTTCGATGCCCTTTGACTGCTAATAAACTGGGGTTACCTGTCTCCAAGCGTACGTTGTCCACTTGGGTAGCAGATTGTATCACCTGGGCGTACAAGGCAGCCAACCTCCCCTTGCAGGGTCGAGTCACGGGCCACCGTGTCAGGACGAAAGCCGCGTCAGTAGCTCATTTCCGCTCTGTTCCGTTGGCAGACATCTGCTGCGCCGCTACTTGGTCTTCAAGCCAGACTTTTGCAGCCCACTACTGCCTCGAGAGAGAGTCCCAAAGGGACAGTGCTTTCGGACAGGCGGTACTCGGTAATCTCTTTGAGGTTTAGGCAACTCCTACCCTCCGGCCCTTGTGTTGGGCTACCGTACGGGGGTGTTCTCAGAGGATATTCTTATCACAGATGCTGAGGCTCTTGAGAGGGAGCCATTTTTTCAGCTTTGGGTTCCCGGTAGCCTAGAGCTGGGGAGTCCTGTATGTGAGGACTGACTTCCTACTTGGTCCTGGAGAAAGAGTAGTTACTCACCTGTAACAGGTGTTCTCCAGGAGCAGCAGGAATCAGTCCTCACGACCCTCCCTCCTCCCCTGGAGTTGCAGTCATATACTTCATTTTGTTTTTTTGCTGTCTTTTAGCTATGTCATCAGACTGAGCAAGATGGCACCCCCTGGGCAGGAAGGGGACAGCTGGGGAAATGCTCCGCACTGGGGCTCCGTCGGCGCCAACGTCACCCATATGTGAGGACTGATTCCTGCTGCTCCTGGAGAACACCTGTTACAGGTGAGTAACTACTCTGTCTCATCTCCTGTGTTGACTCGGCCAACGAACTCTGAATCTTCTCCAGTCTTCTCTAGCAAGTCTCGACAAACATTAACCCGGTGCTCCTTCTGGTCGTCCGATAAAAGCTTGGGCACCATCTTGGTGCACACCTTCTGCATCCCCAACTCCTGCACCAAGATGGTCCACACTGACTCCCTGTTCAGGCTGAGCTCCTCAGCTATCATCCGCACCATCAATCTGCGATTACTTCACACCAGCTGGTTCACTCTGTCACTGTTCTCAGCCGTCTTTGTCTTGAAAGGCTGTCCTGACTTGGGGTCATCCTACACCTCCTCGCGACCAGTCTTGAAGCGTTTGTGCCACTTGAAGACTTGTGGCCTTGACATTTCATCTTCTCCATAAGCCTTTTGGAGAAGTTGGAGACCCTCAGTTGGGCCCTTCTCCAACTTAACCAGAAATTTCAAGTTGATTCTTTGCTCCATATTTCTACCACCTCCAGTTGCGTGACAAAGCGATGGAGCAGTGTGCTACAAATAAATCTGAAAAAGAAAAACAGAGTGAGAGAGATGAAAAATATTATAGCAGAATAGTGGCAAGATATTGCACAACACAGTGACATAAGCGGTTAGCCAATTGGCATTGAGTCATGGGCATGGCTGCCACAGTCTTGTTTCTTTTTTGTCACACCTCGTATGGTTGGCCCAAATCTATTCATGAGGTGTACAGCAACATTAGAGACTTTTACTTTGTATGAGGCCAGTTGTTCAAATGTAAGGGAAGAAATTCTAAGTTGCCTACATGAAGAATGTCAAGGCCTTACTAGAAGCACAAATAGAGCAAGGTATGGTGATTGGGGAACTGCCTTGATGTAAACAACAGTTGACCACTGCAAGTTTCATCAGATCACTAAAGTGGCTCAAAAGAAGGAACTGCTAATGGCAGTAGCATTCCTTGACAGGATATAGCAACACATTGCAGCAGATTTCTGTGAAGAAAAGCAATGTAAATACCTTTTTCTTTCAAAGATTTTTGGAGATTCTCTACATAACTGATATTACAAGTCATCAAATACTTCAAGAATACGAAAATGACCAGAAATGGCCTTGCATTCTGTTAGTATTTGTGACTGAAAATTGGCCTCAGTTCATTATCAAGTTGATCCAGTTATTTGTGTTAAAAACCAAAACAAAAGTTAGAATATACAAATGACTGGGACATTTTTCTAAGTATCTGCATGGAATTACATCTACCTATCTTGCCCAGTTGTTCCAACTTTTTGTTCCAATTAGAAATCTGAAATCATCTCAGCAGTCATTGACTGTTGCAGCTTTGGAATGGGCAAGACCAAGGGCAATTGGTTATTCTTGTCCAGTATTTTGGACTATTCTTCCTTTGCATATTCAAATAGAAGGAAATTATCCCTTGTTTTAGAAACTGACCAAGGTTTGACTTTCTACTCGAGTCTTTGCTGATTTCTTTGTTTATATCATGTATCTACCTGGAGATTATGTAGTACCAGATGGAAGAAATCGTGTGATTTGTTAAATCTGTTCTTTTTCATTTAGTTCTGATTTTATGACTGTAATTATTTGATATATTGTAAGAATGTTTAATGTATTTTAATTTTTTTGAAGTTTAAAGTCTGTTTGATATTAATAAATGGGAAAAACACTTTTCACTTTTCACCTGAATTCACCTTTTGTTTGTAGCTTCAAAAGATAAGTGAATTGCATCATTGTTTTATTGTTCACTTTTAATTTGTACTCCACTTTGAGCCTGTTGTGAAGGGGAGATAATTAAATTTGATTAAATAAAGAATACATCGGCCATCTCAACATATTCTCATTCTCCTTAGGCCAGAGGCCAAGCAGGACAAGTGAGTCAAATGGACAAACATATCTTACAACAGACCTGCCCGCCAGCCCTCATGAAATTCAGAGCTATTTCATTTCCATTGCTGGTCCTGAGTCCAGCATAACTGATGATGTGCTCACAAATTAGAAAAAATACATTACTCACTTTTACTGAGAATTATTTGTGAATGCTGTGAACTAGAGGAATGAGAGGACATTAGTGATCGGGGACACAGCATTTGACAGGAGAAGAGAGCAGGCCAGGACTTAGCAATTGGTGAGGACTCTGGATTCCATAATTTTTTACCTGCTAAGTTTCTGTTCCCTTGCCTGCCAAGCTCTAAGGATACCCCCTCCCCCTCGTATGAACCACAAATTGCTATAAATAATTAAAGACAGCGGGAACAATGCGGTGTTGGCTGTGATGTGAAGGCGTGGACTCAGCAATTGGTGTAGAGGATGAGAAAGGCGGATAGATAGAAGGTGAGTGGAACTGAAAGAAAGGGTTGCTGCTGGCATAAGAAGAGGAGGATGCACATTAGTGGAAGGGAAGTTGCTTTGCAGGAGCTAAACACTGAAAGAGAACACTGCTGGTCCCACTGTAGCTTGTATTTTTCATGGCCGAGTGGGGGAGGGAGAAAAGGTGGCACTTCTAGTTTTTCAGAGAGGGCTGTAATTAGTCTAGTGTCAGCCCTTGTTGGAGCCCACCAGTAATCCTGATTTAAAAATCTTTGACACACATGTCCTAATTGGTGCTTATTAAACAGAATACCACAGAGCAGAAGAATGGATATCATGTCCAGATGCTTCCCAGGAATGCCTTGGCTACATCTTGTGATCCAGTAGACCATGCATCAGAGCCTGCAAGTTTTCCTCTGGACTTGAACCTTCCCAAATGATGTGCAGGCAAATCCTTCTCCTACCCATAATAAATCAATTAATGACAATTGCATTGCTTTAGCGGGCTCAACATCAGCAGTCACTGGGTCAGGTTACATAGTGAGACCTATACCGAAGCTCAATCTGTAGAAACTGTTAGAGCTATGGCTGTCTACAGAAAATTGAAGGTACAAGAATGGCTTTTTAAGAATTGTTGCAAGGTTGCTTCGTTGTCTATCAGAATAAGTCCTAACATATGGATGATGTCACCAATGGAACCCATGTGGGAATTATTTTAGCTACTTTTCTAGAAGCTTTTAGAAAGCTCTCTGCACCTCTGTGCCTATTCCAACCTGCTGCTGCCATATCAGAGGAGCTCAGCATTCATTTTTCCATGGAACCCAATGGTTCATCATTAGCATCACATTTATACTTACTTGCTTATGTTTTTTGGTACTTTATGTGTTTCTAAAATATTTTTATGTTTGTCCCTGCCACTGTTGTATTACCTTTCCCCTTATGAAATGACCGAAAACCGGCTAGGGTTTACTAAGTGTCCTTATTTTTCCTCCAGTGCTACATGGACCGCTTTAGGTCTGAGGCATACTCAACTGTGTTTTATATATATATTTTTTTTTTTTTTTTTTTGTAAATATTGAGCCATTTGATTTCATTTCAGCTATTTTTCTGGATCATATGTCATAGAAACCTGCTAGCAAAGGATATTATGAAGCCTCTGTATCGTTCCATGGTGGTACTGCACCTTGAATATTGTGTGCAGTTCTGGACGCCATATCTTAAAAAGGATATAGCAGTATTAGAAAAGGTACAGAGAAGAGCCACCAAAATGGTAAAGGAAATGGATGGATACCCCTATTAAGAGAGGCTAAAAAGGTTAGGGCTCTTCAACCTTGAAAAGAGACGGCTGAGGGGAGATATGATAGAGGTCTATAAATTAATGAACGGAGTGGAACGGGTAAATGTAGATCGATTGTTAACTCCATCAAAATATAGAAATACTAGGGCATGCAATGAAGCTACAGAGTAATCTATTTAAGACTAATAAAAGAAAATATTTTTTCACTCAACGTGTAATCAAACTCTGGAATTTGCTGCCGGAGGATATAGTAAAAGTTGTTAGTGTAACCGGGTTTAAAAAAATGTTTGGACAAGTTCCTGGAGGTCCATAAGCCATTATTAAAGTGGACCCAGAAGATGCACTGCTTGCCCCAATACAAGCATTGTGGAACCTGTGTCTTTTGGGGAAACTGCTAGGTACTTGTGACCTAGATTGGCCACTGTTGGAAACAGGATACTGGGTTTGATGGACCTTGGTCTGACCCAGTATGGCTTATCTTATGTTCTTATAAAAAGTGTGTCCTTTGCTCTAGGACCATACCCATCATGGACAATAATAAATTATGCTTACAGTGTCTGGTGCCCAACCATAATCCTTCTATTTATAAACTTCGTTCACAGATGACAAAGAGGGCTTAAGGGCATGAGGAGAAGTGCTCACAGATTTTTGGCACACAGATAACTGGCCCATTGCATCGGTGGCATTGGTCATTCTCCAGGAACAAGTAGGAAGTCAGTCCTCACATATGGGTGACATTTGCACCATTGGAGCCCACATGGTAGCTTCTCCCCAGCTTTCAAAGAAAGCCTTTGGGAGATGCACCACGCATGTGTGGTCCCCTTCCCCCCAAGGGTGCCATCTTGCCTCAGTCTCCTTTTTTCTGCGGAGCCCACCAGACATGTGTGTGTTTTCCCCGAAAAAAAGTGTTGTTTTTTTTCTCTATCATTCTTTTCTTTTCTCCAGTCACGTAATGGTTCCCTTTCCCATCCCCCAGCTTGCTTGTCTCGGCATCCCGAGGTCCATTTTTCTTTTTTCGAGTTTTTTCTCATCTGGCTTTGCGCCTTTTTCCCTGGCTGGGCCTAAGACTTTTCACCTTGCAGGGGCTGTCTTCCCCACCACGGCCTCTGCCAGTGGTTTTTAACACTGTGACCAATGCGCCCATACCATGTCATACCCCTATCCACACGACTGCTGCCTCTACTACCTCGGGCCAGACCATGACCCCTTGGACTGTGGTCTCTGCAAGAAGATGACCACCAAGGCCAACAAAAGCTGTCATCAACAGCGAGAGTCCTTCTTTCACAAGATGAATTCTGCACCAGAGTCTCCGGCGATACCATGCTCTAAGGCCCCCTCCAGAACCTAGAGGAAACTGCGCTGTCTCGGAGGCCCAAGGCTGCGAGACCTCCAGCCAGAACACCCCAGAGGAAGAGCCCAAGAAGAGCCAGAAACCCTTGAAGACCATGTCAGCTGATGAGTCTGGGAAAATGGGCAAGTTCCACGGGCCCCGGACCCGCAGCGCCCATCACGAGTCTGAGGGGAAGGAGTAGGAGCGGCCGACCAAAATACCCCAATGGAAATCGTCAACATCCGGTGACCAGCCTCGGACCCTTGAGACCATCCTAGTCGAGGACTGCCCTTCGACAGAACTGGTGCTGGGCTCAAGTCCCTCGGTGCCTGTGCCAAAGGCTGCAGAGCCATCTGGCCTTGAGACCAGGATGGCGGCCTTGGAGCACAGTTTGTCTGTCTTCATGGCCCAGCAGCAGACTCTGATGCCCAGTTCTTCCGGGTCATCACTCCAAACTTACCAGGCCCTCGTCCTCGAGGACTTCCCAGATTTTGAGCCAATCCTACAAGCCACCAGCCTTGAGAGATTCTTCGACACCAGTCATGGTACTCGGGACTGAGGTCATCCCCGATGAGTGCCACAGCTCTGACTGCAGGGCCTCCAGGGGCAAGGCCGTTGGGCTTAGGGCCTGACCCAGGAGCCTAGACCGCCCTTGACACCTCCACTGACTGCGAGTCAGAATGGGAGACCCAGGACGAGGAATCCCTGGACATCCGTCGTCACCGGGATGTGCCTTCTGACCTTTCTCCCCCTGAGAACTGGCGCTGATCCCCGCCCATAGATACGGCTTTCCTCGACTTCGTGCGGGATATGGCCAAGGCACTAGCCTTCGACACCGAGTCGGAGGACCACTCTCGGACCGAGGAACTCAAGATCCTCCAGTACAAGGCCACTCTGAAGGAGGTTCTCACAATGCCCATTTCCCCCGATCCTGGAATGGCTGCTCCTCCGCATGTGGGAGGACCCCCGCATTGATGCCCATAGTGAGCAGATGGTTGGACTCAATATACTGGGCCCGCCAGAGCCCTGACTTCCAAAAAGCACAGTTGCCGCACAACTCCATGGTGATAGAGTCTGCCTTGGATGCCCTGGGCAGTAAGTACTACCAGGGCTCGATGCTCATTGGCCGGATCCAGGCATACTAGCTGTACATGGGCATGTACCTGAGGGACCTGGCGAAGGAACTCGCCTGGTTCTTGGCTGGTCTCTCCAAAGAACCCCTCCAGCAATTCCGGACCCTGGACTCGGTTGTCAGAGAGTGCTCCAAGTTTATGACTCAGGCAGCCTATCCTATGACGGCTTTGAATCGGCAGCTAGAGAGTAACTGCGGCGGGTAATGGTGCTCGACACCAGGCTTGGCTACAGTCCTCCGACCTGAAGCAGTGGGTTCAGGACAAGCTGGTTGCAGAGTTGAAGTCTGAGTTCTTGTCAAGGACCATGCTCTCCAAGAAGACAGTTGAAGTTCTTCTACCCAAAGAAGAGGAAGGCTTATGGAAACTACCCTCAGTACCAGGCCTTCCCAGCTCCCCAACAGGGGTAGCAGGCCAAGGAACAAGGGTATGGCCCTCGTAAGCCTAAGGCTCCCAAATCCCAGGCACCGGTTCAGCCTGGTGGGAGTTTTTGACTCCTTGGGCATAGCCTCTCTTCTCCCAGGAGGCCCAGCCCAGTAGCCCACAGGGGGGTGTCTGGTTCTCTATGCCCACCAGTGGCCATTCATCATCACAGACTCCTGGGAACTGCAGGTGGTAAGGGAGGGTTACCTCCTCCACCTGCACAGGCATCCCCTCCATTCTTTCTGGACCCCTCCAGGACTCCCCTTCACCAGACCTTACTACTGAAAGAGCTTGCAGTCCTTCTCAAGGATAGGGCGGTGAAATTGGTACCCGCACACCTCAAGGGCAAAGGGTTCTACTCCCAGTACTTTCTTGTACCCAAGAGGGCTGGAGGCAACAGGTTCCTGGTGAAGTAGTACAAAATGCTCTCCCTTGGAACACTCCTGCCATACCTCCAGCTGGGAGACTGACTATGCCCTTTGGACCTAAAGGATGCATACACACACATCCTCATCTATCCCAACCACAGGAAATACCTCAGGTTTGTGGTGAGAGGCAGCCACTACCAGTACAGGATGCTACCTTTGGAATGGCCTCCATACTGAGGGTATTCGCCAAGTGCCTTTGTCTTCAGGGGACCTTTGTTTTCCTCTGCCTGGATGAGTAGCTCATAAGAGGCTGCACAACTGCCGAGGTACAACACGCAACAGCACGAAACCATCCTTATCATGCAGCACTTGAGGTTTGTGATAAACTATCCAACGTCCCATCTCCTGCCGACAATGTCTGGAGTTTATAGGGGCAAGGCTAGACACCATTCAGGCCAGAGCCTTCTTCACTCGGGACAGGGCCAATCGCGTCAGGGTACTGGCCACTGCCGTGTAGTGCCGACACTCTGTGTCCGCCCGCCTGCTGCTCTGACTCTTGGGTCACACAGTATCCACAGTTCATGTTACCAATGTTCCCGCTAACCTGCGCTGGGTCCGCCGCCAACATTCCTGCACCTCCCCCTGCCGGCAGGAATGTTGGCGGCGGACCCAGCACAGGTTAGCGGGAACATTTCATGTTACCTTGGATGCCCGCCTTCACATGAGGGCAGCTGAATGGAGCCTCCACTCCCAGTGGACCCAGGCCACTGGCCTGCTGCGGGACAGCATGGTGGTGATCCACCAATTAGCTGACTCCCTCACCTGGTGGCAAGTCCCCCAGCACCTTCAGGCTGGGATGTCCTCCAGGCCCCTGCCCCCCAGAGAGTCCTCACCATGGATGCTTCCCTGTTAGGCTGGGGCAACCATTACAATGACCTCTGCACTCAGGGCAGTTGATCGCAGCACATCAATCTTTTGGAGCTTCGGGCCATATTCCTGGCCCTCCGAGCCTTTCTTCACCACCTGCGAAACACTTGATTGTTCGTCTGGAGCAGTACTGATTGGTAACAATGTTCTACGTCTGCAAGCAGGGTCACGGGGTCGTACACCCTCTGCCAAGAGGCAATAGTTCTCTGCTCATATGCGAACCGCCACATGATGCTCCTGCAGACAATGTACCTGGTGGAACTTCCTGGTGGAAAAGGCTAAGCAACGTCCTGGTGGAAAGGCTAAGCAAGGTCTTCCAGCCGCACGAGTGGCAGCTAGACCCCACAGTGGCTTATCGGCTCTTCCAGCTCTGGGGGACTCCACAGATAGACCTTCTCGCCAGTCTGGCCAATGCCCAATTGACCTGCTTCTGCTCCAGATGGCACAGATTCTCAATGTTATGCACGGAGCAGCGTGTTAACCCATTCTCGTGCTCTGTGCAGCTTGTGCTGCAATATTTGCTTCACCTGTCTCAGGCAAGACTGAAATCCAACTCAGTTGGGGTCCACCTGAGTGCACTCGCAACGCACCACCACCTTATCGAGGGCAAGTCCCTCTTCATCCAACCTCTTATGACCCGCTTCCTTCAGGTTCTCCTTGTCTAAGCCTCTCGTCTGCCCACTGGCAGTGGAGTGGGACCTCAACATGGTGCTGTCACAGCTCACTGGCCCACCATTTCAGCCCCTGGCTACCTACCACCTATGGTACCTTTCCTGGACGGTCGCGTTCTTGGTGGCATTCATGTCGGCATGCAGGTTCAGCAAGCTCCAGGCATTGGTAGCAGATCCACCCTACCTGAGGTTCTTTTAAGAACAGGGTCATGCTCCACATGCACCCCAACTTTCTTCACAAGGTGGTATCCCCTTTCCATCTCAATCAGGAGATGGTTATCCCCACCTTTTTTCTGTTGCCTCACGCCAGCAGGGCAGAAACCGTCCTTCATACTCAGGAGGACAGGGACCCTCTTACAGTCCAACCTCCAACGTACCCAGGACCACTGCAAAGCCTCACAGCTTTTTGTCTTATATGACCCCAGTCGGCTGGGGGCAGCGGTGACTAAGCATACTCTGTTCACTTGGGTGGCAGACTGCATTGCCCTTGCCTACGAGCAGGCTGGGCTCTTGCTGGAGCACCATGTCATAGTGCACAGCGTCAGGGCCATGGTACCATCTGTAGCAAACCTGCATTCCCTTCCTCTGTCAGAAATCTGCCATGCTGCTGTCCTCAGTCCATATCTTCACAGCTCATTACTGTGTGGAGTGGGAGTTCCTTAGGGACCATGCCTTTGGCCAGGCAATACTCGGTCATCTGTTCGGGGTGTAGACAACTCCTGCCCTCTGGCCCTTGTGTGTTCAAGCTATCGGAATGCTGGTTTCTCGCTGGACACTTGGCCATTCGGAAGTCTGTCTTCTCAGGACTTATTGCCGCTGCGCATGGTTCACCCTTTTCTAATCTCCATGGCTTTTTTATAGGTCTCTTGGTAGCCTGTAGTTAGGGAGTCCCATATGTGAGGACTGACTTCCTGCTTTTTCCTGGAGAAAATGTAGTTACTCACAGGTGTTCTCCGGGGACAGCAGTCCTCGCAACCCTCCCTCCTCCCCGTGGAATTGCTTTTTGTGTCATTTTTTGCCCTTGAGCTATGTCATCCTACTGAGGCAAGATAGCATCATTGTGCAGGAAGGGGACCATGCATGCGTGGTGCATCTCCTAAAGGCTTTCATTAAAATCTGGGGAGAAGCTACCATGCAGGATCCATTGGCGCCAATGTCACCCATATGTGACTGATTCCTGCTGTCCCCAGATAACATTTGTTACTGGTGAGTAACTATGCTTTATGGATCCAGGAGCTGCATCGGACACTGGCAGTGCATTGGCACTGGGGAGTGCTCAAACTCACTTGGAACACAGCACCAATAGGGTGGCTAGGGATTGGTCCACTACCAATTCCACCCTGAGGAAGAGGACCACTTCAATGGCGTTGAGGATAACTGACGTCAAGCATTGGGCAGAGGTTTTGATGCATCAGCATCCGTGTGCATCAGAGTGCGTGGCCAAGAGCATGTGGGAATCAAACAATGCCCAACCCTCAAAGCAGCCGCAACATGAGCTCATCCTCCGTGATATCAGTGGGGCCGCACCAGATTCTAAGAGTCTATATCCAGCTGGCCGGTTCACCCTCAAAGAACCCGAGACCATAAACTGATATTGCAGAAGGCCCCATGTCTTTGCTCATGGCAGCCTTTGAGGAGCGCTTGGCTAAGAGAATGGAGGAGAAACTCATACACACTTGGTGTATGCAGGAGATCTTTGCTTTGATGTCTACCACACTATAACATCATGTCAAGCCGATATGTGAAACTCCACAACTGACTGTGAGAGATGAATCGAGATTGATATACCAAAAGACCTCAATAACAACCAATGCCCCGCCAATATCTATATCGAGTGCGTCGGGGGAAGGTCGTTTCTCCAGGACCAAGCAGGAAGTCAGTCCTCACATATGGGTGTCATTGGCGCCGATGAAGCCCCAGCGGAGCATTTCCCCAGCTTTCTATGAAAGCCTTTGGGAATGCAGGCACGCATGCGCGGTTCCCTTCCCGCCTAAAGGTGCCATCTTACCTCAGTCTCTTTTTTTCCGTGAAGCCCACCAGACGTGTGTCCAGTTTTTCCCAGTTAAAATTAGATTTTTCAGCGATTTTTGATATTTTTTCTCCCGGTTCGACGCCGGTTCCCCTCCCGCCGGGTTCGGTACACCGGTATTGAGCCCGATTCTTCTTTTTCGTTTTTTGCCCTTCGTGGCTGGCGTTCGCGCCCTTTTTTCCATTTTTCCCTGGAAGGCCGGTCCTTTGACCTCGCGGGGACTCTTTTTTTCCCCGATGGCTTCCAGCGGTTTTAAGAAGTGTGATCGGTGTAAGAAACTAATGTCTCTCACCGACACACACGACTGCTGCCTTCGGTGCCTCGGCCCCGACCACGATCCTAAGTCGTGCGGGGCCTGTGGAAAGATGTCTTCCAAGGCACTACGAAGTCGCCAGCAGCAAAAGGAAAGGCTTTTCTCGGACTCAGCCTCCGGCCGGGCCCGGAACTCGTCTGAGGCTTCGACATCTCAGGATTCCGATCCCGAGCGCCGTCGAAGCTCCTCGGACAGGGGGTCCCCCGACCGGGAATGCAAGAAGAAGAAACGGCTCACGAGGGCGTCGTCGGAAGAGGTCCCTGGTTCCTCGAGGGCCAGGTCTAAGACCCCCGACCGTCGCCCCGGGCCCGTGGAACCGGAGAAGCCTGCCAAAGTTCCTCGTGTGGAGCCGGAGTCTGCTGGACACGTAAGCCCCGTAGTCCTCGTGGACTCTCCTCCCAGGGAGCCAACGTTGGCCCGGCGCTGCCGGGGCCCGAGTCGGTGGCTGCTGCGTCTCCCGAGCTGCGTCTCAGGATGCGTGGCGTTTTTCCGGAGTAAAGGAGGGCAAGCGCGGGCAGCATAATCCGATGATCACGGTCTCCTGAAGAAAAATTTTGAAACGCCATTGAGGCGCCGGAGCTGAGCGTCGAGACCCTAGTTTTACAATATAACTTTGCACACAACAGTTCACCTGGGAACTTCTTTAAAGATTTGATTATTGAAAGATCATTTTGAGATAAGCTATATACAGAAGCCTGGGAAGTACATTGTGTTTTGTAAAAAGCATTTGAAAAAATAAAAAAAAGGAAACTCTACATTTTCAAGTTTCTTGAACGTATTAACCACAAGCAGTTGGCGTCTCAGGATGACATCCTTGGAGAGCAGATTGTCTGCCTTGGAGAGCAGATGGCCAGCCTGTCTGGCGCATCTGCCCCGACCACCGGGACATCGACGTCGAAGTCGACCCCGGAGACCGAGCCGATACTTGAGTCCATCGTGGCTCGGAGTCGACCTCGGTCGCGGTCTCCCTCGACCTCCCGTTCGGGATCGAGGGCGTCGACGCTGGTGCTTCCGGCGTCGGGGCAGGTGCTCCAGGGCCCCGCGGGGTCGGAGCCCGACTCTTCCTCGGACGAGTCGGCTTGGGAGACGGAGGACGAGGAGTCTCCTGATACCTTCAAGACTCGGTGCATCCCTTCGGACTCACCGCAGTCTGAGCCCCGGAGTAGGGCCCCCCCGGAGGACACCCGGTTCTCGGAGTTCATCCGGGATATGGCCACTGCCTTGGCTATTCCGGCGGACCCCAAGGAAGAGCCTCGAGCTGAAGAGCTCGAGGCACTACAGTATGACTCTCCTCCGAAGGAGGCCTTTACTGTCCCGGTTCCTCCAATGCTGGAACGGCTCCTCTTCCGTATGTGGGAGGCACCGGCCTTGGCGCCGGTTCTTAGCAAGCGAGTCGATTCGATCTATCGACTCCGGTTGAGCCCTGGTTTTCAGAAGGCACAGCTACCACACCATTCCATGGTTGTGGAATCGGCCATGCATCGTCTGAAGAGCCAGAAGATGCACTCCACGGTGCCTCCTGGCAAGGAGGCCCGAAACTTCGATGGTGTCGGTAGAAAGTGCTTTCAGGGCTCGATGCTTGCTTGCCGTGTCCAGTCCTACCAGCTGTACATGGGCATGTACTTGCGGGATCTGGCCAAGGAGTTGGCCGGGTTCTCTGTTGGTCTCTCCGGGGAACCCTTGCAGAGATTTAAGTCCTTGTCCTCGGGGATTCGGGACTGCTCGAAGTTCATGTCCCGCGCCACCTACGATGGCTTCGAGGCTTCAGCCCGAGTTGCGGCAGCCGGCATCGCGGCTCGACGCCAGGCATGGCTGCAGTCATCGGACCTCGAGCCATGGGTTCAGGACAAGTTGGTCGATGTCCCTTGCCGAGGTGAAAACCTTTTTGGCAAGCCCATGACCGAGAAGGCCGCTCAGCTCTAGACCGAGCACCTCACACGGACAAGGCTGTCGAGGAAGACCTCTGCCCCTTCTCATAAAAAGAAGGGCTTGGGTAAAAAACCCTTTT
Organism: Ichthyophis bannanicus; assembly: GCA_033557465.1. Classification (NCBI taxonomy): domain Eukaryota; kingdom Metazoa; phylum Chordata; class Amphibia; order Gymnophiona; family Ichthyophiidae; genus Ichthyophis; species Ichthyophis bannanicus. The sequence goes on from CM066037.1 coordinate 1,747,706, forward strand.
ACCCGAGGAAGGGCACTGCCTACAAACAGTACCCGCAATATCAGACTGCCCAAGCTGCCCCCCAGGGTCAGCAAGCCAAGGGCCAGGGTAATGGGCCCCGTAGGCAGAGGACCCCCAAGCCTCAGGCCCCTGCTACCACTCAGCAGGGTGGGGTTTTTTGACTCCTTGAGCGTAGCCTCTCCTCCACTGCTCTCCCAACCCTGCACAGGAGGTCGTCTCGCCCTCTTTGCCCACCAGTGGCCCCTTATCACCGGGGACAGTTGGGTGCTGGAGATAGTCCACAAGGGCTATGCCCTCCATTTTCACCAACTGCCTCCTCCATACTTTCCAGGGGAGCCTCCCAGGCCTCCCCTGCACACAGACCTTCTCCTTCAGGAGCTTCAGGGTCTGTTGGTGGACAGGGCGGTGGAGCCTGTACCTCCCCACTTGCGAGGTCACGGATTCTACTCCAGGTATTTCCTGGTGCCCAAAAAAAACGGAGGCCTTCGACCCATTCTGGACCTCAGGAACCTCAACAAGTTCCTAGTGAAGGAAAAGTTCAATATGCTTACTCTTGGAACCCTTCTGCCCTACCTCCAGCAGGGAGATTGGCTATGCTCCTTAGATCTAAAGGATGCGTACACTCACATCCTCATTCATCCAGACCACAGAAAGTACCTCAGGTTCATTGTGGGAGGAAACCATTATCAGTACAGTGCTGCCTTTCGGCCTCACCTCCGCCCCCAGAGTCTTTACAAAGTGCTTAGCAGTGGTGGCGGCGGCCTACCTGAGAAATCAGGGTATCTTTGTCTTCCCCTATCTAGACGACTGGCTCATCAGGGGTCAGACATGTCAGGAGGCCAAACAAGCCACCCTCAGGACTATTGCTCTTCTACAAAGTCTGGGATTTGTCATAAACTTTGCAAAGTCCACTTTGCTCCCCTCCCAAAACTTGGAGTTCATAGGGGCAAGGCTGGACTCTCGCCTGGCAAAGGCATTCTTGCCAGAAGACAGAGCCCAAAGGTTGGTGGCCTTGGCAAATCAGTTTCTCTGCAGGTCCCTGGTCTCCGCCAGACTCTGCCTGAGGCTTCTAGGCCACATGGCTTCGACAGTGCATGTGACCCCCAATGCCAGGCTCCATATGAGGCCTGCACAGTGGTGCCTTCGGGCTCAGTGGTCACAGGCCACAGGCAGCCTCAAAGACAGGATAAGGGTGTCCCGACAATTTCTGCACTCCCTCAACTGGTGGCTGCACCCACCCAATCTTCTGCAAGGGGTGCCTTTTCAGATTCCAGGGTACACAGTCGTGGTGACCACGGACGCCTCCCTACAAGGCTGGGGAGCTCATTGTCTGGGCAAGTGCACCCAGGGCCTGTGCTCTCCCTGGGAAGCTGCACAGCAGATCAATCTTCTCGAACTCCGAGCTATTCGGTTAGCACTCAAAGCTTTCACTCCTACCCTGGCTCACCAGTCTGTCCTGATTCAGACAGACAACCAAGTTGCCATGTTTTATGTGAACAAGCAGGGCGGAACTGGGTCCAGGATCCTTTGTCGGGAGGCCCAGGACCTTTGTTCTTTTGCCCTCAAGCACAACATGCTCCTCAAGGCTGTGTACCTTCCAGGTCCACCAAAGAAAACAGCAAACTGCCACGGAGAACCAAAGAAACCAATCCAGAAACGTGGCAGAAAATGCAAGAAAAAGCCTTTATTAATCCAGGGGATGAGTGATGCCAAACCCAACACTGGCCGTGTTTCGTAAGAAACTTTTTCAGGGGTATGTGGCTCTAACACAAATAAATACATTAATATCAAAAAAACAAATGAAAAAGTAATTAAAAACAATCGTTAATATATAAAACCAACAAATATTAAATCTTTTAAATTATAAGAAACTTGTATTTTTATTTTTTTTTTAATTTTTTATTTATAAAGTTTCCAAGTTACAACAAATCGGAAAAGCTTCAAGAAAAACAGAAAATAGCAAAAGCAATCATATTCAAATAAGAAACTATACACTAATAAAGACCACATTACGGGAACTGACTGTGATCACATTACAAGAACTATAATTCAAATGTATCTTATACATTGAACAGAAAACAGAGCAAATAACTCGCCCATACAAGGTGTATAACAAATCACTCACCCTGAATTACCCCCGGTACCACCTGACGATCAGAAATAAACCGTTCTAAATGAGAACTATCAGTGAACACATAAGATCTTCCCTCAAAATTAATAACACAGCGACAAGGAAAACGTAAGTAGAACATAGCTCCCAAACTCAGAACCTGAGGCTTTAAGGCTAAAAAAAGCCTCCGTCTAAGTTGGGTGCTATGTGCCACGTCAGGAAAAATGTTAACTGTATAAGAAACTTGTATAAATAAATAAGGAACATCCATCGGAAATATATCCATAACTGATAACATGTATACATAAAACATTGTCTATGAACTATGACAATTAATAATTAATATAAATATAATAAAACAAAATGACAACAAAGTACATCAATAGTGCAAAAAACCATAAAAGATGCTGAATTAATAATCATAAACAAACTAAAATGAACATATAAAATACCATTATAAACACGTAATAAAACAATTACCTTCAACCTACTGCTAAAAAAACTAAGAATAACATGAAAAACTAAAAGAGTAAAATGAAAGAACAGGAGAGAACTAATAACAAATCTATGTACTGAAATCAAATAAATTGTTAAAAATGTAATACAATACATATGATAATAATTAAAAACAGTAAAAACAAAAAAACAAAGAAATCAATAAAAATCAATAAAAGCAGAGGACTTTAGGAGAAATGGAGCAGGAGCAAAATCAATAGAACCTTATTATCCATGTCATGAGGATATTGCTTGTGGACACGATACTAAATAAATAATTAAAAACTAAATAAATAAAGCAATAATATGTGATTGTAACGAATACAAGAGGGGACATACCAAGTTAGACTTATCCTTCTTTGGTCGTAATTTTAGAAGTGTCTCACGTGGAGTGTCACAGGCTCTTCTGTACGCATTTTGAATATAACGGCTCGGATATTTACGCGTTTCAAACCTATTCATCATGTCTTTAGCCTGATGATCGAACTCATGCGGCATCGTGCATATTCTTTTGGCCCTAAGAAATTGACTCACCAGTAAATTGTTTTTTAAGGCAGGATTGTGAAAACTGGTGTAATGTAGAAGTTGATTCCTATCACTGGGCTTCCTGTACAGTGTAGTAATAAGTCTATTTCCTTCTTTTTTAACCAAAAGGTCTAGGTAAGGAATCTGTGTGGAATCATAAGTAAGCTGGAAACGCAAATGTATATCCAATGCATTAATCCATACATTGAAATCGGATAAACGTTCAACAGATCCTTTCCAAAGAATGAAAATATCATCAATATTTCTTACAAATTTCTTTTGTTTCAGAGAATTATTTTATCAGCAAATCAAGGGGGTTGCCATGGGGTCCTCGATGGCACCCGATATTGCAAATTTATACATGTTCCATTTCGAAGAACAATTTTTAAAGGAACATTCATTTAAAGAAGAAATCTTGCTGTGGATTCGGTATATTGACGATATTTTCATTCTTTGGAAAGGATCTGTTGAACGTTTATCTGATTCCAATGTATGGATTAATGCATTGGATATACATTTGCGTTTCCAGCTTACTTATGATTCCACACAGATTCCTTACCTAGACCTTTTGGTTAAAAAAGAAGGAAATAGACTTATTACTACACTGTACAGGAAGCCCAGTGATAGGAATCAACTTCTACATTACACCAGTTTTCACAATCCTTCCTTAAAAAACAATTTACAAGTGAGTCAATTTCTTAGGGACAAAAGAATATGCACGATGCCGCATGAGTTCGATCATCAGGCTAAAGACATGATGAATAGGTTTGAAACACGTAAATATCCGAGCCGTTATATTCAAAATGTGTACAGAAGAGCCTGTGACACTTCACGTGAGACATTTCTAAAATTACGACCAAAGAAGGATCAGTCTAACTTGGTATGTCCCCTCTTGTATTCGTTACAATCACATATTATTGCTTTATTTATTTAGTTTTTAATTATTTATTTAGTATCATGTCCACAAGCAATATCCTCATGACATGGATAATAAGGTTCTATTGATTTTTGCTCCTGCTCCTTTTCTCCTACAGTCCTCTGTTTTTATTGATTTTTTTGTTTTTACTGTTTTTAATTATTGATTATCATATGTATTGTATTACATTTTTAACAATTTATTCGATTTCAGTACATAGATTTGTTATTCTCTCCTGTTCTTTCATTTTACTCTTTTAGGGGTATGTTTACTAAACCGTCCTAATGTGCGCCCGGCGCTAGTGTGCAGGATGCCATATAAGGAGTGGGCATGTCAGTCTTAACCTAGCAAACCGGGATTATCGCACGCTCTTGTGCGCCACGCACATTAGCGCACGAGAAACACGTGCAGGAAGCATAAGCAGGCGCGCTGATGTGCAAACAGGAACAGGGCTGCAGCACAATGGTGAAGACACTGACAGATGGTGCAAGGGTCATGGGTTCAATCCCCCACTGTGCCCAATGAATAAGGCTGGCTGAGGCACTACCTGTTATGTGTAATATTGCATTATGAGGCATTTTAATTACTGCTGCGAGCAAACGCACTCTCAAAGTGCTGTAACATAAGGTGCTGCATAAGGTACCCCAGAGGGCACATTTTAAAGTGCACTGTCTGCCACGGCACCCTACAATGTTGCTTAAAGGGTGGCCGATAGGGCGCCATATAGGGTGCCCTATGAGGCACGGCAAGGTCATAGCACTGTTTTTGATGGCAGCACTGTGCATTTTAACGCATGGAAATCCTAAGTAGGTGCGCTGACATGCAAGGAGAAACAGCAGTGTAGCACAATGGTTAAGACACTGACTGATGGGGCAGGGGTCATGGCATGGGTTCAATCCCCCACTGTGCCCAATGAATAAGGCTAGCTGAGGCACTACCTGTTATGTGTAATATTGCATTATAGAAACATGATGACAGAAAAAGACCACATGGCCTATCTAGTCTGTCCTTCCATAACAACAGCTACAACAGTCCACTTTTTACCTTTAGAGATCCTCTGTGTTGGTCCCATGCTTTTTTGAATTCAGTTACTGTCCTCATCTCTACCACCTCCACTGGGAGACTATTCCATGGATCCACTACTCTTTCTGTAAAGAAATATTTCCGCATATCACTCCTGAATCTATCTCCCTTCACCCTCATCCCATGTCCCCTCGTAGCAGAACTTGCTTTCAATTGAAAGAGGCTCTCTCCTTGAACATTTATGCCACGGAGGTATTTAAACATCTCAATCATATCACCTCTATCCCGCCTTTCCTCTAAGGTGTACATATGAAGATCCTTAAGTCTGTCCTCATATGCTTTATAATGAAGCCCACTAATCATTTTAGTAGTAACCCTCTGCACCTACTCCATCCTGTTCACATCCTTTTGAAGGTGCGGTCTCCAGAATTGTACACCATACTCCAAATGAGGTCGCACCAAAGACTTATACAGAGGCATTATCACCTCCTTTTTTCTGCTAGCCATTCCTCTCCGTATGCACCCAAGCACCCTTCTAGCTTTTGCCGTCGCCTTTTCTACCTGTTTAGCTACTTTAAGATCATCAGACACAACCACGCCTAGGTCCCACTCTTCTTTAGTGGACAAAAGTACTTCACCTCCTATACTGTATTGCTCCCTTGGATTGCTGCAGCCCAAATGTATGACCTTACATTTTTTAACATTAAATCCCAGCTGCCAAATTCTAGACCATTCTTCAAGCTTAGCTAGATCCCTCCTCATGTTATCTACACCTTCCTGGGTGTCTGTTGCAGATTTTGGTATCATCTGCAAAGAGGCAAACCTTACCCGACAGCCCTTCCGCTATATCACTAACAAAGATGTTAAAAGTAAAGGGTGGCATTATGAGGCATTTTAATATTGTTTTAATTAGTGCTGCTAGCAAACACACTCTCAAAGCACTGTAACATAAGGTGCTGCATCAGCCGCCCTATAAGGCACTCCAGAGGGCATACTATAAAGTGCACTGTCCGCCCAGGCACCCTAGAATGTTCCTTATAGTGCGCTTTATGGGGTGCCGCAAGGTCATAGCACTGTTTTTGATGGCAGCACTGTGCATTTTAACGCATGGAAATCTTAAGTAGGTGCGCTGATATGCAAGGAGGAACAGCAGTGTAGCACAATGGTTAAGACACTGACTGATGGTGCAGGGGCCATGAGTTCAAATCCCCAGTGTACCTAATGAATAAAGTTGGCTGAGGTAATTCCTTTTTCTGCTTGCAACTGTACAACAATCTGTGCTGCCATCTAAAAAGAACCCCTCCCCAGTGCCATAAATTAATGCACCCTTTAGGGTGCACCAGAAGGCACATCCTAAACAACCATGTCAGCAAAGGCGAGTTATAATGTTCCCCAGAGGCCATGTTGAAAGGTTGCCAACTCCCAAGATACCATAGTAGGCACCCCATAAGCTGCCTGAATAGAAGGTGTGGCGTAAGATGCCCCAAGGATGTATAGGTGAACCCAAAAACGTTGGCCAAGAGCAGTAAGGTCCCCCAATTTGAAGGGCAAAAGAGGTATGTGGCAAACACACACGTAACCCAAACACTGCACAGAGCAGAAAGGAAAGACAATGTATAAGTAAAAGAAGGACGTAGATCAGAGCTGATGGACCACACAAATCAGCTGCAGCCCATGTGGCAGCTAGAAAAATGGACAAACATATCGGGGGCAGCTGTAGCTATGCACAGAGTGATGGTAATGTACCATGCTATAATGACAGTGTGTGACAGAGGAAGGGAAGATGTGTGCAGCAGAGGAGCCAGAAATGGCAGAATAGGTGAAATATCAGGATGACAGTGGAGTAGCAGTGCTATGCAGAGCACACACAGGAGAGGCAACCAGGGAGAGCTGCAATGCAGGAATGTGTAGGAGTGCAGGATGTGGGGTAGCAGCATGCACATCAGGGTAGGATGGCACACAGCTGGCAGACAGAAGATGGACAGAAGGATGATTCTCAACTCTGATGAGGGTACAATGTGCTCACAGCACAGATCTGCACAGATATGACTGTCACACGAATGAAAACTAGTTCTGCAGGACAAGCATACAAATGAAAGAGAACAGAGAGGAATCACACCTATGACCACTACCACAAATGGCAATGCACAAACCGGTAGGCCACACTACCAATGTGAGCCCATTAGCAAAGGCTGCATACAAAAATAGTGCAGGGCATCACACAAGACGCCTGCTGGCTGTCAGGACAGGCAAACCCCCAACAGTAACCATGACCAAATGCACATGCAGATCTGCTGTGCACAGATCAGATCACAGTCTGTAATTGGGACCAGAGACACATGCACACACACAATGAAATGTTATGCAGTGGATGCAGCATGCAAAAGAGGAAAGAAACTAAACCCCAAGGGCAGCAGAGGATGCTCTGTGGAGCTGGTGAAAATTCTGGAACAGGACAGGAGAGAATTCAACATGCAAACAGGTGTACCACACAGCAGCTGAACCACAGCAATACAAAACCCCCAAGTGCACTGCCATGTAAACACCATAAAGAAAGAGACCTATCTAACAGATAATAACTGATGGCTAGGCAGCACAGAGGGCACACCTTGGTGTACAGTGAAGAGAGGGAAGGTGTGTGTAGAGGTGATGAACCTGCTGGTACCTAATGGTCCAGTTAGCACAACAGAAAAGAAAAAGATAAACCACGTGTGGGGATGAAACCTGCAAACTAGGGACTTAGAACACATGCCTCTAACCACTATCCCAAACAGCACACTGAGCACAATGCAAAAAAAATACCCCAAAGGGAGGGTGTGTATGAGAACCTGTAATACCCAGTGATGTGGCAAATGGCTGGCAGATACACAGCTGCCACCATACAAGGATGTGAGCACAGGTGGGCCATGTACATGACCAGCAAATCAGTAGATACAAGTGTCAATGTGATTAAAGAGTGGAGGAATAGCCTAGTGTTTAGAAAACTGGCTTGGACACCAAGCAACCAGGGCTCAATTTACACTAGCACGCCATATGGCCTTGGGCAAGTCACGCAACCCTCCATTAGTTTGGAAGAAAGACCTGACAATCTACTTCCTGTGACACTGACAAGAAAACCCTGGAGTCTCTGGGTCACAAGGAGTCAGGACTGACTCAAAGGCACACATTGTATTGCAAGTTTGTCACCATGATCAAGCAGCAGCAGAGACAAATGTATATCAAACACATATGTTTATTTGGGTTCATCTTCACAGATAGTGTAGATCCCGCCATCTTAATATCAAGGTGAGTGGATACAAGGTGAAAGACAGAAAGGTCACTAAACCGTCTACAAATGAGGGGCAGGAGACATAATGTGCAGCACTATGCATTAGGCCCTCACCCCCCACATGCTGACGCACGCCTCAAATGTGTTACTCACATATGAGTGCATGTAGACAGTAGGCGGTGCATGATGAGGGACCAACACACATCAATCCTGATCTGTTGCCTAAAATATATCTATCTGGCAACACGAGGCACACAAATGAAAACAGCATATGTTGTTGAAATGTAACTTTAGAACCACAGATTGAAAATCATGTTACAGCTATCACATAATGCCTGATATAGGAATCCAAGGTGCAACAATGTAACCCTAAACAATCATCAAATGCACAATGAGGATATGCTAACAGGTAGCAGAGGCACATGAACACAGACAGAATTCAAATGAAAACTACCTGCAGCAACATGCAGAGATAACACCATGCAGGAGGTCCCCCTGCACCGGTTGGTGAGTAGACAGTGTCTGTACACATATATCACCGTACATGGAATGCACAATTGAAGGAAGACAATGGACACTCACACTGCGACACTCCAAATATAACGGGGCAATGTGAGTGTTGTCACCTCAGGGGATAAATAGGACTGTGCAGACATGCAATGCAAGGTTTGTAAATCAATGCAGAGCGTCACGTCTGTACAGTAAACAAACACAAGAAACAGCATATAGAGAGGGAAATTAAGGGCAAACATGTTACAGTAAACCACACAGAAGCCATATTGACACGTGCTGTGTTTTCCCAACATAGTCATATGCACATGCACCATTGATATTTCAACATGATTCAGTGATGCCACACATGCACGCAAAGACCCTTGTTGATTGAAAACATCAATCCAGGATGCTGGCGTGCATTAAAGCGGTGTTGTTGCAAAACCTGTATCAGCTCCAGGTGGAGATTAGGTGGACATAGACAACAGGACCTCTCCATCGCTACCCCTATGCCACACGTATGGCTGTATGCTTGTGTTGGAACAAACAGAAGAGCATATCCTGTGTTCCATGTCACACACATGGCCAAAAGAAACAACTGTGGAGGAATGTGCAACATACAGTGACAATGGCAGTCCCTGATTCACATGTGGGGACCAGTACACAGTGTGCAAAGTCCAAAGCGTATCTGCAATCCAAGACGTCAGTTTAAGACTATCCTTGCAACCCTGGGCATGCATAGTCAAGTGTCACATCCCAATATGCCACAGTACATGAAAGGTCCTGTGTGTCTCCTGCGATGAGTACGACTCCCAACCAGAGCACGGCAGCAACAGTGTGTTGGACAGGTCTGTCATGGGCAAAGTAGCAATCCAAAATTAATAGTGTCCATCCTAGGCATGTGTTGCACTCGCACAGGTCAAACATCCTATGGCACCATTTTCCAGGGAAAGTTCCATGGTGTTCTGTCCCCCAACAGGTGGGTGATGGCGATGCCACATGCACTGTAATAGATGTGTCTGGTTTGTTCTCTGCCCTGTGTCAGAAGAGGAGAAATATTGTATTGGTATGCGCCTTGCAACATCAGCACAAATTGCAGAGAGTCAATCATTAAGAAGCACATAATGAAGAGACACACATGCAAACATGACATGATCACAACACAATAAACATTGCATGTTGGGGACATTTAGAATTGGAAGCATACACATGGGTGTCACATGGATATGTTTCTGCCCATGCCCATGTGACACAGGTGTTTCAGAGCTCCATCCTATGTGCATCAGCGTTCGTGAACACAGAGCCAACATGAAATGTATATGACACAAACAGTAAATCATTAACATGTAAAGGCTGATGTCATTACCAAAAGAACAAAGGTGCAAACTACCTTGTGCTTGCATCAGGTGTATGTCTTGGATCCTCTGAGCCACTCAAAGGCCATAACAGGTCACAGTGAAGGGACACAATGTCAGCGAAATATGTAGAATCTCCATGTCACGCCGATATCTGTGATACAAAAAGCAGGTCAACAGTGGCATGTCAGAACACAACACACAGTTCTGTTCCCAACACACAACACATGTCCACAATGGTTACATGGTAAACACCTGTAAGGTAGAGATAGCACAGTCACCACCGCCCCCCAGGTGTACAGACCCCTCACAACACATGATAATGTAAAAAGCCTGAACAATGTATCATCACACAGCCAACACAAGAACATACACACACAGTATGCAAAGGGCAGCGTGCCAGCAGTAGCATATGGCCTGTATGTCCACAAGTGGAGATTTGTACACATAAAGGCCCTGTGAAATGCAATGATACCCTGGTGTTGGCTCATGGTACAATGTCAGGGAAGGGTGCACGTGTAGGCCACCACCCATAAACCTACAACCTCCACACACATGCAGCTCTGTTGGACATGTCCCAGAGACAGTGTTGCTGAAGACATATGGAATAGGAACACATGGGGATATGTGTGTCAACAGCAAAATATGGTTTAGGCAGGTGCAGGAAAAAGAGGTGAACCACAACATCTGGACAATAGGAAAGATCACCAAGAACATGTGTTCCCCCTGACTGCTGGCACAGACAATATAGCTGTAGTTCCACCTACCCCAGCCCACAGCATGTTGGCTGATGTACAGTCCCCTGCCAATGCACCACAGCACCAGGAGCTTCAACAACTATGTCCTGTGCATTGGGAAACACAAGGGAAACATACATATGTCATGTTCTAGCTGTGCAACACACAATGCACATTCCTGTCCCCAGCTTCCACACACCCCAACATCCTTTACAGACTCACTGTTCACCATCACACTGTACACATCTCTCCCATGTGAGAAGCATCAAGGACATGTCTTTGCCAAACTACAGGGGTCCGTACTCTGTCTGTCCCCTCCTTCACCTCCCTGTTGTTGCACACACTGGTGAACATGAGTGTTTTTTTCCTACCGTGTTCCGAACTCACTCCAAGGCTGCAGTATTATCCTGGGTCCCCCATGTTGCTCCCAATGGCCCTTCACTGTGTGTACTGGTGTCCCAATGTCGTCTGCTACCCCGCTGTCAATTGCTGTAACACATGGAAATATGCAGGGGCACCTCCGGGATCCTCTGTCCAAACACATTTGCTGGTGTGTATATCTCATACCTTGACTAACATTAACAGCTGTGTGCTACTGAGTTGCTAAACATATATCTCAATGTCTGCGTAATGTCCGCTAAACCGCACCCCGATGTCTGCTTTTGACGTGACCCTGATGGCTGCATGTCAGCCCACTGTGTGAAAGTGATAATGGCAAAGCATGGATAGCCTATATGTGCACCTAATAACCCCCCTCCCATCAAAGCCTCTTTGTGTATGTGGCCATTACCTTCCTTCTCTAGGGTGTGCAATGTAGTTGGTGTCTTGGCATGCACTCTCCTCCTCTATGCACTTATACAGCCTTTAGTTGAGTCATGGGTTTATGTTGACATGTCATCAGCTAGATTTTCTTTAAAAAAGGTGTTGAAATAAAATATTTCATTTCCCTGAAAGCAACCTTAAAACCCAATCCACCCCCACATTGATCTCTCAGCTTGCCTACTGTAACCTACACCTTGTTGATCTTGCCTGAATCACTTCTGTTTGTGTGTACATATGCAACACTGCACTGCATGTCTATTCTGCAATGGAAAATTAAAAACAAAAAACCCCTGGCTGGACAATGCACACTTTCCCTATCCTTCTCCGCATCCATGTTAGGGCTACGCGATGACTTATACAGTCTGCCACACTGTGTTGTGCCACTAACTCCCCATAAGGGTTTCAATTACCATTATGACAGATAGTACTGAGCATGTATATAGTACTACATAGCACATGTAGCGCTATACAAAAATTACAGACCAACACATCCAGCTTACAAGAGCATACCACACACACAATCAGCTCAAAATACCAAATGAAAACCACACACAGCTGCACAAGTGACCCCAAACATGGTCCTCTCTCCCAGTATGAAACCCACACAAAATGCCTCTCACCTTGCTGCACCCAAAGCATAACACATACTAACAGTGGTTGCACAGCATCCGCTATCACAATCATCCACAAACCACGAATGTCACCCCAAAATCTCCCAGAAGCCTAAAAGCACTCACCCACATCATCCTCCTCAGCCCTCAGTTCTGCCCTGCCCACATGGTTTGGTTCACAGTCATGCTGATATTTGACGTTGGGATGGCCAGCCAGTGTCTGTCACATGTCAGTGCAGTGTTGCATCCTACTGATATTGGTCTACAAATGTTAATCTGTATTAGCACTACACACATATAGGAAAAAATGTGGGAACATATGCAGTATATACATGAGAAGAGCTGTGCAATCATCTGCCACCTGATTGCTGTGCCCTCACGTGTGTCCTCACGGGCACGTACAGGGGGGCACGTCGGATCATCCTCCAGACCCTCATTAATCTCTGCAGGGATATTGTGCCTGAGAGCAATGTTGTGCAGGATGCAACAGGCTATGATGATCTCTGCCACAGTCTGTGGAGTATATTGTAAGGCGCCGCCTGTCCTATCCAGACACCTGAAGCGACTCTTCAAAACGCCAAAGGTGCGCTCTATGACAGAGCGGCTGGTGGCATGGGCCTCATTGTACCTCCGCTCTGCACGTGTCCGTGGTTGACGCACAGGGGTCAGCAACCAGGGGCGACACCCATATCCTGCATCACCTGTAGAAAGACATGAGGTAAGTTAAAGCATGAGCTCATGTCTCCTCAAATGGACACAGGTATATATGTGCAAAACAAATGCATTACACATTCTGTAAGAAACATATGACATCACAGCTATGCAGCATTGCAACATTTATTTATTTATTTATCCATTCTTATATACCGCGCTATTCAGAGTCAGTGCAGTTTACATAAAACATAATATTTGCATTACATCAGAACAGTGATATCAATGCTTACATTGTAACAGGAAAATAAACTTGGATTGAACGGGGAAGAGGAAACTAATAAGCTATTAACAGGGTTAAATAGCAGAGTTAAAACTATTTACATATTTACAGGTTGGAATTAATAGTGTAGGAATGTGGAAACAGTGAGAAGTACCTGGCGTGATAGTCAGGTATATTCTTGGTTATGAGGCAGGATGTGAGAGTAAAGGAATGGATGAAAGGATGTTAGTGTGGAGGGGAGTTAATGAGGTGAGAGAAATGAAGGAGGAATAAATGATGCTTTAAAGCTTTTCTGAATTGGGGAAGGTCCCTAATTGCTCGGAGGTGTGGGGGGAGGCTGTTCCAGATTCTCGGGACGTAGAATGCAAAGGCTCTGTTCCTGGTTAGTTGATTACACTTTATGGATTCATGGGGGATAGTAAGGGAGTTGGCGGTTGCTGATCTTCTCAGCCTGATGTTAGGATTGATTGTAAGGAGTGCTGAGATGGATGACAGAGACAGTTGGTTAATGGCCTTGAAGGTTATGAGTAGAGCTTTATAAGTGAGTCTACTGTGCAGCGGTAACCAGTGGAGTTCCATCAATATGGGTGTAATATGATCATTTCTGGCTGTGCCGCTTAGAATGCGTGCTGCTGCATTCATGGCCATTTGGAGCGGGTTAAGGGTGCTCTTAGGGAGACCATGAAGGATTATATTCGCGTAATCAAAATGAGGGATTACCAGTGCTTGGAAGATAGTTCTGAAGTCTTGTGGTGCTAATAGGGGTTTAAGGTGCCTTAAAGTTGAAATTTTGTTGTAGACGGATTTGGTCATGTTCTTTATATGCTCTTTAAAGTTAAATTGGTTGTCTAGTGTGACTCCCAAATACCGTATGGCTGATCTGCATGGGAGTTCTGCATCACGTACTTTCAAGGTGGCGGGGGGGGGGGGGGAGAAGTTCTTGTTCCTGGAGATAAATAAGACCTCCGTCTTCTTGAAGTTTATCCTCAAATTCTGGGATAGGAGCCAGTCAGTAATTGCGTTGAAGCAGTCGACTAGTTTGGAGATGTCAGGATGCATAATTTTAACCGGGGTGAACAGTAGGACATCGTCTGCGTAGATTAGGCTGAGGATGCCAAATGAACGGATAATGTTGCAAATCGGCTGCATATAGATGTTAAAAAGTAGGGCAGATAGGGAGGAACCTTGAGGGACTCCCTGCTGTTGCTGGAAAGGCTCCGATGTTGATGGTCCTACTCGGACATATTGCAGACGATTGGATAGATAAGATTTGCACCATTCCCATGCAAGTCCTTGAATTCCTTTTTCTTGAAGTCTGGAGAGGAGTAAATCATGGTTGACAGAGTCGAAAGCCGCGGCTATATCGAGGAAGATTAGAATGAACCCATCTTCAATGTTATCTATGCCTCTGGATAACGTGTTGGAGAGTATGGTAAGTAATGATTCCACACCGTGTGCCTCCCGGAATCCGTGTTGATAAGGGTCGAGAGGGGCTGTTGTATCAATATGTTGTTGCATCTGTATTTGAACAACTTTCTCTATGAGTTTAGACAGTAGAGGTATGCTTGAAATCGGGCGATATGATTCCGTTTTGGATGGATCCAGACGATTGTTTTTGAGGAGAGGACGGATGGAGGTTTGTTTAAGCGAGGTAGGGAAAACTCCAGATGCAAAAGATAGCTTCATGATGTGAGCTAGGGTAGGACTGAGTTCTTTGCGCAGCGTCCTGATCCAGTAGGCCGGACATGGATCATTAGGTGCTGTAGTAGTGTTGATCGAAGAAATAAGGTCAGAAATGTATCTCTCTGCTGGGGGGATGAATTCTATAAGAGAAGACTGCGTGATAGGTAAGAGGTTAGGCATGGGGCTAATGACAGCATTTGTTGTAAGGGTTTTGGACTGGAGGTAACTAGAATATAATTGCGGATGAATTGTGGCTGTTTGGGGTGCAGGTGTGGCTTTGGTGAGGGCTTTGACTATGCTGAAGAGGTCTCGTGGTTTGTTGATCGAGCGGAGGAGAAGTTCAGTGTGGTATTCTCTCCTCTTTTCAGTTATAAGCTCCCTGTGCTGCTTCAGGAGGTTATTGTAAGATGCTTGATCTTCAGTAGAGCGGGAGTGGCGCCATTTTCTTTCATGCTTCCTTAGGAGCAGAAGGGATGATTTCAACTCAGCGGAATACCATGGAGCTTGTTTTCTGATCTTCAGAGGGTAATTGGGGGTAGTAGTCATAATTGAGGGGAGAGGTTGTGAGCACAATTTTAAAGTGTTATTCCATAGGTCAATCATATCATCTAGATTTGATGCAGGCTGTTGGAGCGCTGGGAGGACCTTATTGACAAACTCTTCTATATTCAAAGGTCTGGAGTGGAAGGCCTTTTTTGTGGGGGCTGTTTCTGTGGAGGTAGGTGGGGCATGAGGTTGATGAGAAGGAAGTTGAAAGGTGAGGAGATTGTGGTCTGACCACGGCACCGGGGTGAATGTGAGTTGGGGATTGTAGTTTGCCTCAGACCTAGGAGCGAAGATGAGGTCGAGAGTATTACCCTTAAGATGGGTAGGGGTGTCGACCAACTGTGTGTAGTTAAGATCATCCATGGCCTCGAGGAAGGTGCTGGAGTGGGTGGGTTGAAGGGACGATAAGTTAAAGTCACCGATTAACCAATTGGGCTTCTGAGGACTCTCAGGGTTACAGGCCAAGTCTATTATGTTGGTAAGGTCTTCTGTAGGGGATGAGGGGGCTCTATATATGAGATTAATGGTGATGTGATTGTTGGCTATGGTCACTATATCTAAGTGTTTAAAACTCCTGGAGGATAGGAGCTGGAATTGGAGAGAGGTTCTTGCTAATATAAATACTCCTCCTCCTTTCCATTCAGCTCTATGACATAAGTGTATAGAGAAGTCTTGTGGGATAAGTTGATTGATGATAACCGTGTCTGTGTCAGAGAGCCATGATTCAGTGACCATTAGTATGTCAAGCTTTAGATTCACAACTAGATCTGCTAATACTGGCCATTTTTTACGAGCTGAGGGTGAATTAATAAGAGCGCATCTGAGTCTACTCTGTTTTGGTGTGGGGTTAGATTTAGTATTGGTAGGGTTACGAATAGCAACATAGAGTAGATGAGAGTGTCTAATTCGGTGTGGGTGTGGGGAAGCATGGAATGAACTAGTGTAGTTTTTCCTGCCAATGCTGTGTAAAATAGGAATGAAATTATGATTGTGGGAATGTGAGAGGGCAGATGTGTCTTGGAAGATACTGGATAGCAGGTATAAACTGGAGATGGTGAGCAAAGAGTTGGCCATGTTGGGGACTGGGAATGCGCAGGAGAGTGCCTATAGGGACAAAGTGGTAAAATTTGGGAGATCTGGCAGTAGTATAAACAGTTGGATAATAGGTTCGCTGTACAACTTCAAAGATATCTAGCGCTGGTAACAGTAAACTCGCCTGCAGGTAGTAATGACAGCAATTACAGCAGATGTTGGTAGCAGTAGATTTCCAAACTATTAACGAGTTTAGAGAATGCTGGTAACAGTGTAGAGGGTGCTGGTAACAGTTGCTAACAGTGTTGGTAACAGTAGCCTTTCTAAGCTATCAACAAGTATAGAGAATGCTGGTAGTAGCAGACTTATTATACTAGCAACAATTATGAAGGATGTTAACAACGATGCTTGGAATGAGTATATTACACAATAAACTAACGACACGGATTAGGTGCTGACAATATTATAGCTAGACGGATATCAGAGATGCAAGTTATTACTATGGGAATGGTAACAATACTAGCGACCAGATGTTATGAAGAGCTTGCAGGTAAGATCACAGAGATCTATAAGTGTTGCTACTGAGTACTAAGTTCAGAGGTATAGATAGGGCAATACTTGCAGCTTGTCGAGGAGACGGAGCCTGTCCGGTTGCTGGTGCTGGTGCTTAACTGCTTGCAGACGCTGAGTCGTTGGAAGGGAAAGTTCCTTCCAACATTGAAATATGATGACACAAAAGGATCACATGGCCTATCTAGTCTGTCCGTCCATATCAACAGGTACAACAGTCCCCTTTTTATCCTTTATAGATCCTCTGTGTTTGTCCTATGCTGTTTGGAATGCAGTTACTGTCCTCGTCTCTACCACCTACACTGTGAGAGTATTCCATGGATCCACCACCTATTCAGTAAAGAAATATGGTGGCATATCACCCCTGAATCTATCTCCCTCCACCCTCATCCCATATTCCCTCGTAGATGAACTTGCGTACAATTTGCAGAGGCTCTCTCCCGCAACATATATGCCACGGAGGTATTTCTACATCTCCATCATATCACCTCTATCCCTCCTTTCCCCAAGGCGTACATCCTAAGATCCTTCGGTCTGTCTTCATATGCTGTATAATGAAGACCACTAATCCTTTTAGTAGACACCCTCTGCTCCGACCCCATCCTGTGCACATCCTTTTGAAGGTGCAGTCTCCAGAATTGCACACTCTACTCCAAATGAGGTCTCACAAAAGACATATACAGAGGAATTCTCCCTTCCTGTTTTATGCTAGCCAGTCATCTCTGTATGCACCCAGCCAGCCTTCTAGCTTTTTCCCTTGCCTATTCAACCTGGTTAGCTACTTTGACATCAGCAGAAACAACCACACCTAGGTCACGCTTTTATGTAGTGCAAAAGAGTACTTCACCCCCTATACAATAGTGCTCCCTTGGATTGTTTAAGGCCAACAGCCTGACCTCACATTTTCTACCATCACATCCCAGCTGGCCAATTTAAGACCATTCATCAAGCTTAGCTAGATCACTCCTCATGTTTTTTTACAGCTTCCTGGGTGTCTACCCTATTACAGATTGAGTGTGTGAACCTAAGAAACACCAGACAAGGGGTAGCTGTATGGAGTGGCAACAACATAATATGTAACAACCACACAAATGCTTGCATCCAATCAACCAGCATCACACAGCAACATAGCAGGGCGCATTTGGAGGGCAACCCCCCCCCCCCCCCCGTTCCCCCTATATCCCACACAGGCAGATGAGACACACACACAATGAGTGATGTACTGCAAGACGCACATTTGCACATACGCCTAGTCACATGAGCACCATGTGCATGTCAGAAATGGGAAACACCCACCCAGCAATATGCAGTCCTCATACTGTCCTGCCTCAAATTGTTGGAATAGTGCCGAGTGATGCAGGATATAGGCGTCATGGGTGGACCCTGCAAACCTGGGGACCACATTCAGAATATGCATATTTGCATCACATACAACCTGAACATTCAGGGAATGATAGTGTTTGCGGTTATGGAAACACTACCTCCCTGTCTCTAGGTGGGACCAGGGCAACATATGTGCAATCAATAGCTCCCATCACGTGTGGAATCCCAGCTAACGCCTCAAAGGCCTGGTTCAGAGTCCACCACTGTTGCCTAGTGTGTGGAATGGCAATATAATTCCGCACCCGACTGACCATGGCACACAGTACTTGGTGGAGACAGCGTGAGAAGGTGGGGCGGCTCATGCCACCCACTGCGGCCACAGATGACTGGAAACAGCCAGAGGCAAAGAAATGTAGGGCAGCAAGGAGCTTGACCAAACCCGGTATGGCATGTGACCGATCAGTCAGGGGCTCGAGGTCAGGTCTTAGATCCTCATAGAGCTCCCTAATAGCCCCTGTGCTCAGTCTGTACAGGGAGATGACCTGGTCCTCTCACATGCCCTGGGCCTGTAGAGGCGTGGCTGGCGAGCCTGCACCTCAGAACGCCTCCTGCGCTGTGCGTGCTCAGCCCCTGCCTGCCCTTCCCCCACAGCTGCAGGTCTGATTTGCTGCGGGACTACACCCATGCCCTGTGCCTCAGCCCCATAGACACCATCTCCCCTGTCACGCAACCGCACCACCTGCCCACCTCACGCTGCAGCTGCAGCAAACACAAAGGCTGCCATAACCTCCACCCGCCCTGCTCCTCAAAATCAGTCAAACACAGACAACACTTCCCTAACCAAGACACACACCTTACACACCACACAGAACCACAGCCACACAATACAACCAACAACAATCACAAACCCAGTCACGCTCCACAATACACCTGATTCAGACTCACTCCTTCCGTCACTGCCAACGCACACCTTCTTTCTCCCTCGCCTACAAAAAATCCCTCAACGTGCAACATGTGCTCAGGACAATTTATAGAGTTTTTTTACATTATGCGTGTTGCGCGTGGCGCATGTGCACAGCAAACTGCACGTGCGCAGCGTGCACGGCATCGGGGGTGCGCGCACGCTCTGCGTAGTATAATGCACAACGCGCAAGCACCCATTTCCCACCTCTGGCCGGCGCATGCGTAATGCGCACAGCCTACTGCGCATGCGCACCTACGCAGCCAACGTGAACACGCAAACTGCGCACGCGCAATGTAAAAAATGCTATAAATACACCTCTACACGTGCTGCACGTTGAGGGGTTGTTGGTAGGTGAGGGAGAGAGAAGGTTTTAGTGAGAGAGAGAGAGAGAGAGATAGAGATAGAGAGAAGCAGGTTTCTAGGAGAGCTAAGGTTTTGTGGTGAGGGTCAGAGTGTTAGAGGCTTGGTTGTGGAGGATAGGTGTGAGGTACAGCAGGGGATACAGAGAGGAGGGGAGTCAAGGAGCAGGTGAGTGAGAAAGGAGGTGAGGTAAAGAGCAGATAGCAGAGAGAGGAGGGAGGTGTGAGGTGGAGCTGAGAAGGGCAAGAGAAGGAAGGTCTGACGGAGGGAGAGGACAGGGAGAAGGAGCCACAGGACAGGGCAGGAGTGGAGAGGGACAGGGAGAGGGAGGTGGGCCCACCTGTTGGGGACGAGACAGATATGGCAGGGAGTGTGGCGGAGGCTGCAGGGCCATCGGCCCAGCCCACACAGGGTCCTCTCACTACAAAACAAAAACGCATACCGGTGCCAGCTCTGCAAAGGAAGAGGGCCCAGAAATTCTCACCACAGGAAAATCACATCCTGCTGGCTTCTGTTCTAGAAAATTATGAGAACATAAGAACATAAGATATGCCATACTGGGTCAGACCAAGGTCCATCAAGCCCAGTATCCTGTTTCCAACAGTGGCCAATCTAGGTCATACGTACCTAGCAGTTTCCCCAAAAGACACAGGTTCCACAATGCTTGTAATGGGTCAAGCATTGATATCCTGGGTCCCTTCTTAATAATGGTTTATGGACTTTTCCTCCAGGAACTTGTCCAAACCTTTTTTAAACCCAGCTACACTAAACAGCCTTTACTACATCCTCCGGTAACAAATTCCAGAGTTTGATTACACGTTGAGTGAAAAAATATTTTCTTTTATTAGTCTTAAATAGTTTACCCTGTAGCTTCATTGCATGTCCCCTAGTCTTTGTATATTCTGATAACGTAAACAATCGATCTACGTTACCCGTTCCACTCCGTTCATTAATTTATAGACTTCTATCATATCTCCCCTCAGCCGTCTCTTTTCCAGGTTAAAGAGCCCTAACCTTT
This sequence comes from Ichthyophis bannanicus, assembly GCA_033557465.1. NCBI lineage: Eukaryota > Metazoa > Chordata > Amphibia > Gymnophiona > Ichthyophiidae > Ichthyophis > Ichthyophis bannanicus. The sequence goes on from CM066037.1 coordinate 1,768,490, forward strand.
TTAGCCTTTCTTCATAGGAGTATCCTTCCATCCCCTTTACCATTTTGGTGGCTCTTCTCTGAACCTTTTCTAATAACGCTATATCCTTTTTAAGATACGGCGACCAGAATTGCACACAATATTCAAGGTGCGGTCTCACCATGGAACGATATAGAGGCATTATAATATCTTTTGTTTTATTTTCCATTCCTTTCCTTATGATACCTAGCATTCTATTTGCTCTCTTGGCTGCCGCTGCACACTGGACCGAGGGTTTTAACATGTTATCCACAATGACGCCTAAATCTTTTTCCTGTGTGGTGGTTCCTAAAGTGGAACCTTGCATCGTGTAACCATAGTTTGGGTTGTTCTTCCCTAGGTGCATAACTTTGCACTTGTCCACATTAAATTTCATCTGCCATTTTGATGCCCAGTCTTCCAATTTATCAAGATCCTCTTGCAATTTTCCACAATCCTCTTGGGTTTTAACAACTTCAAATAGTTTTGTGTCATCTGCAAATTTGATAAACCTCACTCGTTATTCCACTTTCCAGGTCATTTATGAATATGTCAAAAAGCAGAGGACCCAGCAGAGATCCCTGGGGTACACCACTATTCACCTTTCTCCATTGGGAAAATTGGCCATTTAGCCCTACCCTCTGCTTTCTATCTTTTAACCAGTTCCTGATCCACAGTAGTACACTGCCTCCTATCCCATGACTCTTTAGTTTTAACAAAAGTCTCTGATGAGGGACCTGTGTCAAAGGCTTTCTGAAAGTCCAGATACACTATATCAACCGACTCACCTTTGTCCACCTGTTTATTCACACTTTCAAAAAAACATAACAGATTAGTAAGGCAAGATCTTCCTTGTCTAAAGCCATGTTGGCTGTCTCCCATTAGGCCATGACTATCTAAATGTTGAATAATTTTATTCTTTATGATGGTTTCTACCATTTTTCCCGGTACTGACGTCAACTCACCGGTCTGTAGTTTCCCGGATCACCCCTGGAACCCTTTTTAAAAAATTGGTGTTACATGGGCTATCCTCCAGTCTTCAGGAATTAGAGATGATTTTAATGATAGTTCACAGATTACTAATAGCAGGTCTGCAATCTCATATTTCAGTTCTTTCAACACCCTTGGATGTATACCATCCGGCCCAGGTGATTTGCTACTGTTCAGTTTATCTAATAGTTGTAATACATCTTCCAGATGTATCGATATTTCCTTCAATTCTTCCGCACCTTTAAATACCACTTCAGTCATGGGTAACATCCCTATATCTTCCTCAGTATAGACCGAAGCAAAAGAATTCATTCAGTCTCTCTGCTATCGCCTTGTTGCCTCTTAGTACCCCTTTAACGCCTCTATCATCTAATGGACCAACTGACTCTCTCACAGGTTTTTTGCTGCGAATGTACTTGAAAAATCTTTATTTCGTGTTTTTGCTTCCGCAGCAAGCTTCTTCACAAATTCTCCCTTTGCCTGCTTTATTAATGCCTTGCATTTGACTTGCCAGTGCTTGTGCTGTTTCCAGGTTTTGTCGTTTGGCTCTTTTTTCCATTTCCTGAAAGATGCTTTTTTGGCAACAACAGCCTCTCTGACCTCACCTTTAAACCATGCTGGCAGTTTTTTTGACTTCCTTCCACTTTTCTTAAAGCGTGGAATAAAGCTGGCTTGGGCTTCCAAGATAGTATTTTTTAAACAACACCCAAGCTTGATGTAAGTCTTTAACCTTTGCAACTGCTCCTTTTAGTTTTTTCTTAACTGTTTTCCTCATTTTATCATAGTCTCCCTTTCGAAAGTTAAAAGGTAGTACTGTGGATTTCCTTACTATCCCTCCTCCACTAATTAAATCAAAGGCGATCATGCTATGATCACTATTGCCAAGTGGCCCCAACACCCTTATCTCTTGCACTACATCTGGTGTTTCCACTAAGGACTAGGTCTAATATTGCTTCCCCTCTGGTCAGTTCATGAACCAGCTGCTCCAAGAAGCAGTCATTTATTTCATCTAGGAACTTTATCTCCCTAGCATGTCCTGCCGTGACACTGACCCAGTCGATACCGGGGTAATTGAAATCACCCATTATATTACTGTACTGTAACTTTTGCTAGCTTCCTTGATTTCTTTGAGCATTTCATCATCCATTTGTTCATTCTGGCCAGGCGGACGATAGTACACCCCCACTGCCATCGTCCGCTTCCCCTTTTTACAGTGGAATTTCAATCCATAGAGATTCTACAGCAAAAATTTTGTTTCTTGCAAAACTTTAATCCTTTCTGACTCAATGCCCTCTCTAACATTATGAGCGCAACCCCTCCACCAATTTGATCAGCTCTAAATCATTATCGATATAGTTTTGTACCCAGGA